>CM042688.1:214980098-216280165 GCA_023614405.1 Avena insularis | reverse complement strand
CAGAGGTGGTACACTTTCACCACAAGATTCGATACATCTGTCAGGGATAACCCTGAATCATCATACTTAGTATGCAGATAATCAAACATAACCTTCCCTTTACACACCCTAGTACAAGCACCTCTCCTGTGAGCATGGCCTCCCAACCATGACCATCAGTCATCTTGGGCACTTCATAGGTGGACATCATTGAGAGGTAGCCTCAGCTCAAACCTCTCCCGTGAGGGAACCAATACTAATGCATATAAATTTCCACCTAAGCCTTACCCAATTCAGGTCATGTGTTTGTACGGTATATTTGGAATGGTATCGCATCCGAATCCAACCATCAGTTTTATAAAAGGGTTAAGGCTCATGCCTCATCATTTGCATCATCATAAACCAATTGTGTTTCTCAACACATGTCAAAACATCTCAATAGAATGACTCATCATTCCAAGGTTTTCATAACTCATTTTCACCAAGTGTTCCCATCTAAAGTTACTCAAGTTTTTGAGTTATTCTAAAGTACTAAGTTAAGAGTGTTCACTAAGGTGGAAAGATGGGATCAATCTAGTGCCATAGAATGACATCTAAAGGTTTCTAAGTAGGTCAAGTTTTATACTCTTTATGCTACCTTCAAAATTAATTAAAGAACTTTGTGTAAACTAAGGGAGGTAAAACTTATCAATAAGACTTGGGGTACTAATAGTTAAAGGGGTGTGATCATAGTATGCTTAAGGCATCTTTACTAAACCATCTAGTTTTATTCTAGCTTGCTACAATAGCTTACTAAGGCATGTTTTTCAAGGGTTAGCTTGCCACTAATAGCTTTCCTTGGTTGGTGCAGTGGTTGAAGTTTTCTTCTTCTTCTTCTTTGTAGAACTCCTCCTCCTCGAAGGCTTGGTCCGTACTATCGTCTAGAAATACATAGGGAGTGCACAATCACCAAACAATACTTAACTAGGCTAAGTAGTATTGTAAACCACACAATTGATGATCTATTATCATCCCAAACTTCACAAGTTTAATTCAATAGTTTCAACCTTTTTATTTTGGAAAAGTAATTTCTACTCAATGAAATATTAAATAAAATTTAATATTCACCATTAAAATATGGGATCATGTGGACACATGTCCTCACCACATATTCTAACATGTGGGAATGATATTTCAAGGTTGGATCAATATTACTTTGGTTTAAGTTTATTATTTAATGATTTAAAGTGACTAGAAATGCTAATATAGCATTATTTTGGTACTAGTCCAAAGTCACTACCTGTAAACCTTAATATTATTACATATTTGGATAGATATGATGAAATGTGATTTTTGAGAGTTGGAATCAACTCAAAATCTAACTTGGTTGATTTTACAAAAATGTTTCAAGTTGCAAAAGCTTCTGTCTTCTTATTTTTATTAGGAGAAATATATAACTCTAAATGAATTAACTCCAATGGGCTTGGATGGAGCATTTCCATACCTTTCAGAAAAAATTAGTTTCATGTAATTTGGATTTGTCAAACTCATAGAATTGAATTTTGAAACACTGGATAGAAACTATATTCTAACTAAAAAGAAAAATCCAGATTTGAATCTACGGGCTTGCGCGGGAAAGGAAATGGGCCGGCCCAGTGGCGCTCTGTGACACGGGCTCAGCTGACAGGGGTCCCACTTGTCAGCGGCACTTAAAACGCAAGCGATGCAGGCGTGGGCGTGCGATTAGAGGCTATATCTCTGTTGAGGGTAAATGCGTCGACGACAGACAGGTCGCCCGTGACTCGAACCCCAGCTCGATGGGGGTCTCTGAGGCGTACCAAGGCTCCAGCAGAGGTCGGTGATCTTGGCGAACAAAGTGGAAGGCAGCCGAGGCGAGGCGTGGTCGCGGCGGAGCTTGGGGTGGCCGGAATCAACGACACCCTTCTTCTCCCGAGGCGGCGGCTCCGGCTCCAATTCCGGCGAACTGCTGCTCCACTTGCTCCGGCGAGAGGTGGGTGAGGTTCAGAGAGGTGAGGGGAGTGGAATGGTGTGAGTCTTTGGTGCTGGGGAGGGCTCCTTTTATAGGCTCGACGGGGAGACCAAGCGGGATGGCCGGTCGATGGTGGCGACATGGCTACGGCGAGCTAGCATCATGGCTGGGGATTGCGATCGGTGGGCGGTTCCCTGGCGGTGCTCTAGGACTTCAATGCGGCCGTAGGGGCAGTGGCATGCGATCGGGGTGAGGTGGTGCTCTGCGCGGCCAAAGCGGCCGTGTCCACGGCGAGCGGTGGCTGTGGGGCTGTGGGCGGCGAACGGAGGTTTCTGGGGTGTTCTCCAGGTCGAGGCGGAGTGGTGGGCGCGGGCTGGTGCCAAGGGGCGGTCGGTGCGAGCGGGGATAGTGCGCGCTCTGCGGGCGGCGTCGGCATGGTCGACAGGCTCGGGGCGTGGCGGTTCCTGGTCATTCTGGTTGCTGTCTTTGGGCTGGGACTAGTTGGGCGATGGAGGTGGACCACGGGATATCTCTAGGACACGGTGGATGGTGCTGGCGGCGGCTGTGGCGTGCTGTCGCCGGTGGGGTGCCCAAGTGGGGGCTCAGCCTTAATGGTCGTGACCATTTGGTCGTGGCACAGTGAGTGGCTAGGCTAGAGAGGGGTTAGGGGAGTAGTGGAGAGATTTTGGTGGCAAGTTGGGGAACAAGTTTGGCCAGAACACTATTTAAAATAGTGAAATTTGTTTAGTTTGAAATCTGCCTGCCAAGTGTTTGATGAAGTGGCCGCAAGAGAAAAAGTTTTGAATTTTGAGTTCAAAATTTTTGGGTGATCTCCACTAGTGATAGGTAGTCTCTGGTTGCAAGGGTTTTGAAAATGGTGCTCAATTAGATGGTTTTTGAAATAGGGGTGATCTATGCATATGCATTAGATTCAATTTTAAACTGTCATTTAAAATAGTTTACAAGATGTTTTTAGTATATCAAAAGGTGGGCCTTGGTACCTCATTATGTGTACTAGCAAGGGGTGCAAAGATCAAGAATTGTTTCTGTTAAGAATTGAGTACTAGGAATAGCCAAAGTAGGCATGAGAGTTAAATTTGTCAAAATGACAATTCCTTCATTTTAATTCTTTTTTATTTGATTTTCTTTAGGAAAAGTTTGGGAATGATGTAGATGATGTTTAAATCACCTAAGAAACATTCTACAATCATTGGATTAATCAATCATGGCATTTCAAACAACTCCTATTTTAAATGCACACATATATGAATGCTTTCATTTTAAATTTGGAAAAGTTTTTGTTAACCCCAATTTTGGATGATTTGATCTTGATAAGCTTGGATTAAAGTTTTGGGATGTTACAAACCTTCCCCCCTAAAAAAAATTCTCGTCCCGAGATTTATAAGGAAAACTAGGAACTAAAGAGATCTGGGAACTCTGTCCTAATGTAATCCTCGAGCTTCCATGTGGCTTCCTCCTCAGTATGGTTTCTCCACTGAATCTTGAGAAACTTGATACTCCTGGTCCTGGTGGTTCTGTAGGCTTCTTCTAAGATACGGATGGGCACTTCCCGATAGGTCAGGTCATTGTTGATTTCCACTTCTCTGTGATCGATATTCTTGAAAACTTCATTCTTCTCAGGCACTTTCAAGCATTTGCGAAGTAACGCGATATGGAATACATTGTGGATGGCTGACATCTCTTCAGGCAATTCCAGCTGATACGATACTTCTCCTCTACGGTTCAGAATCTTGAAAGGTCTGATATATCTGGGAGCTAACTTTCCCTTCAGACTAAAGCGTTGAGTTCCCTTCAATGGTGAAACCTTGAGATATACGAAATCTTCGACATTGAAAGTTAGGTCTCTCCTTCTCTTGTCAGCATAGCTCTTATGTCTAGATTGCACGGTCTTGAGGTGCTCACGAACTTTGTGAACTTTCTCTCTGCTTCTCGGAGAATGTCGGGTCCAAAGATCTGACTCTCTCCTACTTGCGACCAATTCAAAGGGGTACGACATTTTCTTCTGTATAGGAATTCAAAGGGTGCCATCTGCAAACTAGCTTGATAACTGTTGTTATATGAGAATTCTGAAAAGCGGCGGTCTTCCCATTTTGATCCGTATTCCAACACACAAGCTCTAAGCATATCCTCCAAGATCTGGTTGACTCTCTCGGTCATCCATCATTTGCGGGTGATCTGCAGCGGTACTGAAGTTCAACTTGGTTCCTAATCCTTCCTTAACTTTCTGCCAAAATCTTGAAGTAAACTGGGTTCCTCGATCTGATACGATGGTCTTGGGGGTTCCATGCAGACTAACAATCCTAGCAATGTACAGTTCTACTAGTTTTGCACTCTGGTAGGTTGTCTTGACTGGTATGAAGTGGGCTACCTTGGATAGTCTATCAACTATGACCCAGATTGAGTCATTTCCCCTACTAGAAGTAGGTAAACCGGTGATAAAGTCCATTCCGACGGAATCCCATTTCCATTCTAGAATCTGCAATGGTTGCAATAGTCCTGCAGGTCTCTGATGCTCTGCTTTGACTGTTTGACAAATGTCACATTTGGCGATGTAGCTTCCGATCTATCTCTTCATCTTGTGCCACCAAAATTGCTCTTTCACATCCTGATACATCTTTGTTCCTCCGGGGTGGATAGAATAAAGAGTATCATGAGCTTCCTTCATGACAACCTCCTTCCGCTCCGAATCTGCTGGTACACAGATACGTCCCTTGTACCACAGTACACCTTCTTCGTCTT
Organism: Avena insularis; assembly: GCA_023614405.1. Classification (NCBI taxonomy): domain Eukaryota; kingdom Viridiplantae; phylum Streptophyta; class Magnoliopsida; order Poales; family Poaceae; genus Avena; species Avena insularis. The sequence continues at coordinate 216,275,457 of CM042688.1, read as the reverse complement.
CGGTGAATCCAAGTACTTTGCCTGTACCAATACGACGTTTTTTTCCGTCGATACTTTCATTCCCCTTATGGGCTTCCTTGATTTGGCTAATCAAAGTGGGTTAAAGTTCAATGCTAGCTAGGAATCCTTTGCTAACTAACTCAGTCCTGAACTGCTCCAACTCCTCATACAAACTTGGTTGCTTCTCTTTGATCATGGTGTTCAGCCTACACGGCAATCTGCTAAGAGCATCCGCTACCACATTGGCTTTGCCGGGGTGATAGTGAATGTCAAGTTCATAATCCTTGATTAACTCTATCCATCTTCTTTGCCTCATATTCAACTCCTTCTGGGTGAAGATATACTTCAAGCTCTTATGATCGGAGTAAATCTCACAGCGATTACCCATCAAATAATGACGCCATGTCTTCAATGCTAGAACCACGACTGCTAGCTCAAGAGCATGGGTCGGATAGTTCTGCTCATGCTGCTTCAGTTGTCGAGACAGATACGCGATGACTTTGCCTTCTTGCATCAATACACAACCTAGACCAATCTTGGATGCATCACAATACACATCAAACGGCTTCTTGATGTCGGGCATGATCAAAATTGGGGCTGATATCAATCTCTTCTTCAGCTCCTAGAAACTGGCTTCACACTTGTCTGTCCATTCAAACTTCTTGTCCTTCTTCAACAATTGGGTCATTGGTCAGGCTATGCTCGAGAATCCTTCTACGAACTTGTCGTAATATCCAGCTAATCCGAGAAATGAACAAACTTGGGTTTGATTGGTTGGGGCTTCCCATTCTTCGACATCTTTGATCTTGCTGGGATCAACAGAGACTCCTCCGGCAGACACAATATGTCCTAGGAATCCTACTTCTTTCAGCCAAAACTCACACTTGCTGAACTTGGCATATAACTGATGCTCTCTCAGGATTTCTAGGATGATTCTCAGATGTTGCTCATGCTCTTCTTCTGACTTGGAGTAGATAAGGATGTCGTCAATAAACACAACTACAAACTTATCTAGGAAATTCATAAAGATCTTATTCATGAGATTCATGAAATAAGCGGGGGCATTGGTTAATCCAAAAGACATAACCGTATACTCGTATAAACCATAGCAAGTAGTAAAGGCGGTCTTTGGAATATCCGTTGCACGAATCTTAAGTTGGTGATAACTAGTCCTAAGATCAATCTTTGAGAATACCTGAGCTCCAGTCAACTGATCAAATATATCCTCTATCTTTGGCAAGGGGTACTTGTTCTTGATGGTGACATCATTCAACTTTCTGTAGTCTGTACACAGACGGTTGCCTCCATCTTTCTTGTCGACGAATAACACGGGTGATCTCCATGGCGATGCACTTGGTTGAATCAAGTTTGTCGCTAACATGGCATCCAACTGCTTCTTCAGTTCTACTAACTCTGAGGGATCATGGTATAGGGTCTCTGGGCTATAGGTCCGGTTCTGGGGATTAGTTCGATAATGAACTCTATATCCCTATCCGGGGGCATACTTGGCAATTCATCTGGGAATACGTCGGGGTATGCACAGACTACTCTGACTTGGTCAATGGTAGGTAGGGCTACACTTTTGTTGCATTTGAATTGACGGGGTAAGGTTTCAGAGATATGTTCTACTGTTACTCCAGAACTACTGGTCATGGTGATGGCTTTCTTAGCACAGTCTATCAGTCCTTTATGCCTTGACATCCGGTCCATACCTAGTACTACTTCCAATCCTTTGGTTCCCAGTACAATTAGGTTGGCATAAAAATCTATCCCATGTATTCTGATAGGTACAACTTTGCAAATTTTTCTAGCTTTTGTGGTTGAACCGGGGATTTGAACTATCATGACATGCTTCAGGTTGGTTGGGCGAATCTTACTAGTGCATACAAATTTTTTGGTGACAAATGAATGCGATGCTCCAGAATCAAACAATACTCTTGCTAAAACTGAGTTGACAGAAAACATACCCAGCACTACATCTGGTGCTTCCTGGGCTGCTTATGTGTTCATGTGGAAGAGACGACCGTTGCGGTTGTGCGGGTTTCCTGGGGCAAATCTCCTTCCTGGTTGAACACGACGCTGCTGCTGAGCTGGGGCATTCACAGGGGCATTGGCGGCAGTCTTCTTGGGACACTCATTGGAGTAGTGACCCTTCACTCCACACTCGAAACAAGTGATCTGGGACTTGTCCTTGACTGCGACAGGTACAACATTTCTACCAGTTCTAGGGGCAGTGTTGTTGTTGCTCTTGGGAGGGGCACGGTTGAAGTTGTTGGCATTGCCGGGGTGATGATTGTTTCCTCCGGACTTCACATTGCCTCCGCTACGGTTGGGGTAGCTTGGGCGAGAATTTGGGGGTCGGTTGTTCCTTGGTGCATATCCTGGTGAGGGGTTAGGACGGTACTTCTATTGACTACTGGATCCAGACTGCTGCATCATACGACGCTTGCGGTTGTCGTTTGCCTGGTTAATCTTCCCTTCCATCTGAATGGCAAAGTCGACTAGCTCTTCGAGATCCTGGAAACGGATGTTGACGAGGACAGTCTGCATCTCATCATGCAGTCCGTTTAAGAATCTCTCTTTCTTCTTGGCCTCCGTGTTGATCTCATCTAGTGCATATCTGGCAAGTGACAAGAATTTGTCACGGTACTCTACCACAACCAATCTTCCTTGCTTCAGTTCACGGAATTCATCTCTCATCCTGTTGACAAGACCTTGCGGCACGTGGGTGCGGCTGAACTTGACCTTGAATGCTTCCCAGGTCATCACCTGGCCATGGTTCATGTTACGGGTGCTATTCCACCAAGCTCTTGCATCTCCCGCTAGATAGTGGGTGGCGAAGAGAACTTTCTCATTCTCCTCAACTCCTGCAACTTCGAGGTTATTTTCCATGGTGCAGAATCACCATCAGCATCTAATGGGTTTTCAGATTGGTTGAAGATTGGGGGATTGGTGTTCTGAAAATTTTTGAGTTTAGATCCATGGTGATCCTGATTTCCATGTCCTTGGTTGTTGAGAGCCATTTGGGCGATCTGCTGCAATGTTGCTAAGTTGGCTTGACGCTCGGCCCTTCTTGCTTCACAGTCCGCGATGAGATTCTGCAAGATCTGCAGCATTGGGTCCTGCGATGAGCTGCTCCCTCCTTCGTTTCCACGAGTCATCTGAAGATTGAGATAGATATAGGGGTAAGAGGGAAATTCTAAGGTTCATGGTTTTGGGTTTTCAAATCTAAAACTTTGGGTTAAACACAAATTTTTCAACTAACTGCTTTTTCATTCATGCAAGAAAGCACACGATACAACACACACCACAACAATCAAAGGGGAAAACAGATGGTTTTAAGAACCATTCTGCAAGCTACGATACAATGAGAGGATACATATCATGCTACGACAGTGCTCTAGTGATCTACTCATCGTCGATGAAGTCGGAGTCTTCATCATCAGTGTAGAAGTCCACGACATCCTCCTCCAGAAAGTCTTCATCGTTGCTGAGGTAAGAATCCATATCTCCCTGGATGTCTTCACCCTCATCATCTTCTTCTTTGGCGGCAAGCTGAGCTTCCTGCTCCTTGACGGTCTTCTCGAGGTCGGCCACCTTCTTGCGAAGACGGGCGATGATGCGATCCTTATTTGCACGCTGGCGACGAAGAGACTGGCGATCTTGGACGAGCGAAAGGTGAAACCGGGCCTTCGTCGGCAATGGCACGGTTATGATTGGCTAACTCTCTGGCATTTTCCAGTTCCTGCTGTCGGTCATGAAGCAAGAAGTCAAGGTTCTCCATTTGATGCCTCAATTCTGGGTGACTTGGCATCTCCATCGGCATTCCCATGAAGTCACATCTTGCATAGTGGGCAAAACGGGTTCCTTGCATCTTGTTGACGCTGAGGGCACATAAACATGCGAGAGCTTCATGCATTGCCCTGGCTAATCCATCTAGCCAGTTGTTCTCTATAACAGAGAACAGAATTCTCCCGGAAGTTGGTGCTTCAATCCTTCCTTGAAGATCTGCGGTGACTAGCCATTGTAGGTCTCCTCCTGGGGGTCTTGGAAGTTGAGCTCCAAGAAACTCCGGATGTGGGCGTCCCAGTAACTCCGATAGTGAATCCAGATCCCTCTCGAAGATCAGCTGACCTCCGTTTCCCAACTGGTAAAACTTGCTGAACTGAGTCTCCATCTACAAGAATTTAGGATGAGGAAGTTAGTGAAGTGATCAAGTGTGTCCAATTTTAAGTAGTAATGTAAGAATTTTGAGGAACATGTATTTTTTTAGAAAGAATGAGTTCACAAGGGTAAGAGGGGAAATAGTTTTTCATAAATACTCACTTTGGTTTTGAAGCTAAGTTTTTGGTTTGGACATCCATTCTAACTAGGGTCTCCTATGGTCAAGATGGCTCTGATACCAACTTGTCAACACCCGGATTTTTAATCCCAGATGCCCGTTATGCCATACCTCGCAATCCTAGGACTACCATTTTTGCGAGACATAACGGATTGGATATCACAGTACATCATCCATTACAAACCATACATAAGGTTTTACACAAATAAGGATCTCATGATCCAATCTTTAATACAACAAGCAGCGGAAATAAACAATAGCGTAGCGGTGGGGTCCATCTTCAGGGCACAGTAATGCCGACGTGGCCGATAGTCCTAGTTATCATAGCCGTCCTGCTGACCATCATCTTGATAATCTCCTTCATAGTCTGGCCATGATAATAGCCAGGGACAAAAGCCATGAGTACTCTTTAAGTACTCGCAAACTACTACTAACAAGGGTTACTATTCTAAGTTAAAGTGCGGAAATTAAAGAATAACTATCAAGTTAAGTTTGAAACCTAAGCTGAGTTCTGAAACAAGAAAAGACAAAGTAAAGTTCTAGAATCAATTAAGTTGGGAAGCTATTATCATTAACACAACCCTGTTGTGGTCAAGTCAAAGTTTATCATTCATTTCCAGTTATTTAGAAAACATCTAACAACGAAACAATATGGCCATTCCAACTGTCCATAACCGCGGACACAACTATTCGAATAGTTTGACACTCTACAGAGGTGGTACACTTTCACCACAAGATTCGATACATCTGTCAGGGATAACCCTGAATCATCATACTTAGTATGCAGATAATCAAGCATAACCTTCCCTTTACACACCCTAGTACAAGCACCTCTCCTATGAGCATGGCCTCCCAACCATGACCATCAGTCATCTTGGGCACTGCATAGTTGGACATCATTGAGAGGTAGCCTCAGCTCAAACCTCTCCCGTGAGGGAACTAATACTAATCCATATAAATTTCCAGCTAAGCCTTACCCAATTCAGGTCATGTGGTTCTACGGTAAATTTGGAATGGTATCGCATCCGAATCCAACCATCAGTTTTATAAAAGGGTTAAAGCTCATGCCTCATCATTTTCATCATCATAAACCAATTGTGTTTCTCAACACATGTCAAAACATCTCAATAGAATGACTCATCATTCCAAGGTTTTCATAACTCATTTTCACCAAGTGTTCCCATCTAAAGTGACTCAAGTTTTTGAGTTATTCTAAAGTACTAAGTTAAGAGTGTTCACTAAGGTGGAAAGATGGGATCAATCTCGTGCCATAGAATGACATCTAAAGGTTTCTAAGTAGGTCAAGTTTTATACTCTTTATGCTACCTTCAAAATTAATTAAAGAACTTTGTGTAAACTAAGGGAGGTAAAACTTGTCAATAAGACTTGGGGTACTAATAGTTAAAGGGGTGTGATCACAGTATGCTTAAGGCATCTTTACTAAACCATCTAGTTTTATTCTAGCTTGCTACAATAGCTTACTAAGGCATGTTTTGCAAGGGTTAGCTTGCCACTAATAGCTTGCCTTGGTTGGTGCAGTGGTTGAAGTTTTATTCTTCTTCTTCTTCTTGGTAGAACTCCTCCTCCTCGAAGGCTTGGTCGGTACTATCGTCGAGAAATACATAGGGAGTGCACAATCACCAAACAGTACTTAACTAGGCTTAGTAGTATTCTAAACCACACAATTGATGGTCTATTATCATCCCAAACTTCACAAGTTTAATTCAATAGTTTCAACCTTTTTATTTTGGAAAAGTAATTTCTACTCATTGAAATATTAAATAAAATTTAATATTCACCATTAAAATATGGGATCATGTGGACACATGTCCTCACCACATATTCTAACATGTGGGAATGAGATTTCAAGGTTGGATCAATATTACTTTGGTTTAAGTTTATTATTTAATGATTTAAAGTGACTAGAAATGCCTATATAGCATTATTTTGGTACTAGTCCAAAGTCACTGCCTGTAAACCTTAATATTATTACACATTTGGATAGATATGATGAAATGTGATTTTTGAGAGTTGGAATCAACTCAAAAGCTAACTTGGTTGATTTTACAAAAATGTTTCATGTTGCAAAAGCTTCTGTCTTCTTAGTTTTATTAGGAGAAATCTATAACTCTAAATGAATTAAATCCAACAGGCTTGGATAGAGCATTTCCATACCTTTCAGACATAATTAGTTTCATGTAATTTGGATTTGTCAAACTCACAGAATTGAATTTTGAAACACTGGACAGAAACTATATTCTAACTAAAAAGAAAAATCCAGATTTGAATCTACGGGCTTGCGCGGGAAAGGAAATGGGCCGGCCTAGTGGCGCTACGCGGCACGGGGCTCAGCTGATAGGGGGTCCCACTTGTCAGTGGCACTTAAAACGTGAAACGGTACACGCGCAGTGGGCCGTGCGATTAGAGGCTAGATCTATGGCTGAGGGTCGTCGTCGACCACGGACAGGTCGTCGGCGTGCTCGAACCCTAGCGGCTCGGTGGGGGTCTACTGGGGGCGTACCAGCTCTCCAGCGGGGTCGGCGATGCGGGCAAACAAAGTGGAAGACAGCGGCGAGGCGAGGCGTGGTCGCGGCGGAGCTTGGGGTGGCCGGAATCAACGGCACCCTTCTTCTCCTGAGGTGGCGGCTCCGGCTCCAATTCCGGCGAACTGCTGCTCCACTTGCTCCGGCGAGAGGTGGGTGAGGTTCAGAGAGGTGGGGGGAGTGGAATGGTGTGAGTCTTTGGTGCTGGGGAGGGCTCCTATTATAGGCTCGACGGAGAGACCGAGCGGGATGGGCGGTCGACGGTGGCGACATGGCTACGGCGAGCTAGCGGCATGGCTGGTGATTGCGATTGGTGGGTGGTTCCCTGGCGGTGATCTAGGACTTCAATGCGGTCGTAGGGGCGGTGGCATGCGGTCGGGGTGAGGTGGCGCTCTGCGCGGCCGAAGCGGCTATGTCCATGGCGAGCGGTGGTTGTGGGGCTTTGGGCAACGAAAGGAGGTGTCTAGGGTGTTCTCCAGGTCGAGGCGGAGCGGTGGGCGCGGGCTGGTGCCAAGGGGCGGTCGGTGCGAGCGGGGACAGTGCGCGCTCTGCGGGCAGCGTCGGCATGGTCGACAGGCTCGGGGCGCGGCGGTTCCTGGTCGTTCTGGTCGCTGTCCTTGGGTTGGGACTGTTTGGGCGGTGGAGGTGGACCACGGGATATCTCTAGGACACGGTGGATGGCGCTGGCGGCGGCTGTGGCGTGCTGTCGCCGGTGGGGTGCCTAAGTGGGGGCTCGGCCTTAATGGCCATGACCATTTGGTCGTGGCACAGTGAGTGGCTGGGCTAGAGAGGGGTTAGGGGGAGTAGTGGAGAGATTTTGGTGGCAAGTTGGGGAACAAGTTTGGCCAGAACACTATTTAAAATAGTGAAATTCGTTTAGTTTGAAATCTGCCTGCCAAGTGTTTGATGAAATGGCCGCAAGAGAAAAAGTTTTGAATTTTGAGTTCAAAAATTTTGGGTGATCTCCACTAGTGATAGGTAGTCTCTGGTTGCAAGGGTTTTGAAAATGGTGCTCAATTAGATGGTTTTTGAAATAGGGGTGATCTATGCATATGCATTAGATTCAATTTTAAACTGTCATTTAAAATAGTTTACAAGATGTTTTTAGTATATCAAAAGGTGGGCCTTGGTACCTCATTATGTGTACTAGCAAGGGGTGCAAAGATCAAGAATTGTTTCTGTTAAGAATTGAGTACTAGGAATAGCCAAAGTAGGCATGAGAGTTAAATTTGCCAAAATGACCATTCCTTCATTTTAATTCTTTTTGATTTGATTTTCTTTAGGAAAAGTTTGGGAATGATGTAGATGATGTTTAAATCACCTAAGAAACATTTTACAAGCATTGGATCAATCAATCATGGCATTTCAAACAACTCCTATTTTAAATGCACACATATATGAATGCTTTCATTTTAAATTTGGAAAAGTTTTTGTTAACCCCAATTTTGGATGATTTGATCTTGATAAGCTTGGATTAAAGTTTTGGGATGTTACAACACCATCAGAGCATCAACAAGCAACCTGTGTGGTGAGTTATACAAAACCATCACATGTTAATTCTTAGATGAGCATGTGTTGTTTTATACATGATCCTCTTAGATTCACCCAAGTGGGGTGTATCCATCATAGAGGGAATTGAACTAAAGCCAAAAAAGCAATCTTTGCATATAATACCAAGATCTCAGCCTATGCATCAGTGATCTTGAAGAAATACACGTATTTCTATAGCCAACTTTACAGCAGTCTTAAGTAGATAATTTTGGGCACATCCCATCGATGGTAGCACCTCAGAACTAATTGTAGCTTCAGGATCCAACTCAAACAGTAGGGATCATTCATATTAAACCTACTAAGAACCACCAAAGTAAATTTCACAAGCACTGTAGGACTGATACCTAGAGGTATCCATCACAGATCATCAAAGAAGTAAAGCAGCAGGTGAAAACAACTACTTTTTTGTAGCTTTGCCTCAGACCAGCATCACAGGCTAATTTATTCAATAGAATGTTTTGCAACTTTCTGACATATTAAAACATAAATAAAAATAGACCAGTATCTAGATGAAGCCTGTGTACCACTCAAATGAGGGTGTCACAAGAACCCATCCTAACCAAGCAGTTTCTACCAAGGATTCCATAATACAATGCTTAAAAAAGAACACTTAATCATTTTCCTAACATAACAATTAGGAATCATACTTGACACCTCTGTATTCTATCCTCTGCAATTATCAGAGGGTAATTGGATTAGATACCCAACTCTAATTCTTTCATACCAAAGCATATCCACAAGAATCAGAGAACTAATCTCAACCCAGATCATAGCCATGATACATGGCAGTAAGTAAAGATCAGTTCACAGATTACTGACAGAAATAATTGTCAACACTGAGAACCACAGTGTAGTAGTGAACACTACACAACTAGATTCAGTAGGAAACCACCTCAGATAAACATGGCAGCAAGGGATGAACCGTAGCACAAAGGGATGAACCCTAGTGCCGTGGACAGATTTAATAAGGGTTTAGATATTGCAAGCACGCAGAGGGTAGAAAGGTAAGCCAGAGAATAAGAGAGGGAGAGGAGAAGAACTCACCCGTGGTCCTCGCTGTAGTCAGAAGAGGAAGCGGAGTCACCAGCGAGCGCACACGGCGACATGGAGAGCACCCGAGGGTGCTGCAACCCGCGCCCAGCCATGGCATGGCAACCACAGCCACACGGGCAGCAGTGGAGGCACCACATGACCGCCTGGAGCCCAGCACAGCAACACCATGGAGGCGGAACTCCACATCGCCGGCGACTTCCAAAACCTAGGGTTCGGGGTGGGGTCAGCCTGGATGGGAGAGGGGCTTGCAGACGAATCGAGCCGGACCAGATGGCGGAGCAGCGTCGGCTACCTTGCCACACACCACGGCGGCGGCCGGCGTAGCCCAGGGCGGCTCAGCAGCGTGGGCATTGAGTGGCGGCTCTTCGGGGGAGTGATAGGAGGTACACGAGAGAGATAAAAGGGAGGAATTGAGTGGCACTGGGCCGCTCATGGCAGTGGGGTTTGACCAGCCCAAATGGGCCGAGTCAGGGCTAGGATAACCCAATGGTCTAGGTCCAGTTTTAAAAGGAAAAATCTAGTTAAATTGTCAAATGACCAAAATACCCCTAGGAATTAAATGGTTCTAACAAATAAAATAAAAATACTAAAAATATAAATAAAATATCAATGGACTTTTAGAAATGCCCTCTATTTAAGAAAACTAACAAATGAAGTTTTAGGTAATTAAAGTTAAAATTATTATTACTAAGGTATATATTCTTTTGGAATTTTATAAAAATGTACTAAACACATAAAATTGAATAAAACTCATTTTTACAATTCTAAAAGGGAGTGCTATTATAGAAAAATACTAATTTGTATTTTTGAAAGGTAAATTAAGTGTGATAAAAATAAAATCTTATTTCCTTAAAGGAATTTTAGTTAAATGTTTAAAAGAGTTAAAAACTAAATAAATTCAATTTTAAACTCTTTAAATAATACTAGTCTTTATAAAAATATGAAATATAATGTTTATGAAAATTTCAAAGACTTTAAGTGATACTTTTCTTTTAATTAAAGAAATAGCAAACTTTTACTATGAGGGTAAAATATGCAAATAAGAAAATAATGAACCCTTGCATGACATTACTATGCATTGCATATTGCTTCTTTAAATATTATCCTTACCGGGCAATAATGGTTCTCTGTAGAAACCGGAGTTCAAGGTCCGGTGGAAGCATCCGACTTCACTACCTTGCAGTCACAAGGCAAGTACATCACTCGCTCATGTCCTTTGAAGAGTCCTTATCAAAGATATTGCAAATTGTGTGTTATCATTTATGATCTGAAGAAACAAAATATTATCTTCTCTAATAAATAAGATGTGGTTATCATCCTAAGTGATGATCAAGACTAGAAATGGAACTTAGGGTTCCAATTGCACAAATCACCATAGGATTAACAACCCATTACATCAGTGATTCTAGCGCCGTATATTACACACTAACCATGAGATTTGGAATGGGATGGAGAAGTCAGCTGTACCTTCTTCCTTTCATATGCAGGCAAGATGACCTTATCGTGACACTGTGATTCCTTATGTGGATCCAGCATATGGGTGGCCACCCTTAGGCCCCATGGTTTTGGTATCTAGATTATTAGTGAGCGGCTGCCAGAGGTATAGTCAGACCTTTATGGAGCTTTCCAGGGGCACAACCGGCTCATAGAGTCTTCGAAAACTCATCAGGGTTGTAGCTTGCCCAAAAGGGGCCTTAACAGAGATGTAGCTCGACCTGGAGGATCATGCAGACATATTGGGTCGCGTAGAGGGGCAGTGATTGGCTTCGATCACCTACTAGGCCCCACGTCACAGAATTGTGGACGGGAAAGTAGACACGGTTGTGAAACAAGGAGTTGATCTCTCATGGGTAAAGCAACGCACCTCTGTAGAGTGTAAGAACCGTAAATTGTTACTCCCTATTCTGGGAAGGAGCTATGAACGCGACAGGAAAGGAACTCCATGAAGTTCTGGTCAACCTGTGAAGGCTGATGGGCATAATGTTTTATAATAAAATCAATCTTTGTAGAAATGTTTATGAAAACTGCATAGAGCCAAGGACTGATAGTCCGAGGTGGTAGATAGAGCATCAAACTTCCCACCTTGCATATAATGAACTTGCTTGATAACGTTGTTACTCACCCTTTCCTTTGAACCCCCTGCTTAGACTTTGAGGAGCCAAAAGACACTTCGTTGTATGCAGCTGAAGGGCAAGAGGATGTCTACTATGAGGAGCCAGACCTGTCCAGAGGAGTGGAAGGGGTGGACTACGAAATACGCTACGGAGTGGTGGGCAACCAGTTCGAGTAGTTGCCTTAGTTATTAGTAAATCAGTTGAGCCGAGCAGCCTAAACCTTAAAAAATAAGTTGTTGAGCTCAATTCGGAGTATGTGTTTGAACTTTATATCTTCCGCTGAAACTACTTAAGTTTGGTTTGTAATTTTTTATCACTTAAAGTTTGGAACTTCTGGTTTTGTAATAATAATGAAGTGTCTATGTTTGTAATATGGACCCGCAATGTTTCTGTTGTACCACTCCGAGGGATGTTATATTTACAGAATAGTGTTCTGTGGATGTCATGTCAATGACTATAATGTACTACACATGCAGTGGTATGCTGGGCCACCACAGCTGGTATCAGAGAAATTGCTTTGACCTTAGGTTGGAAACCTAGTAAAGGGAACTACCTGTAGGAGTCTAGGAGCAACGGTAAAGAGTTCTCTAGATTATATGATGAATATTCAATTGGGAATATTTCGTTATATTTTTTAGTGCGATAATTCTTTATTATGATGCATCATTATAACTAATGGATACTAATTACGAATATTTTTTTTATAAACAGTGGAAATGGCACCAAAGTTTCCAAAACAGACCTTGGCAAGGATAGAAGAGACTCTCGATGATTATCAGGGGGCTTTAACTGAACAGCTTCGAGAACTTCTGAGGGTATTTGGTTGCACACCTAATATTCTAGTATATACCATGACATACCATGATGGGCGAATGTTAGCCAAATATCGTGTTAGCAAAGAATCTTGGTTTATGTCACGATTTACCTATGGGTGAAGGTAGAAGTCACCTAGCAACATACCATGCTGCTATTGTGGAGGCGATAGCCAATGTTCGGGAGCACAAAGCAGAAGAGTTAGCTAGAAGCACATATTTTGGGATTCCTCATGACTCTATAGAGGAGGAACCAGAACCGGATCATCTTTCTTTAGTAAAGAAGCATCCAAAATTAGCTTCCAAGTTTATGGATCTGTATCGACTGATGGTTGGGTCTTTGTACAAGACACATCAGGTTATTATAGAAGATCATGTTGATATTTTAGAGGATTTAACGGATCCTGAAAGAAGGGAGAAGTTAGCATGTAAACTAGAAAATGAAGCAGTGGATAGGGGTAACCCAATTTTTAAGGATATACCTATAGATCTAGCATATTTCACACCATATCCTTACTCACCTATACCAGAACCCACTAGATATCCTGATGAGGGCACTAGTCATCCAGTACCACAGAGTTCTTAGGGAACTAAGGACTCGGACTACCTATTGGAAATTCCAAAGGATGGATCTGCCGGGAATCCTATTCCTGTGGAAGATTCAGTTGGGGATACCGGGAAGACTAGTCGCATTGGAGTGATATCTTATTCTGTTGATGGAAGAGATGTCCATGTGGAGGATGTTGAGTCCGATGAGGAAGATCCTGATCAAAGGGTGTTTGCATCACCAGAACATTATCCTACTCCAGATAATGTGCACTATCCAATCATAGCTGAGGACTATCGTACCTAGTAGAGTACTTGGGGAGAACCGGAATAGGAACATTCTATTGATTCCTCTAGAGTCGGGATGCAGGAGATGGATGAATAAGACAGTGATGAGGATGATTCTAAAGATACTTCAGATGAGTTGGAAGGTATGGACGCACTTTAGCTAAATGATGTGTCAAGTCTAGAGACTTCTGATAATGAGTATCGTCCGTCGAAGAGGCATGTCGTTCCATAGACGGTGCATCGTACTTCACGTCAGCACGGTTGTACTCCGGGTATGTACGATGAATGTCACAGCTTCTAGGGAGTGTTACCCTGAGGAGGAGTATCCTAGTAGTGATAAGGGAGTTAGAGTATAAGAACTGGATGTAAATAAATAAGTGGGATAGTATCCACATTAGCTTGTAATACTTAAATAGTATGCGCTTGTAATCACGTTTTATCGACTATGTTGTTTGTGATGTATAACATGTGTGTAATGCATATTTGGTTCTTATTTGTATGTTGTTTTCCATTGTGTGACTAGTTTTGTGGATGAAGTTAGGCTTAGAACACATATGCATGATGTAATTATGAGTGTTTGCTTTATGTTACGGGACTAGGGGGTATGGAAACAGATGTAGAGGACGAGACCGAACAACAGCGCATGGAGAGCGAAGCTAAGGGAAAGGAGGATGAAGACGCCAGAATGCAAGCAAATTTACCACCACCACCAATGAGGCCATTGATGGAGCAGAACTTTATGTAGTACATGCAAATGGTGCAAGAGTCCTAGAACAAGTTTATGGAGGGGTTAGTAGATCGAGTGGGACAAAAAGAAGGCACCTCAGGGACGTGGTGTAAGTCTTTCGGATTTTTCAGGATACAAGGCCTTTACCTTTTGCATCCGCCCCAGAACCAATGCATGGAGATGATTGGTTAGAAGATACCGAGAGAAAGTTGAAAACTATATGATGCAATGAGGAAGAAAAGTTGGGGTATGCAACACATCTATTGACCGAACCTGCAGCAGCATGGTGGGAGGGTCAGTTAGCTATGCAACTTCTAGGAAGAGAGTACAACTGGGAGGAGTTCAAGCAGATATTCCGTCAATACAATGTTCCGGAAAGTATCATTGAGTTGAAGCATAGGGATTTTGAAGAACTGCAACAGGGTTACTCCAGTGTCATGAAGTACATCCGGGAGTTCAGTGATTTATCTCATTACGCTACTGATGAAGTCAGCACGAAGGCAAATAGGAAGAAGTGGTTCATGCATGGACTGAATCCATTTGTGAAGATGTAGTTGAGGCTTGCCAACACTAGAACTTTTTAGCGGTTGCTTGATGCATCTATAACCTTTGAAGATGATTACAAGAATGTCGAAGAGGACCGTAGGAAGAGAGCAAAGAAGGAAACAAAGAGGATTCAAGCAAGTAAACCCAAAAGCAATTTGGAATTTCAAGCTAGAAACAGACCCTACAACAACAACAAGAGTAGCAACAACAATGGAGGACAATTCAATCCTAGAAGGAATGTCATATGTCACAATTACAAACTTCCGGGATTGTCGTCGGATTGATGACAAGTACGCCATGAGGGGGTCCTCGAGGCGTGCGGAAGAGAGGGGTGTGAGACGTACGGTATTCCGGGACGGTGAGCAAACAAGTTTACCCAGGTTTGAATCCGCCGGCTTTGGACGGATCCTACTCCTGCTAGCAATCCAGTAATACGGCAGAGCCGGAATATGGGTTACAAGGGTTCCGCCTGTGCGAGTTGAGATTGTAGACTAGTAGGGTATGCCCTAAAGGCTCTCCCTAGGATGGCTTATATAGATATCCGGCCTAGGGTTTACAGGAGAGATCTATCCGGATACGACTAAGAGTAGGTTACAGAGTACACCTTGAACTACAAGTAACATTATGGGCCTAAGTCGGTAAGTCTTCTGGGCCTTCCCGTAGCCGGATTGGACTCCGTATTTCTCCCTGACTGGGCCGCCCGTGAAGCAAAGCTCTAACCCGAAGTGGGCCACCCTGGTCAGTGAGGAACTGTGAGGATACTTGGAAAGTATATCCCCAACAACAACCCCTGGAGGCCTCCAAGATCCAGAGTCGGATTCGTCATCGTCTAGCTTGATCTTTGGCTTGCAGAATCTTGAAGGGTTCCTGAAACTTCACAATAAAAGATACGATCCGGTTCTTAAAAAATAAGCCGGACCTTTTAGTTGGTTACACGGATTTTCCAGCTCATTTTTAAACTGAGCCGGAACTTGGTCTCTAATGCCTCCTGACACAAGCATGGTCAAGTCACGTCATCTGACAGCGTTCCGTCAGCACGACCATTGGTGGGTCCGTGGTCCGCGTAACCGAGGCGCCGTTTCAATGCGTGTGTGGAGATCGAGGCGACGCAATCATCGCGCGGGTCCTTCCCAGTTCTTTCCACAACACGTGGCGGTTGCACTGTAGCGTTTGCACGAATCTTGGCGCAGGTAGGTGGATATAAGGGGTTTAGATTTCCTCTTCTCCTTTCCACCAGTCCTTTGCCGTTTCCTTTCTTCCTAATCCTCCTGCACGCACAGAGCCTCCTCGTCCTTCCCCCACAGAAACTCCTAGCGCCGTCCCTTTAAGGTCACTTTCTCACCGGAGAAAAATGGCTTCTTCATCTTCTTCCTCTGGTTTGGCGGCAACGGCGGCGGCGGCGAAGGCTGAAGCTGCAGCGGAGAAGGAAAGCTATAGGGGAATCTGGATCCCCTGCGCCCTCGATGAGGCAGGCCTCAAGAATGTGGAGAAGGAGGGGTTGCTCGTCGCCGGCGACTGGCGGAGTGGCTCCGGATAAAACATCCCCAACCCACACGAGGGTGAGCGAGTTCACTTCGGTACTCATCTGGACCGAGGTTTGTCCTTTCCTCCCTTGGAGTTCTTCTCCGAGGTGATAGATCACTATGGAGTTCAACTCCACAACCTTCCTCCCAATTCTCTTCTAGAAATGAGCGCATATGCTGCGCTTTGCGAGGGCTTTCTCGGCATTAGGCCAAGTTTGCTTCTCTTCCGGTTTTACTTTCATGTCCGGAGGAATTCCATCACTTCCGGTGTTCCTTACATCACCGGCACCATTAGTTTTTCTCTTAGACGAGACCGGGCATATCCCAAAATTTCTACCAGTGACTCGGTCAAACAATGGCCAGCCACTTTTTTCTACCATAGGGATATTCCAGCTCCCGGCAAAGATCGCTTTGCGGTTTTTTGACGGAGCATACGGCCCAGCCTTCCTGGGACGAGGCTGCTCTGGCTCTCACAGATGATCTGATCCTTGCTAAGAGGCGGATCGAATATCTGATCAAGCACAACGGTCTGAAGGGATCCGACTTGGTCCAGTGCTGGGTCTCACGCCGGATCCAGCCACTTCAGTACCACGGGGATAGACTGATGCACTCCGTCACGTCTTCTCTGACCGACTCCCTCCGCATCAGCCCCAAGGCCTACACCACTCAAGGCTACATAAGCCAAATCAAGTGGCTGATCAAGGAGCGGATCAAGAGGCGGATTCCAGAGGTTTCTCTGGACATGCACACGGCAGAAAACCCCGTGGTGTCGGTAAGCTTTTATCTTCACATCTTTTATGTGTTTCTATCTTTGAGTTATATTGCAATGCTGATATGCTTTTCTTGCTTTCAGCTTGCTGACATCCCCGAGTCGGAACTTGCTCCGCTAGAAGGATACCCTCTAGAGTTCTCTCAGGACGTGGAAGTAGTTCCACTGCCGGATCTTGCGCTTAAGAAGCACAAAGCTCCGACAGTGGCGGTTGGCACAAAGGAGGTGCCAGTCGTGAAGAGGTACTCTTTCCGTCACAACTTTTCCATCTTTGTGCTTTACTTAAACTTCTTTCCGAGAGGTAACGTTTCCGACTCTGTTACCTTCTCAGAGCTAAATCGATCATCAAGGGCAAGGGGAAAGGGATTTCTTCGAACCCTTTATGCCAGACGAAGCTTGTCATAGCTTTGCCTGCCGTAGCTCCTCCGACTCCGGCTCCTCAACCTTCTGCAACTCCGGTTATCTCGTCGGAAGCTGTAGAAGATCCGGCTCCTCAAACGGAGCCTATGATCCTTGGGTCACAAACTGACACCACTGTGGGTGCGTCAGGTCAAGATAAGGGTGAACCCTCTTCGGGTAATGATCCCTCGGCTGAAGTCTTCGCTGAAAACCTCCTCACCAATCCGGGGCTTGCCAAGTTTGGCCTGACCCGGAAATCTGCAGAGGAGATCCAGCGGCTAGCCAGGCAAGTCCTGGACAAAATCCATCTATCCCCCGAAGAGGAGGCGCAAGAAGCAGAGGACGTCAAGTTCTCTGACCTTCTCACTCAAGTCCGCCTTCGCGACGAGAGGATCAGGACTGGCGAGCTCCCAACAGCCCCAGTGATCCCTCTTACTCTCGCCGAGAAGGTGGCAGCTGAAGTGAACGCGGGTTTAGACAAACTCACCCGCGAGCAATATGTAAGTCGGACTTCCAACTCTCGTTTTTACATTATGTTATATAATTTCCTCTAGCCCCCAAGCATGAAGTAGGATATAGAATCCGAGTGTATGCTTTCATTAGGATGCCAAAGAACGAACTAGTGTAGCCCCCAAGGCTCGTGCTGATATTTAGTAAAAATATTGGCCCGAGTCTTAAGTAGCTTTCTGACTTTGGGTATTCTGACTTATAGAAAGTATGTTCCTATAACCAGGATATATTGTCCAATGTCTGTAATAAGCGGAGAGAGATCAAAGCTCTCCAGCTTAAAAATGCTGAGCTCAAGGTAGCCAAGGATGAAGCTGAAGGTAAATATTTCGAGATTCAAACCTTGTCTTTTGCTTTTTTCTATGTCGAATTTTTCTGAACTGTTGTTCTTTTTGTCTTACAGCGTTGGTGAAACAATCCATCGCTATGATTGAAGAGGCCGAGAACCTCAAAACCCTGGTGGTGGAAAACAAGGGACTTTGCCAAGAGCTGAATAAGCTCAAGGCGGATCATGAAACGAGCATAGCTCAATTCCTGGAATCCTCCCCCATGGCCACGGAAGAGCGTGATCGCAAGATTGCCGCTCAAGATAAAGTGATCTCAGACCTCAAGAATGAGCTTGGCAGAGAGAAGGACATATCCCAGGCGCTCCAGGCTAAACTCCAGAGTCTCCGGGAGGAGAAGACCAAGATTGACGACGTCATTTTTGGTACGTTCCACCTCTCTGACTTATCTTTTTTTCGACTTTTATCGATGTAAGATTTTTCTTGACTTGTTTTGTGTATAGGTCCTCTAAAGTTGTCGGACTCTTCCTCATCCGAGCCCCGCGCTCATCGGCTTACCCAAGTCGGTAATATTCTTCATGACTACCGCCAGCCCCATGAGGACATTGGCGAGTCTCTCAAAATTCCGAACATGCCAAGCATGTCGGATTTTGAGGTGCGGGACAGGGCCAAGGAGATGCCGCAACTTCTTCAGGACTGGAATATGTCCTACACGCGGACTGATGCGCAGAACGCCTTCTCCATGGTCATGAGCCATCATGGAAACATGGAAATATGGCAAGTGACTAAAGGGTACTGTAAGGTAGACGAAGACGGCCAGGAGAAGGACCTTTAAGCCATCATGCACTCCTGCGCCGGATACGGGTGTCACGTAGCTGATCTGACCAGCTACGAGATCCCCTTCTTCACCCGCGTGGCTACTCCGCCTCCTCCTGCAGAAGAAACCAAAGAAGTTTCCGACGATGAACGCACCAACTCAGATGCGGACATCTCAGAACGATATAAAGGCGGAGTGACCAGCGAGCCGGTAGATCCTTCATGTTCTCCTGCATTATAGACCAGAAATTGATGTATTATTCTAGAAAAACTGATGTGATTGTAAATATTAGGTACTATTTATCTTTGCAAGTGCTAAGCTTTTGATCTATTCAGCACTTTTGACTTTTGAAACTTTTGCGTCCCTGAAATGTTTTGACAAGCACTTATATTTTTCGTCTCGACTTATCGTTTATCTGGCTTTCCGCCTCGTCCCTTTCGTGAGCCGGCCAAACCTTCAGCCGGAAACTTTGCCGAGCAACGGAGCTCAATTGCTAAACCAGTTTAAACTCGGAAACAAAGCTGGCTTCCAGTACCAACAATTCACTACTCGGAAAATGCCCGCATCCGGCAATCAGATAAATAACCAAAGTAAAGACTAGAAATTTTTAGAGTTATACCCGAAGGTAGCAGTTTTTAGAATCGGAAATCTAGAACAGAATGAACATGAGCATAAAGTACTTTCAAGCATTTTGGTATTTTCGACTATGACATGATCATTCGGAAATAAGATGGTCTAAGAACTTCTCAGAAAAACTTGAGGCAACCAAAACTTTTATTTCTCACAGAACATGTACATATGTATGATTATTCCATGGTCTGTCTAACTCATCCGGATTTGTACTGCCTCCAGCTCTCTTTCTCTTCTTAGTAGCAGGTCTTTCTTTGACTGGCCTCATGTCAGTTAAGTACTACGATCCATTGTGCAATACTCAACTAACTAAAAAGGGCCCTTCCCATACTGGGGAAAGTTTGTGCTTTCTTTGTTGCACAAGCCGGAGAACCAAATCACCTTTATTGAAAGATCTATTTCGGACTCTCTGGCTATGATACTTGCGGAACTTCTGCTGATAGGCTGTAGATCTCATTTCAGCAACGACGCAAACTTCTTCGACTAAGTAGAGATCATTTTGTCGAGAAATCTCGGCATCCTCTTTGATATACGCGGCCACTCTAGGAGAAGTATGAATTAAATCACTAGGAAGAACTGCTTCTGCGCCATAGACCAAGAAGAAAGGTATGTATCCTATTGACCTGTTCGGAGTTGTTCGAAGACTCCAAATTACAGAAGGTAATTCTTCTGCCCAAGCCCCCGCAGCATGTCGTAGTGGTGCTTCGAGTCTTGGTGTCAAGCCTTGTAGAATTAAACCATTTGCTCTTTCGACTTGTCCGTTAGCTTGTGGATGTGCGACTGACGCAATGTCAAGCCGGATATTTTGCTCATCGCAGAATTCAGCCAGTTCTCCCATAGAAAAGTTACTCCCGTTGTCCGTGATAATGCTATGTGGATAACCATACCGGATTATAACATTCTCGACAAACCTTTTGGCTATTTCTCCATCACAACTAGTGACAGGTTTAGCCTCGATCCACTTGGTGAACTTATCCACCATCACTAAGAGGTGGGTAAATCCACTTGGAGCTCGTTTAAAGGGTCCTACCATGTCAAGCCCCTAGACCGCAAAAGGCCATGTTATAGGTATTGTTCGCAGCTGATCAGCCGAAACATGAGCTTGCTTGGCGTACTTTTGGCAGCCTTTGCATGTCTTGACTAACCGTTCAGCATCTGCCTGAGTTGAAAGCCAGAATAATCCATGTCGAAAAGCCTTTGCCACTAAAGATTTGGCTGTAGCATGGTGACCACACTCGCCTTCGTATATTTCCCTTAAGATTTCCACTCCTTCCGGAGATACACATCGCTGAAAAACCCCAGAAACACTCTGTTTGTGGAGCTCACCCTTAACAATAGTATAGGCTTTTGCTCACCGGATAATCTGCCGGCTCAGCACCTCGTCTTCGGGTAATTTGCCATCTACCAAATAATCGAGGTAGGGTTGAGTCCAGCTAGGAATTACAGCCAGAACTGCTATTAAAGGTGAGTCGGATTTGGTTAGATATTCCTCATCTACTCCCTTTATCGAGGGAACTTTGAGGTGCTCTAAAAATGCGCCATCCGGGACCTCTTTCCGTGTAGAGCCTATTCGAGATAGTGCATCTGCTTCCTCATTTTCTGCTCGAGGGATGTGTTGAACTTCAAACCCTTCGAACGATTTAGATAGATCATCCACGACGGCTTTGTATGCCGCCATGTGCTTATTTGCATTACAAATATCTGAGACTTGCTGAGCAACAAGATCCGAATCTCCGTAACACATCAAACGTCGGATGCCAATATCCTTGGCAATCCGGATTCCATGCAACAGTGCTTCATACTCGGCAATATTGTTTGTCGCTGTGAAGTGGATCTGCAACACGTATAATAGTTTATCTCCTTGCGGTGATTTGAGCACCACGCCAGCCCCCGAGCTCCCTCGAGCCTTAGACCCATCAAAAAAGAGGGTCCAGTATTCCGACTCAGGGAGGACCATGTTCTCCTTCGTCTCTGTCCAATCAGCGACAAAGTCGGCAAGGATCTGGGATTTGATTGCTGTCCGAGGTTTATTGTCAACACCCGGATTTTAATCCCAGATGCCCGTTATGTCATACCTCGCAATCCCAGGATTACCATTTTTGTGAGACATAACGGATTGGATATCACAATACATCATCCATTACAAACCATACATAAGGTTTTACACAAATAAGGATCTCATGATCCAGTCTGAATACAACAAGCAGCAGAAATAAAAGCTAAGCGTAGCGGTAGGGTCCATCTTCAGGGGCACAGGCAATGCTGACGAAGGTAGATAGTCCTAGTTATCATAGTCGTCCTGCTGGCCATCATCTTGATAATCTCCTTCATAGTCTGGCCATGAGAATAGCCAGGGACAAAAGCCATGAGTACTCTTCAAGTACTCGCAAACTACTATTAACATGTACTATACCTCTAAGTTAAAGTGTTGAATCTAATTTAACTATCAAGTTAAGTTTGAAACCTAAGCTGAGTTCAGAAGCAAAGAAAGATAAAGTACAGTTCTAGAATCACTTAAGTTGGGAAGCTATTATCATCAACACAACCCTGTTGTGGTCAAGTCAAAGTTCATCATTCATTTCAAGTTATTCAGAAAACATCTGACAACGAAACAGTATGGCCATTCCAACTGTCCATAACCGCGGACGTGGCTATTCTAATAGTTTGACACTCTACAGAGGTGGTACACTTTCACCACAAGATTCGATACATCTGTCAAGGATAACCCTGAATCATCATACTTAGTATGCAGATAATCAAACATAACCTTCCCTTTACACACCCTAGTATAAGCACCTCTCCTATGAGCATGGCCTCCCAACCATGACCATCAGTCATCTTGGGCACTGCATAGGTGGACAACATTAAGAGGTAGCCTCGTCTCAAACCTCTCCCGTGAGGGAACTAATACTAATGCATATAAATTTCTAGCTAATCCTTACCCAATTCAGGTAGTGTGGTTGTACGGTAAATTTGGAATGGTATCGCATCCAAATCCAACCATCAGTTTTATAAAAGGGTTAAGGCTCATGCCTCATCATTTTCATCATCATAAACCAGTTGTGTTTCTTAACACATGTCAAAACATCTCAATAGAATGACTCATCATTCCAAGGTTTTCACAATTCATTTTCACCAAGTGTTCCCATCTAAAGTGACTCAAGTTTTTGGATGTACTCTAAATTACTAAGTTAAGAGTGTTCACTAAGGTGGAAGTGATGGGATCAATCTCATGCCATAGAATGACATCTAAAGGTTTCTAAGTAGGTCAAGTTTTATACTTTTTATGCTACCTTCAAACAAGTCAATAACTTTGTGTAAACTAAGGGAAGTAAAATAAGACTTGAGGTACTAATAGTTAAAGGGGGTGTGATCAAGGCATGCCTAAAACATCCTTGCTCATTTATCTAGATTAATTTTAGCTTGCTAATAAGAGCTTGCCTTGGTTGGTGCCGTGGTTGAAGTTTTCTTCTTCTTCTTGGTAGAACTCCTCCTCCTCGAAAGCTTGGTCGGTACTAGCGTCTATAAATACATAGGGAGTGCACAATCACCAAACAATACTTAACTAGGCTAAGTAGCATTCTAAAACACACAATTGATGATCTATTATCATCACAAGTTTAATTTCAATAGTTTCCTCCTTTTTATTTTAGAAAAGTAATTTCTACTCATTGAAATATTAACTAAAATTTAATATTCACCACCAAAATATGGGATCATGTGGACACATGTCCTCACCACATATTCTAACATGTGGGAATGATATTTAAGGGTTGGATCAATATTACTTTGGTTTAAGTTCATTATTTAATGATTTAAAGTGACTAGAAATGCCTATATAGCATTATTTTGGTACTAGTACAAAGTCACTGCATGTAAACCTTAATATTACTACATATTTAGATAGATATGATGAAATGTGATTTTTGAGAGTTGGAATCAACTCAAAAGCTAACTTGGTTGATTTTATAAAAATGTTGCAAGTTGCAAAAGCTTCTGTCTTCTTATTTTACTAGGAGAGATCTATAACTCTAATTGAATTAAATCCAACGGGCTTGGATAGAGAATTTCAATACCTTTCAGACAAAATTAGTTTCATGCAATTTGGATTTCTAAAACTCTCTGAATTGATTTTCAAACTGGGGGACAGAAACTAGATTTAACTAAAAAGAAAAAATCCAGATTTGAATCTATGGGCTAGCGCGGGAAAAGGAATGGACCGGCCCAGTGGCGCTTCATGGCGCAGGGCTCAGCTGACTGGCGGGTCCTGCGTGTCAGCGGCACTTAAAACATGAAACAGTACGCGCGTTGTGGGCCGTGCGATTAGAAACGAGATCAACGGCTGAGGGTCGTCGTCGACGACGAACAGGTCGCCGACGAGCTCGAACCCTAGCGGCTCGGTGGGGGTCTACTGGGGGCGTATCAGGGCTCCAGCAGGGTCGGCGAGGCAGGCAAACTACGTGGAAGACGACAGCAAGGCGAGGCGCGGTTGCGGTGGAGCTTGGGGTGGTCGAAATCAATGTCGCCCTTCTCCTCCTGCCGCAGCTGCTCCGGCTCCAATTCTGGTGAGCTGCTGCTCCACTTGCTCCGGCTAGAGGTGGGTGAGGTTTAGAGAGGTGAGGGGAGTGGAATGGTGTAGAGAGAAGAGGCTGGGGAGGGCTCCTTTTATAGGCCCGACGGTGAGACCGAGCGGGATGGGCGGTCGACGGTGGCGACATGGCTACGGTGAGGTAGAGGCATGGCTGGGGGTGGCGATTGATGGGAGGTTCCCTGGCGGTTCTCTAGGAACTTAATGCGGGCATAGGGGCGGTGGTATGCAGTCTGGGCGAGGTGGCGCTCTGCACGGCCGAAGCGGCGGTGTCCACGGCGAGCGGTGGCTGTGAGGCTTTGGGCGGCGAACGGGGATGTCTGGGGTGTTCTCAGGTCGAGGTGGAGCGGCGAGCGTGGGCTGGTGCCAAGGGATGGTCTGTGCGAGCGGGGACAGGGCGTGCTCTGGGGGCGGCGTCGGCATGCTCGACCGTCTCCGGGAATGGCGGTTCCTGGCTGCTCTGCTCTCTGTCTCTGGCCTGAGGCTGGTTGGACGGTGGAGGTGGACCACAGGCAAGGTGCTAGACATGGCGATAGGGGTTGGCGGCTGCTGTGGCACGGTGTCCCCGGTGGGGGTGCTCATGGTGCTCGACCTTAATGGCCATGACCATTTGGTCATGTGCACAGGGTGTGGCTAGGCTAGCAAAGGGTAGGGCTGGTACCGAGGGAACAAGGGGACAAGGTTAGGCACAAATGGTGACCAAGATCACTGCTCAAAACAGTATTTTAAATTTGGCCAGATTTGTGCACACAAGCTGTTTGATGAAATGGCCGCATGAAAGAAAGTTTTGAATTTTGGTTTCAAAATTTTTGAGTGATCTCCACTAGTGATAGGTAGTCTCTGATTTCAAGGGTTTTGAAAATGGAGCTCAAATAGATGGTTTTTTAAATAGGGGTGATCTATGCATATGCATTAGATTCAATTTTAAACTGTCATTTAAAATATTTAACAGAATGTTTTTAGTAGATCAAAAGGTGGGCCTTGGTACCTCATTATGTGTACTAGCAAGGGGTGCAAAGATCAAGAATTGTTTCTGTTAAGAATTGAGTACTAGGAATAGCCAAAGTAGGCATGAGAGTTAAATTTGCCAAAATGACCATTCCTCCTTTTTAATTCTTTTTGAGTTGATTTTCTTTAGGAAAAGTTTGGGAATGATGTAGATGATGTTTAAATCACCTAAGAAACATTTTACAAGCATTGGATCAATCAATCATGGCAATTCAAACAACTCCTATTTTAAATGCATACATATATGAATGCTTTTATTTTAAATTTGGAAAAGTTTTTGTTAATCCTATTTTTGGATGATTTGATCTTAATAAGCTTGGATTAAAGTTTTGGGATGTTACATTTATAATCAATATCGAAGCTGAGAGCTCTATGCCCCATTTGGCGACACTTCCTGTGGCGTCGCTGTTGTTGATTATGTCTCTCATGGGACCTTTGCTCACCACGGTAATTGGATGCTCTTGAAAATAGTGTTGTAGCTTACGAGATGCTAGGAAAACACCGTAAGATAACTTTTGATAGTGCGGATATCGCTGTTTTGATTCCGTCAAGACCTCGCTGACAAAATAAGTCAGACACTGCACCAAGTGTTCCTGATTTTCCTCTGGTCTCACCAGCACCATGACAATGCTAACGACCTTATTTGTCGCAGAAATATAAAGCAACATCGGTTCCTGAGGTTCCGGCGCAGCGAGGATAGGAGTAAATGAGAGTACTTTATTCAGGTCTTGCAATGCAGCTTCAGCTTCGTCAGTCCAGAAAAAATCCTTGGTTTTCTTCAGGAGTTTGTATAATGGTGCGTCTCTTTCACCAAGCCAGCTTACAAATCTACTGACCACAACAATGCACCTAGTTAGTCTTTGTACGTCCTTCAGGCGAGTTGGCCTGGAAATATTGAGTATAGCCTTGATTTTGTCGCGGTTCACCTCTATGCCTCTTTGAGACACGATGAAGCCTAACAATTTTCTGGCTGGTATTCCAAAGAAGCATTTCTTCTTGTTAAGCATGATGTTGTATTTTCGTAGATTGGCGAACGTTTCCTCCAAGTCGGAAATGAGTGTTTCCTTCTTTTTGGACATCACCGCAATATCATCCACGTATGCATGTACATTGCGTCCGAGTTGGTCGTGAAGGCAACGCTGCATCGTGCGCTGGTACGTAGCTCCTGCGTTCTTCAAGGTTACGAAGGGGTTATGAATGAAGTTTTGATTTTGTCAGATTCCTTCATCCGGATTTGGTGATAGCCGGAATATGCATCGAGAAAACAGAGGAGTTCTGAGCCTGCCGTAGAATCGATAACTTGATCAATTCTAGGCAGAGCGAACGGATCTTTTGGACAATCCTTGTTCAAGGCTGTATAATCAACACACATCCTTAAATCAGTGGTGTCCTTTTTAGGGACCATTACAGGATTGGCCGACCACTCAGTGTGGATGACCTCTTCTATGAATCCGGCTAACTCGAGCCGTGCTAGTTCCTTAGCTATTGCCTAAAGCAAATATGCCTTGAGAGGCAATAATAAAGTTGTTATTATGTATTCCTTGTATATGGTAGATGTTTATTTTGCATGCTATAATTGTATTGATAGGAAACATCAATACATGTGTGCTTAATAAACAAGAAGGGTTCCTAGTTATGCCTCTCTTATAGACTAGCTTGTTGATTAACAAGATGATCACAGTTTCCTGATCATGGACATTGGATGTTGTTAATAACAAGGTCACAGCATTTGTGAAATGATGTGATGAACATTCATCCGAAGTATAGCATTACGATCAAGTCATTATGTTTATATTGCTATAACATCATACAAAGTAGTCTTAGTCCTTAGACCATGAGATCATGTTAATTGATAACACCGGAAGAGTATCTTGATAACATCAAACGTCACACCGTAACAGGGTGACCATAAAGGTGGGTTCAGTGCTATGAAGGTGTTATGTTGAGGCTCATGGATCAAGAGTGGAATTTGTCAATCCCGATGACGGATAGATATACTCTGGGCCCTCTCGGTGATATCACATTAAGATAGCTTGCAAGCAAGTGATGTGATCACTAGAATGTTATATCACGGGAACAAGAAAAGAGTGCATGTCGGTGACGAGATAAAACTAGGTATTTGGATACCGATGATCGAATCTCGGACATGTATTATATCATGAGACAAAGGGATTAAATTGCTGACGTTAAAGGTTCTCATGATCACAGAAGTCATCGTTGAATATGCAGGAGTCAGTATGGATCTCCAGGTCCCGCTTCTGATTATTGATCTGAGAGGAGTCTCAATCATGTCTGCATTATTCGCGAACCATAGGGTGACACACTTAAGGGTTGCCGGACACCATTTAGGAGCACATATGTTTCAGACAAAAGGTTTGCAAAGCGCAGGAAATGTTTCGATAGAAACAGGAATTGTTTCGATAGAAACCGGAATTGTTTTGGGTGAAATTGCAGAAAGTGGTTCTACATGTGATATTGAAATGTTGCAAGGGGTTTTATGTGAATGTTTGTTAATTAAAGTAATTAACAAAATTCTGAATAAAATAAATAAAAGAGTTTTATTAATTGAGAGTTGCATTTAATTTGGTGGAAATTAAATACATGTGAGTGGGATTTTGGGTGGAGGCCATGTTTATGTGAGTGGAGGTTCACCACATGAATGAAGGAGGGGAGGAGTCCCCCCCTCATGCGCCGGCTATGGGAGGGGAGGGGTCTCCCTCCCTCCTATATAAAGCCCCCCTCTCCCCTCTCACAAACCACACCTCCTCGTGAAGGATCTCTCTCCCCCTCTAGATATTCCCCCATGGTCTCGGATTAGCGAGATACATGTTCCCGGTGGCCTTGCGTCTGGAAGGAGTTGCTGCTTCCGCTGATTTGCTGGAGCGAGGAGGTGGAGGTTGTCCGGTGGCTTGAACGTGTGTGCGAGGATGGATGCGCTGCTGACTTGCGGCGCTCGGACTTCCACACGATCTTGAGATCGGCAAGCGTACGACTACATCAACCATGAGTTCCTACTCGTTAACAAAACTCGTTGTCTTCGAGGGTAAGTTCTCCATGGATGTATGTCCACCCGTTGCTCTGTATCTAGTATATAGATCTTGGCGTATAGTTCTCATCGTAGGAAATTTTTTGTTTTCTATGTTGCGGACCCAACAGTGGTATCAGAGCCTGATCTAAGCGTAGGTGCTTTGCACGAGTAGTACACATATGTTTATATGTGGCCGATGATGATCATGTTATTGCATCTTCTCTGTACTTTGTATATTGGTGGCATAGTGGGATGAAGCGGCCTGGACCAACCTTACATGTCATCGTACATGAGACCGGTTCCACGACTGACATGCAACTAGTTTTGCATAAGTGGCTAGCGGGTGTTTGTCTCTCCTACTATAGTCAATATATGATTTACAACGAGTTACTAATAACTTGGTTATCCTTGTTGTGGTTCATGTTCGTAGGTAAGACCAGTTCTATCTCCGAAAGCCCTAAGCCACGTAAAACTTGCAATTAATAAATTAGAGGCGTCTAGTTTAGATCGTTGCTGGGCTAGTGTCTTGATATGGTATTGTTGTAAGTAGATGTATGATAGATACTCTTACCACTCACTTAACATGTAAGTTCCATAGACCTTGGCCTTACACACAAAGGAATGATAGAGATCATACCACGATGCAAATGATAGAGATCAAATGCATGGACCATATCACCTCACTTCACACATTAGATGTTAGCATCTTATATTGCTAGTTTGGCGTTTTTGGTAGCATTATAAGATGATCCCTCATTTAGATATCAAGATAAAATGTGTTCTTCCTTAAGTATGCACCGTTTTGTGGATTGTGTTTTGAGGCATCACGTGATGATCGGGTATTCTCGACTCTAAGCTTTCATACAACGGGTGTAAGATAGTTTTACACACGTGAATACTAAGGTTCTTACTTGACGAGCCTAGCATGTACAGACATGGCCTCGGAACACGGACCGAAAGGTTAAGCATGAGTCATATAGTTGATATGATGCCCATATAGATGCTCGCCTTTGAAGCTACACCGACTCACGTGATGATCGGACTTGGTGCAGTGGATTTGGTTCATGTAATCACCAAAAGGTCACGAGGGATGTCGTTTTTGAGTGGGAGTTCATTAGTAATTTGGATTAGTTGAACTCAATCTATCATAAACTTAGTCTAAATATATTTTACAAATTCTGTTGTAGATGGCACCACCTGCTTTTAATTTCAATGTGTTGATGGAGAAAGAAAAGCTTGCTGCGAATGGTAGCAACTTCACCAACTGGGCTATGAATTTGAGGATTCTCCTCACTGCTGCACAAAAGCAATATGTGCTAGAGGCGCCACTAGGCCCCCCACCAGCTCCTGATGCCCCTGACGAGGAAAAGAACGTCTATATAACTCGTCAGGAGGACCACAACTTAGTTCATTGCGGCATACTGTATGGGCTAGAGCCAGAACTTCGAAAACGTTTCGAAAATGGCAATGCCTTTGATACCATGGGAGAATTGAAAATGATTTTTGATACCCATGCTGCCATAGAGAGTTATAATGCTTCTGAAAAGTTCTTTAGCTGCATGATGGAAGAGAACATCTCCGTTTGTGAGCACGTACTCAAAATGTCTGGGTACGCCGATAAGCTTGTGTCCTTGGGAATAACGATTCCCATTGACTTAGGCATACATCGTGTTCTCCAATCTCTGCCACCTAGCTACAAGGTCTTCGTGATGAACTATAATATGCAGGGCATTAAGAAGTCTCTTCCCGAGCTTCTGTCAATGCTCAAGACTACAGAAGTGGAGATTAGGAAAGAACATCAAGTGTTGATGATAAATAAGACCACCGGTTTCAAGAAGGACAAGAAAGGCAAGCAGAAGGGAAAGAAGGGCGGCAAATCTGTTGCCGCGCCTGAAAAGAAACCCCGAGCTGGCCCTAAGTCTGACACTGAATGCTACTATTGCAAGGATCGCCATTGGGCAACTGCCCCAAGTATTTGGCAGACAAGAAGGCCGGCAAGGCAAACAAAGGTATATGTGCTATACATGTTATTGATGTGTACTTGACTAGTACTCGCAGTAGCACCTGGGTATTTGATACGGGATCGGTTGGTAATATATGTAACTCGGTTCAGGGGCTGCGGAACAAGCGACAACTAGCAAGGGATGAGGTCACAATGCGGGTCGGCAATGGATCAAGAGTTGATGTGATCGCCGTCTGAACGCTGCCTCTCCATATGCCGTCGGGATTAGTTATAAACCTGAATAATTGTTATTTGGTGCCTGCACTGAGCATGAACATTGTATCCGGATCGTGTTTGATGCAAAGTGGTTATTCGTTTAAGTCTGAAAACAATGGTTGTTCGATTTATATGAATAATATCTTTTATGGTCATGCACCTGTGTTGAATGGTTTATTTCTGTTGGATCTTGATAGTAGTATTACGCATATTCATAATGTTGATGCTAAAATGATTAAACTTGATAATGATATATCTGCATATATGTGGCACTGCCGTCTAGGTCATATGGGCATTAAACGCATGAAGAAACTCCATTCTGATGGACTTTTGGAATCACTTGATTTTGAATCATTTGATACATGTGAACCATGCCTTATGGGCAAGATGACTAGAACGTCGTTTTCCGGTTCAATGGAATGGGCGACGGATTTATTGGAAATCATACATACTGATGTGTGTGGACCAATGAGTGTGTCGGCGCGAGGTGGATATCGTTATTTTGTTACTTTCACGGATGATTTGGGTATATACGGGTATATCTATTTGATGAAACATAAGTCTGAAACCTTTGAAAAGTTCAAAGAATTTCAGAATGAAGTGGAAAATCATCATAACAAAAAGATCAAATTTCTGCGGTCCGACCGTGGAGGAGAGTATCTTAGTTACGAGTTTAGCACACATATGAAAGACTGTGGAATAGTTTCACAACTCACGCCTACCGGAACACCACAACGTAATGGTGTGTCAGAACGTCGTAATCGTACTTTATTGGATATGGTTCGATCTATGATGTCTCTGGCTGACTTGCCACTGTCATTTTGGGGTTATGCACTGGAAACCGCTGCATTCAGTTTAAATAGGGCACCATCTAAATCCGTTGAAAAGACACCGTATGAATTATGGTTTGGAAACAAACCTAAGCTGTCATTTCTTAAAGTTTGGGGATGCGATGTTTATGTGAAGAAACTTCAACCGGATAAACTCAAACCCAAAGCGGAAAAATGCATCTTCATAGGATACCCTAAGGAAACGATTGGGTATACCTTCTATCACAGATCCGAGGGAAAGGTCTTTGTTGCCAAGAATGGATCCTTTCTTGAGAAGGAGTTTCTCGCGAAAGGTGTGAGTAGTCGGAAGGTAGAACTCGAAGAGGTTATTGAACCTTCTCTTCATGAAATGGCGAGTAGCGCAACACCAGAAGTTGTTTTGGAGTTGACTTCACCTAATGAAGAGAGAGCTAATGATATTCATCATGAAACTCCGAAAGAGGACACTACCGAACCTCGCAGGTCAAGCAGGACACGACATGCATGCAGCTCCTGAATCCTGTTATGAATTTCATGATTGATGAAATAGATGACCCTGCGACGTATGAAGAAGCGATGATGAGCCCATATTCCAACAAATGACTAGAAGCCATGAAATCCGAGATGGAATCCATGTAGGAAAACCAGGTTTGGACCTTGGTGGACTTACCTCACGATCGAAAGGCCGTTGAGAATAAATGGATTTTCTAAGGAGAAAAACTGATGCTGATGGTAATGTAACCATCTATAAGGCTCGACTTGTCGCAAAGGGGTTTCGACAAATTCAAGGAGTTGACTACGATGAGACATTCTCTCCCGTAGCGATGCTTAAGTCGGTTAGGATTATGTTAGCAATTGCTGCATATTTTGATTATGAAATATGGCAGATGGATGTCAAAACTGCGTTCCTCAATGGTAATATTGAAGAAGAGTTGTATATGATACAACCTAAGGGTTTTGTCGATCCTAAGGATGCTGATAAGGTGTGCAAACTTCAGCGATCCATCTATGGACTGAAGCAAGCATCCCGAAGTTGGAATCTCCGCTTTGATGAGGTGATCAAAGAGTTTGGATTTGTCCAACTTATGGAGAGGCTTGTATTTACAAGAAAGTGAGTGGGAGCAATGTGGAATTTCTGATATTATATGTGGATGACATATTATTGATTGGAAATGATATAGATCTTTTAAACAGTGTTAAAAGTTATCTAAACAGCAAACTTTCAATGAAAGACCTTGGTGAAGCGTCATATATATTAGGCATTAAAATTTATAGAGATAGATCAAGACGCCTAATTGGGCTATCACAGAGTGCATACCTTGATAAGATATTAAAGAAGTTTAATATGGACGGAAGTAAGAAGGGGTACTTACCTATGTTGCAAGGCAAGACATTGAGTAATACTCAAAGTCCGGCTACGGCGGAAGAAAGAGAGATAATGGATAAGATCCCCTATGCCTCAGCCATAGGCTCTATAATGTATGTCATGCTATGTACAAGACCGCATGTGTCACATGCTATTAGTTTGACTAGTAGGTACCAATCGGATCCAGGTTCGGAACACTGGATAGCGGTCAAAAATATCCTTAAGTAGTTGAGAAGAACTAAGTATATGTTTCTTGTATACGGAGGTGAAGAAGAGCTAGTCTCTAAGTGTTATGTCGATGCTAGCTTTGACACTGATCTGGATGACTCTAAGTCTCAATCCGGATACGTATTTCTCTTGAACGGAGCAGCAATTAGTTGGAGGAGCTCCAAACAACCGGTGGTGGCTGGATTAACGACGGAGGCGGAATATGTTGCTGCTTCAGAAGCGGCGCAGGAAGCGGTTTGGATGAAGGAGTTCATAACGGAACTAGGTGTGGTTCCTAGTGCGTTGGACCCAATGGTGATCTATTGTGACAATAATGGAGCCATAGCCAACGCCAAGGAACCAAGGTCTCACAATAATTCCAAGCATATTAAGCGCCGGTTTCACTCCATCCACGAGCATGTCAAGGATGGAGATATAAAGATTTGTAAAGTGCACATAGACCTGAATGTAGCATATCCTTTGACTAAAGTACTCCCCAGGGAAAAACATGATCAACACCAGAACTCCATGGGTGTTAGATTTATCACTATATAAACTAGATTATTGTCTCTAGTGCAAGTGGGAGACTGAAGGAAATATGCCCTGAGAGGCAATAATAAAGTTGTTATTATGTATTCCTTGTATATGATAGATGTTTATTTTGCATGCTATAATTGTATTGATAGGAAACATTAATACATGTGTGTTTAATAAACAAAAAGGGTTCCTAGTTATGCCTCTCTTATAGACTAGCTTATTGATTAACAAGATGATCAAGGTTTCCTGATCATGGACATTGGATGTTGTTAATAACAAGGTCACAGCATTTGTGAAATGATGTGATGAACATTCATCCAAAGTATAGCATTATGATCAAGTCATTATGTTTATATTGCTATAACATCATACAAAGTAGTCTTAGTCCTTAGACCATGAGACCATGTTAATTGCTAACACCGGAAGAATATCTCGATAACATCAAACGTCACACCGTAACAGGGTGACCATAAAGGTGGGTTCAGTGCTATGAAGGTGTTATGTTGAGGCTCATGGATCAAGAGTGGAATTTGTCAATCCCGATGACGGATACATATACTCTGGTCCCTCTCGGTGATATCACATTAAGATGGCTTGCAAGCAAGTGATGTGATCACTAGAATGTTATATCACGGGAACGAGAAAAGAGTGCATGTCGGTAACGAGATCAAACTAGGTATTTGGATACCTATGATCGAATCTCGGACATGTATTATATCATGAGACAAAGGGATTAAATTGCTTACTTTAAAGGTTCTCACGATCATAGAAGTCATCGTTGAATATGCAGGAGTCAGTATGGATCTCTAGGTCCCGCTTCTGATTATTGATCTGAGAGGAGTCTCAATCATGTCTGCATTATTCGCGAACCGTAGGGTGACACACTTAAGGGTTGCCGAACACCATTTAGGAGCACATATGTTCCATACAAAAGGTTTGCAAAGCGCAGGAAATGTTTCGATAGAAACAGGAATTGTTTCGATAGAAACCAGAATTGTTTCGGGTGAAATTGCAGAAAGTGGTTCTGCATGTGATATTGAAATGTTGCAAGGGGTTTTATGTGAATGTTTGTTAATTAAAGTAATTAACAAAATTCTTAATAAAATAAATAAAAGAGTTTTATTAATTGAGAGTTGCATTTAATTTGGTGGAAATTAAATACATGTGAGTGGGATTTTGGGTGGAGGCCATGTTTATGTGAGTGGAGGTTCACCACATGAATGAAGGAGGGGAGGAGTCCCCCCCCCCTCATGCGCCGGCTATGGGAGGGGAGGGGTCTCCCTCCTATATAAAGCCCCCCTCTCCCCTCTCACAAACCACACCTCCTCGTGAAGGATCTCTCTCCCCCTCTAGATATTCCCCCATGGTCTCGAATTAGCGAGATACATGTTCCTAGTGGCCTTGCGTCTGGAAGGAGTTGCTGCTTCCGCTGATTCGCTGGATCGAGGAGGTGGAGGTTGTCCGGTGGCTTGAACGTGTGTACGAGGACGGATGCGCTGCTGATTTGCGGCACTCGGACTTCCACACGATCTTGAGATCGGCAAGCATACGACTACATCAACCACGAGTTCCTACTCGTTAACAAAACTCGTTGTCTTCAAGGGTAAGTTCTCCAAGTATGTATGTCCACCCGTTGCTCTATATCTAGTAGATAGATCTTGGCGTATAGTTCTCATCGTAGGAAAATTTTTGTTTTCTATGATGCGGACCCAACATTGGCTTACGCTTTTCGTCGCCAAACCGTCGTAAGGACTGTTTGACGGGTTTAGCATTCGGGTTTACATTTAGAGAGTGCTCGACAAGTTCCCTAGGTACTCCGGTCAGGTCAGATGGCTGCCATGCGAAGATATCTTGATTTGCTTGGAGGAACTTGACGAGCGCGCTTTCCTATGCGCTATCTAGGCCTACGCCTATCTGGGTCACCTTGGAGGGGTCATCATCCTTCAACGGCGCTTTCTTCGTCTCTTCTGATGCCTTGAACTCCGGATTAAGCTTGGTAACCTCCTTCGTTGTGGGCATCTCGGACGGATCTATGCTCTTCTTGATCTCCTGGTACTCCTGGGCGTGCATCACGGCTTCAGCAAAGGCGGCATTTCCATCTTTGCACTCTCGCGCTTTCTTCAGGTCTCCCCTGATGGTGATCACGCCGTTGGGACCTGGAATTTTCATCATATTTTAAATGTAACACGGACGAGCCATAAAAGCCCAGTAAGCCAGACGTCTGAATATAGCGTGGTATGCTCTCTTGAACGGGACCACTTCGAAAGAAAGTTCCTCCGTCCGATAATTATTTGGAGTTCCAAAGGTAACATCCAAAGTGATCTCTCCCAGGGAATTAGCTTGTCTTCCTGGGACAACTCCGTGAAAAATCACAGAGCTATGGTTTAGCTGTGTCTCCGAGATCTTCATCCGACGTAGCGTTTCGACATAGAGAATATTGATGCTGCTACCACCGTCCACGAGGGTCTTGGAGAAACCATAACTGTCAATAAGTGGGTTGACGATTAAGGCGTATTTTCCTCGCATGTGTAACTTAGGCGGATGATCATCACGGTCAAACGTGATTGCCACTTCCGACCAGTCTAGATACTGGGGGACAGCCGGAACTATTGCATTGAGCTCGTGTAGAACTGCTTTCTTGACCTTTGCTGGTTGAGATCCGAGGAAGGTGACATAAGTGTCCTTCTTGGTGGGAAAAGTCTTTTTCCCTTCCGACTTGGGATTTGAAGGATCAACTTCCTCCATGTCGGAATCTTCCTTAGTCTCTTTGTCTTTTTCGGGATTTTTCTTTCCCTTCTTCCGCTTAGCTTTGTAGCCCGCGGTGTCATCTCTTTTGATGTCGTCGTTGAAACGGCATTCAGCGTTGGTGTGGGACGAGCCCCCACTGGCATCTAGGTGATGCACACATGGGTTATTGGCAATGTCGGCCCAAGATTAGGTTTTTCCTGGTTGGTTTTCTCCTCTACCTTGGACCCTTGATGTCCCACGGCCACGCCCGCAGCCTCCGCCACGTCCTCCTCATCCTCCAGACCCGGAAACAGTAGTGACTACCGCTGTTTCCGCGTTGGGTTTTTCTTCCGAGGTGTTTTTGCGCTTCTGAGCTTGTTGCTTTGGTTGTTTTGCCGATTGAGGCACATCTAGGGCATTGAGTAGTCCTTCTGCATCGTCGTCAGCATCTGCATACTTGCTTGTTGTTTCTATCATCTCTCCCAAATCGGTAACCTTGTCACACTTCAAGCGATGGCGTAGTAAACCAATAGGGAGACTTGTGATGAAAGCTTCAATCGCAGTTTGATCATTTACTCCTTCGCAGGAGTTCTTGGTGTCGATCCATCGTCCGAGGTAATCCCGGCAAGTTTCTCCAGCTTTCTGGGTGCAACGCTGTAGGTCTCCAACCGTACAGGGCCTCCAATATGTGCCTTTGAAATTCCGAAAGAACGTGCTTTGTAAATCATACCAGTTATGGATGGTGTTTGCCGGAACTTCATTGAGCCATGATCGTGCCGTCTTCCGCAACATAAGTGGGAGATATCGGGTTGCGACCAGGCTATTTCCGCCTTTGGCGATGCAGCAAGCTTGGAAGAAATCCTGTAACCACCTCCTCCGCCATGTCGTCCTCCTTGCCCTCCATGGGAGCCGTTGTGATGACTAGGTGGTGGAGAAGGTGGGGCAGTTGGGTAGTTTCCGGCTGATCGCCGGCCTCCGTCCGGAACTTCATTATTCCGATTCCGGGGAGGGTCTTGACTACGACGAGCCCCCTGCCGGCTTGTACCAGCATGGTTTCCTTCATTTCTTCGTCCGTCATTCCCACCATAGTGAGGCTCAGCCGGACGGTTCTCATGTCGAGGAGGTGGCATTCTCTGACGATCCTCCTCCCGACGTTTCTCTTTATCTTCTCCCCTTCGATCCTTAGATTCTCATCGGGGAGGGTTCGTCGGATTCAGGGCAGCGATGGTGTCTTTCTCGACCGCTAGTGCGACGTTGCTCTAGCCGCGTGTAGTCCTACGATGTTGTCCTGACGATCCAGTTCTTGAATAATTGTCTTCCCGTCGTTCGGGGCGATAATGCTGCTACAAAACGTAATGGGGTCTTACGTCAGCCCATGCCGGATCTGTGCGACATTGGTCAACATCTGAGACCAGCTTTTGACTTCCGGACAGGGCGACCTTTTGCTGCTCCAGTCCCTTGTTGAGTAGCTTGATACCCAAACGGATCTCCTCTAGTCCTGGATTAGCCGATAGAATTTCTCGGGCCGCCACGGTATTTTGTACTGGTGTTGGGTATACCCAATCTCCGTTGCTATCTTTCCGTGGCTTCCCCATCTCATCTCCAAAAAGGACGGCACGGACACGTGGGAAATGGTTGTCATCTATGTGATGCTTCCGTGTCTTCTGATGTAGACGAGACATGTACTCCTTGTTCGACATGCGTTTCTTCTCCACCTCGATGTTTTTGGCTTCATCAAGGAGTTGTTGACGACGCGCTTCTAGGGCTGGCGCCCTTTCGTCCAACTCATCTGCAGTAAGTTCTGCAGCTATAGGTGTAGTTAATGCGGCATCGATGAGTTTACGCGCACGCTTTAGTGACCACGTGTCCATCCACCGATGCTTCTTTTTTCAGCTCGTCTGGGATAAGTGCTCCATAGGAGTCTTCTTCATATTCCTCGGCAATCACCTCCTCTGTCAGAGGGTCTTTTGCCGGGGTCTTATTTTTCTTGTTCTTCTTTTTCGCTTTCTTGGCAGCGCCGGTAGCAAAGACGGCTTTGGGTCCATTTCTCGGAGTCAAGCTCTGATCGGTACTTTCGGACATTTGGACTTTGAGATTGTCTCCGACGTCCATGTCATCCTGCGCTTGGGGAGAGTGTTCCCCGGATCCTTCATCCATGGCTTCTCCCTCTTCTGCAGCTTTGGAGTTATGCTCCTCCTCATATTCCGTGGAGAACTTTCGGAAATCTGCTGACGTCATGGACTCATCCGAGGATGCGGGTTCGTGGTAAGATCATCTACCATTGGTAGAACTTTCCTACAACAATAGCTATCAGAGTAGTCTGAATGCAGCACCTTACCAAGTAGTATACGGAAGAAAATGTAGATCACCTATATGCTGGTATGAACCCAATAGTAGCTAGGAATTTGCACTAGACTATATCAACGAAAAGCAAGATATCATAGATATTATTAAAGATCGATTGAAGATAACACAGAGTCGACATAAGAGTTATGTTGATCAAAGCCGAAGATCATGGCATCCAAAAGTGGGGGATATGGTATATCTCAAAGTAAGTCCGATGAAGGGAGTGAAGAGATTTGGAGTCAAAGGAAAACTAAGCCCAAGATATATTGGACCATTCAAGATACTGAGTCAAAATAGAACAATAGCTTATCCTCTCGAGTTACCAAAAAGACTAGCTCAGGTTAACAATGTTTTTCATGTATCACTACTCTGGAGATGTCTTAAAGTTCCAGATGATGCTATCACACACCAAGAGATTGAGTTACAAGCAGATTTGACTTATGTCGAGAAACCCTGTAAGATTCTAGAGGAGAACTGGAAAAGGTTGAGAAACAGGGCAATCAAATACTACAAGGTACAATGGGAACATCACCCAGAGAGAGAAGCCACATGGGAGAAAGAGGATGAATTTAGAGAAGCATATCCAGAACTATTCAGGTACACATCCGCAAACTTCGGGATGAAGTTTAATTTAGGGGGAAGTCTGTAACACCCCAGCATTAGGATCCAATGAAGGATAGAAATAGGAATCTAAGTTTGTGCATGCATGCATCTGTAAAAATCAGGGTAAATTTTTCGCCAAACAAAAACCTAAAGGGATCAGAGTTTCTTTCACTAACTAGAGGTAGGAATAGCTCTTGTTAATGGTTGCTATGAATTTTGACATGAACTTTAGGAATTATTAAGTCTTCGTGGAAGTTATTTTGAATTCAAATTTGAAGTTTAAATCAATTTGAAAGTATTTGAAATATAGAAGTTAGTAATATTGAATTGTTTTCCAAAATACCTTATTAACATTGTTTGGTTAAGTTATAGATATAGTAAACAACAATAAGGATTTAAGACAAGGAAATTAAATAAGAAATGAATTCTTATTTCTTGATTCCATAATAATATTACAAATGGTGATTAATACATCAAAAGTAGAAGATTACAGAGAATCGAAATAAAACTTTATTAACTTATAATAATATCTTTCCAGGATTCTTTACAAAAAGAATAAAAAGAAAGTTACAATTAAAACCTATACTACCTATCTACTCGTATACTAAATCTTGTATATCCAGATCTTGTTCCTACAAATAAGATAAAACAACTAAAAAAGAAAATGAGGGTTAGTTAGTTTTACTCTCAGTGGTGAACAGTGAAATACATTGTTAAAAGTACATCATTGAGTAATAAAAGAGGGGCAAGTTTCACCAGGGCAGTAACTAGTAAATGGGTAATAGGTGGAGATACTTTCACTTGAACTGATCCACATGACCAGACCACACAACCATACAACACAGTCACGAAACTGCATGGAGTATGCTGTCAAGACAACAACAGTAGTACAAGCACTCAAAAAGAGCACTCAGTCGAAGCACATCTACATGAAACACATCTCTCCTTCTCAAGCACACGCTCAGAGTTCATTGAGATTGCCAAGCCTTAACAAAACCACCAACCACTGTTCCAAATCAACCATCAATTAACAACAATATGGTGACATAAGGAGGGGGTGGTGCAGGAGGATAGCAAGGGTAAGTTCCAGATCACAGGAGACTAGGAGGATCAGGAGCAGCACCAGGAGGTGTAGGCCAAGATCAAGCTAGCAAGAACCAGTCCACAAGATCAAGCCACAAGCAACACCAACACAACAGCAACACAACAGCAACAAGCAACCTGTGTGGTGAGTTATACAAAACCATCACATGCTAATTCTCAGATGAGCATGTGTTGTTTTATACATGATCCTCTTAGATTAACCCAAGTGGGGTGTATCCATCATAGAGGGATTTGAACTAAAGCAAAACAATTAATCTTTGCAAACAATACCTAGATCTCAGTCTATGCATCATTCATCTTGGAGAAATATACATATTTCTATAGCCAACTTGACAACAGTCTTAAGTAGATAATTCTGGGCACATCCCATGGATGGTAGCACCTCAGAAGTAATTGTAGCTTCAGGATCCAGCTCAAACACTAGGGATCTATCATATTAAACCTACTAAGAACCACCAAAGTAAATTCCACAAGCACTGTAGGACTGATACCTAGAGGTATCCATCACAGATCATCAAAGAAGTAAAGGAGCAGGTGAAAACAACTACTTTTTTGTAGCTTTGCCTCAGACCAGCATTACAGGCTAATTTATTCAATAGAATGTTCTGCAACTTCCAGACATTATAAAACATAAATAAAAATAGCCCAGTATCTAGATGAAGCCTATGTACCACTCAAATCAGGGTGTCACAAGAACCCATCCTAACCAAGCAATTTCTACCAAGGATTCCACAATACAATGCTTCAAAAAGAACACTTAATCATTTTCCTAACATAACAATTAGGAATCATACTTGACACCTCTGTATTCTATCCTCTGCAATTATCAGAGGGTAATTGGATTAGATACCCAACTCTAATTCTTTCGTACCAAAGCATATCCACAAGAATCAGAGAACTAATCTCAACCCAAATCATAGCCATGATACATGGCAGTAAGTAAAGTTCAGTTCATAGATTACTGACAGAAATAGTTGTCAACACTGAGAACCACAGTGTAGTAGTGAACACTACACAACTAGATTCAGTAGGAAACCACCTCAGATAAACATGGCAGCAAGGGATGAACCCTAGCACAAAGGGATGAACCCTAGTGCCGTGGACAGATTTAATTAGGGTTCAGATATTGCAAGCACGCAGAGGGTAGCAAGGTAACCCAAAGAATAAGAGAAGGAGAGGAGAAGAACTCACCCGTGGTACTCGCTGTAGTCAGAAGAGGAAGCAGAGTCACCGGCGAGCGCACACGGC
The DNA here is from genome assembly GCA_023614405.1 of Avena insularis. Lineage (NCBI taxonomy): Eukaryota > Viridiplantae > Streptophyta > Magnoliopsida > Poales > Poaceae > Avena > Avena insularis. The sequence continues at coordinate 216,234,217 of CM042688.1, read as the reverse complement.
GGCACGGGGAGCACTCGAGGGCATCGCAACCCACACCAAGCCATGGCACGGCAACCACAGCCACCCAGACAGCAGCGGAGGCACCATAGGACCGCATGGAGCCCATCACAGTACCACCATGGCGGTGGAACTCCACATTGTTGGCAACTCCTAAACCCTAGCGTTCGGGGTGGAGTCAGCCTGGACAGGAGAGGGGCTTGTAGACGAATCGAGCAAGACCAGATGGCGGAGCAGCGTCGGCTACCTTGCCACACACCATGGTGGCCACCGGAGTAGCCCTGGGCGGCCAGAATCGAGCAGCGACAGCATCAGCAGCGCGGCAGCTCTGCGGGGGGAGACAGGAGGTGCACGAGAGAGAGAGAGAGAGAGAGAGAGAGAGAGAGAGAGAGAGAGAGGGAGGGAGGAATCGAGTGGCACTAGGCCGCTCGTGGCAGTGGGGTTTGACCAGCCCAAATGGACTGAGTCAGGGCTGGGCCAGCCCAATGGGCTAGGTCTAGTTTTTAAATAAAAATCTAGTTAAATTGTCAAATGACCAAAATACCCTTAGGAATTAAATGGTTCTAAGAAATAAAATAAAAATCCTAAAAATATAAATAAAATATCAATGGACTTATAGAAATGTCCTCTATTTACAAAAAATAACAACTGGAGTTTTAGGTAATTAAAGTTGAAATTATTATTATTAAGGTATATATTCCTTTGGAATTCTATAAAAATATACCAAACACATAAAATTGAATAAAAATCTATTTTTACAATTTTAAAAGGGAGTGCTATTATAGAAAAATACTAATTTGTATTTTGAAAGGTAAATTAAGCGTGATAAAAAATAAAATCTTATTTCCTTAAAGGAATTTTAGTTAAATATTTAAAAGAGTTAAAAACTAAATAAATTCAATTTTAAACTCTTTAAATAACACTAGTCTTTATAAAAATACTAAATATAATGTTTATGAAAATTTCAAAGACTTTAAGTAGTACTTTTCGTTTAATTAAAGAAATAGCAAACTTTTAATATGAGGGTAAAACATGCAAATAAGCAAATAATAAACCCTTGCATCACATTACTATGCATTGAATATTGCTTCTTTAAATATTGTCCTTACCAAGCAATAATGGTTCTCTGTTGAAACCGGAGTTCAAGGTTAGGTGTAAGCATCTGACTTCACTACCTTGTAATCATAAGGAAAGTTCATCACTTGCTCATGTCCTTTGAAGAGTCCTTATCAAAGATATTGCAAATTGTGTGTTATCATTTATGATCTGAAGAAACAAAATTTCTCTAATAAATAAGATGTGGTTATCATCCTAAGTGATGATAAAGATTGGCAATGGAACTTAGGATTCCAATTGCACAAGTCACCATAGGATTAACAACCCATGACAGCAGAGATTCTAGTGCCGTATATTACGCATTAACCATGAGATTTGGAATGGGACGGAGAAGTCACCTGGACCTTCTTCCTTTCATATGCAGGCAAGATGACCTTATCGTGACACTGTGATTCCTTATGCAGATCCAGCATATGGATGGGCACCCTTAGGCCCCATAGTTTTGATATCTAGATTATCTGTGAGCGGATGTCGGAGGTATAGTCAGACCTTTATGGAGATTTCCAAGGGAATAACCGCATCATAGAGTCTTCGGGAACTCATCAGGGTTGTAGCTTGCCTGAAAGGGGGCTTAATGGAGATATAGCTCGGCCCGGAGGATCATGCAGACATATGGGGTCGCGGAGAGGGACAGTGATTGGCTTGGATCACCTACTGGGTCCCACATCACGGAATTGTGGACGGGAAAGTATGCACGGTTGTGCAACGAGGAGTTGATCTCTCATGGGTAAAGCAACGCACCTCTACAGAGTGTAAGAACTATAACTTGTTACTCCCTAATCCTGGAAGGGGCTACGAACGTGGCAGGAAAGGAACTCCATGAAGTTCAAGTTAACCTGTGAAGGCTGATGGGCATAGTTTTTGATAATAAAATCAATCTTTGAAGAAATGTTTGTGAAAGCTGCATAGAGCCAAGGACTAATAGTCCGAGGTGGTAGATAGAGCATCAAACTTCCCACCTTGCATATAATGAACTTGCTGGGTAACAATGTTACTCACCCTTTCCTTGGAACCCCCTGCTTAAACTCTGAGGAGCTAGAAGACACTTCGATGTAGGCAGCTGAAGGGCAAGAGGATGTCTACTATGAGGAGCCAGACCTATCCAGAGGAGTGCAAGGGGAGGACTACAAAATATGATATGGAGTGCAGGGCAACGAGTCCGAGTAGTTGCCTTAGTTATTAGTAAATCAGTTGAGCCAAGCAGCCTAAACTTTATAAAATAAGTTGTTGTGCTTAATTCAGAGTATGAGTTTGAACTTTATATATTCCGCTGAAACTACTTAAGTTTGGTTTGTAATTTTGTATCACTTGAAGTTTGGAACTTCTGGTTTTGTAATAATAATGAAGTGTGTATGTTTGTAATATGGACCCGCAATGTTTCTGTTGTACCACTCTGAGGGATGTGATATTTACAGAATAATGTTCTCTAGATGTCATGTCAATGACTATAGTGTACTACACATGCAGTGGTATGCTGGGTCACCACACCCCCCTTAGGCGATATTCCTCTTGGGCCTTATCCCCTCTAGGGTCTTGGCCCATTAGTGGAATTAGCCCAATAAATTTAATTTTAAATATTTTTATAATAATTCCAATAATAAATATGAAATACATATTATTAAATTCACTTTTGACCCTAAACACCTTTTGGTTCACTCTAAACAACTTTGGATCCTCTCGGACGATTCCGGTTCTCTCATGGAACACTTCTGTTTTCTCTCTTCTCTTTCTTCTGTGTTTCCATCAATTCCAGAACGGTCTCCAAGCATCGTAATGCTCTTAAGAGTGTTACCCTACGGTTCATGAATGACACAACCATTATCAAGACAATCTCGGATCAATGATCAATAGCGAGACTAGGATGCCCATAATGACCCATGCGCATTCCACGATGGCAACATCTTTCGAACAATAACTATCGAATCCAATTCCCTTGTTACTTTGATACCTGACTTGTCCGAGATCTGAGCATCGGTATCATGATACCTTATTCAATCTTTTTTCCAGTAAGTACTACTTTACTCGGTCACGTGATATTCCATCCCCATGACCTAGTCATATACTGCATAGCATATGGATGTAATTTACCGAGTGGTCCCAGTGTATCTTCCCATCACACAGGAGAACAAATGCCAATATCGATAAATACGCCTCAACCCACCCCACTAGAAAACCCAACATATACCTCTATTGTCAATTAGGTACGGTCATGAGGGTTAATGTAGTCAAAGAAGCCTCGGATGACAGTGATTAAATATGATCTCACGGTCTAAGGATTGTGACACTTCGTTTCTAACTATTGCAACTGTGAACTTTGTGACTTGATCATGTTGCAACAATTATTAGTGGATAATGTCCATGACAGTGATTAAATATGATCATTTATGTTTAATATACATTGAATTTCATTTATCTAAAGACTTAATCATTTCTAATATCAACCACGTTATTCTTAATATGGTAATTACATATATAAGAATGTTGCTACGCTCCCACTCAAATATGCACTCCATATTTGACATACTAGGATATCACTCATCTCCCACTCAAATATGTCATCCACATGTTTGACTTGGAAAACTACTTAGCCCCCCCTCAATTTATAGTAATTATAGACTCTCTCGATAATCTTGGTATATCCAAAATTCTTCGATCTTTCATCAAATCGAGAACTTTATGTTACAAGATACCAACAATCCTACGATTTACTAAAACCCGCATCTTGTAGTAGTTACAACCTTTTTCTTCAAAATCTTAAAGACTTGCAATTTTGAACGGTCTTTTAACAATTTCTAAACTGGACTAATTCGAGATACAAATCTAAATAGACCTTAAGCATCTCTTCATTTTGTAGTCAGTCTCTTGAGTTTCTCAAAAACATCCTTTGTGACAAATCGAGCTTTTATGTCTTCCTTTTAAGTTTAATTTCTTCCCATCAACTTTGCCGGTTACTGGGAAGGATTAAGTAAATGGCATTACTTAATGAGATCAACAACCATTTACTTTGCAATCTCGAATGTAACCTAATATGGGGTTTCATTAATCTGAGTCATTACTTGTACTTGAGATCAATAGCCATTTACTTGAGATCAACAACCATTTAGTTCATCATTCTTTCTTTTTAGTTCATATTTATGTCTTGTTCTAATAACATGACAAGTGAATCAATAATAAAATTCTGCAAGGGGCAGAACAAATTCGTGAATCCTACCATCTTTAGTAAAGTATTAGTTGAAACGTCATGATCACTCTATCATTAGTTTCCACTATATTTGTAGAGTTTGTCTCCTGGAACATGTTCTGTTTCACTTACTCAACAGTCAGGAGGTTAGGTTAAACCCTGCTTATACTTATACATTTCCCACTAACATCTTCCATGAGAAAACACTTTCTCAAGGAAGTACCATGCTTAGCAATACAGTACAAGTTTTGCCTTCTTTGGTTTTTGTTTGGAATTTGTATTCATAGTTTTCTAAGAATACTCTACAAAGATATATTTATTTGTAACGATCTTGAATTATCAAAATCTCTAGAAAACTCGAACTTCTCATATCTCGTATGGTGTTGTTTCCACAAATCTTTAGATGTCCATGATACTTTCAAATGAGTGTTCACTATTTCAATCTATAACTCTAATTTCTAATGTTAACCCAGTAGAAGATCATTTCAGACCATATGTATCTCATACACTAAAACTATGATGTTTTAGACATACCAATACAACTTGATTTGTCCATTCATCATAATTTATGAAATAGTTTTTCACAAGTCCTTATGCCAAAGTTATTAACTCGAATATGCAGTCACTTTGATCAAATAATAGAGACTTTGATATTCTTGTTAAATTTATATTCACCTTTACACAAAAAACTATTTGAATAATTCAAAAAGTTTCAGGCTTATGCTTCATTAAGAGAATACAAATATTTGCTTATCTTCACAATATAGCTTACAAAATAATGATATCGACCAGATGTTGAATTGCAATCAATATGTGCGACATTCAACAATTTGATCCATAGTTTGTTTTACTAGAACGCGGAGTTTTAGAGATCTTATACAGTGAGGCATGATTTGCATAAGTCATTAGATCAAGTATCTAGTAGACTTATTATTTTATCAGAATCAAACAACCATTTGACTTAATCCTCTTGGTGTCATGTCATTATTAAGTCTGAATATATTTTGCCAACTTTAATGTGTTTCATAAATTCTTCAATATTGTCATATAGACAAATACCAGAATAACTTGTTCATAACCACAATGTGAATCATAAAATAAATCATTCACATGAAAAAATAACAACTGATTTGTATCTCATTTATATGAATAACCGTCTCGCAATAAGCAAGACACACTGATAAGGTGCACAAACTCGATTACAAAGATTTTATTCAAATCCTAATAATAAACTTCAAGGTAAGAAATGTCGCCGGCCCTCAACCTGATTGCTTGTCGTCATCACACCATCAGGGCCTCGTCACATCCAACAACTCTTACGCAGAAGGACTTTTTTCAATAAAACAAGAGTAAGTATTCAATACTTAGAAAAACTGCATAAGTGTTTTATGGAAACATTTATTACTTGTTTATCAACATAGAGCTTCTACGTTGAGAATGACCCAAGCTTTGGGTTCGACCTTGGTAGTCCTCAACTTTTCTATGAAGTCAAGAAAGGTATATGATATCCCTTTCACGATATAGTCTGTGATGATGTCCTTGTAGCTGGGAGGAAGCGAAAGCAACACCCCATCTATCGCAAAGTCCTAAGTTAACCAGTTACCAATAGCATCCACAAGGCGTCCATGGATCTCTTCCATGAAATCTAGGTGGCTTTCCAAGATGGAGTTTTCTTCCATTTTGTAAGAAGTAAACTATTCCATGTACTCATATCTCATGCGCCCGACCTGAGCTAGGAACATGCACGGATAATGGTGTACTTGATGGTCATGAAGGTGTCATGGAGGGCACAAAGAATCAGATCTTCTCGACCATCGGAGTCATCAGGGAAGTCTTCCAGTGTCTCATGTAAAATATGGATACGATGGTTTTCGATGAGGATGTCCTAGAGGCGTTGGTACCAGTCGATGAAATTCGACCTATCTAGATTAAGTTTCTCCCTGTTCATAAATGGACCAAAGATGTCTAGAACTCGGGGAATAGCCATGATCTACAAGACATTTGCAAAGACTTAGACTAAGTTCATAATACAAGTTAAAATTTGTAATCATATTAACAAATGAGCTACCACTAAAACTATCATCCCTAAGATAGTTTAGTGATTATGCGATCCCTTTACACTGTATCATCCCTAATCATCACGACCTTTGACATAGCAGCAAGGGTGGACTAAATTCGTCGATCACATCATTCATGTGACTCATGCTTGATCTTTCGATCTACTTGTGTTCTGGGCCATGTCTGTACATGATAGGCTCGCCAACTTAACCTTAGTGTATTCGTAGTGCATACATGGCTTGCACCCACCGTATCGAACGTCAATATGTATAGCACCCGATCATCACAACTGCTTTATAAAGATGGAATTTCTTGGTGGTGCTGGGAGAACACTATGTTGGTATTAATTTGGGATCCTATTATTTAATGCTACAGTTGTGTATCTAATACTAGCAAACAAACAATACACACACAATACATCACGTCATTGGATCCGCTGCGCCCTGTGGCCCTCCGTGTGGCTCACCGCTGATTGGTTGACCCGGGTAATACACGGCCACACCGTGTGCCACACCCGTACAACACGATCCCACTACCCCCTTAGGGGTGTGGTTAGATAGGGGAGGGGCGCGCCCCCTGGGACCTTTCCCCACTTCCGCGCCCCTCTGCCTCTACCTCTTCTTCATCTTCTCTCGCGACAGCGCCGCCGCCACCACGTCTGAGTAGCAACGCTGCCGCCGCACTGCCTCCACGTGCACCAGCGTTGTCTCTGCCTCCGCGCATCTCTACCTCCACGGGTCGTTGCCAGTCTAGGCCACTGCCCCCCGCCGCCGCTAGCGCCAGCGGGGATAGTGATCTCGAGATGACTGAGGAGGAGCTCGCCGTCGCCGAGCAGGAGATGGAGGAAGATGCGGCGACCGCCGACCGCGGCGCGTGGGCAGGCTCCTGGGTTTGCCAGGATGACCTGGATTGGCTTTACCGCACCAGGCGCATCCCGGAAGGAGTCACTGCACGCCTCGCTGCCTCCGAGCTTGCTCCCTCACCCAATCCGGGTGAGTACGTGGTGTTTTTGTCTCACTTCCAGCGAGGTTTTGGTCTGCCATCAAGCGATTTCTTCAACGACTGGCTCAACACATATGATCTTCAGCCGCACCATCTTCCGGCTAACGCCATCACCTCTCTCTCTGCCTTTGCCTCCACCATTGAAGGCTATGCCATACTATGGCCCAAGGAGCTCTGGATCCGGTTCTTTGGCCCTCGCCGGAACGCGATTCCGAACGTCCAGCTTGACCCGGAGGACAAGCAACTCACGCAGTTCGGCGTAGCTTCCATCTTCCCCTGGAGACAGTCTATCTTTCCCCGAGTTACGGGGCTTGACTCTTGCAAGGGATGGGCCCGGACTTTCTTCTATGTCCGGAACAGCACAACTGAAGATTTGATCCGGCTGCGCCCTTACGCTCCGGGTCCTCCTAACCCGGATCTATGGGATAAGGTCCCCAAAAAGCCCACTGTCCTAGCGAACCAAGTTAACAAGAGGTTCCAGGAGCTAAAGGATCTCGGATTGTGCAATGAGGACTCTATGATCACATTCGTCCGCAACCGGATCTCCCCCCACCAGAAACATACTCATAATGTTTGCCACATGAGCTAGGGCCGTGATCCCAACCGGACCTCCTCATTCGAGTTAAATAACATCGAGATCTACCACCGGGTCAAGGCCCTCTTCACCACCCACAAGGACTTTTCTTCTGAGTGGACATGGGGAATTGAACACTATTGCCGAGATAGGCTTCCTCCCGTGGTAAGTTTCGTGCCGCAAAATCTCTCCGAATTAAATCATATGCCGGTCTTTGTTGTATGTTTAACCCTGCTAGTTTTTCTTTCCCTTAGCAATTCCTTCAGCAAACTATTAAGGATGGCACCGAGCCTTCCCTCAAATGGGCGCCTGACCGGGATACGTCTGACGAGGAGGAACCGAATCAGGAGATGTTCCTTCCTATGGCCGACGCGACCAACCGACCCACCGGTAAACTCTCTTCCATTAGAGATTGGCCCGATGATGAAGATGACTCGGATGTTGAGGTGATGGAAGCATTTGACGCTATCCCCCTTTCTTATGCTTTTCCGGCATCAGCTAACCCCGGTGGGCAGATCCATGAAAACCCTACCCTTGTCGTGGGTGAGCCTGTCCCGGTCGCGCCGAAGAAGAAAAGGGGAGCTGCATCTGCTTTGTCTTTCGGACCTTCTCAGCCAGCCAAGAGGTGAAAGAAGTCCACGGACAAAGCCGCCACCAAGGCGATGACTAAAGCTATGGCCTGGAGAGCTCGCAAGCCGAAGGAGCCCCTGACTTCGGATGAGTAAGTCGTTTCTCCCTTTGCTTATTCACTTGCCCTTCCTTTATAGTTTCTCATCATGCATTATTTGATTCGGCAAGGCCGCGGTGGAGGTCCCACATAGTGGATCTGACATTGCCTCGCCACTCCGGCACAGCCCTTCTCCCCCTCGTGGCAACGATTCACGCCCACTGAGCCCCATTCTAGAGGGTTTAGTGGCTGCTCCGGTTTCCAGCCCACCTCGTCAAGAGGAGAGCAACCTTGGAGCGGGGGAGTCTGGCTCTGCCAAGGCAGTAGCAACCACAACTTTGGCTCTGCCGCAACCAGCTATCACCAAGGTTCCTTCAGCACCTCCGCTGAAGAAAAAAACAGCACCAACACCAGCACCAACTCCAGCCCCAGCAGCAACATCAAAAGCAACAACAGCAGCATCAAGCCCCTCCGCCTCGTCCGAGTCTTCCAAGGCTCGGCGAGAAGACACTAGCAGCACCAAGGCTAGCGCCAAGGTAGCTCCTAAGGGAAAATCTGCTGCAACAACATCCACTTCTCAGCAGCAACCTAAGGGGAAAAAGGCTCCTGACGCCACCAGGGCAGCGTCCATCGAGGCTGGACAGCGCACACTCGCGTCCATGCTTTCGAAGAAGACTCCACCTCCGAAGGATGCCCCCGCCGAGCCAGCTGATGCGCAACTTGTTTTGCACACCAGCCCTGCTCTTGCCCTGGTTGAGAGGAGAGAAGCTCATGCTAAGGGTCTAGTTGCCCCCCATATGCTCAGCGGCGAACGATACCCTACGACATTGATCGAGTTTGTGAATAACTGGAACAAGGCGGAGTTCGCCCACAATGACGATCTCCTAGAGAAGTTCGGTCCCGCCGAATTTGCTGCGCAGATGAATACAGCTGCCAAGGCAATTAACCATGCGGGTCGGATGATGGAGGTACGTTACTTCACCTTTTCCTTAGCATGTTGCAGATATTAGTGATATAACCATTAGTCCCCGAGCCTCCGGGGAGTAACTTGTTACTCGGCCGGATGCTCCTTAGAAAACTAACGTAGCTCCTTGATAACTTCGAATATGCACACACCTAGAGCCGGGTTAAGTTCCACTTGGCCCGGATCTTGTACACTTTGAATATGCACACACCTAGAGCCGGGTTAAGTTCCACTTGGCCCGGATTTTTTACACTTCGAATATGCACACACCTAGAGCCAGGTTAAGTTCCACTTGGCCCGGATTTTGTACACTTCGAATATGCACACACCTAGAGCTGGGTTAAGTTCCACTTGGTCCGGATTTTGTACACTTCGAATATGCACACACCTAGAGCCGGGTTAAGTTCCACTTGGCCCGGATTTTGTACACTTCGAATATGCACACACCTAGAGCCGGGTTAAGTTCCACTTGGCCCGGATTTTGTACACTTCGAATATGCAGAAGACTAAGTTATCTTTTTGTACTCTTTTCAGGTGACCACCAACCGCCGGAGCGCTGAGTTTCAGCTTCTCCTGGACACTCACAAGATGCTGCATGCCAAACATACTGTGCTTATCGCTGAACACGATAAAAGGGGTAAGTTTCTTCCTTGGCATTTTTTGTTGTTTCTTCCTCCTTTTCCGCCGAACTAATCCATCATTCGGATTTCGCAGCTGAGGTGGAAGCTGAGAATACCATCATGAGGAAGAACCTGGATCAGATCAAGGGTAAGTCGTTTTGGCTCAACTTTGCTATGCTCTCTATCTCCTTTTCTCCTTGGCTCGGCAAACATTCATACCTCGGCTTTGCCGGGTCGACAAACTATTTCAGCATCTCTTGAAGATAGTGTGCCCGTGCCTGATATGATGCTGCATTTTCTCGAACAAGCAGGGCAGCATCAAGCCGAGCTTAAGAAGAAGGATGATGAGCTTGCCCTCCTCCGAACCAAGGATGATGAGATTGCCAAGCTCAAGGCATACATGAAGAAACTGAAAGCGCAACACCAATCCGAGCTTCAAAAGGCTGGCCAGGACTTCACTAAAGAGCGTGAGTGCCTCAACCTCCAGATTGCCAAGGATCAAGAACTTCTTAAGGAGGCTGACTCTAAACTTGAGTCGACGAACGCTGAGCTTGTTCAACTCCGGGAGAGGCGTGACAAGTGCACCAAGGTGACCGGATCCTGCCATATTCTTTGGTAAGTTCTTTTCCTTCAACACACACTGACCTTTCTAGGTTTGCTTCATTTACTTACTCCACCTGTCTTATTTTTTCAGGCAAATTCCCAGAGAGCGAAGTCGTTGCATCCAAAGTTGTTGCCAAGTTCCGCCAGAAGAGGGGCACCCCAATTGTCCCTGGTGCTGGAGAAATTCCATATGACCTGGAGGACTTGCTGGTCAGCTTGTCCTCTCGTGTCGAACTTGTGAGGAACTATGGCAAGGATATATTGGACGTAGTAATCCGGATCTTCAAGGCCTTCTGGCCTGAGGAAGATACTCCGGAGAGTATGCCTGTCCTTTTTGCCAGGCTTATGGAATGCGAGACTCAGCTCGATCTCTGGAGAGAATCTGCTGGACGCGACGGGGCTGAGATCGTTCTCCACTACGTGCTTACGTGGTATGAGAAGATTGACCTCAATATCCTTGCGCGCATGCGCACCGGATCAAAGTGGTCTACTGACCCGGATTGGGTAGCTCGGCACAAGGCTTGCGCTCACAGCTTCATCTAATACGCCCCCATTCATCAATGGAACGAGGGACCAAGCTTCCTGGATGCCACCAATGATGAAAACGTTGAAAATGCTGAAGATGAGTCTGATGGGGACGAAGAAGACGAAGTCTCAGACATCGAGGAAGATGCAGATGATTCTGGAGCTGAGGCCGAGGTTTCCCCTCCAGGCGCCGAATTACCTCCTCCTGTTGCTCCTTGATAAACACCTTAAATTTCATCAGATCCCCGGTATGCCGGGTGGAATTGTATCCAGTAGAGAAGTGACATTTTTCTACTAAGTTTTTATGCCAGATTAACTTGGGCATAGTCCCCGAGTTTCATTTTCTTGTTCTTCCAATCTTCTGGCTTGGCTCGTGTCTACCTTGATTCGGTTTTATGACTTACGAGTCCGAGTTTCAAAAATTGTCTTAACAATACTTGGAAACCTTAGGATTAGCTCAAAATAACTCAGCATAATAAATCGAAAGTAAACATAAGGTTAGTCCGAAAAACAAACGTCGGCTCGATTAAGTTCTTTTCCTTAGTCGTTTTTCATGTGCTACGCAATTCCAAACTTGTTCTCTTGCTTGCCATGAAGCCAAATCTCTTTGGACAGCAGCAAGTCGAAGAGTTGGGTTTTTGGTGCTCACACACTACTAATCTGGGTTAAGTAGAAAAACATAGGCCAGCCGACATATAAATGAGAAATACAGAAGACAACAAATATTATTAAGGCAGTCCCCGAGTTACTGCTCGAGGTGCCAACATTTCATTGATAAACTCATTGCCGGCATACACACCGACATATGAGAGACTCAGATACATACACTTTTCTTCTAAGTGTAGAAAGGACGAAGTAGAGCTACATTCCATGGACGCTTAGATTCCTCGCCGGACTTGTTCGCCTTGTTCTTTTCCTATGGCTTTTCATCGATAAGATAGTAAGAATCATTGTGCAATGCTTTGCTCACAATGAATGGCCCTTCCCCCAGGTTTGCCGAGGCAGTCTTCGGGTTTGCCGAGGCAGTCCTCGGGTTTCGCGCACCATCTCCCATGTCAATGTCCATGGGTGCAGCTCCAGACTCCGGATCCTCTGGGACGTAGATTGAGTCGGTTTCTGGGGACGGTCTGATAGATGGTTTTCTGAGGTGTTCTCATGCTACACCCGGTGGAATTGCTTGTCGTGTTGATCCAAGCTTCGACAATACGTCAGCAGCCTCATTTTCCACCCGGGGTACATGACGAAATTCGCATCCCTCAAAGTAACCAGATATTTTCTGCACATGGAATCTGTATAATTCCATGTTTGGATCAAGAGTGTCCCATAGCCCCGACACTTGTTGAACTACCAAATCCGAGGCGCCAAAGCATTGGATCCGACGTATCCCAATTTCTTTTGCCACTTTGAGACCATGGACAAGTGCTTCATATTCGGTGACCTTGTTTGACGCTGCGAAATGGATCTGTAGCGCATACTTCAACTGGTCATTCTTTGGCCAGGTAAGCACAACTCCGGCGCCTAACCCGGTTTTTGTTTTTGACCCGTCAATGTGCATTCTCCAGTAATTCGGATCTGGTAGCGGTGGTTCATATTGTACCTCGGCCCAGTCCACAAAAAAGTCAGCCACAGTCTGAGACTTGATTGCTTCTCTTCTATTGTGGCGCATAAGGGGCTAGCTCAATTGCCCATTTTGCAATCCTGCCACTTGCATCCTTGTTACTCATTATCTCGGATATAGGGGCTTCACATATTACTTTGATGGGGGGCTCCTCAAAATAATGTTTCAGCTTCTTTGCCGACATATACACACCATACGCCAATTTCTGATAGTGCGGATAATTTTGCTTTGATGCTGACAATACCTTGCTTAGATAATATACTGGCCTTTGCACTGACTTACCCTCTTCGTCGCGCTCTACCATGATTACTTCACTTACTACTCGGTTGGTTGCGGCTATATAGAGCAACATTGGCTCCTTTCATAGTGGTGAGGCTAACACTGGCGCAGTGGCTAACATTTTCTTTAATTGGATAAAGGCTTCATTGGCCCGCGGCGTCCAAATGAACTTGTCCGACTTTTTCATGAGTTTATAGAGAGGAAATGCATTTTCTCCCAACCGACATACAAACCGACTTAATGATGCCAGGCAACCAGTGAACTTCTGGACATCGTTATGACACTTCGGTAGTTCCATTCGCTCTATGGCCCGGATTTTAGGTTGATTGACTTCGATACCTCGGCTGGAGACAAGGAATCCGAGTAATTTTCTAGCCGGGACACCGAAGGTACATTTTTCTGGGTTAAGCTTCATCTGGAACCTCCTTAGGTTTGCGAACGTTTGCTTGGTATCGTCAAGGAGCGTTTTGCTTTCCTTGGTCTTGATAACCACATCATCCACATACACTTGTACATTTTGACCAATTTGGTCGTGCAAGCATTTATGCATACATCTTTGGTACGTTGCCCCTGCATTACGTAAACCAAATGGCATGGTGCGATAGCAATAAACCCCATACGGGGTGATAAATGCAGTTTTTATTTGATCATCCGGATTCAGGGGTATCTGGTGGAAACCAGAGTACGCATCAATGAATGACAACAGTTCACACCCAGCAGTTGAATCTATGACCTGATCTATCCTTGGCAGTGGAAATGGATCTTTTGGACACGCCTTATTCAGGTTTGTGTAATCGATACACATATGCCAAACCACTGCCACATTCGGATCATCCTTCTTCATCTCCACCAGCACCGGAATAGATAGCCAATCCGGGTAAAGAACTTCCATGATAAATCCTGCTGCTAGTAATCGAGCTATCTCGTCTCCAATGACTTTTCTCCTGTCTTCAGCGAAGCGACGGAGAGGTTGCTTCACCGGCCTTGCTCCGGGTCTCACGTTCAAAGAGTGCTCGTCCAACTCCCTCGGAACACCTTGCAAGTCCTGTGTGGACCAAGCAAAAATATCCCGATTCTCACGGAGGAAGATGACGAGCTCGCTTTCGTATTTGTCATTTAACCTGGCACCAATTGTTACGGTGCGCTCTGGGAACATATCATCAACATGCACTTTCTTGGTATCCTTTGTGGCTTGGAACGAAACACTACCATGCAGATTACTCAAACACCGGCATATATTGCTGCGCGGACTGAGCCAACGCCGCCACCTCCTATATCTTCCTTTTTTCTTGCGCAATCACGAGTTACTCGGCTAGGTTAGACCCGGCTGACGCACACTCAATGGAATGTCGGAAATCTCCAGCAATGGTAATCACTCCATTTGGCCCGGGCAGCTTCATTTTCAGATAACTGATGTGGCAGCTTGCCATGAACTTGTTCAATGCTGGCCTTCCGAGTAACGGTTGATACACACTTTCCAAGTTCACCACTTCAAATTCCAAATTCTCAGTTCGGCAGTTATCTCTCGTGCCAAACAATACGTCAACCCGGACCTTGCCTATGGGCTCACAAGAAATGCCTGGCACAATGCCATGGAAAGTTGTCCTTGTAGCTTGGAGCATGTTCTCCGAGATACCCAACTTGCGCATTGTATCCGCATACATGATGTTAATGCTACTGCCATTGTCAATTAGTACCTTGGAGAACCTCACATTGATGTTAGGCCCAATGAATGTCGGGTCCAGCACTAGCGCATATGAACCAAGACTCGGCATAAGCTTCGGATGATCTTTGATGCTCCAGGTAATTTCCTGGTCCGACCAAGGCATATACCTCGTCACTGCTGGCATTACCGCATTCACCTCCATGTGTCGGTGCTGCAAGCTCTTTCTAGCTGTTTTCTCAGTGGTAAACACACAGTAACTCTGATGATGTTCTCTGTACCCATTCCTCCCTTCATTTCCGGGGTACCTCTGATCCGGCTGATGCTGGTCTTCCACTTGATGCACTGCATCCCTTCTCTCATGGTTATCATACCTCGGTGGAGGGGGAGGCAACATTAGTTGTTGCGTGTTCACTCCGGATAGCAATTGCTGTCGGGGTAACTCCTGCCGAGGTTGATCGTTCCGAGGTGCCTGAGCATTCCCCGAACCACCTTGTTCTATCTTACGCATCCACTCACATTGCCTTGTTGTATGACCCACTGGGTTACTCGGATTTGGCGTGTGAAATTTACACGGCTGATCCAGCATCGACTCATAAGTATACCTCGGACGGTCCTTCTTTTCTTGCCACTGTTTCTTCTGCTCTGGCATCCAAGTTTTCTTGCCATCGTTTCTTGGTGTCCATTGTTGCCCTCCTGTTTTCTGACATTGATTGCCCCCTGCTCCGGGCTGATCTTGATTCACAGCAGCAACTTGTTGCGAACTATACCGGTAATCCGGTCTGTCATCTCTTCTTTTACCCCGGTAGTCATTCCTCCGGGATGACCCGGCCCCATCTCTCTGGTAGCACTCCTCATTTGACTCGTTTGACACGAGCCTGGGTTGAGTCGGATCACCCAAAGCGTACGAATCAGCAATCCAGATTGTCTCTGCCAACGTAGTTGGCATATCCCTTTGCAATCTTTGCCACAACATGCTTGCATATCTACATCCTTGCACAAACCAAGCTATGGCCTGTGACTCGATCACGCCCTCACATGAGTTTCGCACGGTACACCACCGGGTCAAGAACTCCCGGTCTGTCCCGTTCGGTCTCTGCTTGCACATTGCTAGGGTCTGTGGCCTATTCGGCCTCTGATACGTACTTGAGAAATTGCTGACGAACATTTCCTCAAAATCAATCCAGCAGTTAATACTTCTGGGCGGCAAATTGTTTAGCCATACCCTCGCTAGACCCTCCAACATCTGGGGTACGTATCTCACAGCCCATCTCAAGTTGCCTGTAGCAATTCTCACAGCTGTAGCATAGTTAATCAACCAATCCTCCGGCTTTGTGCTGCCATCGTATGTCTTAGTGCCTCTAGGTAGCTGGAAGTTAGGTACCGGAGGTTCCTTCATGATCCGGGGTCCAAAACATGCAGGGCCCGGGGGACCTTGACATTCAATTTTTTCCGACCTATACAGCTGATCCAGTTTTAATCTAGCATCACTAGGCATCAAATCCCTGCTTCCCAATCTTGACCCTATCACATGATAGTCCGGCCTTGGGTATCCTGCGTTCACCATTTCCGAGTCACCATCGTTATATCGGTCTTGCTCTCGTGGAGCACCTCTCTGTTTCGTACCTCGGCCGGCACTTTGCTCTTGCCTTGGTATATTCCGCTGCTGCGGTTGTCCTGCTCCTGCTGAGTTTCACTGTCTGGCATTGCCATTTACAGCATTACCTTGACCGACATTGCCTTGGTCGCGGTTACCTCGCCCTGCTTCACCTCGGCTCACACTTCATCGATCGTCATTTCTCTATACTTCTTTTCCTTTCCCTGCCCTTGCCGGGTTATACGGGACTATCTGTTTGTTCCTCCTGGCCGAGGTTACCACCTCTTCTCTCCTAGGACCGCCATGAGGAGACGATGCAGCACCAGCGGATTTCTCCAGGTTACCCATCGTCGAATGAACGATCTTGGAGGCCCCAGCTCTCTCTGGGTTAGCCCTCAGCAATTCCTAATTTTGCCTGTTCGCGATCCGAACCAACTCATTGACCCTATCTTGCTGTCTTTGACGGGCTTCACCCGTTAGCCCCTCTAACTCGAATGCAACTGCATCTACTGCTCTGAGGATTTTTGCCAGGGTACTATACTTCGGCAGCCCCACGGATAAACAGTTCTCTGACTCCTCAATCCTAGTATCACCCTCTTTGTTCATTTCACTCATGAGATTTCTCCCCTTCACTTTTACAGCATCTACTTTATTTGCCTTTGCGTACTCACGCAGTGTCATGTTCAACGACTGCTGAGCCACGGCTATCTTTTTCGCACCCTCTAGAATTTGTTGCCTAGTTTCCTCTAGCTCGTCCTGTGCCTGAGCCGGATCTACCGCTGCTGCTACTGGGTTTGCCAAGCTATCCATCGCTTGCTGCAACACATTCTCCGGCCTCTCTAGTGGAGGACCTCTACTTTTCCTCGGTGCCTTAGGCGCTACCTCCGGATCTGGTGCCGAATCCTTGCTTGTGCCGGCGCCAGGTGCAGTCATCATCACCTCAGCACGGTCCGGGGAGCGAGTGATACGCGCCCCGTGAACCACACTAAGGGGTGGCTCGCCTCCTTCGACGACGTGCCACGGGTGAGCGCATGACACATCAACAGCAACATAAACCTTGTGCGCGCCGAGCTTGACGAAGAGGCTGTTGCGCGGAAGAGTGCGCTTACTGAAGCAGCCAGCGTTGTCGCTGACAAAGTCCAGCGCTCCAAAGCGCTGAACGAGCCCGGAGATGATGCGTTCGCCGGTGCCGATGAGGTTTCCCTTCCGGATCTTGACCCCTGCTAGCGCCTCTAGCCCCACGGTGGGCGCCAACTGTCGTGGTGGTGTTACGGCAGATGCCATGGATAGGCTAAAGGTGGGGACTAAATGCACTAGGGGAATCCAGGGAGGGATAGTGTGGTGATTCCACACAGAAGCTTTGTAGTTGATTCACTTCCACAGATTACAAGTGCTCCTTGAGCTGTATTGGAGAGAGGAGAAAGAAGGATCTCTCTTAAACTCACCACTAGCTAGCCCTCAGGAACCAAGTAAATTCTAACCAACTAGAGATCAACCCAGTAAAACTCAACCCTTTCTACAGAGGCCCTAGCCCTCCTTATATAGGGGTGGCTAGGTCTCCAATCAGGGCATACGTGGAGGCATATTCCAGAGAATATGCCTCTTCCCAAAATAGTAAGCCGACCGGGTCACTTTTCCCCCGTGTCATCCATGCAGAGGCTACATGAGCCTCTACGGCGCCCGCGTCAGCCGACATTGGCATCGTCACCTTTGTCGGCCACGCCTTGGTGGTCCTGCCTCTGTCCGCTTCGCTCACGCTCTGTGTACATTGGTCACCTTTGACCACCGAGATACCTTCTTTCTCCTACAAGCTTGATATGACCCGGATCGTATATAGTTGATCCGGCCACACCCGTTCCTGCATATAAGTTAGATTCGTCTGTCCGACATACGACTTAAGTTGGTTGAGACCCAGTTAGGTGGACATCCCCTGGTTCAGGTTACCCCGAGATTCGGCCTGCCTTGAGGTGACTCGGCCAGCATTTGCTTTGACCTTGCCGTACCTCGGCTAACTCGGCCTTTATACCCCGGCGTAACCCTACCCGGGTGTATCCCCCCAACACAATAGTTGTCTATACTATTACCCCTTTCAGGGACCTCTACTGTGGATGTTATATCAACTAATACGAGAGAGACAGACACCCGCTAGCCACTTATATGGTACAAGCCATATGTTGAGCATGGAATGAGTGTCATATAAGATTACGTGTAAGTTCAGTCTCGACCGCTTCAGCAAACAATGTCGCAATATAAATAAATACATCTTGGAGGGTAACAACTAGAGGATCAATGACCACATTCAGCATGTGTTCTATCTGTACTAGATTACTACGCATAGATCAACTCTGATACCACTAAAGGGGTTTCATGTTAGAAAATAAAAAAATCCTACGAGCAGAACACACCTAGCTAAGATATATCTAGGAGTAATGTAGTGATGGAGAGAGACATCGGTAAGATAGCCTTGTAGACCATAAGCGTTTAACGCTCATGAAGGAATGTGGATGTTGTAGTCATACTCGTTTGACCTCAAGGATGCAAAGCTCATCGCAAGTCACCCCACATCTAGGTCCTCATATGATGATCCGGTGCCACAAGTTGCAGCAGACCCGAGATATCGCACACGTACGGTGCAAGACGATGACTACCGGATCTGTGATCCCTGCCGATATTACGGAATTAGATATCCTTGTCAGAATCACTGTAGCACAACGGCGTGCCGTAGTGATATTGTCTCTTGCGTGTACAGTCCTTGTAGGGACCGCTCGACTACAAAAGGCAATGAAAGAGAGAGATTTTCTTATCTAAGAATTATTTGTGTATCTATTCCCACCAATAGGCACCCGTTTATATAGGCGTAGGGGTGAGCCCTTCCCAAGGGTTCCCCCATGTGGGACTAAACAAGGGAGTAGGGGAGAGGGGGTGGCCCGCCAGCCATGGTGGCCATGGGCCCCATGCGACCAAGACCCACCCACCGCTCCTAGAGCGGCGGCGCCCCCTTGGACCATTTCCCTCTTGGGCCTTGTCCCCTCTAGGGACTTGGCCCATTAGTGGAATTTGCCCAATAAATTTAATTTTAAATATTTGTTTAATATTAATTCCAATAATTAATATGAAATACATATTATTAAATTCCACTACAACATGGAGCTCGGGCGCTGCCACTTATAGATGACGAGGCACAACCTTAGTCACCACGCTCGAGTTAGCCCACCGAAAAAAGCCGTTAGGAAAAACTGTGTCGGGGATTGTGCAACAGCGGTGGATTTTTTGGCGTGGCTCAATGTGATCCACCGACATAGCACTTCCATGGAACAACAGAGGATACGCCTCATTACATAACTGAAGACGGTGTAACTTAAGTGTCCTATAACCGCGAATTATTTTCCATGTTACACCTTCCAGCATCAATGAAAATTAATTACCTTAACAATAACTGATAAAGGTCGCTTATCCATTGCAATTCGAGAAATCGAAAATTACCATAACATTAAGATATAATTACATTTTCGTTACAAGATTTTTTGAGCCCCTCTAAAATAAATAAAAAACAAAGAAATACTAATAGGGAAAGAGGGGGACAACTAAAAAATCTAAAATTGAGCTCATCCCTGTTCTGCACGAGATTCTACACACTGGTCGATCTAGCCACCGGTGCATTTGGTCGCCGGTAGATCTGGTCGGCGGGGAATCTAGCCGGTGGTGGATCTGGTCGGCGATCGATCTGGACGGCGGTGGATTTGGTCGGCGGTGGATCTGGTCGGCGATGCATCTGGTCTGTGGTGGATCTAGACGGTTCCATCGACTTCCTAATTACCTAAGCACCATCTTCGACGTGGTTGATCAACATGATGCAGACGACCTCACCGCTGGATGTCAACTCCTTACACGCGGTGGATCAACACGGTGCACAGGATGCCACTGCACGGTGGATCAGCACGACACTGACCTATACACCGTAGGACATAGTTGAGATAGATGGTTCTAGGATATTGTGTTAGTCGTGGGGAGAGAAAGAGTGGAGGGAGATCTAGGGTTAGCATAGAGGGGAGTGTGGTGGCATGGATATAAGTTAGTGTTCCCTGTATTATATAGATGTAGGGTTTGTATCATGGTTCTGACTTGCTAAAAATCCCATTAGCCATAGTGGAATATTTGGGTGGTTAACGAGTCTAACTCTCTCGTAATTGACAATATAAATAGTAAAGTAACCAAACAAAAAGATTTGATAAACGCGGTGATCAAATATATTTATTAAACACTGCAATAGAGAATTACACATCAGTACACCGATAGAATTTCCTCCGGTGCCACCAGGACCTTGGATTTCACCCTATGTTCACCATCTTTGTACTCGATTTTGGCCTGGGATAGAAGTTGCATCTTGTTGTCGTTGTCATCGTCATCGTCACTTCCACTGATGGTGCCATTGGGCTTGGGCGTTCGGAGGATCGATCCATTTGATGTACTCGCACCTTGGAGGTGTGTAGTTGCAATGGAGGAACCTGCGGGCAACGTTCTCGCCATCGAATATGTGACATTGCTGAGGACTCCTGCCATAGTAGAAAATCTAATAGAGACAAATCAATAGAGATTGATAAAAATTATCAATAACTTACATAGTGCTCCATGGTCTTGGATCTCGCCGCTATCAACCAATGCAGATTACCAGAGGGAAAATTGGGGAGAGCATTGTGGCAGGGAGTACAAGAGACTAGATCGAGATCAGGAGCAGCAGTTGAAAAAGGAGATATAAAGGCCTTGTTGGTAGTGGGCCACACCAGTCAGCAAGACGAACTTGACCAGTCAGTAGCGTGGGACACGCTATAAATGTCACCTACAAAGCTCAGCACACTAGTATATGCCTCCATCCATCTACTGTGGCATTAAATCCACTGGCTTCACCGGCCACGTACGACCACACTAACAAATGTCGGCGTCGCGTAGGCCACGGCGTATAAGTGGTCGCCACGATAGAATGGTGTTGTGATCGGTCATCCACCGCGTATCCAACATTTGGAGGTACTTCTTGTTTGTGCCGCCCCAAAAATCTGCTAGCTATGGGGGTAATTTTAGTGTTCCCTTTTGACCCGAAACACCTTTAGGTTCACTTTGAACAACTTCGAAGTCTCTCGGAACAATTCCGGTTCTCTCACGGAACACTTTCGGTTTCTCTCTTCTCTTGCTTCTGTGAGTCCATCAATTCCAGAATGATCTCCAAGCTTCGTAATGCCCTTAGGTGTGTTACCCTATGATTTGAGAATGTCACAACCATGATCGAGACAACCTCGGATGAATGATCAATTGTGGGACCAGGATGCCCATAATGACCCCTTTGGATTCCACGATGTCAACGTCGTTTTGAACCATAAAGGTAGAATCCAATTCCTTATTACTTCGATAACTGCTTGTCCGAGATCTGATCATCGGTATCATGATACCTTGTTCAATCTCGTTTCCAACAAGTACTACCTTACTCGTTCACATGATATTCCATCCCCATGACCTAGTCATATGCTGGCAGCTTATGGATGTAATTCACCGAGTGAGCCCAGTGTATCTTCCCATCACACGGGAGAACAAATCCCAATATCAATACAAGCGACTTAATGGACCATGATCAGGAAATCTTGATCATCAGCTGCCCAATGAACTAGTTGAATAGAGGCTACTAGGGAGCTTTGGTTTGTTTATATATCACACCTATATAAATTTTGTGCTTGATACAGTGATAGAATGGTATAAAACTATTATGAACCAATGAGATATGATAATAAACGTCTTTATTATTTTTCTCTAGGGCATATCTCCTTCAAATTCACCGAGCACACACTCATATCCCGATGCCAAATCAGTCAAGCAATCTTTATGGCGCTTCGCAGGGCCACATCGCAAGGCCATAGCCAAAGAGATTCATTGGCGTCGAGATCCAAATTCATCCGAGAACTCAAGAAAGCAATTTGGCTGGCCAGCCAATTGTGTGTCTCAAAGAAAAACACAGTCGAGATTCACATGTGAATCGACTTCACCCGCCTTAAACAAGCACGATCAAAAGGATCACTTCCTGCTCCCACGAATCGATCAAATAATCGACTTAAGCAAAGGAGGAAAACTCCTTTCCTTTTTGGATGCATACTATGATTACAATCAGATCGGGATGAAAGACAAAGATCAAGAGAAAACAACATTTATCACACCCTATGGTGTATTCTGCTATGAGATAATGCCCTTCAGGGTGAAGAACATGGGTGCCACGTACCAGCGGATGATGCAAAACATCCTAGGAGAACAAATCGAAAAGAACGCGCCAAGTCTACATTGATGACGTCAAAATCACAATAGGGTAGGAGTCGACTTTTATCGATGATTTCGTGAGACATTTTTTAATCTCGACACGTATCGCATCAAGATCAACCCAACAAAGTGCTCCATTGGAGGCCCTATGGAACAAATCCTCGAGTACTTAGTATCGACATGGGGAATTGAGGCACGAAAAAATATAGGCTATTCTTAAGATGAAGAATCCCACAAATCTAAGGGACATCCAGCAACTAGTTAGGTGTGTGGCAACACTTAGCCGATTCATTGCTCGGCTAGGCGAAAAAGCACCGCCTTTCTACGCGCTGCTGAAAAAATCGGATACCTTCGAGTGGACCGACGAAGCCCAGAGAGCCTTTGAAGAGGTCAAGAAAACACTATCGACATTACCCGTCCTAGTGTCACCCAACGAAAAAGAACCACTACTACTATACATCACTGCCACCAACCAAGTGGTCAACATGGTGCCGGTATACAAAAGACCCTAAGAAGGGTAAACCCATGGGGTCCAGCGATAAGTCTACTACCTCAACGAGGTGCTATCTCCATCGAAACAGCGGTACCCGCACTATCAAAAACCCGCATATGATGTCTTCATGAGATCACACGAACTACTTCACTACTTCATGGATCACACAATAGTAGTGGTTAATGAGGACCCATGTCTAGCATCCACAACAATTATAAAGCAATAGGGTTTGTCTCCCTTTGGGGAATCTAATTATCCCCTCGAGACATCACGTAGGAGAAGTGCAAAACCTTAAATTCTCAAGTACTACCTGACTTCATCAGAGAGTGGATGGAACTCCAAAGCACGGGTCCACCAGACGTTTCGAGTTCCTAGACCATGTACTTCGACGGATCCAAGAGAACAGAAGCGAAAGGCTCCAGTGTCATATGGGTGTCGCCACAAGGAGACAAGATGCGGTACATACCTCGTATGAGCTTCCTGAATGCATCCAACAATGAGGCAGAATATGAGGCCTTGTTGCAACTCGCCTCAGAATCTTCTGCGACTCAAATCTCGTTGCATAACAAGCAATGAACAAGTGCGAGGCCATCAGCAACATCTTGATCGTGTATCATGACATGTATAATATCATGGAGGGCCACTTTGATGGGTGCGAGGTCTCCCACATTAGTAGGGGTAGCAACGAAGAAGCCAACAATATGGAAAATATCGGCTCCTTCTATGTACCCGTACCACCTAGAGTATTATGTGAGGAAATTATCGAGTAATCCATTAAAGCCAAAAAGGATGCAGACGACAAGGAGCTGAAACATAGTAAAAGGGTGAAGCCACAAGTTGACTCGGAGTACGCACCAGAGCCCAAATACGAGGAATAACCCGAAGACGTCATTATGATCGACCACACTTGGATAAAAACGTATATGGCATACCTCACGAACGGCAAACTCCCAGATGACATAGTCAAAGCACAAAGGATAACCCGTCGCTCCAAGTCTTTCAGGGTAGTAACACATGGTTATACTCAGTTTTGCCCTCCAGTACTAACACTTCCATGTGCAATATACTCAGTTTTACCCTCTGGTGGCTGGTCAACAAAGAGTCAACAAATGGGTTTTAGCTAGAGTCATTTTATGCACAACAAATTCAAAAAGAATAAAACATAGTGGCATCTACCTAGGGAGCATTATTATGTGACCTACCACCATAAGAAATGTATATAAATCAAGTTTTAACCTAAATCACCACTTCTCAAATCACCTACTATCTATGAAGGTTCATGTCTTTCTACTCAAGCCTCTTCCCAAAACATCCGTCCCCAAAACATAGTTTGTCTGGATGAGGCAATAATTGTCAAACTAGTGTATATTTGAATTGCAAATAGTTTGATGTATGCCCAGATGTGTTTTATTGTATAAAAGATGCATTTTCCATTTTTTAAATCTCTTTTTATTTTCTATTTGAATCCCTTTGTCAGTCTTGCCCTTGGTTTTTAAGTTCTATTCAGTTTTTCCCTTAGTTCTTAAGTTCTACTCAGTTTCCACTCTCTCTTAGTCACAATCTCTCACACCTGTGCTCATCTGGCTGCTACACTCTGACTGGTTGAGACAGTTGTCACGCGGATCATGCCCACCAACCGTTGATCCTCTGTGATCTAGCGGACATGATAACCCCTATATCTGTCAGGGGAACCCCTCTATCCATGCAAAATAACGAGTTTGTCACTTGTACTTTAACTCCATATACAAATGATTTTTCATATAATTTGAAGGGAAAGTGTTCAAAGGTGTATAATTTGTGCATTACATTCCACTCTATGAAAATGATAATCTCTCAAGATTTTCTTAGCACAATATTAACACGTATTAAGTGCGATTTCAAAGAGTTCAAATGTGTATAATTTTCGTATATGCAAGTTTATACATTACATTCCACTCTATGAAAATGGGGGAGAAAATGATAATTTCTCAAATTTTCGCTAGCACATCATTATCACGTATTAAGTGCGATTTCACAGTGTTCAAAGGTTTTATGTAGTATATTTCACTCGATGGAAATGACAAATGATCAGGATTTTATTAGCACAACATTATCATGTACTAAGTGCGATTTCAAAGAGTTCAAAGGTGTATAATTTTCGTATATGCATGTTTATGCATTACATTTCACTATATGAAAATGAAGCTAGACAAAGGGCCGCCATCACCGGAGAAGGGCCACCGTCGCCAGAGAAGAAGAAGAAGAAGAAGAAGAAGAAGAAGAAAGGGGGCAACGGCACGGGCGCGGGCACGGGCCCGGGCACGGGGCTGGCTCGGGGTCCCATCTTGCAGTGTGAACCTGGGTAAGCTGTGGGTCATGCTCTCATGTGGATAAGTGTGGGTCCGATGATGATCTGGATAAGTGGAGAGAGGTGTCCACTACGAGAAGCAACTGAACATGGCCCCAATTGTCAGCATGTAATGGCAAGACTAGCGGATAGCGAGTTTTCAGACCGTGTGAGAGTTTTGTCGAAAGAGATGGGCAAAAGGGAGGAAAAGTTAAGCGGCTGGGGAAAGCTGAGTACAACTAACAAAACTAGGGCACGAAAATAGAAATCCCAATAGACCTCTTCCTTGGAGGGCCGACAGAGGGTGGTTATACATGGCCTTTACCTTGCTTTCGCCAAGACCATGAGTCACGTCATAAGGAGGGTTCTGCCGTAACAGGTCAAGCCTCGAAGTCGATCCGTAGAGATGTGAGTCAGGTTGGTTTATCAGGGGATATATCCACCCCAAGTAACCCAGGCCACGCTTCCCTGCCTGTTATTATGCACCTCCTTCTCCTCTTTCGAAAGCATTTTCAATGCTTATGCTAAATGAAATGCCCAAACTATGTGACTCATGGAATCTACTAGGCAAGTTACTTAGTCGAGGGGTTTTCCAGGCCCCGTGTGCTTGTATGCTCGGCTCTATTCCAAAGGCAAGAACTCGGTTCCTAGTTGTGGCGACCATGGGACTACAAAAACCACACCCAACATGGCCTCCCATACAAGCCTAAGCATGTTTATCTGTCACCTCCGATCATGTCTCCATCTCCTACCTTTATAGATTCTCTGGCATCTCCAATTAATCATCATCAGAATGTATCAGGCATAGCTACTAAGCATGGCTAAGATTGATGGTCATAGCATCTCTAGCAACGCTCACATGCCAAACCTAACTATGGTAGGAGCAGTGGATCAGGTTTATAAGGCTACATAGGGAAACTGTGTAGTAGATAGGTATCTATAGCTACTGACAAAATACCACATTGGTATCATGTGCAATATAGCGAGAAGGTAGATACTTTGTAAAACATTGGTTCAAAATGAGAGGCTACGCTTGCCTTGTCCTTCAGTAGACAGATATGGATCTTTGGTGTCGTTGACTTAAACCTCATGCTCGGATCCTATCACGAAGAAGCAATACCGGAAAGAAAGGAAACAATCATCATCTCAAACCATGCAATGCTCAAGCACATGAATGATATGTCCGATTAATGTTATCATGGCAACCCTAGGATTAGCATCAATTTAAATGAGTCCAGAATGCTTAGGGTTTGGCATTCCATCAATCCCATATGCAATTAGGGGGGTTCGATGTTCCTCTAAACTATCTAGGGTTTAGGTTGCTCAACAATACATGATTATATTTTAAAGTGTAGATCTCATTTGTCTAAACATTTTGATATATTATTTATATTTTTCTGATTAAATATGAATTAGTTATGAATTTTATAAGATTATAACATTTTATGCCATTTTAAATCATTTCTAAAAATAATAAAGGGTTTATGACATCAGACTGACGTCATCGTCATGGTTAAATACTTTTTTTACAAAACCTAAAATACCCACATACGCTGCTGAATGGGGCTCGGGCCACGTCGGCTTTCCACCATGGTAGAGCTTGCCAGGCGCCATCATCAGCGCCACGTAGGCCCATGCGGTAGCCACACGACACCACACGGGGTCCACATCGGTCTCCATGTCAGACTCGCCAGTGGGAGCAGCGGAAGGTCATCATCGACGATGTTCCCGGTGGTTCTAGGAAGCGCGGCCAAGCGTGTTAGAACAGCATGAACGAGGGAATCTAGGGAACCTAACACCACTACCTAATGTTTGTTGGAGCACTCTATCCGATGGTGGCCTATGGCGGTGAGCAGCGACTCTCAGCGAGATGCGGCTACATGCAATGCAAGGAAGCGCGGTTGCTACATGAAGGTGAAGAGGCTCACCGTGAAGCTAACTGTGCGGTCGGGGAGGTGAGAGGAGGACCAGAGTGACGGTGGGGTGGATGGCGGAGCACATTGAAGTCGAGGAAGGCGCGGTCAAGGTGGGCGACTAAGGGTGTCGCGACCTTATTCCTTTCATGGATATGAAGCTGGCATCGAGGTGGAGCGGCCGGTGCTGTCGGCGGAGCTCAGGGACGTCAGGAACGGCGGCTAGCTAGCTGCCATGAAGGCTAGGGTTTTGGCTGTAAAGCAGAGGCAAGAGAGAAGAAGAGAGGGAGGGATCTGGGGTGAGTGAGGGCGAGGAGAAGATGGCCACGGCTCGGGACGGCCTTATCCCCCTATTCACCTTGATGGGGAGGTGTGCGTGACGGTCGATGACGGTGGTGACACGCAGCTTCTTCTAGATGGACAAAGACGACGGCCATTTTGTGAAACCCCCTGGAAAACATGGAAAACAACCTCTGGTCCAGATCTGGTGATCCAGGGACTGGAACTTCCAGAAAACCCGTTGGTTTTAATAAAACTCTTGTTGTTGGGGATATGCTATATGGGTATCCTCATAGAATGTCACCAATCCGGCTAACCGGGTGGCCCATAGTTGGTAGCAAGGCATATGGCCTGCTAGGCGGCCCAGTTAGACAGATCCTGAAGGGAGGCCCATGCCGGATTGAGGAAGGCTACACAGGAGTCGCCGACATACGCGGAGGACCCTGAGTCAGGCTACCAGCAAAGTCGGAAAAATAGACCCCGCGGAAAAGGCAAAGGGAAGAAGAAGGAGGTAGAGCCCAAGGAATCAAATTACATGGACGAGGAAATGGACCCAAAATCTTCCGACAAGGGAGAGGATAAAGGGAAAAATCACACCTTCCTTCGCACCCCAACCGTTCGGGCCCAGAAAACCTCTCTGAGGATACTGATAGCTACCCTCCCTCCGGTTCCCTAGTACGTCAGCTGGTCGGAAGTTCCAATTACTTGTGATAGGAAAGTTCACCCAAAACTTATCCCAACAGAGAATCAGTATGCCATGGTCATCAACCCTTTGATTGATGGCATGGAGTTCACCAAGTGCCTCGTGGATAGTGGAAGAAGCATCAACATCATGTACCTGGATACACTACACAAGATGAACTTGATAGAGACCCAGCTAAGGAAGAGCAACACCGTGTTCCATGGGGTTGTCCCTGGCCGACAAAAAAATTCCCTGGGCTGCATCACCCTTCCGGTCACTTTTGGCGATGTCAACAACTACCACCAAGAACGCATGACCTTTGAAGTGGTGCCCTTCAAGAGCATGTACCACGTCATCTTTGGACGTGACATCTTCCACTCCTTCCTCGCAAGGCCATGCTTTGTCTACAGCAGGCTCAAGATTCTTGGACTAAATGGCATCATCACCGTTGATGGAAGCTTCACCAAGGCACGGGAGTGCGAGCTCAGTGAAGCCGGCTTCGCTGAAGCAGTCCTATACGGTGAGGAGTTCAAGGAGATCCAGAACCAGGTCGATACCTCGGAGATGCCGGCTTAGACGAAGTAGATCACTGCTGCCGAACCCGCCTTCAAGGCCGCCATCAAGACTAAGCAGGTGGAGCTTGTCGAAGGTGATTCTTCCAAGACCACCGCCATTGGCATGGACCTGGATCCCAAATAGAAAAGCGCGCTCGTCGAGTTCCTCCATGATAATAGGGACATCTTTGCCTAGCAACCTGCCGACATGAAAGGTGTACCTAGGGAACTTGCCGAGCATAGGTTGAATATTGATCCTAATGCCAAACCGGTGAAACAACCTCTGCGACACTTTGGTGATGAAAGACTGATACATTGCAAATGTATCTATAATTTTTGATGTTCCATGCTTGGTTTTATCTACTTTCTTATGTTTTGTCCACACTTTGGAGTATTTCTTTACACTTTCTTGGACTAACCTATTAACAAGATGCCACAGTGCCAGTTGCCTGTTTTCTTCTATTTTTGGTTCTAGAAAAGTCAAAAAATGAATATTCTCATAATTGGACCGGACAAAAGCCAAAGTCGATATTTTACCGGAAGACTCACGGAGCCAGAAGACGAGACAGAGAGGGGACACAGGGTGGCCACACCATGTGGTGGCACGGGCTAGCCCTAGCCGCGCCACCAGGTGGTGTCGGCCCCCTGGCCGCCCACCGACCTTGCCTCTTTGCCTATAAGATACCTCCCGATGCAAAAACCCTAGATCATCAATCAGAAATCCATGAAAAGTTCCACAGCGCCGCCGCCACCGAAGGGGAGATTCGGGGGGTAGAAAGTCTCTGTTCTGGCACCCTGCCGGGACGGGGTAGTGCCCCCAGAGCCATCTCCATCGATCTCCACCACCATCTCCATCGCCGTTGCTGATTCCATGATGAAGAGGGAGTAGTTCTCTCTCGAGGCTAAGGGTTCTACCGGTAGCTATGTGTTCATCTCTCTCTCTATGCATGATCATATTGTGATCATGATCTTTGTTATCAAGTATATCTACCTTGCTACTCAAGTGCTTTAATAGATCTCTGCTCTCCCCATGTGTGTGAAAGTGACAGCGTGCACACCATGGTGGCACTTAGGCTAGAGATTACAAATACTTGTTATGAGTTATATTTGGAGTTGGATGTCTTTATGAAATTGTTGTGTTTGTTGGAACCATCTAGTGCTCAAGGTGACAGTGTGGGGTTATCTACATAGGGAAGGCTTACTTTGAGGTGTGCTATTATAACCCTACCATGGATTAGAGTGTCCAACCGAAGAGTAGTTAAGAGTAGTATCATAAAGAGAAGATATTTATATGAGAGTGTTCACTAGTGAAAGTATGATCCCTAGGCCTTTCTAGCATTGAAACACCATTTGCAATTAGATCTGTTACATGTTTCAGTTTGCCTTTAGTCTCTTCCACGCCATCAAGCTATTTTCTAGCACCGTTTTCTTATATCCATACCACTTGTATTTCACTATCTCTTCGCCGAACTAGTGCACCTATACACCTGACAAGTGTATTGGGTGTGTTGGGGACACAAGAGACTTCTTGTATCTTTATTGCAGGGTTGCTTGAGAGGGGATACCTTTGACCACTTCCTCCCTGAGTTCGATAAACCTTGGGTGATCCACTTAAGGGAAAACTTGCTGCTGTTCTACAAACCTCTGCACTTTGAGGCCCAACAACTGTCTACAAGAATAGAAGTGCGTAGACATCAAAGACGAAGGGCTATATGCAAAGAAATAGCTAGGTTACTTAAGGCTGGCTTTATCTGAGAAGTTATTCACACCCGATGGGTGGAAAATCATGTACTTGTACCCAAAAAGGGAACCAATGAATTAAGAATGTGCGTTGATTACACCGGCTTGAAAAAAGCAAGTACGAAGGATACGTTTGCTTTGCCTCGCATTGACCAAGTCATTGACTTGACGGCTGGCTTGGAACTTTTGTGTTTCCTCGATGCCTACTCAGGATACGACCAGATCTAAATGCGAAAGTCTTACCAATTAGCCACTTTGTTCACCACACCCTACGACACATATCGCTATGTCACGATGCTATTTGGGTTGAAAAACGCTGGTGCCACATATCAGCAGACGATGCAACATTGCTTGCACGACCAAATAGGTCGCAACGTACAGGCTTACGTGGATGACATCACAGTATTGTCAAAGAAATCAAATGATCTTATCGCTGACTTGTAGGAAACCTTCGACAATCTCTGGAAATACAACATGATGCCGAACCCAAAGAAGTGCGTCTTTGGGGTACCATCCGGCAAATTGTTGTGCTTCATTGTTTCGCATAGCGGAATCAAGGTGAACCCGGGGAAAATCAAGGCCATCCTTGACATCAAACGCCCGACATGCCTGAAGAACATACAGAGGCTCACATGCTGCATTGCAGCAGTAAGCCGGTTCATCGGCCTATGCCAAGGGAGCCTATGTTAGTTTACATTGTGGAAACCAACCGAGTAATCAACATCATCATTGTGGTGGAGCGCAAGGAACCAACGCACGAGTACGGAGTTCAGCGTCCCGTTTACTATATAAGCGAGGTCTTGACAGAATCCAAGTAGTGTCACCCGCACCACCAGAAGATAGCTTATGGAGTTTTCCTTACTTCACGTAAGCTAAGGCATTATTTCCAGGAGCATCCCATCACAATAGTGAGCAAAGCTCCACTATCTGACTTCATCAACAACATGGACGCTACAGGGAGAGTGGCAAAGTGGGGCATTGAACTTACCGCCTTCAAGATCACCTACAAGCGACACGACGCTATTAAGTCACAAGCATTAGCGGATTTTCTTGCACATTGGACAAAACTGCCAGAAGACACTCATGTGCCAGAGCCAGAGTATTGGGTCATGCACTTTGACAGATCGAAATTACTCAATGGCTCGGGGATGGTGTATTATTACAATCACCAATAGGAGAGAAGCTACAATACGTCCTGTAGATCCACTTCAACTCTACCAATAACATGGCGGAGTATGAGGCCCTCATTCACGGACTTCGCATAGCTAAGGATATAGGCATCAAGCGCATAGTTTGTTGTGGAGATTCCGACTTGGTTTCCCAACAAGTAGATGGAACCTGGAACACGCGGAACCCTGTGACGGTGGCATATCGAGATGAAGTAGACGAAATAGCCAAGTTCTACGACGGCTACGAAGTCAAATACGTCAAAAGGGAAGATAATGAGGCGGCAGATCTGCTATAAAAGCTTGGATCAGCTCGTCGACCAATTCCGCCAGGCATTTTCCTGGAGCATTGACAGAATCCATCCATGAAGGGAGCGGACCTTGACAACCCGGATAGAGTGGATTCATTTGTTAACACAGAAACAGTGACCTCTCCGGCTTGGACGAAGCCGTTCATGGATTATCTACAAGACAGAACTTTTCCTACCGACGAAGTCGAAAGCCGGCAAATAGTACACGGAGCAAAAGGCTACGTCATCATTGACGGCCGGCTATACAAAAGAAGTACCACAAGAGTCTTCCTATGATGCGTTTCCTAGCAGCAAGGTATTGAAATCCTCAGAGAAATACATCTCGGAGATTGCGGGCATCACGCCGCCTCCCGATCGTTGGTGGCTAAGGCCTTCCAACAAGGATTCTACTAGATAACTTCCAAGGCGGACACCGACAAGTTGGTACACACATGCCTTGGGTGTCAGTTTTATGCAAGATAACAAAGTGTTCCAGCTAAAGAATTATGAACAATACCAATAACTTATCCATTCGCAGTCTGGGGGCTGGACATGGTGGGGCCTTTGTAGACAGCACCCTGTGGATTCATACACCTGCTAGTAGTAGTGGACAAATTCACGAAATGGATTGAAGCTAAACCCATTAGAAAGCTCGATGAGGCAACAACCCTAAAGTTTGTCCGGGATCTAGTGGTGAGATTTGGTCTCCTACATAGCATCATCACCGACAATGGCAGAAACTTATCTCTCGGAGAAGTTGAGGAATACTGTCATGAGAAAAGCATCCGCCTTGACCTAGCATCTATGGCACATCCACAATCAAATGGGCAAATTGACAGGGCCAATGGACTAATTTTGCACGGAATCAAGCCACACTTAGAGGCACCGCTACGTAGAGCAGCTAGAGCCTGGGTGGAGGAACTACCATCTGTCTTGTGGAGTTTACGAACGACACCCAACAGATCCACCGGCTTAATTCCATTCTTCATGGTTTATGGAGTAGAACCAGTTCTCCCATCTGACATCCTCCACGATGCACCAAGAGTTTGCGCTTACAAGGAGGATGACACTGAAGAATCCAGACGACTATCTGTGTACCTACTTGAAGAAGAGCACGTGTTGGCATGCCAGAGATCCGCCGTCTACCAGCAGAAGCTGCACGGCTACCATAGTCACCGCTTAAATTATCGCTCGTTTAAAGAGGGGGATCTAGTGCTTAGACTCAAGAAGGAGAAACCACATAAACTATCCCCACCTTGGGAAGGACCGTTCGTCATAAGCAAAGCATTGCTAAATGGTTCCTATTACCTCGTCGATATTCGCAAGTTGAAAGATAGGCCAGAAAATCGCAAGAGCAAGCAGCGTCACTCCGATGATGATTACCCGGAGATAGATCGGCCATGGGACATAGCACAACTCCGTCCCTTTTACACTTAGCACATTTATATTATGTAATAAGTTTCTTATATGATCAATGAAACAAAGCATTTGGTTCACTCATATCCTCTGAGTCTTTTACCTCCTTTAGTTGTTCATTTCTAGATCGTATAAACCCTTTATGTGCAAGGTTGCATTTGCCCTTGTGAAAATTCCTTCTACGGGCATTAGCTTAAGTTTCTGGTCTAAACATTTTCTGAAGTTTTTATGTGGATTCTGGAGTAGTGACTTTTCGGCACTCAAAGCCGGTGATTTTGTTCTTGGGTTTTTGACGGTGCTATTAAGCATCATCACCTGAGAGCATAGTTCTGTGCCGCGAGTCTTCCGTCTCACGAAAGGTCAAGCATACGAACCAGAATAATGGATAAGCCAGCACTTGCTTAAAAATATAAACACATGCTGGAAACAAATAAGTTGCAGGAAGCTTGAGGACAAGTTTTTTCCTCCCTAGCCAAAACATAAGTTTTTTCCGCATACACATTGCAGAGATACACTTAACACAAATATTGTTTTTATGGCTGCTGCAGGGGGCTTCGTGGTGGCATCATCAGAAGAGCTAGGCCGGGAGAGCTCGTCAAACTCTGAAGGAGAGGGTCTAGACTCAGACGAGGCCATATCATCATCTAAGATCTTGGCAGGCACGGAGACATCAGCCTTGACCATCTTGGCAACTCTGGTATTGAATCCGACAACAGAGTTCCAAATAGCATCACTATCAATCTCTTGTCCTTCCTCGTCCAGATTGGGCATGCCGGAAGTCACCAAGTCGATGTCGGCATTGTCATAGTGAGCCTTGACCAAGGACAGGGTCATCCTGGCACCAGTCCGGACGCAAGAAGCTTTCCAGTCCTTGACTTTCTTGGGGGCTGGGCACAGGATTTCTGAATACTTGGCCGCTGAGTCTGCCGCCTTGATATTGATGCCCAAAGGGAGAGCTATCTCCTTGGCTTGAGAAATGGTGGTGCTGACGAAGTTGCCGGCAAGAATCATGCATTCCTTAAGGTCTGGAGCACTCTCTACCAAATTGGCTAAGCCAATAGGGGCCATGGTTTGCAAAATAAACAAGGGCCATGAGCACAAACCAATCAAAGAATTGTCTACAATACAGAAACGACCAAGACGGAGGAAGGTTACTGAAGATGCTCGTCCCTTCTTGAGAGCATGACTCCGCCAATGCATCCTGCTCCTACTGGACGGTCTTGTACACCTCAAGATTCCTAGCATTCTGCTCTTTGGCAGCATGGTTCCGTTCCTTGAGCTGGGCAATCTCGCCTTTCAGGCGTTGCATCTCAGAGTCAGCAGATTCTTGCAGCACCTTCATCCCTGCCTCATGGTCTTTGACGGCCTTGGCCAGGTCCTTCTTCTGAATTTTCTTTTCATCATAGAGCTCTTGTATATGCTTGGATTGCTCGATGATGCTCTTGGCCTTGGCAATGGCTTCTGTAAGACATAAATTAGAAAGTGCTATCAGAATACGGAAGAAATAATTCAATGAGAAAAGCAAGGAGCTGTTTTAGGAAACAGACTCTGGCTATTTTTGATCTGTTCCTTTAGGAATTTCGTTGTACCCTATTCAAGGTCCAGTTCCTTCCGAAGAGCTACAAACCTCTCATTGGTGGCTATCCTCCGTTTATTCTCATTCTGCACAAGATGTTAGCATGCTTAGTTTCTCTAGAGCATCTAGTCGGAACTATCCAGTTTCAACTAAATGCTCGCGGGCAACAGGACATGATTTTAAAACTACACTAGTTTCTCTAGAGCATCTAGTCGAAACTATCCAGTTTCAACCAAATGCTCGGGGGCTACATGGACAAGTTCTACACTTAGTTCTTTGGAGCACTCAGGACGATAACTATTGGATTATCCGCCTAAGATCTCGAGGGCTATAGTGGGATATACTACGCAAAGTAAAATAAGTGAAGTTCAAAAAACTTACAATGGCAATGATCCTGAGATTGTTGGCTAGATGAGCATATGAATCATGGAAGGTCCGGGCATTCTTATAGATTGCGTCGGCCTGCTTGATGAGGTCATCCAGGCTCAACTTCGGAGGAGTCGCAGCCAATGGAGAGGTTGGAGCCAGATGCATGGATGAAGCCCTAGCTACCTCCTGCACCTTCAAAGCAGATGATGGCTCGAAGGCTCCCGCCTGGATTGTTGCTTCTACATCCACCTCTTCCACCACTTCCTTTCCTTTCTCGGTGGCTTCCTTAGTCGGAGCTTCAGCCACTTTAGAGGAAGTGCTCTCCTGCGTCGCCTAGCCGCTGGGAGCAATGTCTGCCTCGACAGAGTCTGAGACATCAAGAATTGGACTGATATCTGTCTCCATGGCGGAGGTCTCAGGGGTGACGGGGGATGACGGCCCAGTGGGGCTAGTATAGGGCTTGGCGACAGGAGTAGAGGGAGCACTGGCGGGAGAGGACTTGGCAGACAGATCCTTGGTCAGCATATCCTAAATGTTTTTTGACCCTCCAACATATTTGGAGGATCGCTTCAAACTAACACCGGCTTTCCTCCTAAAACATACAAAGTGTAAGTACAAGAGTTGAAAAAGGTGCTTACTCCACGGCAGGAGCCTTGGTGAGGGGAATGCCGGTGGACTTCTTGTTCTTCTCCGCCTCTAAGGTGGCAGAGGAATGTTTGGAGACTCCACTCTCCAATTTCTTCTTCTTGGCCTCGGTAGCAGCGTTAGAGGTGGAGCTCTTCCACTTTCGTGCTGCCGAAGCTGGTTGATCCTTGGGGGCATCATCGTCGGACACCACCTGGATATCCTTTAGCTTTGGATCATAGACCTGGGAGGCCATTTGATCCGCCACCAAGGTCGCCAGCTGGGATACAGAGGAGTGTTAGATGGACAAGTTCAAGTTAGAAAAACCTTAGAGCATGTAATGAGCAACTAAGGAAACATAAGCTACCTCTGGGCATGTATCACAGTCGAACATGTCATAGGTGATCTTGAAGCCCTGCTTCTTGTCCCTCACCCTGATGATGTCCTTAAGCCAGAGCTTGATGGAGTTAGTAGAGAAGTTATCCTGTGAAATTCGCATGGGATCCCTCCTGTCTTGAGTATACTTGCACATCAACTCGGCGCGGTGTTGGAGAGGCAGGATCCACCTAACGTACCAACACATTGCAAGGTCCAAGCCCGTCAGACCTCTGTCTACGAGCCATTCGATCTGCCTTATGGCGCGATTGGCTTCGTCATCGGACGGAAGACAGGCTAGGGTCCGCCATGCGGGCACTTCGGTGGAAGCTCCATCGACGAAGGCAGAGGGACATCTGGCCCATAGAAATACATGCGCTGCCAGTTCTTGCAAGAATCATGCTCTACGATGTCGGGGAAGCGCCAACTAGGCCAGATTTTGAAGTTAATGGTTTCGCAAATCCGCAGTTCATCCTTGGACTCTACGGACTCTCTCTTGACGGTGAAAAAAAATATACAAACAGATCTAGTCTAGGCTTGATCCCTAGATATCCTTCGCATAGAGCTACACAGTTGCTAAGGACTAGAATGTTGCTGGGAGAGAGATTATGGGGAACTACTCGGAAGTGCCGGAGGACATCCAAGAAGAAGTCGGAGACTGGCAGTCTTACGCCACGTACCAGCTGATATTTGAGGTACACCTTCTCTCCGGGTTGGGGAGAACGGACCACCTCGCCAGCCAGCGCCGCCCTCTAGACTAACTTCTCCGCCGCGGGGAGATACCCCTCAGCGACCAGCTCGTGCACATCTTTGGTAGAGAGATCAGAGCTTCTCCACACACCCATGTGGAAGTCGTTTTCCTCTTCAGCGGCTTTGGGCGCCGCTCGTTCTTGGTCATCGCCGGTGGATTTCTTCACGGCGGAGACATGAACGACCACCCCCTCCGGCGGGACGATCACTCCCTGGGATAGCTCCAGCATAGCCTCGGGAATCGCCGCCGTGGAAGGAGCAGAGCTGCTGGAGGCCATTACGACAAGGAGAAGGTGGAGGAAGAAAGGGCTTTGGTTAGGGTTTTCGTAGAAGAGCTCGAACGGTCACGCGGCAGGAGGAAGACGAAGACTGGGAAGCGAATGCAGGTAAAAACAAATAAATTGATCGTGGTGGAAATATATAAGCCTTACGTCAAGATTCGTGCAAAAAGATCTCACGGCAGGAATGTTGCCGACGTGGAAGTGAACGTGCACGGTAATTTTGCCACGTCCTCTGTCTTTTGCCGCTCCGCAGTTTCGGATGCGTTCGTTAAAATAACTGATGATTAATTCTCTATATCTGTGAGTTTCGAGGTAGCATAGGTTGTACCCTATGTCATCCTCCTGACAGTTGTAGTGAAGGGTCATGTCTAAAGATTCCATCGAAGGTGGAGACTGTCCGACTCTGGAAATGAAGACTCAAGGAATCTCCAGTTACATGACGAAGCCGGAGAGGATTGCAGGGTTCTTTGGGAGACCTTTGAGGTATTGTTTGACGGCTGGCTTGGAACTTTTGTGTTTCCTCGATGCCTACTCAGGATACGACCAGATCTAAATGCGAAAGTCTTACCAATTAGCCACTTTTTCACCACACCCTACGACACATATCGCTATGTCACGATGCTATTTGGGTTGAAAAACGCTGGTGCCACATATCAGCGGACGATGCAACGTTGCTTGCATGACCAAATAGGTCGCAACGTACAGGCTTACGTGGATGACATCACGGTATTGTCAAAGAAATCAAATGATCTTATCGCTGACTTGTAGGAAACCTTCGACAATCTCTGGAAATACAACATGATGCCGAACCCAAAGAAGTGCGTCTTTGGGGTACCATCCGGCAAATTGTTGTGCTTCATTGTTTCGCATAGCGGAATCAAGGTGAACCCGGGGAAAATCAAGGCCATCCTTGACATCAAACGCCCGACATGCCTGAAGAACATACAGAGGCTCACATGCTGCATTGCAGCAGTAAGCCGGTTCATCAGCCTATGCCAAGGGAGCCTATGTTAGTTTACATTGTGGCAACCAACCGAGTAATCAACATCATCATTGTGGTGGAGCGGAAGGAACCAACGCACGAGTACGGAGTTCAGCGTACCGTTTACTATATAAGCGAGGTCTGGACAGAATCCAATGTGTAAGCTAAGGCATTATTTCCAGGAGCATCCCATCACAATAGTGAGCAAAGCTCCACTATCTGACTTCATCAACAACATGGACGCTACAGGGAGAGTGGCAAAGTGGGGCATTGAACTTACCGCCTTCAAGATCACCTACAAGCGACACGACGCTATTAAGTCACAAGCATTAGCGGATTTTCTTGCACATTGGACAAAACTGCCAGAAGACACTCATGTGCCAGAGCCAGAGTATTGGGTCATGCACTTTGACAGATCGAAATTACTCAATGGCTCGGGGATGGTGTATATTACAATCACCAATAGGAGAGAAGCTACAATACGTCCTGTAGATCCACTTCAACTCTACCAATAACATGGCGTAGTATGAGGCCCTCATTCACGGACTTCGCATAGCTAAGGATATAGGCATCAAGCGCATAGTTTGTTGTGGAGATTCCGACTTGGTTTCCCAACAAGTAGATGGAACCTGGAACACGTGGAACCCTGTGATGGTGGCATATCGAGATGAAGTAGATGAAATAGCCAAGTTCTACGACGGCTACGAAGTCAAATACGTCAAAAGGGAAGATAATGAGGCGGCAGATCTGCTATAAAAGCTTGGATCAGCTCGTCGACCAATTCCGCCAGGCATTTTCCTGGAGCATTGACAGAATCCATCCATGAAGGGAGCGGACCTTGACAACCCGGATAGAGTGGATTCATTTGTTAACACAGAAATAGTGACCTCTCCGGCTTGGACGAAGCCGTTCATGGATTATCTACAAGACAGAACTTTGCCTACCGACGAAGTCGAAAGCCGGCAAATAGTACACGGAGCAAAAGGCTACGTCATCATTGACGGCCGGCTATACAAAAGAAGTATGATGCGTTTCCTAGCAGCAAGGTATTGAAATCCTCAGAGAAATACATCTCGGAGATTGCGGGCATCACGCCGCCTCCCGATCGTTGGTGGCTAAGGCCTTCCAACAAGGATTCTACTAGATAACTGCCAAGGCGGACGCCGACAAGTTGGTACACACATGCCTTGGGTGTCAGTTTTATGCAAGATAACAAAGTGTTCCAGCTAAAGAATTATGAACAATACTAATAACTTATCCATTCGCAGTCTGGGGGCTGGACATGGTGGGGCCTTTGTAGACAGCACCCTGTGGATTCATACACCTGCTAGTAGTAGTGGACAAATTCACGAAATGGATTGAAGCTAAACCCATTAGAAAGCTCGATGAGGCAACAACCCTAAAGTTTGTCCGGGATCTAGTGGTGAGATTTGGTCTCCTACATAGCATCATCACCGACAATGGCAGAAACTTATCTCTCGGAGAAGTTGAGGAATACTGTCATGAGAAAAGCATCCGCCTTGACCTAGCATCTATGGCACATCCACAATCAAATGGGCAAATTGACAGGGCCAATGGACTAATTTTGCACGGAATCAAGCCACACTTAGAGGCACCGCTACGTAGAGCAGCTAGAGCCTGGGTGGAGGAACTACCATCTGTCTTGTGGAGTTTACGAACGACACCCAACAGATCCACCGGCTTAATTCCATTCTTCATGGTTTATGGAGTAGAACCAGTTCTCCCATCTGACATCCTCCACGATGCACCAAGAGTTTGCGCTTACAAGGAGGATGACACTGAAGAATCCAGACGACTATCTGTGTACCTACTTGAAGAAGAGCACGTGTTGGCATGCGGAGATCCGCCACCTACTGCCAGCTGCACGGCTACCATAGTCACCGCGTAAATCATCGCTCGTTTAAAGAGGGGGATCTAGTGCTTAGACTCAAGAAGGAGAAACCACATAAACTATCCCCACCTTGGGAAGGACCGTTCGTCATAAGCAAAGCATTGCTAAATGGTTCCTATTACCTCGTCGATATTCGCAAGTTGAAAGATAGGCCAGAAAATCGCAAGAGCAAGCAACGTCACTCCGATGATGATTACCCGGAGATAGATCGGCCATGGGACATAGCACAACTCCGTCCCTTTTACACTTAGCACATTTATATTATGTAATAAGTTTCTTATATGATCAATGAAACAAAGCATTTGGTTCACTCATATCCTCTGAGTCTTTTACCTCCTTTAGTTGTTCATTTCTAGATCGTATAAACCCTTTATGTGCAAGGTTGCATTTGCCCTTGTGAAAATTCCTTCTACGGGCATTAGCTTAAGTTTCTGGTCTAAACGTTTTCTGAAGTTTTTATGTGGATTCTGGAGTAGTGACTTTTCGGCACTCAAAGCCTGTGATTTTGTTCTTGGGTTTTTGATGGTGCTATTAAGCATCATCACCTGAGAGCATAGTTCTGTGCCGCGAGTCTTCCGTCTCACGAAAGGTCAAGCATACGAACCAGAATAATGGATAAGCCAGCACTTGCTTAAAAATATAAACACATGCTGGAAACAAATAAGTTGCAGGAAGCTTGAGGACAAGTTTTTTTCCTCCCTAGCCAAAACATAAGTTTTTTCCGCATACACATTGCAGAGATACACTTAACACAAATATTGTTTTTATGGCTGCTGCAGGGGGCTTCGTGGTGGCATCATCAGGAGAGCTAGGCTGGGAGAGCTCGTCAAACTCTGAAGGAGAGGGTCTAGACTCAGACGAGGCCATATCATCATCTAGGATCTTGGCAGGCACGGAGACATCAGCCTTGACCATCTTGGCAACTCTGGTATCGAATCCTACAAGAGAGTTCCAAATAGCATCACTATCAATCTCTTGTCCTTCCTCGTCTAGATTGGGCATGCCGGAAGTCACCAAGTCGATGTCGACATTGTCATAGTGAGCCTTGACCAAGGACAGGGTCATCCTGGCACCAGTCCGGACGCAAGAAGCTTTCCAGTCCTTGACTTTCTTGGGGGCTAGGCACAGGATTTCCGAATACTTGGCCGCTGAGTCTGCCGCCTTGATATTGATGCCCAAAGGTAGAGCTATCTCCTTGGCTTGAGCAATGGTGGTGCTGACGAAGTTGCCGGCAAGAATCATGCATTCCTTGAGGTCTGGAGCACTCTCTACCAAATTGGCTAAGCCAATAGGGGCCATGGTTTGCAAAATAAACAAGGGCCATGAGCACAAACCAATCAAAGAATTGTCTACAATACAGAAACGACCAAGACGGAGGAAGGTTACTGAAGATGCCCGTCCCTTCTTGAGAGCATGACTCCGCCAATGCATCCTGCTCCTACTGGACGGTCTTGTACACCTCAAGATTCCTAGCATTCTTCTCTTTGGCAGCATGGTTCCGTTCCTTGAGCTGGACAATCTCGCCTTTCAGGCGTTGCATCTCAGAGTCAGCAGATTCTTGCAGCACCTTCATCCCTGCCTCATGGCCTTTGACGGCCTCGGCCAGGTCCTTCTTCTGAATTTTCTTTTCATCATAGAGCTCTTGTATATGCTTGGATTGCTCGATGATGCTCTTGGCCATGGCAATGGCTTCTGTAAGACATAAATTAGAAAGTGCTATCAGAATATGGAAGAAATAATTCAATGAGAAAAGCAAGGAGCTGTTTTAGGAAACAGACTCTGGCTATTTTTGATCTGTTCCTTTAGGAATTTCGTTTTACCCTATTCAAGGTCCAGTTCCTTCCGAAGAGCTACAAACCTCTCATTGGCGGCTATCCTCCGTTTATTCTCATTCTGCACAAGATGTTAGCATGCTTAGTTTCTCTAGAGCATCTAGTCGGAACTATCCAGTTTCAACTAAATGCTCGCGGGCAACAGGACATGATTTTAAAACTACACTAGTTTCTCTAGAGCATCTAGTCGAAACTATCCAGTTTCAACCAAACGCTCGGGGGCTACATGGACAAGTTCTACACTTAGTTCTTTGGAGCACTCAGGACGATAACTATTGGATTATCCGCCTAAGATCTCGAGGGCTATAGTGGGATATACTACGCAAAGTAAAATAAGTGAAGTTCAAAAAACTTACAATGGCAATGATCCTGAGATTGTTGGCTAGATGAGCATATGAATCATGGAAGGTCCGGGCATTCTTATAGATTGCGTCGGCCTGCTTGATGAGGTCATCCAGGCTCAACTTCGGAGGAGTCGCAGCCAATGGAGAGGTTGGAGCCAGATGCATGGATGAAGCCCTAGCTACCTCCTGCACCTTCAAAGCAGATGATGGCTCGAAGGCTCCCGCCTGGATTGTTGCTTATACATCCACCTCTTCCACCACTTCCTTTCCTTTCTCGGTGGCTTCCTTAGTCGAAGCTTCAGCCACTTTAGAGGAAGTGCTCTCCTGCGTCGCCTAGCCGCTGGGAGCAATGTCTGCCTCGATAGAGTCTGAGACATCAAGAATTGGACTGATATCTGTCTCCATGGCGGAGGTCTCAGGGGTGACGGGGGATGACGGCCCAGTGGGGCTAGTATAGGGCTTGGCGACAGGAGTAGAGGAGCATCAAGGGAGAGGACTTGGCAGACAGATCCTTGGTCAGCATATCCTAAATGTTTTTTGACCCTCCAACATATTTGGAGGATCGCTTCAAACTAACACCGGCTTTCCTCCTAAAACATACAAAGTGTAAGTACAAGAGTTGAAAAAGGTGCTTACTCCACGGCAGAAGCCTTGGTGAGGGGAATGCCGGTGGACTTCTTGTTCTTCTCCGACTCTAAGGTGGCAGAGGAATGTTTGGAGACTCCACTCTCCAATTTCTTCTTCTTGGCCTCGGTAGCAGCGTTAGAGGTGGAGCTCTTCCACTTTCGTGCTGCCGAAGCTGGTTGATCCTTGGGGGCATCATCGTCGGACACCACCTGGATATCCTTTAGCTTTGGATCATAGACCTGGGAGGCCATTTGATCCGCCACCAAGGTCGCCAGCTGGGATACAGAGGAGTGTTAGATGGACAAGTTCAAGTCAAAAAAACCTTAGAGCATGTAATGAGCAACTAAGGAAACATAAGCTACCTCTGGGCATGTATCACAGTCGAACATGTCATAGGTGATCTTGAAGCCCTGCTTCTTGTCCCTCACCCTGATGATGTCCTTAAGCCAGAGCTTGATGGAGTTAGTAGAGAAGTTATCCTGTGAAATTCGCATGGGATCCCTCCTGTCTTGAGTATACTTGCACATCAACTCGGCGCGGTGTTGGAGAGGCAGGATCCACCTAACGTACCAACACATTGCAAGGTCCAAGCCCGTCAGACCTCTGTCTACGAGCCATTCAATCTGCCTTATGGCGCGATTGGCTTCGTCATCGGACGGAAGACAGGCTAGGGTCCGCCATGCGAGCACTTAGGTGGAAGCTCCATTGACGAAGGCAGAGGGACATCTGGCCCATAGAAATACATGCGCTGCCAGTTCTTGCAAGAATCATGCTCTACGATGTCGGGGAAGCGCCAACTAGGCCAGATTTTGAAGTTAATGGTTTCGCAAATCCGCAGTTCATCCTTGGACTCTACGGACTCTCTCTTGACGGTGAAAAAAAATATACAAACAGATCTAGTCTAGGCTTGATCCCTAGATATCCTTCGCACAGAGCTACACAGTTGCTAAGGACTAGAATGTTGATGGGAGAGAGATTATGGGGAACTACTCAGAAGTGCCGGAGGACATCCAAGAAGAAGTCGGAGACTGGCAGTCTTACGCCACGTACCAGCTGATATTTGAGGTACACCTTCTCTCCGGGTTGGGGAGAACGGACCACCTCGCCAGCCAGCGCCGCCCTCCAGACTAACTTCTCCGCCGCGGGGAGATACCCCTCAGCGACCAGCTCGTGCACATCTTCGGTAGAGAGATCAGAGCTTCTCCACACACCCATGTGGGAGTCGTTTTCCTCTTCAGCGGCTTTGGGCGCCGCTCGTTCTTGGTCATCGCCGATGGATTTCTTCACGGCGGAGACATGAACGACCACCCCCTCCGGCGGGACGATCACTCCCTAGGATAGCTCCAGCGTAGCCTCGGGAATCGCCGCTGTGGATGGAGCAGAGCTGCTAGAGGCCATTACGACAAGGAGAAGGTGGAGGAAGAAAGGGCTTTGGTTAGGGTTTTCGTAGAAGAGCTCGAACGGTCACGCGGCAGGAGGAAGACGAAGACTGGGAAGCGAATGCAGGTAAAAACAAATAAATTGA
Source organism: Avena insularis (assembly GCA_023614405.1). Lineage (NCBI taxonomy): Eukaryota > Viridiplantae > Streptophyta > Magnoliopsida > Poales > Poaceae > Avena > Avena insularis. The sequence goes on along the minus strand of CM042688.1, from coordinate 216,189,403 downwards.
TCGTGGTGGAAATATATAAGCCTTACGTCAAGATTCGTGCAAAAAGATCTCACGGCAGGAATGTTGCCGACGTGGAAGTGAACGTGCATGGTAATTTTGCCACGTCCTCTGTCTTTTGCCGCTCCGCAGTTTCGGATGCGTGCGTTAAAATAACTGATGATTAATTCTCTATATCTGTGAGTTTCGAGGTAGCGTAGGTTGTACCCTATGTCATCCTCCTGACAGTTGTAGTGAAGGGTCATGTCTAAAGATTCCATCGAAGGTGGAGACTATCCGACTCTGGAAATGAAGACTCAAGGAATCTCCAGTTACATGACGAAGCCGGAGAGGATTGCAGGGTTCTTTGGGAGACCTTTGCAGGGTTCTTTGCAGGTATTGTTTGACAGATTACCGACATCACTTAGACGGGATATTCGGAGATCAACGAGCAAGAACGGCGCAAGATTTCAAAGTCCTCCGGGGGCTACTGTTGGGGATATGCTATATGGGTATCCTCATAGCATGTCACCAATCGACCTAACCCAGGTGGCCCATAGTTGGTAGCAAGGCCTATGGACTGCTGGGCGGCGTAGTTAGACGGATCCTGAAGGGAGGCACATGCCGGATTGAGGAAGGCTACGCAGGAGTCATCGATATACGCAGAGCCTTGGAGTACAAGACACTGAAGACTAGTTCGTATTAGTGTAGGACTCTTTACCTTGTCTGGCAAGGACCTTTCCCTGTAAACACTAGGTCTTGGCGCCTTTATAAGTCAGCCTGCGGGAGCCTTTAGGGCAATGATTCATAACACCCTCGGATAGGGAACCAATCCATGTAACTCTGCATATTGCCATTATACTGATTTATAGTAGGAGTAGAGTTCCGCCACCGTTGTGGGACTTGAACCTGGGTAAGCTGTGTTACCTCGTACCCGCCAACTCTCCGCCTTACCCCACGTCTCTAAACATGCACTTTGAGGATCCCTCCATGGCGTACTCGTCGGCAATACCACGACACCCTTGAAATTTCTTCTAGGATAAAGTTTTCTCTCTCGGCTTCCTTTTCGTCCTTCAAGTGAGAAACAACAAAGTTGCACTTCACAACCCGGAGTTCATTTTTCAGTTGCTTGATAAGATGGATTTTTTTGGAATAAAAATGATGGATAATTGACTCGGGTAACAACGTCACCACTCCTAGAAGCATCCATCTCCATGAGCACTAAGTCTTTACATGAAGAGTTGGGCGCAGCCAAAGGATCAATTGAGCCATCGGTGTTTCTCTGAGGAAGCAAGGGGAAGTACTCAAGATGAAGCTACAATCAAAGGCACAAAAAAACTAGACATTCAAAAGGTAGACCATGTTCCACAAAATAAAAATATTGCTAGCAGCAGTCACAACCATACATACGGCAAGTTTTTCCTTACAAAGGGCGAAACAAAAGGGGGATCAAATCTACACAACAACGCTATTCGCAGCAGCGGCACTGGCTGAAGGTGCGTCACCCGAAGGTTTCGCAATGGGGGCCTCCTGTACCTCCACCATGCCAAGGAGCAGTTTAGAAAATTTCTTCACCTTCTTAAAATAAGGCTTGAGGTTAACCTCCTCGCCCACTACATTGATCAGAAGGGAAGAGATGACCTTCTACCAGTCGACTTGAGCACCATGATCCAACGCCAATGCCATCAAACTTTCGGCTCCACTCTTTGCCTGGATGAAGTCAAACTCCATTAGCGGATTCTGCTCCGTGTTGAAGGAAGCAACAAGGTCATTGAAGTCAATGGGCATGACTTTTCTTGGGAAAATCTCCACGTGAAGGCTTGAAGCATGGTGGGATCGCATCAGCAAATTCCTAGCATGAACCCTACTTCCCTCCAGGGTATTTAGGTCATCTGACAATGGATTGGATCGTTGATCCTCGTCCAAAATCAGAGAGTGAATCATGATATCTATGTACAACAAAAAATTACAAGATTTTGAGAAAAGAAACCTCAGGGTATAGCAAATAAAAAGTCACGGGTTGTGAAAAGTTTACTCGTCAAGGAGGCGTGCAGGTTTTCAAGATTTTTGCGGAGCTCCTCATCATGAGTCGCGGTTTTGGCAGCTTCATCTTCACTTCGCCTTTCCTTAGATTTGACCAAAGCTTGATCCTCTTCGAGGGCTTTCTTGGTTATCTTCAGTTTTTCTCAAGGTTATCCCCTTGCTTCAAAGCGTCTCCGCGCATAACCTCAGATTCCTTAGCGGCGGCTGAAACATTAATGCAAATATTGGGTAAAGAAAGGAAGATAAAACAACACTATAGAAAGGAAAATAGATTAAAATAGTAAACCAGCATGAATGACGGATTCCTCGTGGAGTTTGATAAAACGAGTGTCCATGTCTACCATCCCGTGCATGATCGGCTATAGGAAGAATTAGATAATTTACAAATGAGACTCGAGGGCTTCCCGGGTGGTGATCATCAATTACATAGGAGAAAGCAACTTATGTCATTCATAGGAGGTTCAACTGGGTTTTAGAAATACCAATTCCTTTGTCGGCATTCTTCTTCATCTTCTTCTTGGAAGGAGCTTCTAGAGTATCTACCAGATCCTTAGGAACCATGAAATCTGTAATGTGTTCTTGCGGCTCCATGGGACGCATCGACTTTAAAGAAGAATTAGCGGCAGTTTTTGGCTGCTCCACTCTAGCACCAACTGTGACCTTGGAGGGTCTTGTTCCTCCTTGTCCCTATGGGAGAAACAAATAATTCAGTACAAGGATAAATAATATGGGTGTATGGACAAACAAAGTACCTGTGCGGAACTTACGAGCTAACATCTTGTGCAAAGCAGAAGAGTCATTTCTTGGCAGGAGGAGCCGAGCTGTTTGGCATGGAAAACTTCGGTTTGGAGGCGCTGGAGTCGTCAGAATTATCGATCCTGTAGATCTCATATTCATCCATTTTCCTGTTGCCATCCACAGCTTCAGCGACGTAGTCGCGAGAATTCGTGGAGGGGACCATCATTGCAGAATGGGAGGATCTATCGGTGAAGCCCTCCTCATTTATGGGTTCTTCATGAAAACATGTATCTGGATCCTGTTCATAAACGGGGGCAACTTTGGTTACGTCACCACCCTCGGGGCGTGGAGGAAGAGAATACAAAGGAACATGTTCCTGCGAGAGAAGACACTTGGTATAGAGAAACAAGAAAACATTGGTAGACATTTTCAAATAAATGAAGTGCATAAGAAGAAACTTACGGCTGGGAGCATGCGTTTCTTTCTGTAGGGGTCCACTCGACAATTGTAGGAATTGCATCGTCCTTCGTGAGCGTAGTGAGGGATCAGACCTTTTTCTCGAGTTGAGGGGTGGAAAACTTATCGGGAGAGATCCTCATCGGGTCCTTCTTCCCATAATATGTCCACATAATAGAAAATCTCGCCTGTAGCGGTTGGATGCCAAGTCGAAGGAAATGGGCCATGATTTGGATACTTGACACCACTTTGCCAGTTCGATACTATGGAAAGTGGATCCAATCCATCAGCGGGTCTATTTCCCCGATCTTAGTCAGAGTTGTGTGCTGCTCCCAGTACTTCTCCTTCACCACATCTTTTGATAGATCCATAGGCACGAGTACATACATGTAGTTGTCAATCTTCTTGTCTTTGTTGTAAAATCACTTCCTCTTCCAACTCGAGATGGAGTCAGCAATTTTGAAGTAAAAGAAATCAACATCCTGGCGCAGGGAGATGATGGCAACACTGACATCATACATGGCATCTTTGTCCGCATTCCTCCAAATAAAGTACAAGCGTTTCCACAGGCCCCAATGAGGATGGATCCCAAGAAAACACTCGCACAAGGTGATGAAGCATGAGATGTGGAGGATAGAGTTTGATGTGAGCTGGTATAGATGCACGCCATAAACAAACAGAATCCCACAAAGAAACTCATGGGAAGGAAGGGAAAGGCCGTGATATAGAAATGACAAAAACATTTCCCGCAAGCCCTCCTCATCTATGTGTGTGTTCTCATCGCTGGGGAGTTTGAATGTAACGTTCACCAGGAGAACCCCCACATCCTTCACGGCACAAAGCATGCGAGGAGTGACCTTAGATCTAGCCCAGCCGACAATCTTTATCTTGGCCGAGGTGGCATCAGTAGCGGGACCACCAATCTTGATTATAACCATGGCGAGGGGCACTAGAGCGGTTACAAGGAAGTTTTGTAGAGGGAATTGTGATAGCAATGGCGATGAAGTGCAAGGGAGAAGAAGTGCAAAGTGAATGACAAAGGGGAGTAGTGAGTAGTAAAAAGTTGTAGAGGAACTTATACGGGATCAGAAGTGTCTTCGCGCTGTTGGATTGCACGCCGGTTTGCGAGAAGTAAATCGGTGTTTCCACGTGGTTCACGATAAAGAGGGATTCACAGTAATTATCACCCATCAAAATGGTAGTTATGGTGCGATGTGTGGTAGTGAGGTCAAACTCACCGCTGATGCACCACCCATGCATTTATCAGCCTGCATCACGGGACCACTTCTAATACATCCCATCATCCTCTCTATGGCAACTCGAGAACGCCATCATCATCAGCAATGATATCATGTGCAAGGAAAACAAAAGGCATCGAGTGATGACAACAAAATTTCTAGGATATCTTGACCGCTTAAATGAATTAAAAGACTTGAATTAAGTACATCCTCGGATAAACAAAATTCCTTGAGCCTCTATTCTGGTGCAAGTGCCCAAACATAGCCTCGGGGGCTACTCCCATCGGGAGCGCTAGCCATGCACCGGATAGAAAAGATTCTACAAAAAAGTTAAATTTTTTGGAAACAAGGATTTAAAAGCCCTGAGTCGAGTACCTCCTCGGATGAAGAAGATTTTATGAGCCAATGGTCAAATGCAAGCATTAGAACATAGCCTTGGGGCTACTTCCATCGTGAGCGATGAACATGCACCCGATTGAAAATAATTTCTCCTATAGAGTGGAAATAAAACAAAAACTACAAGAAGAATATCTCTGAGTCTATGCTCGAATACAACCATTCGAACATAGCCTCGGGGACTACTCCCATCAGGAGCACTGGCCGCGCACCTGAAGTAAAAAGAAAATATCCTCCAACAGAGTCAACAAAAAGAATAACCTTGAATCTACCCAAGTGAAGCTTCAATGATTAATCCCATTGGGAGCACTCGAGGAAAACATCAACATTACTTCCATGAAGTGCCAACTTCAATAATTCCAACAGACAAACAAGTCAGACGATAGAAACTCCGAGTTCTTAGACCGTGTCCTCTGCAATAACATGTTTGCATGTCGTGTTACAATATGAAGATAAGACCCCGGTATCCTTCCTACGGGCATGGTGACCACACACGAATGTGCTTTGCTAGAAAATTTCCATATCTATGATCTGAAGAAAAATCCCGATGGACATGTTGGGTGCCCAAACCACAAAACTTGAACTCAGTATTCGATAAGATCTCCGCGGCCTGAACTAAGTTACACCAGTATATACTGAGTTCGAGTCTAGGGACTCGAGCTTGAGAAGGTTCATGTTGTTTTTTGCCCAAAAGCAATTAACTCGTTCCCGATCCATCAAATGCACCAAACCTGTTATACCAAAATCCCCATGGAACTTATTAAACTTACAGTTCGCCCGCTCAAAATAAACTTCGGGTATGTTTGAATGCAAAAAATGTCTTCGAGACTCAACCCAAATCTACATTTCGAGTAGATCCTCAGGGGCTACTGACATGAGTGTGACTTATCGGGTTCCCAATATTGGTATACCTGGTACATGTCTGGACTAAGACCTATAAAGCCCATGAGAAACAAAGTGTCCTAGGAGCATCCAAAGCCCAGGAACCAGACGTGATGACCAAGGAAGAAGCCCATAGATGTAAACCGACATAGTCATAGAGATTGTATTTGTGTTATAATCCTACCCGTGCAGGACTCTTGGACCCAAACCCTCATATAAGGGCTGGGAGGAGCCGATCGGGAGGGTACCGTTTTCTTGTCATAATATGTTGTAAGCTAGATTGCATCTGGCAACTCGGCAACTTTGTACTCCCCATCAATAGATATCGGACAAGCAGGAACAGGGCTTCCTCTATGAGGGTCTGAATCCAGGTAAATTGCCTTCCTTGTTTGTCTGATAAGCCAACAAAATCACCAACGCTCTCTCTTCCCATAAAACCAAGTCCATAACAATGGACATTGTCAAGGTCATCCTCATCACTTATTGAAACAAAATACTGGAAAATAGCCAAAACATAGAAACAACTTAGCTACACGATGCTCCATGGGTCTGAGTACTTGACTTTGGTCTTCTTGTCATGGAGGTGATATGCTCCTCGAGGTATCACCTCTGTGATGATGTAGGGTGCTTCCTATTGTGACTCCTGCTTGCGTTGACCATCTTGTTTGAGATGAAGGACCAGATCTCCCACATTGAAGGACCTAGGATGTAGCTAATGGCTATAGTAGTTGCATAGGTTTTGCTGGTATGTCGATAATATGGCAACCGCAATATCTCTCACTTCATCGAGTGCGTCGACATCATCTTCGAGTGCTTCCATAGAAGTGGCTTCATTGTAGGCGACAATTCGTAGAGCGTCATAAGTTATCTCCATAGGAAGCACGGCCTTGGCACCATGGACCAGGAAGAAAGGTGTTTCATGCATAGTAGTGTTTGGAGTTGTTTGTAGGATCCACAGGATGGAGGGTATATCATCTACCCAAGTGCCATTCTCCCTTTCGAGTGGTGGTAGGAGCCTTTTCTTGATGCCACTTGAAACAAGTCTGTTGGCTTTCTCCACCTAGCTTTTGATCTGTGGGTGGGAAAACGATGCGTAGTTCTATTGTATGCCCATCTCGTTGTAGTAGTCCTGGAACTCCCCTAATGTGAAATTGGATCCGTTGTCGGTGATGATACTATGGGGGACCCTGAAGGGAAAAACTATGTACTTTATGAAGTTCACCGTGAATATGGCATCTTGGCTAGTGACAGGCATTGCATCAACCCACTTGGTGAACTTGTGAACCGTGATGAGCAGATAGACGTGTCCTCCCGAGAATGATTTGTGAAGTTTTCCTACCATGTTGAGTCCCCATTGGGTGAAAGGCTAGGCCAAAGGGATCGGATCCAACTCCATCGCGGGTGCGTGAGTCTTTGTGGTGAATCTATAGCACACCTCGAATGTGTGTAAGATGTCTTTGGCATCTTGAACCATAATGAGCCAATAAAAACTTGCCCGGAAGGCCTTAGCAGCTATCGCTCGGCTGCTAGTGTGATGGCCATAGATACTTTCGTGGATATCCTTTATGGTAAATTTTCCTTCTTTGGGTGTCACACATCGATGGAGCACACCCAAGATGCCTCGCTTGTAGAGTTCTCCCTTTATTACTTTGAAATCCTTGGAGCTGCGAGAAATCTGTCGTGCTTCAACTGGGTTGGCTTAGATCTCTCGATTTCTCAAGTACGCTAGGCACGGTTCCATTCATGTGGTCTCGATCATCGGGTTCTTCATTGTCGTCAGGTGCGGATAGCTCGAGCTCAGGAGCCAGTGCAGCCCCTGAGTCAGCTTATGGCTTAGCCCCCTTGTGTGACTTTGGCTCCGTAGTGTTGGTGGTTTTTTCACCTGGATGAAGTGCTTGCTGATCTCTTCCCAGAATACTCTAGGTGGTATGGGTAAATAGAGCGAGCCGATGTTGGCCAAATTGTCGTCTTCTTCATTGCTTCCTCTGCTAGTGTGGGAGCCTCGCATCCATAGAAATCGCCCTCAATGATGTTGCACATGTCATGGTATGCGACCATGTTATCTTTGATGGCATCACACTTGTTCACCACCAGTTGTGCGATGAGATTCGGGTCCCCAAAAATCTTGAGGTGAGTTACACCGCAAGCCTTGGCCATATGCATGTTGTGAAACAAGCCCTCGTATTCATCTTCATTATCGGATGCATTCTAAAAGCCCATCTAAAGTATGTAACACATCTTGTCTGCTTGTGGTGACACAAGTACAATGTCGGTGCCTACACCTTAAGTTCTTTTGGACCCGTCGTCGTACATGGTCCAAGCAGTCGATAGATCTAGAGGACCCGCACTCTGGAGTTCCATCCACTCCGTCATGAAGTCAGGTAGTACTTGTGACTTTATAGTTTTGCGCTTCTCATATGTGATACCCTGAGGGGAAAGTTCGATTCCCCAAAGGGAGACACGCCCTGTTGCCCTAGGGTTATTGAGGTTAGACACAGGAGCCTCATTGACCAACACTATCAGGTGCTCCATGAAGTAGTCGCCTAGTTGTGCGCTATCATGAAGAACCATATGCCAACTTCTCGTAGTGTGGGTACCACTGCTTGGATGGAGAGAGTACCTTGATGAGATAGTAGAACAGTCGCTGGACTCCGTGGGTTTTGCCTTCCTCAGGTTGCTCGACGACTAGTGTTGTGCTGACCACCTGGTTGGTGTCGGCGATGTATAGCAGTAGTAGTTCTCTTTTGTTGGGTGCCATTAGAATGGGTGACGTCGATAGTGTGCACTTGAGATCTTCAAACTCTCTCTAGGATTCATCAGTCCACTCGAAGGTATATGATTTATTCATCAATGCATAGAACGATAATGTTTTTCGCCCAGCCGAGCAACAAATCTACTTAGTGTTGCAACATGCCCAGTTAGCTGCTGGACACCCCTTAAGTTTGTGGGCTTCTTCATATTCAGTATCACTTAGATATATTCGGGGTTGGCCTCAATTTCGAGAATATAATTTTGCGGCCCGAAAGTTGAGGCGTCAAGGCAAAGCGGTACCCAAGTTGCTTGTAATCATCCGTGTTCCCCATAGTTGGTGTGCTAACTACTCGGGGGGGGGTCTTTTTTGCCACAAATTCAACTTTACGTTTGAATACAAAATATCCGGCTAACGCCCGTCAAGTTGGGCCCCTATCAGTTTTCGCCGTTATGTCTCTATCGTCGTGACTGCCATGTAGGCTTGTAGCATTGGCGCCTGCATCCATTACGTGTCTTCTTCTTTCCCGGAGAAGAAATCTGTGGTCGCAACCATGGCGCAGAGCTAGGACGTGGACAAACCTGCTGGGCCCCGCTCTCCTCCCTGTAACCTAGCAGCATTGGCGCCTACATCCATTACGCGTCTTCTTCTTCCCTGGAGCGGCAATCTATGGTCGCGGCCATGGCACGGAGCTGGGACGTGGACGAATCTGCTCGGCCCTGCTCTCCTCCCCATCCTGAGTCTGAGCTTGCCCTCACCATGGCCACAGGGCACGGGGATGAGCATTGGTTACCGGTGAGATCTATCATAGTGTTAACCATGCTCGCTCCTGTAAGCGAATTGGTTACCGAGGTCTATGTCGGAGTTGTATCCTCAGTAGCTCAAGTTCTGCCATGTTGAACCTGTAAGAAAATTCGGAGATAGGCGGCGGCAACTGATGGCCCAAAATATATAGAGCTCATTGGGGAACCCCAAGAGGAAGGTACAATGAGCACAGCAGCAAGTTTTCCCTCAATATGAAACCAAGGTTAAATCGAACCAGTAGGAGCAAGGAAACACCCCAAAGGTATTGCTAGCTGAACTTTGGCACGGCGCACTACCGGTGCCAGCAGCAACGTGGAGACCTGCACAACACAACCATAGAACTCTGTCCCCAAATTGCGATGAGGTTGTCAATGTCACCGGTTTTGCTGAAAACAACGGATTAAACTTATCGAGTGGAAGAAAGTAATAGTTTGCAGAAAGTAAACAGAAAGTAGTAAACAGTTGATTGTAGATTGATAGTAAAAGAAAGGACCGGGGTCCATAGTTCACTAGAGGTGGCTCTCCTTAAGATAGATAACATGTTGGGTGAACAAATTACAACGGGGAAATTGTCAAACATCGAGAAAGCATACAAGCATATACTACTCATCTTGACTCCTCTGAGATTCGATTGGGCATTACAACATTATACATAAACCGCCATCCAACTACATCTTTGACTAATAATCCACCTTCAGGTTATTATCCAAACTCCCTCCAATATTAAGTTGCGAGCAACGAATAATTGCATTACGCATTGCGTGTAAAGTAAACAATACGATTGTTCTATGAACAAAGGATTGTTGTTTTCTCCCTAGTAGCAACAACACATCTAGTACCTTAGAGATTTTTGTCACTTCCCCAGATTACCAGAGGCATGAACCCACTATCTAGCATAAATACTAACTCTTGGAGTTGCTAGAATCTACTTGGCCAAGATAGCTACTAACAACGGAAAGCATGCAAGATCACAAATAACAAAGACATGATAGAATCAATAATCAATCTGAAATAACATCTCAATATCCATCGGATCCCCGCAAACACAACATGCAGAATTACAAATAGATGATCTTGATCATGAACGGAGCTCACAAGATCTAAACATGATAGCACAAAGGAGGAGGACCAGCCATGTAGCTACTACATGGACCCGTAGTCCAGAGATGAACTACTCACGCATCACACTGGAGGCTTGCGTGATGATGAAGAAGGCCTCTAGGGTGAATTCCCCTCTTCGGAAGGGTGTCGGGAAGAGCTTCAGATCCCTCCCGATCTAGAGATGGAGATGACAATGGCTAGAGACTCTTTCATGGAATTTTGATCGAGTACTTAGGGTTTCTCTATAAGAGGCAACCTATAGGCGGAAGGAGAGGTCGAGGGTGCCTGGGGTGGCAAGACCACCCCTTGGCATGGGCCAGGCCTGGCCACACGGCCAGGTGGTGTGGCCGGGCCCCAGCCCCTCTCCGTCTTGTATTCGGGCTCCAGGTGTCCCTCGGTGAAAAACTGACTTTGTCTTTTGTCCCGTCCAATTCCAAGAATATTCATTTTCTGACTTTCCTAGAACCAAAAACAGCAGAAAATAGGCAACTGGCACTGTGGCTCTTGTTAATAGGTTAGTCCAAGAAATCATATGAAAAGTACTCAAAAGTGTGGACAAAACACAAGAAAGTAGATAAAACCAAGCATGGAACATCAAAAATTATGGATACGTTTGCAACGTAACAACATCCCCAAGCTTAACTCCTACTCGTCCTCGAGTAGGTAAGTGATAAAAAGAAAGAATATTTTTTTAGGTGACATGCACCATCATAAACTTGATCAAAGTATTTGTAAAACATTCAAAGCTAGAATCATAGGACTTCAATCATAGCATGAAAGATAAAATTCTAGCAATAAGACAAAGAAACTATGTTGCAACATGAAAAGTCAATAACAAAAGATTATTGAATAATAATGCTTTGCAAGACGTTTGTTTGTTTCACATAAAGAAAACATAGCATAGTCCCATTCATCTTGTCCCTCATAGAGTAGCAAACATAAATGCATAGGACACCTTCAAAGTTCATAAGAGTGACTCGATACAAATAGTTTAAAACAAGCAATATCAAAGCTATGCATCAATCAACAAGTCTTGGGACAATGCACATAGAACTAAGAATGGCCTGTATGCTCTCAAAGTAGGTGCATAAAGGTAGAAGATGGAGACTCAATATAAAAGTGGAAGAAAGGCCTTCATAGAAGGAAGTAGGGATTCAAGTTTCATAAAGAGCTTCCAAAAATTATGGTACTTAATAGCTTTCAGCTCTCATTGCCCCTATCATAAGCATCTTGAAGTGATTAAGGTTAAAGTGAACAAACTATGTTGTATATGCTTAACAAAGTATAAGTTGGAAATCGCTTGTCCCTTGAATACGAGGGTCGCTCCTCATGCTACTCAAGTTTAGTCACCGGTAAGTTCTTGTCATCGTAAGTACATGTGTATCATAGAGAACCGCCAATGGGGTACCCCTTGCCCGATGATACGGAAGAATCCCCATATCAAAATGACAAGGCAAGCAGACAACGAGCATCTCAGCAATCTTCTTATTTACCATGGGAATATGGTGCTTTTTTCTCTCTTTCCTCTTTTCATATATCTCTTTTTTATTTTTTTCTCTCTCTTTTTCTCAATATCTGACTCTTTTTTTATAAGAAGAATGCTTCATAGACAGCTCATTATGGTTACACTGCAGGTTTCCACCATGACAGCATGGATTAGACCAGCGGCCTAGGCATTTCTCTAACACATATACATAACTCCATAGACTTACAAGCTCCCCTTTCATTTCACACTGATGATATCCATAGACAAAAGAGCATGATATCAACTAGGTACAAAGTACAAGTGCAATGTTGAAAGCGTTCCCCATGACATCATCGTTCTGCTAATCTCCAACAAATAAGTGCAAGCATATACAACATAGACGACACAATGGTTCAAGTTTATTAAGGGAAAGAAAAGTAAAGTGTGTCATCAAGTTCGTGAGAGCTTTAATCACTAGTTTTCTCATAACAAGTTTAATTCGGAAGGTAGAAAAAAACATCAATATACTTGGAATAGCATATGCTAATAGGTAGGTATGGTGGACTCTTTGGAATAACTTGGTTAAAGGAATTGGATGCATGAGTGGAACTCATACTTGGTTACGGAGGCTAGCAAAAGACTGGGAGCGACAAACTAAGAGAGCAATAATGGCCATAATCATGCAGAGCGAAAAAACATCATTAATCAAAGCATAAAGTGATACTACAAGTTGAAAACTAAAGGATCATAATGGATATGGTGACTTGGGATAGTAATAACATGATGTGAGCATGTGCCAAGTCAACCCAAATAAAGCATCAAAGGAGAATACCAGAATACTATGCTTTAATATGCTAAACCAACACATGATTCTTCAAAGGAACATTAAGGAATCTCAATTGTTTATAACAAGTAATGCTACAGAAAAGAATACTAAACATAAAGCCAAAACAATATCAAGCATGGCATGACAAAGCATAGGCCTCAGTCAAAAACAAGCTCTCTTTACCACTTAAGCATCAACTTTCCTACTCTTTTCCAATCCAAACCAAACTATTTTGAAAACCAATGTATGAAAGAGGGGGTCCAACCAATTTATTCAGTAAACCAAGCAAACAAAAAAACAAAATGAAAACAAAAAAGAAGACGCTCCAAGAACAACACAATTGTGCATGAAATAATAAAAATGAAGTGTTTGGAAGAAACCTCAGATTTTTATTGATGAAGAAGGGGATGCCTTGGGCATCCCCAAGCTTTGACGCTTGTACTTCTTGGATATTTCTTGGGGTCACACACGTGGCATCCCCAAGCTTGAGCTTTAGTCCATCTTTCACCTCATTACTCACTCCTTCCATACACCTGAAATTTTTTCCTTCATACAAAACTTCACACAATCTTTATTAGCAACATCAGTGCACTCAAGATAATAGGTCTTTAGGTTCAATTCCAACACCAATAAAAATTCCATTAAAACACTAGCTACTATAGCACTTCCCTCAAAAAGCTCAAGTCCCCAAAAGAACTGTAACAACCTCGGACCCTACGCTCTAAGTTCAAGCCTGGATGAACCAAAAGTGGTTAAGGAAGTACATCGGGGGCCCAGGGACACCCACGTGTAGGCCCGTCGGCCGCCCTAACCACTTCCAAGAACATCGGGACAAGAGCGAGCGGCGTAGGAAACAGGCGAAGGCATCAAATACATACACAAGTGAGTATGTATGCAAGCTTCCTTACAACAGTTCTCAGAGCCATACCATCTAAAAGGAATAGAAATATTGCAACGCCATACGGCAAGATCCAAATATCCTAGATAGAAATAATAGTGTAGGATAGCTCCTCATACATCAATCAACAGAGTATCAAGCGGAAGCGGGAAACAAGATCCGAGTACGGATAAGAAGCAAACGGCATAAGATGCCACATAAGTAAGCACATCCCACCCACAGATCTCACGGATCCCCATCCCCGGGATCTCTACACCGAGTGATCGTTGCCAACATCATCTATCTCCTCCACCCAGTATCCATCTTGCGAATACACCTATTCATCTGAATCAAACAATTTATCGTGTGAGACCCTAGAGGTACTCAGCAAGTCTTTATGCTTCTAAAGTGGACATATACCTGGGGTGACGCAATTGCAGCGAAAGATAATAACTAACAAGTCTATAGATACTCACTAACCATCCGCCTAACCAATGATAGGCTGATGTCCGTTAAATAGAAACAACAGTTATAACAGTATAAGGTAACAGATCCATCCTCCTTCTCGCTTACCAACGACAAAGCGGACGAACAACCCATTCGTTGGCCGTTTTATTAACCATTCCATGAGTATTGCAATAATTACTAGTCAGATAGTTAGTCAAATTAAAAGCGGTACTTTAGTTATGTTTCTCTATGATCAAGAAACTGTGCTCCAAGTCGTCCATAACCACGGACACGGCTTTCAGAAAGATTTACCTGCAGGGGTGCACAAATAGCAACACACACTCAATCAACCTCGGAAAAACCAACTCAAAACCCAACAAGGCATTCACGACAAAGCGATCACAGGATTCATAAAATATTTCAGGGGGCCACCCACTAAGCTACCCGCAACGAAGTTGGCCGGCTCCGGAACGGACCCAAGGTTTGTGACGACGGTTGTAAACGACTGGGAACCCGAAAGTGTGACTGGGCTTGTCGATACCGCGAAAACATGGCACGATCCAAAATAGTACAAGTGCTCCACGCACAATCTTAAATAAAGCGATAAAGCATGGCATAAGTACAGAATAGTAATAAATCCCCAAACTACTTTGTGGCCCCAAGAAATAGAAATGAATCAAGCTCTGGCTCAGGGGGGTCCATAAGGCCTCCCGGATGTGGATAGTGCAAATAGTCAAGGAACATGAATCAAGTACTCGAGGTCCTACGGGACACAAGTGAGCATGAAAAACCAAATAACTGGTATTGCCCACCGGTGCCTCTTTCATTAGTTATCCCATACTACTCAGGTTAAGTTGTTTAGGTACCTCGTTATCCATCAGACTCTCACATACCATACACATGTTGTCCTACGACTCGCATGGCTCAAACAACTCCTATAGTAATGGCTCGTGGGATGGAGGAACAAACTCGGTGGGGTTTAAAGTAAAGGCTATGCAGTACTTGGGATTCAATTTAATGCATTCGCGACTCAATGATGCAAGAATTAGATAGAGGCAACAGGTACTATATGTATGCAAGCATGTGGTAGTGCTTGCCTGGCAGCTCAGTTGAAGCGAGGGATGGATCTGGGTAGTACTCCTGGGATTCCTGATAATTTCCCTACTCGGCGTCTATTCGAAAGAAGAACCAAACAAATAAGGGCCAACACAAATAAATTGCACAAGAATATGAATAAAATGCGTCAAGCAAACAAGCATGCCATGATGAATGATGCACAAATTACATGGCATAACATAGCATGGCATGGGTGAGGTGTGGGGTACAAGAATTAAGCATTTTATTAAGTTTTTAGTCATGTTTTGCTCCCATAACACTTGCTGTCCACTTAATATTTATATGATGCATGCTGCAGATCAGAACATG
The DNA here is from genome assembly GCA_023614405.1 of Avena insularis. Classification (NCBI taxonomy): domain Eukaryota; kingdom Viridiplantae; phylum Streptophyta; class Magnoliopsida; order Poales; family Poaceae; genus Avena; species Avena insularis. The sequence continues at coordinate 216,173,980 of CM042688.1, read as the reverse complement.
GAATGCATAAATAGAATGGGCTCGTCGCGCTGATCGATTTAGACATATTATTTGTCAAATTTGGAGTTATAGAATTAAAGTTATTAATTAATTGAGAAAAGGCATTTTTTGTTGCAATTAAACAATTTCGAAAAATTAAATTAGTCAAACATTAATTTGGATGGCAGATTTGAATTCCTCATATTTTTCTGATTCAAAAACATGTATCATTTGTATTAATTGGATTTATTAATTAAAAGTTATTAATTTCTTGATTTAAAATCATATTTGCATTTTCTGAAATTATTTTTATTAACAAAAGATTCTGGACTTTTGTCACCGGCTCAGACTTACCCATGGTGGCCGACACGCGGACCAGGGTCAGGCGCGGGGCCACCCGTCTGTAGCCAGCCAGACGCGACACGTGGGCGAGCCGGGGCGCGGGGGGCTAGCCTGTGAGCGCCGGAACTGCTAAGGTGTTTTCTGCAAAAGTTCGGGTAGGTGACAGTAACGGACAGAAAACGAGGCGCGGAAGCGGGCTAGCTCGAGCTGATCTTGCGAGGACGATTACGAACAAACTGCTACGAATTTTAGCATACTCCAAAAAAAAATTGTAGACCTCAATTAGATCTACAAATCTTGTGTTCAAAGATTTCTTGGAGAAGGACCACAATGATGGCAAAAATGCGAGGAATAGAGGGTTAGCGCAGTGTCAGACTGACGGAAAAACAGCCGCTCATACAGCTAGCTATGCCGACGTTCAGAAGAAGATTCCCAGAGCTGTAGTTCACCGTTTTCGGCAAACTCGGGCTCGATGGAAAGAGGGGTGGTGGGGCTATGATTTTTGTTCAGGAAGTGTCGCCGGAGGTGGACCGGGGACGCCGGTATTTGGACAGGAACAGAGGGGTTTTCTGCAGCGGAGCTGCTACTGTTCCGGACGCGCACGAGCTGCTGCGTTCTATCTGCGCGCGCGGCTCGCGGCACGGTGAGACAGCGGCGTGGCGAGAGATGGCGAAAGGATGCATGGACGTTGAGAAAGAGGTGGCACTCACCGAGAGACTAGCAGACCTGGAGGTGTGACCGGAGGGCCCGATGGCGGCAGCGAGAGGAAGAAGCTCACAACGGCGAGCGGCGAGGCAGCACGTACACGCGGGCCTTCTCCTCCTCTTCCGCAGCACGGAGCGGCTCCAGGGACAGGAAGATGATGGTGATGGGACTAGGAGATGCATCAGGGTGGCAGGGGTGCAGGGGATGCGAAGGATGCTCACCACAGGGTGTTGACGAGCGACACAAGGCCGACGTCAAGGAAGCCTGCAGCGGGACGAAGAGCTTGGCGGTGAGCACGGCTGCTGCCGCGTACGATCTCGGCGTCTCCTCCTTGCTCCATGTCCAGCACAGCTCCAGAGGGAAATGAGGTAGTCGGCGAAGCAGCGAGCAGGGTCTTGGCCATGGCAGCGGTGGCATGGATCTCGATCCAGATGGTTGCAGGGGGTGGTTGGGGCTGAGGTTGCTCTGCTGCTGCTTTATGCCGAGGTGAGGAAAGAGAGGGAGCACGCGCTCGGCGTGGCTTGGTCGATCACGTGCGGCTGCCAGGAAGATAAACAGGGGCATCTCAACCGCGCGGACGTGGCTCATGTTTTCCACAGGCTGGGACAAGCCCGACCAAGTAGAGAGAGAGGGCTGGATCCAACGGCTGAGAGAGGAAGGCTCGAACGCAGCTGGGAACGGAGAGGGGTCAGAGATATTGCCACGGTTTGAACAGCCAACAGTTGTAGCTAGGCAACCTCGATGCATCCAGGTTTAGAGAGCTAGCCTAAACGATGTGTGTAGCTTGGGTGTGAGAGTGTGTATAGACATGCGGTTGTATGTGTATATGTACACGTGATTAGGATTTTTGGGAAATGAGAAGGGGATTGGAGTTTTTATATAGTCTAGACTAGACTAGATGGGACTAGTTTTAGACAAAACTTTAGACGGATTTAGTGTCAAAGATTTAGGCAGAGATCAAGAGACAAAAATAAATAACTAATAGAGATGGAGTCTTTATGTAGATAGCTGGATTAGGTAGGAAAACTTGGTAGATGGAGTGTAGGTATAGGATTTGATCAAAAATTTGAACAAACAAACAAGTGCAAAAGAATTTGAATAAAAGAGAGGTCACTAGTGACATTGATATCACATGTGATTAGGGCTAATATTGCATGTAGCACATGGTTTGAATAAAATGTATGCCACATGCACATATGAATATTTGAGAGAGGCAAGCACTAGAATTGAATAGAAGGAGATGGAAAGGCAAGGTAGAATGGACACCACACCCAAAATAAAAGATTGAGGTAAAAGGGAAGGTGGAGGGTTTTATTTGCATGAGACATGCAAGATTACATCCATGCATGCATGATGTATTAAGATGGTGAAACATATCACATATGTATGAGTGTATGAGATAGGTAGATTTGGATCCATACACGTATATGTGGCTTGGTTTTAAAATACTAACAACAAAAGGCCACATACATGTATATGGTGGAAAATAGATGATATCAAAGGAGAGGTGTATGGCAAGTTAGTAGGTGGAAGGGGAAGTAAAGATATGCCCTCCACTCAACTTGAGCATTTAACATATATCAAAAGCCAAATAGGATTTAGTAAGAACCAAATGCAATGATGAATATAAAATCCAAGATTTAAAATGATGCTCATATGCAAAGTGGCATGATGACATGAGCATGATATAATTATGATGCAACAATTATATGTAGGAAGGTAGCATATATATAGACTAGGCTAGTAGCATTGGAATTGTTAGACAATTGGGATGCTACAACTCTCCCCCACTAAACAAGAATCTTGCCCCGAGATTCCTAGGAAAAAGAAACCAACACAAGGAGAGGCGGGTGTTCGGAACGAAGGTGACCCTCACGTTCCCGAGTTGATGAACAACGGAATGGTGCGACCACTACACCTTGCAAACTTGATAGACTTGTTGCGAGTCTTGCGTTTTGCTTGAGACACAAAGGGTTAGAAGAATTGAAGGATTGTCGTGAGACAAGAAGGATAGGATGAACATAGCTCCGGTTTTCTCGAGAAACATGATAAAAGAATAGAACCACTTGTGAAACAAATAGTAAGGATGATGTATCAGGGAGAAAGAAACAACACCTCATTAAGATTAAAGATTTACAGATACAAGAGAAGATGAATCTTTGTCTCACCGGAAGAAAAGAATGACTTTTTAGAAGTTATCAACCACTATGAAAATAGCATTGTTTCTTCTCTCGGATTTGGGAAAAGAAGTTCGGAAACAATATCGCCTTCAAACAATAGAGCTCCTTGATATCAACAGAAAGATTTAGTTAGACATTGTCGGATTAGATTCTTGTTGCAACGGTAAGAACCAAGGATCACGCAATTGAGGTGCGCGGATATAACTTCAAGAGAAAAGGGGAATGCTAGCTTATGGTAGAATCCTTAGAAGGAGTGGAATGTGGAATAGATTTGCGATTAATGGCATCAACCATAATTGACTTTACCAAAGAAAAAGAATTGATGAAACAAAGAGAGAGATAGTTTACTTTCATCTTGTTTGGGGATGTCGAGCACCGGTAGAATAGCGAGGATGAAAAAGAGTTCGTTTGTTCCACTTGAGATAATTGAAGATTTTGCTCCATCAACAAGAGATTATTGATTACTTTCTTCGAGAGAGCACTCCGGAAACACAAGGACGAAAGTAAAAGTATCGAGGAATAAAGGCCACTTCTAACTTCCGTGGAATGAGTGAAATTGCATTATTCCGCCAATCCAATGTACAAGAGCGAATGATAAGAGTAATGGTATGGTAGCTACTCCATCCCGCACTCAAAGCATTACTCCGCACATTAATAGGAAAACCATGCAACCCAACTACCAAAACAGACTGGAGATATTGACAAGGTTAACTCATGGAACTCCATTAGAACACAAGGATAGATGCAAACGATTCGCCGGATTCAAGATAGGTAAGGATGATGATTTTGTTGTCATGTCGGAAGTACCAAGCCAACGGAAAGATATGAAGGAAGATTATGGAGAACAACTGCAAGATTCAACAGATAAAGAAAAAGATAGCACCAACTTGGACAGAAGGATTACAAAAGATCTAGAAATTCTTCATGGCATCCGGTGGATTGAGCATAGACGATCGAACGAGATGGTTCCAAAGATTACTTGACAAGACCGAGGTGAAAAGAACTCCAGGTTCTTCTTGAAATGATTGAGAGAGATTTAGCAGTCTTGAGGAAATCTTCAGCGGAACGACGATGATAACTCGCCAACAAGGAAAGTCTCCGAGTTTGATTGAAGGTGGAGGATGGAATTGACAATGGACTTGCTGATTCCAGAATTGAAGCGATGTATTTAGTAGAAGGACGTGGTCGAAATAGGTGACTTCAAGAAGCCAGAATTCACACTTTGAGAACTTTGCACACAGGCAGTGTTCTCGAAGCTTGAGAGAAAGAGACATAGATGAACTTCCATGTTCTTCCATTGATATAGAATAAGAAAGCATATCATGAAGATATACCACCACAGAGTAACAAGATATTCCGAGAATATCAAGTTCAAGAGGCGGGAGAAACAGACAAATGCTCGAAATACTTTCTGAGCTCAACGCTCTTTGACAGATCAACATTAAGAGCAAGGATTCGTGTTGAAGAAGATGCACTGGCAGAATAGATTATCTGGTCCTTCGGAAGAGACCAAGAAATGCCACCTAATTCACATTGTCGATCGGATCACCGGTTACAAGATAAAGAGATCTGGGATAAAGAAACAATGATAGCTCATACCTTAAGCAAAGCTATCCGAAATGAAAAGATGTGATTCTCCGGTATCAAAGAGAATCTTGCAGATATGGAGTTCAAAAAGACGTGAAGCATGATAAATAGATGATAGACCACCATAGTGCCTTGAGAAAACTCCGGATTGACAAAGATACTTGCATATGAATAGATATGATCACGGTGTAACTCAAAATCATAGGAGATAACCGCCATCATTTGGAGGATTGGATTTATAGTATTGACCCTATTCCATTCATTATAAGTGTCATATAGCTATGCCGAGAACCAAATTACAATCACACGCATCGGATCGACAGAGGTTATGTATTTAGCCCAGAAGAATTGATGATGAAGTAAAACTCGAGGATTAAGCGTCGGTGACAAAAGAATGAGTTAGCACGATCATGTTGATAAAAGAAAGATAGACAATGTTTCACACACGACTAAAGAGGAGTGTGGAAACACAGATGTATCAAAGAAAAATTTCCCGCATTTTCGGCATTAAAATACCAATAGATGCGCAAAACCACTTATCAGCTAGAGATTAGCAACTCCACATTCTGTGAAAACATGCTGGAAGGAAGAACACCCTTAACAAGATGGCACCGGTTAACAAAGAATCGGATAGATCGTGTCGGTTTACAAAAGCCTGTCAGTATGGAATGTACCAACAGTTAATAAGCAAAGGAAGATTGTGACAACAAGGTTGGATGCAACAGGTAGACAAGGAATTACACACTTTCTATGGTACTACGGAACCTAGAACACGTGAATCCTAGTTTGAATTTTTAGAAGAGGATTGGAAACGTTACAGTTCCTTACCAGAAAAGGGTGGGTGGGTGGGGAAGAAGAAAAATGGAAGCAGTCCTACTCTCGTGTTTTGTTTTTCCATAGTATACATAGCTACCAAAATATTTGCTAGACTGACAACGACCATTTGGCTGAGACCCTGAAGGGCGGGATGGCTCTGATACCAATTGTAACAACCTCGGACCCTACGCTTTAAGTTCAAGCCTGGATGAACCAAAAGTGGTTAAGGAAGTACAGCGGGGGCCCGGCGCCACCCACATGTAGGCCCGTCGGCCGCCCTAACCACTTCCAAGAACATCGGGACAAGAGCGAGCGGCGTAGGCAACAGGCGAAGAGATCAAATACATACACAAGTGAGTATGTATTCAAACTACCTTACAACAGTTCTCAGAGCCATACCATCTAAAGGGAATAGAAATATTGCAACGCCATACGGCAAGATCCAAATATCCTAGATAGAAATAATAGTGTAGGATAGCTCCTCATACATCAATCAATAGAGTATCAAGCGGAAGCGGGAAACAAGATCTGGGTACGGATAAGAAGAAAATCGGCATAAGATGCCACATAAGTAAGTACATCCTTCCCATAGATCTAAGGGATCCCCATCCCCGGAATCTCTACACCGAGTGATCGTTGCAAACATCATCTGTCTCCTCCACCCAGTATCCATCTTGCGAATACACCTGTTCATCTGAATCAAACAATTTATCGTGTGAGACCCTAGAGGTACTCAGCAAGTCTTTATGCCTCCGAAGGGGACATATACCTGGGGTGATGCAATTGCAGCGAAAGATAATAACTAACAAGTCTATAGATACTCGCTAACCATCCGCCTAACCAATGATAGGCGAATGTCCGTTAAATAGAAACAACAGTTATAACAGTATAAGGTAACAGATCCATCCTCCTTCTCGCTTACCAACGAGAAAGCAGACGAATAACCCATCCGTTGGCAGTTTTATTAACCATTCCATGAGTATTGCACTAATTACTAGTCAGATAGTTAGTCAAATTAAAAGCGGTACTTTAGTTATGTTTGTCTATGATCGAGAAACTGTGCTCCAAGTCGTCCTTAACCGCAGACACGGCTTTCAGAAAGATTTACCCTGCAGGGGTGCACAAATAGCAACACACACTTGATCAATCTCAGAAAAACCAACTCAAAATCCAACGAGGCATTCACGACAAAGCGATCACAGGATTCATAAAATATTTCAGGGGGCCACCCCACTAAGATACCCGCAACGAAGTTGGCCAGCTCCGGAACGGACCCAGGGTTTGTGACGACGGTTGTAAACGACTAGGAACCCAAAAGTGTGACTGGGCTTGTCGATACCACGAAAACGTGGCACGATCCAAAACAGTACAGGTGCTCCACGCACAATCTTAAATAAAGCGGTAAAGCATGGCATAAGTATAGGATAGTAATAAAGCCCCGAACTACTTTGTGGCCCCAAGAAATAGAAATGAATCAAGCTCTGGCTCAGGGGGTCCATAAGGCCTCCCGGATGTGGATAGTGCGAATAGTCAAGGAAGATGAATCAAGTACTCGAGGTCCTACGGGACACAAGTGAGCATGAAAAACCAAATAACAGATATTGCCCACCGGTGCCTCTTTCATTAGTTATCCCATACTACTCAGGTTAAGTTGTTTAGATACCTCGTTATCCATCAGACTCTCACGTACCCTACACATGTTGTCCTACGACTCGCATGGCTCAAACAACTCCTGTAGTAATGGCTCATGGGATGGAGGAACAAGCTCGATGGGGTTTAAAGTAAAGGGTATGCAGTACTTGGGATTCAATTTAATGCATTCGCGACTCAATGATGCAAGAATAAGATAGAGGAAATAGGTACTATATGTATGCAAGCATGTGGTAGTGCTTTCCTGGCAGCTCAGTTGAAGCGAGGGATGGATCTGGGTAGTACTCATGGGATTTCTGATAATTTCCCTGCTCGCCGTCTATTCGAAAGAAGAACCAAACAAACACGGGCCAACATAAATAAAGTGCACAAGCATATGAATATAATGCGTCAAGCAAACAAGCATGCCATGATGAATGATGCACAAATTACATGGCATAACATAGCATGGCATGGATGAGGTGTGGGGTACAAGAATTAAGCATTTTATTAAGTTTTTAGTCATGTTTTGCTCTCATAACACTTGCTGTCCACTTAATATTTATATGATGCATACTGCAAATCAGAACATGGAATGCATAATTAGATCAGGCTTGTCGCGCTGATTGATTTAGACATATTATTTGTCAAATTTGGAGTTATAGAATTAAAGTTATTAATTAATTGAGAAAAAGCATTTTTGTTGCAATTAAACAATTTCGAAAAATTAAATTAGTCAAACATTAATTTGGATGGCAGATTTGAATTCCTCACATTTTTTTGATTCAAAAATATATATCATTTGTATTAATTGGATTTATTAATTAAAAGTTATTAATTTCTAGATTTAAAATCGTATTTGCATTTTCTAGAATTATTTTTATTAACAAAAGATTCTGGACTTTTGTCACCGGCTCAGACTTACCCACGGTGGCCGACACGCGGACCAGGGTCAGGCGCGGGGCCACTCGTGCGCGCGCCCAGCCCGGACGCGACATGTGGGCGAGCCGAGGCACGGGGGGAGGGGGGGCTAGCCTGTGAGCGCCGGAACTGCTAAGGTGTTTTCTGCAAAAGTTCGGGTTGGTGACACTGACGGATAGAAAACGAGGCGCGGAAGCGGGCTAGCTCGAGCTGATCTTGCAAGGATGATTACGAACAAACTGTTACGAATTTTAGCATACTCCAAAAACAAAAATTGTAGACCTCAATTAGATCTACAAATCTGGTGTTCAAAGATTTCCCGGAGAAGGACCACAACGATGGTAAAAATGCGAGGAACAGAGGGTTAGCGCGGTGTCAGACTGACGGAAAAACAGCCGCTCGTACAGCTAGCTATGCCGACGTTCGGAAGAAGATTCCCAGGGCTGTAGATCACCGTTTTCGGCAAACTCAGGCTCGATGGAAAGAGGGGTGGTGGGGCTATGATTTTTGTTCAGGAAGTGTCGCCGGAGGTGGACCAGGGACGCCGGTATTTGGACAGGAACAGAGGGGTTTTCTGCAGCGGAGCTGCTACTATTCCGGACGCACGTGAGCTGCTGCGTTCTGTCTGCGCGCGCGGCTCGTGGCACGGCGGCGGCACGGCGAGACAGCGGCGTGGCGAGAGATGGCGAGAGGATGCATGGAGGTTGAGAAAGAGGTGGCGCTCACCGAGAGACTAGCAGACCTGGAGGTGTGACCAGAGGGCCCGATGGCGGCAGCGAGAGGAAGAAGCTCACGATGGCGAGCGGCGGGGCAGCACGTACACGCGGGCCTTCTCCTCCTCTTCCGCAGCACGGAGCGGCTCCAGGGACAGGAAGACGATGGTGATGGGACTAGGAGATGCATCAGGGTGGCAGGGGTGCAGGGGATGCGAAGGATGCTCACCGTGGGGTGTTGACGAGCAACACAAGGCCGACGTCGAGGAAGCCTGCAGCGGGACGAAGAGCTTGGCGGTGAGCACGGCTGCTGCAGCGTACGATCTCGGCGTCTCCTCGTCGCTCCATGTCCAGCACAGCTCCAGAGGGAAACGAGGTAGTCGGCGCAGCAGCGAGCAGGGTCTTGGCCATGGCAGCGGTGGCATGGATCTCGATCCAGATGGTTGGAGGGGGTGGTTGGGGATGAGGTTGCTCAGATGATGCTTTATGCCGAGGTGAGGAAAGAGAGGGAGCACGCGTTCGGTGTGGCTTGGTCGATCACGTGCGGCTGCCAGGAAGATAAACAGGGGCATCTCAACCGTGCGGACGTGGCTCTTGTTTTCCACAGGCTGGGACAAGCCCGACCAAGTAGAGAGAGAGGGCTGGGTCCAACGGCTGAGAGAGGAAGGCTCGAACGCAGCTGGGAACGGAGAGGGGTCAGAGATATTGCCACGGTTTGAACAGCCAGCAGTTGTAGCTAGGCAACCTCGATGCATCCAGGTTTAGAGAGCTAGCCTAAACGATGTGTGTAGCTTGGGTGTGAGACTGTGTATATACATGCGGTTGTATGTGTGTATATGTACACGTGATTAGGATTTTTGGGAAAGAAGAAGGGGATTGGAGTTTTTATATAGTCTAAACTAGACTAGATGGGACTAGTTTTAGACAAAACTTTAGACGGATTTAGTGTCAAAGATTTAGGCAGAGATCAAGAGACAAAAATAAATAACTATTAGAGATGGAGTCTTTATTTAGATAGCTGGATTAGGTAGGAAAACTTGGTACATGGAGTGTAGATATAGGATTTGATCAAAAATTTGAACAAAGAAACAAGTGCAAAAGAATTTGAATAAAAGACAGGTCACTAGTCGCATTGATATCACATGTGATTAGGGCTAATATTGCATGTAGCACATGATTTGAATAAAATGTATGCCACATGCACATATGAATATTTGAGAGAGGCAAGCACTAGAATTGAATAGAAGGAGATGGAAAGGCAAGGTAGAATGGACACCACACCCAAAATAAAAGATTGAGGTAAAAGGGAAGGTGGAGGGTTTTATTTGCATGAGACATGCAAGATTACATCCATGCATGCATGATGTATTAAGATGGTGAAACATATCACATATGTATGAGTGTATGAGATAGGTAGATTTGGATCCATACACATATATGTGGCTTGGTTTTAAAATACTAACAACAAAAGGCCACATACATGTATATGGTGGAAAATAGATGATATCAAAGGAGAGGTGTATGCCAAGTTAGTAGATGGAAGGGGAAGTAAAGATATGCCCTCCACTCAACTTGGGCATTTAACATATATCAAAAGCCAAATAGGATTTAGTAAGAACCAAATGCAATGATGAATATAAAAGCCAAGATTTAAAGTGATGCTCAAATGCAAAGTGGCATGATGACATGAGCATGATATAATTATGATGCAACAATTATATGTAAGAAGGTAGCATATATATAGACTAGGCTAGTAGCATTGCAATTGTTAGACAATTGGGATGCTACAAGAACTCAAAAAGGAACCAACAAGAAGCAAATGCAAATAATGGTAGAAATCTGTCAAAACTGACCAGCAGGTAAAGACGAATTTTTTCTAAGACCTTTTGTTGCTCAACTCAAAAATTGTTGACCTAACGAAAGTTAGATAACAACCTGGGGCAGAAGCACAAAAATTCACGCCTCAAAAGGACATATAGAGATTTTACACGAATTTTTACGGTGAAGCATAGAAATCTGTTTCAAGACAGCAACTTTTCCAATCATTACTTCTCTCTCATTATAGGTTACTGTTGGCACAAAAAAGCAAATAAAAAGGGTAAGGAGCGGTTATTACAGAAGTAATAACTTCCAAGACTCATCTAAAATTTTTGGGTTATCTCCCAATAAATACCATTTTTTAACGCCTTTAAGTTAGGCATAAGAAGCAAGAAGAAGAATCAAGTGTTTGGAGAAGCATTAAAACCAAATTTCTTGCCCTTACCTCTCTTACTTTTATTCTTAACCTTGGGGATCTTATGAATTCTTGGTGGAGAAACAAAGTGCATGGTGCCCTTTTCCACATCTATTATTGCTCCAAGGAGTTTCAATAGGGATCTTCTAAGTGTAATTTGTCCTTTTCCTACACATTCAATAACAAGATAATCAGTAGAAACATTTTCCCTAAGATCTTTGTAAATACTCCTTCAGCTATTCCAATGGGTAATATTGTGGCATTGTTAGCAATAAATATTTGTTCTCCTCCTTTAGAAAGCCCCCAAAGATTCAAAGATTCATAAATATCTTTGGGCATCAGACAAAATTCAGACATGATATCACAACGAGCATGAAAAGTTTCATTGTTTATAGCAATCTTTACTGTGGGAAGCCATTCTGAGGGTTCAGAATTTATCGGAACATAGTTATGATGCTCTCTAAGTGTATTATAGCAATCTTTCAAAGCAGCAGTGCTGGTCTCGAGAGTATTCAATCTAGCAAATATGTTTATGAAGGAAGAATCAGATTTGCTAGGCAAGTTGTAAGTAAAGACCAACTTCTTTATGGCATTAACAACATCATCCTCATTGCAATTGAGGAAATCTCCTCCCACTACAGCATCCAAAGCATATCTATAGCAAAGAGCAATTCCAAGGTAAAAGCTACTAAGGAACAAGCTTTGAGCCATTTTAGGTTCAGTTTTTGCATGTAGATTAGAGATTCTAGACCAAGCTTCTTTGAAACTCTCTTCAATTCCTTGTTTAAAAGTGAAAATCATTTCCTCAGGTGACATAGTAGCTCGAGCAATACTAGACATAATGGCAACTTAAGATAGGAACTAATTTTTTTGTGTTTTTAATAAAGAAAGCAAACTAGTAAAACTAATTTTTTGTGTGTTTGATAAAGAAACAAGCAAACAAAGAAAAAATTAAACTAAGCAAAACAAAAATAACAAAGTAAAGAGATTGGTTATGAGGGACTCCCCTTGTAAAGATGTCCTTGACTCCCCGGCAAGGGCGCCCGAAAAATAGCTTGATGGCCCATAATATATCGAGCTCGTTGGGGAACCCCAAGAGGAAGGTATGATGAGCACAGCAGCAAGTTTTCCCTCAATATGAAACCAAGGTTTAATCGAACCAGTAGAAGCAAGAAAACACCCCAAAGGTATTGGTAGCTAAAATTTGGCAGGGCGCACTACCGGTGCCAGCAGCAACGTGGAGACCTGCACAACACAACCACAGAACTCTGTCCCCAACTTGCTATGAGGTTGTCAATCTCATCAGTTTAGCTGAAAACAAAGGATTAAACATATCGAGTGGAAGAAAGTAATAGTTTGCAGAAAGTAAACACAAAGCAGTAAATAGTTGATTGTAGATTCATAGTAAAATAAAGGACCGGGTTCCATAGTTCAATAGTGGTAGCTCTCCTTAAGATAGATAACATGTTGGGTGAACAAATTACAGCGGGGCAATTGACAAACATCGAGAAAGCATACAAGCATATACTACTCATCTTGACTCCTTTGAGATTCGATTGGGCATTACAACATTATACATAGACCGCGATCCAACTGTATCTATGACTAATAATCCACCTTCAGGTTATCATCCAAACCACCTCCAGTATTAAGTTGCAAGCAATGGATAATCGCATTACGAATTGCGTGTAAAGTAAACAATAGGATTGTTCTATGAACAAAGGATTGTTGTTTTCTCCCTGGTAGCAACATCACATCTAGTACCTTAGAGATTTCTGTCACTTCCCCAGATTACCAGAGGCATGAACCCACTATCGAGCATAAATACTAACTCTTGGAGTTGCTAGCATCTATTTGTCCAAGATAGCTACTAACAACGGAAAGCATGCAAGATCAAAAATAACAAAGACATGATAGAATCAATAATCAATCTGAAATAGCATCTCAATATCCATCGGATCCCCGCAAACACAACATACAGAATTACAAATAGATGATCTTGATCATGAATGGAGCTCACAAGATCTAAACATGATAGCACAAAGGAGCAGAACCAACAATCTAGCTACTACATGGACCCGTAGTCTAGAGATGAACTACTCACGCATCACACCGGAGGCTTGCATGATGATGAAGAAGGCCTCCAGGGTGAATTCCCCTCTCCGGCGGGGTACCGAGAAGAGCTTCAGATCCCTCCCGATCTAGGGATGGAGATGACGGTGGCTACAGACTCTTTCGTGGAATTTTGATCGGGTACTTAGGGTTTCCGTATTAGAGGCAACTTATAGGAGGAAGGAGAGGACAATGGGGTGCCTGGGGCGGCCAGACCACCCCCTAGCGCTAGCCAGGCCTGGCCGCGTGGCCAGGTGGTATGGCCGGGCCCCAGCCCCTCTCCGTCTCGTATTATGGCTCCAGGTGTCCCTCGGTGAAAAACTGACTTTGACTTTTGTCCCGTCTAATTCCGAGAATATTCATTTTCTGACTTTCCTGGAACCAAAAACAGCAGAAAACAGACAGCTGGCACTGTGGCTCTTGTTAATAGGTTAGTCTGATAAATCATATGAAAAGTACTCCAAAGTGTGGACAAAACACAAGGAAGTAGATAAAACCAAGCATGGAATATCAAAAATTATGGATACGTTTGCAACGTATCAGCAACTCGTTGTTGAACCTGTAAGGAATTTGCCGAGGGCTGCGTGTCGCCCCAAGGTCTTCGGCTGATGTGAGATCATTTAGTTACTTTACTACAAAATTTCGACCAATTTAATTTGTTGATGTATTCCCTGACAATTATAATATAATCGAGCACTAGAAATATTTGGTAGTGTGCATGAGCATGTTCAGTAATATAATTGAACACAAGAAATTTTAAGGAACTCCATATAAAGGAGTAGATTAATATATATAGAAGGTTCACCATAGACACCATGGATATATTTCTTACATGCAACCCATGGGTATTAATTAACTAAAACAAAATAAAAGTAGGGGCAGCAGAAGGAAGTTGGGTCACGGAGAAGCCTAGTAGGGCAGGGGCAGTAGCAGGAGGCACGGACAACCTAGTCGAGGGGATACAGGCCAGTCCTGTCATAATCCTGGAGGAATTTACTGAAGGCTATGTGCCACACCAAGGTAATCGGCATATGCCTTCTGCCTCCGCCTCTGGCAATGCCCACCCCATGGAGGATCATGCTGTCGTGGTCCACGTTGATTGCTCTACCACGAAATGGGCAAAACTATCTCCCCTATGGTAGAAAGGGATTTTCCCACACCGTAACCGCCTCAACACGTAGCGGCTCCTGTTGTCCTTGGATTCCTTGTTATCGTCCACGTCATCATCATCCTCCTGTTGATTTTTAAGAACATAACTTAGAACTCATACATATGATTGAATTGTATTACAACTAAAGAATTGACAACATATATATGTAAGACAATATTAAATGATATCAAAAAGAAAGCATCTCAGCAATAGTTCAATTAGTTCAAATATCATTTCATCTCAACAAAATGACAATTAATTGGATCAGAGTGTATGTAAAACAAAGTTTGCGGTCTCATAAGTTTCTTCAGGGATGGCATGAGCGAACCAAGTAATAGTTGCACAACTTATTGGGGGCAAAATTGGTGGAAAATTTCAATCATCGGCCTCGATGACAAACAAAAATGTAATTCGTATACACTATGAATGCATGCAATTCATAATTCAAATATTATAGTTGTATGAATGTAGAATAAATCCGGGGCCTCATAAGATTCTTCAGGAATGGTGTAAGCAACCAAGTAACAATTGAACAACCTATATTGTTCTTGTACATTGCCCCAGGTTCGCTAACTCATCCCTAGAAAAATTGGACAACAATGTGTCTGCCTCTCTGCTGGGGAAAATTTGAATCATTGGCCACAATACGAAATTCAAATGTAATCCTACGAAAAAATATTCGGGGATATACATATTCAGGTACAAAAACAATCATAAATATTGTAATTATAAATAAAAACCAAACAATTAATCTTCAGGTACATGATGAAAAAACTTATGATCAAAACCATGCATCATACATATGCATCTTACGTATCATTCATAGTTTAGAAATAATTCAAAGATCATAGATGCAGTTCCATATGAGAATACATCAAGGGCCTCATAATTTTCTTCAGAGATGGAGTTGGTGAATCACAACCTATATTGTTTGTGTACATTGCTGCCTCAAGTTCACTAACCCATCCCTGAAAAAACCCAACACCATCATATGTATATCCCCTTGCACTGTTTTAGGGCAAATTTCAATCATCGGCCTCGGTGACAAACTGAAATGTAATTCTTATACACTATGAATGCATGCAATACATAATTCAAATATCATGGTTCTATGAATCTAGTACTTATTGTAGAACCTATTGTTCTTGTACTTATTGTAGAACCTATTGTTCTTGTACATTGCCCCAGGTTCACGAACTCATCCCTGGAAAATCTGACACCAATGTGTCTGCCTCTCTTTTGGGGAAAATTTGAATTACTGGCCACACTAAGAAATTGAAATGTAATCCTACGAAACAATATTCAGGGATATACATATTCACATACCAAAAAAATCCTAAATATACATCAAAACCATGCATATACATATGCATCATATGAATCATTCAAATATCAGAAACAATTCAAAGATCTAGTTCCATATGAGAATAATCAAAGGCCTCATAATTTTTTTCAAAGATGGAGTTGGAGAACCGAAGTACCAACAACACAACATATACTGTTTATGTACATTGCTGCCTCAGGTTCACCAGCCCATCCCTAAAAAATGACACCATCATATGTGTCTTCCTTGCACTCTTTTGGGGCATATTTCAATCATCGGCCTCAGTGAGAAATAGTTCAAAGATCAGAGTTGAAAGATCATAGTTTATATGTGTAGAATAAATCTAGGGCCTCATAAATTTATTAGAGATGGAGTCAGCGAACCAAAGTACCAATTGCACAACTTATATTGTTGTACATTGCATCAGGTTCACTAACCATCCATAAAAAAATCTGACACCATCATATATGTGTCTCCCCTTGCACTCTTTTGGGGCAAAATTGAATCATTGGCCTCAGTAAGGAATAGAAATGTAATGTTATATGCATGTTGTGTATCGAAATCAGCACTCAACTAGCAAGCCCTAAAACCCCTAAATGAAATGTTACAGATCGATTAAATTTAAAGCACAAGAAGAACCGTGTGAACAACAACGAGTTAAGAAAATGTAAATTTACTAGATGGCACATGAGTAGATTGGGGTTTTGCGACTAGACGGATTGAGGTTTTGTGACTAGATGGCAGATGCATCAATCGACCATTCGAACCATATATATACTACCCTACTTCAAGAGCAAAAGAATCTTTAGACGATTGAGCAAATCCTAGGTATGAATAGTGAAATCTGCGGCTGCGACTAGAGAAGCTAGCAATGTAGTACCTCAGACTTCTCATTAGGGACCTCCTCCTCAAATTCGTCATTCTCTGCAATTGCATCATCGATTTCTTGGAGGAGGATGGGGTCGTTGATGTAGAGCACCAGGTTGCCTCTGCCTGCTGCCTGCCCCTCTTCTAGATCTGCCGCTGGCACCATGACATTGTCAGCCACCTGCTACTCGACAGCGACGGCTACTAGCTAGATGGATGAGCTCGAAGCCTCGACAGTTCAGCGACGAGTGGCGTGCGTGCCCAGAGAAGATGCCTCCGCCTGCTCGGCGATGACCAATCCATCTACTGCTGCGCCTCCAAGTGGCTTCACCTCCGGCTCGTCTCCACGCCTATGCTTCACAGCGCACCTAGGGAAGGCGGTGTTGCAAGAGAAGGAGCTTCAGCACGCGCGAAGGTGTAGATTGCAATTTGGGAGCAGACAGATTGGGGGAAATAACACGAGCTCATGGAAGAAGAAGGCCGAGCGGGTTTATATACACTAGATCATTGGTAGTTCTCAAGTGGACACGTGTGGGTGTTTGGTGGAGGGGGGCTACCACGATCTACAATGTTTTTTTAAACAACCACGATATCCTCTTTCTAACTAATACATTGATAACACGTGTAGGCTCTTTCTCAAAAAAATAAACACGCACATTCTACCTCGAGAAGGTACACGATGCTTAGATCGTGCATGGTAAACCTTGATTCCACTACATGCAAGTGGTGAGAACCAATTTCTAGCAAAGTTAGGTCTCCTCGAGGGCCCCCTCCTCGAGACCCATCTCTCTGTTCTTCAGCCTCCCGCTGACGTGTGGATGTTTCTTGTGGTAGGGCCTAGTTGAAAGTGAGATTGAGAGCGCACTGCGTAAAAATGGGATATGTCTTTGTCGACGACCGTGCACTCGATGACCCGGTTGCCCTGTGCATGTGTTGTGGTGTAGTCGTAGTAGTAGGCTTTTTAGACGTGATTAAACCTAACATGACCACTCGACAACTTATTTGTGTTCCTTCTCGAAGAAGTGTCGCTGAGAGAGACGTCTGTGTTGTCTCATACAGTACTATGAAGGGCACGACGTGTGCAGCGATCCGTGTTGGATCACAGAGGATCAACGATTGATGCGCATGATCTACGTGACAACTGTGACAACCAATCAGGGTGTAGCAGACAAAGTGACAACATGTTTGGGCTTCCATGATAGAGAGAGGGCAAAACTGAGTATATTCAAAAAACAGGAGAAAACTGAGTAGTATAAAAATGAAAAGTGAGTGTCTTATACAATGAAATACATCTTGGCATACATCAAATTATTCCAAGATGGATCCACTAGAGTCATTGCATTTGTGTTCTTTTCATAACCCACATATGGATCCACTAGAGTCATTGCATGTGTGTTCTTTTCAAAAACCACATGAATCCATTAGATTCATTGCATGAGTGTTCTTTTTCATAAACAACCACTAGAGTCATTGCATGTGTGTTCTTTTTCATAAACCACCACTAGAGTCATTGATGTGTGTTGTTTTCACAAACCACATATGGATCTGCCAGATGTGTGTGTGTATGAGTGTGCATCATTGTGGTTTTGGAGAAAAGAACACATGCCATCATGCCACTCTAGCATGTGGTGTCCAACCATGTCCATGAGCCCTAGCAACATGATGGGATTTAACTGTAGCATGCATTCTACCACCAGCTTGAAAGATGCAGCATCACCACACCCAATTGGATGTGTGTGTATCAATGTGCATCACTATGGTTTTGGAGAAAAGAACACATGCAGTGATGCCACTCCAGCATGCATTCTACGACTAGCTTTAAAGATGTTGTATCACCACACCCACTTAGATGTGTGTGTATCAGTGTGCATCACTGTGGTTTTAGAGAAAAGAACATATGCAATGATGCCACTCCAGCATGTGGTGTCCAAGAATGTCTAGGAACCATGGCAACATGCTGGGATTCAACTGCAGCATGCATTCTACCACTAGCTTGAAATATGTTGCATCACCACACCTCAATGGATGTGTGTGTATCATTGTGCATCATTGTGGTTTTAGGAAAGGAACACATGTTGCGATGCCACTCCATCATGTGTGTTCTTTTCATAAACCACATGGATCCACTACAGTTGCATGTGTGTTCTTGTCATAAACCAGACGGATCCACTAGAGTCATTGCATGTGTGTTCTTTTCGCAAACCACATGGGTCCACTAGAGTTCATTGGATGTGTGTTCTTTTCATAAACCACATGGATCCACTAGAGTTCATTGCATGTGTTTTCTTTTCATAAACCACATGGATCCACTAGAGTCATTGCATGTGTGTTCTGTTCATAAACCACATGGATCCACTAGAGTGCGTTGGATGTGTTTGTGTGTATCAATGTGCATCACTATGGTTTTAGAGGAAAAACACATGCAATGATGCCACTCTAGCATGTTGTGTACAACCATGTCCAGGAACCTTGGCAGCATGCTGGGCTTCAACTGTAGCACGCATTCTACCAGTAGCTTGAAAGATGCTGCATCACCACACCTCATTGGATGTGTGTCTGTGTATCAGTGTGCATCATTGTGGTTTTAGGAAAATAACACATGTAGTGATGCCACTCCAGCATGTGTGTTCTTTTCATAAACCACATGGATCCACTAGAGTTCATCTAATGTGTGTTCTTTTCATAAACCACATGGATCCACTAGAGTCATTGCATGTGTATTCTTTTCACAAACCACATGGATCCACTAGAGTTAATTGGATGTGTGTGCATCAATGTGCATAATTGTGGTTTTAATAAAAGAACACATGCAGTGATGCCACTCCACCATGTGGTGTCCAACCATGTCCATGAACCCTGGCAGCATGCTAGTATTCAACTACAACATGCACTCTACCACCAGCTTGAAATATGTTGCATCACCACAACTAATTGGATGTGTGTGTGTATCAGTGTGCATCACTGTGGTTTTAGGAAAAAAGAACACATGAAGTGATGCCACTCCAGCATGTGGTGTCCAACCATGTCCAGGAACCCTGGAAGCATGCTGGGATTCAACTGCAGCATGCATTCTACAACCAGCTTTAAAGATGCTGCATCACCACACCCACTTGGATGTGTGTGTGTGTGTATCAGTGTGCATCACTGTGGTTTTGGAGAAAAGAACACATGTAGTGATGCCACTCCAGCAGGTGGTATCCAACCATGTGTAGGAACCGTAGAAGCATGATGGGATTCAACTGCAGCATGCATTCTACCACCAGCTTTAAAGATGATGCATCACCATACCCACTTGGATGTGTGTGTGTATCAGTGTGCATCACTGTGGTTTTAGGAAAAGAACACATGTAGTGACGCCACTCTAGCATGTGTGTTCTTTTCATAAACCACATGGATCCACAAGAGTTGATTGCATGTGTGTTATTTTCATAAACCACATGGATCCACTAGAGTCATTGCATGTGTGTTCTGTTCATAAACCACATAGATCCACTAGAGTTCATTGGATGTGTGTGTGTATCAGTGTGCATCACTGTGGTTTTGGAGAAAAGAACACATGCAATGATGCCACTCTAGCATGCTGTGTCCAACCATGTCCAGGAACCCTGGCATCATGCTGGGATTCAACTACAGCATGCATTGTACCAACAGCTTGAAAGATGCTGCATCACCACACCTCATTGGATATTTGTGTGTGTATTAGTGTGCATCACTATGGTTTTAGGAAGAGAACATATGTAGTGACTCAACTCCAGCATATGGTGTCCAAGCATGTCCAGGAACCCTGGTAGCATGCTAGGATTCAACTACAGCATGCATACTACCACCCGCTTTAAAGATGTTGCATCACCACACCCACTTGGATGTGTTTGGGTGTATCAATGTGCATCACGGTGGCTTTGGAGAAAATAACACACGCAATGAAGCCACTCCATCATGTGGTGTCCAACCATGTCCAGGAACCCTAGTAGTAGGATGGGATTCAACTGCAGCATGCATTCTACCACCAACTTTAAAGATGCTGCATCACCAAACCCACTTAGATGTGTGTGTGTGTATCAGTGTGCATCACTGTGGTTTTGGAGAAAAGAACACATGTAGTGATGCCACTCTAGCATGTGGTGTCCAACCATGCCCTGGAACCCTATCAGCATGATGGGATTCAACTGCAGCATGCATTCTACCCCAGTTAAAAAAATGCTGCATCACCACACCCACTTGGATATGTATGTGTATGTGTATTAGTGTGCATCAAAATGTTTTTGGAGAAAAGAATATAGGTAATGATGCCACTCCAGGATGTGGTGTCCAACCATCTCCGGGAACGGTAGCAGCATGATGGGATTCAACTGCAGCATGCATTCTACCATCAGCTTTAAAGATGCTACATCACCACACCCACTTGGATGTATGTGTGTATCAGTGTACATCACTGTGGTTTTGGAGAAAAGAACACATGCAATGATTCCACTCCAGCATGTGGTGTCCAACCATGTCCAAGAACAATAGCAGCATGATGGGATTCAACTACAGCATGCATTCTACTACCAGCTTGAAAGATGCTGCATCACCAGACCTCATTGGATGTGTGTGAGTATTAGTGTGCATCACTATGGTTTTGGAGAAAAGAACACATGTAGTGATGCTACTCTGCATCACCACGCCCACTTTGATGTGTGTGTGTGTATTAGTGTGCATCACTATGGTTTTGGAGAAAATAACACATGCAGTGATGCCACTCTAGCATGCATTCTACCACTAGCTTTAAAGATGCTGCATCACCACACCCACTTGGATGCGTGTGTGTATTAGTCTGCATCACTTTGGTTTTGGAGAAAAGAAAACATGCAATGATGCCACTCCAGCGGTGGTGTCCAACCATGTCCAAGAACCCTGGCAGCATGCTGGGATTCAACTGCAGCATGCATTCTACCACTAGCTTTAAAGATGCTACATCACCACACCTCATTGGATGTGTGTGTATCACTGTGCATCGTTGTGGTTTTAGGAAGAGAAAATATGTAGTGATACCACTCCAGTATGTGTGTTCTTTTCATAAACCACATGGATCCACTAGAGTTCATTGCATATGTGTTCTTTTTAGAAATAAAATTGATCCACTAGAGTCATTGCATGTGTGTTCCTTTCATAAACCACATGGATCCACTATAGTTCATATGATGTGTGTGTATCAGTGTGCATCATTGTGGTTTTAGCAAAAGAACACATGTAGTGATGCCACTCCAGCATTTGGTGTCCAACCACGTCTAGGAACCCTGGCAGCATGCTGGGATTCAACCTACAGAAGGCATATTACCACCAGCTTGAAAGATGCTGCATCACCAGACATCATTCGATGTGTGTGTGTATTAGTGTGCATCGTTGTGGTTTTAGGAAAAGAACACATGCAGTGATGCCACTCTACCATGTGTGTTCTTTTCATAAACCACATGGATCCACTAGAGTGCATTGCATGTTTGTTCTTTTCATAAACCACATGGATCCACTAGAGTCATTGCATGCATGTTCTTTTCATAAACCACGTGGATCCACTAGAGTTCATTGGATGTGTTTTTATCAATGTGCATAATTGTGGTTTTAGGAAAATAACACATGTAGTGATGCCACTCCAGCATGTGGTCTCCAACCATCTCTAGGAACCCTAGCAGCATGCTGGGATTCAACTGCAACATGCATTCTACCACCAGCTTGACAGATGATGCATCACCACACCTCATTGGATGTGCGTGTATGATTGTGCATCACTGTGGTTTTAGGAAAATAACACATGAAGTGATGCCACTCCAGCATGTGGTGTCCAAGAACACTAGCAGCATGCTAGAATTCAACTGGAGCATGCATTCTACCACCATCTTTAAAAATGCTGCATCACCACACCCACTTGGATTTGTGTGTGTATCAGTGTGCATCACTGTGGTCTTGGAGAAAAGAACACATGAAATGATGCCACTCTAGCATGTGGAGTACAACCATGTCCAGGAACCCTAGCAGCATGATGGGATTCAACTGCAGCATGCATTCTACCACCAGCTTTAAAGGTGCTGCATCACCACCCCTCATTGGATGTCTGTGTGTGTATCAGTGTGCATCACTGTGGTTTTAGCAAAAGAACACATGCAGTGATTCCACTCCAGCATCTGGTGTCCAACCATGTCTAGGAACCCTAGCTGTATGCTCGGATTCAACTGCCGCATGCATTCTACCACCAACTTTAAAGATGTTACAACACCACACCCACTTGGATGTGTGTGTGTATCAGTGTTCATCATTGTGGTTTTGGAGAAAAGAACACATGTAATGATGCCACTCAAGCATGTGGTGTCCAACCATGTCCAGGAACCCTAGCAGCATGATGGGATTCAACTATAGCATGCATTCTTCCACCAGCTTTAAAGCGGCTACATCACCACACCTACTTGGATGTGTGTGTATCAGTGTGCATCACTGTGGTTTTGGAGAAAAGAACACATGCAATGATGCCACTCTAGCATATGGTGTCCAACCTTGTCCAGGATCCCCAGCAGCATGCTGGCATTCAACTACAACATGCATTCTACCACGATCTTGAAAGATCCTACATCAGCACACATCATTGGATGTGTGTGTGTATTAGTGTGCATCATTGTGGTTTTAGGAAAAGAACGGATATAGCATGTATGTTCTTTTCATAAACCACATGGATACACTAGAGTTCATTGCAAGTGTGTTCTTTTCATGAACCACATGGATCCACTAGAGTCATTGCATGCGTGTTCTTTTCATAAACCACAAGGATCCAGTAGAGTTCATTGGATGTGTGTGTGATCAATGTGCATAATTGTAGTTTTAGGAAAAGAACAAATGCAGTTATGCCACTCCAACATGTGGTGTCCATCCATCTCTAGGAACCCTGACAGCATGCTGGGATTCAACTACAGCATGCATTCTACCAAGAGCTTGAAAGATGTTGTTTCACCACACCTCATTGGATGTGTGTGTGTATAAGTGTGCATCATTGTGGTTTTAGGAAAAGAACACATGCAATGATGCCACTACAGCATGTGGTGTCCAACCATGTCCAGGAACCCTGGCAGCATACTGGGATTCAACTGCAGCATTCATTCTACCACCATCTTGAAAGATGCTACATCACCACAGATCATTGGATGTGTGTGTGTATTAGTGTGCATCATTGTGGTTTTAGCAAAAGAACCCATACAGTGATGCCACTCCAGCATGTGTGTTCTTTTCATAAACCACATGGATCCACTAGAGTGCATTGCATGTTTGTTCTTTTCATAAACCACATGGATCCACTAGAGTCATTGCATGCATGTTCTTTTCATAAACCACATGGATCCACTAGAGTTCATTGGATGTGTGTGTATCAATGTGCATAATTGTGGTTTTAGGAAAATAACACATGTAGTGATGCCACTCCAGCATGTGGTCTCCAACCATCTCTAGGAACCCTAGCAGCATGCTGGGATTCAACTACAACATGCATTCTACCACCAGCTTGACAGATGATGCATCACCACACCTCATTGGATGTGCGTGTATGATTGTGCATCACTGTGGTTTTAGGAAAATAACACATGAATTGATGCCACTCCAGCATGTGGTGTCCAAGAACACTAGCAGCATGCTAGAATTCAACTGGAGCATGCATTCTACCACCAGCTTTAAAAATGCTGCATCACCACACCCACTTGGATGTGTGTGTATCAGTGTGCATCACTGTGGTCTTGGAGAAAAGAACACATGAAATGATGCCACTCTAGCATGTGGAGTACAACCATGTCCAGGAACCCTAGCAGCATCATGGGATTCAACTGCAGCATGCATTCTACCACCAGCTTTAAAGGTGCTGCATCACCACCCCTCATTGGATGTCTGTGTGTGTATCAGTGTGCATCACTGTGGTTTTAGCAAAAGAACACATGCAGTGATTCCACTCCAGCATCTGGTGTCCAACCATGTCTAGGCACCCTAGCTATATGCTCGGATTCAACTGCTGCATGCATTCTACCACCAACTTTAAAGATGTTACATCACCACACCCACTTGGATGTGTGTGTATCAGTGTTCATCATTGTGGTTTTGGAGAAAAGAACACAGGTAATGATGCCACTCAAGCATGGGTGTCCAACCATGTCCAGGAACCCTAGCAGCATGATGGGATTCAACTGTAGCATGCATTCTTCCACCAGCTTTAAAGCTGCTACATCATCACACCTACTTGGATGTGTGTATCAGTGTGCATCACTGTGGTTTTGGAGAAAAGAACACATGCAATGATGCCACTCTAGCATATGGTGTCCAACCTTGTCCAGGATCCCAGCAGCATGCTGGCATTCAACTACAACATGCATTCTACCACGATCTTGAAAGATCCTACATCAGCACACATCATTGGATGTGTGTGTGTGTATTATTGTGCATCATTGTGGTTTTAGGAAAAGAACGCATATAGCATGTATGTTCTTTTCATAAACCACGTGGATCCACTAGAGTTCATTGCAAGTGTGTTCTTTTCATGAACCACATGGATCCACTAGAGTCATTGCATGCGTGTTCTTTTCATAAACCACAAGGATCCAGTAGAGTTCATTGGATGTGTGTGTGATCAATGTGCATAATTGTAGTTTTAGGAAAAGAACAAATGCAGTTATTCCACTCCAGCATGTGGTGTCCATCCATCTCTAGGAACCCTGACAGCATGCTGGGATTCAACTACAGCATGCATTCTACCAACAGCTTGAAAGATGTTGTGTCACCACACCTCATTGGATGCGTGTGTGTGTGTATAAGTGTGCATCATTGTGGTTTTAGGAAAAGAACACATGCAGTGATGCCACTACAGCATGTGGTGTCCAACCATGTCCAGGAACCACAGCGACATCTTTGGGATTCAACTGCAGCATTGATTCTACCACCATCTTGAAAGATGCTACATCACCACACATCATTGGATGTGTGTGTGTATCAGTGTGCATCATTGTGGTTTTAGCAAAAGAACCCATACAGTGATGCCACTCCAGCATGTGTGTTCTTTTCATAAACCACATGGATCCACTAGAGTTCATTGCATGTGTGTTCTTTTCATAAAGCACATGGATGCACTAGAGTCATTGCATGCGTGTTCTTTTCATAAACCCACAAGGATCTAGTAGAGTTCATTGGATATGTGTGTATCAATGTGCATAATTGTGGATTTAGGAAAAGAAAAAATGCAGTTATGCCACTCCAGCATGTGGTGTCCATCCATCTCTAGGAACCCTGACAGCATGTTAGGATTCTACTCCAGCATGCATTCTACCACCAACTTGAAATATGTTGCATCACCACATCTCATTGGATGTGTGTGTGTATTAGTGTGCATCATTGTGGTTTTAGAAAAAGAACGCATACAGTGATGCCACTCCATCATGTGTGTTCTTTTCATAAACCACATGGATCCACTAGAGTTCATTGCATGTGTGTTCTTTTCATAAACCACATGGATCCACTAGAGTCATTGCATGCATGTTCTTTTCATAAACCACAAGGATCCAGTAGAGTTCATTGGATGTGTGTGTATCATTGTGCATAATTGTGGTTTTAGGAAAAGAAAAAATGCAGTTATGCCACTCCAGCATGTGGTGTCCATCCATCTCTACGAACCCTGACAGCATGCTGGGATTCAACTTCAGCATGCATTCTACCACCAACTTGAAAGATGTTGCATCACCACACCTCATTCGATGTGCATGTGTGTATCAGTGTGCATCATTGTGGTTTTAGGAAAAGAACACATGCAGTGATGCCACTCCATCATGTGGTGTCCAACCATGTCCAGGAAGCCTAGTTGTATGATGGGATTCAACCGCCGCATGCACTCTACCACCAACGTTAAAGATGTTGCGTCACCACACCCACTTGGATGTGTGTGTGTATCAGTGTGCATCATTGTGGTTTTGGATAAAAGAACAGATGCAATGATGTCACTCTTGCATATGGTGTCCAACCTTGTCCAGGAACCCTAGCAGCATGATAGGATTCAACTGCAGCATGCATTCTACCACCAGCTTTAAAGATGTTGGATCACCATAGCCACTTGGATGTGTGTGTATCAGTGTGCATCACTGTGGTTTTTGAGAAAAGAACACATGAAATGATGCCACTCCAGCATGTGGTGTCCAACCATCTCTAGGAACCCTAGCAGCATGATGGGATTCAACTTCAGCATGCATTCTACCACCAGCTTTAAAGATGCTACATCACCACACTCACTTGGATGTGTGTGTATCTGATGACTGCAAGTTCACAGATCATTTCTAGATAGTTTCGAAATAAAGATATCGATCCCATAGGGAGCAGGAGTCTGAAGTCTAATAATTCTTAAGATAAATCTTGCAATAGAAATGCTAGATAAAGTTCTAAGTGACAACATAAAATGCGAGTATGTGTAAAAAGGTGTTTTTGGGTTCTGGGTATAAGAGCAATAATAAAGTATAGAAAATAACTTAATACAGAAAGTAAGTATCGTGGATGTAAGAGAGATTGGAACTACAGTAGGGAAAAAGCATTCTCAGGGAGTAGCGGATACACCACTAGTATTGTAAAGATCTAAGATAAAGATTATCATCATGAACATTCTCAACTATGTATGTGTGGGAGGAACTCCGTATTTGGATGAATATGCTACAACCGCTGCTCACATGATCCTCATAACCACAGTACTCAGCAATCAACATCGATCGAATTACTACGCTATTGAGAGACGTAATCCTGTAGGATGTATCCCATGGCATGGATAGTGTTCCGAGTTTCCTCGATTTCCCAGGTTGATACGTAAGGAGTGCCAACAGCTTTATAGTCACTGTAAGTGCTAGCACGCTTTCGTCTACCAACAAGTAGTTCCCTCCATCAAGCCCCCACAAGAGGCAAATATTGAGAGGTCGACTTGTATTAACTTCAAGATGTAGAGAATCTAAAACATGGTCATAGTGATGAATATCATAATAGACTTTATCTTATTTCAATCTCATATTAGGGTTTCTCCATCCCCCCAAGAACTAATGATCTACTCAGACATGGAGGCAATCAACATCATGGAAATGATAATGGAAAAAATCATAGATGAATAGTACTTGTATAAATCCACAAAGAGTATATGAATTACAACAAGATCTAGACAAGATGTAGATGGGGTGGATGAAGATGGTGGTGATGCAGCGATGGATGATGAAGATCGATGCCTTAGCCTCCCGGATCTACGCAAGGCGAAGATGGATCCCTTGTGGATGAGTTCCCCCTCTAGAGTCCTTCCGGAGGTGAGGTTTCTGTGATTTCTGGGTGTTCTGTATGTCGTCTCCTTGAACCAATTGCACGGGGTGAAACTATTTGACAAGGCGATGGTGGCACCAACTATACGACCGGAGCTATACATGCGGAAGAGTTGCTTCCGCCGTATAGTTGGTCGTTGGGATCTCTGCCTCCCTTGTTTGCTTCTAGTTTTCTTCTGGT
This sequence comes from Avena insularis, assembly GCA_023614405.1. Taxonomy (NCBI): domain Eukaryota; kingdom Viridiplantae; phylum Streptophyta; class Magnoliopsida; order Poales; family Poaceae; genus Avena; species Avena insularis. Next base: position 216,145,911 of record CM042688.1, on the reverse strand, counting down.
ATTATTAATATTTCCTAAATAAGCGATTTACGTTGTTTTTGACTCATTTTCTCCATAGTACAACTGCTTCAATAATTGTATCCATTGGATCCATCATCTGTCCTGATCCTGGTGAAAATAGACATAAAATGTGCGCGCAAGCGCCGTAAAATACCAAGATCCTACATCTACAATGCAAAATAATAATGTAAAACATGATGCAAATATGCACTCATCAGTATTTGTGTGCATCACTCTGGTTTTGGAGAAAAGAACACATGCAGTGATACCCCTCCAGCATGCATTCTACCACCATCTTTAAAGATGCCGCATCACCACACCCACTTGGATGTGTGTGTATGTATCAATGTGCATCACTGTGGTTTTGGAGAAAAGAACACATGCAATGATGCCACTCCAGCATGTGGTGTCCAACCATGTCTAGGAACCTTGGCAGCATGCTGGGATTCAACTACAACATTCATTCTACCACCATCTTGAAAGATGCTACATAACCACACATCATTGGATGTGTGTGTGTCTCAGTGTACATCACTGTGGTTTTAGGAAAAGAATGCATATAGTGATGCCACTTCAGCATGTGTGTTCTTTTCATAAACCACATGGATCCACTAGAGTTCATTACATGTGTGTTCTTTTCATAAACCACATGGATCTAGTAGAGACATTGCATGCGTGTCCTTTTCATAAACCACAAGGATCCAGTAGAGTTAATTGGATGTGTGTGTGTATCAATGTGCATAATTGTGGTTTTAGGAAAAGAACAAATGCAGTTATGCCACTCCAGCATGTGGTGTCCATCCATCTCTAGGAACCCTGATAGCATGATGGGATTCAACTACATCATGCATTCTACCACCAACTTGAAAGATGTTGCATCACCACACCTCAGTGGATGTGTGTGTGTATCAGTGTGCATCATTGTGGTTTTAGGAAATGAACGCATACAGTGATGCCACTCCATCATGTGTGTTCTTTTCATAAACCACATGGATCCACTAGAGTTCATTGCATGTCAGTTCTTTTCATAAACCACATGGATCCACTAGAGTCATTGCATGCATGTTCTTTTCATAAACCACAAGGATCCAGTAGTGTTCATTGGATGTGTGTGTATCAGTGTGCATAATTGTGGTTTAAGGAAAAGAACACATGCATTTATGACACTCCAGCATGTGGTGTCCATCCATCTCTAGGAACCCTGACAGCATGCTGGGATTCAACTGCAGCATGCATTCTACCACCAACTTCAAAGATGTTGCATCACCACACCTGATTGGATGTGTGTGTATCAGTGTGCATCATTGTGGTTTTAGGAAAAGAACACATGTAGTGATGCCACTCCAGCATGTGGTGTGCAACCATGTCCAGGAACCCTAGATGTATGCTGGGATTCAACCGCCTCATGCATTCTACCACCTACATTAAAGATGTTGCATCACCACACCCACTTGGATGTGTGTGTGTATCAGTGTGCATCATTGTGGTTTTGGATAAAAGAACACATGCAATGATGCCACTCAAGCATGTGGTGTCCAACCATGTTCAACCCTAGCAGCATGATGGGATTCAACTGCAGCATACATTCTTCCACCAGCTTTAAAGCTGCTGCCCTACCACACCCACTTGGATGTGTGTGTGTATCAGTGTGCATCACTTTGGTTTTGGAGAAAAGAACACATACAATGATGCCACTCTTGCATATGGTGTCCAACCTTGTCCAGGAACCCTAGCAGCATGATGGGATTCAACTACAGCATGCATTCTACCACCAGCTTTAAAGATGCTGCATCACCACACCGACATGGATGTGTGTGTATCCGTGTGCATTACTGTGGTTTTCGAGAAAAGAACACATGCAATGATGCCACTCCAGCATGTGGTGTCCCACCATGTCCAGGAAGCCTAGAAGCATGATGGGACTCAACTGTAGCATGCATTCTACCACCAGCTTTAAAGATGCTACATCAACACACTCACTTGGATGTCTGTGTATCTGATGACTACAAGTTCACAGATCGTTTGTAGCTAGTTTCGAAATAAAGATATCGATCCCATAGGGAGCAGGAGTCTGATGTCTAATAATTCTTATGATAAATCTTGCAATAGAAATGCTAGATAAAGTTCTAAGTGACAAGATAAAATGCGAGTATTGTGTAAAAAGGTGTTTTTGGTTTCTGGGTATAAGACCAATAATAAAGTAAAGCAAAATAACTTAATACAAAAAGTAAGTATCCCGTATATAAGATAGATTGGAACTGCAGTAGGGAAAAAGCGTTCTCAGGGAGTAGCGGATACACCACTAGTATTGTAAAGATCTAAGATAAAGATTATCATCATGAACATTCTCAACTATGTATGTGTGGGAGGAACTCCGTATTTGGATGAATATGCTACAACCGCTGCTCACATCATCCTCATAACCACAGTACTCAGCAATCGACATCGATCGAATTAGTACGCTATTGGGGGACGTAATCCTGTAGGATGTATCCCATGGCATGGATAGTGTTCCGAGTTTCCTCGATTTCCCAAGTTGATACGTAAGGAGTGCCAACAGCTTTATAGTCACTGTAAGTGTTAGCACGCCTCCATCTACCAACAATTAGTTCCCTCCATCAAGCCCCCACAAGAGGCAAATATTGAGAGGTCGACTTCTATCAACATCAAGATGTAGAGAATCTAACACATGGTCACAGTGATGAATATCATAATAGACGTTATCTTATTTCAATCTCATATTAGGGTTTCTCCATCCCCCAAAGAACTATTGATCTACTCAGACATGGAGGCAATCAACATCATGGAAATGATAATGGAAAAAATCATAGATGAATAGTACTTGTATAAATCCACAAAGAGTATAGGAATTACAACAAGATCTAGAAAATATGTAGATGGGGTGGATGAAGATTGTGGTGATGCAACGATGGATGATGAATATGGATCCCTTAGCCTCCCGGATCTGCGCAAGGCGAAGATGGATCCCTTGTGGATGAGTTCCCCCTCTAGAGTCCTTCGGAGGTGAGGTTTCTGTGATTTCTGGGTGTTCTCTATGTTGTCTCCTCGAACCAATTGCACGGGGTGAAACTATTTGACGAGGCGAAGGTGGCACCAACTATACGACCGGAGCTATACAGGCAAAAGAGTTGCTTCCGCCGTATAGTTGGTCGTTGGGATCTCTGCCTCCCTTGTTCGCTTCTGGTTTTCTTCTGGTATTATTAATATTTCCTAAATAAGGGATTTACGTTGTTTTTGACTTTTTTTTCTCCATAGTACAACTGCTTCAATAATTGTATCCATTGGATCCATCATCTGTCCTGATCCTGTTGAAAACAGACGTAAAATGTGCGCACAAGCACCGTAAAATACCAAGATCCTATATCTACAATGCAAAATAATAATGTAAAACATGACGCAAATATGCACTCATCAGTATCTGTGTGCATCACTATGGTATTGGAGAAAAGAACACATGCAGTGATACCCCTCCAGCATGCATTCTACCACCATCTTTAAAGATGCTGCATCACCACACCCACTTGGATGTGTATGTATCAGTGTGCATCACTGTGGTTTTGGAGAAAAGAACACATGCAATGATGCCACTCTAGCATGTGGTGTCCAACAATGTCTAGGAACCTTGGCAGCATGCTGGGATTCAGTTGCAGCATGAATTCTACAACCAACTTTAAAGATGTTGCATCATCACGCCTCATTGGATGTGTGTGTATAAGTGTGCATCATTGTGGTTTTAGGAAAAGAACACATGCAGTGATGCCACTCCAGCATCTTTGTTCTCTTCATTAACCACATGGAGCCACTAGAGTTCATTGCATTGGTGTTCTTTTCATAAACCACATGGATCCACTAGAGTCATTGCATGCGTGTTCTTTTCATAAACCACATGGATCCACTAGCGTTCATTGGATGAGTGTGTGTATCAGTGTCCATCCTTGTGGTTTTAGGAAAATAACACATGAAGTGATGCCACTCCAGCATGTGGTGTACAATCATTTCCAGGCACCCTGGCAGCATGCTGGGATTCAACTACAGCATGCATTCTACCACTAGCTGGAATGATGCTGCATCACCACACCTCATTGGATGTGTGTGTATTATTGTGCATCACTGTGGTTTTAGGAAAACAGCACATGCAGTGATGCCACTCTAGCATGTGGTGTCCAACCATGTCTTGGAACCCTAGCAGCATGCTGGGTTTCAACTTCAGCAATGCAGTCTACCACCAGCTTTAAAGATGCTTCATCACCACACCCACTTGGATGTGTGTGTCTGTATCCGTGTGCATCACTATGGTCTTGGAGAAAAGAACACCTCCAATGATGCCACTCCAGCATGTGGTGTCCAACCATGTCCAAGTACCCTAGTAGTATGATGGGATTCAACTGCAGCATGCATTTTACCACCAGCTTTAAAGATGTTGCATTAGCACACACTTTGATGTGTGTGTGTATAAGTGTGAATTGTCGTCGGATTGATGATAAGTAGGCCATGAGGGGGTCCTGGAGGCGTGTGGAATAGAGGAGTGTGAGACGTACGGGATTCCAGGACGGTGAGCACACAAGTTTTCCCAGGTTCAAATCCGCCGGCTTTGGACGGATCCTACTCCTGCTAGCAATCCAGTAATACGGCAGAGCCGGAATATGGGTTACAAGGGTTTCGCCTGTGCGAGTTGAGATTGTAGACCATCGTGAGGATGCCCTAAAGGCTCTCCCTAGGACGACTTATATAGATATCCGGCCTAGGGTTTAGAGGAGAGATCTATCCGGCTACGACTAAGAGTCGGTTATAGAGTACATCTTGAACTACAAGTAACACTATGGGCCTATGTCGGTAAGTCTTCCGGGCCTTCCCGTAGCCGGACTGGACTCCGTCTCTTCTCCCTGACTGGGCTGCCCGTGAAGCAAAGCTCTAACCCAAAGTGGGCCACCTTGGTCAGTGTGGTATGTTGAGGATACCCGAAAAGTATATCCCCAATAGCAGCCCCCGGAGGCCTCCAAGATCCAAAGTTAGATTCATCATCGTCTACCTTGATCTTCGGCTTGCATAATCTTGAAGGGTTCCTGCAACTTTAAAAGAAAAGATACGATCCGGGTCTCAAAAATGAGTCGGACCTATAAATACGTTATTCGGATTTCCAGCTCGAAATTCAAACAAAGCCGGAATTTGGTCTGACACCAGTCATGGTCAAGTCACGTCACTGACAGATATTTCCTGTCAGCACGACCGTTGGTGGGCCTGCCTTTCGTGGAACCAAGGCGCCGTTTCAATGCGTGCGTGGAGATCGAGGCGACGTAATCATCGCATGGGGGGTTACCCAGTTCTTTCCATTATGCGTGGCATGTTCACTGTAGGGTTTGCATGAATCTTGACGCGGTCGGTGGATATAAGTGGTGAGGATTCTTTTCCCCATCTCCTTCACCAGTTCCTTGTGCCATTTCCTTCTCCTCTACTCCTCCCATGAACCCAGAGCTCCTCTGCTCCCTAGAAATTCCCAGCGCCGCCCATCCAAGGTCACCAGCACAGCGGAAAAATGGCTTATGCATCCTCCTCCAGGATGGCGGTGACGGTAGCGACGGCAGCAACAGAGAGAAAGAGAGCAATTGTGGGGTTTGGATCCCGTGCGTCCTCGACGACGCCAAGCTCCGGGGCATGGAAGAATAAGGGCTCCTCCGCGCCGGCAACTGGCGGAGCGGCTTCGGCGAAACCATCCCGAAACCTCACGACGGCGAGCGAGTGCTCTTCGGTACTCACCTTGACAGAGGTTTGAGTTTTCCTCCCTCGGATTTCTTTTCCGAGGTTATTGATCACTATGGAGTTCATCTCCATCATCTTCCCCCGAACTCCATCTTAGAGATGAGTGCTTATGCATCTTTGTGCCAGGGGTATCTCAGCATTAGGCCGAGCCTTACTCTTTTCCGGTACTACTTCCATGTCCGGAGAAATTCCATTATTGCCGGTAATCCTTATATTACCGGTACTATTAGTTTTTCGGTTAGGCGAGAGCGCGTTTATCCTCGGATTATGGCCAGTGAGTCGGTTAAGCAATGGCCGGCTACTTTTTTCTATCACAAGGATATTTCTGCTCCCGGCAAAGCTACTGCTTTGCCGACTTTCATCGACGAAGCCGCCATGCCCCAAGAATCCTGGGATGAGGTCGCTCCGGCTTTCAGTGATGATCTGCTTCTCGCCAAGAGGAGGATCGAGTATTTGATGAAACACAAGGGCCTGAGAGGGTCCGACTTAGTCCAATGCTAGGTGGCATGCCGGATCCAACCTCTCCAACATCTTGGAGATTAACTGATGCACTCCATCACGTCGTCGAAGAAGGATTCCCTCTGCATCAGCTCCAAAGCCTACACGGAAAAAGATTATGTAAGCCAGATCAAGTGGCTGCAAAGGGAGTGGATCGAGAAGAAGATTCCGGAGCTGTGCCTGGTAAGCTTCAGCAGAAACTCTTGTTATGTGCTCATCTTTATATTACTTCACAATATTGAGATACTTCTTCTTTTTAGCTTGCCGACCTCCCTGAATTGGAGCTTGCTCCTATCGAGGGATATCTTCCCGAGTTTTCTCAGGATGAGGGAGAGTTGGTCCCACTGCCGGACATTGTTCCTCGGAAGCGTAAAGCTCCGACAGTGGCTATCGGTACAAAGGAGGTGCCTGTTGTGAAGAGGTAACTTTCCTCACCAATTCCGCCTCTGTACTCTATTTGTAGTTCTTTTCGAGATGTAATGTTCTTTGTTCTATTACCTTCTCAGAGCTAAACAACTCATCAAGGGCAAGGGGAAGGGAGTTACTTCAAAGCCCCTATGCCAGCAGAAACTAAACTTGGTTTCTCCTGCTGTAGCTCCTCCGACTCCTGCCCCTCAACCTTCTGCAGCATCGAAGATTACTCCATCTCCGATCGTTGTAGAATATCCGGCTCCTTCAACTGAGCCAACAATCCTTGAATCACAAACTGACGTCACCATGGGTGACTCGGGTCTTGATAAGGGTGAACCCTCTTCGGGTAATGATCCATCGGCAGAAATCTTCGCCGACAATCTCCTAAGCAATCCGGGACTTGCCAAACTTGGACTTTCTCGAAAATCAGTGGAGGAAATCCAGCGGCTGGCCCGGCAATGCCTAGAAAGCCGGACCATTACTGCCTAAGAAGAAGCACAAGAAGCGGAGGACGTCAAGTACTCCGAACTTCTTGAACAAGTCCGCCTTCGCGACGAGGGATTAAGAGATGGTGTGCTTCCACAACCCCCAATTATTCCACTCACCCTCGCCGAGAAGGTTACCACTAAAGTGAACATGTGCTTGAGTAAGCTCACACATGAACAACACGTAAGACGAAATTCCAACTCACGTTTTACTGTATTTCATATCATATCCTCTAGCCCCCAAGCATGAAGTTGGATAGACAATCCGGGTTTATGCTTTCTTAGGATGCCAAAGAATGAACTAGTGTAGCCCCCAAGGCTCGTGCTGATATTAGTTACAATATTAGCCCGAGTCTTTAGTAGACTTCTGACTCTGGGTATTCTGACTTACAGAAAGTTAATTCATATAACCAGGAATTATTGAAGAATATCTGCAACAAGCGGAGAGAGATCAAAGCTCTCCGACTTGAAAATGCTCAACTGAAAGTATCCAGGGATGAGGCTGAAGGTAATCATTTCAGTACTCAAACCTTGCCTTTGATTTCATAGTCGAATTTTTGTTCAACTGTTGTTCTTTTGACTACAACACTGGTGAAGCAGTCCTATGCTATGATTGAAGAAGCCGAGAATCTTAAAGCCCTGGTGGTGGAAAACAAGGATCTCCGCCAAGAGCTGGATAAGCTTAAGGCAGATCATGAGAAGAGCATTGCTCAAGTTCTCGAATCATCCTCCATGGATATCGAGGAGCGTGATCGTAAGATTGTGCTCCAGGATAAGAAAATCTCGAATCTCAGCAACGACTTGTTCAGAGACAGGGATATTGCTGAGGCACTCCGGCTGAACTCCAGAGTCTTCGAGAGGAGAAGATCAAAGTCGACGATGTCATCTTCAGTATGTTTCCATCTTTCTGACTTTTCTGAACCTTTCAACCTTTAGAAGTCAGATATCTTTTATTATCCATTTTGCATTACATGCATAGGTCCTCTGAACTTACTAGACTCAGCCTCTGCCGAGTCTCGCACCAGCCGGCTTACACAAGTCGGCGATCTACTTCATGACTTCCGCCAATCCATCGAGGATATTGGCGAAGTTCTAAAGGTTCCGGATATGCAAAGCATGTCTAGATTTGAAGTGCGAGACAAGGCCAAGGAGATGTCGCAGCTTGTCCAGGACTGGAACATGTCCTCCGCATGAACCGCAGCGCAGAACGCTCTCACCATGGTTATGAGCCACCATGGAAATATGGAAATCTAGCAAGTAACCAGAGGGTACTGCAATTGGATGAAGACGGACAGGAGCAAGATATCAAGGCTATCATGGAATCCTGTGCCGGATATGGGTGTTGCGTAGCTGACTTAACCAGCTACGACACTCCTTTCTTCACCCGCGTGGACACGCCACCTCTGCCTGCCGAAGAAACAGCAGAAGTTTTTGACGATGAACAAACCGCATCAGATTTGAACATCTCGGAACATTATCAAGGCGAGGCTGATGTATCCAGCGAGCCGGAAGCTCCTACCTCTCCCCTGCATCATAGAGTATCAAAAAGAACAACTGTGTTATTCTGAAAACAATTTGGGTTGGTAAATAAGTAGTATGATACTTTTGCTAGTGCCAAGTTTTATTTTATCTATTTAGCACTTCTGGCTTTAAATGTTTATGTGTCTGAAATGTTTGCATAAGTACTTGTGTTTTTTGTCTGCACTTATCATTTATCTGGCTTTCTGCCTCGTCCCTTTTGTGAGCCGGCCAACCTTTAGCACGGAAACTTTGCCGAGCAATGGAGCTCAATTGCTATACCAGTTTAAACTTGGAAAAAAAGCCGGCTTCCAGTACCAACAATTCAGTACTCGAAAAATGCCCGCATCCGGCAATCAAACAAATAACCAAAGTACACACTATAAAAATTAAACTTATACCCGAAGGTATCAATTGTAGAATTGGAAATTTAACCAGAACAAACATGAGCAAAAAGTACTTTCAAGTATTCTGGGATTTTTGACTGTGATATGATCATTCGGAAATAAGATGGTAAAAAACTTCTCAGAAAAATTTGAGGCAACCAATACTTTATTTCTTTTTGAACATGTACACATATATGATTACAAAGAATTATAAACTAAGAATAAAAGGGACGTAGCTGAGCAATATTCCATCGTCTGTCTAATTCTTCCGGGTTTGTACTGCCTCTAGCTCTCTTTCTCTACTTAGTAGCAGGTCTTACATTGACTGGCCACATATCAGTTAGGTAGTATGAACCATTGTGCAATACTGAACTAACCAAAAAAGGCACTTCCCATACTGGCGAAAGTTTGTGCTTTCTTTGCTGCACAGGCCGGAGAACCAAATCGCCCTTATTGAAAGACCGGTTGCTGACTCTCTGGCTATGATACTTACATAACTTCTGCTGATAGGCTGTAGATCTCATTTCAGCAACGACACGAACTTCTTCGACTAAGTCGAGATCATTTTGTTGAGAAATCTTGATATCCTCTTTGATATATGTGGCAACTTTAGGAGAATTGTGAATCAAATCAATAAGAAGAACTGCTTGAGCACCATAGACCAAGAAGAAAGGTGTGTATCTGGTTGACCTATTCGGAGTTGTTCGCAAGCTCCATATTACAGAGGGTAATTCCTCTGCCCAAGCCCCCGCGGAACGTCTTAGTGGTGCTTCGAGTCTTGGCTTTAGGCCTTGTAGGATTAAACCATTTGCCCTTTCGACTTGTCCATTAGCCCACGGATGTGCGACTGACGCAATGTCATGCCGGATATTTTGTTCGTTGCAGAATTCGGCAAGCTCTCCCATAGAGATGTTACTCCCGTTGTCCGTGATAATGCTATGCGGATAACCATATCAGATTATAACATCCTCGACAAATCTTCTGGCTGTTGCTCCATCACAACTAGTGACGGGTTTAGCCTCAATCCATTTGGTGAATTTATCCACCATCACTAAGAGGTGAGTAAATCCACCTGGATCCCGTTTAAAAGGTCCTACCATGTCAAGCCCCCAGACCACAAAAGACCATGTTATAGGTATTGTTCGCATCTGATCAGCCAGAACATGAGCTTGTTTGGCGTATTTTTGGCAACCTTTGCACATCTTGACCAGCCGTTCGGCATCTGCCTTGGCTGTAAGCCAGAAAAAACCATGTCAAAAAGCTTTTGCCACTAAAGATTTGGCTACAACATGGCGACCACAGTCGCCTTCGTGGATTTCTCTTATGATTTCCACTCCTTCCGGGGATACGCAGCGCTGAAAGACCCCAGACGCGCTCCGCTTATAGAGCTCACCACTAATTATAGTATAGGCTTTTGCTCGTCGGAGGATCTGCCGGCTCATAACCTCATCTTCGGGTAATTTGCCATATACCAAGTAATCAAGGTAGGGTTGAGTCCAGGTGGGAATTACAGCCAGAACTGAGACTAAAGGTGAGTCGGATTTGGTCGGATATTCCTCGTCTACTCCTTTTCTAGAGGGAAATTTGAGGTGCTCTATAAAAGCGCCATCCGGGACTTGTTTCCGTGCAGAGCCTATTCGAGATAATGCATCTGCTTACTCATTTTCTACTCGAGGGATGTGTTGAACCTCAAACCCTTTGAACAATTTAGATAGATCATCCACGACAACTTTATATGCTGCCATGTGCTTATTTACATTACAAATATCTGACACTTGCTGAGCAACAAGATCTGAATCTCTGTAACACATCAAACGTTGGATGCCGATATCCTTAGCAATCCGGATTCCATGCAATAGTGCTTCATACTCAGCAATGTTATTTGTCGCCGTGAAGTGGATCTGCAACACATATAGAAGTTTATCTCCTTGGGGTGATTTGAGTACCACGCCAGCCCCCGAGCCCCCTCGAGCCTTAGACCCATAAAAATATAGGGTCCAATATTCTGACTCTGGGAGGGTCATATTTGCCTCTGTCTCTGTCCAATCAGCGACAAAGTCAGCAAGGATTTGGGATTTGATTGCTGTCCGAGGTTTATACTCAATGTCGAAAGCTGAAAGATCTATGCCCCATTTTGCGACGCGTCCTGTAGCCTCGCTGTTATTGATTATATCTCTCATGGGAGCTGTGCTCACCATGGTAATTGGGTGTTCCTGAAGATAATGCCGTAACTTACGGGATGCAAAAGCACACCATACGCCATCTTTTGATAGTGTGGATACCACTGTTTCGATTTAGTTAGGACCTCGCTGAGGTAGTAAGTCGGACGCTGCACCAGGTGTTCCCGATTTTCCTCTGGTCTCTCCACTACCATGACGACACTGATGACCCTGTTTGTCGTAGCGAGATAGAGCAACATCGGTTCCCTTGGTTCCGGTGCTGGAAGAATAGGAGCAGACGAGAGTACTTCTTACAAGTCTTGTAGTGCAGCTTCAACTTCACCAGTCCAAACGAATTCTTTGGTCTTTTCAGGAGCTTGTAAAGTGGTGCGGCTCTTTCTCCGAGCCGGCTTACAAACTGACTGACTGCAGCAATGCAACCAGTTAGTCTTCGAACGTCCTTCAGGCGAGTTGGCCTGGAAATATTGGGTATATCCTTGATCTTGTCTCGGTTCACCTCTATGCCTCTTTGAGACACGATGAAACCTAACAATTTTCCGGCTAGGATTCCAAAGAAACATTTCTTTGGATTAAGCATTATGTTTTATTTTAGTAGATTGGCAAATGTTTCCTCCATGTCAGAAATTAGTGTTTCCTTCTTTTTGGACATCACCGCAATGTCTTCCACATATGCATGTACGTTGCATACGATTTGGTCATAGAGGCAACGCTGCATAGTGCGCTGGTACGTAGCTCCTGTGTTCTTGATCCCAAAGGGCATCGTAACGAAACAGAAGGTTCCGAAGGGGGTTACGAATGAAGTTTTGATTTTATCCAATTCCTTCATCCGAATTTGCTGATAACCGGAATATGCGTCGAGAAAACAGAGGAGTTCCGAGCCTGCCGTAGAATCGATAACTTGATCAATTATAGGCAGAGCGATCGGATCTTTGGGACAAGCCTTGTTCAAGGCAGTATAATCAACACACATCCTTAAATCAGTGGTGTCCTTTTTAGGGACCATTATAGGGTTAGCCGACGAATCAGTATGGATGACCTCTTCTATGAATCCGGCTAACTCGAGCCGGGCTAGTTCCTTAGCTATTGACTTACGCTTTACATCGCTAAAACATCGTAGGGACTATTTGACGGGTTTAGCGTTCGGGTGTACATTTAGAGAGTGCTCGGCAAGTTCCCTAGGTACTCCTATCATGTCAGATGGCTGCCATGCAAAGATATCTTGATTTGGTTGGATGAACTTGACGAGCGTGCTTTCCTATGCGCTATCTAGGCCTACGCCTATCTGGGTCACCTTGGAGGGGTCATCGTCCTTCAACGGCATCTTTTTCGTCTCTTCCGATGCCTTGAACTCCGGATTCGGCTTTGTCACCTCCTTCTTTGTTGCGGGCATCTCGGACGGATCTATGGTCTTCTTGATCTCCTAGTACTCCTGGGCATGCAGCACGGCTTCAGCGAAGGCGACATTTCCATCCTCACACTCTCGCGCTTTCGTCGGGTCTCCCCTGATGGTGATCATGCCGTTGGGACCTAGAATTTTCATCATATTGTAAATGTAACACGGACGAGCCATAAAAGCCCAATAAGCCAGATGTCCAAAGATAGCGTGGTACGCGCTCTTGAACGGGACCACTTCGAAGGAAAGTGCTCACGTCCGATAGTTATTTGAAGTTCCAAAGATAACATCCAAACTGATCTCTCCCAGGGAATTTCCTTGTCTTCCTGGGACAACTCCATGAAAGATCACAAAGCTGTGATTCAGCTGGGTCTCCGAGATTCGCATCGGGCTTAGCGTTTCGACATACAGAATATAGATGTTGCTACCACCGTCCATGAGAGTCTTGGAGAAACCATAGCCGTCAATAAGTGGATTCATGACTAAGGCGTATTTTCCTCGCCTGTGTAACTTAGGCGGATGATCAACATGGTCAAAGGTGATGTCAACTTCCGACCAGTCCAGATACCGAGGGACAGCCAGAACTATTGCGTTGAGCTCATGCAGAACTGCTTTCTTGACGTTAGTTGGTTGAGATCCGAGGAAGGTGACGTAGGTGTCTTTCTTTGTGGGGAAGGTTTTCTTCCCCTCTGACTTGGGATTTGAAGGATCAGCTTCCTCCATGTCAGAATCTTCCTTGGTCTCTTTATCCTTTTCGGGATTCTTCTTTCCCTTCTTCCGCTTAACCTTGTAGCCAGCAGTGTCATCTTTCTTGATGTCGTCATTAAAACGACACTCGGTGTTTGTGTGAGACGATCCCCCATTAGCATCTAAATGATGCACACATGGGTTATTGGCAATGTTGGCCCAAGAGTAGGTTTTGCCAGGTTGCTGTTCTCCTCTACCTTGGACTCTTGATGTCCCACGACCGCATCCGCGGCCACCGCCATGTCCTCCTCGTCCTCCAAACCTGAAAGTAGCAGTAACCACTGCCGTTTCCGTGTTGGGCTTTTCTTCCGAGGTGTTCTTGCGGTTCTGAGCTTGCTGCTTGGTTGTTTTGCCGACTGTGGCACAGCTAGGGCATTCAGTAATCCCTCTGCGTCATCATCAGCATCTGCATACTTTCTCGCTGTTTCTATCATCTCTCCCAAATCGATGACCTTGTCACACTTCAAGCGATGACGTAGTAAACCAATTGGGAGTCCTGCAATGAAAGCTTCAGTCGCAGTTTGGTCATTTACTCCTTTACAGGAATTCTTGGTGTCGATCCATCATCCGAGAGAATCTCGGCAAGTTTCTCTAGCTTTCTGGGTGCAACACTGTAGGTCTCCTACCATATAGGGCCTCCGATATGTACCTTCAAAATTCCGAAAGAACGCACTTTGCATGTCATACTAGCTGTGGATGGTGTTCTCCGGAAGTTCATTGAGCCATGATCGCGCTGTCTTCCGCAACATAAGGGGGAGATATCGAGTTGCGACCAAGCTATTTCCGCCTTTGGCAATGTAGCAGGCCTGGAAAAAATCCAGAAGCCAAGTATCTGGCCGAGCTACACCGTCGTAGGGCTGGATGTGTCTTGAGATAGCAAATCCTTCTGGGAATTTTGTGGCTCTTATGTGTGGTCTGAAGCATTTTTGGTCCACGTATATGTTATCATTTTCGTAGCACCGTGCCTCTATGTTGGAGTTAATCCGGTGTCTCGCGTCAATTGGAGACAAAGATCATCGTCCTGAGTGACGACTATGGCTGCGGTGCCTTGGAGCTGGACTTTGGCTTCTACCACCACCTCCTCCGCCATGACGCCCTCCTTGGCCTCATCGAGAGTTGTTGTGATGGCTACTTGGTGGAGAGGGTGGGGCAGCTGGATTGTTTCCGGCTGATCGCCAGCCTCCATCCGGAGCATCATTATTCTGGTTCTGGGGAGGGTCTTCATTACGAAGAGCCCCCTGCCAGCTTGTCTCAGCACGGTTTCTGTCGTTTCTTCGTCCGTAACTCCCACCATAGTGGGGCTCAGCCGGATGGCTTGTAGGTCTAGGAGGTGGCATTCTTTGACGGTCCTCCTCCTGACGTTTCTCTTTGTCTTCTTCCCTATGATCATTCGAATCTCGCCAGGGAGGATTCCTCGGATACAGTGCAACAATTGCCTCTTGCTCAGCAGCTGGAGCGACGTTACGCCAGTCACGTGCAGTTCTGAGATGCTGCCCTGAAGATCCGGTTATTGAGTAGTTGTCTTCTCGAAGGTCGGAACGGTAATGCTGTTCCGGAGCATGTTGGGGTCTTATGTCATTCCAAGACGGATCCGTGCGACATTGGTCGGATTGGGAGACCAATTTTCCGCTTCCAGATTTCGCGGACCTGTTCTGGGCCTGCATTATTTGACAGGATATCTCGAGCTGCAACAGTGTTTTGCACCGGCGTTGGATACACCAGATCTCCCTTGCTATCGAGTTGAGGCATCCCTGGGTCACCCTCGAAGAGAACCTTGTGAACTTCCGGAAATTGGTTGTCACGCGTGTGATGTTTCCAGGTCTTCTGATGCTGCCGAGAGATGTACTTCTCGGCAGTTTCTATGCGTTTCTTTTCTTCCTCGATGTTTTTGGCTTCATCCAGGAGTACTTGGCGACGCGTTTCTAGGGCCTAGGCCCTTTCATCCAGTTCTTCAGCAGTAAGTTCTGCAGCTGTAGGGATAGGTGTGGTTAATGCAGCATCGATGAGTTTACGTGCACCTTCGGTGATCACGTGTCCATCCACCGACTCTTCTTTGGGCTTGTCTGGGATAAGTGTCCATCCGAGTCTTCCTCATATTCCTCGGCAATCACTCCCTCTGCCAGAAGGTCTTTTGCCGGGGCCTTGTTCTTCTTCTTTGGCTTCTTGGCAGCGCCGGTAGCAAAGACAGCTTTAGGCCCGTTTCCCTGAGTCAAACTTTGATCGGTACTTTCGACCATTTGGTCCTTGGGATTATCTTCGAGATCCATGTTGTCATGTGCTTTAGGAGAGTTTTCTCCGGATCCTTGATCAATGGCTTCTCCTTCTTCTGCAGCTGTGGCGTTAAGCTCCTCTTCATATTCTGCGGAGAACTTTCGGAAATTTGCCGATGTCATGGAATTATCCGAAGATGCCGGTAAGTCGACGCTTGTTCTGATTGCTTCCAGCACCGAGTCTTCATTGTCTCTAGCATCGGCAGAGCTGGATCCGGATCCAACGTATCTGACAAAGTGCGATGCGTGCCTCCTGAGATGGTTGTGGTTTTCTTGGTAGGCTTCATCGAAACGCCTGATGGTCTCGAGGATTGCATCCATGCTTACGTTTTGCGTCATCATGCGCCTCAACATATATCTCAGGAAAGGCCTGTCTGTTCCGACGTCATCTGAGCCGGAACCAGAGTTATCTTCTTGCTCTTCCTGGATTTTGACCTCCGCAGGTGGGTCGATCTAGGATTCAACCCCGCTAAGGAGATCCGCTCCAGATCCGACTTGTACTGCGAGATTTGTCTCAGGTTCAGCTTTCTCCACTCTCTCCGCAACTGGTGTGGGCTAGGTGGGATTAGGGTTTTCTGAGATCCGGAACTCTACCGCCTCTACGGACAAAGGGGACCTAGAAGCCTCTTCTGCCTCTATGATCACCGCTGGGGTGGGTGGCATAGGTTCAGCGAAGCTGATGTAAACATCGATCTCGCCAAAAGACATGATGGTGTACGTGGTCATGGTTTCCCTAGCCGGAATCTAAGTCTCGTCGAGAACGATGATAGGGACGTCACCGGTGTAGAGGATGCGACCGACGACGATGGTCTCGCTGATTCCGATTCTTGCAGATTCCGCTCGGAACGCAGATCCGAAGCTCACTTGTGCCACGGTGGGCGCCAAATGTCGTCGGATTGATGACAAGTATGCCATGAGGGGGTCCTCGAGGCATGTGGAAGAGAGGGGTGTGAGTCGTACGGGATTCCGAGATGGTGAGCACACAAGTTTACCCAGGTTCGAATCCACCGGCTTTGGATGGATCCTAATCCTGCTAGCAATCCAGTAATACGGTAGAGCCAGAATATGGGTTACAAGGGTTTTGCCTGTGCGAGTTGAGATTGTAGACTATTGTGAGGGTGCCCTAAAGGCTCTCCCTAGGCCGGCTATTATAGATATCCGGCCTAGGGTTTACAGGAAAGATTTATCTGGTTACGACTAAGAGTCGGTTACAGAGTACATCTTGGACTACAAGTAACACTATGGGCCTATGTCGGTAAGTCTTCTAGGCCTTCCCGTAGCCGGACTAGACTCCGTCTCTTCTCCCTGACTGGGCCGCCCATGAAGCAAAGCTCTAACCCGAAGTGGGCCACCCTGGTCAGTGAGGTACAGTGAGGATACCCGAAAAGTATATCCCCAACAACCACTCTTCCTCCCCATACTTCTCTTCCTTCCCCTCGAATCCACTTTCCCTACTTTTCTCCCATCCTGCCATAGCCGCAAGCCGACAGTGCCTCCAGGGTTTTCTCCCGCAGCCACCCCAGTCCCCTACCCCCTTTCGCCATGGGTTTAAGGGGAGACGGTGAGGAAACGCATCATGACAATAGGGACGGTGATTTCGATGTGATTCATCTCATCTCTAACACATGTGGCCATTTATCTATTTTGATCTAGATCTACTCTGATTACTCATGCACGTATGATGTGTTAGGCCAACCAGACCCTGTACAACTCCGACTATCACGGTTTAGCGGAGGAAGACAATCCTTCGCTATGTCAACATGGATATGTGCCTGCTAAATTTGTAGCGTTCAAAGGAAAAAATGTAGGCAGGAGGTTTTTAGGGTGTTAAGGACATCGTGCAATGTTGCCACGTAGAATTTTGCGGTGTTGTCAAATGGGTAGATCCAGAGTGGCCCAAATCTATGTAGAAAACGTTGGACAAACTATGGGATATGACTGTTGAGTTGAAAGAATCCATAGTTAGCTCAATTCTTGAGAGTGCTGAGATGAAGTTATTTGACCATGTTGACACAACCAAGCTTAACTGAGATCTCAGGAGGGTGCAAGACAAGGTTAGCAAAGTCGAGAAGGAGAGGAACGTGGTGTTGGCCCTGAAGGCTAAAGAAGAGCAAGAACTGACTCAAGCAAGGAATGAACTTCACCAGGCCAAAGCCCTATAGTTCACAACTATGGGTATTTAAAAGTGCATCAGGATAAATGCAGAGAAACAATTGAAGTTGTACAAGGAAGATGCTAAAAGGATGGAGCAGACGAATCGATCCTTGCTCTTGCAGGAAGATGCACATCGGGGTAAGATTAGGAAGATCAAGGATATGTGTGATAACTAGTTCTATTTAGCTTGAGCTCCGTACTTTTGAAGTTGTAATAGTAGTACATGTTAACCTAGCGGTCTGAACTAGTGGTTTCGGAGTCCTAGGAGGAAAAAAATTGGTCGCCCGTAAATCTATCTTAGCCCTCCATTACTTCCTTTTGTCTAATGATGGTGGTATTATGACTTTGGTGGCTTGTTTAAACATAATCTACGTGGATTGTGCCGTATGTAAATGGCACAACCATAATTTATAAAGTGGAAGCACGTACACCCAGTTACTAGAGATCCGGGAGCTTCGCCAGACGGGCTCAAGATTAGGCCAAAAAGTGGTGCCGATTTCCTCATTATCTGGGCATTATCAGTTGCCATTGCTGTTTATGTTGCCATGTCGTTATGCAACAGCTAAAATAAGTTGCTGCTTCATGGAGTGTAGCATCTTAAATAATTTATTTATGTGCCACTACCATTCCATCGAATTTGGAGACCTCCTTCCCCTCAGCAATCATGGAATCGGTGCTGCGTGTTTTCAGATAGTAGTGGCACAATCACAATTTCGGATTCAACTAGTGACTCGGTCGTTTGCAAACCTCAAGTCACATTACATTTTTCTCTGAGAACGTAGATTGTTTTGCCCGACAAGTTCCACGCATAGAGCTCCAAAATTTAACCGAATTACATATATAGGTTCAAGTTCAATACAATATTATGCATTTTAATTGCCAGCAGACGTCTTCCCCTGCCTGGGTGCAAAGCCTTCACGTCCACCGGCTTCTTCATTTCCTACCTTCTTCCTCTTCCTTGGTGCCAATTTTCTTAGCTTCACGTACTCTGCATCGCTGGGACAATCAACTCCAAGATCATGCCCAGCATCATCACTCCACTCGTTTTTATTTTCTTCCGGCAGCAAAATGACTCACACGGCAGTCATATTTCTAACCTTGCGGTGCTTCCTGCCAAAGAAACAGGACTGTTGCATAACTTCCTAATATCGACAAATGTCGTGGTATTGCCGACAAGTACGCCATGCAGGGGTCCTCACATTGCGTGTTTAGAGATGTGGGGTAACACGTAGAGTTGGCGGGTACGAGGTAACATAGCTTACCCAGGTTCAAGTCCCACAACGGTGGCAGAACTCTACTCCTGCAATAAATCACTATAATGGCAATACACTGAGTTATAGAGATATGTTTGTTGTGCGAGGTGTTGCATGTTGTACGCAACAATCTATTGTGTTATGCCCTAAAGGCTCCTACAAGCCAGCTTATAAAGGCGCCAAGACCTAGGGTTTACAGGGAAAGGTCCTTGCTGGACAAGGTAAAGAGTCCTACACTAATATGAACTAGTCTTCCGTGTCTTGTACTCCAAGGCTCCGAGTATGTCGGTGACTCCTGTGTAGCCTTCCTTTATTCGACATGGGCCTCCCTTTAGGATCCGTCTAACTGGGCCGCCCAGCAGGCCATAGGCCTTGCTACCAACTATGTGCCACCCAGGTTAGGCGGATTGGTGACATGCTATGAGGATACCCATATAGCATATCTCCAATAGTAGCCCCCGGAGGACTTCGAAATCTTGCACCGTCTTGCTCGTTGATCTCTGAATATCCCGTCTAAGTGATGCCGGCAATTTGTCAAGCAATATCTCAATGGTCTTCCAAAGAACCCTGCAATCCTCTCTGGCTTCACAGTGTAGCCGGAGATTCCTTGAGTCTTCATTCCAAGAGTCGTATGATCTCCGTGTTCGATGGAATCTTCAGACGTGACCCTTCATTTCAACTATTAGGTGGATGACATAGGGTACAACCTACGCTACCTCGAAACTCACAGAAGCATATAATTAACCATCAACTATTTTTACACGCGCGAAATCCGAAACGGTGGGGCGGAAAAAGATGGAGGAAGTGGCAAAATTACCGTGCACGTTCACTTCCATGTCGGCAACGTTCCATCCATCAGATCCTTTTGCACGAATCTTGACATGAGGCTTATATATTTCCACTATGGTCAATTTATTTCTTTTACCTGTATTCGCTTCCCAGTCTTTGTCTTCCTCCAGCCGCACGACCGTTCGATCTCTTCTACGAAAACCCTAACCAGATCCCCTTCTACCTCCACACTCTCCCTGTCATAATGGCCTCCAGCAGCTCCGCTCCTTCCACAGTGGCGATTCACGAGGCTACGACGGAGCCATCCTAGGGAGTGATTGTTCTGCCGGAGGGGGTGGTCGTTCCCGTCTTCACCGTGATGCAATCCGCCGGCGATGAACAAGAATGAGCGGTGCCCGAAGCCGCTGAAGAAGAGAGCGATTCCCACAAGGGGATGTGGAGAGGCTCTGATCTCTCCACCGAAGATCTGCAGGAGCTGGTCGCCGAGGGGTATCTCCCTGTGGCGGAGAAGTTAGTCTAGCGGGCACTGCCGGCCAGCGAGGTGGTCCCTTCTCCCCAACTCGGAGAGAAGGTGTACCTCAAATCTCAGCTGGTACGTAGCGTAAGCCTGCCAGTCTCCAACATTTCTAGGATGTCCTCTGGCACTTCCGAGTACTCCCCCACAATATTTCTCCCAACATCATTCTAGTCCTTAGCAACTTTGTGGCTTTGTGAGAAGGATATCTGTTTGTATATTTCTTCATCGTCAAGAGAGAGTCCATAGAGTCCAAGGATGAATTGTGGACCTGTGGAACCATTAGCTTTAAGATCTGGCCTAGCCAACGCTTCCCCGACATAGTAGGGCACGAATCTTGCAAGAACTAGCAGCGCACGTATTTCTACGGGCCAGATGTCCCTCTGCCAGACCGCCTTGATTCCTACCCTGACTTCGTCGATGGAGCTTCCACTGAAGTGCCCGCATGGTGGATCCCAGCCTCTCTTCCTTCCGAAGACAAAGCCAATCGTGCCGTAAGGCGGATCGAATGGCTCGTAGACGGAGGTCTGACGGGCTTCGACCTTACCAGTGCTGGTACATTAGGCGGATCCAGCCTCTACAGCACCACGCCGAGTTGATGTGCAAGTATAGCCAAGACATGAGGGATCCCATGTGAATTTCGTGGGATAACTTCTCTACTAAGTCCATCAACCTCCGGCTAAAGGACATCGTTAGGGTTAGGGACAAGAAGCGAGGCTTTAAGATCACCTATGACATGTTCGACTGCGGTACATGCCTAGAGGTAGCTTCTGTTTCCTTTGTTGCTCGTTACATGCTCTAAGGTTTTTCCGACTTTAAAGTTGTCCGTGTAACACTCCTTTGTATCCCAGCTGGCGACCTTGGCGGTGGATCAAATGGCCTCCCAGGTCTACGGTTCAAAGCTGAAGGATATCTAGGTGGTGTCCGACAACAACGCCCCCAAGGATCAGCCAGCTCCAGCAGCACGAAAGCGGAAGAGATCCACCTCTAACGCTGCTGCCGAGGCCAAGAAGAAGAAACCGGAGAGTGGAGTTTCCAAACGTTCCACTGCTGCCTTAGAGGCGGAGAAGAAGAAGAAGTCCACCGGCATTGCCCTCGCCAAGGCTCCTGCCGTGGAGTAAGTACTTTCATTCTCCATCGTGTATTTTTCAGCTCACACCTTTTTTCAACTCTTGTACTTATAGTTTGTACATTTCAGGAGGAAAGCCGGTGTTAGTTTGAAGCAATCCTCCAAAGATGTTGGAGGGTCAAAAAACATTCACGATATGCTGACCAAGGGTCCGTGCGCCAAGCCTTCTCCTACCACCACTCCCCCTACTCTTGACACCAAACCCTCTTCTGGTCCTGTTGGGCCGTCATCCCCCGTCATCCCCGAGACCTCCGCCATGGAGACAAATATCAATCCAATTCTTGATGTCTCAGGCTCTGTCGAGGCAAACATTGCTCCCAGCGGCCAGGCGATGCAGGAGAGCACCTCCTCTAAAGTGGTTGAAACTCCGGCTAAGGATGCCACCGAGAAAAGGAAGGAAGTGGTGGAAGAGGTGGACGTGGAAGCAACGATTGAGGCGGGAGCCTCCGAGCCATCGTCTGCTTTGAAAGTGCAGGAGGCAGCTAGGGCTTCTTCCATGCCTTTGGCTTCGACTTCTCCATTGGCTGCGACTCCTCCGATGTTGAGCCTAGATGACCTCATCAAGAAGGCTGATGCAATCTATAAGAATGCCCGGGCCTTCCATGATTCCTATGCTCATCTGGCCAACAATCTCAGGATCATTGCCATCGCAAGGTTTTTGAACTTCACTTGCTTTACTTTGTGTAGTATATCCCACTGTAGCCCCTGAGCTCTTAGGCGGATAATCCAATAGTTATTGGCTTGAGTGCTCCAAAGAACTAAGTGCAGAATTTGTCCGTGTAGCCCTCGAGCATTTAGTTGAAATTGGATAGTTCTGACTAGATTCTCTAGAGAAACTAGTTTACTTTAAAATCATGTACTATATCCCCTGAGCATTTAGTTGAAACTGAATAGTTCCGACTAGATGCTCTAGAGAAACTAAGCATGTTTACATCTTCTGCAGAACGAGAATAAACGGAGGATAGCCGCCAATGAGAGATTTGCTCCTCTTCGGAAGGAGATGGACCTTGAATAGGGTAAAACCAAATTCCTGAAGGAACAGATCAAAAATAGCCAGAGTCTGTTTCCTACAATAGCTCCTTGCTTTTCTCATTGAATCATTTCTTCCGTCTTCTGATAGCACTTTCTGATTTCTATCTCACAGAAGCCATTGCCAAGGCCAAGAGCATCGTAGAGCAATCCAAGCATATTTAGGAGCTCGATGATGAAAACAAAATTCTGAAGAAGGACCTGGACGAGGCCGTCAAGGGACATGAGGCGACGGTGAAGGCTATGCAAGAGTCTGCGGACGTCGAGATGCAGCGCTTGAAGGATGAAATTGCATAGCTCAAAGACCAGAACCAAGCTGCCAAAGAGCAGAATGCTAGGTGTCTTGAGATGTTCAATTCGGTCTAGAAGGAGCACGGTGTCTTGGCGGAGACATGCATGAAAGCGGAAACGAGCATCTTTGGTAACCTTTCTCCGTCTTGGTCATTTTCTGTAAGTTGGATAACCATTTGACTTGTTTATACTCATTGGCCTTGTATGTTTGTGCAAACCACAACTCCCATTGGCTTAGGCAACTTGGGTGAGGGTGCTCCAAGTCCCAAGGAACTCATGATTCTTGCCGGCAACTTTGTCAACACTGCCATCGCCCAAGCCAAGGAGATAGCTCAACCTCTAGGCATCAATATCAAGGCGGCAAACTCAGCGGCAAAGTATGCAGAAATCCTGCGCCGAGCCTCCGAGAAAATCAAAGACTGGAAATCCTCTTGCATTCGGGCTGGTGCTAGGATGATCCGTCCTTGGTCAAGGCTCACTATGACAATGCTAACATCGACTTGGTGACCTCCGGCATGCCCAAGCTGGACGAGGAAGGAAAAGAGATTGATAGCGATGCTATTTGGAACTCTCTTGCTGGCTTTGATACCAGGGTTGCCAAGATGGTCAAGGCTGATGTCTTCGTGCCTGCCGAGATCCTAGATGACAATATGGCCTCTTCTAAGTCTAGCCCCTCTCCTTCAGAGTTTGACGAGCTCTCCTGGCCTGGCTCTCCTGATGATGCCACCACGAAGCCCCCTACAGCAGAGCCATGAAAAATAATGTATGTATTAAATGTATCTTTGCAAAATGTATGCGGAAAAAACTTATGTTTGTCCAAGGCGGAAAAACCTGTATTCAAGGTTCCTGCAACTTATCTGCTTCTAGCATGTGTATATATTTTTTAAGCAAGTGCTAGCTTATCCATTATTTTGGTTCGTATGCTTGACCCTTCGTGAGATGGAATACTCACAGCACATAAATATGCTCTCAGGTGATGATGCTTAATAGAACCGTCAAGAACCTAAGAACAAAATCGCTGGCTTTGAGTGCTGAAAAGTCACTACTCCGGAATCCACATAAAAACTTCAGAAAATGGGTAGACCAAAAAACTTAAGCTAACGCCCATAGGTGGAATTTTCACAAGGGAAAATGCAACCTTGCGCATAAAGGGTTTATATGATCCAAAAATGAATAACTAAAGGAGGTAAAAGACTTAGAGAATATGAGTTAACCAAATGCTTTGTTTCATTGATCATATAAGAAACATATTACATAATATAAATGTTCGAAGTGTAAAACGGACATAGCTGTGCAATGTTCCATGGCTGATCTGTCTCCGGGTAATCATCATCGGAGTAACGTTGCTTGCGCTTGCATTTTTTGGCCTATCTTTCAACTCGCGAATATCGATGAGGTAATAGGAAACATTGAGCAATGCTTTGCTTATGACGAATGGTCCTTCCCAAGGTGGGGATACTTTGTGTGATTTCTCCAGCTTGAGTCTAAGCACCAGATCACCTTCTTTAAACGAGTGATGCTTTACACGGCCACCATGGTAGCCACGTAGCTTCTGCTAGTAGACGGCAGATCTCTCACATGCCAGCACGTGCTCTTCTTCAAGTTGGTCCACAGATAGTCGTCTGGATTCTTCAGCTTCATCCTCCTTATAGGCGGAAACTCTTGGTGCATCGTGGAGGATGTCAGATGCGAGAACTGCTTCTGCTCCATAAACCATGAAGAAAGGAGTCAAGTCGGTGGACCTGTTGGGTGTTGTTCGTAAACTCCACAAGACAGATCGTAGTTCCTCCGCCCAGGCTCCAGCTGCTCTACATAGCGGTGCCTCCAAGCATGGCTTGATTCCATGCAGAATTAGTCCATTGGCCCTTTCAACTTGCCCATTTGACTGTGGATGTACGTGCCATAGATGCTAGGTCAAGGCGTATGCCTTTCTCATGACAGTACTCCTCAACTTCTCCAAGAGATAAATTTCTGCCATTGTCGGTGATGATGCTATGTGGGAGACCAAATATCACCACTAGATCCCGGACAAACTTTAGGGTTGTTTCCCGGTCAAGCTTTGTAATGGGTTTAGCTTCAATCCATTTCGTGAATTAGTCCACTGCTACTAGCAAGTGTGTGAATCCACAAGGTGCTGGTTGCAAAGGCCCCACCATGTCTAGCCCCCAGACTGCAAATGGCCAAGTTATTGGTATTGTTCGTAATTCTTCAGCTGGAACATTTGGTTGTCTTGCATAAAATTGACACCCAAGGCATGTTTGTACCAACTTGTTGGCGTCCACCTTGGCGGTTATCCAGTAGAATCCTTGTCGGAAGGGCTTGGCCACCAACGATCGGGGAGCGGCGTGATGCCCGCAATCTCCGAGATGTATTTCTCTAAGGATTTCAATACCTTGTTGTTGGGAGACGCATCGTAGGAAGACTCCTCTGGTACTTATTTTGTATAGCTGGCCATCAATGATGACATAGCCTTTTTCTCTGCGTACTATTTTTCGTGTTTCGACTTCATCGGCGGGCAATGTTCCGTCTTGTAGATAATCCATGAACGCCTTCATCCAAGCCGGATAGGTCACTGTTACCGTGTTGACAAATGAATCCACTCTATCCGGGTTGTCAGGGTTCACTCCATTCACGGATGGAGTCCGTAAATGCTCCAGGAAAACACTTGGTGGAATTGGTCCACGAGCTGATCCAAGCTTTGACAGCAGATATGCCGCCTCATTATCTTCCCTTTTGACGTACTTGACTTCGTAGATGTCGAAGCACTTGGCTATTTCGTCTACTTTGTCTCGATATGCCGCCTTCATAGGGTTCCGCGCATTCCAGGTGCCAGCTACTTGCTGGGCAACCAAGTTGGAATCTCCACAACAAACTATGCGCTTGATGCCAATATCCTTGGCTATGCGAAATCCATGAATGAGGGCCTCATACTCCGCCATGTTATTTGTAGCATTGAAGTGGATCTGCAGGACGTATTGTAGCTTCTCTCCAGTTGGTGATTGCAATAATACACCATCCCTCGATCCATTGAGTAACTTTGATTCGTCAAATTGCATGACCCAATACTCTGGCTCTAGCATAGGAGTGTCTTCTGGTAGTTCTGTCCGATCTGCAAGAAAATCCACCAATGCTTGTGACTTGATAGCGTCAGTTCGCTTGTAGGTGATGTCGAAGGCGGCAAGTTCAATGCCCCACTTTGCCACCCTCCCTATAGCGTCGATGTTGTTGATGATGTTGGATAGTGGAGCTTTGCTCACTACTGTGATGGGGTACTCCTGGAAATAATGCCTTAGCTTTTGTGAAGCAAGGAAAACTCCATAAGCTATCTTCTGGTAGTGCGAGTAACACTGCTTGGATTCCGTCAAGACCTCGCTTACATAATAAACGGGTTGCTGAACTCCATATTCGTGCGTTGGTTCCTTGTGCCGATGACGATTTGCTGAACTCCATAATAAACGGGTTGCTGAACTCCATAATAAATGGGTTGCTGAACTCCACCATTATGACAATGCTGATTACTCTATTGGTCGCCGCCATGTATACTAACATAGGATCCCTTGGCACCGGTGCTGCAAGTATAGGTGGGGAGGAGAGTATTCTCTTCAACTCCTGAAGTGCTGCGTCAGCTTCGTACATCCATGTGAATTTCTCTGCCTTCTTGAGCAACTTGTATAGCGGCATAGCCTTCTCACCAAGTCGGCTGATGAACCGGCTTACTGCTGCAACGCAACCTGTAAGCCTTTATATGTCCTTCAGGCATGTCGGGAGTCTAATGTCAAGGATGGCCTTGATTTTCCCCGGGTTCACCTCGATTCCACGATGCGAAACGATGAAGCCTAATAGTTTGCCCGATGGTACCCCGAAGATGCACTTCTTTGGGTTCAGCATCATGTTGTATTTCCGCAGATTATCGAAGGTTTCCTACAAGTTAGTGATAAGATCATTTGATTTCTTTGACATTACCGCGATGTCGTCCATGTAAGCATGTACGTTGTGGCCTATTTGGTCATGCAGGCAATGTTGCATCGTCCGCTGGTATGTGGCACCAGCGTTTTTCAACCCAAAGGGCATCGTGGCATAGCAATAAGTGTCGTAGGGTGTGGCGAACGAAGTGGCCAATTGGTCCGACTTTCGCATCCAGATCTGGTGGTATCCTGAATAGGCATTGAGAAAACACAGAAGTTTCGAGACAGCCGTCAAATCAATGACTTGGTCAATGCGAGGAAACGAAAACGGATCCTTCAGATACACTTTGTTCAAGCCGGTGTAATCAACGCACATTCTTAATTCATTGGTTCCCTTTTTGGGGACAAGTAGAGGATTTGTCACCCAACGGGTGTGAATAACTTCTCGGATAAATCCATCCTTAAGTAACCTAGCTATTTCTTTGCCTATAGCCCTTCGTCTTTCATCACCAAAGCATCATAGAGGTTGTTTCACCGGTTTGGCATTAGGATCAATATTCAAGCTGTGCTCGACAAGTTCCCTTGGTACACCTTTCATGTCGGCAGGTTGCCAGGCAAAGATGTCCCTATTCTCACGGAGGAACTCGACGAGCGCATGATACGTTGCTAACGTATCTATAATTTTTGATGTTCCATGCTTGTTTTATATCTACTTTCTTATGTTTTGTCCACACTTTGGAGTATTTTTACACATCTTCTGGAACTAACCTATTAACAAGATGCCACTGTGCCAGTTGCCTGTTTTATGCTATTTTTGGTTTCAGAAAACCTAGTAAGGAAATATTCTCGAAATTGGGCCGGACAAAAGCCCAAGTCAATATTTCACCAGAAGGAACATAAAATCCGTAGGGGAGACGAAGTGGGGAACTAGAGCGACCACACCCTAGTGTCGCGCGACTAGCCCTAGCCACGCCACTAGGGGTTGTGCCCCCCTGGCGCTCCACCGACCTTTCCCCTTCACCAATATATTGCCTCCGGGACAAAAACCCTAAGTACCCGATCAAAATTCCACAAAAGAGTCTATAGTCGCCGCCATATCCATCCCTAGAATGGGAGGGATCTTAAGCTCTTCCCCGCACCCTACCGGAGGGGAGAGTTCACCCTGGAGGCCTTCTTCATCACCATGCTTGCCTCTGGTGTGATGCATGAGTAGTTCATCCCTGGACTACGGGTCCATGTAGAATCTAGATGGTTGGTCCTTCTCTTTTGTGCTACCATGTTTAGATCTTGTGAGCTCCATTCATGATCAAGATAATCTATTGGTAATCCTACATGTTGTGTTTGCGGGGATCGAATATTAAGATGCTATTTCAGATTGATTATTGATTCTATCATGTCTTTGTTATTTGTAATCTTGCATGCTCTCCGTTGTTAGTAGCTATCTTGGCCAAGTAGATGCTAGCAACTCCAAGAGTTAGTACTGATGCTCGATAGTGGGTTCATGCCTCTAGGAATCTGGGGAAGTGACAGAAATCTCCAAGGTACTAGATGTGTTGTTGCTACTAGAGAGAAAACATCAATCCTTTGTTCATAGAACAATCATATTGTTTACTTTACACACTTTGCTTAATGCAATCATCTATTGCTTGCAACTTAATACTGGAGGGGGTTCAGATGATAACCTGAAGGTGGATTATTAGTCATAGATGTAGTTGGATTACGGTCTATGTATAATGTTGTAATGCTCAATCAAATCTCATAGGAGTCAATATTATTAGTATATGCATGTATGCTTTCTCGATGTCTGTCAATTGCCCCGCTGTAATTTGTTCACCCAACATGTCATCTATCTTAAGGAGAATCACCACTAGTGAACTATGG
This sequence comes from Avena insularis, assembly GCA_023614405.1. NCBI lineage: Eukaryota > Viridiplantae > Streptophyta > Magnoliopsida > Poales > Poaceae > Avena > Avena insularis. The sequence goes on along the minus strand of CM042688.1, from coordinate 216,117,300 downwards.
ACCCCGGTCCATTCTTTTACCATCAATCTACAGTCTATTTACTGTTTTCTATTTACTTTCTACAAAGAAATTACTATCTTCCACACAATACGTTTAATCCTTTGTTTTCAGCAAAACCGGTGAGATTAACAACCTCGCTGTATGTTGGGGGCAAAGTTCTATGGTTGTTTTGTGCAGGATTCCAAGTTGGAAACAACACCTTGGAGGTGTTTCCTTGCTCCTACTGGTTCGATAACCTTGGTTTCATAACTGAGGGAAAACTTGTTGTTGTACTCATCATACCTTCCTCTTGGGGTTCCCCAACGAGCTCAACATATTGAGTAAGCAAGAATTTTTCTGGCGCCGTTGCCGGGGAGTCAAGGACATCTTCACACGGGGAGTCCCTCATAACCAATCTCTTTACTTTGTTTTATTTTTTTTCTTAGTTTATTTCTGCTTTGTTTGCTTGTTTCTTTATCAAAAACACAAAAAAGTTAGTTGTACTAGTTTGCTTTCTTTATTAAAACCCCAAAAAGATGACTACTCTTGAAAACACTAAGTTGTGTGACTTCACTAGCACCAACAACAATGATTTAATGTGCACACCTATTGCTCCACCTGTTCCTGAAGCTACTTTCTTTGAAATTAAACCTGCTTTACTCAATCTTGTTATGAGAGAACAATTTTCTGGAATTGGTATTGAAGATACTTCTGCTCATCTTAATAACTTTGTTGAACTTTTTGAGATGCAAAAACATAGGGATATAGATGGGGATATTATTAAGCTTAAATTGTTTCATTTCTATTTGTGAGGAAAAGCTAAAGAATGGTTGCAATCCCTAACTAGAAATAGTATTGATTCTTGGACTAAATTCAAAGATGCTTTCATTGGAAAATACTACCATCCTACTAAGATTATATCTATGAGAAGTGAAATAATGAAATTTAAACAATCTGATAATGAACATGTTGCTCAAGCTTGGGAAATAATGAAATCTTTGCTAAAGAATTGTCCCACTCATGGACCGACTGCTTGGATGATTATCCAGACCTTTTATGCAGGACTGAATTATTCTTCAAGAAATCTGCTGGATTCTGCTGCTGGAGGTACCTTTATGACCATTACTTTGGGTGCTACAACAAAGCGTCTTGATAATATGATGGTTAACTATTCTGAATGGCACACCGAGAGCTCCACAAGGTAAGAAGGTAAACTCTGTTGAAGAAACCTCCTCCTTGAGTGATAAAATTGATGTTATTATGTTTATGCTTGTTAATGGGAAAGCTCATATTGATCCAAATCATGTTCCCTTAGCCTCTTTTGTTGCTCAAGAAGAGCAAGTTGATGTGAACTTTATAAAAAATAATAATTTTAGCAACAATGCCTATCGAAATAATTTTGGTAATAATAACTATAGGCCATATCCTCCCAACAATGGTAATGCTTATGGAAATTCCTATAACAATAATAGAAGTGGAACCTCTGAACTTGAAGTTATTCTTAAATATTTTATTAGTAAACAAACTTCTTTAAATAAAACTATTGAGGAAAAACTCTCTAATGCTGAAAGAAATATAGCATCATTTTCTGAAGCTCAATCTTCTTTGAATAAAATGGCTGCTAAACCTGAAACTATTGAAAATCCCTTTGCTGCTACTAATGCCGTACAAGTTAGAATTGATGAAAATCTTAGACTATTAGCTGACTTGCATGCTAAGTGGGAAAGAGAAGATGAAATTGCTAGAAATATTAGTATTTCTACTATCACTACCACTAATGTTGAAGCTATTAAACCCAATGGAACCTTTTCTAATAAAAATGCAGAAATTCTTCGAAACATGGGAAACAATAGCTCTACTACTTTAGATGATAAGTATGATTTTGATCTTGATGGTTGCAATATCTCTGAAGTAATTATGTTCCTACAAAAGCTTTCTAAAAGTCCTAATGCTAGGGCAATGAATATGGCCTTTACAAAACACATTACTGATACTCTCATAAAAATTAAAGAAGAAAAAATAAAACATAAAGCTTCTATTCCTATGAAACTAGAAGATGGTTGGGAACCCATCATTAATATGAAAGTAAGTGATTTTGATCTCAAAGTTTTATGTGATCTTGATAGTAGTGTTTCTATTATGCCTAGAAGGATTTATGAAATGCTTGATTTGCCACCATTGGAAGATTGTTATTTTAATGTACAACTTGATGATAATGCTAAAAAGAAACTCATGGGGAGTATTAATGATATTCTTATTATGGTTAACAATGCCTATGTCCCTGTTGATTTCTATGTTTTGTATGTTGAATGCAATGCTTCTTGTCCTATTATTTGGGAAGACCTTTTCTTAGAATTGTTGGTGCCATAATTGATATGAAAGAAGGCACCATTAAATATAAATTTCCACTCAAGAAAGGTATAGAACACTTCCCCAAGAAGATAGAGAAGATTCATTTTGCCTCTCCTATTAAAACAAAATTTGTTCTTAATGCTTCTTCATTTGAGAATACTTGATTCTTTTCTTGCTCCTTATGCCTAACTTAAAGGCGTTAAAGAAAAGTACTTATTGGGAGATAACCCAGAAGTTTTAGTTGAGTCTTGGAAGTTATTACCTCTGTAATAACCTCTCCTTATCATTTTTGTGTGGATTTGGTGCCATGAGTAACCTCTAATGAGAGAAGAGTAATGCTTGAGAAAGTTATTGCCCCGAAACAGATTTTTTGTGCTTCGCTGTAAAAATTCGTGAAAAATCTCTGCACGTCGGTTTGAGCTCTAATTTTTTGTTCTTCTGCCCCAGGTTGTCATCCAACTTTCGTTAGTTCAACACTTTTAGATTTGAGCAACAGAAGGTCTTCGAAAAAATTGCTTTTTACCTGCTGGTTTGTTTTGACAGATTTCTGCCATTATTTGCATTTGCCTCTTAATCTCTTTCTCTTTGAGTTCCCTTTGATCATTTGAACTTTTTAAAGGAAGTGATACAGTAGCTTGTGTTTTAATGGAAGTTTTACTTGTGTTGAATCTGAACCAAATGACTTATTATCTTGAGTACACTAATGTTGCTAATGAAGATTGTGTGAAGTTTTGTATGAAGGAAATTTTCACGTGTAGGGAAAGAATGATGTAATAAGATGAAAAATGGACTAAACCTCAAGCTTGGGGATGCCACCCGTGTCACCCCAATAAATATCCAAGAAGTACAAGCGTCAAATCTTGGGGATGCCCAAGGCATCCCCTTCTTCATCAATAAAAATCTCAGGTTTCTTCCAAACACTTCATTTTTATTGTTTCATGCACAGTTGTGTTGTTCTTGGAGCGTCTTCGTTTTTGTTTTTGGTTTTCATTTGCTTAGTTTGCTTAGTTTGCTTGAATCAAATTGGTTGGACCCCCTCATTCATACATTAGTTTTCAAATAATATGGTTTGCATTGGAAAAGAGTAGGAAAAGTTCATGCTTAAGTTGTAAAAAGGAGCTTGTTTTTGACTGTGGCCTATGCTTTGTCATGTCATGCTTGATATTGTTTTGGCTTTATGCATAGTGAGTTTCATTGTAGCATGACATGTTATAAACAATTGAGATTTCTTAATGTGCCTTGAAAGAATCATGCGTTGTTTTAGCATAGTATTGTGGTATTATCGTTTGATGCTTTATTTGGGTTGACTTGGCGCATGCTCACACCATGTTATGACTATACCAAGTGACCATAGCCTCTATGATCCTTTGACTTGTAATATCACTTTATGCTTTAATTAATGATGTTTTGTCATTTTGCATGATTATGGCCATTATTGCTATCTTAGTTGGTCGCTCCCAGTCTTTTTCTAGCCTCCATACCAAGTATGAGTTCCACTCATGCATCCAACTCCAAATAAAACCAAGTTATTCCAAAGAGTCCACCATACCTACCTATTAGCATTTTCTACTCTAAGTATATTCATGTTTTTATCTACCTTCCTAATTAAACTTGTTATTTGAAAATTAGTGATTAAAGCTCTCACGAACTTGATGGCACACTTTACTTTCTTGCACTTAATAATCTTGAACCATTGTGTCCATCTTTGTTGCGTATATTCTTGCGCTTTATAAGTTGAAGTTGGCAGAACCATGTATCATGGGGAACGCTTTCAACATTGCACTTATTATTCCGTTGATATGATGATTCTTTTGCTTATGGATCCTGGCGGTGTGAAATAAAAGGGGACCTTGTAAGATCATTGAGTTTGTATGTGTGTTAGAGAAACGCCTGGGTCGCTATCCTAAGCCATGCCTAATCATGGTGGATACTTGCAGCATAACCATAATGAGCATTCTATGAAGCATCCTCAATTAAAACATATGGAAATAGCAAATAAAAAGATCGCTGAGATGCTCATTGTCTGTTGCCTTATCATTTTGATATGGGATAGCTCATGTGTCATGGGGCAAGGGTACCCCGTTGGCGGTTCTCTATGATACATACGTACTTACAATGACAAGAGCTTACTTGTGACTGAAGTTGAGTAGCATGAGGTTCGGTACTCGTAAACAAGGGGCATGAGATTTCAACTTATAACTTGTCAAGCATATCCTCTTAGTTGTGTCACTTTAACCTTAATCACTTGAAGATGCCTATGATAGGGGCAATGAGAGCTGAAAGCTAATAAGTACCATAACTTTTGAAAGCTCTTTGTCAGGGGGATGACCTCCAGATACCCCAACCAGACAAGAATCATGACATTCGGATCGCGTCCGGCTCGCTGAGCATAGTCGGACAGAAGCAAGTCGAGCCGACTACCTCGCGTTAACCGGATCGGCAAGAAGCAGCAAGACACGAGACTGGCTACATCATCGTAGCCGGAACCAATCAAGAGGACAGAGTTACGTATGGCATAGTGCACGATACGCCCTGGTACGACGACAAGACCCGCAACTACTTGGCCATACCGAAGACTTCTGCTGGTGACGCGGGAACAGTGTCCAGATGCTGACGACAGGCTCGCACGACGTTCACTGTACCCAGACGACCATACCACTCGTACTGTCATGAGACATAAGTGTACCGAGTACTGTAGATGACCAGCCGGCTGGGACCCTCCTATGGGGCCCGCCAGCCGGACTGGCCAGTGAGACCGTTGCCTCTCTGCCTATATAAGGAGAGGCAAGGCCTCAGTAGATAGGGTTGGTCTCATTGCATTTAAGATAGTAGCTAGAGAATGCAGCTCGAGGAGCAATTGTAGCCCGTATACCACTCATAGTCAGATCGGCAGGAGTAGGAGCTTTACCTCATCACGAGGGCTCCGAACCTGGGTACTTCCTGTGTCCTGCTACACTTGGTTGTCTCCAATCCCTCCTGCGGACGCCGTCGATAACTTCCCTTCTAGTCCCCACACCTCTATCTAACCTCCTTAGGTACTGTCATTCCCAATACAACGATAGTTGGTGCCCACCATGGGGCTAAATGGCTTCGACCGGACTCACGTTGCGCCCGGGACCCCGCACTTCAGCTGTTGAGCGCGTGGCCTCCGGCCTGGTGCTCACGCTCGGCGCACTCGACTGCATCATCGACAATGCTTCCTACTTCACCGGAACCTCGTTTCCGGCAAACGGTTCGATCCTGCTCTTCGGCGACCTGCCCGTCTACTTCACCGCCGTGCCGGAGCGTTTCCCTAGGGAAATCGTTTCCGTCACGGAATCGCTGCACCGCGGAGGCAGCACCCCCGTCGCCCCTCGTAGTGTCGAGGTTATGATGGCTGGCTCCAGCTCTCACCCCCGCCAGCCTCGGGAGAAGGGCAGGAATCCGGTGGAGGAGGCCATCGACCGGATCCTCACGCCGGTTAACCTCGGGGACAACCCCGAGGAGGCGGAGGATAACTTCACCATGGAGAGGCAGCTTCTCCTATAGGAGGCAATGGAGCTGGCTGTGACCCAGAAGCAAATCGAGATCACCCAGCACGAGAATGACCACGCGCACGGCCACACACCGGCTACCGCAGAGCCGAGTTGATGCGGATAGGTACGACACTGGGGCGGCGAGCTGGGCGGCAGGATGGAGAGGGACAGCGAGCCGGATCGGCTACCTACTCTCATCCGGCCCACCAACAGCACACCCATCAAGAATCTGCGCGCGGCACGAGCCACGGCAAACGAACTGCCCAACCTAGAGGGCGAGGAGCGAAATCGGCAGCATGCCCGGGTCCAGGAGCTCCTCCGGATTGCGGACGAGCAGGCAGACGCAAACCGGCAGATGCAGGAGGACCCCACCTGCTCAAAAGGGAGTAAGACGCCTGCTAACAGCAAGGGCGCACCCGTGAGACCCAGCAGGCGTCCTCTCCTCCGGCTAAAGCTCGCAGCAAGCACTACAACTCTGGCAACAAGGGCCAGCTGCGCCAGGAGCAAATGGTGAACAACAACCCACCGCCTTCCCCTTCGCCAACCGGTGTGCCAAAATTTATCGGCTCCCGTCTCTCGGGCCGGGTAGGGGCGCCCAACCCGGATCGTCTGGATGCCCGCGACCGCATCAAGATCCTCGCTCAAGCGTGCGTCACGGAAGAGGAAGACTCCATCAGACCGGTTTGTTTCGGACCCCGCATCCGGAATGAGTCGTTTCCGGATAAGTTCGCCCTACCCAGAGACACCCCGAAGTACGACAGCATCATGAACCCGAAAGACTAGTTGATCGACTATGCCACTGCAGTCGGCAAAGCCCATGGGAACAAGCACACAGTTGCGCGCTATGTCCCCCTGATGCTAACCGGGTCCACGAGGACATGGCTCAATAACTTCGCACCCAACAGCATCAACGCCTGGCCAGACTTTGAGATGGTGTTTGTTCGCAACTTCAACGGCACGTACAAGCGTCCGGGCTGCCCACGCGACCTAGCCTTGTGCGTTCAGGGCGACTGCGAGACGGACCGCGAGTACCTCGCCAGGTGGACAGAGTTGCGCAACACCTGCGAAGGAATCCTGGAGAGCCAGGCCATAGGCTTCTTCATCGAGGGGTGCCGAGAAGGCACCATTCTTCGCCACCGGCTACTGTGTGACGAGCCGAAAACCATGGTAGAGCTCATGACGGTTGCGGACCAGTACGCCATGATGGATGCTGCTATGAAGAAACCCCTCCGAGTAAGTGTTGATGAATGTCCGACTCCGACGGAGCCGGCCCGCGACTGCCCGAGTAATCCGGCTGGAGAAGCCGGATCCTCCAAGCACCACGGCAACGACAACCGGTTCCACAGGGACCGCCAAGCCGGACAACAGAAGCCTCGCTACCACGCACGGCAGGTCAATGCTATAGAGGGTGCGCCCGACGCACCGGCTAACGATGCAAGAAGGCAGAAGCGGCGGCTTACTTTCAACCAGATGTTTAATGGCCCATGCAAGTGGCATAGCGGTCCCTTCAAACCGGCTATGCACACCACCCAAAACTGCAGCTGGACCCGCCAACTAAAGGACCAGCGCAGCCAGCAAAGTCTTCCCCCGCCCCCTCCTGGTGGACCACCACCACCGGCTAGGGGATCCGGCAACGGCGGCAATGGCGGCAACACCGGCAACAACAACAATGGATACCCCCAGCCGCACACCGCCTACCACATCTTTGAGATGGAGCTAGACGACAAGCACAGCCATAGATGATGCTCCAAGGAGGTCAACGCCATCGTTTCTCCGGTCCCCCAGTACCTGAACTATTCAGAAACTCCCATCACCTAGAGCCGGGAAGACCAGCCCGACCAGCTTCCGACTCTCGGGGGCTACGCTATGGTGCTCGACCCCCTCATCGTCTCCAACGAGCGCACCTGCCGTTTCTCGCGCGTCCTCATCGACGGAGGCAATAGCCTCAACCTCCTCTACCGGTCTTTGCTGGAGAAGCTGGGCATCCGCGAATGCGACCTGCACCCGACTACCACAACGTTCCATGACGTACTGTCAGGGCCGGCTTGCACTCCGCTGGGCAAAATCCAGCTAGACGTCATCTTCGGAACCAAGGAGAACTTTGGCCGCAAGCCGATTTGGTTCGAAGTGGTGAACCTGACGAGCTCCTACCATGCTCTCCTCAGGCGCCCCGCCCTTGCCAAGTTCATGGCCGTCACCCACTACGCGTATCTCAAGACGAAGATGTCGGGACCAAATGGCATGATCACCGTCGCCGGCTGCTTCAGGCGGTCGATGGAGTGCGCCTCAGCCGGCTCCAAGCTGGCAGAGGCCCTCATCATAGCCGAAGAAAAGCGCGTGATCATGAGCAACATGGCCATGGCCCAGCAAGAAATGCCGGCTAGCAGCAAGCCAACTGGGGAAGGAGCTCTCCAACCAGCAAAGGAGACGAAGAGGATCCTGCTCGACCCCTCCGACCCGACCAAGTTCGTCACCATTGGTGCCGTCTTGGACAGCAAATAGGAAGGCGCACTTGTCGACTTCCTCCGTGAGAATTGGTACATCTTCGCATGGTCACCCAAGGACATGCCAGGTGTGCCGAGGGAGTTCGCCGAGCACTCACTCCATGTGCGGCCGGATGCCAAGCCAGTCAAGCATCCTTTGTGCCAATTCGCAGAGGAGAAGAGGAAGATTATTGGTGACGAGATCACCTGGCTCCTTGTAGCCGGGTTCATCATGGAAGTGTACCACCTGGACTGGCTGGCCAACCCAGTCCTGGTGTTAAAGAAGAACAAGACCTGGCGCATGTGTATCGACTACACCAACCTGAACAAGGCGTGCCCGAAGGACCCATTCTCCTTGCCCCGTATCAATTCCACGACCGGCTGTGATTTGTTGTCTTTCTTGGATTGTTACTTTGGTTACAATCAGATCCAGCTAAATCCGGCTGACCAGATAAAAACATCGTTTATCACCCCGTATGGGGCTTTCTGCTATGTAACCATGCCTTTCAGTCTGAAGAAAGGCACTACCTACAAGCGATGCATGCAGAAGTTCTTACACTCGCAGATCGGCCAAAACATGCATGATTATGTGGATGATGTGGTCATCAAGACCAAGGAGAAGCACACCCTCCTCGAGGACTTCGGGAGATGTTCGGCAACCTCCGGCAGTACCAGATGAAGCTGAACCCGGAGAAATGCGTCTTCAGAGTCCCATCCGGCCAGCTACTCAGTTTCCACGTTTCACAACGAGGGATCAAGGCAAATCCAGAAACGATTGCGGCCATCGAGAGAATTCAGCCGCCCACGAGCCTGCGTGGAGTCCAAAAGTTCACCGGATGCCTAGCCTTGCTGAGCCATTTCGTCAGCCGGCTGGGTCCAGAAGTTCATCGAATGTCTAGCCTCGCTGAGCCATTTCGTCAGCCGACTGGGAGAGAAGGCACTTCCGCTATACCAACTGATGAAAAAGACGGACAAGTTCTCCTGGACCTCGTAGGCCAATGCCGCTTTTCACGATCTCAAGCGCATGCTATCCACAGCGCTGGTTCTAGCCACGTCGGCTAGCAAGGAGCCGATGTTGCTCTATATAGCAGCAATCAGCCGGGTCATCAGCGTCGTCCTGGTGGTGGAGGGCCCCGAGGAAGGCAAGGCTCAGCCGGTTCAGCGACCCTTCTACTACCTTAGTGAGGTTCTCTCCCTCTACAAGAAGAACTACCCCCACTACCAGAAGATGTGTTATGGCGTGTACCTGGCGTGCCAGAAGCTCAAGCACTACTTCCAGGAGCATCCGATTAAGGTCGTGTGCACCGCACCCCTTTTGGAAATCATCAGCAACAAGGACGCCACCGGCCGAGTCGCCAAGTGGGCCATCGAGCTTGCCGCCTACTCCATCCAGTAAGAGCCTCGACTCACGATCAAGTCACAAGCGCTGGTAGACTTCCTCGTCGACTGGGCCGAGACCTAATACCTCCTACCGGTTCTGGATTCGGACCATCGGAGGATGCACTTCGATGGGTCGAACATGATCGGGGGCTTGGGATCCGGCATCATGCTCAACTGAAACAAAGGAGAGTGGCTAGAGTACGTCCTCCAGATCCACTTCAAGGCCTCCAACAACATAGCCGAATATGAGGCGCCGGCGCACGGCCTCCGGCTAGCCAGAGAGATCGGTGTCAACCGGATCCTTTGCTTTGGCGATTCGGATTTGGTGGTGCAGCAGATATCCAGAGAGTAGGACGCCCGCGATGCAAACATGGCTCTCTACCGGTTCCACATATAGAAGCTCAGCGCCTGCTTCGACGGATGTGAATGCCATCACTTCACGCGCGTCAACAACGAGGCAGCCGACTCGCTCGCACGAATTAGATCCACCAGGTAGGCGATCCCACCTGGGGTCTCCTTGGAGCACCTACGCAAGCCCTCCATCAACCCGTCCCCCGAGTCGGATTCCATCATCTGGGCAGGGAGTGCCTCGGTTGACAGTGCAGCAGACGCAGAGCCGACGGAACCTCCAAAGAAGGAGGCCAGCACCAACTCTGGCAAATCCGTACCCTCCGGCTCGCAAGACCCGGGGGCTGCCGATTCGACAAGTGGCTCGGGGGCTGCCGTTCTGGGTACCTCATCCGGACGACCCCCCGACGACCATCAACTGGAGAGCGGAAGCGTCCTCACCATCTGGGAGATACCATCCTGTGGGCAACCCTTCACGGACTGCATCGCCAATGGAGAGCTTCCAGACGATGAGGTGGAAGCCAGGCAAATTCGGCGCCGCGCACACACGTACACCATCATCAACAAAGAACTGTACAAGCGCAGCGTATCCGGCATCTTCCAAAGGTGTGTCAGCATGCACACAGGCTACTGGCTGCTCAAGCACATCCACTAGGGAGAGTGCAGGCATCACGCTTCGTCAAGGGAAATAGTCGCCAAGGCGTTCCGCCACGGTTTCTATTGGTCCACCGCCCTCGAGGACGCCGAACAGCTAGTCTGCACGTCCAACGAGTGCCAATGCTTCGGGCAGCTTAGGCACATGCCGGCTTTAGTACTCAAGACCATATCGATTACCTGGCCTTTGGCTGTTTGGGGCCTCGACATGGTCAGTCCCTTCAAGCGGGAGCGCGTGGGCATGACCCATCTGCTGGTGGCGGTGGACAAGTTTAGAAAGTGGATAGAGGCCAAACCTATCTGGAATCTGGACGGGGCGACAGTCATCGCCTTCTTCACCGACATCATCAACCGGTTCGGCTACCCGAACAGCATCATCACCGACAATGGTATGAACTTCGCCAAGGGGGCCTTCGCCCGGTTTTGCAGCAACAAGGGCATCCGGCTAGACCTTGCTTCTATCGAACACCCGCAATCTAACGGGCAAGTCGAAAGGGCGAACGGCTTAGTGCTAGCCGGCATCAAGCCACGCCTCATCGAGCCCTTGGAGCGATCGCCCGGATGCTGGATTGAAGAACTTCCGGCTGTGCTGTGGACCCTCCGCACCACGTCGAATAGGCAACCGGCTACACCCTGTTCTTCCTCGTCTACGGCTCGGAAGCCGTCCTCTTTGCGGACATCGAGTTCGACTCTTCGTGCAAGCTCCTCTACGATGACAAGGCCAATCAGGAGGCGCTGGAGGATGGCGTGGACCTCCTCGAGGAGGCCCGTGAGCTGGCGCTGTCCAGATCGGCCATGTACCAGCAATGTCTACGCCACTACCATTCAAGCCGGATCCGCCCTATCGCATTCCGCGAGGGCGGCCTGGTTCTCCAGCCGGTGCAAGACACGAAGGGCATGCATAACGACTCCTACTACCTCATCGACGCGCAGCAGCCGTGCAAGAACAAGATGCACAAATCAGATGAGGAGACAGAACGCCCCTGGAACGCGGCCCTACTCCGCCCATTTTACACCTAGTCACTAGACAGCGTATGTATCCCACAAACCTTATGAATGAAAATGCGGACCCCTACGAGATACTCAGTCCCCACACCTCTATCTAACCTTCTTAGGTATTGCCGTTCCCAATACAACGACACTCTTCATGAGACTTGAATCCCCGGTTCCTTCTATGAAGGCCTTTCTTTTACTTTTATGTTGAGTCTCCATCTTCTATATTTATGCACCTATTGAGAGACCATAGTGGCCATTCTTAGTTTAATGTGCATTGTCCCAAGACTTGTTGATTGATGCATAACTTTGATATTGCTTGTTCTTAAATTATTTGTATCTAGTCACCCTTATGAACTTTGAAGGTCTCCTATGCATTTATGTTTTGCTACTCTGTGAGGGACAAGCTGAATATCATTCTTATTATGTTTTCTTTATGTGAAACAAACAAACGTCTTACAAAGCATTGTTATCATGAATCTTTTGTTTGTTCCTTTTCATGCTACATCATAGTTGCTATGTCTTATTGTTAGAACTATATCTTTCGTGCTATGTTAGAGTACTATGATCCTAGCTATCAATGTGCCTTGATCAAGATTGTGATTGTGCATGTCACCTCAAAAATTATTCTTTCTGTTTATCACTTACCTACTCGAGGACGAGCAGGAGTTAAGCTTGGGTATGTTGATACGTTGCTAACGTATCTAAAAATTTTGATGTTCCATGATTGTTTTATATCTACTTTCTTATGTTTTGTCCACACTTTGTAGTATTTTTACACATTTTCTAGAACTAACCTATTAACAAGATGCGACAGTGCTAGTTGCCTATTTTCTGCTGGTTTTGGTTTCAGAAATGCTAGGAAGGAAATATTCTCGGAATTGGACCGGACAAAAGCCCAAGTCAATATTCCACCAAAACGAACACATAGTCCAGAGGGGAGACGAAGCGAGGAACTAGGGCGACCACACCCTAGGGTGGCGCAGCCAGCCCTAGCCGCTCCACCTGGGGGTGTGGGGCCCATGGCGCTCCACTGACCTTTCCCCTTCGCCTATATATTGCGTCCGGGACGAAAACCCTAAGTACCCGATCAAAATTCCACGAAAGAGTCTGTAGCCGCCGCCATGTCCATCCCTAGATCGGGAGGGATCTGAAGCTCTTCCCAACACCCTGCTGGAAGGGAGAGATCACCCTGGAGGCCTTCTTCATCACCATGCTTGCCTCCGGTGTGATGCGTGAGTAGTTCATCCCTGGACTACGAGTCCATGTAGTAGCTAGATGGTTGGTCCTTCTCATTTGTGCTACCATGTTTAGATCTTGTGAGCTCCGTTCATGATCAAGATCATCTATTTGTAATCCTAGATGTTGTGTTTGCAGGGATTCGATGGATATTGATATGCTATTTCAAATTGATTATTGATTCTATCATGTCTTTGTTATTTGTGATCTTGCATGCTCTCTGTTGTTAGTAGCTATCTTGGCCAAGTAGATGCTAGCAACTCCTAGAGGGAGTATTTATGCTCGATAGTGGGTTATTGCCTCTAGGAATCCGGGGAAGTGACAGAAATCTCTAAGGTACTAGATGTGCTATTGCTACTAGGGAGAAAACAACAATCCTTTGTTCATAGAACAATCGTATTGGTTACTTTATACACTTTGCTTAATGCAATTATCTGTTGCTTGCAACTTAATAATGGAGGGGGTTTGGATGATAACCTGAAGGTGGATTATTAGTCATAGATCCAGTTGGTTTATGGTTTATGTATAATGTTGTAATGCCCAATCAAATCTCATAGGAGTCAAGATGATTCGTATATGCATGTATGCTTTGTCGATGTTTGTCAATTGCCCCATTGTAATTTGTCAACATGTCATATATCTTAAGGAGAATCACCACTAGTGAACTATGGACCCCGGTACATTCTTTTACCATCAATCTACAATCTATTTACTTTGTTCTGTTTACTTTCTACAAAGCAATTACTATCTTCCACACAATACGTTTAATCCTTTGTTTTCAGCAAAACCAGTGAGATTGACAACCTCACTGTAAGTTGGAGGCAAAGTTCTGTGGTTGTGTTGTGCAGGATTCCAAGTTGGAAACAACACCTTGGAGGTGATTCCTTGCTCCTACTGGTTCGATAAACTTGGTTTCATAACTAAGGGAAAACTGGTTGATGTGCACATCATATCTTCCTCTTGGGATTCCCCAACGAGCTCAACATATTGAGTAAGCAGCACGCTTTCCTATTTGGGATCCAGGTCCATGCCAATGGCGGTGGTCTTGGAGGAATCACCTTCAACAAGCTCCACCTGCTTGGTCTTGATGGCGGCCTTGAAGGCGGGTTTGGCAGCAGTGATCTGCTTCTTCGAAGCCGGCATCTCCGAGGCATCGACCTGGTTCTGGATCTCCTTGAACTCCTCACCGTAGTGGACTACTTTGGCGAAGGCGGCTTCACTGAGCTCACACTCTCGTGGCTTGGTGAAGCTTACGTCAACGGTGATGATGCCATTTGGTCCGGGAAACTTGAGTTTGTTGTAGAGAAAGCATGGACTTACGAGGAAGGAGTGGAAGATGATGTGTCCGAAGATGACATGGTGCACGCTCTTGAAAGGCACCACTTCAAAGGTCATGCATTCTTGTCGGTAATTTTTTACATCGCCAAAAGTGACCGGAAGGGTGATGCAGCCCAGGGAATTTGCTTGTCGGCCAGGGACGACCCCATGGAACATGGTGTTGCTCTTCCTTAGCTGGGTCTCCGTCAAGTTCATCTTGTGCAGTGTATCCAGGTACATGATGTTGATGCTTCCACTATCCACGATGCACTTGGTGAATTCCGTGCCGTCAATCAAAGGGTTGATGACCATGGCATACTGGTTTTATGTTGGGATGAGTTCTGGGTGATCCTTCCTATCCCAAGTAATTGGGACTTCCGACCACCTGACGTACTGGGGAACTAGAGGGAGGGTAGCCATCAGTATCATCAGAGAGGTTGTCTGGGCCCAGACGGTTGGGGTGCCAAGGAAGGTGTGGTAACATGGAGCCTTCTTTTCGAAGGGATTTTTTCCTTTAGCCTCTCCCTTATCAAAAGATTTTGGGTCCACGTCCTCGTCCATATCACTTGATTCCTTGGGTTCTTCCTCCTTCTTCTTCCCTTTGCCCTTTCCGCGGGATCTATTTTTTCGACTTCGCTTGTAGCCAGACCCAGGGTCCTCCTTGAGATCATTGACAAACTTGCACTAGCGATTGGTATGGGTGGATTTGCCATTGGGGTCAAGATGGACGAAACACGACATATCGCGGTACTCTTCATATGTTTGGGGAATGTAGGGCGCTGAGGGTGTAGTGTCACTCCTCTGCTGGCCACTGCTAGCTCCCCGACCATGTCCACGCTGTCCGCCATTGCCTCTGCCAGTGAATGTTGCGGCGACCATGTCGGCTACTTGCTTCTCTTCGGGTGGATTCTTCCGCTTGTTATTGTTGTTCTTCTTAGCCTGGGTAGGGATTGCTATTACCGGCAATTATCCACGCGCGTCGTCATCAGCAGCGGCGAACTCGCTAGCCATGGTGATCATTGCGTTGAGGTCGAGGTCATTGTTGTCTTGCTTGCGCTTCAACTTGTGCTGAAGCAAAGTTCCCTTTTCCAGACCATCAATGAAGGCAGCCATGGCGGTCAGTTCATGCACCCTTGTCCAGGTATTTTTCATATCTAGCCAGCGAGAGAGGTAGGCACGGGAGGTTTCATCCTTTTCTTGCACACACCACTGTAGGTCTCCGACAGTGCAGGGACATTTGTACGTAACCTCGAAATTCTTGGTGAACACTTCATGCATGTCCAACCAATTGCATATTGATTTCTCTGGTAAGTCGTCGATCCATTGTCGGGCGGTGCCGGTCAACATGAGTGCGAGGTACTTGACTGTAGTCCTGCAACCATGTTGCTAGTCTGGCGGTGCCGTTGTATGGATCGCTTCGCTGTAGTCCTGCAACCATGTTGCTAGTCTGGCGGTGCCGTTGTATGGCTTGATGGTCTTTTATATCGGAGGCCCTTGAGGTAGGTTGTGGCCCATATGACTGGTCCAAAACAACATGGACCAAGGTATGGAAGCTCCCGAGCTTCTTGGATCTTGTCCAACCGTGTACGTGCATCGTATGGCTCTGGCTGCTTGCCTTTTCCGTCATGGGGAGGGGAATTGTGGTGTGATCTATGAGATCCACCGTGTCCTCCACCATGATGGCTGCTAGGTGGCGATGGTGGCGGTGGAGGCGGTGGGTTACCTCTCTTTCTATGCCCCTCCTGCGATTCCTCGCGCCTGTCGCGGTTGCTTGTCAGACGTGGCGGTTCCTTGTGGGACCTGCATCTGTGTCTGTCATGGCCGCTGCGTTCTCCGGCATGCCAAGGCTGTTCGCCCTGATCACGTATAATGATGCTGGACTAGGACCTCCTTGGAGGTGGCATGCTTGTGCAGTGCCGTGGCTATGGTTCCACGTGACGTCGAGATGGTGGTGGAGGTGGCGAGCGGTGGGGACGAGCCTTTTCTCCGTGGTCGGAGGATATGGGGATAGCGTCAGTCCTGTTGTGTGCCTCTCTCCATCTTCGCTTTGTAGAGCCTGTGCACGATCCTTCGTAGCGGGGAGATTTTGGCCTTCTGCGGCTGTTCAGGGTTGACTGGAAAAGCTCCGGGTTGGACTCAAGCCTCTGCGAGGCGACCTTTTCATGTTGCTTGCATGCCTTAGCGACAAGGTCGTACACCTGAGCAACTACTTCTGGTGACCTGTCCTACTCTAGGAGGGTCTTAGAAACGGCAATGTTGAGAGATGGGGTTGGCCTGACCTGCCTCCCTCTGAATCTATGTAAGGGGTGGCTTTGTCGGCTTAGACCCGTTAAATCCCAAGCCTTGCCGAACACCGGGATATTCGACAATGTGAGCTGGTACCTTCTTTGTTTTATGCTTTAACATCAATTGCTTGTAGTTGGCCTCCATAGCTCTTGACGCCTTGATTGAGTGATGGGCCTTAGCCATGTCTTCGTCCAGCTTAGCGCCTTGCTCCGTGATGCACTTGGCCTGCACAAGATTTCCGCATGCTTCTCATCAAGCTCCATAATGCTCCGGATATGGGCGACGGTGATTGGTTCAACAAGAAGTGCGCCGTAGATAGCTTTGTCGGCGGGAGTGGATAGTGGGTTGCCAGCTTCAGACGTTGACGGTGGCATTGGGGGCTGATTCGATTGTCGAGACGTACTAGCGGCCGTGGTAAGTTCCTGCGCCGGTGGTAGGCAGGTAACCGGAGGAGGCAGAGCCTTGGCCGGAGCTGGAGGCTCGGCGGCTTTCTTAGCTGCTGCTGCTCTGGTGACCGCTGGCAGGGGCGGAGCTCTCTCATCTTCCCGTTCATGTCCGTCTTCTTCAATCATGCTCCCAATGGTGACTAGAACCTGGTGGGAAGTGTTGGTCTTCTCGGCACGCTCCTCCTTCTCGATCTCCTGCTCGATCTCCCTCATAATAGCGTCGTATTCCTTCAAGTTAGCGTCCGAGCCACCGACATCCATACTGTTGTCGGCGTAAAGTGCATCGAGGACGGAGTCGGATTGGCTTAGGTGTTGGCGATGGCGATGGCGATGGAGGATGTGGATGGTGATGGAGGCGGGCCATTGTTGTTGTTTCCTCCTCCGGCTTCAACGGTGGTTGCTGCCATGGCCTCTTCGTTGGCATCCACATATTCATTGACGATGGCAACCATCTCGCCAAGGTTGAGAGGACCTGCGGCCTGCCGCCTTTGGAGGGTATGCCAGAGAAGTGTTCCAGGCATGTGCCCTTCCACGAAGTGGTACACGAGCTCGTCGGCACGATCTCCCTCTAGGGTTTCCCTCACCCTCATCAATCTGGCAAGGTATTCGCGGGGAAGCTCTCCATCCCTTTGAACACATCTGGCCAGATCGAAGATGGTGACGATGCCGACAAAGTGTGACCTGCGCATTTCTAATGCTTGGGGAAGCCAAGCGGATTTGCGGGGTCCTTCCACCTTTATATCCTGCATAGGGGCGGTTTGGATGCACCTTGAAATTTCTTGATCCGAGCCACCATACTCCAAAGAGAGGTATGGCCCCGATCCTCCCGCGAATGTGTCCTGCTCATAGGCGGTCCGTGCGGGGCTTGAGGAGTTTCCGACTTCCTGGGAGCTAGGACCCGAGTCAGTTTCGCCGATGAAGATGTGGATGTCTCCGAAGGGGCAGTGCATGGGGTTCATCTTTGCCGGCACCCAAAACTCATCTGGAGGGACGATCGGGATGTTGCCGGAGAAGAGAACGCGACCGATGGCTACGGTATCGCTGATTCCCGTGAAGAGATTGGACCTCGCCTAGTGTAGAACTCAAAGCGCCTCTTGCCCCATGGTGGGCGCCAACTGTCGTGGTATTTCCGATGAGTACGCCATGGAGGGGTCCTCACAGTGCATGTTTAGAGATGTGGGGTAAGGCGGAGAGTTGGCGGGTATGAGGTAACATAGCTTACCCAGGTTCAAGTCCCTCAATGGTGGCGGAACTCTACTCCTTCTAAAAATCACTATAATGGCAATACGCCGAGTTAGAGAGATAGGTTCGTTGTGCGAGGTGTTGCGCGTTATACGCAGCAATCTATTGTGTTCTGCCCTAAAGGCTCCTGCAGGTCGGCTTATAAAGGCGCCAAGACCTAGTGTTTACAGGGAAAGGTCCTTGCCGGACAAGGTAAAGAGTCCTACACTAATACGAACTAGTCTTCTGTGTCTTGTACTCCAAGGCTCCCAGTATGTCGGTGACTCTTGCATAGCCTTCCTTTATCCCGCATGGGCCTCCCTTCAGGATCCTTCTAACTGGGCCGCCCAGCAGGCCATAGGCCTTGCTACCAACTATGGGCCACCCGGGTTAGGCGGATTGGTGAAGCGAGACTCTCAGTTGCACAGCTTCCACATCCAATACATCACAATTCAGCTGAAACATGCAAGCCGAAGCATACCTTTTCATCAACCCAATTAGTGGGCTGTCACACGTTGGAGGAACCATGATGCCTCATTCATCCATGAAGTTGAACTTTGTAGTCTACTTTGGCCCAATGATACATTGCAAATGTATCTATAATTTTTGATGTTCCATGCTTGGTTTTATCCACTTTCTTGTGTTTTGTTCCAACTTTGGAGTACTTTTCATATGATTTCTTGGACTAACCTATTAACAAGAGCCACAGTGCCAGCTGCCTGTTTTCTGTTGTTTTTGGTTCCAAGAAAGTCAGAAAATGAATATTCTCGGAATTGGACGGGACAAAAGGCAAAGTGCCTATTTTTCCGGAAGTCATCAGATGCGAGAATATGAAACGGAGAGGGGCCAGAGGGCGGCTACACCACCTGGCCGCGCGGCCAGCATTGGCCCGCGCCAGGGGTGGTGTGGCCAGCCTAGGCACCCCCTCGGCCTCCCCTTCCGCCTATAAGATGCCCTCGGGACGAAAACCCTAAGTGCCCGATCAAAAATCCACGAAAGAGTCTGTAGCCGTCGTCATCTCCATCCTTAGATCGGGAGGGATCTGAAGCTCTTCCCGGCACCCTGCCGGAGAGGGGAATTCACCCTGGAGGCCTTGTTCATCACCATGCAAGCCTCCGGTGTGATGCGTGAGTAGTTCATCCTTGGACTACGGATCCATGTAGTAGCTAGATGGCTGGTTCTCCTCCTTTGTGCTTTCATGTTTAGATCTTGTGAGCTATGTTCATGATCAAGATCATCTATTTGTAATTTTGCATGTTGTGTTTGCGGGGATCCGATTGATATTGAGACGCTATTTCAGATTGATTATTGATTCTATCGTGTCTTTGTTATTTGTGATCTTGCATGCTTTCCGCTGTTAGTAGCCATCTTGGCCAAGTAGATGCTAGCAACTCCAAGAGTTAGTATTTATGCACGATACTGGGTTCATGCCTCTCGTAATTTGGGGAAGTGACAGAAATCTCTAAGGTACTAGAAGTGTTGTTGCTACTAGGTAGAAAACAACAATCCTTTGTTCATAGAACAATCGTATTGTTTACTTTACACGCAGTTCGTAAAGCAATAATCTGTTGCTTGCAACTTCATACTGGAGGGGGTTCGGATGATAACCTGAAGGTGGATTATTAGTCATAGATGCAGTTGGATGTCGGTCTATGTATAATGTTGTAATTCCCAATCAAGTATCAAAGGAGTCAAGATGATTAGTATATGGATGTATTTATTTCTCGATGTTTGTCAATTGCCCCGCTGTAATTTGTTCACCCAGCATGTTATCTATCTTAAGGAGAGCCACCTCTAGTGAACTATGGATCCCGATCCTTTTCTTTTACATACAATCTACAATCTTTTACTGCTTTGTGTTTACTTTTTGCAAACTATTACTTCTTTCCATTCGATACATTTAATCCTTTGTTTTCTGCAAAACACGGTGAGATTGACAACCTCATCGCAAGTTAGGGACAAAGTTCTGTGGTTGTGTTGTGCAGGTCTCCACGTTGCTACTAGCACCGGTAGTGCGCCTTGCTAAGGCTCAGCTAGCAACACCTTTGGTGTGTTTCCTTGCTCCTACTGGTTCGATTAAACCTTGGTTTCATAACTGAGGGAAACTTGCTGCTGTGCTCATCATACCTTCCTCTTGGGGTTCCCAACCAGCTCTACATCAACACCTTTTGACACTTTTACGGTGCCGCATAATCGAGCCATCAAGCATTTTTCTTGCGCCGTTGTCAGGGAGTCAAGGAAATCTTCACAAGGGGAGTCCCTCATAACCAATCTCTTTACTTTGTTATTTTTGTTTTGCTTAGTTTCTTTTTGCTTTGTTTGCTTGTTTCTGATTCAAAAAACACACACAAAATTAGTTTTACTAGTTTGCTTTCTTATTTCAAAAACACAAAAAAAATTAGTTCCTTCCTTAAGTTGCCACCATGTCTAGCCTTGCTCCAATCACTATGTCACCCGAGGAAATGATTTTCACTTTTAAACAAGGAATTGAGGAAAGTTTTAAGGAAGCTTGGTCTAGAATCTCTGATCTACATGAAAAAACTGATCCCAAAATGACTCAAAGCTTGTTCCTTAGCAGTTTTTACCTTGGAATTGCTCTTTGCTATAGATATGCTTTAGATGTTGTTGTGGGAGGAGATTTCCTCTAATGTAATGAGGATGATGCTATAAATGCTATAAAGGAATTGATCCTCACTTACAACTTGCCTAGCCAAACTGATATTTCCTTCGCAAGAATATTTGCAAGATTGAACACTCTTGAGACTAGCACTACTAGCTTAAAAGATTGCTATAATACGCTTAGGGAGCATCACAATTATGTTTCAATAAATTCTGAACCATCAACGTGGCTCCCTACGGTAGAGATTGAGATAAACACTGAAACTTTTCAAGCCCACTGTGATATCATGTCTAAATTTTGTCTTATGCCCAAGGATATTTATGAATCTCTGAATACTTGGGGGCTTACTGAAGGAGGAAAAGAAATATCTCTTGCTAATAATGCTACCATATTACCTCTTGGAATATCTGAACGAGTGTTTACACACATCCTTGGGAAAATGATTTCTACTGATTATCTTGTTATTGAATGTGAAGGAAAAGGACAAATTACACTTGGAAGGTCCCTATTAGAACTCCTTGGAGAAATAATAGATGTGGGAAAGGGGACCATGCACCTTTCTTCTCCACCAAACAATCATATTTTCCCCAAGGTTAAGAATAAAAGTAAGAGAGGTAAGGGAAAATTTTTGGTTTTAATGCTTTTTCATTTGAGAACACTTGATTCTTTCTTGCTTCTTATGCCTAACTTAAAGGCATTAAAGAAAAGTACTTATTGGGAGATAACACAAAAGTTTTAGATGAGTCTTGGAAGTTATTACCTCTGTAATAACCTCACCTTATCCTTTTTATTTGCTTTTTGTGCCAAGAGTAACCTCTAATGAGAGAGAAGGAAGGATTGGGAAAGTTGCTGTTCCGAAACAGATTATTGTGCTTCACCATAAAAATTCGTGTAAAATCTCTGAACATCTTTTGGAGGCGTTAATTTTTGTGCTTCTGCCCCAGGTTGTTATCTAACTTTCGTTAGTTCAACACTTTTTGAATTGAGCAACATAAGGTCTTCGAAAGAATTCATCTTTACCTGTTGGTCTGTTTTGACAGATTTGTACCATTTTCTGCATTTGTTTCTTGTTGGTTCCTTTTTTAGTTCTTTTGGGGAATTGAGCTTTTTGAGGGAAGTTCTACAATAGCTAGTGTTCTAATAGAAGTTTATTTGGTATTAGAACTGAACCTTAAGACTTATTTATTTGGAGTGCACTAATGTTGCTAATAAAGATTGTGTGAAGTTTTGTATGAACAAAAATTTTAGGTGTATGGAAGGAATGAGTAATGAGATGAAAGATGGACTAAAGATCAAGCTTGGGGATGCCACGCGTGTCACCCCAAGAAATATCCAAGAAGTACAATCATCAAAGCTTGGGGATGCCCAAGGCATCCCCTTCTTCATCAAGAAAATCCCAGGTTTCTTCCAAACGCTTCATTTTTATTGTTTCATGCACAATTATGTTGTTCTTGGAGCGTCTTCTTTTTCGTTTTCGTTTTGGTTTTTTGTTTGCTTTTGTTTGCTTAGTTTGCTGAATAAATTGGTTGGACCCCCTCTTTCATACATTGGTTTGCAAATAGTTTGGTTTGGTTTGGAAAAGAGTAGGAAAGTTCATGCTTATGTGGTAAAAAGAGCTCGTTTCTGACTGTGGCCTATGCTTTGTCATGCCATGCTTGATATTGTTTTGGATTTATGCTTAGTATTCTTTGCTGTAGCATGACTTGTTATAAACAATTGAGATTGCTTAATGTGCCTTGGATGAATCATGCGTTGTTTTAGCATATTAAAACATAGTATACTGGTATTCTCCTTTGATGCTTTATTTGGGTTGACCTGGCGCATGCTCACACCATGTTATGACTATCTCAAGTCACCTAAGCCTTTATGATCCTTTAGTTCTCAACTTGTAGTATCACTTTATGCTTTGATCAATGATGTTTTGTCGCTCTGCATGATTATGG
This sequence comes from Avena insularis, assembly GCA_023614405.1. Taxonomy (NCBI): domain Eukaryota; kingdom Viridiplantae; phylum Streptophyta; class Magnoliopsida; order Poales; family Poaceae; genus Avena; species Avena insularis. Next base: position 216,094,524 of record CM042688.1, on the reverse strand, counting down.
CCATTATTGCTCTCTTAGTTTGTTGCTCCCAGTCTTTTGCTAGCCTCCACAACCAAGTATGAGTTCCACTCATGCATCCAACTCCCTAAACCAAGTTATTCCAAAGAGTCCATCATACCTACCTACTAGCATATTCTATTCCAAGTATATTCATGTTTTTGTTTACCTTCCAAATTAAATTTGTTATGAGAAAACTAGTGATTAAATCTCTCATGAACTTGATGGCACACTTTACTTTTCTCGCCCTTAATAAACTTGAACCATTGTGTCGTCTGTGTTGTATATACTTGCACTTATTTGTTGGGGATTAGCAGAACCATGTTGTCATGGGGAATGCTTTCAATATTGCATGAGTACTTTGTACCTAGTTGATATCATGCTCTTTTGTCTATGGATGTCGTTGGTGTGAAATGAAAGGGGAGCCTGTAAGTCCATGGAGTTATGTATATGTGTTAGAGAAATGCCTGGGCCGCTGGTATAATCCATGCTGACATGGTGGAAACCTGCAGTGTAACCATAATGAGCTGTCTATGAAGCATTCTTCTTATAAAAAACGAGTCCTATATTGAGAAAAAAAAGAGAAAAAGAAAAAAAAAGATTATGAAAAGAGGAAAGAGAGAAAAAAGCACCATATTCCCATGATAAATAAGAAGATTGCTGAGATGCTCGTTGTCTGCTTGCCTTGTCATTTTGATATGGGGATTCTTCCGTATCATCGGACAAGGGGTACCCCGTTGGCGGTTCTCTATGATACACATGTACTTACAATGACAAGAACTTACCGGTGACTAAACTTGAGTAGCATGAGGAGCGTCCCTCGTATACAAGGGACATTAGATTTCTAACTTATACTTCGTCAAGCATGTACACCATAGTTTGTTCACTTTAGCCTTAATCACCTCAAGATTCTTATGATAGGGGCAATGAGAGCTGAAAGCTATAAGTACCATAATTTTTGGAAGCTCTTTATGAGACTTGAGTCCCTACTTCCTTTTATAGAAAGGCCTTTCTTCCACCATTATATTGAGTCTCCATCTTCTACCTTTATGCACCTACTTTGAGAGCATAGTGGCCATTCTTAGTTCTATGTGCCTTGTCCCAGGACTAGTTGATTGATGCATAACTTGATATTGCTTGTTTTAAACTTTTGTATCTAGTCACTCTTATGAACTTTGAAGGTGTCCTATGCATTTATATTTGCTACTCTATTTGAGGGACAAGCTGAATACTATTATGCTATGTTTTTTTTATGTGAAACAAACAAACATCTTGCAAAGCTTTGTTATTCATGAATCTTTTGTTTGTGCCTTTTCATGTTGCATCATAGTTTCTTTGTATTATTGCTAGAACCTTGTCTTTCATGTTATGATTGAAGTACTAGGATCCCAGCTTTGAATGTTTTACAAATACTTTGATCAAGTCTTTGATGGTGCATGTCACCTCAAAAATTATTCTTTCTTTTTATCACTTACCTACTCGAGGACGAGCAGGAGTTAAGCCTGGGGATGTTGATACATTGCAAATGTATCTATAATTTTTGATGTTCCATGCTTGGTTTTATCCACTTTCTTGTGTTTTTTTTCCAACTTTGGAGTACTTTTCATATGATTTCTTGGACTACCCTATTAACAAGAGCCACAGTGCCAGCTGCTTGTTTTCTGCTGTTTTTGGTTCCAGGAAAGTCAGAAAATGAATATTCTCGGAATTGGACGTGACAAAAGCCAAAGTGCCTATTTTTCCGGAAGTCATCAGCTGCCAGAATACGAAACGGAGAGGGGCCAGAGGGCAGCCACACCACCTGGCCGCGCGGCCAGGTTTGGCCCGCGCCAGGGGGTGGTGTGGCCAGCCCAGGCACCCCCTCGACCTCCCCTTCCGCCTATAAGATGCCCTCAGGACGAAAACCCTAAGTGCCTGATCAAAAATCCACGAAAGAGTCTGTAGCCGCCGTCATCTCCATCCCTAGATTGGGAGGGATCTGAAGCTCTTCCCGGCACCCTGCCGGAGAGGGGAATTCACCCTGGAGGCCTTCTTCATCACCATGCAAGCCTCCGGTGTGATGTGTGAGTAGTTCATCCTTGGACTACGGATCCATGTAGTATCTAGATGGCTGGTTCTCCTCCTTTGTGCTTTCATGTTTAGATCTTGTGAGCTCCGTCCATGATCAAGATCATCTATTTGTAATTCTGCATGTTGTGTTTGCAGGGATCTGATGGATATTGAGATGCTATTTCAGATTGATTATTGATTCTATCATGTCTTTGTTATTTGTGATCTTGCATGATTTCCGTTGTTAGTAGCTATCTTGGCCAAGTAGATGCTAGCAACTCCAAGAGTTAGTATTTATGCACGATACTGGGTTCATGCCTCTGGTAATCTGGGAAGTGACTGAAATCTCTAAGATACTAGATGTGCTGTTGCTACTAGGGAGAAAACAACAATCCTTTGTTCATAGAACAATCGTATTGTTTACTTTACACACAGTTCGTAAAGCAATAATCTGTTGCTTGCAACTTCATACTGGAAGGGGTTCGGATGATAACCTGAAGGTGGATTATTAGTCATAGATGCAGTTGGATGTCGGTCTATGTATAATGTTGTAATGCCCAATCAAGTCTCAAAGGAGTCAAGATGATTAGTATATGCATGTATTACTTTCTCGATGTTTGTCAATTGCCCCGCTGTAATTTGTTCACCCAGCATGTTATCTATCTTAAGGAGAGCCACCTCTAGTGAACTATGGATCCCGGTCCTTTTCTTTTACATACAATCTACAATCTTTTACTGCTTTGTGTTTACTTTCTGCAAACTATTACTTGTTTCCATTCGATACGTTTAATCCTTTGTTTTCCGCAAAACTCGGTGAGATTGACAACCACATCGCAAGTTAGGGACAAAGTTCTGTGGTTGTGTTGTGCAGGTCTCCACGTTGCTACTAGCACTTGTAGTGCGCCCTACCAAGGCTCAGCTAGCAACACCTTTGGGGTGTTTCCTTGCTCCTACTGGTTCGATTAAACCTTGGTTTCATAACCGAGGGAAACTTGCTGCTATGCTCATCATACCTTCCTCTTGGGGTTCCCAACGAGCTCTGCATCAACACTGCACCAGCACTTTTCTGGCGCCGTACACTGAGCCATCACCCTATTTCAGCATGATTACACAGAGTAGCAACCATACCAGGGATAGTGCGGATCTACGCAGGAGCTTCTTCCATCATGATACAATGGTGTCCATTCCACTTTCCCTTCACACCTGATAATTTAGAGTTGTAGCTGAAGAGGGCTACCGTAACCAGGTAAGGGTGGTCTGTGGAGATCCAACTTGATAGAAAACTATGGACAAAGATTGTTCGTCAGTGTTGGCCTAGCAAAGAATTCTATGTCAATAGCCAGCTAGCAGAATTAGTTAGTTCCAATAGAAAAGAGAATAGTAGCACACCCGCATGTAGCCAGAACTTCTTCTTCCTCGGTAGTAGGATCGGCCATCCTCCGTGTTACTAAGCTTGTCGGCAGCAGAGGTGGGCTAGCGCCACGCAACGGCGGGCACGACAAGCGGCATTGGAGCTCGGGATCAGCAAGTGGTTGCAGCAACTTGGCACTGGAAGTCAAATGTCCGAAGGGATCATCCTGGTTGGAGGGTGGATTTCGACGTTGCCGGTGCTAGAGGTCATGCGAAAGGAGGGAGTGGATTTGTGAACATGGTCAACACACTAGGCCTCTTAGTTCCTCGATTTGCCTAAGTGGTTTCTGCGTTGGTCACGGACAGATTACTGACATGAGGGTCCTGACCGTCTACTTCACGGGGCAATCTAACGGAATGTTTGAATTTGGTAGGGCTGAGATGAATTAGTCTTGAAATGGCCCCTCTCGGCAGTTGGTAGCCCAACTTAGCAAAACACGGCAATTACAGGCAAGTCGCGTACCACGATGCACTCGCCCACAAACTTAGGGGCCGCAAAGGAAGAGACCCCTTGGTAGTAGGATCTTCCATCCTCCATGCTGCTAAGCTCGTCGGTGGTGGAGGCAGGCTAGAGCTGCGCAACGGCAGGCACGACAAGCGGCATGGAGATCGGGATTAGCAAGTGCGCGCAGCAACTTGGCGCTGGAAGTCAAATGTCCGAAGGGATTGTCTTGGTTGGCGGATGGATTTTGACGCTGCTGGTGCTAGAGCTCATGCGAAAGGAGGGAGTGGATTTGTGAACTTGGTCAATGCACCAGGCCTCTTAGTTCCTCGATTTGCCTAAGTGGTTGCCGCGTTGGTCACGGATAGATTACTGACATGGGGTTCCCGACCGTCTACTTCAAGGGGAAGTCTAACGAAATGTTTGAATTTGGTAGGACTGAGACGAGTTTGACTCGAAATGGCCCCTCTCAGTAGTTGGCAGCCCAATGTTAACGGATCAACAAGTATCGAGCTCATTGGGGAACCCCAAGAGTAAGGTATGATTAGGACAACATCAGGTTTTCCATCAGTTATGAAACCAAGGTTATCGAACTAGTAGTAGCAAGGAAACACCTCCAAGGTGTTGTTTCCAACATGGAATCATGCATATCACAACCACAAAACTTTGCCCCCAACTTACAATGAGGTTGTCAATCTCACCTTTTTTGCTGAAAACAAAGGATTAAACGTATTATGTGGAAGATAGTAATTGCTTGCAGAAAGTAAACAGAAAATAGTAAATAGTAGATTGTAGATTGATGGTAAAGAATGGACCGGGGTCCATAGTTCACTAGAGGTGATTCTCCTTAAGATAGTTGACATGTTGGGTGGACAAATTACAGCGGGGCAATTGACAAACATTGAGAAAGAACACATGCATATACTAATCATCTTGACTCCTATGAGATTTGATTGGGCATTACAACATTATACATAGACCATAATCCAACTTCATCTATGACTAATAATCTACCTTCAGGTTATCATCCGAACCCCCCTCCAGTATTAAGTTGCAAGCAACAGATAATTGCATTAAGCAAAGTGTATAAAGTAAACAATACGATTGTTCTATGAACAACGGATTGTTGTTTTCTCCCTAGTAGCAATAGCACATCTAGTACATTAGAGATTTCTGTCACTTCCCCATATTCGTAGAGGCATGAACGCACTATCGAGCATAAATACTCCCTCTTGGAGTTGCTAGCATCTACTCGGCCAAGATAGCTACTAACAACAGAAAGCATGCAAGATCACAAATAATATAGACATGATAGAATCAATAATCAATCTAAAATAGCATCTCAACATCCATCGGATCTCCACAAACACAACATGTAGGATTACAAATAGATGATCTTGATCTTGAACGGAGCTCATAAGATCTAAACATGGTAGCACAAAGGAGAAGAACTAACCATCTAGCTACTACATGGACCCGTAGTCAGGGATGAACTACTCACGCATCACACTGGAGGCAGGAATGGTGATGAAGAAGGCCTCCAGGTTGATCTCTCCCCTCCGGCAGGGTGCCGGGAAGAGCTTCAGATCCCTCCCGATCTAGGGATGGAGATGGCGGCAGCTACAGACTCTTTCGTGGAATTTTGATCAGGTCCTTATGGTTTTCGTCCTGGAGGCAATATATAGGCGAAGGGGCAAGGTCGGTGGAGAGCCAGGAGGCCCACACCCCCTTGTGACGTGGCTAGGGCTGGCCACGCCACCTTATGGTGTGGCCCTCCCCACTTTGTCTCCCCTCCAGACTCCATATTCCTTCTGGTGAAATATTGACTTGGGATTTTGTCCGGTCCTATTCCGAGAATATTTCCTTACTAGCTTTTCTGAAACCAAAAAAAGCAAAAAACAGGCAACTGGCACTGTGGCATCTTGTTATTAGGTTAGTTCCAGAAAATGTGTAAAAATACTCCAAAGTGTGGACAGAACATAAGAAAGTAGATAAACAAGCATGGAACATCAAAAATTATAGATACGTTTGCGACGTATCAGCATCCCCAAGCTTAACTCCTGCTCGTCCTCAAGTAGGTAAGTGATAAAAAAGAAGAAGAATTTTTTAGGTGACATGCACCATCACAATCTTTCTCATGTTATTTGGAAAACATTGATAGCTGGGATCATAGTACTTTGACATAGCATGAAAGATATAGTTCTAACAATAAGACATAGCAACTATGTTATAACATGAAAAGTTACAAACAAAAGATTCATGAATAATAATGCTTTGAAAGACGTTTGTTTGTTTCACATATAGAAACCATAATGAGAATGGTATTCAGCTTGTCCCTCATAGTGTAGCAAAACATAAATGCATATGACACCTTCAAAGTTCATAAGGGTGACTAGATACAAATAGTTAAAGAACAAGCAATATCAAAGTTATGCATCAATCAAAAAGACTTGGGACAATGTACATTAAACTAAGAATGACCACTATGCTCTCTCAATAGGTGCATAAAGATAGAAGATGGAGACTCAACATAAAATTAAAAGAAAGGCCCTTCATAGAAGTAAACAAGGATTCAAGTCTCATAAAGAGCTTCCAAAAATTATGGTACTTATTAGCTTTCAGCTCTCATTGCCCCTATCATAAGCATCTTTAAGTGATTAAGGTTAAACTGAACAAATATGGGGATATGCTTGACAAGTTATAAGTTGAAGTCTCATGCCCCTTCCTTATGAAGGCCGAACCTCATGCTACTCAACTTTAGTCACGAGTAAGTTTTTGTCATTGTAAGCACATGTGTATCATAGAGAACCGCCAACGGGGTACCCCTTTCCCGATGATACGGAAGCATTCCCATATCAAAATGACAAGGCAAGTAGACAATGAACATCTTAGCGATATTTTTATTTGCTATTTGCATAGTTTTTTATTGAGGATGCTTCGTATATTGCTCATTATGGTTATGCTGCAAGTTTCCACCATGATTAGGCATGGCTTAGGCTAGCAGCCCAGGCATTTATCTAACACATATACAAACTCCATGAGCTTACAAGGTCCCCTTTCATTTTCACACCGCCGAGATCCATAAGCAAAAGAACATGATATCAACCAAATAAAGTGAAATGTTGAAAGCGTAACCCATGGTAACATGGTTCTGCTAATTCATACCTTATAAAGCGCAAGCATATATGCAACATAGATGGGCACAATGGTTCAAGTTTATTAAGTGCAAGAAAAGTAAAGTGTGCCATCAAGTTCGTGAGAGCTTTAATCACTAATTTTCACATAACAAGTTTAATTCGGAAAGTAGATAAAAACATGAATATACTTGGAATAGCAAATGCTAATAGGTAGGTATGGTGGACTCTTTGGAATAACTTGGTTTTATTTGGAGTTGGATGCATGAGTGGAACTCATACTTGGTATGGAGGCTAGCAAAAGACTCGGAGCGACGAACTAAGAGAGCAATAATGGCCATAATCATGCAAAGCGACAAAACATCATTAATTTAAAGCATAAAGATATATTACAAGTAAAAAACTAAATGATCATAGAGGCTATGGTGACTTGGTATAGTCTTAACATGGTGTGAGCATGCGCCAAGTCGACCCAAATAAAGCATTAAAGGAGAATACCACAATACTATGCCTTAATATGCTAAAACAACACATGATTCTTCCAAGGCACATTAAGCAATGTCAATTATTTGTAACAAGTCATGCTACAACAATAATCACTAAACATAAAGCCAAAACTATATCGACCATGACATGATAAAGCCTAGGCCACAGTCAAAAACAAGCTCCTTTTATACCACTTATGCATGAACTTTCCTACTCTTTACCAATCCAAACCAACTTATTTGAAAACCATCATATATGAACGTGGGGGTCCAACCAATTTATTCAAGCAAACTAAGCAAATGAAAACTAAAAATAAAACGAAGACGCTCCAAGAACAACACAAATGTGCATGAAATAATAAAAATGAAGTGTTTGGAAGAAACCTGAATTTTTTATTGATGAAGAAGAGGATGCCCTGGGCATCCCCAAGCTTTGACGCTTGTACTTTTTGGATATTTCTTGGGCTGACACGGGTGGCATCCCCAAGCTTGAGATTTTGTCCATTCTTCATCTTATCACATTACTCTTCCCTACACTTAAAATTTTCCTTCATACAAAACTTCACACAATCTTCATTAGCAACATTAGTGTACTCAAGATAATAAGTATTTTGGTTCAGTTTAAACAGAAGTAAAACTTCCATTAAAACACAAGCTACTGTAGCACTTCCTTTAAAAGTTCAAATGATCAAAGATAACTCAAAGAGAAAGAGATTAAGAGGCAAATGCAAATAATGGCAGAAATCTGTGAAAACAGACCAGCAGGTAAAACCCAATTTTTTAGAAGACCTTATGTTGCTTAAATCGAACATTGTTGAACTAACGAACGTTGTATAACAACCTGGGGCAGAAGCACAAAAAATTACAGCTCAAACCGACGTACAGAGATTTTTCAAGAATTTTTACAGCGAAGCACAAAAATCTGTTTCGGGACAGCAACTTTCCCAAGCATTACTTCTCTCTCATTAGAGGTTACTCTTGGCACAAAAACGACACACAAAGGATAAGGAGAGGTTATTACAGGTAATAACTTCCAAGACTCAACAAAAAGGTTCCTAACAAAATTTGTGTTTTATCTCCCAAAAAGTGCTTTTCTTTAACGCCTTTGAACTAGGCATAAGAAGTAAGAAAAGAATCAAGTATTCTCAAATGAAGAAGCATTAAAACCAGATTTCTTGCCCCTACCTTTCTTACCTTTGTTCTTATCCTTGGGGAAAGTGTGATTGTCTGGTGGAGAAGCAAAGCGCATGATGCCCTTTTTCACATCTATTATTGCTCCAAGGAGTTTTAGTAGGGATCTTCCAAGTGTAATTTGTCCTTTTCCTACACATTCAATAACAAGATAATCAGTAGACACCACTTTCCCTAGAATATTTGTAAACACTCCTTCAGCTATTCCAATGGGTAATATTGTGGCATTATTAGCAAGAGATATTTCTTCTCCCCCTTTAGAAAGTCCCCAAAGATTCATAGATATCTTTAGGCATAAGACAGAATTCATACATGATATCACAACCAGCATGAAAAGTTTCATTATTTATAACAGCTTTTACATTAGGAAGCCATTTTTAGGGTTCAGAATTTATTGGAACATAATCATGTTGCTCTCTAAGCATGTTATAGCATTCTTTTAAACTAGCAGTGTTGGTCTCAAGAGTGTTCAATCTAGCAAATATGTTTATAAAGGAATAATCAGATTTGCTAGGCAAGTTATATGTTAAGACCATCTTCTTTATGGCATTAAAAGCTTCATCCTCATTGCATTGGAGGAAATCTCCTCCTACTACAGCATCCAAAGCATATCTATAGCAAAGAGCACTTCCAAAGTAAAAACTGCTAAGAAACAAACTTTGAGTCATTTTATGTTCAATTTTTTCATGTAAATCAGAGATTCTAGACCAAGCTTCTTTGAAACTCTTCAATTCCTCGCTTGAAAGTAAAAATCATTTCCCCGGGCGACATAGTGATTGGAGTAGTGCTAGACATAATATCAACTTGAGATAGGAACTATTTTTTTGTGTTTTTAATAAATGAAGCAAACTAGTACAACTATTTTTTTCTGTTTTTTATAAAGAAACAAGCAAACAATGCATAAATAAACTAAGCAAAATAAATAAAAAAGAGTAAAGAGATTGGTTATGAGGGACTCTCCTTGTGAAGATGTCCTTGACTCCCCGGCAATGGCGCCAGAAAAATCTTGCTAACGGCTCAATAAGTATCGAGCTTGTTGGGGAACCCTAAGAGGAAGGTATGATGAGTACATCAACAATTTTTCCCTCAGTTATGAAACCAAGGTTATCGAACTAGTAGGAGCAAGGAAACACCTCCAAGGTGTTGTTTCCAACTTGGAATCCTGCACAACACAACCATAGAACTTTGCCCCCAACTTACAGTGAGGTTGTCAATCTCACCGATTTTGCTAAAAACAAAGGATTAAACGTATTGTGTGGAAGATAGTAATTGCTTGCAGAAAGTACACAGAAAACAGTAAATAGTAGATTTTAGATTGATGGTAAAGAATGGACCGAGGTCGATAGTTCACTAGAGGTGATTCTCCTTGAGATAGTTGACATGTTGGGTGGACAAATTACAGCGGAGCAATTGACAAACATCGAGAAAGCATACATGCATATACTAATCATCTTGACTCTTATGAGATTTGATTAGGCATTACAACATTATACATAGAACGTAATCCAAGTGCATCTATGACTAATAATCCACCTTCAGGTTATCATGCGAACCCCCTCCAGTATTAAGTTGCAAGCAACAGATAATTGCATTAAGGAAAGTGTGTAAAGTAAACAATACGATTGTTCTATGAACAAAGGACTATTGTTTTCTCCCTAGTAGCAACAGCACATCTAGTACCTTAGAGATTTTTGTCACTTCCCTAGATTCCTAGAGGCATGAACCCACTACCGAGCATAAATACTCCCTCTTGGAGTTGCTAGCATCTACTCGGCCAAGATAGCTACTAACAACAGAAAGTTTGCAAGATCACAAATAACATAGACATGATAGAATCAATAATCAATCTGAAATAACATCTCAATATCCATCGGATCCCCGCAAACACAACATGTAGGATTACAAATTGATGATCTTGATCATGAACGGAGCTCACAAGATCTAAACATGGTAGAACAAAGGAGAAGAACCAACCATTTAGCTATTACATGGACCCATAGTCCAGGGATGAACTACTCACGCATCACACCGGTGGCATGCATGGTGATGAAGAAGGCCTCTGGGGTGATCTCTGGCAGGGTGCCGGGAAGAGCTTCAGATCCCTCCCAATCTAGTGATGGAGATGGCGGTGGCTACAGACTCTTTCATGGAATTTTTATCGGGTCCTTAGGTTTTTCGTCCCGGGGGCAATATATAGGCGAAGGGGCATTGTCAGTGGAGAGCCAGGGGCCCACACCCACTGGTGGCGCGGCTAGGGCTGGCCACGCCACCCTAGGGTGTGGTTGCCCTAGTTCCCCACTTTGTCTCCCCTTCGGACGCCGTATCCCTTCTGGTGAAATATTGACTTAGGCTTTTGTCCGGTCCAATTCCGAGAATATTTCCTTACTAGCTTTTCTGAAACCAAAAACAGTAGAAAACAGGCAACTGGCACTATGGCATCTTGTTAATAGGTTAGTTCTAGAAAATGTGTAAAAATACTCCAAAGTGTGGACAAAACATAAGAAAGTAGATATAAAACAAGCATGGAACATCAAAAATTATAGATACGTTTGCAACATATCACCCAACTTTGTGAAACCCGACAATTACAGGAAAGTCGGGTACCGCGATGCACTCGCCCATGAACTCAAGGACCGCAAAGGAACAGTCCCCTCAATTCCCCATGCCGACACTAATTATCCGAGGAGTTGCCCTGCAGGGACTTGAAAGGAGAACTTTGTTGGGTTAAGGTTGGTGCAGTATCGATCGAGGTTGTTGAAAGTTTCATAGAGATCGTCGATGAATATCGCCTCTTGCTTCATCATGATCACTTCGTCTTCGATGTAGACCTAGACGTTCCTGCCAATTTGCTCTCCAAGATAGTTCTGCATCATGCGCTGCTACGTAGCGCCCGTATTTTTCACCTCGAAGGGCATTATCTTGTAGCAGAATACACCATAGGGTGTGATGAAAGTTGTTTTGTCTTGGTCTTCAACCTTCATCCCGATCTAGTTGTAACCAGAGTAAGCATTTAGAAAGGGAAAACGCTCGCACCCCGTGGCTGAGTCGATGATTTGGTCGATTCACAGGAGCAGGAAGTGATCCTTTGGGCAATGCTTGTTCAGTGAAGTGAAGTCGAAGCACATGCAGAGTATGTTCGTGTTCTTATTCAGGAACATTAATGGGTTGGATACCTAGGTTGTTTGCTTCATCTCCCGGATGAAATGGGCTTCGAGGAGCCAATGGAGCTCTATGTTGATAGCCTTGCGCTTTGGCTCCACAAAATGACAAAGTGACTATCTAATTGGCTTGGTGTCAGGATCTACGGTAAGTATGGGCTCAACAAGTTCCCTAGGAATAACTAGCATGTCCGTTGTATACCAGGCAACGATTTCCCAGCACTCATAGAGGAACTCAAAGAGTGTGATTTCCTATGCGGCACCAAGGTTGGCTGCCATAGAGGTCATCTTCTTTGGATCAGTAGGGTATATCTGGACCTCTCACATTTCCTTGCTTCAGTCAAAAGCTTGGTCGGTTAGGAATCCCTTTGTCTTTGGCATAACATCGTGATCAGTAGAAGTTTTGTGTTGAGCGAACTTTGTTTCCATCCCAAAATACTCAGAGATCTTGTTGAATTCTTGGTCTCAATTGTCTGGGACACTAAAGCTTTCCCTCATAGTTATGACTCCATTGGGTCTTGGCATGTTCGTCATGAGATAGGTGTAGTGCGGGACTACCATGAATCGTGCAAACACGGGTCGCCCTAGAATTGCATGATACTGTGATGGCCATTACATCACTTCGAAGTCGATCTTCTCGCGTCTGAAGTTGTCACATGAGCCGAATACGACGTCAAGTGTGATCTTTCCCAAAGGGATCTTAGGCTTCCCGGGAACTATGTCGTGGAGGGAGGTATCTGTGGGTGCGAGGTTGGTCAGGGAGAAATTCATTGCACGAAGTGTTTTGGTGTAGATGAGGTTGATGCTGCTCCCAGCATCCATAAAGACCTTATTCATGTCGAACCCGCTAGTATGAGCATCGACTATTAGGGCAGAGTGGCCTGGTGGTGGGACCTGAAGAGGATGGTTGTCTCTTCTGAATGTGTGATCTCTTGCTCGAACTAGTTGAAGTACTCAGGTGTTGGAGGAGTTGTTCTAGTCGCCAAGTTCGCCTATTGGGCGATTAGCTTTTGGGTCATGTTGTACGAGCGTCCCTTCTGAATCATGTGCATGTCCCCTCTAGATGGTGGGTAGTCATTGTTCTAGGTTCTGTTTGTCCTAGGTTGTTGTGGCTATTGATGTTGACAATGGTGGTGGCGGTGGTGCACCAGTCGTTAAGGTTCTAGGTGTGGCCTTAAACACTTGGCTTGATGTTTCATGATGCTTGGCATTGAAAGGTCCTTACAGCTACAAAAAGGTACAATAGACCTTCATAAGGTGACTTGATCCTCTTCTTCCTTCTGAGTCGGTGTAATAGTGCATGTTTCAGGGTCCCTCGAGCATCTACATTGGTTATTGTTCAACATCCTGAGGGGGCGTGGTTGGTACTACTAAGTTGGCATGCTGGATCCAACGTCAGCAGTGGTATCTTCTCCTATGATATCAACCTTGGTGGTTTTCCTTGTTACTGAAACTAGTCGCAACTTGGTTGGGTCCATCATAATCATCATAGTTGTGACTGCGCCTTCTCCTATGATCATTGTTATGGTCGCGTTTGTTGTGGTCATCTTCTGGTGAGCATGTCCACTTGTTATTTAGCGCATCCTCACCATCAACCCATTTGTTGGTGATGTCCATTAGCTAAGAGATTGTTCATGGCTTGGCTCGGCTCAGCTCCTCGATGAGGTCGTTTTAGAGTAGGCTATTATTGAAGGCATCGATTTCCCTCTCCTTATAGATGTTTTCGGCTATGTTCTTTATGATTTTCTAGCACTAAATGTATACGCGTATTGGCTCGCTAGATTTTTTCACGTACGCCCGCAACTCCTCGATAGAGGAGGGTCACTTGAAAGTGGACCTAAAGTTGCGGTTGAACTTGTCCTCTAAGTTACTCCAGTTGCGAATTGACTCCTCGGGGAGTTTTTTAAGCCAAGACTGTGCGTCCCCACTCAAATGCAGTTGCAGACTTAGCATGGCGGTAGCTTTGGAGCCACCCCGAAGTTTGACGGTTTGTAGGTAATCACCCAACCATGCTCATGGCTCTTAGAGACCATCATACTTTAGGAGATCATGAGGTAATTTGAAATCATTCGACATCGGCGTTTTGTGAATGCGCCGGGTAAAGCAACTCGCATCACAGGTTTCGCGGTCATCGTCATTCTCATTGTTATGCTCGACATCCGAGTGTCATCGACTGATGCGCTCATCCCGAGATTTGTTGACTCTTCATTGTGCGATGTCATTTCTAGCGCCATGGTTGCGTGAGATTTGATGCATTTGGTGCGGTGAGCTTAATCTTCGGTTCTCAACCTCACGCCGAGGGCTGCTACAATGGTGCAGTGACCTATCAGATCATGGGGTGACTTCCTTATCTCCGGGTGTGAGCGAGGCTTTGACCATGCCGAGACCCATGAGGGTAGAGTAATGGAGGCCCCCCCGCAGATCATTGGATGGTGGTTGGGCAGCGATTAGGCAGGTTTGAGATGCTACGATGGAGGCTTGGGGTATCTTGGGTTTTATGTTACCCGTGGAGTCCACCGACATGAAGGATAGATCAAGGTCTATCATTAAGTCGCGCCTGTCGTGTTCGGGGATACTTTCCACCCGAGAGTCACCCCTCCTTAGAAGTGTCCCTCCGATCGCACTCACGGAATTGCGGGTGGAACTTAACTATGCGTCGAAGACTTGATGCATTACATTGCCTCTTGCGATCATCGAGTTGTCTCTTTATCTTTATCAGCTCCCGCTTCTTGTGATGAAGTAGATACTGGTAGGCAATGAGTTCTTCACATGTAGCATCCGCCTCCATAGGGACTGCTCCTCTGACGGTGTTTCTTGCCTTTTCCCAGCATTCATTCGTGATCCAGGCAGTTATTCGGTTCCCGTTGCCTGCACCATCCCCTTCGTGTTCCACGTCATTGCGGTTGTCCACAGGTGCATCAATATGGTTTCCTATGTGACCCTCCGGGTCGTCATCCATGACGATGTCTTCAGGGTTGATGATGGGGTTACTGTTGGATTCGAATTGTGCCAATGTTGCTGAGTCTCCTTGTGTGGTCCTTCATCCAGACTAGATGATCATGCACATCTGATGGTCCGTCCGTTAGGGGCTGCTATTGCAGTTGTCAAAGTTGTAGGAGACACCATCATTAAGATCAACAAAGTCCATCGTGTCTGATTGTAGGTATAGTTCGACCTTCTTGATCCCATAGTCCATGTGGTCATCATATTCGTGGTTGATGACGCTTATCGAGTCCGCGATGTGATGTTGGATCTGATGTTAGCTCGCTATCATAATCAGAGGAGAGACCATCATAAAGATCAGCCATATCCCCCAAGTCTGCGACGGAGTCGCAGTCGCTCACGATGGTTGTTGGGGATGAATTTTTCCCGCCAGTGGAGCCGACGGAAGATGACTACATTGCTATTGGTGTTAGGATTGCTTCTGATGGACCCGAATAGATCAGATCTAAGAGGCGAAGGGTTCCCCATAAACCGATGCGAAAGTTGAAATTTCCAAGCATCAGATCTATCCCCTGGCTGAGGTTGTCGGAAGTCGGGATAAGGGTGGGGGTGTGGAAGGAAGTCGACGGAGCCGAAACGAATCTAGACACTCCCGATTGTCGAGTTGTTGCTTGGTGAAGACAGAGCCTCCAAATTCATGACTCTAGTGCCCAGATTTCCCATAGACAACACCAATTGAAGAGGGGTAACCTCGACAATGTCCATTGTTATGGACTTGGGTTTCAGGGAAAAGGGGTGAGCTGGTGATTTCTTAGGCTTGTTATACAAACAAGGGAGGCGATATTTACGCACGTTCAGGCCATAGTAGAGGAAACCCTACTTCCTTCTTGTCTGATCTTTATTGATGGAGAGTATAAAGTTGCTGGGTTGCTAGATGCGATCTAGCTTACACCCGACTTCTATGAGTAGATTCAGTTGCCCTTCCCGTTGGATCCTCCCAACCTTTATATGAGAAGTTGGGTCTCAGAGTCCAATCCGGTTCTGTTACAGAATAAAAAGTAACCTTATGACTATGTCGGCTACATCTTGATCTTTGTCTTAATTGTTATGTCTGGTTCCTGGGGTTCGGGTACTTTCAGAACCTTTGGATCCTTATGGGCCTTGTCCTGGAATCGCATCGGGTATGCCAATAATGGAGACCCAATAGGTTGTTAGGTATGAAACTATCGTGTGCGCCATCGAGAATGCATAGTGCGCCTGGATCCTTCACATCTAAAAAATCTTGCACTTTACAAATTTACCTTCTTCATCCCCTTTGTCACAAGAACCTCTTCGACAACCACCTCTATGTTGCACACGACATGTGGGTGCAGTCGAGGGACCTCCTATGCGGCTCATCTAGGTGCGGAAACCCACTCTATTGGCGGCACGAGGCCGCCGCCCAACATCATGCTCTATTTGGGCCTAGCAGCGGTGCGTGCTCTAGAGTCGGGCGGCAGTGAAGCAGTTGTTGGATGTGTTATAATAGATATACGTATACGGTTAGAGATAGACTAGGATACTAGGAAATTTCTTGAACGCCAAGTCTCTCCCTCCATGTACTCCTGTATATATGTACCCCGACGGTTATTACTGTTCCATATTTTCCACATGGTAGTACAGCGGTTAGTCTCACGACACTGATCCTTGGTTCTTCCAGCAATTCCGCATCGTGCCGCCCCCTAGAGAGATTAATATTCTCCTCGAGGGCATGGCATCCAGTGTTGATCAAAGAATAGATCGGTTTATATCAATTCATGCTCTTAGATTAGATCCAATTTTGAATTTCCCATTTTAGATTAGATCCAATTATCCCCAAAGTAAATCCCTATATCAGAGTACAACCCTTCGGTGAAAATCCTACAAGAATCGGCATAAAAAAAGGGTCTGCATGGACGACATCAATTTTCACCAAATCCATTGACACCTCTGATGCCTGAAGAGTGGAGCACGTGCGTCTAGCGACGGATCCAGCCGGCTATAAGCATGTGCACACACGACAACATCCAGTGGCAGATCGAGGGTCTTGTTGTCCTTCAAGAGTCCAAGCCTGCTCCGAGCCAGTGTCTCTAGAGTCCAGCGCGCATCCTCCACGGAAGGACAAGGCTACGCGCGTAACTCCCAAGTCCAGATCGATCTCCCATGAAGGCCATCGCGCATGCAAAGTAGGCCGACACATCTTAGTCTGAGGTATAGCGTGATACAAATGATGGTAGGATAATCTAGACCATCTCCACTCGTGTCTCGAACAAGAGCCAAGCATATGCACTACAACAAGCTAGATAACACGAGCCGAACCACGACATTAAGCTATATGACAACACCAGACTACAAGCCAAGAACTCCGTCAAGCATTCACTGAGAAGAGACATCAACATCATCCACATGCCAGGCCGATGTATGACACGGCTTCGTTGACTCCTCACATGCATCATGCCATCGATAATATCATCGTTGCAAGGGACACCTTCAAGCGATGCACTGCATCACATGTTCTGCTTCATCATCCAAACATCATCGCCAAGATCTACATCAATGTGGTATTCATCAATATCTTCGTCAACACATTGCAGCTGCTATACTTGTCCACATGATGGACATATATCTACGATGTCATCTGACAGTTACAACTGCAAGGCAAGATGACGGTATGGCCGCGTTCATGACACCCACGACGTTATCAATCGTGTCTGACAACGAAGATTGCATAAATAACCCTACAAACGCTCACACGGTCCTATCAAAACCGTTGTGTGCTCTGAGCTTACGTTAGACATCCGCAAGACGCCCCCGATGGTACCTCTACAAGGTGCTATACGTCCACAACTCCAGCTTCGTCCAAAAAAGGAGCAACTTTTTGTGCCTCTGGCACTGGTGGCCACACAACATACGATGACTATGACATTGATCACACCCATCTCGACTACGACTACATCACGATCAGCTACCTCAACATCGATATCAACAACCACGTCTACAGCAACACAATAATAACAACTCTAGTCAATAGTGTATGTGTCATCACCTGCGTCCATGACACTCCCGCTGTGACTGTGGGAGGAAAGAGAGGCACTAGAAGGGACACAGTCACCACCTCTAGGTACCAGCCATGATCATGTACATTAGAGACGTAGTTAATGATGACAAGGAGGAGAAGACAACAAACTTCAAATCCAGTCACAGTCATCCGCTTCACTCCTTGTATGACTGAGGGGAAATGTTAGAATAGATATATATATATGATTAGAGATAGACTAGGATACTAGGTATCTTATTCTATTCCAAGTCTCTTCCTCCATGTACTCCTATATATACCCCCGTGAGGGTCAGATCAATATACAACAAATTATTACACTAGTAGAAATAAGGGCTTCAGTTCGGAGCAGATTCTGGCTCTAGTCTTGGGTAGGTTATGGCCGGGATTAGTGTGAGCTCTAGTCTCGGTTCGTCCTGGCTCCAAAGGCTAGAGAACGGATGTCCACACACCCCCCCCCCCCCCGCGCGCCGTGGTAGGTGTTCGCCTTTTCTAGTTTCAAAAGCATGCCAAAACAATATAAAAATTCCAAAAATAAAATCCTTTGAACTGTAGTTATATTAAGTCATTTAGTTGTTACGAAAATTAATAAACATGAATTTTGACATAATTTGCAAAAAAATGTCATGAAAACTTCAAATGGACACAACTTTTGCGTACGATGTCAGAAAAAATGTACAACCTATCAAAACATGCTGAAAAAATCTCTCGTGCTTCAAATGGGTCAGCTGGGAGTTCTCGATTTCTCAAGTATGCCAGGCATGGTTCCATCCATGTGGTATCGATCATCGTGTTCTTCATCATCGTCTGGTGCAAATGGCTCGAGCTTACGAGCCGCTACAGCCCCCGAGTTGGCTTGTGGCTTAGCCCCCTTGCGTGACTTCGGCTCCGTGGTGTCAGTGGTTCTTTTTGACCTAGAGGAAGTGCTAGCTGATCTCTTCCCAAAATAATCTAGGTGGTATGGGTAAATAGAGCGACCTGATATTGGACAAATTGTCGGTTCTTCATTGCTTCCTCTGCTAGTGTGGGAGCCTCGCATCCGTAGAAATCGCCCTCCATGATGTTGTACATGTCGCGGTATGCGACCATGTTATCTTTGATGGCATCACAATTGGTCACCACCTGCTCTGCGACGAGATTCTAGTCCCCAAAATTCTTGAGGTGAGTTGCACCACAAGCCTTGGCCATACACATGATGTGCAACAAGGTCTCGTATTCATCTTCATTTTTGGATGCATTCTAAAAGCTCATCCGCAGTATGCAGCGTATCTTGTCTCCTTGTGGTGACACAAGTACGACGTTTGCGCCTACTCCTTCAGTTCTTTTGGACCCGTCAAAGTACATGGTCCAAGCACTCAATAGATCTAGAGGACCCGCACTCTAGAGTTCCATCCACTTCGTCATGTAGTCGGGTAGTACTTATGACTTTATAGTTTCGCACTTCTCATATGTGATGTCCTGAGAGGAAAGTTCGATTTCCCATAGGGAGACATGCCCTGTTTCCCTAGGGTTATTGAGGATGATGGACAGAGGGGCCTCATTGACTAGCACTATCGGGTGCTCCGTGAAGTAGTGGCCTAGTTGTGCGCTATCATGAAGAACCATATGCCAACTTCTCGTAGTGCGGGTACTGCTGCTTGGAAGGAGAGAGCACCTTGATGAGATAGTAGACCGGTCGCTTGACTCTGTGGGTTTTGCCTTCCTCAGGTTGCTCAACGACTAGTGGTGTGCTGACTACCTGGTTGGTGCCGGTGATGTATAGAAGTAGTGCTTCTCTTTCATTGGGTGCCATCAGAATGGGTGACATAGATAATGTGCACTTGAGATCTTCAAATGCTCTCTAGGATTCATCAGTCCACTCGAAGGTATCTGATTTCTTCATCAATGCATAGAACGGTAATGCTTTTTCGCTGAGCCGAGCGACAAATCGGATTAGTATTGCAACATGCCTAGTTAACTACTGAACACTGATGGGTTCGCATCATAGAAAACAAAAAAAATCCTACGATGGGAACTATACGCCAAGATCTATCTATTAGATACAAGCAATGGGTGGATATACATCCGTAGAGAACTTACCCTCGAAGACACCAAAGCTTTATTAACGAGATGGAACTCGTGGATGATGTGGTCATACACTTGCCAATCTCAAGGTCATGATGAAGTCCAGCAAGTCGAGCAGGTCCGGCTCCAGTACGTCCATCAGATCCAGCTCCAGCAAGTCCAGCACCACCAAATCCCGCACCGCAAAGCAGCAGTGCATCCGTGATCGCACACACGTCTGGTACCCCGACAACCTCCGTCCCTCGCTCCAGCAAAGGAGCGAAAGCAGCAACTCCTTTCCATAGAAAGCCACCGGGAATATGTATCTCGCTAATCCGAGACCATGGGGAATAACTAGAGCGGGAGAGAGATCCTTCACGAGGAGGTGTGATAGTGGAGGATGAGGAGGTGCTCCTTATATAGGGGAGGGGGTAGCCCAAGGGGGCATGGCGCCAGCCATGGTGGGTGCCCCCATCTCTCCCTCATTCATGTGGGTGGAGCTCCCACTCACATAAACACACACCTCCACTCATGTCCACTCACATGCATTAAATTTCCACCAAATTTAATGCAAGCTCTCATTAAATAAAACTATTTTATTTATTTTATTCAGAATTTTGTTAATTAATTTAATTAACAAAAATTTCCATAAAACCCCTGCAATATTTCAATATCACATGCAGAACCAGTTTCTGCAATTTCACTCGAAATAATTCTGGTTTCCATCGAAATGATTCTAGCGCTTTCTTAATTCTTTATCTGAAACATATTTGCTCCAAATGGTGTCGGTATCCCTTAATTGTGTCACCCTATAGTTCGCGAATAATGCAGACATGAACGAGACCCCTTTTCGATCAATAATCAACAGCGGGACCTGGAGATCCATACTGATTCCCACACATTTAACGATGAATCTTGTGATCGTGTGAACCTTTAACGTCGTAACTAAATCCTTTTGTGTCACGATATATTATATGTCCGAGATTCGATCATAGGTATCTCAATACCTAGTTTAATCTCGTTACCGGCATGCCCTCTTTTCTTGTTCCTGTGGTACAACATTCTAGTGATCACATCACTTGCTTGCAAGCTATTTTAATGTGATATCACGGAGAGGGACCCGAGTATATCTATCCGTCATCAGGATCAACAAACCCCACTCTTGATCCATGAGCCTCTATATAACACCTCCATAACACTGAACTCACCTTTATAGTCACCCTGTTACGGTGTGACGTTTGATGTTATCAAGATACTCTTCCGGTGTTATTGATTAACATGATCTCATGGTCTAAGGACTAGGATTACTTCGTATGATGTTATATCAATATAAACATAATGACTTTGATCGTAATGCTACACTTCAGACGAATGTTCATCACATCATTCCACCAATGTTGTGACCACGTTATTAACTACATCCAATGTGATTAGGAAACCTTGATCATCTTGTTAATCAACGAGCTAGTTTATATGAGAGGCATTACTAGGAACTTTGTATTTTGTTTATTAAACACACATGAATTAACATACAATTATAGCATGCAAAATAAAAATTTACTATAAACATGGAATAAGATAATAACCACTTTATTATTGCCTCTCGGGCATATTCCCTTCAGTCTCCCACTTGCACTAGAGTCAATAATCTAGTTTGTAAACTTGTATATAGAACACGTAGGTGTTGAATGTACACGTTTGCTAGTGGTTAACATAATCTCTGGATCTGACATTTTCAGGTCCGTGTGTATTTGCATGTCTTTGCGTCTCTACACATCACTCATTCTCTAATCAGATGGCATTGTATAAATTTAGTCCGTTGGTGAGACCTTTAGTTCCTTTGGGTTAAATCATGTCGATAATATTGTCGTACAATATATCTTCATTGTATTATCCCATTGTGAACCACACCTAGTTGGATAATAAACTACTTGACACAAATGCCCTCCTTTGCTGCTACTATGGCAGTCATATACTTAGCCTTTTGTTTGTAGTATCTATCACAATGTCCTAACTTTGGAACCCATCCAAATCCATCATGGAATTTCCTTTCCATAATATTGTGCCACCCATAGTTTAAATTGAGATAAATTCAATTTGTATCTTGTGACAAACTAGTATCAATGTAACATATTACAATGAACTATTATTCACTATTTATCACTTATACATGATATATTCTTAGTTCTTGCAAATCTCATAAGAATATATTTACTATCGTCCAATGATCATCATATGAATCATTCTGGTATATGCTCATAACATTTAGAGCACTGGACATATCTGGATATGTACATATCATGGTATTATTCATCAAAATCTTCATGTGATTTTACTCACCAAGTGTTGAAACACTTGAATCTTGATACAATCCTTTCCATACAACAAGAACTTTTCTTGTTGTTTCCATATTGAACCCTTTTCAATATCTCATATATGTACATCTAGCACAACCATATTAGCGCCTCAATCTATCCATATAGCCATTGATGCCGAATATTCCGGTTTTTCCCAAGTCTATCAGCAAAATGAAATTCTCAACCCGTGTCAATAAAAGATACATCATTTCCAATCAACAATATGTACTCTGCATAATGTATTGGAAATTTGTCTCAGCGCTCCCACTTAATTTCTTGCAAATGCAACCATCTTCATCGTCTTCGGTGAAATTAAAATCCTTTAACATTTTCATCACGGTGAAGATTCCAACTCGGCTATGCTTACTTCAACTATTGAAGTTTGCATGCCCTTTTAGCACCCTTTGAATTAACAAAACCCTTCGGATCGTGTCTTGTACACGTCCTAGGTAACCATTCTATTAGAAGAACATTGTTTTGTTTGTTCAACTACCATATACCAAATTATATGTAGCGGTTGCTAGATTAATCCGTCAAGACTAAATATCGCTATGAAAGATCAAATCTTGTCATAGTCAAATCCTTGAACATAGTCGTAAATTCCTTTCTGACATGTCGATTATTTCATAGATGTCAAACATCCACGTCTATTTTTTTATAGATCAAAACACGACCGATAGGCTTCATGCCTTTTTGGAGGGTCTTCCAAGTTCAAAAGCTTGATTTCTTGTGTATGGAAACTATCATGGATTTTATGACTTCTAGTCATTATATGGAGTCAGGGCCCAACATCGCTTCTTTGCATGCAATCGATTCATTATTGTCAAAACAATAACGACTTGTTTATCAAATCTCATTATTTGATTGTTACCCGATGCATATGGGTCAAATAGGAACTCTAATCTCCAAGGTCACAACCTTTGTAATCACGGGAGCCATGAGCATCGTGGTCGCCACCGGAACACTTTCTGACGCTGCGCTACTTAGCACATATAGCTAAGTTTCAATAACCTTATCAAAGTTCTATTGTCCTCCCACTTAACTTTTCGCGAAAAATTCCTTCTCAGGAAACTTGACGTTCCAAGTGACAAACTCTTTTGTTCTCGGTGTTATGGAGGAATACCAAACAAATTCTTTGGGATAACCTACAAATACATGCTTATCCGACTTTGGTTGTAAACATTTACTTATGCATATCATACCAAAATTTAAGAAAAGACAATTCGGGTTTTACCCCAAACCATAATTCATATGGTGTCATTTCAACGGATCACGATGGTGCTCTT
Source organism: Avena insularis (assembly GCA_023614405.1). Lineage (NCBI taxonomy): Eukaryota > Viridiplantae > Streptophyta > Magnoliopsida > Poales > Poaceae > Avena > Avena insularis. Next base: position 216,070,956 of record CM042688.1, on the reverse strand, counting down.
TTTAGTGTAAAAGCAGTAGTCTCTAAAGATTTAATCTTTAAAACATAATGGAACTTTTATAAATGACACCTTTGATCTTACCATGTTAAACAAGGTTTGATTTGATCTCTCGAACATACCATACTCCTGTGGTTTATCGGGAAATGCAAATCCATGGAACAATTCCTAAAACCTTAGGTGGTTTGCTAAACCTGTAACTCAAATACCTTCCTTTATGATCAATTCATAAACGCTTTTATTTTCTTGTTACAATGATTTTCCACTTCATCTTGAAAGTCTTTGAACAATTTTCAAATGTTTCATACTTTTTCCTTATTAAGTAAATATATAGATATATTCACTCAAATTTCTGGAGAAAGCATATGAAGTCAAAAGATGCACCGCACATGACAACATATAATGGAATATGCACATCATCATGCACAATTTCCAATAAGTTAGTCATTTGTTCCTCTTTGGCCTATGAACGAAGTTTCAATTATCTCGAGGAAAGTTTCACAAGCGTCAATTCATCAAAATCATCGACTCCAAATAATCCATCAAAATGGATTTTCTTCATTTTCTCTTTCCAATATAATTTAAACGGTGATGTCACTTTGTAAGTGATCTTTCAATCATTTGTCTTACGACATTTTAGCATTAGTTTTATGGATGTGATTTCTCCAACAAGACTTGTAAAAGTTCATCCATCTTTTATGGAATACGGTAATTATTTGAGCAACCAATGTTCTCATAATACCAGAACCAGATAACAATTATTTAAACAAATCTTTAAGGTAAGATTTGATGTCAACAAGAAATACAATAACACTTTATTTGTTTTCGATGAACATCATCACATATTCTTTTGCTAGTTACTTAGGCCATTGTAGTTCATGAATTGCGTTGTTTCGTATGATATTTCATACCAACCAATTCGGTACCTAATACCCAAGAACCACATTGTTTAACAAGCAAAGAATACAACCATAACATGCATATCATCTATATACCTTAACTTCACATTACCAGTCTTTTATTTTCTGCCAAATATTTTATAGATTCTCTTTCAGCATTTCCTTTTCCTTTTAAAAGAATCTATCAACATCAATAGTGGCGCCATACATATGACACATAGTCCAAAGCATGTATAGTAAAATACTAATACCTTTGGACTTGTACTTTAAAGTAGATCGACATCATCAAATGTTTGGTGTTCTTTGAAAAATCCATACTTTAGTAATCTTTTAGTTTAGTAAACATTTTACTTACATCTTCTATTCATCCTTATCATGACAACTTTCATTATCAAGCTACTATGGCTTATAAGGATGAATCATGAGTATAATGTCAGTTCCAAAAACCTGTTTGGGAGATTAGGACGTCTAGCGTCTCCAACATTCACAAATTCTCATACAATGTGAGAACATGTATTTTGCCAAATTATACTCTATCATATTGCAACCATAAACACTGTTTCAGATATCAAAATATCTTCCACGCATGATGGCTTCTGAAACAATTCTTTCAGCTCCTAGATAACCTCGATATTAAAAATAACTTTTGAATATCAAGAATCATGGAGGTAGACATGATACTTTAGATACTAACACTAGAATTCTTACTCTCAATTTAATATTAATTATTAAACTTCATGGAGTAAATAGAGTTTGCTAAAATTTTGCAATAGGATTTCTAAAATTGACATTCAAAACAATACGATACCAGTTTGTAAAGTAAATATCCAGAATTCTATAGTTCTATTATCTCAATTAAAAGTAAGCATAAAGTAGTAAATGGATGCTAATGACTACAAAAAATTATGCAAATTCACTTCGATTTAGTTTATGACAAATTGAGTCTGACTAATCCAAATTAGAAATGAACTCCCACTCAAAACCAACATCCCTTGAGTTTTTGGTGATTACATGAACCATATCCACTACACCAAGTCCGATCATCACGTGAGTCGGTGTATCTTCAAAGGCGAGCATGAATATGGGCATCATATCAACTATATGACTCATGCTTAACCTTTCGGTCCGTGTTCCGAGGCCATGTTTGTACATGCTAGGCTCGCCAAGTAAGAACCTTAGTTCTCGCATGTGTAAAACTGTCTTACACCTGAAATATGATCGTGGATTTAAGTACACCCGATCATCACGTGATGTCTTGAAGCGGCGAAACATAAATCGTGCGTACTTAAGGGAGAACACATTTTTATCTTGATATCTAAATGAGGGATCATCTTATAATGCTACTAAAACACCAAACTAGCAATATAAGATGCAAACATCATATGTGTAAAGTGGAATGATATGGTCCATGCATTTAATCACTATCATGTGCATCGTGGTATGATCTCTATCATTCCTTTGTGTGTAAGGCCAAGGTCTATGGAACTTACACGTCAGGTGTGTTGTAAGGGTATCAACTTACAACGTTACCATATCATGACACTAGCCCAGCAAAAATATAAACTAGATGCCTCTAATTTATCCATTGCAAGTTTTACGTGGCTTAGGGCTTTCGAAGATAGAACCGGTCTTACCTACAAAAATGGAACCACAATGATGATAACTAAGTTATTAGCAACTCGTTGTAAATCAGATATTGACTATAGTAGGAGAGACAGACACCCGCTAGCCACTTATGCAAATCTAGTTGCATGTCAGTCGTGGAACCGGTCTCATGTGCGATGACATGTAAAGTTGGTCCGGGCCGCTTCATCCCACTATGCCACCAATATCCAAAATAAATGAAATAAGCAATAACATGATCATCATCGCCACATATAAACATATGTGTTCTACCTGTGCAAAGCACCTACGCATAGATCAGGCTCTAATACCATAGTTGGGTTCGCAGCATAGAAAACAAAAAAAATCCTATGATGGGAACTATACGCCAAGATCTATCTATTAGATACAAGCAACAAGCGGATATACTTCCGTAGAGAACTTACCCTCGAAGACAACAAAGCTTTGTTAACGAGATGGAACTCGTGGATGATGTAGTCGTACACTTGCCGATCTCAAGATCGTGATGAAGTCCAGCAAGTCCAGCAGGTCCGGCTCCAACACATCCATCAGATCTAGCTCTAGCAAGTACAGCACCACCAAGTCCAGCACCGCAAAGCAGCGGTGCATCCGTGATCGCACACACGTCCGGTACCCTGACAACCTCCATCCCTCGCTCCAGCAAAGCAGCGGAAGCATCAACTCCTTTCCAGATAAAGCCACCGGGAACATGTATCTCACTAATCTGAGACCATGGGGAATAACTAGAGGGTGAGAGAGATCCTTCATGAGGAGGTGTGAGAATGGAGGAGGAGGAGTTGCTCCTTATATATGGGAGGGGAGAGCCTTAGGCCTAAGAGAGCCTAAGGAGAGCCTAAGGGCGCCGTCCATGGTGGGTGCCCTGTCAACACCCGGATTTTTAATCCCAGATGCCTGTTATGCCATACATCGCAATCCCAGGATTACCATTTTTGCGAGACATAACAGAATTGGTACCACAGTACATCTGTGGCGCCCCGCAAAAACCACTACTAGAAAATCTCGTTGTTTTTGGTGCATTGCATCGTCATGGCCGCATGCTCATGTCATCATGCCACCTTGCATTTGAGCATCGTCATGTCATTGTGCATTTGTTTGTCTAAAACTATTTTCAACACTCCGAGTTTTGTTTTCCAAGATTCCCGTCCTTATTTCAAATCCAAACCCGGGTCTCCGGAATATTTTGTTTTGTCTATCAAAGGGTTGCAAACGCCTCGTTTTTAATACATAAAATATTTTATTTTATTTTTGGGAGGCAGCCCGCCAGGCCCGAAAACCCAGCCGGCCACCTCCAAATAAATTCCTAGCCTAACCAAAACCCTATCTAGTTCCTCCCCTAACCCCACCTATTTCCATACCCAGCTGCCACCTGCCTACACCCTCCACATCACCCCAGCCAACCCCATCCCGCCACCTCAGCCTCCTGGACCCACTCCCCTCACTTTCCCCCGCGCGGACACGCACACAACACACACAGCAGCACGCGCGAGCCACCCACCCCACCGCCAGCCTGGCCGCGTTCCCGCCCACCACCGACAGCCCCCCACCTGGGCCCAAATCCCACCGCGCCTCTCCTTCCCGCCCGTCCTGCCGCACTCCTGTGCCAACCACCCCATCGCCCGACCGCACTCCCCATCTCGTGTCGCGTGCCCTGCCCCTGCACGCCACATGCGAGCCTGGCCCCACCACGACCGCCTCCCTCGGTCCTATCTCCACCTACCCCGCTCCCCTTGTCCCCACGTGAGCCGCACCTCTGCCTCGACCTCGCCGCCATCCATGGCCGCGCTCGGCCCCGGCGCCCCATCAGGCTCCAGCGCCTGGCCCTCCGGCTGCGCTCCCTCCGCCCCGCCGCGTCCGGCAGAGCCCCGACCTCGCCGCCTTGGTGTCTGCCTCCACACCGCCAAAGGTGCTCCGCGGCCTCGACCTCGCCGGACCCGCGAGCGGCCGCGTCGTCCCCCGGCCGCCCCGGCGGATCTCGTCGAGCCCCGATCCCCTGACGTCGTGGCCTTCTCCGCCGATCTGTCCAACCTCGGCTGCCCCTGCAGCCCGCGCTGGCCCCGGCCCCCCTCTTCACCGCCTCGCCGTCGCGCCGGCCATCACCGCCCTCTCCTGCCAAGCTCGCCCGCCGCCGTGTTCGTGGGCCGCTGTCAACGCCCTCGTCTATGCCTCCCTCTCCTCCTGGTGTCGTGCCCTTCGTCTGCGGGCCCGCGGGCACTCTATCGCCTCAAGCCGAGCCTGCGAGCACTCCTTGTGATGTGCCAGTACCTGCTGACCTCGCTTTGTGATGGTGATGTTGTAGGGAACCGGCTGTTTTGTCTCCCTGACTCAGTGTCTCGCGAACATCTAGTACGTTTCCAGTTGGTGACATTCTTGTCTCGGCCAATCTGTTGATGGAGTGATTTTTGATGAGTTATTGCCATCAAGGACCAAGCGAACCGAGTCGAACACCAAGATCTCCGCCGCGAACGACAAGGCCTATGGGGAGGAGCGGACAAGATCTACGGCCCGGACGCCATGACCTTCACGGATCCGATGCCGAGTCAAGTTCTTCATGAACCCGAGGAACCATCGACAAGACCTTCAACGCGAACACCGAGCTCTTCTCCCCAAGTCCCAGACCGAACCCGGGCGCGCCAAGTTCTTCGTCCCGAGGACCGATCCGCAGATGCGACAAGTACTTCTTCCCGGATCCGATGCCCGAGAACTCGGACGCCAAGGTCGTCAACACGGCTACTCCAAGCACGTCCTCGAGGATGGCAAGTACTTCACCCCCGACGTCGAGACCCTGAACGACAAGATCTACTTCCCGGATCCGAAGACCATGGTACCTGACCTACTCAAGTTTGCCATCGCGAGACCGAACTTCGCCGTCTCCCCCGTCGAACCCTGAGACCGGACCCTGAACCACATCGAACCCCAAGATCGTCCGAACCCAGATGTGTGAACCTTTACCCGAGTCCCTATTTTATAAATACTACATATAAAACATGTTGCATATTAACTGTTCATCTCGCATGCATATCATAATCATGCCGGATCTTCTGCCGTAGTAATAAATATTGCATCCGGTGTTTCTTCTAGTGTTTGCTTCTTCGCGGACTAGGCCGATGAGTGGATGTGAGTAACCACAAGTTCTCCGGTTTTGATCCGTCGGCAGACTTTTCCCAGGCGAGCATCTCTCCCCCTTCTACCTATTTTGCATTTATAGTCTTCATTTCCTTTTGTTGATCTATTGCTATCCGTGTCGCGATGCTTTAGTTTCCGTACCCCAGTTATATCCTGTGCAGCCTCCATATTGCCTTCGACACCTCCTAGTACCTGTGTTTGGTAGATAGCTGGCCTTGCGAGTCATAGTTGCTTGCTCAGGTGCGATCTCGTGTTGTCAAATACCACAGTTGTTGAAATGCTGGCAGATGTTATTGGTGGAGATGATCATGACTTTAAATACAACTATTAATATGCTAGATATAACTAATGCAGAGGCATCGGTGGGCAATAGATGTTATTTGGTTCTTCCACGCTCACTTGTGTCCCGTAGGACCCCGAGTACTTGATACCTGTTCCTTGATTTTGCGCACTATTCACATCCGGGAGGCCTTATGAACCCCCCTGAGCCAGAGCTTGATTCATTCTTATTTCTTGGGGCCACAAAGTAGTTTGGGGCTTTATTACTATCCTGTACTTATGCCATGCTTTACTGCTTTATTTAAGATTGTGCGAGGAGCACCTGTACTGTTTAGGATTGTGAAGTGTTTTCGCGGTATCGACAAGCCCAGTCATACTTTCGGGTTCCCAGTCGTTTACAGCCATTGGCGCAAACCTTGGGTCTATCTCGGAGCCGGCCAACTTCGTTGCGGGTAGCTTAATGGGGTGGCCCCCTGAAATATTTATGAATCCTGTGATTGCTTTCTCGTGAAAGCCTCGTTGGGTTTTGAGTTGGTTTTTCTGAGGTTGATCGAGTGTGTGTTGCTATTTGTGCACCCCTGCAGGGTAAAACTTTCTGAAAGCCGTGTCCGCGGTTATGGACGAGTTGGAGCACAGTATCTCGATCATAGACAAGCATAACTAAAGTAGTGCTATAAATTTGACTTAATATGTGACTAGTAATCAGCTCAATTATAACGGAATGGATATTAAAAATGCCAACACTGCTAGGTCTGGGTTGTTTGGTTATATCTTCCTAGTAAGTATTGCAACTCCAATGGAATGTGATAAAAGTGCCAACAACTGCTGGGTTTTGGGATTCCTCAGGACAATTATATCTGTCTAGTAAATGTTTCCACTACAACGGAATGGTGATCAAAACTGCCCACTACTTATGCTATCAGGATGACTCATGCTATCTATATCTGATTAGTAAGTGCTGCAACTATAATGGAATGAGTAAAATTGCCAACTGTGTGAGTTCCTTGGTCCGACTTCCTCGTTGGTCTCAAGGGGGAAATACCAGGATGGGTTTGTTTGGTGTTAGCTTCAGGTTGGATCCGAATAGGTCTTTCTTATCCCTTTATGATAACCGCCAGTTGTATCGAGTCTCTATAGGTTGTTTAGTGCCGCTGCGCTGCCGCTTCAGCCCACCAAACCTAGGTAGGCGAGAGCCGCCGAATTCTAGCCTCGCCATGTACTGGCCTCAGTACTGACGCTCCTCTTTGTCTTTTGCCCTTTGTCGGCACCCCTTTTGTTTTTAGCAGGTTTCGACGTCGTTAGTAGGGTTACCCTTCCGGCTTGGCCTGGGTAGGGTTATGGACGCCATTGGTTATTCTTCAGGGCTCTTAGCCCCATTTGCATCTTGTCCGTAGTCGGACGCTCTATCGTTTTCAAGGTGATTGGGATCTTTGTATATTATATTTGTATTCTTTACTCATTGAGTCGCTGTTGTATATATATCTGTTCTGTGGGTCCCATCGAGGACTGTTGTGTAATGTTATTACTTTGTTTTCCACCCGCACGAAAGTGCCTGGTGGGCGTCCTTGAATCGTTTCTATGCGGGTTTGGCGGGAAGCGCTAAAACTTGCATAGGGCCGATTTGAGGGTGTTACAGAGTGGTATCAGAGCTCAGCAGTTGCGATACCCCACAAGTCCAGCATGTAGGATAACCTAGCTAACGGCCGAAGTAGAGTGTCAAAATTATTTTTGCAAAATCGGTTGGATAGATCTGATTAGGTCTGTTTTTACTCCTTACCCCTCTGCTATTCTCCTCTCACCTCTGCGTGTTTTGAATCTCCTCTCTTATCTTTTCTTCGAGTCCAGGATTTCTCGTGGTTGGGTTTCCGTCGCACCTTCAGGGTTTCGCTTCCTCCTTTGGTAACGGTGTTTCTACATCCAGTCTTCATGCTATCTGAGTGATCCTTTATCTGTGGTACCATCCTTTGTTCCTTGTTTGTGCCTCCCAGTGTTTTCCGACGCGACGACATCATCTACGCCAGATCCAATGCAGAGTCTGCATCATTCTTTTGTTCCCGAACCTCGCTTGTCGAGATCTTCAGTCTAATTCCGAGAGTTGGTTGCATAATTCTCCGATTTGTGTGTAGAGTAATGGTTTGGGTGCGCGATGGACTGATCACCATCCGACTACTCTTATCATTCGCTCTTGTACATTGAATCGGTGGATCCAGCAATGTTACTCCGTCCCCGGAAGTTAGAGGTGTCGTGATCTTCTGATGCCTCTACCTTCTCCTTGTTTTCTCCGGAGGGTTCCCTCGAGATCACGGACAATGACCCCTTGTTGGTGGTGTCGCGGATTCAAGACGAAGAAGGAACCTTTGTTAGTGGTGTCGTAGGGATCTACAGGAAGCAAGAGGATACATATCGCCGACCTTCCTTCCGGTACCATGAGGCGGATCTCGAGGGCGAGATCCATTGTTAGTGGTGTCGAATTGTGGCGCCCCGCAAAAACCACTACTAGAAAATCGTGTTGTTTTTGGTGCATTGCATCGTCATGGCCGCATGCTCATGTCATCATGCCACCTTGCATTTGAGCATCGTCATGTCATTGTGGATTTGTTTGTCTAAAACTATTTTCAAAACTCCAAGTTTTGTTTTCCAAGATTCCCGTCTTTATTTCAAATCCAAACCCGGGTCTCCGGAATATTTTGTTTTGTCTATCAAAGGGTTGCAAACGCCTCCTTTTTAATACATAAAATATTTTATTTTATTTTTGGGAGGCAGCCCACCAGGCCCGAAAGCCCAGCCGGCCACCTCCAAATAAATCCCTAGCCTAACCAAAACCCTATATAGTTACTCCCCTAACCCCACCTATTTCCATACCCAGCTGCCTCCTGCCTACACCCTCCACATCACCCCAGCCAACCCCATCCCGCCACCTCAGCCTCATGGACCCACTCCCCTCACTTTCCCCCGCGCGGACACGCACACAACACACACAGCAGCACGCGCGAGCCACCCACCCCACTGCCAGCCTGGCCGCGTTCCCGCCCACCACCGACAGCCCCCCACTTGGGCCCAAATCCCACCGCGCCTCTCCTTCCCACCTGTCCTGCCGCACTCCTGTGCCAACCACCCCATCGCCCGACCGCACTCCCCATCTCGCGTCGCGTGCCCTGCCCCTGCACGCCACATGCGATCCTGGCCCCACCATGACCGCCTCCCTCGATCCTATCTCCACCTACCCCGCTCCCCTTGTCCCCACGTGAGCCGCGCCTCTGCCTTGACCTCGCCGCCATCCATGGCCGTGCTCGGTCTCGGCGCCCCATCAGGCTTCGGCACAGCCTCTCCGCCGCCCCGACCTCGCCGCCTCGGTGTCCGCCTCCACAGCACCAAGGGTGCTCATGCTCTACTCGCCGGGACTGCGAGCGCGTGCTGTCCCGGCCGCCCTGGCGGATCTCGTCGAGCCCTGATCCCCTGACGCCGTGGCCTTCTCTGCCGATCCGTCCAACCTCGGCCGCCCCTGCAGCCCGCGCTGGCCCCGGCCCCCCTCTTCACCGCCTCGCCGTCGTGCCGGCCGTCGCCGCCCTCTCCCGCCAAGCTCGTCCGCCGCCATGTTTGTGGGCCGCCGTCAATGCCCTTGTATGTGCATCCCTCTCCTCCCGGCGCCGCGCCCTTCGTCCGCAGGCCCACGGGCACTCTATCGCCTCGAGCCGAGCCCGCGAGCACTCCTTGTGATGTGCTAGTACCTGCTGACCTCGCTTTGTGCTGGTGATGTTGTAGGGAATCAGCTGTTTTGTCTCCCTGACTCAGTGTCTCGCGAACATCTAGTACGTTTCCAGTTGGTGACATTCTTGTCTCGGCCAATCTGTTGATGGGGTGATTTTTGATGAGTTATTGCCGTCAAGGACCAAGCGAACCGAGTCGAACACCAAGATCTCCGCCGCGAACGACAAGGCCTATGGGGAGGAGCGGACAAGATCTACGGCCCGGACGCCATGACCTTCACGGATCCGATGCCGAGTCAAGTTCTTCATGAACCCGAGGAACCATCGACAAGACCTTCAACGCGAACATCGAGCTCTTCTCCCCGTGTCCCAGACCGAACCCGGGCGCGCCAAGTTCTTCGTCCCGAGGACCGATCCGCAGATGCGACAAGTACTTCTTCCCGGATCCGATGCCTGAGAACCCGGACGCCAAGGTCGTCAACACGGCTACTCCAAGCACGTCCTCGAGGACGGCAAGTACTTCACCCCGGACATCGAGACCCTGAACGACAAGATCTACTTCCCGGATCCGAAGACCTTGGTACCCGACCTACTCAAGTTCGCCATCGCGAGACCGAACTTTGCCGTTTCCCCCGTCGAACCCTGAGACTGGACCCCGAACCACATCGAACCCCAAGATCGTCCGAACCCAGATGTGTGAACCTTTACCCGAGTCCCTATTTTATAAATACTACATATAAAACATGTTGCATATTAACTGTTCATCTTGCATGCATATCATAATCATGCAGGATCTTCTGCCGTAGTAATAAATATTGCATCCGGTGTTTCTTCTAGTGTTTGCTTCTTCGCGGACTAGGCCGATGAGTGGATGCGAGTAACGACAAGTTCTCCGGTTTTGATCCGTCGGCAGAGTTTTCCCAGGCGAGCATCTCTCCCCCTTCTACCTATTTTGCATTTATAGTCTTCATTTCCTCTTGTTGATCTATTGCTATCCGTGTCGCGATGCTTTAGTTTCCGTACCCCAGTTATATCCCGTGCAGCCTCCATATTGCCTTGGACACCTCCTAGTACCTATGTTTGGTAGATAGCTGGCCTTGCGAGTCGTAGTTGCTTGCTCAGGTGCGATCTCGTGTTGTCAAATACCACAGTTGTTGAAATGCTGGCAGATGTTATTGGTGGAGATGATCATGACTTTAAATACAACTATTAATATGCCAGATATAACTAATGCAGAGGCATCGGTGGGCCATAGATGTTATTTGGTTCTTCCACGCTCACTTGTGTCCCGTAGGACCCCGAGTACTTGATACCTGTTCCTTGATTTTGCACACTATCCACATCCGGGTGGCCTTCTGAACCCCCCTGAGCCAGAGCTTGATTCATTCTTATTTCTTGGGGCCACAAAGTAGTTTGGGGATTTATTACTATCCTGTACTTATGCCATGCTTTACTGCTTTATTTAAGATTGTGCGAGGAGCACCTGTACTGTTAAGGATTGCGGAGTGTTTTCGTGGTATCGACAAGCCCAGTCACACTTTCGGGTTACCAATCGGTTACAACCATTGGCGCAAACCTTGGGTCCGTCTCGGAGCCGGCCAACTTCGTTGCGGGTAGCTTAATGGGGTGGCCCCCTGAAATATTTATGAATCCTGTGATTGCTTTGTCGTGAAAACCTCGTTGGGTTTTGAGTTGGCTTTTTCGAGGTTGATCGAGTGTGTGTTGCTATTTGTGCACCCCTGCAGGGTAAAACTTTCTGAAAGCCGTGTCTGCGGTTATGGACGACTTGGAGCACAGTATCTCGATCATAGACAAGCATAACTAAAGTAGTGCTATAAATTTGACTTAATATGTGACTAGTAATCAGCTCAATTATAACGAAATGGATATTAAAAATGCCAACACTGCTGGGTCTGGGTTGTATGGTTATATCTGCCTAGTAAGTATTGCAACTCCAATGGAATGTGATAAAAGTGCCAACAACTACTGGGTTTTGGGATTCCTCAGGACAATTATATCTGTCTAGTAAATGTTTCCACTACAATGGAATGGTGATCCAAACTGCCCACTACTTATGCTATCAGGATGACTCATGCTATCTATATCTGATTAGTAAGTGCTGCAACTATAATGGAATGAGTAAAATTGCCAACTGTGTGAGTTCCTTGGTCCGACTTCCTCGTTGGTCTCAAGGGGGAAATACCAGGATGGGTTTGTTTGGTGTTAGCTTCAGGTGGATCCGAATAGGTCTTTCTTATCCCTTTATGATAACCGCCAGTTGTATCGAGTCTCTATAGGTTGTTTAGTGCCGCTGCGCTGCCGCTTCATCCCACCATACCTATGTAGGCGAGAGCCGCCGAATTCTAGACTCGCCATGTACTGGCCTCAGTACTGACGCTCCTCTTTGTCTTTTGCCCTTTGTCGGCACCCCTTTTGTTTTTAGCAGGTTTCGATGTCGTTAGCAGGGTTACCCTTCCGGCTTGGCCTGGGCAGGGTTATGGACGCCATTGGTTATTCTTCAGGGCTCTTAGCCCCATTTGCATCTTGTCCGTAGTCGTGCGCTCTATCGTTTTCAAGGTGATTGGGATCTTTGTATATTATATTTGTATTCTTGACTCATTGAGTCGCTGTTGTATATATATATCTGTTCTGTGGGTCCCATCGAGGACTGTTGTGTAATGTTATTACTTCGTTTTCCACCCGCATGAAAGTGCCTGGTGGGCGTCCTTGAATCGTTTCTATGCGGGTTTGGCGGGAAGCGCTAAAACTTGCATAGGGCTGATTTGAGGGTGTTACAACATCATCCATTACAAACTATAATAAAAGTCTTATAGATAAAGGATCTCATGATCCAGTCTTAATACAATCAAAGCATCGAAAGTAAACGTAGTAGGGGCTCGATCTTCAGGGTCATAGGCAATGCTGACGATGGGAGATGATCCTAGTTGTCATAGACCTCCTGCTGTCCATCTTCCTGGTAGTCCTCCCCATAGTCTGGCCACGGGAATAGCCAGGGACAAAGACATGAGTACTCTTTAAGTACTCGCAAACTATCACTAACAAGTAAGGTAGTCCTAGTAGGAATTTTAAGCTCTAGGTTTATTCGCAAAAAGGCAGGTTTATTTCATACTGAGTTCAAAAGTAAAGAAACTAATTTAATGTTCTACATCAACTAAGTGGGAACCTAGTTTTCATGTCCATAATCCTGTTGTGGTCAAGTCAAAGTCATAGTTCAATTCACAAGTCATTTTTGAAAACATCTGACAACGGAACAGTATGGCCACTCCAACTGTCCATGACTATAGACGTGGCTATTCGAATAGTTTGACACTCTCTAGAGGTGGTACACTTTCACCACAAAATTTGATACATCCGTCAGGGATAACCCTGAATCATCATACTTAGTATGTAAATAATCAATCATAACCTTTCAACTACACACTCTAGTATAGGCACCTCTGCTATGAGCTTGGCCTCCGAGCCATGGCCATCTGCCATCCTGGGCACTGCATAGGTGGACATTCACACTCACGAGGTAGCTGATGGCTCAATGCACGGTGCCCAGAAAAGTGTTGATGGCTCGTGGTTGATGTAGAGCTCGTTGGGAACCCCAAGAGGAAGGTATGATGAGCACAGCAACAAGTTTCTCTCGGTTATGAAACCAAGGTTTAATCGAACTAGTAGGAGCAAGGAAACACCCCAAAGGTGTTACTAGCTGAGCTTTGGCAGGGCGCACTACCGGTGCTAGTAGCAACATGGAGACCTGCACAACACAACCACAGAACTTTGTCCCAAACTTGCGATGAGGTTGTCAATCTCACCGTGTTTTGCAGAAAACAAAGGATTAAACGTATCGAATGGAAAGAAGTAAAAGTTTGCAGAAAGTAAACAAAAAGCAGTAAAAGATTGTAGATTGTATGTAAAAGACAAGGACCGGGATCAGTAGTTCACTAGAGGTGGCTCTCCTTAGATAAATAACATGCTGGGTGAACAAATTACAGCGTGGCAATTGACAAACACCAAGAAAGCAATACATGCATATACTAATCATCATGACTCCTTTGAGACTTGATTGGGCAATACAACATAATACATAGACCGCCATCCAACTACATCTATGACTAATAATCCACCTTCAGGTTATCATCCGAACCCCCTCCAGTATTAAGTTGCAAGCAACAGATTATTGCTTCTTTAATCGTGTAAGGTAAAAATTACAATTGTTCTATAAACAAAGGATCGTTGTTTTCTCCCTAGTAGCAATAGCACATCTAGTACCTTAGAGATTTCTGTCACTTCCCTAGATTACCAGAGGCATGAACCCACTATCGAGCATAAATACTAACTCTTGGAGTTGCTAGTATCTACTTGGCCAAGATAGCTACTAACAACGGAAAGCATGCAAGATCTCAAATAACAAAGACATGATAGAATCAATAATCAATCTAAAATAGCATCTCAATATCCATCGGATCCCCGCAAACACAACATGTATGAATTACAAATAGATGATATTGATCATGAACGGAGCTCACAAGATCTAAACATGAAAGCACAAAGGAGGAGAAACCGGCCATCTAGCTACTACATGGATCCGTAGTCCAAGGATGAACTACTCATGCATCACACCGGAGGCTTGCATGGTGATGAAGAAGGCCTCCAGGATGAATTCCCCTCTCCGGCAGGGTGCCGGGAAGAGCTTCAGATCCCTCCCGATCTAGGGATGGAGATGACGGTGGCTACAGACTCTTTCATGGATTTTTGATCGGGTACCTAGGGTTTTCATCCCGAGGGCAACTTATAGGCGGAAGGAGAGGCCGAGGGGGTGCAGGGGTCGGCCAGACCACCCCCTTGGCGCGGGCCAGGCTTGGCCGCGCGGCCAGGTGGTGTGGCCAGCCCCTGGCCCCTCTTCGTCTCGTATTCTGGCACTTGATCCCTTCCGGAAAAATAGGAACTTTGGCTTTTGTCCCGTCCAATTCCGAGAATATTCATTTTCTGACTTTCCTAGAACAAAAAACAGCAGAAAACAGGCAGCTGGCACTGTGTCTCTTGTTAATAGGTTAGTCCAATAAATCTTATGAAAAGTACTCCAAAGTTGGAACAAAACACAAGAAAGTGGATAAAACCAAGCATGGAACATCAAAAATTATAGATACATTTGCAATGTATCAACATCCCCAAGCTTAACTCCTGCTCGTCCTCGAGTAGGTAAGTGATAAAAAGAAATAATTTTTGAGGTGACATGCACCATCAAGGACTTGATCAAAGTATTTGCAAAACATTCAAAGCTAGGATCATAGTACTTCAATCATAGCATGAAAGACAAAGTTGTAGCAATAAGACGAAGAAACTATGATGCAACATGAAAAGGCACAAACAAAAGATTCATGAATAACAATGCTTTGCAAGACGTTTGTTTGTTTCACATAAAGAAAACATAGCATAATAGTATTCAGCTTGTCCCTCAATAGAGTAGCAAATATAAATGCATAGGACACCTTCAAAGTTCATAAGAGTGACTAGATACAATAGTTTAAAACAAGCAATATCAAGTTATGCATCAATCAACTAGTCTTGGGACAATGCACATCGAACTAAGAATGGCCACTATGCTCTCAAAGAAGGTGCATAAAGATAGAAGGTGGAGACTCAATGTAATGGTGGAAGAAAGGCCTTTTGTAAAAGGAAGTAGGGATTCAAGTCTCATAAAGAGCTTCCAAAAATTATGGTACTTGTAGCTTTCAGCTCTCATTGGCCCTATCATAAGCATCTTGAAGGTTATTAAGGTTAAAGTGACACAACTAAGAGGATATGCTTGACAAGTTATAAACCGAAATATCATGCCCCTTGCTTACGAAGACCGATCCTCATGCTACTCAACTTCGGTAACGAGTAAGCTCTTGTCATTGTAAGTATATGTGTATCATTAAGAACCGCCAACGAGGTACCCCTTGCACATGATACGGGAGCTTTCCCATAATCAAAATGACAAGGCAAGCAGACAATGAGCATCTCAGCGATCTTTTTATTTGCTATTTGCATAGGTTTTTATTGAGGATGCTTCATAGAGTGCTCATTATGGTGATGCTGCAAGTTTCCACCATGATTAGGCATGGCTTAAGCTAGCGGCCCAGGCGTTTCTCTAACACACATACAAACTCCATGATCTTACAAGTTCCACTTTTATTTCACACCACCGGGATCCGTAAGCAAAAGAACATGATGTCAACGGGGTACAAAGTACAAGTGCAATGTTGAAAGCGTTCCCCATGAAACATGGTTCTGCTAACTTCAACTTATAAAGCACAAACATATATACAACAAAGAAGGACCCAATGGTTCGAGTTTATTAGAGGCAATAAAGTAAACTGTGCCATCAAGTTCGTGAGAGCTTTAATCACTAGTTTTCTCATAACAAGTGGAAGGTAGACAAAAGCATGAATATACTTGGAATAGCATATGCTAGTAGGTAGGTATGGTGTACTCTTTGGAAAAACTTGGTTTAGGGAGTTGGATGCATGAGTGGAACTCATACTTGGTTGTGGAGGCTAGCAAAAGACTGGGAGCGACAAACTAAGAGAGCAATAATGGCCATAATCATGCAGAGCGACAAAACATCATTGATCAAAGCATAAAGTGATACTACAAGTTGAAAACTAAAGGATCATAAAGGCTATGGTGACTTGTGAAAGTCATAACATGGTGTAAGCATGCGCCAAGTCAACCCAAATAAAGTATCAAATGAGAATACCACTATACTATGCTTTAATATGCTAAAACAACGCATGATTCATCCAAGGCACATTAAGAAATTTCAATTGTTTATAACAAGTCATGCTACATCAAATAATACTAAGCATAAAGCCAAAACAATATCAAGCATGGCATGACAAAGCATAGCCACAGTCAAAAACAAGCTCTTTTTAGCACATAAGCATGAACTTTCCTACTCTTTTCCAAACTAAACCAAACTAATTGCGAACCAATGTATGAAAGAGGGGGTCCAGCCAACTTATTCAGAAAACTAAGCAAACCAAGCAAACTAAAAACCAAAACAAAAACGAAAAAGAAGACGCTCCAAGAAAAACACAACTATGCATGAAACAATAAAAATGAAGCGTTTGGAAGAAACCTGGAATTTTTATTGATGAAAAGAAATTTTTTCTCTCTTTTTAGAAAAGTGTCTATACCTTTCTTGAGTGGGAGTTGATATTTAATGGTGCCTTCTTTCATATCAATTATGGCACCAACTGTTCTAAGAAAAGGTCTTCCCAAAGTAATAGGGCAAGAAGCATTGTATTTAGGAATCGTTAACCATAATAAGAACATCATTAAGACTCCCCATGAGTTGCTTTTTAGCATTATCATCAAGTGGTACATTCAAATAACAATCTTCAAGAGGAGGCAAATCAAGCATCTCATAAATCCTTCTAGGCATAATAGAAACACTACTATTAAGATCACACAAAGCTTTGAAATCAAAGTCATTCACTTTCATATTAATGATGGGTTCCCAACCATCTTCTTGTTTTATAGGAATAGAAGCTTTATGTTTCATCTTTTCTTCTTTAATCTTTACGAGAGCAACAATAATGTGTTTTGTAAAAGCCATGTTCATAGCACTAGCATTAGGACTTTTAGCAAGATTTTGTAGGAACTTAATAACTTCAGAGATGTTGCAACCATCAAGATCAAAATCAACTTTATCATCTAAAGTAGTAGAACTATTAGTAGCCTCAACACTAGTGGTGGTGATAGTAGAAACACTAATGTTTCTAGCAATTTCATCTTCTCTTTCCCACTTAGCATGTAATTCAGCTAATAGTCTAACATTTTCATCAATTATTACTTGTATAGCATTAGTAGCTGCAAAGGGATTCTCATTAGTTTCAGGTTTAGCAGCCATTTTATTCAAAGTAGATTGAGCTTCAGCCAAAGATGCTATATTTCTTTCAGCATTAGAGAGTTTTTCCTCAATAGTTTTATTGAAAGCAGTTTGTTTACTAATAAACTCTTTAAGCATAACTTCAAGTTCAGAGGGAGCACTCTTATTATTATTGTAAGAATTTCCATAAGCATTACCATTGTTGGGAGGATATGGCTTATAATTGTTGTTACCAAAATTGTTCCTATAAGCATTATTACAATAAGCGTTGTTGCCAAAGTTGTTTTTCTTATGAAGTTCACATCAACTTGCTCTTCTTGAGCAACCAAAGAGGCTAAAGGAACATTATTTGGATCAATATGGGCTTTCCCATTAACAAGCATAGACATAATCATATCAATCTTATCACTCAAGGAGGAGGTTTCTTCAACAGAATTTACCTTCTTACCTTGTGGAGCTCTCTCAGTATGCCATTCAGAATAATTAACCATCATATTGTCCAGAAGTTTTGTTGCAGCACCCAAAGTGATGGTCATAAAGGTACCTCCAGTAGCAGAATCCAATAGGTTCCTTGAAGAATAGTTCAATCCTGCATAAAAAGTTTGGATGATCATCCAAGCAGTTAGTCCATGAGTGGGACAATTCTTTACCAAAGATTTCATTCTTTCCCAAGCTTGAGCAACATGCTCATTATCAAGTTGTTTAAACTTCATTATTTCACTTCTCATGGATATAATCTTAGCAGGAGGATAGTATTTTCCAATAAAAGCATCTTTGCACTTAGTCCAAGAATCAATACTATTCCTAGTTAAGGAATTTAACCACTCTTTAGCTTTTCCTCTCAAAGAGAAAGGAAACAATTTTAGTTAAATAATATCACCATCTATATCCCTATGCTTTTGCATCTCACAAAGTTCAACAAAGTTATTTAGATGGGAAGCAACATCTTCATTACCAATACCAGAGAATTCTTCTCTCCTAACAAGATTGAGCAAAGCAGGTTTTATCTCAAAGAAAGTATTTTCAGCCATAGGTGGAGCAATAGGTGTGCTCATAAAACCATTGTTGTTGGTTCTAGTGAAGTCACACAACTTAGTGTTTTCAAGAGTAGTCATTTTTTTTGGGTTTTCAAATAAGAAAGCAAACTAGTAAAACTATTTTTTGTGTTTTTTTAAAGAACAAAACAAGCAAACAATGCAAAAAGAAACTAAGCAAAACAAAAACAACAAAGTAAAGATATTGGTTATGAGGGACTCCCCTTGTGAAGATGTCCTTGACTCCCAAAGAACGCCTGGGAAAAATGCTTGATGGCTCAATGCAGTGCCAGAAAAGTGTTGATGGCTCGTGGTTGATGTAGAGCTCGTTGGGAACCCCAAGAGGAAGGTATGCAAGTTTCCCTCAGTTATGAAACCAAGGTTTAATCGAACCAGTAGGAGCAAGGAAACACCCCAAAGGTGTTACTAGCTGAGCTTTGGCAGGGCGCACTACCAGTGCTAGTAGCAACGTGGAGACCTGCACAACACAACCACAGAACTTTGTCCCCAACTTGCAATGAGGTTGTCAATCTCACCGTGTTTTGCGGAAAACAAAGGATTAAACGTATCGAATGGAAATAAGTAAAAGTTTGCAGAAAGTAAACACAAAGCAGTAAAAGATTGTAGATTGTATGTAAAAGACAAGGACCGGGATCCATAGTTCACTAGAGGTGGCTCTCCTTAGATAAATAACATGTTGGGTGAACAAATTACAGCGGGCCAATTGACAAACACCGAGAAAGCAATACATGCATATACTAATCATCTTGACTCCTTTGAGACTTGATTGGGCAATACAACATAATACATAGACCGCCATCCAACTGCATCTATGACTAATAATCCACCTTCAGGTTATCATCCGAACCCCCTCCAGTATTAAGTTGCAAGCAACAGATTATTGCTTTACGAACTGCGTGTAAGGTAAAAATTACAATTGTTCTATGAACAAAGGATCGTTGTTTTCTCCCTAGTAGCAATAGCACATCTAGTACCTTAGAGATTTCTGTCACTTCCCTAGATTACCAGAGGCATGAACCCACTATCGAGCATAAATACTAACTCTTGGAGTTGCTAGCATCTACTTGGCCAAGATAGCTACTAACAACGGAAAGCATGCAAGATCTCAAATAACAAAGACATGATAGAATCAATAATCAATCTAAAATAGCATCTCAATATCCATCGGATCCCCACAAACACAACATGTATGAATTATAAATAGATGATCATGAACGGAGCTCACAAGATCTAAACATGAAAGCACAAAGGAGGAGAAACCAGCCATCTAGCTACTACATGGATCCATAGTCCAAGGATGAACTACTCACGCATCACACCGGAGGCTTGCATGGTGATGAAGAAGGCCTGCAGGGTGAATTCCCCTCTCTGGCAGGGTGCTGGGAAGAGCTTCAGATCCCTCCCGATCTAGGGATGGAGATGACGGCTCTGAGACTCTTCGTGGATTTTTGATCGGGTACCTAGGGTTTTCATCCCGAGGGCAACTTATAGGCGGAAGGAGAGGCCGAGGGGGTGCTAGGGTCGGCCAGACCACTCCCTGGCATGGGCCAGGCCTGGCCGTGTAGCCAGGTGGTGTGGCTGGCCCCTGGCCCCTTTCCGTCTCGTATTCTGGCACTTGATCCCTTCCGAAAAAATAGGCACTTTGGCTTTTGTCCTGTCCAATTCTGAGAATATTCATTTTCTGACTTTCCTGGAACCAAAAACAGCAGAAAACAGGCAGCTGGCACTGTGGCTCTTGTTAATAGGTTAGTCCAAGAAATCTTATGAGAAGTACTCCAAATTTGGAACAAAACACAAGAAAGTGGATAAAACCAAGCATGGAACATCAAAAATTATAGATACATTTGCAATGTATCAGTACCCTCAGCTCAACCTCTTTCCGCGAGGGAACCCATACTAAGGCATATAGCTTCCAGGTAAGCCCTACGCAATTCGGGTATTGTGGTTGTACGGTAAAATTGGAATGGTATCGCATCTGAACCCAACCATCAGTTTTTATAGAGGGCCACGGCTCATGCCTCAATGATGGCCCAAAATATATCGAGCTCGTTGGGGAACCCCAAGAGGAAGGTATGATGAGCACAACAGCAAGTTTTCCCTCAGTATGAAACCAAGGTTATCAATCCAGTAGGAGCAAGGAAACACCCCAAAGGTGTAGCTAGATGAACGTTGGCATGGCGCACTACCGGTGCCAGCAGCAACGTGGAGACCTACACAACACAACCATAGAACTTTGCCCCCAACTTGCGATGAGGTTGTCAATCTCACCGGTTTTGCTGAAAACAAAGGATTAAACGTATAGAATGGAAGGAAGTAATAGTTTGCAGAAAGTAAACACAAAGCAGTAAACAGTTTGTAGACTAAATGTAAAAGAAAGGACCGGGGTCCATAGTTCACTAAAGGTGGCTCTCCTTAAGATAGATAACATGCTGGGTGAACAAATTACAGCGGGGCAATTGACAAACATCAAGAAAGCATACAAGCATATACTAATCATCTTGACTCCTTTGAGACTTTATTGGGCATTACAACATTATACATAAAACCGCCATCCAACTGCATCTATGACTAATAATCCACCTTCAGGTTATCATCCGAACCCCCTCTAGTATTAAGTTGCAAGCATAAGATTATTGCTTTACGAATTGCTTGTAAAGTAAACAATACGATTGTTCTATGAACAAAGGATTGTTGTTTTCTCCCTAGTAGCAACATCACATCTAGTACCTTAGAGATTTTTGTCACTTCCCCTGATTACCAGAGGCATGCACCCACTATCGAGCATAAATACTAACTCTTGGAGTTGCTAACATCTACTTGGCCAAGATAGCTACTAACAACGGAAAGCATGCAAGATCACAAATAACAAAGACATGATAGAATCAATAATCAATCTGAAATAGAATCTCAATATCCTTCAGATTCCCGCAAACACAACATGTATGGATTACAAATAGATGATGTTGATCATGAACGGAGCTCACAAGATCTAGACATGAAAGCACAAAGGAGGAGAACCAGCCATCTAGGTACTGCATGGACCCGTAGTCCAGAGATGAACTACTCACGCATCACACCGGAGGCTTGCATGATGATGAAGAAGGCCTCCAGGGTGAATTCCCCTCTCTAGCAGGGTGCCGGGAAGAGCTTCAGATCCCTCCCGATCTAGGGATGGAGATGACGGCGGCTATAGAATCTTTCGTGGAATTTTCATCACGTACTTAGGGTTTCGGTATCGGAGGCATCTTATAGGCGGAAGGAGAGGCCGAGGGGGTGCTCGAGGCGGCCAAACCACCCCCTAGCGCTGGCCAGGCCTGGCCGCGCGGCCAGGTGGTGTGGAGCCCCCCTGGCCCCTCTCCGTCTCGTATTCTGGCTCTGTGTGTCCCCCGGTAAAATAATGACTTTGGCTTTTGTCCCGTCCAATTCCGAGAATATTCATTTTCTGACTTCTTGAAACCAAAAATAGTAGAAAACAGGCAGCTGGCACTGTGGCTCTTGTTAATAGGGTAGTCCAAGAAATCATATGAAAAGTACTCCAAAGTGTGGACAAAACACAAGAAAGTAGATAAAACCAGGCATGGAACATCAAAAATTATAGATACATTTGCAATGTATCAACATCCCCAAGGTTAACTCCTTCTCGTCCTCGAGTATGTAAGTGATAAAAAGAAAGAATAATTTTTGAGGTGACATGCACCATCATAAACTTGATCAAAGTATTTGTAAAATATTCAAAGCTAGGATCATAGTGCTTCAATCATAACATGAAAGATAAAGTTCTAGCAATAAGACAATGAAACTATGTTGCAACATGAAAAGGCACAAACAAAAGATTCATGAATAACAATGCTTTGCAAGACGTTTGTTTGTTTCACATAAAGAAAACATATCATAATAGTATTCAGATTGTCCTTCATAGAGTAGCAAATATAAATGCATAGGACACCTTCAAAGTTCATAAGAGTGACTATATACAAATAGTTTAAAACAAGCAATATCAATATATGCATCAATCAACTAGTCTTGGGATAATGCACATAGAACTAAGAATGGCCACTATGCTCTCAAAGAAGGTGCATAAAGATAGAAGGTGGAGACTCAATATATAAGTGGAAGAAAGGCCTTCATAGAAGGAAGTAGGGATTCAATTCTCGTAAAGAGCTTCCAAAAATTATGGTACTTATAGCTTTCAGCTCTCAATGCCCCTATCATAAGCATCTTGAAGGTGGTTAAGGTTAAAGTGACACAACTAAGAGGATATGCTTGACAAGTTATAAATCGAAATCTCATACCCCTTCCTTACGAAGACCGAACCTCATGCTACTCAACTTTAGTCACAAGTAAGCTCTTGTCATTGTAAGTACATATGTATCATAAAGAACCGCCAACGGGGTACCCCTTGCACATGATACAGGAGCTATCCCATAATCAAAATGACAAGGCAATCAAACAATGAGCATCTCAGCGATCTTTTTATTTGCTATTTGCATAGGTTTTTATTGAGGATGCTTCATAGAGTGCTCATTATGGTTATGCTACAAGTTTCCACCATTATTAGGCATGGCTTAGGCTAGCAGCCCAGGTGTTTCTCTAACACACATACAAACTCCATGATCTCACAAGTTCCACTTTTATTGCACACCGCCGGGATCCATAAGCAAAAGAACATGATATCAGCGGGGTACAAAGTACAAGTGAAATGTTGAAAGCGTTCCCCATGATACATGGTTCTGCTAACTTCAACTTATAAAGCGCAAGAATATACGCAACAAAGAAGGACCCAACGGTTCAGGTTTATTAAATGCAAAACGTAAAGTGTGCCATCAAGTTCGTGAGAGCTTTAATCACTAGTTTTCTCATAACAAGTTTAATTTGGGAGGTAAACAAAAGCATGAATATACTTGGAATAGCATATGCTAGTAGGTAGGTATGGTGGACTCTTTGGAATAACTTGGTTTAAGGAATTGGATGCATGAGTGGAACTCATACTTGGTTGTGGAGGCTAGCAAAAGACTAGGAGCGACAAACTAAGAGAGCAAAAACAGCCATAATCATGGAGAGCGACAAAACATGATTGATCAAAGCATAAAGTGATACTACAAGTTGAAAACTAATGGATTATAAAGACTATGGTGACTTGAGATAGTCATAACATGGTGTGAGCATGTGCCAAGTCAACCCAAATAAAGCATCAAAGGAGAATACCACTATACTATGCTTTAATATGCTAAAACAACGCATGATTCATCCAAGGCACATTAAGCAATCTCAATTGTTTATAACAAGTAATGCTATAGAAAAGAATACTAAGCATAAACCCAAAACAATATGAAGCATGGCATGACAAAGCATAGGACATAGTCAAAAACAAGTTCTCTTTACCACTTAAGCATGAACCTTCCTACTCTTTTCCCAAACCAAACCAAACTATTTGAAAACCAATGTATGAAAGTGGGGGTCCAACCAATTTATTCAGAAAACTAAGCAAACAAAGCAAACAAAAAACCAAAACGAAAACAAAAAAGAAGACGCTCCAAGAACAACACAATTGTGCATGAAACAATAAAAATGAAGCGTTTGGAAGAAACCTGGGATTTTTATTGATGAAGAGGGGGATGCCTTGGGCATCCCCAAGCTTTGATGCTTGTACTTCTTGGAAATTTCCTGGGGTGACTTGCGTGGCATCCCCAAGCTTGAGCTTTAGTCCATCCTTCATCTCATTACTCATTACTTCCATACACCTGAAATTTTTCCTTCATACAAAACTTCACACAATCTTTATTAGCAACATTAGTGCACTCAAGATAATAAGTCTTTAAGGTTCAGTTATAACACCAATAAAACTTCCATTAAAACACTAACTACTGTAGCACTTCCCTCAAAAAGCTAAATTACATAAAAGAACTCAAAAAGAAACCAATAAGAAGCAAATGCAGAAAATGGCAGAAATCTGTCAAAACAGACCAGCAGGTAAAGATGAATTTGTTCGAAGACCATCTGTTGCTCAAATCAAAAAGTGTTGAACTAATGGAAGTTAGATTACAACCTGGGTCAGAAGCACAAAAATTCACGCCTCAAAAAGACATACAGAGATTTTACACCAATTTTTACGGTGAAGCACAGAAATCTGTTTCGGGACAGCAACTTTCCCAATCATTACTTCTCTCTCATTAGAGGTTACTCTTGGCACAAAAAGCAAATAAAAAGGATAAGGAGCAGTTATTAATGAAGTAATAGATTATAAGACTCATCTAAAACTTTTGGGTTATCTCCCAATAAGTACTTTTCTTTAACGCCTTTAAGTTAGGCATAAGAAGCAAAAAGAAGAATCAAGTGTTCTCAAATGAAGAAGCATTAAAACCAAATTTTGTTTTCATAGGAGAGGCAAAAGAAATCTTCTCTCTCTTCTTAGGGAAATGTTATATACCTTTCTTGAGTGGGAGTTGATATTTAATGGTGCCTTCTTTCATATCAATAAGGGCACCAATAGTTCTAAGAAAAGGTCTTCCCAAAGTAATAGGACAAGTAGCATTGTATTCAACATCCAAAACATAGAAATCAACAGGGACATAGGCATTGTTAACCATAATAAGAACATCATTAATACTCCCCATGAGTTTCTTTTTAGCATTATCATCAAGTGGGGCATTCAAATAACAATATTCAAGTGGTGGCAAATCAAGCATATCATAAATCCTTCTAGGCATAATAGAAACACTACTATCAAGATCACATAAAGCTTTGAAATCAAAATCATTCACTTTCATATTAATGATGGGTTCCCAACCATCTTCTTGTTTTATAGGAATAGAAGCTTTATGTTTCATCTTTTCTTCTTTAATCTTTATGAGAGCATCAGTAATGTGTTTTGTAAAGGCCATGTTCATAATACTAGCATTAGGACTTTTAGCAAGCTTTTGTAGGAACTTAATAACTTCAGAGATATTGCAACCATCAAGATCAAAGTCAAAATTATCATATAGAGCGGTAGAACTATTACTAGCATTAACACTAGTGGTGGTGATAGTAGAAACACTAATGTTTGTAGCAATTTCATCCTCTCTTTCCCACTTAGCATGTAATTCAGCTAATAGTCTAACATTTTCATCAATTCTAACTTGCATGGCATTAGTAGCTGCAAAGGGATTATCATTAGTTTCAGGTTTAGCAGCCATTTTATTCAAAGAAGGTTGAGTTTCAGCCAAAGATGCTATATTTGTTTCAACATTAGAGAGTTTTTCCTCAATAGTTTTATTGAAAGCAGTTTGTTTACTAATAAAGTCTTTAAGCATAACTTCAAGTTTAGAGGGAGCACTCCTATTGTGGTTGTAGGAATTTTGATAAGCATTACCATTGTTGGGAGGATATGGCTTATAATTGTTGTTACAAAAATTATTCCTATAAGCATCATTGCAAAAATTATTATTTCTTATGAAGTTCACATCAACTTGCTCTTCTTGAGCAACCAAAGAGGCTAAAGGAACATTATTTGGATCAATATGGGCTTTCCCATTCACAAGCATAGACATAATAATATCAATCTTATCACTCAAGGAGGAGGTTTCCTCAATAGAATTTACCTTCTTACCTTGTGGAGCTCTCTCAGTATGCCATTCAGGGTAGTTAACCATCATATTATCCAGAAGCTTTGTTGCAGCACCCAAAGTAATGGTCATAAAGGTACCTCCAGCAGCAGAATCCAATATGTTCCTTGAAGAATAGTTCAATCCTGCATAAAAGGTTTGGATGATCATCCAAGCGGTCAGTACATGAGTGGGACAATTCTTTACCAAAGATTTCATTCTTTCCCAAGCTTGAGCAACATATTCATTATCAGATTGTTTAAACATCATTATTTCACTTCTCATAGATATAATCTTAGCAGGAGGATAGTATTTTCCAATGAAAGCATCTTTGCATTTATTCCAAGAATCAATACTATTCCTAGTGAAGGAATTCAAGCACTATTTAGCTTTTCCTCTCAAAGAGAAAGGAAACAATTTAAGCTCAGTAATATCACCATCTATATCCCTATGCTTTTGCATCTCACAAAGTTCAACAAAGTTATTTAGATGAGCAGCATCATCTTCATTACCAATACGAGAAAATTGTTCTCTCATAACAAGATTGAGTAAAGCAGGTTTAATCTCAAAGAAAGTAGCTACGGGAACATGTCGAGCAATAGGTGTGCTCATAAAATCATCATTGTTGGTGCTAGTGAAGTCACACAACTTAGTATTTTCCAGAGTAGTCATTTTTTTGTGTTTTTGATAAAGAAAGCAAACTAGTAAAACTATTTTTTTGTGTTTTTGATAAAGAAACAACAAACAAAACAAAAAGAAACTAAGCAAAACAAAAATAACAAAGTAAAGAGAATGGTTATGAGGGACTCCCCTTGTGAAGATGTCCTTGACTCCCCGGCAATGGCACCAGAAAAAGTTGTTGATTGCCCAAAATATATCGAGCTCGTTGGGGAACCCCAAGAGGAAGGTATAATGAGCACAGCAGCAAGTTTTCCCTCAGTATGAAACCAAGGTTATCAATCTAGTAGGAGCAAGGAAACACCCCAAGGTGTAGCTAGCTAAATGTTGGCAGGGCGCGCTACCGGTGCTAGCAGCAACGTGGAGACCTGCACAACACAACCACATAACTTTGGCCCCAACTTGCGATGAGGTTGTAAATCTCACTGGTTTTGCTGAAAACAAAGGATTAAACGTATCGAATGGAAGGAAGTAATAGTTTGTAGAAACTAAACAAAAAGCAGTAAACAGTTTGTAGATTGAATGTAAAAGAAAGGATCGAGGTCCATAGTTCACTAGAGGTGGCTCTCCTTAAGATAGATAACATGCTGGGTGAACAAATTACAGCAGGGCAATTAACAACAATCGAGAAAGCATACAACCATATACTAATCATCTTGACTCCTTTTAGACTTGATTGGGCATTACAACATTATACATACACTGCCATCCAACTGCATCTATGACTAATAATCTACCTTTAGGTTATCATCCGAACCCCCTCCCGTATTACGTTGCAAGCAACAGATTATTTCTTTACGAATTGCATGTAAAGTAAACAATACGATTGTTCTATGAACAAAGGATTGTTGTTTTCTCCCTAGTACCAACAGCACATCTAGTACCTTAGAGATTTTTGTCACTTCCCCAGATTACCAGAGGCATGAACCCACTATCGAGCATAAATACTAACTCTTGGAGTTGCTAACATCTACTTGGCCAAGATAGCTACTAACAACGGAAAACATGCAAGATCACAGATAACAAAGACATGATAGAATCAATAATCAATCTGAAATAGCATCTCAATATCCATCGTATCCCCACAAACACAACATGTATGGATTACAAATAGATGATCTTGATCATGAACGGAGCTCACAAGATCTAGACATGAAAGCACAAAGGAGGAGAAGCAGCTATCTAGCTACTACATGGACCCGTAGTCCAGAGATGAACTAGTCACGCATCACACCGGAGGATTGCATGATGATGAAGAAGGCCTCTAGGGTAAATTCCCCTCTCCGGCAGGGTGCCAGGAAGAGCTTCATATCCCTCTCGATCTAGGGATGGAGATGACGGTGGCTACAGACTCTTTCGTGGAAGTTTGATCGGGTACTTACGGTTCCTGTATCAGAGGCATCTTATAGGCGGAAGGAGAGGCCGAGGGGTGCTGCAGGTGGCCACACCACCCCCTGGCGTGGGCCAGGCCTGGCCATGCGGCCAGGTGGTGTGGCAGCCCCCTGGCCCCTCTCCGTCTCGTATCCTGGCTCCTTGTGTCCCTCGGTAAAATAATGATTTTGGCTTTTGTCCCGTCCAATTCCGAGAATATTCATTTTCTGACTTCCTGAAACCAAAAACAGCAGAAAACAGGCAGCTGGCATTGTGGCTCTTGTTAATAGGTTAGTCCAAGAAATCATATGAAAATTACTCCAAAGTGTGGACAAAACACAAGAAATTAGATAAAACCAAGCATGGAACATCAAAAATTATAGATACATTTGCAATGTATCACTCAACATTTTCATCATCATGTCAAAACATTTCAATAGAATGAATCATCATTCCAAGGTTTTCCTAATCATTTTCACCAAGTATTCCCATCTAAAGTGATCAATTGTTATGCTTAGCACTAGCCACTAAAGTTGAGGGTATTCGCTAATGAGGGTGCTAATCCAGTGTAAGTTTCCAAATCTAGTTGTATGCTTTTTAATGGCATCTAAGTATGACTACTTAGGCCTAGTTTTATACTCTTTATGGCATCTATCCTATATTTCCCATATTCACAAATCACTAACTAAAGATAAAGAACTCTGGAAAAAATAAAATAATAAAGCTTGCAAGTAAAACTTGGGATGGGTATAATCAAAGTTGCATAACCAAGTTTGCCTAATGCATCTTGCATAAGTTATCTTGCAAGGATGACTTTCATATTTCTAGCTTGCATATTTATGAAACTTGCAAGTGTTAGCTTGCCTTGAGTAGTGCAGTGGTTGAAGTTCTCTTCTTCTTCTTCTTCTTCTTTGTAGTACTCCTCCTCGTATCCCGGGTCGATACTAGCGTCTATAAATGAATACGAGCTCCACAATCACCAAAAAATACTTAACTACTTCTATTTAGCACACTAAGGCTCACACTTGATGATCTAGCATCATCACAAACATCACATGAAATAAAGACCTAGTCTTATTTATCTTATTTTATAAAACTAATTTCTACTCATTAAAAATACTTAAGATTTAATATTCTCCAATTAAAATATGGGATCATGTTGACACATGTCATCACCACATATTCTAATACTTGGGAATGTGATTTAAAGTGGTGGTCATATTTTATAAAGTTTAAAATTACTATTTAATAAAATTAAAGTGACTAGAAATGCCTATATATCATTCTTTTGGTACTAGTCCATTGTCACTGCATGTAAACCTAAATATTTTTACATATTAAGATATATCTTGTCAAATGTGATTTTTGAGAGTTGGAATCAACTCAAAAGCATTTATGGTTGATTTTTGAAAAATGTTTGAAATTGGAAAAGTCTCTGCCTTGTTATTTTTACTATAGGTGATCTATAAGTTGAAATGGTTTTAATCCAACGGGCTTGGATAGATAATTTGAATATCTTTCTAACAAAGATGGAATCAGGAAATTTGGTTTGTGAATCTCTTTGAATTGATTTTTGAATCTACTGACATAATCTAGTTTTAACTAAAATGGAAAAAGCTTATTTGAATCAACAGGGTTGCGCGGGAGACTAATTGGGCCGGCCCAGCTGCACTATGCTGGCGCAGCAGGGATCTGACAGGACGGTCCCACTAGTCAGCGACTAAACTAAACCGAAACAGTATCTTTTAATCTGGGCCGTGCGATTAGAGAGCGATCGACGGCTGAGCATCGTCGTCTCCGTCGCACAGCTCCGGCGAGACTGAACCCTAACGCGAACAGTGGGGGTACGTGGGGGCTCACCAGGGCTCCAGCTAGGGTCGGCGATGGGGGCGATCGGGCTTGTCGAGGACGGCGATTCGAATGGTGGTCGCGGCGGCTCTTGGGCAGCTCCTAGCTCCGGTTCCGCTTCTCCTCTGCAGTGGCAGGCTCCGGTGAAATTCCGGCGATGTGGTGCTCGCCTTGCTCCGGGGAGAGGTGTGGGAGGTTTGTGAGAGAGAGGGAAGTGAGATGGTGTGGAAATTGAGGCTGGGGTGGCCTCTATTTATACACCTGCGATGGGGATAGAGTGGCATGGCTCGGGCTCATCAACGACGTCATTATAGGGGGATATCGGCATGGCTGAGGGTAGGGGTCAATGTGGTGGTTCGGGGCGGTGGTCATGCGCTTGATGGCGCGGCAAGGGGCGGTCGAGAATGGTCTAGAACGGTCGGTGCTCTGCGCGGGAATGGCGGCGTTCGAGACGGCGTACAGTGGCTACGGTCTACGCGGCAGCGAATGGGTGTGTCTAGGGGGTAGCTGGGGTCACGGTGTGTGCGGGCACGCACGGAGAGGGCGAGGCATGGGGTGTGTGTGCGTGTCGGCTGTGGAGCTCTGGCGCGCTCTCGGCATGGCAGTCAGAGAAATGGGTGTCGTGTTTTTGGGTGGTCCACGGCTTGCCTGCGGCCGAGGGGTGGACAGTGGGTGGCGGTGGACGGTTGCCTGTCTCCTAGTCGTCGTGGGAGAGGGCGGTGCTGGCTATGGCGAGTGGGGCATGGTTGACTGGCATAGTGAGCTCGGGCGGTGCGACACTGGTGCGAACGGCAGAGGGGGGAAGTTTGTCACTGCAATGCTAGGTGCTAAAGGATACCAGGGGATAGAAATGAGGGGCTAGTGGCGAGTGATCACTGCTTAGAACAGTAGTAGTTAGGCAGGGTTTAAATGTGTCTGCCAGGTGCTCGACCAAATGGCCGCATGAATTCAAAGTATGAATTTTTGTATTAAATTTGGTGAGTGTTCTGAGTACTTGCTTGATAGTCTATGGTTGCTTGGAAAAGTCAAGGTGAATTGATTTGAGTTGATTTTGAAAAGTAGTGATCTATGCATATGAACTTGATTCAATTTCGCAATGTCTTTTGAATAGATTTGGAATTTGTTTCTGGTAGTTTGTAAAGTGGGCTTCGGTTCACTTTTACTTGATCTAGCAAGGGGTGAAAAGAATTGGGAAAGTTACTATTAGAAATCTTTTACTAGGAACACTCAAAGTGGTCTAGTGGTTAATTTGGTCAAAATGACCATTTTCTTATATGATTCATATTTGAATTTCTTTTCTTTTGATTTTGTTTGTAAATGTCCTAGATGATGTAGTATTCATCTTTAACCATTCTTTATCATTTGTAGTAGTCAAACATGGCAATTGCACTCATTCATATTAGATTTAATAAGAAAAGTTTTTGTTAACCCTAAACTTGGGTGATTTGACTTGATAATTTTGATTAATATTTTTGGGGTGTTACAAACCTTCCCTCCTTAAACAAAATCTTGTCCCGAGATTTAAGAAAAACTAGCAACTAAAGAGATTTGGAAACTCAGTCCTAGTATAATCTTCTCGCTCCCAAGTAGCTTCTTCTTCAGTATGGTAGCTCCACTAGATCTTGAGAAACTTGATACTCTAGGTACTGGTGGTTCTGAAGGCTTCTTCCAAAATACGAATGGGTACTTCACGATAGGTTAGATCCTTGTTGATATCTATGGCTTGGTGATCGATGTTCTTCAAAACTTCGGTCTTCTCCGGAACTTCTAGACATTTGCGAAGTAACGAGATATGGAACCCGTTATGTATGGATGACATCTCCTCCAGCAGTTCCAGTTGATATGATACTTCTCCTCGGCGATTCAAAATCTTGAAGGGTCCAATATATCTGGGGGCTAACTTCCCTTTCAGACGAAAACATTGCATTCCTTTCAAGGGTGATACTTTGAGATACACAAAATCTCCGACATTGAAGGTTACGTCTCGACGTCTCTTGTCAGCATAACTCTTTTGTCTGTATTGGGTGGTCTTGAGGTGCTCATGGACTTTGTGAACCTTCTGTTCAACTTCTTGTAGAATGTTGGGTCTGAAGATCTGACTCTCGCCTACTTGCAACCAATTCAAGGGGGTACGACACTTCCTTCCATACAGAAATTCAAAGGGGGCCATTTGCAAACTAGCTTGATAACTATTGTTGTATGAGAATTCTGCGAAAGCCAGACAATCTACCCATTTTGATCCATATTCTAGCACACAAGCTCTCAACATGTCTTCTAAGATTTGGTTGACTCTTTCAGTTTGTCCATCGGTTTGCGGGTGATAAGATGTGCTGAAGTTCAGCTTGGTTCCTAATCCTTCTTGGACTTTCTGCCAAAATCTTGAGGTAAACTGGGTTCCTCAATCCAACACTATGGTCTTAGGGGTTCCATGCAAACTAATGATTCTAGCAATGTACAACTCTGCTAGCTTCGAACTCTGGTAGGTGGTCTTGACAGGTATAAAATGGGCTACCTTGGACAGTCTATCAACTATGACCCAAATAGAGTCATTTCCCCTATTAGAGGTAGGCAAACCGGTGATGAAATATATTCCGACAGAATCCCATTTCCATTCCGGAATCTGCAATGGTTGCAAAATTCCTATGGGTCGCTGGTGTTCCGCTTTGACTCTCTGACAGATATCACACTTGTCTATGTAGCTTCCAATTTCTCTCTTCATCTTGTGCCACCAAAATTGCTCCTTCAAATCCTGATACATCTTCGTTCCTCCAGGATGGATAGAATAAAGAGTATCATGAGCTTCCTACATGATGACTTGTTTCAACTCGGAATCTGATGGCACACAGATACGTCCTTTGTACCACAAAACTCAATCTTCATCTTTGGTGAATCCAGGTACCTTCACTGTACCGATATGATGCTTGATTCCGTCGATACTTGCATTTCCTTTTTGCGCCTCCTTGATCTGACTGATCAAAGTGGGTTGAAGTTCAATACTAGCTAGGAATCGTTTGCTAACTAGCTCCGTTCTAAACTTTCCAACTCTTCATGCAAACTTGGTTGGGCTTCTTTAATCATGGTGTTTAATCTAGACGGCAATCTGCTAAGAGCATCCGCTACCACATTGGCTTTGCCGGGATGATAGTGAATGTCAAGATCATAGTCCTTGATTAATTCTATCCATTTCCTTTGCCTCATATTCAGCTCCTTCTGGGTGAAGATATACTTTAGACTCTTGTGATCTGAATAAATCTCACAGCGGTTACCCATAAGGTAATGACGCCAGGTCTTCAAAGCTAAAACTACGGCTGCTAGTTCTAAGTCATGGGTAGGGTAGTTTTTCTCATGTTACTTCAGTTGTCTAGACAGATATGATATGACTTTTCCTTCTTGCATCAACACACATCCGAGACCAATCTTGGATGCATCACAATACACATCAAAAGGCTTCTTGATATCCGGCATAATCAGAATTGGGGCTGAAATGAATCTCTTCTTGAGATCTTGAAAACTTGCTTCACATTTGTCCGTCCATTCAAACTTCTGATCTTTCTTCAATAACTGGGTCATCGGTCTTGCGACGCTCGAAAATCCTTCAACCAACTTGCGGTAATATCCCGCTAATACGAGAAATGCGCGGACTTGGGTTTGAGTGGTTGGGGCTTTCCATTCTTCAACATCTTTGATCTTGGCGGGATCGACAGCGACTCCTCCTGCCGACACAATATGTCCTAGGAATCCTACTTCCTTTAACCAGAACTCACATTTGCTAAACTTGGCATACAACTGATGTTCACTAAGGGTTTCAAGGATGGTTCTCAGGTGTAGCTCATGGTCTTCTTCTGACTTAGAATAGATCAGAATATCGCCGCTAAAAACAACGACAAACTTATCCAGAAATTTCATAAAAATCTTATTCATGAGATTCATGAAATAAGCAGGGGCATTAGTTAATCCAAAATACATGACAGTGTACTCATACAATCCATATCTGGTGGTAAAGGTGGTCTTTGGGATATCCATTGCACGAATCTTGAGTTGATGATAGCCAGTTCTAAGATCAATCTTAGAAAACACTCTGGCACCAGTCAACTGGTCAAACAGATCTTCTACCTTCGGCAATGGGTACTTGTTCTTGATGGTGACATCATTCAGCTTCCGGTAATCCATGCACAAATGGTTACCTCCATCTTTCTTATCCACAAACAAAACAGGCGATCTCCATGGCGATGTGCTTGGTTGATTCAGACCTTTCTCCAGCATAGCATCAAGTTGCTTCCTCAACTCCACTAATTCAGATGGGTTCATACTATAAGGTCTCTGAGCTATGGGTCCAGTTCCAAGAACTAGTTCAATAATGAACTCGATATCCCGATCTGGGGGCATACCGGGAAATTCATCTAGGAACACGTCGAGGTATTCACACACTACTCTGACTTGGTCTAGGGTTGGTTGGGCTAGACTCTTGTTGCATTTGAATTGACGGGGCAGTCTTTCAGATACATGCTCTACTGATACTCCAGTGCTACTGGTCATGGATATGGCTTTCTTGGCACCGTCGATTAATCCTTTATGTTTCAACATCCAATCCATTCCTAGTACTACTTCCAAACCTTTGGTTCCAAGTACTATTAGATTTGTTGGGTTCACAGCATAGAAAACAAAAAATTCCTACGGTGGGAACTATACGCCAAGATCTATCTACTAGATACAAGCAACGGGAGGATATACATCCATAGAGAACTTACCCTCGAAGACAACAAAGTTTGTTAATGAGTTGGAACTCGTGGATGATGTAGTCGTACACTTGCCGATCTCAAGATCATGATGAAGTCTAGCAGGTCCGGCTCCAGCACGTCCATCAGATCCAGCTCGAGCAAGTCCAGCACCACCAAGTTCAGCACCGCAAAGCAGCGGTGCATCCGTGATCGCACACACATCCGGTACCCCAACAACCTCCACCTCCTCGCTCCAGCAATGCAGCGGAAGCAACAACTCCTTTCCAGATAAAGCCACCGGGAACATGTATCTCGCTAATCCGAGACCATGGGGAATAACTAGAGGGAGAAGAGAACCTTCACGAGGAGGTGGGGCAAGAGGAGAGGAGCCATGGGGATCCTTTTATAGGGGAGGGAGCACAACCCCAAGGCCATGGATGGTCGGCCATGGTGGGTGACCCCACCTCTCCCTCATTCATGTGGGTGGAGCTTCCACTAAGCCCACTCACATCAATTTCAACTCCACTCACTTTGCATTTAATGTCCACCAATTTAAATGCATTTTGTCTTTAAATAAAACACTTTTATTTATTTTATTCAGAATTTTGTTAATTACTTTAATTAATAAACATTCACATAAAACTCCCCGCAACATTTCAATATCGCATGCAGAACCAGTTTCAACAATTTCACCCAAAACAATTCTGGTTTCCATCAAAATGATTCCAGGGCTTTCTTAATCTTTATCTGAAACATATTTGCTCCGAAATGGTGTCGGTATCCTTTAAGTGTGTCACCCTACGGTTCACGAATAATGCAGACATGATCGAGACCCCTCTCCGATCAATAATCAGCAGCGGGACCTGGAGATCCGAACTGATTCCCACATATTCAACAATGACTCTTGTGATTGTGTGAACCTTTAACGTCGTAACTAAATCCCTTTGTCTCGCGATATATTACATGTCCGAGATTCGATCATCGACATCCAAATACCTAGTTTGATGTCGTTACCGACATGCTCTCTTTTCTCGTTCCCGTGATATAACATTCTAGTGATCACATCACTTGCTTGCAAGCTATCTTAATTTGATATCACTGAGAGGGCCCAGAGTATATCTATCCGTCATCGGGATTGACAAATTCCACTCTTGATCCATGAGCCTCAACATAACACCTTCGAAGTATCTGAACCCACCTTTATAGTCACCCTTTTACGGTGTGACGTTTGATGTTATCAAGTTACTCTTCCGATGTTAGCAATTAAAATGATCTCATGGTCTAAGACTAAGATTACTTCGTATGATGTTATAGCAATATAAACATAATGAATTTGATCGTAATGCTATACTTCGGATGAATGTTCATCACATCATTCCACCAATGTTGTGACCTCGTTATTAACAACATCCAATGTCCATGATCAGGAAACCTCGATCATCTTGTTAATCAACGAGCTAGTTTATATGAGAGGCATTACTAGGAACTTTGTATTTTGTTTATTAAACACACATGTATTAACGTTTCCAATAATAAAATTATAGAATGCAAAATAAACATTTATCATAAACATGGAATAAAATAATAACCACTTTATTTTTGCCTCTCGAGCATATTGCCTTCAGTCTCCCACTTGCACTAGAGTCAATAATCTTGTTTGAAAAACTTTGCGTATTGAACACGTATGGCTTTCTGGTGTTGCATATACGCGATTGCTAGTTGTTAACATAATCTCCGGCTCTAACAGTTTCAGGTCCGTGTGTATTTTCATGTCTTTGCGTCTCTACGCACCACTCATTCTCAAATGAGATGGCATTGTATAAATTTGGTCCTTTGGTGAGACCTTTAGTTTTTTCAGGTTAAAATATGTTGATATTATTGTCATACAATATATCTTCATAGTATTAGCCCACTTTGAACCACACCTAGTTTGATAACATACTACTTAACACAAATGCCCTCCTTTCCTGCTATAGCAGTCATATACTTAGCCTTTTGTTGTAGTATTCGTCACAATGTCTCAACTTTGGAACTCATCCAAATCCATCATGGAACATCCTTTCCATGACATTGTGCCACCCATAGTCTAAATTGAGATAAATTTAATTTGTATCTTGCGACAAAACTAGTATCAATGTAACACTTTACAATGAACTACCTTTAACTATTTGTCACTTATACATGACATATTCTTAGTTCTTCCAAATCTCATAAGAATATCTTTACTATCGTCCAATGATCATCTTATGAATCATTCTGGTATGTGCTCATAATATTTAGAGCATAGGACATATCTAGATATATACATATCACGGTATAATCGAAAGATTAAAATATTCATGTCATTTTACTCACAAAGTGTTGAAACACTTGAATCTTGATACAATCCTTTCCATGCAGCAAGAACCTTTCTTGTTGTTTCCATATTGAACCCTTTCAATATCTCATATATGTACGTCTGGCATAACCATATTAGCGCCTCAATCTATCCATATAGACATTGATGCCAAATATTCCGGTTTTGCCCAAGTCTTTCACCAAAATCCTATTTTAATGAAATTCTTAACTTGTGTCAATAAAAGATACATCATTTCCAATCAACATTATGTACTCTGCATAATGTATTGGAAATTTGTCTCATCTCTCCCACTCAATTTCTTGCAAATGCAAGCATCTTCATCATCGCCGATGAAATTAAACTCCTTTAACATTTTCATCATGGTGAAGATTCCAACTCCGCTATGCTCACTTCAACTATTGAAATTTCCATGCCCTTTTGGCACCCTTTGAATTAACAAAACCCTTCGGACCGTGTCATGCACATGTCCTAGGTAACCATTCTATTAGAAGAACCTTGTTTTGTTTATTCAACTACCATATACCAAATTATATGTAGTGGTTGCTACATTAATCCGTAAAGACTAAATATCTCTATGAAAGATCAAATCTTCTCATAGTCAACTCCTTGAACATTGTCGTAAACTTCTTTCCGACATGTCGACTATTTCATAGATGTTAACCATCCATGTCTATTTCTTTATAGATCCAAACATGACCGATAGGCTTCACGCCTTTCCGGGCGGTCTTCCAAGTTCAGAAACTTGATTTCTCATGTATGGATACTATCAAGGATTCTATGACTTCTAGTCATTTTATGGAGTTAGGGCCCATCATCGCTTCTTTGCATGCAGTCGGTTCATCATTGTCAAAGCAATAACGACTTCTGTTTCAAATCTTACTATTTGATTCTTTCCGGCCCACATGGTTCAATAGGAACTCTAATCTCCAAGATCACACCCTTTGTAATCACGGGAGCCATGAGCATTGTGGCCGCCACCGGGACACTTTCCGGCGCTGCGCTACTTATCACATATAGCTAAGGTTCAACAACCTTATAAAAGTTCTATTGTCCTCCCACTTAACTTTTCATGAAAAATTCCTTCTCAAGAAACTTGACGTTCCAAGCGATGAAATCTTTTGTCCTCGGTATTATGGAGGAATTCCCAACAAATTCTTTGGGATAACCTACAAAGACATGCTTATCCGACTTTGTTTGTAAATATTTTACTTATGCATAGCATACCAAAATTTAAGAAAAGAAAATTCGGATTTTATTCCAAAACCATAACTCATATGGTGTCATTTCAACGGATCACGATGGTGCTCTTTTCAGTGTAAAAGCGGTAGTCTCTAAAGCTTTAATCCTTAAAACATAATGGCAGTTTTCTAAATGACACCTTTGATCTTAGCATGTCAAACAAGGTTTGATTTGATCTCTGGAACATACCATACTCATGTGGTTTATCAGGAAATGCAAATTCATGGAACAATTCCTGAAATCTTAGGTGTTTTGCTAAACCTGTAACTCAAATATCTTCCTTTATGATCAAATCATAAACTTTTTTATTTTCTTGTTACAATGATTTTTCAATTCATCTTGAAAGTCTTTGAACAATTTTCAAATGTTTCATACGTCTTCCTTATTAAGTAAATATATAGATATATTCACTCAAATTTTTGGAGAAAGCATATGAAGGAAAAAGATCCATCGCATATGGCTACACATAATGGACTATATACATCAACATGCATAATATCCCATAAGTTAGTCATTCGTTCCTCTTTGGCCTATGGACGGAGTTTCAATTATCTCGAGGAAAGTTTCACAAGCGTCAATTGATCAAAATCAAAAGACTCCAAAAATCCATCAACATGGTGTTTCTTCATGTTTACTTTCCAATATAATTCAAACAGCGATGTCACTTCACAAGTGATCTTCCAATCATTTGTCTTACGACATTTCAGCAATAATGTTTATGGATGTGATTTCTCCAACTAGACTTGTAAAAGTTCATCCATCCTTTATGGAATACGGTAATTATTTGAACAACCATTGTTCTCGTAATACCGGAACAAAATAACAATTATTAAAAAAAATCTTGAAGCCTAGGTTTGATGACAACGAAAACACAATAACACTTTATTTGTTTTCGATGAACATCATCACTTATTCTCTTGCCAGTTACTTAGGACATTGTAGTTCATGAATTGTGTTGTTCTGTATGACACTTCACACCAACCAATTCGGTATCCAATACTGGTATCCAATACCTCAGAACCACATTGTTTAACAAGCAAGGAATACAGCCATAACATGGATATCTTCTATATGCCTAATTTGGACATCTCCAACCTTTTATTTTCTGCTAAATATTTTATAGATTCTCTTTCAACGATTCCTTTTCTTTTAAAAGAATCTATCAACATCAATAGTGGTGTCATTCACATGACACATAGTACAAAGTGTACATAGTCAAATACTAATACCTTTGGACTTGCACTGTGAAGTGGATAACCATCATCAAATGTTTGGTGTTCTTTCAAAAATCCATTCTTTAGTAATCTATTAGTGTAGTAAACATTTTACTTACATCTTCTATTCATCCTTATCATGACAACTTTCATGATCAAGCTACTATATCCTATAAGGAAGAATCGCGAGTATAATGTTAGTTCCCAAAACCTTTTTGGGAGATCCGGATGCCTAGCATCTCCATCCTTCACAAATTCTCATACAATATGAGAACATGTATTTTGCTAAATTATACACTATCATTGTAAGATCTCACCATAATAAGGTTAGATCCCTGTGATTGCAGTGCTAGTCCCTGGATCGAAATGCTAGCACCCACAGTTTAAGATGAAGTACACAGAAACAAAGGTCATTATTACATTGCATATCCAGGAATATAATAGTTCTTACAACTCACTTAGCCCAAGGCTAACATTATTCAAGGTTCACAAGACATAGTATAATAATATAGTCTTTTGTCTTCATGTGCCACAGGCAAACATGTCGAGTGTAGACCCGCAACCCTACTCATTATCAGAGTATCCTGCAACATAACAAGTTACAGCCACAAAGGGTCAATACATTTGGAATTGTATAGGCATGTGATACCATAAATACTTATTAAAATCCAACAACTACATGAATATATGGCTAAGTGTGGTTTTGGCTGACTTTACTAAAAGCAAGGTTTTATCTCATAGTTTTTGAAGAGTAGGTTTTATCCTTCAAAACACTAAGGTACCATTGATAGACATCAATGAACCTCTACCCTTATTCACCCACAAGTTTTTAACTTAGAGAAATTTGGATGAGGAGATTTTTGAACTGCTTCACTGTCTTGACGCTCAGAAATTGTCCATAACCGGGGACATGGCTAAGTACTTAGTTTTACCCTCTCGAGAGGTGGTGCACTTTCCCCACAAGACTCGACATGCATCGAGACGAGACTTTAATAAGTATCATCACTACCACCCTCAGTCCGTCTCGCTGAGTTCTCGCAACTTAGTCGGTCAAGGCAGAGCCCATATGCCATGTGGATGCACTGGAAGCTTCGCGACAAGAATGTCTCCAATCTCTTTGTTCCTGGGTGGTCGTCCACAAGTGCGATACACCAGGGTAATCCATATACATGGGCCCTGAGTAACCACTCAACATAATCCATACAAGTCCCATCTCCACCCAGGTGTTTCATTAACATTAGTTGTTTTCTTAGTCAAACAAAATAATATATCTTCGTACTATCTTGATATGAATTTCCACCCATGAATTCTAATAGCATGGCTAAGAACTCTAGCATACGATGTCTTTCAACTAGGAAATACTACCAAGATATAATCTATAGGATAGCATAACATAGTTACATATAAATAATCCTATTGTGCTAAGATCTACAAAAATAGCACTAGTGCAATAGTGAAAATAATAGGACATGAGATGAAATATCACTTGCCTTGGTAGCTAGGGGAATAGGTACAATCCTCACAGTAACAAACTTCACAATCCACACAATCTACACAAAGAACAATCCAACAAAAATACTACAATCAATATAGCATCACAAATATAGAAATGCATGCAAAATGCAATGATATGAACAAAACTCTAAAACTTACAGAGTCTACAGTACAGAGGTTAAAATAATCTATCTAAAGGCATAAGGAATACTTAAAAACAATTTATGAAGGAATTTTTATGGGCAAAACACTCCTAAAAGGGTTCTGCCCATAACTCCAATTTTTCAGAAGCAAAAGTGCTAAATAAGGCCTTAACAATAAAGGTCTCATTTTTTTTCTAAATCCATAGACACCAAATTTCTATTTTTCTGATTTGTGGATCAATAGTTATTGAAACTCTAAGTTTAATATAAATTTTGTCTATTTTCTAATTTAAACAGATGCTCTGGCTGACGTGGCGTAATTCTATTGGCCCGTACCGGTTCGGTCGGATCGGTCACTGTGGGCCATTAGATTTAAGTGGTAACGAACGAACCAGATCAACCAGTACATGTTCGATTAAAGATCTAATCCTAGCCGCTGAAACTAGATCGAACGATGCTCAGCGCGTGGCCAAGAGCTGGTGGCACTTGTCCTCTGCGCGGCGGCGGCGCGGCGGATGGTGGTGTGCCGGCAATTCTAAAGGGGGCAGGGCTCCATGGACTGTTACCAGAGATCGCGGTGGTCGAGGTGGTCTCGTTACCAGAGATCGTTGCAGTGGAGGGAGGGGGTGCTCTGCTTCATCCAAAACTCCTCGCCGGAGTTCCTGCCGACGGTGGACCTCACGCCTCCGAGATGGTGGCGTCGTTCTGGGGCTCGAGCAGACAAGGAAAAGGGTCAGAGGAGTGCGCTCGGTCCAGTACCGTCTAGTAGTGGCCAAAAAGGGGCGGCGGGAACCCTGGTGTTACCGGGGTTGTCGACGAATAGCGGCGGCAGAGGGAGACGCCGGTGGTGACCGTGGCGACGACCTGGGGCTGGTAGAAAACGAAAAAAAGATTAAATGTTGTGCCAGAGCATCATGAAGGTGATAGTACAGAGAGGAGGGCGCGAGGTGGTCGGCGCTCACCAGAATCATCGCCGGAGTACCCGTCGGTGTGCGGCGGTTCGAGCTCTCAATTGGAGAGCCTGGGGGCTCTCTAGGGGTGGCATCTGTGAGGAAAACGAAGAGGAGGGAGAGGTGGTTAAGAAGCCGGGCCTGTAGTGGGGAAACACTTCCACAAACGCTCGAATTTACTCGAGTTTAATTGAGTTAGAAACGGTAGGGGGAGGGGAACGAGTTGCTCGTCTCGTGGTGGAAGAAGGTGAGGTGGAGGGTGACTGGGCAGTGGGGCCAGGGTGTAAGTGAGAGGGGGTCCGAAGGGGAACAGTGAGAAAATAAAGAGAGGGGAAGGGGTGGCCGGGTGGGCTGTTGGGCTAGGGTTGGGCCGAGCAGGCCAGAAGCTGTTGCTGCTGTTATTTTTTTCTCTTTTCCTTTTTGTTTTTTTGTTTTTCTTTTACTAGGTTTTGAATTAGCAAAAAATGTTTCAAATTGATTCAAACCTTCACCATATTTTTGGGGGACAATCTAAATGCCATGCAACACATGCCTTGAGGATATGAGTGCAATGATGATGATTTTCAAATGAAATTTGTTGGGATGTTACAAATCTAACCCCCTTAAGATCAATCTCGCCCTCGAGATTCGGGTTGGCTAGCAAATAGGTGAGGGTGATCTCTCCAAAGTTCATCTTCTCATTCCCATGTTGCTTCTGATTTAGTGTGATGGTTCCACTGCACTTTGTAGAATTTGATCATCTTGGTACATGTAATTCTTTTTGCTGTCTCCAGAATCTTAATAGGTTTCTCTTCATAAGTGAGATCATTCTCTAGCTGAACCTCTTCTAACGATATAGTGTCTTTCAACAAAGTTTTTTCCATTTCTGGGTGATACTTTTTTAGCTGACTGACATGAAATACATTATGAACTGCTGACAGAGATTCTGGTAATTCTATCTCATATGCCACTTCTCCTTTGCGGCTCAGAATCTTGAAGGGTCCTACATAGCATGGAGCTAATTTTCCTTTGATTCCAAATCTCTTCACACCACGAAGTGGTGATACTCTGAGATAAGCTCTATCACCAACCTCCTAGGTGACCTCTCTATGTTTTGGATCTGCATAGCTCTTTTGTC
Organism: Avena insularis; assembly: GCA_023614405.1. Classification (NCBI taxonomy): domain Eukaryota; kingdom Viridiplantae; phylum Streptophyta; class Magnoliopsida; order Poales; family Poaceae; genus Avena; species Avena insularis. The sequence continues at coordinate 216,027,653 of CM042688.1, read as the reverse complement.
GAGATTGGGCTACCTTTAGCCTATCCCTCACCATCTTGACTTTCTCTTCGGCCTCCTTGATGAAGTCTGGTCTGAACAAATTTCTTTCTCCTACTCCGTTCCACAACCATGGTGTAGTACACTTCCTTCCATAAAGGAATTAAAATGGAGACATTTCTATGCTTGATTGATAGCTATTATTGTAGGAAAACTCCGCGTACGATAAACTTTCGTCCCAACAAGTCCATAGTCTAACGCACAAGCTCTTAACATATCTTCCAATATCTGATTGCTCCTTTCTGTCTGCCCATAAGTCTGTGGATGAAACGTAGTGTTGAACTCTAGTCGAGTTCCCAACGACTCGTGAAGTTGTCGCCAAAAGTGCGAAGTGAATTGAGTTCCCCTATCTGACACAATACTCTTAGGTACCCTGTGTAAACATACAACTCTATTCATGTATATCTTGGCTAGCTTGGCACTTGTATAAGTGGTCTTTACCGGTATAAAATGAGCCACTTTTGTCAAGCGATCAACAATAACCCATATAGAATTGTATCCAGATCTAGTCCTTGGCAGCCCGGTGATAAAATCCATACAGATTTTATCCCATTTCCAATCAGGTATTGGTAGTGGTTGTAATAATCCTACTGGTTTGTGATGTTCTGCCTTTACACGACTACACACGTCGCACAAGGCAATGTGTGTTGCTATATCTTTCTTTAAATTATTCCACCAGAATCTTTCCTTAACATCCATATACATCTTGGTGTTGCCAGGATGAATTGAATACGGTGAATTGTGAGCTTCTTGTAAGATCAACTTCTTAAGCTCAAGATCCTGTGGAATACAAATACGTTTTTTGTACCATAAGGTTCCTTGTTCGTCTACATGAAATCCTTTTTCCTTGCCTTCACTAATTTTACTTCTGATTTCTTCTATTTCCTTGTCCATCTTTTGAGCCTCTCGGATTCTATTCATCAGTGTGGGCTGCACTTCCAAGGATGCAAGGTATCCTTCAGGCAATATATCTAATCTCAACTCCCTAAATTGGGCACATAACTCTTCCGGCAATTCTCCTTTATTGAGGCCATTAACATAAACCTTGCGGCTTAATGCATCGGCTACGACATTGCCTTTCTAGTATGGTATTGCAAACTTAAGTCGTAATCCTTGATAAGTTCTAGCCATCTTCTTTGTCTCATGTTGAGTTCCTTCTGTTTGAAAATGTATTTTAGACTCTTGTGATCGGTGAACATTTCACAACGCTTTCCCATAAGATAATGCCTCCATGTTTTTAAAGCATGCACAACTGATGCCAACTCTAGGTCATGAGTAGGATAGTTCACTTCATGATTTTTGAGTTGTCTTGATGCATAAGCCACAACTCTACCTTCCTGCATTAGTACACCTCCTAGTCCTTGGTGAGATGCATCACAATAGACTTGAAAGTCTTTCTCAAGATCCGGCAAACATAGCACTGGTGCTAACACTAATCTCTTCTTCAACTCCTAAAAGCTGGATTCACATGCTTCTATCTAGTTAAACTTCTTCTCTTTCTTTAGCAGACCAGTCATAGGCTTTGCTATCTTTGAGAAATTTTCAGTGAACCTCCGATAGTATCCTGCTAGGCCTAGGAAACTATGGATTTCTTTAACCATTTTAGGAGGTTCCCATTCTGTTACAGCTACCACTTTTTCAGGGTCAACAGCTATACCACTTCCAGATACTATATGCCCAAGAAAACCCACTTCATTCAGCCAAAATTCACATTTACTGAATTTGGCATATAGTTTGTGTTCCCTGAGTTTCTCCAGAATTAGGCGCAGATGTTCTTCATGTTCTTCGTTCCTCTTGCAATATATCAATATGTCATTGATGAATACAACTACAAACTTGTCAAGAAATTCCATGAATACCTTGTTCATCATGTTCATGAAATATGTCGGTGCATTTGTCAATCCAAACGACATCACTGTATATTCATACAACCCATACCTAGTGGTAAATGCAGTCTTTGGTATATCATGTTCTCTAATCTTTAGTTGGAAGTATCCTAGTCGAAGATCAATTTTTGAGAACACACATGCTCCCTCTAGCTGATCAAAAAGATCATTTATTCTAGGTAGGGGATATTTATTCTTTATGGTCACTTCATTAGGTTATCGATAGTCTATGCATAGTCTTTGATTTTGGTCCTTCTTCTCAACAAACAAAACTGGTGCTCCCCACGACAAAGAACTCGGTTGGATAAATCCCTTTTTCAACTGTTCTCCCAGCTGTTTCTTGAGTTCTTTTAACTCATCTACTAACATTTTGTAAGGTCTCTTTGCTATAGGTCTAGTTCCTAGTAGTAATTCTACCAGGAACTCCACATCCCTATCTGGTGGCATGCCAGGTAATTCTTATGGGAACACATCCGGGTACTCCTTCACTATTGGTACTCTGTCTTGGCTAACCCCCCTTAAGAGAACTAACCTTGTTCCCGTTGGGTTCAAAGTTAGACTTGAACCTGATCCATTTCTTTTCTAGGGTTATGAGCATAAAAGTTCGTTTAGCACAATCTATCACTCCCTCATAACGTGTTAACCAGTCCATCCCTAATATTACATCTAATCCTTGGGACTCTAGGATTATTAAATTAACTGGGAACTTGTTCTTTCCAATCTCTAGGATTATCTGTCGGCACCTAGAATTTACTATCATTTCTCCACCCGGGGAACTTACCTTAATGGGACATCCAATAATTTCAGTGGAGAGTTTGTTTTTGACTACAAATGCTCTTGAAATGAATGAATGCGGTGTGACGGTATCGAAAAGGATAAGTGCAGGAAAGGAATTAATCTAGAACTTACCGATCACAGCATCAGATCCTTCTTGAATTTCCTCCACATTGATGTGATTCACGTGACCCTTTTGAAATGGGTTCGGCTTAGCCCTATCAATCTTATTCTTTGGGCATTCATTAGCATAGTGCCCTGTCTTCTTGCACTTGAAACATTCCACCTGACTGATGTCTTTCTTTGCTGGCTAATTATGGCGATTCTGACCATTTTGATTCCCATGGCCATGACCATTATGGTTATTCCTGTACCCACCTTTGTTGTGTCCATGATGATTATTTCCATCGTGGTGGTGGTTATTGTTACGATGGTTGCTATGATTCCCATTCTTGTGGAATCTAGAACTCCCGCTTTCTTCACCATGAGAACGCTTGTGAGGTGTTCCTTATCCGAACTTATCAAAAGGGTGCTTCCTCTTTCTACCTTCCACTTGCTTCATCTTGTTTTCTAGGATGGTATCTTTATCACACAGAGATTGATAGGTTGGAACATAAGCAACAGATAGTTGCATAGATATTTCATCATTCAACCCATCAAGAAACATCTCCTTCCTATTTGCATCAGTGTCATCATCATCCGGTGCATAACATGACAGATTGTTGAACTCTTCAATGTACTCATAAATACTACGGTGGCGTTGTTTGAGGTTGTGAAACTCCTTTTTCTTCAACCCCATTATTCCAGAAGATATGTGAGTGGTACAAAATCCATCCTCAAACATTGCCCAAGTTACTTCTTCAATAGGGTGAGTAACTTGGAAATTGTCCCACTAAGTTGCTGCATGACCTTCCAGTAAGTGTGCTACAAATCTGACTTTCTCTGCGTCAGTGCATCCAACTGTGTCTAGGTCCTTATTCACAGAGCATAGCCAGTCATTTGCTACCATGGGATCAGTAGTACCAGAGAACTTAGCAGGTCTCAGCCTTAGAAATCTTGTGAGCATATCCAGAGGTGGTGGATTGTTCTGGTTGTCATTATTGTTATTGTTGTTGTTCTGATTTTGGTTCGCCATGAACTGAGTCATCATTTGCATCAACTGTGTCTGCGCAACCATCATTTGCTGCATTCATTGCCATTGTCGTTGTTGTCCTCATTGTTACGACAGGGAGGTGTCTGTGGGTTTAATAAGGGTAAGTAATGATAGATATCCCAAATAAAATAACAACAATCAAACAAACAAGCACATGCAGGTTCAACATCACGACAATAACAGAGTTTGCAAAGATAAACATACTAGCATAGTCAACCACAAGTCAGTATGATCTATGTGACTCAATAATAACACGATAGATAGATATCACTACTCCTCCATGTCGACTTCCTCCTCCGCTAGTGCAAGTCCTGCTGCGGCGAATCCTGCCTTGTATTCCTCCAAGCTTGTAGACAAAGCATCGACCTTTGCTTGTAAATCCCTCTTCTGTGTCCGTAGCCTCTCTGTCACCTCGTGATCCGCCTCCAGCTCAATGTCCTCAAGCTCAAACTCGGTCTCCAAGTCTCTAATCTTCTTATTCTTCTCCCGAACCCTCTTCTCTTGGCTCTTGAATTTCTTCTCCTAGTCTTCAAACTTCTTCTCCATTTCCTTGATTCGCTTCTCCTATTCCTGGAAGGCCTTGTCCTTCTCCTTAAGTTGGACTCGTAGTTCATCGTTGCTAAGCATCACATTAGTCCTATCAGTATCAAGGTTCCTGATAAGGCTCTCTAAGTCCTAGAGGTGGTGACGCACGGGCTTGATAGTCTCCTTAGTGGCCTCGTCCAACACAATAGGCTTTGTCCTCGTCGCGCCTCCCAAAGAAGTGGAAGTAGTGGCTCTTGATCTCGGAAGAGTGACGTCCACATAGGCGTCCCAACAGCTCCTGCATAGCAACGTCGAGGCCCCTCTCCAAGTCATCATGGAGTATCTTGAAGGCGATCTCCTTAGTTTGGGGCTCTGTCTCGTGTCCTGGATGGCTAACTCTGAATCCCCATAAGTGCTTCCTCTGAAATTTCCTCAGCTGAAGTCCCTGAATGGTAGGGATCGGAAGAGCAAGCACTTGGACGAGCTCCAACATGCGAGTCCCGAAGCGAGTTCCCTTGAAATCCTCGGCCGTGTTGTAGACAAAATTCAGCATCTTTTGCATAGTATGGAGAAAATTGGTAATAACACAAGTCCAGAAAAAGAAAACACAATTAACTATATATGCAAAGATAAAAATAAAATCAACCAACAAAACATTCCTCAAGCCAAGTGGCAATACATTATTCAACTCAAGCAATCAAGGTCCAAACATAACTTATTTTTGCCATACCACATAGGTCGGTATGATCAAAATACTAACGTGATAGAACGCCAAGTGTGGTGGTCCAACTAGTATCTCACTCCTTATTAACCAAGGTAGCAATCTGGGCGTCCTTGGCAGCAATCTGTTTGTCTTGCTCGCATAACTCCAAAGCCAAGTCTATGATATCCTTACTTAGTCGTTTTACCGTGGCCCTTGAATTTTGGACACGGTGTTTCTCCTCCTTAAGATCCTCCTGAGTATTGAGCATTCTATACTTAAGTCTTTCCCCAAGTTCCTCAATGGCTTTCCACGAAGCATTGCTTGCAGAGTCAAAGAATGATCTGTGCATTTTAGAGTTGGTGAACATGTAGAATCCCATACTCTTTGGATCATCTTCCTTGTCCTTATATAAATGGAGTTACACCCACCAATACTCTTGTCCTTCGTCTATCATAGGAAATCCCATGTACACGGCTTCACCATCCATCCCCAAGCCGATCATGAGGTTTTTGAGTGCCTTGGGAAATTTTGTCTCACACTCAAGTGTCATAGTCATCAGTGGTCCCTTCTTGATAGATTCATTAATGGTGGACATCTACAAAAATAGATGAGGAAGGATGATCAGGAAAAGTTTTACGAGATGAAAAGACAAGTGTAAAATTTGAAATAGGGTTATTTTTCCTAAGGGTTTTCCTTAGTCTAATCCAACCTAGGGTCACGAACCTACAGGAAACACAGTGCTCTAATACCATCTGTAAGATCTCACCATAATAAGGTAAGATCCCTATGATTGCAGTTCTAGTCCCTGGATCGAAATGCTAGCACCCACAGTTTAAGATGAAGTACACAAAAACAAAGGTCATTATTACATCGCATATCAAGGAATATAATAGTTCTTACAACTCACTTAGCCCAAGGCGAACATTATTCAAGGTTCACAAGACATAGTATAATAATAGAGTCTTTTGTCTTCATGTACCACAGGTAAACATGTCGAGTGTAGACCCGCAACCCTACTCATCATCAGAGTATCCTGCAACATAACAAGTTATAGCCACAAAGGGTCAATACATTTGGAATTGTATTGGCAAGTGATACCATAAATACTTAGTAAAATCCAAAAACTAGATGAATATATGGCTAAGTGTGGTTTTGGCTGACTTTACTAAAAGCAAGGTTTTATCTCATAGTTTTTGAAGAGTAGATTTTCTCCTTCAAAACACTAAGGTACCATTGATAGACATCAATGAACCTCTACCCTTGTTCACCCACAAGTTTTTAACTTAGAGAAATTTGGATGAGGAGATTTTTGAACTGCTTCACTGTCTTGACGCTCAGAAATTGTCCATAACCGGGACACGGCTAAGTACTTAGTTTTACCCTCTCGAGAGGTGGTGCACTTTCCCCACAAGACTCGACATGCATCGAGACGAGAATTTTCAGAAGCAATCCCTCAGACCACCACGGACGTGTTCCATCCTATCATCACTAGCACCCTCTGTCTGTCTGGCTGAGTTCTCACAACTTAGTCGGTCAAGGCAGAGCCCATATGGCATGTGGCTGCACTGGAAGTTTCATGACAAGAATGTCTCCAATCTCTTTGTTCCTGGGTGGCTGTCCACAAGTTCGATACACCAGGGTAAACCATAGACATGGGCCCTGAGTAACCACACAACATAATCCATACAAGTCCCATCTGCACCCACGTGTTTCATTAACATTAGTTGTTTTCTTAGTCAAACAAAATAATATATCTCCGTACTATCTTGATATGAATTTCCACCCACGAATTCTAATAGCATGGATAAGCACTATAGCATACGATGTCTTTCAACTAGGAAATACTACCAAGATATAATCTATAGGATAGCATAACATAGTAACATATAAATAATCCTACCAGGCTAAGATCTACAAAAATAGCACTAGTGCAATAGTGAAAATAATAGGACATAAGATGAAATATCACTTGCCTTGGTAGCTAGGGGAATAGGTACAATCCTCACAGCAACAAACTTCACAATCCACACAATCTACACAAAGAACAATCCAACAACAATAATACAATCAATATAGCATCACAAAAATATAAATGCATGCAAAATGCAATGATATGAACAAAACTCTAAAACTTACAGAGTCTATAGTACAGAGGTTAAAATAATCTATCTAAAGGCATAAGGAATACTTAAAAACAATTTATGAAGTAATTTTTATGAGCAAAATACTCCTAAAAGGGTTCTTCCTATAACTCCAATTTTTTCAGAAGCAAAAGTGTGAAATAAGGCCTTAACAATAAAGGTCTTATTTTTCTGAATCCATAGACACCAAATTTATATTTTTCTGATTTGTGGATCAAAAGTTATTAAATTTCTAAGTTTAATATAAATTATGTCTATTTTCTAATTTAAACAGATGCTCTGGCTGACGTGGCGTAATTCTATTGGCCCATACCGATTCGGTCGGATCGGTCACTATGGGCCATTAGATTTAAGTGGTAACGGACGAACCAGATCAACTAGTACCTGTTCGATTAAAGATCTAATCCTAGCCACTGAAACTAGATCGAATGGAACTCAGCGCGTGGCCAAGAGCTAGCGGCACTTGTCCTCTGCGCGCGGCGGCGGCGTGGCGGATGGTGGTGTGCCGGCGATTCTAAAGGGGGTAGGGCTCCGTGGACTGTTACCAGAGATCGTGGCGGTCAAGGTGGTCTCGGTGATGGTTGCGGTGGAGGGAGGGGTGCTCTGCTTCGTCCAAAATTCCTCGCCGGAGTTCCTACCGACGATGCAGCTCACGTCTCCGAGACAGTGGCGTTGTTCTGAGGCTCGAGCAGACAAGGAAAAGGTCAGAAGAGTGTGCCCGGTCTAGTACCGTCTAGTAGTGGCCAAAAAGGGGCAGCGGGAACCCTGGTCTTATCGGGGTTGTCGACAAACGGCGGCGGCAGAGTGAGACGCCGGTGGTGACCGTGGCGACAACCTGGGGCAGGTAGAAAACGAAAAAAAGATTAAATGGTGCACCAGAGCATCATGAAGGTGATAGGGCAAAGAGGAGGGCGTGAGGTGGTCGGCACTCACCGGAATCGTTGCCGGAGTATCGTCGGTGTGCGGCGGTTCGAGCTCTCAATTAGAGAGCCTGGGGGCTCTCTAGGGGTGGAGACTGTGAGGAAAACGAAGAGGAGGGAGAGGTGGTTAAGAAGCCGGGGCTGTAGTGGGGAATCACTTCCACAAACGCTCGAATTTACTCGAGTTTAATCGAGTTAGAAACGGTAGGGGGAGGGGAACGAGCTGCTCGTCTCATGGTGGAAGAAGGTGAGGTGGAGGGTGACTGGGCAGTGGGGCCAGGGTGTAAGTGAGAGGGGCTCCGAAGGGGAACGGTGAGAAAAGAAAGAGCGGGGGAAGGGGTGGCTGGGTGGGCTGTTGGGCTAGGGTTGGGCCGAGTAGGCCAGAAGCTGTTGCTGCTGTTATTTTTTTTCTCTTTTGCTTTTTCTTTTTTTTGTTTTTCTTTTCCTAGGTTTTCAATTAGCAAAAAATGTTTCAAATTGATTCAAACCTTCACCAAATTTTTGGGGGACAATCTAAATGCCATGCAGCACATGCCATGAGGATATGAGTGTAATGATGATGATTTTCAAATGAAATTTTTTGAGATGTTACAATCATAATGCAACTAAAAACATTATTTCAGATATCACAATATCTTCCACACATGATGGTTTCTGAAACAATTTTTCAGCTCCTAGATAATCTTGATATTAAAACAACTTTTGAATATCAATAATCATGGAGGCAAACATGATACTTTAGATACTAACTTTGGAATTCTTACTCTTGATTTAATACTACCTATTAAACTTTATGGAGTAAATAGAGTTTGCTGAAAGTTTGCAATAGGACTTCTAAACTTTATATTGACATTCAAAACAATATGATACTAGTTCGTAAAGTAAATATCCAGAATTCTATAGTTCTATTATCTCAATTAAAACTAAGCGTAAGGTAGGGAACAGATGCCAATGACTACAACAAATTATGCAATTTCACTTCGATTTAGTTTATGACAAATTGAGTTCGACTAATCCAAATTAGAAATGAACTCCCACTCAAAAATGACATCCCTCGTGCCTTTTTGGTGATTACATGAACCAAATCCACTACACCAAGTCCGATCATCACATGAGTCGGTGTAGCTTCAAAGGCGAGCATCAATATGGGCATCACATCAACTATATGACTCATGCTTAACCTTTCGGTCCGTGTTCCGAGGCCATGTCTGTACATGCTAGGCTCGCCAAGTAAGAACCTTAGTATTCGCGTGTGTAAAACTGTCTTACACCCATTGTATGAAAGCGTAGAGTCGAGTACACCCGATCATCACGTGATGTCTCGAAACATGATCCATAGAACAGTGCATACTTAAGGAAGAACACATTTTATCTTGATATTTAAATGAGGGATCATCTTATAATGCTACTAAAACGCCAAACTAGCAATATAAGATGCAAACATTATATGTGTAAAGTGGAATGATATGGTCCATGCATTTGATCACTATCATGTGGATCGTGGTATGATCTCTATCATTCCTTTGTGTGTAAGGCCAAGGTCTATGGAACTAAGACGTTAGGTGTGTTGTAAGGGTATCTACCATACAACAACTTACAGCATTACCATATCATGACACTAGCCCAGCAACAATCTAAACTAGACGCCTCTAATTTATCCATTGCAAGTTTTACGTGGCTTAGGGATTTCGAAGATAGAACCAGTCTAACCTACAAACATGAACCACAACGATGATAACTAATTTATTAGCAACTCGTTGTAAATCAGATATTGACTATAGTAGGAGAGACAGACACCCGCTAGCCACTTATGCAAAACTATTTGCATGTCAGTCGTGGAACCGGTCTCATGTGCGATGGCATGTAAAGTTGGTCCAGGCCGCTTCATCCCACTATGCCACCAATATCCAAAATACATAGAAGATGTAATAACATGATCATCATTGCCCCCATATAAACATATGTGTACTACCCGTGCAAAGCACCTACACATAGATCAGGCTCTGATACCACTGTTGGGTTCACAACATCGAAAACAAAAAATTTCCTACGATGGGAACTATACGCCAAGATCTATCTACTAGATACAAGCAACGGGTGGATATACATCCGTAGAGAACTTACCCTCGAAGACAACAAAGCTTTGTTAACGAGTTGGACCTCGTGGATGATGTAGTCGTACACTTGTCGATCTCAAGATCATGATGAAGTCTAGCAGGTCCGGCTCTAGCCCGTCCATCAGATCCAGCTCCAGCAAGTCTAGCACCACCAAGTTCAGCAGCGCAAAGCAGCAGTGCATCCGTGATCACACACACATCCGGTACCCTGACAACCTCCACCACCTTGCTCTAGCGATGCAGCGGAAGCAACAACTCCTTTCCAGATAAAGCCACCGGGAACATGTATCTCGCTAATCCGAAACCATGGGGAATAACTAGAGGGAGAAGAGAACCTTCACAAGGAGGTGGGGCAAGAGGAGAGGAGCTATGGGGCCCCTTTTATAGGGGAGGGGCACAGCCCCAAGGCCGTGGCTCGCCAGCCATGGTGGGTGCCCCCACCTCTCCCTCATTCATGTGGGTGGAGCTTCTACTAAGCCCACTCACATCAATTTCAACTCCACTCACTTTGCATTTAATGTCCACCAATTTAAATGCATTTTCTCTTTAAATAAAACAATTTTATTTATTTTATTCAGAATTTTGTTAATTACTTTAATTAACAAACATTTACATAAAACTCCCTGCAACATTTCAATATCACATGCAGAACCAGTTTCAGCAATTTCACCCGAAACAATTCTGGTTTCCATCGAAATGATTCCAGCGCTTTATTAATATTTATCTGAAAAATATTTGCTCCTAAATGGTGTCGGTATCCTTTAAGTGTGTCACCCTATGGTTCGCGAATAATGCAGACATGATCGAGACCCCTCTCCGATCAATAATCAGCAGCGGGACCTGGAGATCCGTACTGACTCCCGCATATTCAACGATGACTCTTGTGATCGTGTGAACCTTTAAAGTCGTAACTAAATCCCTTTGTCTCGCGATATATTACATGTACAAGATTAGATCATCGGCATCCAAATACCTAGTTTGATATTGTTACCGACATGCTCTCTTTTCTTGTTCCTGTGATATAACATTCTAGTGATCACATCACTTTCTTGCAAGCTATCTTAATGTGATATCACCGAGAGGGCCCAGAGTATATCTATCCATCATCGGGATTGACAAATTCCACTCTTGATCCATGAGCCTCAACATAACACCTTCGTAGTATTTGAACCCACTTTTATAGTCACCCTTTTACGGTGTGACGTTTGATGTTATCAAGTTACTCTTCCGATGTTAGCAATTAACATGATCTCATGGTCTAAGGACTAAGATTACTTTGTATGATTTTGTAGCAATATAAACATAATGACTTTGATCGTAATGCTATACTTTGGATGAATGTTCATCACATCATTCCACCAATGTTGTGACCTCGTTATTAACAACATTCAATGCCCATGATCAGGAAACCTTGATCATCTTGTTAATCAATGAGCTAGTTTATATGAGAGGCATTACTAGGAACTTTGTATTTTGTTTATTAAACACACATGTATTAACGTTTCCAATTAATAAAATTATAGCATGCAAAATAAACATTTATCATAAACATGGAATAAGATAATAACCACTTTATTATTTCCTCTCGGGCATATTCCCTTCAAGATTAGCATAAAAATCTATTCCATGGATTCTGATAGGTATAGCCTTGCTAAGTGTCCTAGCTTTGGTGGTTGAACCAGGTATTTTAACTATCATAACATGCTTCAATTTTGTTGGTTGAATCTTACTAGTTCATGCAAATTCTTCTGTAACAAATGAGTGCGGTGCTCCAGAATCAAACAATACTCTTGCAAGTACTGAGTTAACGGAAAACATACCCAACACGACATCTGGCGCTTCTTGAGCTTCTTCAGCATTCATGTGGAACAGACGACCGTTGCGGTTGAGCGAGTTCCCTAGGGCAAATCTCCTTCTAGGCTGAACACGGTGTTGCTGCTGAGCGGTTGCATTCACATTGGTGGCTGCTGCAATCTTCTTGGGGCACTCGTTGGAGTAGTGACCCTTGACTCCGAATTCAAAGCAAGTAATCGTGGACTTGTCTTTTCCTGCAACAGACACAACATTGCTTCCAGTCCTTGGGGCAGTATTGTTGTTGTTGGTGTTGTTGTTGTTGGACATGGGCGGTGCACGGTTGAAGTTATTGGAGTTGCCGGGGTTATGGTTGTTGTTTCCTCCAGACTTCAAGTTGCCTTCGCCATGATTGGGATAGTTTGGACGGGACATAGAGGGTCTGTTGTTTCTTGGGGCATATCCTGTAGACGGGTTGGGGCGATACTTCGATGTATGGTGGGACCCAGGCTGGTGCATCATGCATCGCTTACGGTTCTCATTGGCTTGGTTGATCTTTCCTTCCATCTGAATAGCCAAGTCCACTAGTTCTTATAGATCCGCAAAACGGATGTTGACTAACACTGTCTGCATCTCATCATGTAATCCGTTCAGGAACCTTTCCTTCTTCTTTGCTTTGGTGCTAATCTCATCAGGGGCATACCTAGCCAAGGATAAGAATTTGTCACGGTATTCTACCACAGTCATTCTCCCTTGCTTCAATTCCCTGAACTCATCCCTCATCCTAGTGACCAAACCTTGGGGCACATGGGTCTGGCTGAACTTGATCTTGAATGCTTCCCAAGTCATCGTTTGCCCTTCGTTCATGGTACGAGTGCTATTTCACCAGTCTCTTTCATCATATGCTAGATAATGGGTGGCAAACGGTACTTTTTCATTGGCCTCAACTCTTGCAACCTCTAAGTTGTTCTCCATGGTTTGCAGCCAGTCATCAGCATCTAAGGGATCCTCAGACTTACTAAATATAGGTGGGTTGGTATTCTGAAAGTTCTTGAGCTTGGATCCATGGTTATCCTGGTTTCCATGACCTTGATTATTGTGGGCCATCTAAGCTATCTATTGAAGAGTGGCAAGGATGGCTTGGCGTTCGGCTCTACTAGCTTCACGGTTAGAAACTAACATTTGCAGAATCTGCAGCATTGGGTCATGAGATGAACTGCTTCCTCCTGGATTTCCGCAAGTCATCTGAAGATTGAGATAGATAATGAGATAAGAGGGAAATCTCTAAGGTTCATGGTTTTGTTTCAAAAACTTTAAACATTGAGTTTGACTCAGGTTTTGCAAACTAACAACTTTCTCTCATTCATTCATTCACTCCAAGCACACAATACAAACAAACACCACAACACAAAATAGAAAACAAATGGTTTTAAGAACCATTCTATGAAACTACGATACATTGGGACCGGGTATAACTCACTCCTACGGTAGTGCTCAAGTGCATCTAATCATTATCAATGAAGGCGGAATCATCATGATCAGTGTGGAACTCCATGGCATCGTCCTCCAAGTAGTCCTCATCATCATTGAGGTAAGAATATAGATCTCCCTGGATATCTTCACCTTCCTCCTCCTTTGCTTCAAGTTGTATCTCATGTTCACGGATGGTCTTCTCGAGATTGGCCACCTTCTTGCAAAGACGATTGATGATGCGATCCTTCTTGTCATGCTGACGACAAAGTGACTGGCGCTCCTTAGCGAGGATGGCGAGGGTCTGATCCTTCTTGACTGCAATGGCATGGTGATGACCCACAAGTATAGGGGGTGTATCGCAGTATTTTCGATAAGTAAGAGTGTCGAACCCAACGAGGAGCAGAAGGTGATGGCTAGTGGTATGGATCAGGAATTCTCTGCAAATACTTAGCAAACGGATTTTTAGGTTTTTTTGATAATGCAAGTAAATAAAGTACGAGTAAATAAAAGACAGTAGGAATAAATGCAGCAAGTGGCCCAATCCTTTATTCAACAAAGGACAGGCCGGTTGTATTACTTAAGATGACCAAACGTTCTTGAGGACACACGGGGAGACTGTCAAGTTCTTTCGCTTCATATAGTCAATTAATCTTCTTTAGTTTGCTAAGTGTTGAGTGGGTGAACCTGTGCTAATGTACCGACCTTCCTAGGACTAATACATACTTGTGATTATACCCCTTGCAAACATCCGTAAGTACAAGAAAGTAATCAAGGTAGAAACCTAACCACAGCTTTAAACTCTAAGACCCTGACGACCCTTGTGCAATGGTTTGCTAACGGCGGTTCAGGTTTCTGTCACTCCGGCAACCCCTACGATTAGTAGCCAAATACACAATGCATTCCCCTAGGCCCATATAGGTGAAGTGTCATGTAGTCGACATTCACATGACACCACTAGAAGTACATCACAACTTAAATATCAAACTATTGAATCTTTCTCAACACAATTCCACTACTAACAACATGACTTCTCCCATGTCCTCAAGAACAAAACGAACTACTCACAAGACATCATATGGATCATGATCAGAGATGAAATAATGATGTATAACAATCGGAACATAAACAATAATTCAACGGTTCACTCAATAGCATCAACTACAAAGAGTAATCAATACCGGGAAAGTTTCCCCTAAGAACCATGCAAGATTCAACCCAATTGTTAGAGCAATATGGAGATGGTGATGATGGTGCTGATGGTGATGATGGTGATGATGGTGGTGATGATGATGATGATCCCGATGAAGTCCAGCTTGATGGTGGTGTTGATGGCGACGATCTCCCCTCTCCGGGAAGGAATTCCCCCAGCAGAATTCTGTCTGCCGGAGAGATCTTTCTCTCTCGATGTTTTCCACCCCGCAGAGGCGGCGGAATCTTTCTGTGGTAGCTCCCCGAGTATTAGGGTTTCGGGAGGATTATATACGCTAGAGGGGAGAGCCAGAGGTGGACCACGGTGGCCACACCACCTGGTGGCGCGGCCCAGGGTGGCCTGCGCCAGGGGTTGGTGTGGGCCCCCTGTGGCCCATCTCCACTCCTCCTTCTGGTAGTCTTCGTCTTCTAGAAAAATAGGATTTTCCATATATTCTCCTGGATTTTCTGATCTTCGCGAATTTTCCCTCCAAACAGCACCTTTTCCATCAGAATCCTGACTGCAGCGGTCCATGCTCCAAAAGTCATCAACCATGGAAAAACAGGTGAAATTACATAAGTATCATCTCTTGATATGAAATATATCAACGAATAACAGTAAATTATGATATAGAATAGTGATGCAAAATGGACGTATCAACTCCCCCCAAGCTTAGACTTCGCTTGTCCCCAAGCGAAACTGAGCTCAATAAACATGACCTCGGGTTTATGGAGTGAAGAGTCGATAAAAGAATACGGACAAGAAGCATCACATTCATCAATACATAGATCATAATTGAAGACAACTCACTATTATATAACTTAACTTGCAATAAGTAAAGGAAACACAATAAACATACATAAAGTGAATCATAATTGGTAATGGCAAACTTAGCTTTTGGTCGAAAAATAGTTGACAATTTGCTGGAGTTCACAAATAACTGATTTTCAAAGATAGCTTTCAAAGTAGTAGACACCAAGATAAGAGCAATGTGCAAAACAAGGAACATAAGAAACATGATTGAATAAATCATCATATGAATGAATGAAACACAACAACTCAAAATACTTACTGAGATAGAAGGGAATAGGTTTATTGACTCAACTAAAAAGTAAAAGAAAGGCCCTTCGCAGAGAGAAGCAGGGATTTCAAGTTTCATAAAGAGCTCCCAAAAATTATGATACTTATTAGCTTTCAGCTCTCATTGCCCCTATCATAGGCATATTTAGGTGATTAAGGTTAAAGTGATCAAATACGAGGATATGCTTGACAAGTTGTAAGTTGAAAATCTCATGTCCCTTGAATACGAGGGTCGCTCCTCATGATACTCAAGTTTAGTCACCGGTATGTTCTTGTCATAGTAAGCACATGTGTATCATGGAGAACCGCCAACGAGGTACCCCTTGCCCGATGATACGGAAGAATCCCCATATCAAAATGACAAGGCAAGCAGACAACAAGCATCTCAGCAATCTTCTTATTTACCATGGGAATATGGTGCTTTTTTCTCTCTTTCCTCTTTTATCATCATTTTTTTTCTTTTTCTCTTTTTTCTCAATCTCAAATCTCTTTTTTTATAAGAAGAATGCTTCATAGATTCTCATCATGGTTACGCTGTAGGTTTCCACCATGACAGCATGGATTAGACCGGCGGCCCAAGCGTTTCTTTAACACACATGCATAAATCCATGGACTTACAATCTCCCCTTTCATATCACACCGACGACATCCATAGACAAAAGAACATGATATCAACTAGGTACAACATACCGGTGCAATGTTGAAAGCGTTCCCCATGACAGCATGGTTCTGCTAATTCACAACTCACAAAGCACAAGCATATACGCAACATAGATGGGCACAATGGTTCAAGTTTATTAAATGCAAGAAAGTAAAGTGTGCCATCAAGTTCGTTAGAGCTTTAATCACTAATTTTCACATAAAAATTTAATTTGGAAGGTAGATAAAAACAAGAATTTACTTGGAATAGCAATAGTGATAATAGGTAGGTATGGTGGACTCAAATGGCATAGGTTTGGTTTAAGGATTGGATGCACGAGAAGAATTCCCTCTCAGTACAGGTTTTTGGCTAGCAAGGCTAGGTAGCAAGTATAAGAGTTGAAGGAAACAAACATACAAGCGATAAAAATAAACATGCAATCTTCCTTGAAAGAACAAAAGATCTTAACAAGAGAATACTAAACTTATGAGAAAATCAAGAAAGGAAGATGATGAAATTATATTTCTTTAAGAGTACTTTTGTCTTTTTCATTCAATTCTCAAAAATAGTGTTGCTACTGACCAAGCCAGGTTTGCCAAAACCAACTAAATTAACTCAATGATCCCAAAGTGATACCAATACTAACAACAAGATCAATCATATAACCACGAATTGAAAACTAATATAAGATATGCAAAAGAGTAAATGATAGAACTTCTCATTAATATTCCATAATGGCAACTCACACCGAGGGATACAAATCTAATGAGAGAGGGGACACTTCCATAATGCAAACCATCCTACATGATAACTTCTCTATTCATGATATGACTCTATTAAAAAGGTAAAAAGATAGAAGATAGTGATGTGATACCGCGACACTTCCCCAAGCTTGGAACAAACCAAGGGGATGCCAAACCTGATGACGAATTACTCCTTCAGTGGTGGTGGTATCCTCTCGTCATTGTCCGACTTCCAGGGTAAGGGCTCCCCATCAATGAAGGACATCATGGTCTCAAGAGTCCTGAAACTTATGGATGATATCCACTTCGCGTTTCGCCATCTTCTTGTACCTAAAGACTTCCTGCTCCAACGCTTCCATCCTGTCTTCTAGACTTCCTTCACCTTTAGGGCCTTGAACCTCCTTTATTCATACCTCTCCATCTTCAAGCAACAACTCCTTGGGATGAATCTTCAACTCTCTCATGTAGGGGTTGATGATATCCATAGAGGAGTCTTCCTAGTCTGACCCAGAGGAAGAAATTGTGGCTCCAACTCTAAGACTCTACCTGTCAGAAACAAATCGAAACAAAAGCACGACGAGAACACGATATATGAACCTCGGAAGATCCGGGGGATTATATATTATGAAGTTTCACAACAAAAGTAAGGTACTGGGAGAAAACGGGTCGGAGACGGAGGCTGAGGTGGCCACACCACCTGGTGGCGCGACCAGGGGTGGGCCTGCGCCACAGGGTGGTGTGAGCCACCTTGGCTTCGTTTCCTTCCCTCTTTTGCTTCATAACTTTCCTTGTTGGATAAAAACTGCAAAAATATAACTGGATAGATCTTTTGCGGAACTTTTCTTATCAGAACTATTACCTATTCGAAAACGGACTCTGCAGGTCTCTGAATTTGGTAGTTAGTAGATTCTTCCGGAGTCACCACTTGAATAATATCAATATCTCTATCTTCATACACGTATTGCTTGAGTCATAAAACCTTTCACTTCCTTATTACACCATTATATCCACTAACCTGGAAACTTCTTTCACACAAAACTTCACACAGTTCTCATTAGCAACATTAGTATAAGTGAAGTCATAAAACCTTTTGAGTCCAATTTCAACTGGAAACCATCAAACCATAAGCTACTGTAGCAACTCCTTCTGAAAACCCAAAAATAATTCAAAAAGGAAATCGATTAAAGAAGCAAATGCAAGAGTGGCAAAATCTGTCAAAACAGACCAGCACGTAAAGATCAATTTTTTCGAAAATCTTCTGTTGCTTAAATAGAAAAGTTCAAAACTAACGAAAGTTAAATAACAACCTAAGGCAGAAGCACAAAAAATTATAGCTCAATCCTACATACAGAGATCTCCCACGAATTTTAACGGTGAAGCACAAAAATCTGTTTCGGGACAGCAACTTCCCCAAATATTACTTCTCTCTCATTAGAGGTTGATCTTGACACAAAAACCAAACAAAAGGATAAGGAGAGGTTATTAGTAGAGTAATAACTTCCAAGACTCAAAGAAAAACAAAAACAAACAAAAAACACGAATAAATTGGGTTGTCTCCCAAAAAGCTCTTTCTTTATAGCCATTAAGATGGGCATGATAATTTTGAAGATGCTCACATAGGAATATGAATTGAAGTGAAAGAGAGCATTAAGAAGCAAAAATACACACGTTTAAGTCTAACCCACTTCCTATGTAAGGGAATTTTGTAAACAAACAAGTTCTTGAAACTAGAGGCCACTATCATAAGAAGGCAAAAGAAGTGCAACATAAAAACTTTCAGCAAAAAACGAGGAAACTTGATATTATTGAGATGCATAAGAACACTTTACCCTCTCTCATAGTAACTTCCAGTATCATGCATAAACTTAAGAATATAACTATCACAAGGACCATCGTAACAATGATCACTTATTCTAACAGAAAACACAGGAATACTAGTTCCTATAACACTACTGTGTGAAGCAATATTAGGGATATCCTTACAAACGATAGTGTGTCCCTCTTCCACATATTTAGTGATAAAGTCTTTCACATTTGCTATCATAGGTTCATCATCCATTTGATTATCAGGTTCAACAGCTTTATTTGTACTTTCATTAACCATACTAGCTATCATAGAATGTTCCTTTATCTTAACTGGGAAAGGCATTTTCTCAATGTAAGGTTCAGGTAAAACATGATTAGCAGGATAAACTTTAGTATTTTTTGTAGTAACACACTTAGCAACATCTTTATAAGGTTCATGATACTTGTTCCACTTCTTTTTAGGCACTTCAATGTAAGAAGCAAAAGCCTTAAAATAAGTTGCAATAGCTTGAGAGTCTACACCATAAGCATTTTTAATATTTTGAAAGTCATCAGTTCCCATAAAAGATTTAATGCATTCATAATCATAATTTATACCTGACTTTCTACCTTTGTCATTCTCCCAAGCTTCAGCAGTGTCTTTAGTACGGTCTAGAAGATCCCATTTAGCTTCTTCTTCCATGTGAGTGAATGATCCAGCACAAGAAGCATCCAATAAATCCTTATCATGAAGAGGAAGCCTTGCATAAAAGTTATTGATAATAATATTGTTGGGGAGCTCATGAATGGGACATTTGAGCATTAGTAACTTCAATCTCCCCCAAGCTTGAGTTGTACTCTCTCCGTCAAGAGGCCAAAAGTTATATATTTGATTCCGATCTTTATGAATCTCACTAGGAGGATAAAACTTTGAATAAAAGAGAGGCACTATTTCCTCCCATTCAAGAGCTTGACCATTCTTCGGCAGCTTATACCAGTCCTCAGCTCTTCCTTTTAGTGATAATGAGAATAACTTCTACTTAACTTGATCTGTAGTGATACCTGCACACTTGAACAACCCACATAATTCGTGTATAAAGAGAAAATGATCACCGGGATGGACAGTTCCATCCCCAACATAGTAGTTACCATAACACGATCAATAATTCTCGTAGGTATTTTAAAAGTATCATTCTCAACAGGTGGTGGTTCATCTACTACCTTAGCAGTGGTAGTAGCATTACGAAATAAGAAACTCAATGAATTATCCATAACGAAAGTAAAGCAACTAACAGAAGTAAACAATACTCACACTAGAAGTTTCCTTTACCAGTTCCCCTCTCCAATAGCACTTCACTCCCCGGCAACGGTGCTAGAAAATAGTCTTGATGACCCACAAGTATAGGGGGTGTATCGCAGTATTTTCGATAAGTAAGAGTGTCGAACCCAACAAGGAGGAGAAGGTGCTGGCTAGTGGTATGGATCAGGAATTCTCTGCAAATACTTAGCAAACGGATTTTTAGGGGTTTTTGATAATGCAAGTAAATAAAGTATGAGTAAATAAAAGAAAGTAGGAATAAATGCAGCAAGTGGCCCATTTATTCAACAAAGGACAAGCCGGTTGTATTACTTAAGATGACCAAACGTTCTCGAGGACACATGGGAAGACTGTCAAGTGCTTTCGCTTCATATAGTCAATTAATCTTCTTTAGTTCGCTAAGTGTTGTGTGGGTGAACCTGTGCTAGTGTACCGACCTTCCTAGGACTAATACATACTTGTGATTTTACCCCTTGCAAACATCCATAAGTACAAGAAAGTAATTAAGGTAGAAACCTAACCACAGCTTTAAACTCTAAGACCCTGACGTCCCTTGTGCAATGGTTTCCTAACGGGGATTCAGGTTTCTGTCACTCCCGCAACACCTATGATTAGTAGCCAAATACACAATGCATTCCCCTAGGACCATATAGGTGAAGTGTCATGAAGTCGATGTTCACATGACACCACTAGAAGAAGTACACTACAACTTAAATATCAAACTATTGAATCTTTCTCAACACAATTCCACTACTAACAACATGACTTCTCCCATGTCCTCAAGAACAAAACGAACTACTCACAAGACAACATATGGATCATGATCAGATATGAAATAATGATGTATAAGAATCTGAACATAAACAAAAATTCAATGGTTCACTCAATAGCATCAACTACAAAGAGTAATCAACACCAGGAAAGTTTCCCCTGAGAACTATGCAAGATTCAACCCAATTGTTATAGCAATATGGAGATGGTGATGATGGTGTTGATGGTGATGATGGTGGTGATGATAATGATGATCCCGATGAAGTCCAGCTTGATGGTGGTGTTGATGGCGATGATCTCCCCTCTCCGGGAAGGAATTCCCCTGCCAGAGAGATCTTTCTCTCTCGGTGTTTTCTGCCCTGTAGAGGCGGTGGAATTTTTCTGTGGTTGCTCCCCGAGTATTAGGGTTTCGGGAGGATTATATATGCCAGAGGGGAGAGTCAGAGGTGGACCAGGGTGGCCACACCACCTGGTGGCACGGCCTAGGGTGGCCCGTGCTAGGGGGTGGTGTGGGCCCCCTGTGGCCCATCTCCACTCCTCTGTCTGGCAGTCTTCGTCTTCTGGAAAAATAGGATTTCCCGTATATTCTCCCAGATTTTCTGATCTTCGTGAATTTGGCCTCCAAATAGCACCTTTTCCATCAGAATCCTATCTGCAGCGGTCCATGCTCCAAAAGTCATCAACCATGAAAAACAGGTGAAATTACATAAGTATCATCTCTTAATATGAAATATATCCATGAATAACAGTAAATTATGATATAGAATAGTGATGCAAAATGGACGTATCACATGGTTGTGCTTGGCGTAGGCACGGGCGTTGTCTAACTCCTTCTGTCTATCATACAACATGAACTCGAGATTATCCACCTGGTGCTTCAGCTCCGTGTGTCCTGGCATCTCCAAGGGCATTCCCATAGAATCACGCCTTGCGGAATGATCAAAGCGAATTCCACTATTCTAGTTGATGTTTTGCCCAAATAGATGGGCAAGAGCTTCATGCATAGCCCTGGCTAATCCATCTAGCCAGATGTTCTCCCTCAAGCTGAATTGGATCTTCTCTAAAGTGGGTTCTTCTATCTTAGCTCTGAGATCTGCCACTATCAGCCACTGTAGTTCTTCTCCCACTTGATCGTTGAGTTGGGCCCCGAAGAACTCCGGGTACGGGCGCTCAAGATACTTTGCGAGTGCATCTAGATCCCTCTCAAAGATCAGGTGGCCTCCATTTCCTAGCTGGTAGAACTTGCTATACTTGACATCCATCTATAAGAATTTAGGGTGAGAAAGTTAGTAGGGTGATCAAGTGTGTCAAATTTTATGTAGGATTGCAAGAATTTTTGAGGAACATGAATTTTCTTGAAAGAATCTCAAGGATAAAAGTGGGAATAGGTTTTCATAAATACTCTCTTCATTTGTTTTGAAACTAAATTTTTGTTTAGACGTCCATTCTAACTAGGGTCTCCTATGGTCAGGATGGCTTTGATACCAACTTGTCAACACCCCAGATGCCTGTTATGCCATACATCGCAATCCCAGGATTACCATTTTTGCGAGACATAACAGAATTGGTACCACAGTACATCATCCATTACAAACCATAATAAAGGTCTTACAAATAAAGGATCGCATGATCCAGTCTTAATACAATCAAAGTAGCGGAAAGTAAACGTAGTAGGGGCTCCATCTTCAGGGTCACATGCAATGCTGATGATGGGAGATGATCCTAATTGTCATAGACCTCCTGCTGTCCATCTTCCTTGTAGTCCTCCTCATAGTCTGGCCATGGGAATAGCCAGGGACAAAGCCATGAGTACTCTTTAAGTACTCGCAAAATATCACTAACAAGTAAGGTAGTTCTAGTAGGAATTTTAAGCTCTAGGTTTATTCGCAAAAGCCAGGTTTATTTCATATTGAGTTCAAAAGTAAAGAAACTAATTTAATGTTCTACATCACGTAAGTGGGAACCTAGTTTTCATGTCCACAATCCTGGTGTGGTCAAGTCAAAGTCATAGTTCAATTCACCAGTCATTTTTGAAAACATCTGACAATAGAACAGTATGGCCACTCCAACTGTCCATGACCGTAGACGCGGCTATTCGAATAGTTTTACACTCTGTAGAGGTGGTACACTTTCACGACAAAATTTGATACATCCGTTAGGGATAACCCTGAATCATCATACTTAGTATGAGGATAATCAATCATAACCTTTCAATTACACACTGTAGTATAGGCACCTCCGCTATGAGCTTGGCCTCCCAGCCATGGCCATCTGCCATCCTGGGCAGTGCATAGGTGGACATTCACACTCACGAGGTAGCGTTTGCTCAACCTCTTTATGCGAGGGAACCCATACTAAGGCATATAAACTTCCAAGCCCAACCCAATTCGGGTATTGTGGTTATACGGTAAAATTGGAATGGTATCGCATCTGAACCCAACCATCAGTTTTTATAAAGGGCCAAGGCTCATGCCTCAACATTTTCATCATCATCATGTCAAAACATTTCAATAGAATGAATCATCATTCCAAGGTTTTCATAATCATTTTCACCAAGTATTCCCATCTAAAGTGATCAACTTTTATACTTAGCACTAGCCACTAAAGTTGAGGGTATTCGCTACTGAGGGTGCTAATCCAGTGTAACTATCCAAATCTAGTTGTATGCTTTTTAATGGCATCTAAGTATGACTACTTAGGCCTAGTTTTATACTGTTTATGGCATCTATCCTATATTTCCCATATTCACATATCACTAACTAAAGATAAAGAACTTTGGAAAAAATAAAAGAATAAATCTTGCAAGTAAAACTTGGGATGGGTATAATCAAAGTTGCATAATTGATGGCTCAATGCACGGCACCCAGAAAAATGCTTGATGGCGGTCTTGATGTAGAGCTCGTTGGGAACTCCAAGAGGAAGGTATGATGAGCACAGCAGCAAGTTTCCCTCAGTTATGAAACCAAGGTTTAATCGAACCAGTAGGAGCAAAGAAACACCCCAAAGGTGTTACTAGTTGAGCTTTGGCAGGGCGCACTACCGGTGCTAGTAGCAACATGGAGACCTGCACAGCACAACCACATAACTTTGTCCCCAACTTGCGATGAGGTTGTCAATCTCACTGTGTTTTGCAGAAAACAAAGGATTAAACGTATCGAATGGAAAGAAGTAAAAGTTTGCAGAAAGTAAACACAAAGCAGAAACAGATTATAGATTGTATGTAAAGTAAAGGACCGGGATCCATCGTTCACTAGAGGTGGCTCTCCTTAGATAGATAACATGCTGGGTGAACAAATTACAGCGGGGCAATTGACAAACACCGAGAAAGCAATACATGCATATACTAATCATCTTGTCTCCTCTGAGACTTGATTGGGAATTACAACATAATACATAGACCGCCATCCAACTGCATCTATGACTAATAATCCACCTTCAGGTTATCATCCGAACCCCCTCCAGTATTAAGTTGCAAGAAACAGATTATTGCTTTACGAACTGCGTGTAAGGTAAACAATACAATTGTTCTATGAACAAAGGATCGTCGTTTCCTCCCTAGTAGCAACAGCACATCTAGTACCTCAGAGATTTCTGTCACTTCCCCAGATTACCAGAGGCATGAACCCACTATCGAGCATAAATACTAACTCTTGGAGTTGCTAGCATCTACTTGGCCAAGATAGCTACTAACAACGGAAAGCATGCAAGATCTCAAATAAAAAAGACATGATAGAATCAATAATCAATCTGAAAATAGCATCTCAATATCCATCGGATCCCCGCAAACACAACATGTATGAATTACAAATAAATGATCTTTATCATGAACGGAGCTCACAAGATCTAAACATGAAAGCACAAAGGAGGAGAAACCAGCCATCTAGCTACTACATTGATCCGTAGTCTAAGGATGAACTACTCACGCATCACACCGGAGGCTTGCATGGTGATGAAGAAGGCCTCCAGGGTGAATTCCTCTCTCCGGTAGGGTGCCGGGAAGAGCTTCAGATCCCTCCCGATCTAGGGATGGAGATGATGGTGGCTACAGACTCTTTCGTGGATTTTTGATCGGGTGCCTAGGGTTTTCGTCCCGAGGGAAGATTATAGGCGGAAGGAGAGGCCGAGTCGGAGGCACCACCTGGCGCTGGTCAGCTGCCAGGTGGTGTGGCCGCCCCCCAGCCCTTCTCCGTCTCGTATTCTGGCACTTGATCCCTTCCGGAAAAATAGGCACTTTGGCTTTTGTCCCGTCCAATTCCGAGAATATTCATTTTCTGACTTTTCTGGAACCAAAAACAACAGAAAACAGGCAGCTGACACTGTGGCTCTTGTTAATAGGTTAGTCCAAGAAATCATATTAAAAGTACTCCAAAGTTGGAACAAAACACAAGAAAGTGGATAAAACCAAGCATGGAACATCAAAAATTATAGATACATTTGCAATGTATCAATAACCAAGTCTGCCTAATGCATCTTGCATAAGTTATCTTACAAGGATGGCTTGCATAGTTCGAGCTTGCATAGTTATGAAACTTGCAAGTGTTAGCTTGCCTTGAGTAGTGAAGTGGTTGAAGTTCTCTTCTTCTTCGTAGTACTCCTCCTCGTATCCCGGGTCGGTGTTAGGGTCTATAAATGAATACGAGATACACAATCACCAAACAATACTTAACTACTTCTATTTAGCAGACTAAGGCTCACACGTGATGATCTAGCATCATCACAAACATCACATGAAATAAAGACCTAGTCTTATTTATCTTATTTTAGAAAAGTAATTTCTACACATTGAAAATACTTAAGATTTAATATTCAACAATTAAAATATGGGATCATGTTTACACATGTCATCACCACATATTATAAAACCTGGGAATGTGATTTAAAGTGGTGGTTATATTTTATAAAGTTTAAAATTACTATAATAAAATTAAAGTGACTATAAATACCTATATAGCATTCTTTTGGTACTAGTCCAATGTCACTGCATGTAAACCTAAATATTTTTACATATTTAGATAGACCTTGTCAAGTGTGATTTTTGAGAGTTGGAATCAACTCAAAAGCATTTATGGTTGATTTTTGAAAAATGTTTGAAGTTGGAAAAGTCTCGGCGTTGTTATTTTTACTATTCGTGATCTATAATTTCAAATGGTTTGAATCCAACGGGCTTGGATAGATAATTTGACTATCTTTCTAAAAAATTGGAATCAAGCAATTTGGTTCAGTGAATCTCTTTGAATTTATTTTCGAATCTACTGACAGAATCTAATTTTAACTAAAATGGAAAAAGCTTATTTGAATCAACAGGCTTGCGCGGGAAACTAATTGGGCCGGCCCAGCTGCACTGCGCTGGCGCAGCGGGCTGCTGACAGGACGGTCCCACTGGTCAGTGACTAAACTAAACAGAAACAGTATCTTTCAATCTGGGTCGTGCGATTAGAGAGCGATCGACGATTGAGCATCGTCGTCTCTGTCGCACAGCTCTGGTGAGACTGAACCCTAACACGAACGGTGGGGTACGTGGGGGCTCCAGCTAGGGTCGTCGATGGGGGCGATTAGTCTTGTCGAGGACGGCGAGTCGAATGGTGGTCGCGGCGGCTCCTAGGGCAAGTCCTAGCTCCGGTTCCGCTTCTCCTCTGCAGCGGTGGGCTCCGGTGAAATTCTGGCGATGTGGTGCTCGCCTTGCTGCGGGGAGAGGTGTGGGAAGTTTGTGAGAGAGTGGGGAGTGAGATGGTGTGGAGAATTGAGGCTGGGGTGGCCTCTATCTGTACACCGGTGATGGGGACAGAGCGGCATGGCTCGAGATCGTCGGTGACGTCATTACAGCTGGCTATCGACATGGTTGAGGGTAGGGGTCGACGTGGTGCTTCGGGGCGGTGGTCATGCGCTTGATGGCTTGGCAAGGGGCGGTCGAGAACGGTCCGGAACGGTCGGTGCTCTGCGCGGCAACGGCGGTGTTCGAGACAGTGTATAGTGGCTACGGTCTACGCAGCGGCGAACGGGCATGTCTGGGGGGTAGCTGGGGTCATGGTGAGCGTGGGAACGCGCGGCATGTGTGTACATGTCGGCTGCGGCGCTCTGGCGCGCTCTCGACATTGCAGGCAGAGAAATGGGCGCGGTGTTTTCAGGTGGTCCACGACTTGCCTGTGGTCGAGGGGTGGACAGAGAGTGGCGGTGGATGGTTGCATGTCTCCTGGTCATCGTGGGAGAGGGCGGCGCTGGCTGTGGCAAGTGGGGCGTGGTCGACCGGCACGGTGAGGTCGGGCGGCGCGGCACTGGTGCGATCGGCAGAGGGGGAAGTGTGTCACTGCAATGCTAGGTGCTAAAGGAGACCAGGGGAGAGAAATGAGGGGCTAGTGGCGAGTGATCACTGCTCAGAACAGTAGAAGTTAGGCAAGGTTTAATTGTGTCTGCTAGGTGCTTGACCAAATGGCTGCATGAATTCAAAGTTTGATTTTTTGGATGAAATTTGGTGAGTGTTCTGAGTACTTGCTTAATAGTCTATGGTTGCTTGGAAAAGTCAAGGTGAATTGATTTGAGTGGTTTTTGAAAAGTGGTGATCTATGCATATGAACTTGATTCAATTTTGCAATGTCTTTTGAATAGATTTGGAATTTGTTTCTGGTAGTTTGTAAAGTGGGCTTGGGTTCACTTTTACTTGATCTAGCAAGGGGTGAAAAGAATTGGGAAAGTATCTGTTAGAAATCTTTTACTAGGAACACTCAAAGTGTTCTAGTGGTTAATTTTGGTCAAAATGACCATTTGCTTATATGATTCATATTTGAATTTCTTTTCTTTTGATTTTGTTTGTAAATATCCTAGATGATGTAGTAATCATGTTTAACCATTCTTTATCATTTGTAGCAATCAAACATGACAATTGCACTCATTCATACACTAATGCAATTCACACATACACTCATATTAGATTTAATACGAAAAGTTTTTGTTAACCCTAAACTAGGGTGATTTGACTTGATAATCTTGATTAATATTTTTGCGGTGTTACATGCCCCCACCTCTCCCTCATTCATGTGGGTGGAGCTCCCACTCACATAAACACACGCCTCCACTCATGTCCACTCACATGCATTAATTTTCCACCAAATTTAATGCAAGCTCTCATTAAATAAAAACATTTTATTTATTTTATTCAGAATTTTGTTAATTACTTTAATTAACAACAATTCACATAAAACCCCCTACAAAATTTCAATATCACATGCAGAACTAGTTTCAGCAATTTCACCCGAAACAATTCCGGTTTCCATCGAAATGATTCCAGCGCTTTCTTAATTCTTTATCTGAAACATATTTGCTCCAAATGGTCTCGGTATCCCTTAAGTGTGTCACCCTACGGTTCGCGAATAAAGCAGACATGATCGAGACCCCTCTCCGATCAATACTCAGCAGCGGGACCTGGAGATCCGTACTGATTCCCACACATTCAACAATGACTCTTGTGATCGTGTGAACCTTTAACGTCGTAACTAAATCCTTTTGTATCGCGGTATATTACATGTCCAAGATTTGATCATCAGTATCTCAATACCTAGTTTGATCTTGTTACCAACATGCACTCTTTTCTCGTTCCCGTGATATAACATTCTAGTGATCACATCATTTGCTTGCAAGCTATTTCAATGTGATATCACCGAGAGGGCCCTGAGTATATCTATCCGTCATCGGGATGGACAAATCCCGCTCTTGATCCAAGATCCTCTACATAAGACCTTCGTAGTACTGAACCCACCTTTATAGTTACCATGTTATGGTGTGACGTTTGATGTTATCAAGATACTCTTCCGGTGTTAGTGATTAACATGATCTCATGGTCTAAGGACTAGAATTACTTCGTATGATGTTATAGCAATATAAAACATAATGAATTTGATCGTAATGCTATACTTCGGATGAATGTTCATCACATCATTCCACCAATGTTGTGACCTCGTTATTAACAACATCCAATGTCCATGATCAGGAAACCTTGATCATCTTGTTAGTCAACGAGCTAGTTTATATGAGAGGCATTACTAGGAACTTTGCATTTTGTTTATTAAACACACATGTATTAACGTTTCCAATTAATACAATTATAGCATGCAAAATAAACATTTATCATAAACATGGAATAAGATAATAACCACTTCATTATTGCCTCTCGGGCATATTACCTTCAAACACCCCTGATGTTTGTGGGCTTCTTCATCTTTAGGATCGCTTAGATTTTTTTTGGGGTTCGCCTCAATTCCCCATACCGAGACTAATTATTCGAGAAGTTGCCCTAGAGGGAATCCTAAGGCGCACTTTGTTAGGTTAAGCTTGGTGCTGTATCGGTCGAGGTTATTGAAGGTTTCACAGAGATCGTCGATGAATGTTGCATCGTGCTTCATCATGATCACTTCATCTTTGATGTAGACCTGGACGTTCCTGCCAATTTTCTCTCTGAGACAGTTCTGCATCATGCGTTGGTACGTAGCGCCTGTATTTTTCAGCCCGAAGGGCATTATCTTGTAGCAGAATACACCATAGGGTGTGATGAAATATGTTCTGTCTTGATTTTCAACCTTCATCCCGATCTAGTTGTAACCAGAGTAAGCATCTAGAAAGGGAATATGCTCGCACCCCACGGCCGAGTCGATGATTTGGTCGATTCGTGGGAGCAGGAAGTGATCCTTTGGGCAGTGCTTGTTCAGTGCAGTGAAGTCGATGCACATGCAGACTATGTTCATGTTCTTATTCAGGAACATTAATGGGTTGAATACCTAGGTTGATTGCTTCATCTCCCAGATGAAATGGGCTTCGAGGATCCAATGGAGCTCTGTGCTGATAGCCTTGCACTTTAGCTCCGTGAAACGGCAAAGTGACTATCTGATTGGCTTGGTGTCAGGATATACGGTAAGTACGTGCTCAGCGATTTCCCTAGGAATAAGTAGCATGCCCACTGTATATGAGGCAAAGATTTCCCAGTGCTCTTAGAGGAACTCAAAGAGTGTGATTTCCTATGCGGCACCATGGTTGGCTGCCATAGAGGTCATCTTCTTCGGATCAGTGGGGAAATCTTGACCTCTCATGTTTCCTTGGTGGAGTCAAAATCTTGGTCGGGTAGGAATCTCTTTGTCTCTATCATGACATCGTGATCGGTTGTAGTTTTGAGATGAGCGAACTTTGTTTCCATCCTGAAATACTCGGAGATCTTGCTGAATTCTCGGTCGCAATTGTCTAGGAGACTAAAGCTTCCCCTCACGGTTATGACACCATTGGGTCCTGGCATCTTCATCATGAGATAGGTGTAGTGCGGGACTACCATGAATCGTGTGAACATGGGTCACCCGAGAATTGTGTGATACTGCAATAGCCAGTCCATCACTTCGAAGTTGATATTCTCGCGTATGAAGTTGTCACGTGAGCCAAATACGACGTCAAGTGTGATCTTTCCCAAAGGGATCTCACGATTCCCGGGAACTATGTCGTGGAAGGAGGTATCCGTGGGTGCGAGGTTGGTCAAAAAGTAATTCGTTGCACGAAGTGTTTTCCTATAGATGAGGTTTATGTCGCTCCCATCATCCATAAAGACCTTGCTCATGTCGAACCTGCTAGTCTGAGCATTGACTATCAGGGCAGAGTGGCCTAGTCATGGGACCTGAAGGGGATGGTCATCCCTTCTGAAAGTGTGATCTCTTGCTCGGACCAGTTGAAGTACTCGGGTGTTGGAGGAGTTGTTCTAGTTGCCAAGTTCACCTGTTGGGCAATTAGCTTTTGGGTCATGTTGTACGGGCGTCCCTTGTGAATCATGTGCATGGCCCCTCTAGATGGCGACTAGTCGTTGTTCCGGGTTCTATTTGTCGCGGGTTGTTGCGGTTGATGCTGGCAATGGTGGTGGCGGTGGTGCACCAATCGCTAACATTCTAGGTGTGGCGTTAAATCCTTGGCTTGTTCTTTCATGATGATTGGCATTGAAAGCTACTTGCAGATGCAAAAAGGTATGACAGACCTTCATGAGGTGACTCAATCTTCTTCTTCCTTCTGAATCGTTGTAATAGTGCATGTATCATCGTCACAAGGGACACCTTCAAGTGATGCACTACATCACATGTTCTGCTTCATCATCCAAACATCATCGCCAAGCTCTGCATCAATGTGGTATTGATCAACATTATTGTCAACATATTGTTTCATCTATACCCGTCCACGTGATGGACATATATCTACAATGCCATATGACAGTTACAATAGCAAGGAACGATGACAGTATGGCCGCATTCATGACACCGACGATGTTATCGACCATGTCTAACAACTAAGACTGCATCAACAACCCTACAACCGCTCACACGGTATTATCAAAACCGTTGTGTGCTCTGAGCTTACGCCAGACATCCGCAAGATGCCCCCGATGGTAACTGTACAAGGTGTTATACTTCCACAACTGCAGCTTCATCCAAAAATGCGCAATTTTTTGTGCCTCCGACACTGGCAGCCACACAACATATGATGACTACGACATCGACCACACCCATCTCAACTACGACTACATAACCTGCGTCCATGACACTCCCACTATGACTGTGGGAGGAAAGAGAGGCACTAGAAGGGGACACAGTCACCGCCCCTAGGCGCTAGCCATGATCATGTACATCAGAGACATAGCTAATGATGATAAGGAGGAGAAGACGACATACTTCAAATCCAGTCAGAATCATCCGCTTCACTCCCGGTAGGACTGAGGGGGAATGTTAGAGTAGATATATGTATACGATTAGAGATAGACTAGGATACCAGGTATCTTCTTGTATTCCAAGTCTCTCCCTCCGTGTACTCCTATATATACACCCCCGCGAGGTTCAGATATATATACAACAAATTATTACACTAGGAGAAATAAGGGCTTCGGTTCAGAGCAGATTCTGGCTCTAGTCCCAGGTGGGTTAACGATGTGGACTAGTGTGAGGTCTAGTCCCGATTCGTCCTGGCTCCAACGGCTAAGAGGTCAGGGCAGCTCTAGTCTCGGGTCGTTCCGGAGCTCTAGTCCTGGTTTGTGAAACAGCTCAGGACTAGAGGGCTCACGCCAGCCAGCCCCACATGCGGGAGCATGTAGTCCCGGTTGGTATCACGGCCCGAGACTAGAGGCCAATCACTAGTCCCGGTTCTTAAAACCAACTGGGACTAAAGAAAATAGGCAAAAACAAATTCGCGAGCTCTGCCGTGGCAGGAAAACTGGCAAAAATCTTACCACGGCAGGAGACCGGTTGTTATAAAAAATTCCAAAAATAAAATCCTTAAAATTGTAGTTATATTCAGTGATTTAGTTGTAACGAAAATTAACAAACATGAATTTCGACATAATTTGCAAAAAAATGTCATGAAAACTTCAAATGGCCACATCTTTTGTATAGGATGTTAGAAAAAATGTGCAACCTATCAAAACATGCAGAAAAATACTCTAGTTCAATTTCAACGACCTCCTGCCGTTTTGGATTCTTTTAGATTTTTAAATTCGTAAAGAAAAAAAATTATTTCAAAAATAAACAAAAAAATTAGTAATTTTTTATGTCATATTTGGATTCCTCACATTTTTCTGATAATAATGGATATATTATTTGTCGAATTTCGACTTAAAAATTTAAAAATATTATTTATGTCATATTAAATGAATAAATGGCAAAAAATGAATATAATAATATTTTACTTAGTTTTTTATTTTCATTGGAATAAAATATTATTGTTACTTATTTATTGTTATTTACTTAAATAGTTTTTTGTAGATTCAAAAATAAAGATGTGTAACTTATTGATATGAGTTAATAGGATTGATATGGTAGTCTTGACAACAAGGTACAATGTCCTTCGTGCGTGGACATCCTGATGGAATGGAGAAGTTAAGCGTGCTTGGGGTGTAGTGCTTGGATGAGTTACCGACCGAGAAGTTTGACCATAAATGCAATTTGACCTAAGATTAAGTATAGCTAGTGTTAAAAATGTTCCAATTGAGATATTCACGAGTCAAACAATTAACGAGTAAAACAATATGATAACTTGTACCTTTCTATAAAGTGGGGTCTGGGATTATCTATGGTATACCATGTGGGGATGTGCCATAGGTATTTTACAATTATTTGTAAAATATGTCGAAATTTATGTTTGTTAATTTTTCTAAAAACTAAAGCACGTAATATAACTATATCTCAGAGGATTTTCAAATTTGAAATTTTTATTATTTTCTTATATTTTTCTAAAACTGAAAAAGACGCTCACGGGGTGGGGTGAGACCACACTGGTACGCCACTAATAACTTACACCTTTCTATAAAATAGGGCCTGGGATTATCTACTTACCTATGGCGCATCCCTGCATGGTGCACCACAGATAAGTCAGGGCACTACAGATAAGTAGAATATGGACGGTGCCACTTTACCCATGGCGCAACTCTTTTTCGATGCGCCACAGATTAGTGGATTACCAATGGCGCATCTTTTGGTGGTGCACCAGGGGTATTTTTCTGTGGCGGATCACCTCAGTGGTGTGTCACTAGTGTTCAACCCATGGATAGTTGTTTTTCTAGTAGTGTACCAATAGCAACGCACGGTGTCTGGCGCAACAAACGAGGTCACAACCCAATGTTTTGTGCTGGACCATGCTGCCGAGGCCTCCGATGGCGCGCCTAAGGCCATCGGCAACACTTCTCACGTAGGTCTTTTCGACCGGCGAGATGGGCTGGAGACCCAGCCACGGTGCCCTCCTCCTCGGGCCTAGCAGTGGCGCAACAGTATACTGCAATAGTGCCAGGGACCCCTCCTGACGATCGAGGGGTTCTCTTTTGTATTCAACGCATCCATATTCATAGATCTTGCGTGTTGCTCGGATGGGGGGTTCGTCTTCACCACTAACCCCCATCTTTGTAGCTCCGTTTGAGGAAACTATACCTATATAGAGTAATTTTCACCCCAAGACGATTGACGCTGAATCAATGAATCACGAGGATTCTATGTCCAAGGAAATGCGCCGTAAGGCCGATACATATCTTGACTCTTCTGTTATGAATAACCTTTGCGAATCCTTTCGTTGTCTACTCCATTAATTAACTCTAAGTTAGCCATTGTTGGTGTTAATATGGGTTATTTGGAGAAGGAAGTTTTATTTTCATCTAACTCTTTGAGAAATATTCAGTACGACAGTTCAAAGGTTACTCTTAAAGTTTCTAGCAAGTATGATACCTTACCAATAGAGGAGGAGGATTTGCATGCCATGGTATATGGTCTACTCCTATCTCACTTGGTTGGTGAGCTATCGGAGTTGGGATTTTATGAGGCCATACATAGTTACATATATGAACTACGAGATTATGGTCGTAAATTGAAGGGATCCACCTCCAAGAATGGTAAGGTGTCTCGGAAGATAAATTGTGCGTCGAAATCCCCAATATTTTCTCAATAAATGGCATGTTTATTAATATTAGAGGTCTTGGTGATTTGGCTAAACATTTATACAGCGTTGATTGTGCGAGAGATCATAAATTAGATTTTTGGGCATTTCTAAAACAGGTAGATGAGATTTCTCTATTACTCTACTAAATCTTCTTTATAGCGGAATAGACTTTACTTGAATTGCTCATCCACCACGTGGAAGATCGAGTGGCATCTTACTTAGCATTAGAACAGAGTCTATGGATGTTTTGGCTAGTTCAGTACGAGACTTTCATATCAAGCTCCATATCCACAACAAAGACGATAACTTCATGTGGATTCTAGTCACAGTGCATGGTGCAGCCCAAGATGAGTTTATGGCTGAATTTCATCGTGAGTTTGTTAATTTGGCAAAGGATAACCCATACCATGTTATTATAGGTGATCATTTCAATTTTCTAGATTTCCTCGTGAGAAAAATCATGGTAGATTTGATGATCATTGGGCTTTGTTATTCACAGCCTCCTAGAGCCAACATACGAAAATATAGATCGTGTGCTTATGGACAGCGAATGGGAATCTAAATTTTCTATGGTGATTGTACGTGCTCTAGAACGTATTGAGACTCTATCAGATCATGCTTCTATTATTATATCCACTGTATTTCCTAGATCACCGAGTAAATGCTAGCTAAAATTTGAATTAGGTTGGTTGCACCGTGATAGGTTCCATAAGATAGTTAAGAATGTTTTGGGAAAACAATATACGGGTCAAACAACTGTACAAAGATGGAATGATAAAGTGTGTTCTACATGCAAATTCCTTGGAGGATGGGCCAGATAAACTGTTGGGATTCTTAAGAAGGAGAAGCTTCGAATTTCATCTGTCATTGATGAATTTGAAGCTTTCGCAGCAATTCGGCCATTATCTACACAAGAGATTGAGCACAAAATCCATCAATTATAGACATTGCTAGACTCCTGTGGGATAAGGAACTCAAATAGTACCAACAGTCTAAGGCTAGATTTATTCTAGAAGAAGATTCGAATATAAGATACTTCCATGGTGTGGCAAATGGTAGACACTAGAAGAGCCTTTTATTCACTCTCAGGATGGGGGCATGATCGAGATCTATGAGCAACTCAAGTCTTTCATGAAAAACTATTAAAGGTCTATTAAGAGTATTAGAGGAAGGCAAATTCTTGATGGATGAGACCTGAACAGATGATATACCCCAAGTATGTGTTGAGGAGAATAATTTTCAATGCTCCTTATACTAAGGAGGAAGTTAAGAAGGCCGTTGTCCAAATGGAACACAACAAGACCCTGGTTCCAGAAGGCTCCCAGCTGAGTTTTATCAAAACTTTGGAAATGTTATCCAGACCTACTAGATTTGTTTGGCTTTCTTCGTGCCAGAAAACTGGACATGTTTCTTTTGAAATTTGGTGAGATAAATTTATTACCTAATAAGGTTAATGAAGTTGAAAGGACACATTAGTATATACCGATCTGTCTTCTTAAAGTTAGTTTAAATTCGCGGGTTTTGCCGTGGCAGAAAAACATACAAACATCCTACTATGGCAGGAGAATGGCTGTTATAAAAAATTCCAAAAATAAAATCCTTCGAACTGTCGTTACATTAAGTGATTTAGTTGTTACGAAAATTAACAAACATGAATTTCGACATAATTTTCAAAAAAATGTCATGAAAACTTCAAATGGCCACATCTTTTGTAATGTACAACCTATCAAAACGTGCAGAAAAATATTCTAGTTTGATTTTAGCAACCTCATGTCGTTTTGGATTGTTTTAGATTTTTTAATTTTGAAAAGGAAAAAAAATATTTCAAAAATTAAATTTTTTATGTCATATTTGGATTCCTCACATTTTTCTGAAAATAATGGATATATTATTTGTCGAATTCTGATTAAAAAATTTTAAGATATTATTTATGTCATATTAAATGAATAAATGGTAAAAAATGAATATAATAATATTTAAATTAGTTTTTTATTTTCATTGGAATAAAATATTATTGTTACTTAGTTATTGTTTGTAGTTTCGAAAAATAAAGACGTGTGACATATTGATGAGTTAATAGGATTGATATGGTAGTCGTGACAACAAGGTACAATGTCCTTCGCGCGAGGGCATCCTGATGGAATGGAGAAGTTAAGCGTGATGCAGATAGAGTAGTGCTAGAATGGGTGACCGACCGAAAAATTTGACCATAAGTACAATTTGACCTAAGATTAAGTATAATGAGTGTTAAAAATTTTCCAAGTGAGAGATTAACGAGTCAAACAATTTAAAAGTTAAATAAAAAATTATAAAACAACTAAAAAATTAATTTATTTTTGAAAAATAAATCTTTAGTCTCGGTTCCCGCGCTCGACCGCAGCCATGTGGAAAATCGGGACTAAAGACCCTTACGAACCAGGATTATAGGCTCGTTTTCCACTAGTGTTAGGGTTTGATATTTTCCACAGGCTGTAGTGTTTGGGCTACTTGGTCGTGGTGAATGACCGGTCACTAGCGATGGAGCCCAGATGTTGTGGCCAACCAGTTGCCAGAGGCAGGGGCCCGGTGGCGCGTGTGAGTCGACATGCGATGGTGAGCTAATTGGGGTGGTGGGAATTGGAGACATGGACTCTTCCGCTGGACTTGCTCGGTGGATGGAGTGTGGAGGCGAAGCAGGATAGGTCACCAGCAGTCGGTAGGCATGGAGGAAGATATTTCACTGGCCGATAGGTGAGGAGCTGAGGAGTTGCCGCCAGCAGGAAGGTGGGGAAGCCAAGAGATGCAGCGTGGGATTCATGTGTGGTGGTGAGGTTGGGTGGGGGAGGCAGCCTGCACGGGGAATGGGATGGTTCGAGTGAGATCCGGGGATGAGCAGAGTAACAGAGCCATTTGGATGTATGAATCACTTTGCACGACCAGGCGACCAGTACAAGATGCGTAGGTAGCACCCATAATAGTAAATCTGTGTTGTTTATAGTATATATCCTGTATTATGTTTATCAAATATTAAATCCAAGTGTAAAACCTATATAAACCTAGATACAGGTAGTACATATATATACACACGTATACATGATTGACATAGTTTAACGGTATTGCCTCGCGTCACTTCGATGCAACTTCAGGCTGCTCTCATCGTGGCCTCCTCGCTTGACATGGATGTCTGCTCCGAGCCTTTCACTCAAGCACCGGCCTTGCAGGTGCAGTGGGACGCGCAGAAGGAAGATACACTATTAGAAAAAAAGACTATTTGTGGCACAACTATTTTGGATATGAGTAGCGCATGGCCGATATGCCACTGTTATCATGCCAGTGATAATAGTTATTAATGGCACACTAGCTACATGCATCACTAATAGTGCAAATATAGTGACGCACCTTGCTGGATGCGCCGATAGTTATTTTCCAAAATTTCAAGTGTGCTAGTGCAACTAATATTGTTTTTTCCAAAATTTGAAACTTATATTTTTTTAATATTTTAAAATATTTGAATTTTGACCATCTAATCACATATTCTTTTGCTCTAAGCATGTTTAATCTCATGAAAAATTAGACACTCATGGATAAACTTCCTACTCGGTCACCAATTCTCAAACTGCTCCAGTTCCAGCATGCTTAACTTAGGAGTTTCTTTCTAATAAGCTTCCGAGAAAGAAGTTATACCTTGTTGATATTACAATCCTATCGATTCTATTAACCCTAGGGCTTGATGTCACACACGTTTATTTTTTAATTCCAATTAATTATTTATAAACAATGATGAATAAGTAATAATTCAAATAACAATAAAATAAATTTTATATTTTGTCTTTTTCCATTTAATATAGAATTATTCATATCTTTAAATCCGTAAATCAAAATTCGATAAACCATAAGTCTATATCGATTAGAAAAATAAGGAATCTAAATACGACATCTATATCATCTTTTGCATCATGCATCATATCTTTTTAATAGTGTATTGCAAGGTTTTCCAAATAAAAATCATTTAATAGTGTCAAAATCTTCAAAACATCTATTAAAAAAACCTTTCGAATTTGAGGATTCTAAAAAATGGTAAACGGCCATAGGTTATTGAAATCGATAAAATTTTCGATCTTATATCGTATATAAAAGTTATGACTGTTTTACCAGAATATTACAATTATTTGCAAAATATGTCGAAATTTATTTTTTTAATTTTCCTAAAAACTAAATCAAGTAATATAACTACATCTCAAAGGATTTTCAAATTTGAAAATTTTATCATTTTCTTATATTTTCCTAAAACTAAAAAAGGCGATCACGGGGGTAGGGTAACACCACACTAGTGCACCGCTGATAACTTATACCTTTCTATAAAGTGGGGTCTAGGATTAACTATGGTACACCATGTGGGGATGTGCCACAGGTATTTTACAATTATTTTCAAAAAATGTCAAAATTTATGTTTGTTAATTTTCCTAAAAACTAAATCACGTAATATAACTAGATCTGAAGGGATTTTCAAATTTGCAATTTTTATTATTTTCTTATATTTTTCTAAAACTGAAAAACACGATCACGGGGGGTGGGGTGAGACCACACTCATGCGCCCCTGATAGCTTGCACCTTTCTATAAAGTGGGGCCCAAGATTATCTATTTACTTGTGGCGCATCTCTGTATGGTGCACCACAGATAAGTCAGGGCACTACGGATAAGTAGAATATGGACGGTGCCACTTTACCCATGGCGCACCTCTTTGGCGTTGCGCCACAGATTAGTGGACTACCAATGTCGTATCTTTTGGTGGTGCAGCAGGGGTATTTTTCTGTGACGCATCACCTCAGTGGTGTGTCACTGGTGTTCAACCCATGGATAGTTGTTTTCCTAGTAGTGTACCAGTAGTGACGCACGGCGTCCGGTGTAACAAACGAGGTCACAACCCAATGTTTTGTGCTGGACCATGCTGCCTAGGCCTCCGATGGCGCGCCTAAGGCCCTCGGCAGCACTTCTTATGTAGGTCTTTTCGACCGGCGGGATGGGTTGGAGAGCCCAGCCACGGTGGCCTCCTCCTCGAGCTTGGCAGTGTCACAACAGTATGCTACAACAGTTCTAGGGACCCCTCCTGGCGATTGAGGGGTTCTCTACACAATGCTTCAGGGGCCTTCAACGCATCCATATTCATCGACCTTGCGTGTTGCTTGGATAGGGGGGTCGTCTTCACCACATACCCCCATCTCGGTAGCTCCGTTGGAGGAAACTATGCCTATATAGAGTAATCGTCACCCCAAGACGATTGACGCTAAATCAATGACTCAAGAGGATTCTATGTCCAAGGAAATGCGTCGTAAGACCGATAGAAATCTTGACTCTTATGGTATGAATAACCTTTGCGAATCCTTTAGTTCTCGACTCCATTAATTAACTCTAAGTTAGCCATTGTTGGTGTTAATATCTGTTATTTAGAGAAGGTAGTTTTATTTTAATCTAACTCTTTGAGACATATGGAGTACGACCGTTCAAAGGTTACTCCTAAAGTTCCTACCAAGTATGATACTTACCAATAGAGGAGGAGGATTTGCATGTCACGGTAGATGGTCAACTCATATCTCACTTAGTTGGTGAGCTATCGGAGGTGGCCTTTTATGAGGACATACATAGTTATATATATGAACTACGAGATTATGGTCGTAAATTGAAGGGATCCACCTCCAAGAAGGGTAAGGTGTCTCGGAAGAGAAATCGTCCATAGAAATCTCTAATTGTTTCTCAATAAACGGCGTGTTTATGAATATTAGAGGTCTTGGTGTTTTGGCTAAACATTTATAAATTGTTGATTGTGCGAGAGATCATAAATTAGATTTTTGGGCATTTCTAAAACAGGCAAATGAGACTTCTCGGTTAGTCTACTAAACCATCTTTATAGCGGAATAGACTTTACTTGGATTGCTCGTCCACCACCTGGTAGATCGGGTGGCATCTTACTTGGCATTAGAACATAGTTTATGTATGTTTTGGCTAGTTCAGCAGGATACTTTCATATCAAGCTCCATATCCTCAACAAATACAATAACATCATGTGGATTCTTGTCACCGTACATGGTGCAACCCAGTATGAGTTTATGGACTTTCGTCATGAGTTGGTTAATTTGGTAATGGATAATCCATACCATGTTATTATATGTGGTCATTTAAATTTTCTAAGATCTCCTCATGAGAAAAGTCATGGTAGATTTGATGATCATTGGCCTTTGTTATTCAACGTTGTTATTGACAACCTCCTAGAGCCAACATACAATAATCTAGATCGCATGTTTATGGATACTGAATGGGAATCTAAATTTTTTATGGTGATCATACGTGCTCTAGAATGTATTGAGGCTCTATCAGATCATGCTCCTATTCTTATATCCACAGGATTGCCTAGATCACCGAGTAAATGCTAGTTAAAATTTGAACTAGGTTGGTTGCATCGTGATAAGTTCCATAAGATGGTTAAGAATGTTTTGGGAAAACCATATACAGGTCAAACAACTATACAAAGATGGAATGATAAAGTGTCTGCTACACGCCAATTCCTTGTAGGATGGGCCAGATACACTGTTGGGATTCTTAAGAAGGAGAAGCTTTGAATTTCATCTGTCATTGATTAATTTCAAGCTTAGTTCGGCCATTATCTACTCAAGAGATTGAGCACAAATTCATCAAATGTAGACATTGCTAGACTCCTGCGAGATAAGGAACTCAAATGGTACCAACATTCTAAGGCTAGATTTATTCTGGAAGGAGATTCGAGTACAAGATACTTCCATGGTGTGGCAAATGATAGACACTAGAAGACACTTATTCACTCTCAGGATGGGGGCATGATCGAGATCTATGAGCAACTCAAGGCTTTCATGAAAAACTATTAAAGGTCTATTAAGAGTCCTAGAGGAAGGCAAATTCTTGATGGATGAGAGCCAAACGGATGATATACCCCAAGTATTTGTTGACGAGAATAATTTTCTGACTGCTCCTTATACTGAGGAGGAAGTTAAGAAGGCCGATGTCCAAATGGAACACAACAAGACCCTGGGTCTATAAGGCTCCCAGGTGAGTTTTATCAGAACTTTTGGGATGTTATCCAGTCGGACCTACTAGATTTGTTTGGCTTTCTTTGTGCCAGACAACTAGACATGTTTCATTTGAACTTTGGTGAGACAATTTTATTACCTAATAAGGTTAATGAAGTCGAAAGGACACATTAGTATATACCTATCTGTCTTCTTAAAGTTAGTATAATTTTTTTTTAAAAAGCAATGATCAGGCTAAACTCAGCGGCTGGCCATGTATTTTGTCCTATGCAAACTATTTTTATGCATGAAAGAAACATCCTTGATGGTGTAGTAATTCTTCATGAAATAGTACATGAACTACATAGGAAAAATTTGAATGGGGGTATTGTTTAAAATTTACTTTGGGAAGGCTTATGATAAAGTCAAATGATCTTTCCTCCAACAAACCCTCAAAATGGAAGGTTTCTCTGAAGAGTGAGTATGCTTTTGTACAAATTTTTGTGGCTAGAGGTATTTTTGCAAAGTCAATGTTGATGCTGATTGATACTTTCAGACAAGGAAAGGTTTGAGACAAGGTGACCCATTATCGTCAATACTATTCAATATAGTGGTCAATATGTTGGTTATCTTGATTGAGTGCACAAAAGTTGATGGTCATATTAAAGGATTAGTCCCTCATATCATTGATGGTTGTCTATCTATCCTTCAATACAATGATAACACAATTCTTTTTTTAGAACATGACTTGGAAAAAGCAAAGAATCTGAAATTAATATTATCAGCATTCGAGAAACTTTCTAGGCTAAAGATTAATTTTCATAAGAGTGAATTGTCTTGTTTTGGCGATGCACAAGACGAGGTCCATTTGTATGATGAACTTTTTTGTTGTGGACAAGGTTAGTTTCCAATAAACTACTTGGGGATACCAATTCATTATCAGAGACTCACAAATGCTGAATGGAAAAAAGTCGAGAAAATATTACAAGTAAGGCTAAGAAATTGGAAAGGAAAATTGCTAGGCAGAAGATTGGTGCTCATAAATTCAGTACCGAGTAATATGGTATTATATATGATCTCATTCTTCTAGGTCTAAAGGAGTACTTCATAGATTGTATTATTTCTGATGTAGATTCTTTTGGCAAGGAGATGTCGAGAAAAAGAAATATCAACTGATCAAAATGGACTTGGGATGCATGAACATCGGGTAAAGAACACCGCCCTTCTAGGAAAATGGCTTTTCAAGCTATTAACTAATGGTGGTGTTTAGAAAACACTATAAGAAGGAAATATGTTGGCTCACAAGCATTGTCACAAGTGCTATGAAAGCTAGGAGACTCACACTTTTGGGCTAGACTGATGGCTATGAAAAATCACTTCTTCAGCTTTGGTACATTTTCTATCAAGAATGGCACATATATTTTTCTGGGAGGATAACTGTCGCATACACGGGAATCGGGGTACTCAAGATAAGGCGAGTCGGCCGCAACCCAGGAAGAAGACTGCGCTAGAGACAAGCCAGGGCATCGCTCAGTCCCTGATGGGGCGGGCCGTAGCCCGGGAAGGAGACCATGCAGGGACTTCTGCCGGGACGCCCATAAGCCCGGCGGAAGTCCCGCCCGCGTGCCCCTCACTAATAGGGCGTGGCAGACAAGAGTTAGGATAACGTGACTAGCCT
Organism: Avena insularis; assembly: GCA_023614405.1. Lineage (NCBI taxonomy): Eukaryota > Viridiplantae > Streptophyta > Magnoliopsida > Poales > Poaceae > Avena > Avena insularis. The sequence continues at coordinate 215,984,488 of CM042688.1, read as the reverse complement.
CTACATCAGTCTATAGGAGCCAGGCAGCACACGATACCTAGGCAGGACCGCAAATCCACATTGCATGCCTCGGCCAGCCGCGTGGCAAGACTCACACTACCGCGTGTGTTTCGACCGCTGTGGTGTCCCTTTATGGTATAAAAGGAGCCCGGGTCGAAAGAGAAGAGAGTACAGTTGGTTTAGAGTACGGGAGAAGGAACGAGTTGTATCTAATGATAAATCTGATAGTACACATTGCAGGACGTAGGGCTTCGCTCACGGTGGACCTGAACCTGGGTAAAAAAAACCGCGTCTCTTGCTCTGTGATTGTGTTCAACTAGCTCGGTGGTCGACCTCGCTGGACGTTGCGCCCCTGGCCGAACAACAAAGGGGGACTCATACCCATGGTGTACGACAATAAGTGGCTTGAAAATGCCACACTCCGAGAACAATATCTAGCTCTACACAACATTGTTCATCACAAAGGGGATACCATTGTGGCGGTGCTAAAATCTTATCCTCCTAGTGTGACGTTCAACAGAGACTTATTTGGTCCCAGACTTGCACCATGAAACGCTCTATTACAATCTTTAACCAAATTGAAATTGTTAGATGGGGATGATGAGTTTAGATGGAATTTACACAGGAGTGGTAAATTCTCTGTATATTCAATGTATGGAGCATTAGTTCATTCTGAGGTGACAGTCGATAATAACAAAAAAATCTAGAAGATGAAGATACCACTAAAGACAAAAATATCTACATTGTTCCTGCGTTGAGTGGTGATTTAAAAAAAGATAACATTATTCTAATGAATTGGCAGGGACATAAACAGTGTGTATTTTATAATCATGGTGAGACAATTAAATATTTATTCTTTCGATGCAGATTTGCTCGTTCTATATGATTAGTCATCCAAGTATCTTTTGGGTTGTCTCCCACTCATAGTGTTGCTAACATATTTGGCAACTCGCTACGTGGGATAGATTACAAGTACAAAATACTTATTAGGGTGGGAGTGATTGCCGTTATCTGGTCACTGTGACTATGTAGTAATGACAATGTTTTTAATGACAAAGTATCTTCTCTTATGCAGGTTATCTACCGATGATCGATACGCTCTTTCTATGGTCACCTCTATCTCGTGTGGAGTTCTGCGATCTGTTTACGGATGTCTGTACATGCTTGGAGGACATGGAGTGGGATATTTTTCCCGACACGGATGACAACATGATCCGAGGATCAGTCCTCCACCACTTAGCCGTATGTAGTTTCTGATGGTTTCATGTATTCTTCTATTTTATTTTACTTTCTGTTCTCTCTTGAACTATCGGCCGCGTATATCTTAGTTGTGTAATACTTAAACCTTTTAATTAATAAAACTCCCGAGAACTAACACATGGTTAGATGGTTAGGGGCAGTGGCAACCCCATCCCACTAGAGTTCAATCCTTATGTTACACTTTGATGTCTTATAAAAGGAGGAATATTCTTCAGTGGAATGTGATGTTTCCGTCGATAGCGAGACGTCCATGGTGACTTCGGCAAGCTCAAGGCTTGTCGAACCAGTCTAAAGACTTAGTCTTTCGGAAGTAGTCATAGGAGGGTGTGTGTGTGCGTGTGTTCATAGGGATGAGTGTATGTGTGTATGTGTTTTGTACTAGGTTTCGGGAAAAACATCCATTACCGGAAAAAATGATTGACAGATTTTTGTCATCAAATCCGTAGATCCGTGAATCCGTCCATCCTATCGTCGTGACTACACGGGTGGTAAATAACACATTCACTGGCATGCCATTCACATTTAGACAAAAAAGGTCATAGCCAACTAGATTTTCTGCTTCCACAAGTACGACACGTTTGTGTTCATTTCTGCTCATCCACACACGGATCACTCTATGACGTACAAGGAGGTCATCTTATCTCCGAGAGTCACATTCTACGTGGCGCATCACGGCGTCGACGTCATCCATCGTTGGTTGAGAAGGAGTTGCCAACGCCACCATCCATGACTTACTTGCGTTGTTGTCGATTTATTGCATTCCCAGATATAATTTCTGAACCCATATACTCTCCGTCAGAAAATAAGTGATTTGGTTTTATTTACATTCGTATGTATCTATATATTAGAACATATCTATATAGATGCAAATTAGACAAATCCAAGTCTCTTATCTTCAGACGGAGGGTGTATTTTAGTGGGCAGCAAACCTTTCTCACCAATGTTTGCGAGCCCAGAGATTTAGCATCACGTATGTTCGCAACAAATCTACCAGTCGTCCACCTCCGTGAGTGAGTGAGTGAGTGACAACACACAATATATATATATAGCTCCGTTATTCTACAATCCTTGTAGAATAACTATTCTACAACTCTTTCAGAACTTTCGCGGAACCCTCTCTAAACTTCACTCGACTAGACAGTGAACTTCCTGGCGGACTACCGATTCACGTATATAGCTCCGCTATTCTACAACCCCTTATAGAATAACTATTCTACAACTCTTTCAGAACTTTCGCGGAACCCTCTCTGAACTTCACTCGACTAGACAGTGAACTTCCTGGCGGACTACCGATTCACGTGGGAAGAGAGATGGTGGTGGGAGGGGGTCAGGGGTCTTTCTGAACTTCCGCGGTGGACGATCTGAACTTCTATGTAGAAGCAAGTGAATTTCCTAACGGAGCACCGGATTCACGTGGGAAGAGAGGGCGAGGGTGCAGGGGTTGGGGGTCTTTCTGAACTTCCACGGTGGAAGATGTGAACTTCTATATAGTACCAAGTGAACTTCCTGTCGGAGTACCAGATTCACGCGGGAAGAGAGGACGAGGGTGGGGGGCTTTCTGAACTTCCGCGGTCGAAGAGGTGAACTTCCTAGTAGATAGCAAGTGAACTTCCCAGTAGATAACAAGTGAACTTCCTATCGGAGCACCAAATTCACGTGGGAAAGAGGGGGAGGGTGGGGACGGGGTTGGGGGGAGGGGCTTTCTGAACTTTCACAGTGAATCTGACGAGGTCTGGGGCGGGGCCGGAGGTGGGGCAGGGCGGCGTCGAAGTTGGGGTAGGGCAGCATGGCCAGATGTGGGGAGAGGCGGTGTGGGCCAGATGTGGGGTGGGGGCGGCGCGTCGAAGGTGGGGCGGAGGCCGCGCGTAGGGAGGTGGGGCGTAGGTCGCGCGCAGGAAGGTGGGGCGGAAGGTCTTTATTAGGGGAGGGGTTGTAGAATAGGTATTCTACAATCTCTTAAGGGGGCTGTAGATTAGTCCTCTTATATATATATGTATATATATAGCTCTGCTATTTAAGAACCGGTTCCTGATTAACTATTCAGGAACCCCTTGTTTTCTGTCACGCGAACAACAGGAACACCTTGTTAACTTCCACGCGAACACGAGTTAACTTCATTTTCTTTCGAAGTTAACTTCCAGTGCGTAGCAGTAATAATAAATGCTAACTTCTGTCTGTGCAAGTTAACTTCCACGAACATCTTAACTCCACCCGTTTGTATAAATTAACTTTCACTTCTATGCTAGTTAACTTCCTGACGGGGCACTTGTTTTCTTTCAGGCGAACACACAGGAACCACTTGTTAACTTTCACGCAAAAACGAGTTAACTTTTTTTTCTTTTCAAGTTAACTTCCAATCTGTAGAAGTAATAATAAATGTTAACCTCCACATGTGCAAGTTAACTTCCGCGAACTACTTAACTGCCCCATGTGTATAAGTTAACTCCCTCTTTCTATGCTAGTTAACTTCCTAACGGAGCATCATTTTTTTCTTTTTTTGCGGACTGAATATTAACTTCCGCATGTGCAAGTTAACTTCCATGACCTTGCTTAACTTCCCCGTGTGTACAAGTTAACTCCCTCTTTTTCTATACTAGTTAACTTCCTGAAGGAGCACTGAAGAGGGGGCCTTACGACAGAGAGAGGAGGAGGAAGAAGGTAGTTAGGTGGGGAGGAGGGCGCGGCGGTGCGCGGGCCGGAGGGTGCTCGGGGTGGAGGAGGCCGGCGGCACGCGGAGAGGAAGGTGGACGGCGGCGCGCGGGGAGGAAGGTTGCCGGCGACACCGGGCGGAGGAGGCCTGCGGGGAGGACGGCGCGGCGACACGCGGGCCGGAGGGCGCCCTGGGCGGAGGAGGCCGGCGGCACGGGGTGGAGGAGACCGGCGGCACACGGATCAGAGGAGGTAGGTGGCGCGCGGGGTAGGAGGAGGGGGCTGACGACGCAGGAGAGGAAGAGGAACAAGGTAGTTTGGTGGGGATTGCTGAATAAGCTTATTTAGAAATCTCTTAAGGGGGTTCTTGAATAGTCATGTCCTATATATATATATATCAGCTATTCAGAAACCGGTTCCTGAATAATTCAGGAACCCTTTCTTAACTTCCGCTCGAAGGAGCTAACTTCCTTTTCTTTTCATGTTAACTTCTAGTCTGTAGCAGTTCTGACTCACGATTTTTCATTTGTTCGGTGCGTAATTCGTAGGCTTTTGGGTGTTGGCTCCCTTAGGGCGTCTTGCGCACATGATGGGATGCCCCTCCTATGTCTGTTGGGCCGTTTTTTCCCATCGACATCTCAGATTGTCTTCTTCCTCCCGCTCCATGTCGCCATTAATATGTATGCAAGGTTTTTTTCGAGGATAAATTTGCGGTAGATTTTCCAGCGGGAATCCAGGGGGGATGACGCTCTCGTTCACCGGCGCCCGCCGCAGCCCTCTTGCGGAGATGTATCGACTAGGGGTGGATGTCGCGTTTGTATCCACCCCGCTCATGTGAGTCTAGATTGCTTCTCGGTGTTTTTTTTTCTTCAGTTAACTTCCGATCGAAATAAAAGTTGACCTCTCTTGTGCCATTTGTTAACTTCCATTTGGTCTGAATGTTAACCCCTTTTTTTGTGCAGTGTTAACTTGATTTAGTTTGTAGCTACGGTTTTATATGAATAATAAAGCTTGCTTTTTCAATGTTTTTTAGTATAACTAACTGCTATAATTAAGCAATGTTATCTCCCGTATTTTGACCAAGCGAACAACTATTTTATGTAAGTGTTTTATTTTGAATTTCCGATTGCTCATATTGTTAACTTCTATTTTTTGCGTGGAGTTAACTTGTATTAGCTACCATTTAAGTGGGAATTAATTATTATCATTAATTAAAGTTAAATCCCAGGGAGGGGGAGTTGCCCCCCACATCACCAGCGTTACCAATAATATTTATTTTTATTTTAAAATTAAAAATTTAGTAGTCTATTTGAGTTCTACTATTTCATAAAGTTAACCTCTCAATTTTGTTTTCCCCATTTAATTGTGAACTAACAACCACTATTTTTCTTTTTTAACTTGTCCATTTTGGCTAATAATTAGCCCTCCACGTTTACTCTGCCTTAGTTCCATCTCGCTCGCCCACTCAGCGCTGAAATACACCATCCCCCTGCATTTACTTCATCTTCTCTCCGACAATCGCCTCTAACGGTGCTCAACTCGGGATCCTCGCCGCTCAACTAGGTGTGGAAACCATTGCTGCTTCCTCCTCTAACTCTTGCCACGACTGCTCCATCCTGTTTTCGCTGCTGCTCGTGTCGGGGTCGCACTGCCCTAGGGTTTGGAGCTATTGCGCCGATGTCGCCACCATTCGTCGTGTCTCCCGATCGGCTGACGCATAGGGGATTCAATTCATTTGTGGTCGTGAACTGCTAATCTCCTTCCGTTGGTTTGAAACCCTCTTGCCAGATGCTCCAATTTCATGTTCTTACATGTATTTTTCTTTCCTTGTTTTCCTTGTTTGCTGATATTTGCAAATTTCGCTCTATGTGGAGTAGATATTCGTCGGATGGATGGGTGTAGTGGATTGTTAGATGGAGATTTCTTCTTTCATTTGTGATGAACGTTTCCTCATACCTGCATTTATCTTTATATTTTGTTAACTTCTATATGTCGTGAGATGTAAGCCCCCAGATATTGAAGAGTTAACTCACAGTTTTTAACTAGTGCACCTCCCTTTTTATTCTACCATACTAGTTAACTTTCAATTTTTAATAGATTATTCTTTGAATATATTCTCAAGTCAACTTTGAATTTTTGTAAAGCTAACTTATCCGAATTTTTCATGCAAATGTCTAGCTACGTATTTGTAATGAGGTAACTCCTTTTTTTACAAACCTAACTCTCAGATGTTAGGGGACCTAACTACCATATTTTTTATGTAGCTAAATCCCACAATTTAATAGAGTAAACTCCCAAATTTTAGTAGAGTAAACTCCAACATATTGGTAGAGTTAACCGCTTTTCTGTTTTTTTAAACCTTTTTTATGTAATGGTACTTGTGTGTGTTTTCAGGATCTGGAAGTGCATCAGCTCATGTTGGCCCTGGTGATTCTCTTCAAAGCTTAAACTCGGTCGTGGTAGTTAATAAAGCTAAGTCTTCCTGCTGGCATACATCTATCCCTCTCTAATCTTGGTGTTTTGAAGGTATGTGTGAATGCTCATGTTTCTTTAGCTAAAGAAGTTGTTGGGCAGATGCATGATATGGCGAAGGATGATCACCCTATGGCTGATCCTCTCGAAAAACCTGCATCTCCATCTAGTATGGGGTCTATTCCTTTTTCAGCCTTTTTTGAACTTGTATTTTATAGGTGTAACTTCCTCATTTTTTACTCTTTCTTGACTCCTAGTTTATTTTATGTTAACTTTCTAATTTTTAGGAGTTCAACTCTCTATCTTTTGTTCTTGTATAACTCATTTTGTTTATTTTATCTTAACGTCTCCCAACTTTTTTTGCATGTTAAGACTTTTCGTATTGTCTTTTAGCATTTTTTACTTTCTAACATTTTTATCCACATTACATGTTTTTTTATTATTTAACTTAACTTTTTTAGTTTATTTTATGTTAACTTCCTATTTTAGGAATCATAACTTCCTAAAAAAATGTGTGCATAAATTCTATAGTATGTTCATTTTCATCCTAACCTCCCCTTTTTTGTATGTTAACTTTCTGGTTTTGCTCTATTAACTTATATTCTTTTTACTTATATGGTTTGATTTTTATCATGTTTTTTTGGTAGTTGATGAATCTATTATACAGACATTGTATATGGTGAACACTGATTTTGCTCCGGGTGGTCCTTCCCAGGATGTCTTATTTCATTCTCCGTAGAAAGTTGCTTCTTCGTCTAGCAATGTGCCTACTAGTGACATTGGCTCTGACACCGTAATTGGTCCAACTTGTGGTGATGTCCATACACCACTGTGTGACCCGCCTACTATTGTGCCTATTACCGATTGTCTTGGTGCAAACATAGTGGGCCCTATTTTCGATAATACACCTCAGCGGCAGCGGGAGGATGTTAAAAGCCCAACTCCTATATGGCAGGACATGCTGTCCCAGACCGTTGATGGTACAGAGGAGGTTAATCAGGAGCATAATGTATAAGCGCAGTGTGAATTGTACGAGAAGGAACAGGGGATAAGGTTGTTGCCTTCAATGAGAGGGTTAAAATGTACTACAGAAAGTACCAGTTAAAGTCAACGAAGTCAGCCGGTGATAAGCTATGTATCTCTGGTGAGACATGTAGAGGCCAATCCAAATTTGAAAGTAGGCAAGAAGGAGAGGGTTGTTGTTCGCAAAAGGCCAGCTTCTTTTATTACTCCTTCTTGGAGTAGCCCCCGTATTGCTGCAAGAAATCCTAATACATCTCATGTGAAAGGTTCATCATCTAAGTGTCGTTGTATTGTGGATGATACTTATGTTCCAGATGTAGAAGATGATGATGATGATGATGATATGTGCAACGCTGTTGGAGCTTGTCCTAAGGAGGTTAGAATCATTTTATTTTTATATCTATTATGTTGTGTTAACTTCTGCAAGTAGTAATTTTAACTTCTGAATACTGACTTTGTTTACTTTGAAATATATTTTATTAGGCTACCAGGAAGAAAAGGGGAAGACCTCGTGGCAGTAAAATAGTTGCTGAAAATGTCTCTAAGAAGAGTAAAGCTATCGCGCCGAGGAAGCCCTGTGGTAGTAAAAAATCTAGTGTAAATGATGATGGAACTTTAGGTTGGTTCCAACAAATTGGTCGTTGTTCGTTTGGAGAAGTTGAGGCTATGAAGTTTCTCAAGGAAGCTCATAGAGAAAAAGTAAGTGAAGCTGGTTTTGGTTGTGTGTTTGGCTGGGTGTTGGAGGGCAATGTCACACGTGTGCTAATGTGTTTTCTTCTTAAGAAGATTAATCTGAAGACTATGAAGATAGATTGTGGTTCTGGGTAGACTTTGGTGGTTAATAAGGAAACAATTCATCACATCTCTGGTTTTCCCATTGGAGGTGAAACAGTCCTAAGGCCATCAACAAGCGGGCATGATCCCGCATTGGTGAATCTTAAGGCAGAATGGGGTTTTGAGAGCAATGTTGTGATTGATACCAAGGATCTCCGCGAGCTGCTTGCTGAATTAGTAAAAGGGTGATCCAAAAGTTGACGCAGCGGTAAAGGTTTTCTTTGTTATTCTTTCTACCAAACTCAGTTGTCTTGGTACTACAGTTCGTCGCGGAATAGAGACTGCAATGCTTGTTAACATGGACTACAATAAGATTGCCAGATGTGATTTCTGCCAGGTGGTTGTTGATGAGCTAAAGCGAGCAGCGCAAAAATACCATAATGATGAAATAGCATAGGCTGGTCCTAACGGATGCGGCCTTGCCCATGTAATAATGTATTTGGACAGCTGCCATTTAGTTAAATATTCTGTTATGCACCGCTTGACTCCTCGAGCTAACTATATTCATGAGAAGCCGCTCAAAGCCATTTACCTTCTAGACCGCATCAAGAACGGTAGAAGTGATCTTTCTAAGTATATTTTTGGGAAGCTACCGGTTAGTTAAGTTCATGTCTGTGTCCTTTCTTACAGAAATTAGTTTATCTATATTTTTGGGAAGCTTGACTCCCTTTTTATATTTTCATTGTTTAGTTTATCTATATTTCTATTATTTTATGGTCACAGTTAACTTCTATATTTATTGAATTAGTCATTTTCTTTGTATTTTATGTTAGTTCAAATGTTCGTATTCTTTTTTCCCTAAACTTAACTACCATGATTAATCACAGTTAACTTCCATTGGGTTTTGCAAAACTGACTTCATTATCTCTTTTTCTATATTTGGTTGACTTTCTGCCAATTTAGCTATATTACTTAAGTTCCTTTTTTTAATTAAAGTAAACTTCCATCATGTTTTTAATATATTGTGTAATTTGTATTATTTTAGAAAAATCTAAAGATTTTTTGTTTATATTTCCATGTTCTGTATTTTTTGAAATTAACTTCCATTTTTCTTTTAGTTAACTTCATCTGTTTTTAGTGGTAACTTCTACTTATTTTAATAATTTTTCAAAGGATTTTCAAACCCCAAGTTTTCTAGTTTAGTAAATTACCAAAATATTTATAAGCTAACTTCCCTTTTCTCCGTGTTATTCTGTTATTGAAGTGGAAGGGTCGTAACGATATTTCTTATTCGTAATCTCTGCGTGAAGAAGAATTATTCATTGAGGAGAAGGATTCTAGGCATATGCACTCCATCGGTGAAAATATTGATCCCCCTCAGCCTCTTGCTAAGTCTCATCCTGAAATATTGGATATACAGAAACCAGTTGCGGATCATTCTTCCATCGTTCCATCCTATCCGAAAAGTAGCAAAGTCACGTCTTCTACGACAATTTGTGATATTGACAAGCTACTATAGAAATTTACAGATGTATTGAAAGTTGTTCCAACCACATCGGATCGCCTTGGTAGGATTGCAGGTCTTTTTCCTATTGGGCATGCGCCAACCGACTTTAGATCTTGAAGTCAGTATTCTTGGTGACTTGGTCACTACTGTGACATACCTTCAAAAAGGGTTTGTTAATTTTAGTTGCAAGCAAGCTTTTTTATGTGCGCACTATGAAAGAGATGTTGATATGATAATAAGGCAAATAAACATGCAAGACGATCCTACTACCGGTTGCCGTGTTCACAAATCCAACACCAGCAACAAAATAGATTTAGGGCGATCAGCAGTTGATGCTGAGGTATAATGTCTTTTATTTTCACTTCAGTTTTTGGTTTTATTCTCACATGTGTACTTCTATTCACTATGTACTTAACTTTCTCACGTACTTTCCAAGTTAAGTTCTATCTTTTTTAGCTTATTTTTTGCATGCCTATAATTTAATAAAGTTAACTGTCATATGTGCACAAGTGAACTTTATCATATCAGTGCCACCTAACTATTTGATTCTTTTTCTTCATTTTTTTGCGGGAAGAAGCAAGACAAGCTGAGGCGAGTGCTCTAGCCGAGTCCGATGAAGAAATTGGTGAAGATCATTTTAATGAAGGACTTGATCAATGTCTTTTTGATGATGTGGACAGGGTAATCTCCCATGGCGATTCTACCGGAGATCATGGTCTTGTTAGTAATGTAGCTGATCCACCTGCTAGTAATGGCGTCAGAGCATGTTCTCTTCCTGAGAGAGGCTCTTTATCTCCTAAAAACATTCTTGATAAGAATATTGCTGAAAGAGAAGAAGATGCATAGAAACCATTATCTGGAGGTGGGGCGACTGTTGACCCGAGTGGTATTGGTTTTGTTGGTGAGAAGATTTCAGCTAGCAAGAATAATGAGAAGTACGATGTTGGTACTGCTACTGATGTGCCTGCAGCTTCTTCTAAATCTTCTAAAGAGGCAAACACAGGTATTCATACAGCTATGTCTAAATCTACGAAAGACTTGCAGAATTCTGAGCCTATAGCCGTTTTAGAACCTGCCGAAGAAGAACCACATCATCAAGGTGCAGCTATTTCCAAATTTGCTGAAGATTTGCAGATTGAAGAGGTTGCACGTATTTCAAAATCTACTGAAGATACAGAGAGTCAACCAGTTGTTGCTGTTTTGACATCTGGTACATATATAGACACACAAGAGAGTGTTGATGTTTCTGCATCCGAAGAAGATATGCATAATCTTGACTCTGCAAATGTATCAGGATCTTTTGAAGATTTGGATACACAAGATCAAGGTCTTGGAAAGGATTTATTAACTATTTTCTTTATGTAGCTTTGTGTATATGTGTTGATACTTTTCTGTGTTTATCTTGGTATATTTTATTTTTTGATTTTGTCGGTTGAACTGTTATGGGCAATGTAAGGCTGTAAAATGTTATATGCAAATTAAGTTAACTTTCATCATGTTCATATGAGAACTTATTTTTTTATTTTTCATCAGGATCCACTGAAATCTCCACTCCTGATCAGCTCACTGCTCTAGATATGAAGAAAATTAAAGAAGTTTACCATGTAGTGGACAAATAAGTACATTAATTTTAAATGTGCTACTGTTTATGTGCCACTTTTTTGTCTTTTTAATATGTTTTTGCCTTTTTAGGAATATTGTTCTTTTCAGAAACAATGAATGCGAGTGCAAAATTGGGCATATTGCAAGTGCTTTCCGACCTAATGGCTATTTGTGCTCGTCTACTATGTTATTCGACACTTACCTTTTGTTGCAGAAGTACAAGGGCTTAGAGAAGATGGTTGTCCCCTACATCTTCTCCGTAAGTCTTTTTAATTTTAATGTTTTTTTCATTTGAGTTAGTTCTTTTATAACTTGTTTATATTTTTGTGTCATTATGAGATCCCTCACATACAACATGTTAAATTCCTTCTTTTCATTCTATTTTACTTTTATGTCCTAACTTCCATTTTTATATATATGTGCGGAACTTTGCTCTTTAAAATAGAGACATATTTTTGAAGGAAATTTTGGTAGTAGGTGTGTGAGTAATCTTTTTAGTATCGATTCAGAAGAATGTTTGGACGTGAAATATATTGTAAGTATAAACCCTCTTTCCCTCTTCTTATCTTTTTTACGCAAGTTTGCTCTTTCGTCATTATTTTTAGTTATATTTTTATCATATATCTTTGTGTTTTTATATATTTTAGATTCTTTTTCCTCTTTTGACCCACCTCCATACAAAGATGCGGTTGGCCACTTGAGTGTTGTTGGTGTCAACATCAAGACCAAGCGGTTTCAGCTGCTCGATTATCCTCGCGGTCCTGATGACTCTGATGCTTAGAGGATATTACACGACATGGTTCATAATATCAAGAAACTATGAAGGTAAGCGCTGAACTCTAAAGGGGAAAGGTTTGATCCCTCAAACATCGATAATTATAAGATAGACTATGTCAGAGTGCTAAAGCAGGGAACTACGTAAATAGCTATTTTCCCCATGTGCTCATTAGTTTTTCATAGGTTTTAAACACTTTTTATTTTTTGTTTCTTTATTGTTAACTTCTTTTTTTCTCTAGTTTTTACAATGCAGACATTGCTGTGGGTTTTTCATGCTCTAGTTTTTGAATTCTTTTGATGGAAAAAGCTTGGTAATTTTCAATCAAAAAATATTATGAATATAAGGATGACTACACTATATAGCTGGTTGACCGCAGGTGATTTCAACATTGACCTAAAATCTATGTTCGGTGTTGATCTAGGTAACCCCTTCCCCGTTTTTATGTCTGAAAACTAATACTTTGTGTAATCTTAACTTCCCATTTGTTCATGTTAACTACCTTTTATGTGTTTTTAGTTGTTAAGTTACTTGCCTATTTAGATCATATCAGTAGTAACTGTATAAAGATAACTTCCACATTGGCAGAGGTTAACTTCTTTTTTTTGAAAGTTTCACAAGTTAACTCCCCTGATGTATGTGAATATTATCCTTTTTATGTTTCCTAAACCATGAATTGATCTTTTTCTATATGAAGCTAACTGCCATCATATGTTGATGCTAACCGCCTTTATTTTTCTCCTTACATTATACCTTCCCCTTCATCTATGCCCCCAGATTATTAATCCCTTACAGCCAGATACAGCTTATTTTTACATCTTTTTTGGTGAAGTGTTAACTCCTTTTTATGTGACAACATAACTTCTAATTTTTGTTAATGTGTGATTCATGTGAATGTTTAGGTTGGGAGGAAGATAACTACGCGTTGTTTGCATCCTACAGCCAAGAAATCTCAAATTGAAGCTACCATGGTCCATATGACTATGGCACGTCTGCATCCTATGGCCAAGAAATCAACCCACTTCAAGGCTTCTTCATCTCATGATAATGTGGCCCCAAGTATCATCGATATCGATAACAACAATGATGACTTTGTCACTCCGGCTGCTGGGAAACGAACTACGAGATCTGCGCTGACGAATGTTGTGCCTTCTACTACTAGCAGCGGTGACTTTATGACTCCGATAGGGAAAAACCAGCAGCCCAAGCATCCAAACCAGCTTAAGTAACAAATAAGAGGCCATCTTAGAAGTCAACTACGATATCTATACAAAAAAATGTTGTGTGTTCTGCTACCAGCAGCGATAACTTTATGATTCGGATTGGGAAAAAACCAGTAGCTCAAGCATCTAGACCAGTTGATCCTCTTGTACCGTCTAATAAGAGGCCATCCAAAGTCACAGAGAAGCTTATGAAGGAGGTCCCCACTTTTGTTCCTTACATTTTCCCATTCCCAAAGAAGACCAAGCAACTCAAAGATGTTATTTTAAGCAAGGAGTACCTACATGATCATGGGGAGTGAGTACTTTATTATGCCCTTATATTTTTTATATATTTTTATTCATATTTTGCATTCAATATCTAGTTCCATCTACCATTTTTTACTCTAATCCTATGTGTGTTCCATATGTATTTGTTTTGCAGATCCACTTTAGTCATGTTCACAAATACGTTTGATGACCTCGTAGTAATTAGTGGGAATTTAATGTCAGGCTATTTGGTCAAGGTCAACAGATGGAATTTGAGACAATGGACTATATAATCTCTTACTAGAAGGAAGAATCTGTTGCAAAGAAAATGTTTGAGTCAGGGGACCATGTTTTGCTTAACCTGTTCACCATCAATGTAATCCCTGCTACCTTACGTTACTCATAGTTAACTTTCATGTTTTACTGTACAGTTAACTTCCATATCTTACAATATCTTTTTGGTTTGTGTTTTTTAGTATAGTGAACTTTCAATGTTTACATGTAGTTATCTTCCACTTTTTTTAGAATTTATTGATTTCTTATAGGTTGGTTTTGTGTTCCTTTCTTTTGCAGTACCTTCTTAACTATGGTCCTTATATGCCAAAAGATAAAGACGACAAAGATTTGCCAAGGGAACATTTGATGTTAAATGAGCAGCTCGAGAATGGAGACATCATATTAAGGAAAATTAAAACCTTCTTCATGCAAATCTCGTATTTTTTTACTGATTCATGTCATTTGATATCTTTTTAAGTTTTTGTAGTTCCAAATGGACTTTTCTACTATGAAAAACTTAACTTCCATTTCTTATGGTATCCAGATTCTTACCCCTCGCTTCCATAAAAGGCACCACACTCTGTATGTGATGAATCTATACACTAAACCAGTCGATATATTTGACTCTAGGAGGTATGCTGCCCTTAATATTACTAGGGCTGAGTGCCATCGTGATCGCGTTGAAATTGTAAGACCTTTCTTTTTGTCAACATTTTTTCTGTACTATATCTTCCTTGTCTGTAACTCTCCTATATTCTTTTAATCTTCTTTTTGATTTTGTTCTTTTAACTTTACAAAACAGATCAAAAGTATGGTTGCCCTAATTAAGGAGGTCTATGGGGAAGCTGCTTTTCACAAGAAGATCAAATCCCATGGGATGTAAAAGCAGATAGGTGCAATTTTTTGTTGACTCCAGAGCAGGGTTGCAATGAGTGTGGGCTCTATATGCTGAAGATGGCCCGTATTTTTATGGTATTAGGCTTGTGGAGAAGATAAATAAAAAAGATGTAAGTTCGCCTTGTCAAACTAAATTAGTTCTTTTCTGTCTTTTCTATCAAGCATATGCTATTCTCATTATTTTATTTTATTTCATTGTATTTTGCCAGCAAAGCAACATGTGGAAGACTGGAAGGCTGAGTATATGTTCCAGTTATTGTACTACCCCGAAGAATCAGTTAACCCCATCTGAGTGGCCAGCTCCTTTATAGAATGTTGGGTTCGACTAGGTCAAATGATAATTCAGGCAAAGACTGTTGTGTTTGCCCAAGTGTTGATTCAGAACATTTCTTATTTTTTTAGTTTGTATGGAAGTTTGAACAAAGTGTTGTAATGTGATGGGGATGTGGATGGTTGCTTTTTACATTTATGTAGTTTTATATGGATGTTTAACGTTTTTCATGTCCACATCAAAGTGAACCTTTTTCATGGGATCTATTTTTATTGACCAGATTTACATTACGCTTAACTCCCAGTTTTAACATTATTTTTATCCTAACCTCGACTTCCATATATAAAGTGAACTTCACTTCTTAAAACAGAGTTATACAACCAGTCAACTCTTGTTTCTTTTTTTCTAGTAAAACTAATGTATACAAAATACATTAAGTTAACTTCCGGCATTACATAGATAAAACTTTGTTTTTTATTCTTGTTTTATTTATTACTGACGGACGAGACTATCTAAAATTTTATTGAAAGTTAACTGCTAGTGTTCTGAAGAGCTAACTCCCATATTTAATATAGTTTTTTACTTTAATAATTTACGAAGTGAACCTTCTTTTTATTCTTACAATCTAGTTAACTTCAATATCATAATAAATTTTACCTTTTTCAAATCAACCTCAAATTTTTGAAAAGTTAACTATTTGAGATTTTTCAAGTGGCCCAAAATCCCTGCTTTTTGAAGTTGTTAACTCCCACATTTTAGACGAAGCTAACAACCAGATTATCTAGTGGAGTTAACTCCATGATTGTTTTCGAACTAACTTCCAGATTTTAATGGATTTAACTCCCTGTTTTTTATGGAGTTAACTTCTAGTTTTTGTATTCAACAATTCATGAAACCACAACCATAAAAAAGAATATTCAAAACATTATCGAGGTTTACTCAGCAATATTAGAAAGTCTATGCTTTTTTACAAAGCAGTAACCAAACTGGTGTCTAAGTATTCGAATGTAAAACTATATTTCTTTTGTGTCTCTTTGTTTACAACCTATTTGTGTATATGATACACATATCAGTTTCGGTCACTCATTCTGAAACCTACTGCTTTACCTTCTCTGGATTGGCGGCGCTATAGCAGATACTTTATTTGCTTGTCCTGATTTGCCAGTTCCCAGACTTTTTTTGTCACTATAACTCTAACTATTGTTTTCGTAGTTGCTCCTGTAGTTACAGCCTCTTACAATTCCTTGCATTGTGTCCACTTATCTTTCCGAAGTTGCCACAAGTTCTTATTCCTTGTGGAATCATCTTTGTTCCTCCCGCCTGCCCTTCTTCTGTTCCAATAGAATTTTTTTTGCAATCTCAATTTTTTGGGGCATGCCCTTGCATTATGTCTTACTTTCTCATTGCATATGCTGCAAGCCCTCTATCCCTATAGACTCCTGCTTTCAGTCCCGCCTTCCAAGGACTCCTTCTTGGTTTTAACTACAGCCTGCTAAAATACGGTGAAAGAGGTTAAAACAAAGAACAATGGAAACAATTAGTAGTATTTAAACTTGAGATCATTTAAAGTAAGTATGAACTTACAGGAGCATGTTCAGACTGACAGTAGCTCCTTCTCAAGAGGTTGCAACTCCTAGTCAATCTACTAGAAGAATCTGAGCCGAGAAGCTCGAACTCTAGTCCTTATACTCTATTGTCATTTCGCTGTATTAAGGCATGACATTTAAAACCTAGTTAGCTGGTTTGGAAGGATGAAAAATCTTGAAAAATACCAAAAACATAGCATTAAAAATTACCAGATGTATGATTCAAACTAGGTAGCTGGTTTGGAAGGATGAAAGCACGTGAAAACACCAAAAAGATAGCATTAAAGATGACCAGGTATATGATTCAAACTATATGGACATTTTCTGAATTAAGCATTCGCATATAGAAACACAACAGAACATGACTGCAAATGTCATGGCAAGGTTTTAGCTAGAATTACTAATTAAATTATGAGCCATGCGGGTTATATAACTTATTAACATGACAAGAAACTGGCCTAAGTAACACAAGGAAACCTCGCACTTCAGCATTGCTTGGCATCAGATTTTCAGTGGTGGATCCTCTATGAGCTGTTTGCATGACCCATGCAAGCGCTCAGAAAGAATAACATCTATGAATTAGTGTTGCAGGATTATACCGATAGCGTGACAATGTAAGAATGGGAATAAAAGCGAGAAGCTAATGATGTGTATATGACCTACCAGATGTGGGGTACAAACAAAATGGCAATAGCATGCAAGATATTGAGCAACATTCTAACGATTTCGTACCTTATGAGTACCAAAAAATAGCAAACAGGAAAGAGAAATTACCGCTGCACACCGAGGATAGGTGGGATGAGCAAGAGGGCGGCGGCTGTGACTGGGCATTTCGGAGTCAGTGACAAGTGATTCGGTGAAGCGCCCCCATATGGTAGACGACGAAGTTGGTAAAGCTAATCCGGTGCAGCGAGGGATTCGGTGAAATAGTCCGGTGTAGATGAGAGCGCCGACAGTGAAGGAGCTCCAGTGTGAAGAGAAGGTTGGCGGTGAATCAGCTGGAGGAAGGTCGAGGTCAGACGGGTGTGGGCAGGGAAAAGGCGATGGGGGATATAGGTGGGATGATGCACATTTACCACCTATGCCCCTCTATTATTGTATTACTCCTCCGGTCCTTGTTTCTGGACCAGGGATAGAAGAGGAATTTTGCATTTGTAAATAGCGGGGCAGGACATTTGAATAGATGTGCGGAATATTTGAATAGATGCGTGGGATGTTTCGATGCTGTGCAGAAATTTTGAGGTACTTCCGACGTACGCTATTCCGATGCGGCCGCTTCACGTGTTGGCCCCATCTAGACCCACACGCCAGTGACAGTATGCTTACCAACATTTAAATGAATTTCCACACATTTGCCGAAATTGATAAACATTATATTTTGAAGGCTTCCATATAAGATGACCAAGGTCACAGCCATATCTCTGCTATAGTTTATGATACCATGTCCATATCTAATAGATCGCTGGATCTTGGCATTTCAAAAGAAGATTCTAGATTTGATGAATAATTCCCTACTTTCATGACTATAAAGTGTGTGATATATCTTGCTCTTGCCTTTTTTAAAATAATTCAAAGGTACCAAGTAGTCAAATATTGGATAACCACCGAGAGTTTCGCAAGATTCAACTTTTTGATATGAATGGTAATGACATCAAATTTCAGCCATTTTAAAAAAACACAAATAAAATATAAAACGAAGTACAACCATTCTTTTCTCTCTTGGTTTCTCACTATGTGCACTAGCTAGTTTCCAAAAATATAATCTTAAAATTTAATAACTTTTGAAAAAAAACTTGTTTCACAATATATGGAGTACCATGTATGAATATGCATGTCTTTCAAACCAGATGACCAAGGTCATGATGGCCATATCTTTTCTATAGTTTATAAAAACCTTTCCATATTTGGTCGGTGGTGCGTATTGGCATTTAAACATTATTTACAAATGAAGCTTCCAAATTCAAAGTTATTTCAATTTTCTAAGGCACAACAATGGCTTTTTTCATGAATCAACTACAAAATATGGCTCAAAATCCCACTGCCTCAGTTTTCACACAAAGTATATATAGCCTAGGGTTTAGGGTCCGGTGTTTATTTTGGGTTGAGGGTTTAGGGGTTCATGGTTTAGGGTTTAGGATTTTAGGGTTTAGGATTTAGGGTTTAGGGGTTTTAGGTTCATGATTTAGGGTTTGGGGTTTAGGGTTGTTCAGGGTTTATGATTGTTTACGTTTTACAGTTTAGGGAATTTTCAATAATAATGTTCAAGCTTTATATATATGCTTATATTTGTGGAATAGAATGGCGTTATCGCAATTTAATGAAAGTATATCAAATTATCATTTATATGTGCATTATACCTGCTTGGTAAGGGTTTAGGGTTCTAGGGCCAGGAGGTTAGGGTTCAGGGTTCTAGGGTTAGGAGGTTAGGGTTAAGGATTTTTGATTTTTCAATAATGTTCAAGCTTTATGCTTATATTCGTGGAATTGAATGGCGCTGCCTCAATTTAATGAAAGTATCTCAAATTTTTATCTATAGTTGCACGATACCTGCTTGGTTAGGGTTTATGGGGCGAGGATTTAGGGTTTTAGGGTTTCATGGTTTAGGTTTTATGGGTTGTTTAGGGTTTAGGGTTTAGCGAATTTTCAATAATGCTTAATATTTATGCTTATATTCATCGAATAGAATGGCGTTACCTGATTTAATGAAAGTATCACAAATTTTGATCTATAAGTGCATGATACTTGCTTGGTTAGGTTTCATAGGTTGAGGGTTTAGGTTTTAGGGTTTTTTTAGGGTTTAGGGAATTTTCGATAACGTTCAAGATTTATTCTTATATTCGTCGAATGGCATTACCCAATTTAATTAAAGTATCTCAAATTTTGATCTATAAGTGCATGCTAAGTACTTGGTCAGGGTTTAGGGTTTAGGCTTTTAGGGTTTAGGTGTTTAGGGTTTGGGTTTTAGGGGTTTAGGGTTTAGGGTTTCTGGAATTTTCAATAATGTTCAAGCTTTATGCTTATATTCGTAGAATAGAATGGTGTTAACCAATTTAACGAAAGTATCAAAAAATTTATCTATAAGTGCATGATACCTGCTTGCTCAGGGTTTAGGGGTTTAGAGTTTGTGGTTTAGGATTCCGTGAATTCTCAATAATATGTTCAAACTTGACGGTTATATTCGTGGAATAGAATGGTATTACCGCAATTTAATGAAAGTGTCTCAAAATTTGATTTATAAGTCGATGATACCTTCTTAGTCATATTGTTTGTTATATTCAATTGAAGGTACCCAAGTACTAAAACAAGGGAGAAACACTAAGAGTTCCGCAAGATTTAGGCGCTATTTGGTTGGACCCTAATTCTGGCTTTTGATTTTTGTCTTATAAGCCAGGAACGTGTTTTTGGCTTTATTTTTGTAGCTTTTACTCTAACATAATTGAATGATGGTATAAGCCAAAATCCAAAATCTAAAGTGGCTTATAAAATAAAGCTAAAAGCGATAGATAAGTTTAACCAAAGAACCCCTCAACTTCTTGATATGAATGCTAATGCAGCCAAATTTGGGACCTTTTGGAAGAAAAATCCAAATAAAATATACTCCCTTTGTCCAAAAATAAGTGACGTGCATTTGTCTAGATTCGCATGTATCTAGACGTGTTTTAGTATATAGATACATGCGAATCTATACAAACTCAAGTCACTTATTTCTAGATGGAGGGAGCATATAAATTGAAGCAATGTCTTTCTTTCATAGAATATCTTGTTATGTGCGCTTCCTAGTTTCCATGAAAAATTATGCTAAAACTTGACAACTTTCGAAGAAAGTTGTTTCACAATATGGCGTACCGTGTATGAACATTCATGG
The DNA here is from genome assembly GCA_023614405.1 of Avena insularis. Lineage (NCBI taxonomy): Eukaryota > Viridiplantae > Streptophyta > Magnoliopsida > Poales > Poaceae > Avena > Avena insularis. Next base: position 215,964,062 of record CM042688.1, on the reverse strand, counting down.
ATTTCAAACGAGATGACCAAGTTCATGGCAATATGTTTGCCATAGTTTATGATAATGTGTCCATGTTTGGTAGATCGGTGCATAACTGCATATTGGCATTTCAAACAATCTTTACAAAGGGTGTATCCAAATTCGAAGTTATTTTAAATTGTCCAAGTGACAACAATGGCTTCCATTGTGAAGCAACTACAAAGACTATATGTGGTTCAAAATCTCACCGCACCAACTTTATCACAAAGTCTAATTTTTTTTACGGATAACGCCCAAGTTTCATGGATTTTCAAGATTCCGAGCTAGGTTCGCCGATTTTAACGATTTTATCTCAGTTTATCGAAAAATGTTTAAATTTTGAATAACAAGCGATGGGAATCTCCACTTCTCATAATTCTGGCTCACCGACGTGTGGGTCACTTGCATGGTGAGTCCAAAATGTTAGTGTAGGTCGTAGTGGGTGGGCAGGTAAATAATGAAGAACGGCTGGGAAACGTCGATGGGGCGATGCACTTTGGAGAACGCATATTTACCATCAATATCCCTCTGTTATTGTAGAGCTCCTCGGGTTCTTATTTCTAGAGCAGGGATAGAAGAGAAATTTTGCATTCTAAAAGAGGTGAAGTATGTTTGAATGGATGTGCAGGATATTTTAACGGATGGGTACGATGTTTGGGTGTTGTACCAATATTTTGAGGTCGAAGCTTCTAGTATACACTACTCCAACGTGGGGCCGCTCAGATGCGCTATCACCGTCTAGACCCACATGCTAGCGAGAGTTGCTTTCCAGCATTTAAATGAGTTTCTAGGCATTTCACAATATCGCGTACCATGTATGAACATTCATGGCTTTCAAAACTAGATGACCAATGTTAAGGCCATACGTGTTACCATACTTTATGATAATGTAACCATGTTTGGTAGATTGGTGCATATTGGAATTTAAACATTGTTTACAAAAAGAGCTTCCATATTCGAAGTTATTTTAAAAGCCCCAATCGATAATACTAGATTTAATTTTGTCATACGATATATGGCATACCATGTAGGAATACGCATGGCTTTCAAACCAGATGACCAAGGTCATGACCATATCTTTGCTATAGTTTATAATAACATGTCTGTAGTTGGTAGATTGGTGTGTATTGGCATTTAAAATATTATTTACAAAGGAAGCTTCCAAATTTGAAGTTATTTTCAATTTTTCAACCGATGACTGTGGCTTTTGTCATGTAGAAATTACAAATAAGTATGGCTAAAAATCCCACTACCTTAGTTTTCACATAATATATATAGCCTAGGGTTTAGGGTTCAGCATTTTTAGGTTTAGGGTTTAGGGGTTTATGGTTTAGGGTTTATGGTATATGGTTTAGGATTTTGGGGTTTAGGGTTTAGGAGTTTAATTAAGGTTTAGTAGTTAGGGTTTAGGGTTTAGGATTGAGGGTTTAGGGTTTAGGAGTTTAATTAAGGTTCAGTAGTTAGGGTTTAGGGTTCAGGATTGAGGGTTTAGGGTTTTAGGGTTTAGGGTTGTCTAGGTTTTTGGGTTTAGGGAATTTTCAGAAATAATGTTCAAGCTTTATATATATGCTTATATATATTCGTGGAATAGAATGGTGTTATCACAATTTAATGAAAGTATCTCGAATTTTGATCTATAAGTGCATGATACCCGCTTGGTAAGCGGTTGAGGGGATGAAGGTTTAGGGTTTAGGGTTTATGGTTTTTAGGGTGTTAGGGGTTTAGGTTTTAGGGAATTTTCAATAATGTTCAATCTGCTTTATGCTTATATTCATGGAATAGAATGGCGTTAGTGCAATTTGATGAAAGTATATCTGAAATTTTGATCTACAAGTGCATGATACCTCATTTTTGAGGGCCGTTTAGGGTTTGATGGGGATATGCTGAAAGGGGTATGCCTAGTAGGACGTTTTGACTGAACCAGGCCCATTGCAAGTGGGCTTGCAGGAAGGCGACTAGAAGCTAGAGGCCCAGAAGCATAGATAGGCCCAGTCGGATTAGGTCAAAACCTCCGAAACCTTAACTGATTCGGTTATAATCTTGTAAACCCTAGCGAGGTATCCTCTATATAAACCTCCCTAGGGTACTCACTGTACTCCCGTTCCATCATACACCCCAACCAAGCGACTCGCTGCCTAGCCGCCGAGCTCGCCACCCCTGTAACTCACTCACCGATAATATAATCCAGCAGAAGTAGGTATTTACCCTACGGGGGCTGAACCTAGGTAAATCCCCGTGTCTTTGCCCTCAATCTCACACCGCAGATGGAGACTCGCTCTTGCCCTAAATCCTTCCAATTGCTACCCCTGGTAGAGGCTGCCATGGTCATTTCCAGGACAGTGGTGCCTACCGTGGGGCATGGCCGGTCTAGCCTGGGTTCTATGCCGAGACCCTACTCGCCAATAGATCGGCTGATCGCCACCGGCCGCATCATCGCGAGCGGCGGGATCCTTCAGATCCTACCCAACAGCTACATCCTAGTGTCGCACCTGCTCACGCATAGCACGGTGATGCCGGTCGGCACCATCAACCTGTTTGTCGGGTTCACTGACGCCATCGACCCAGCGGAGACGATGATCGTTGGCGGATTGCCGCAACACCGTGATCTACTCTCGGAATGCCAGATCCGCTCCATCACTAGCCTCGCCTCCGAGTACGACTCGACCGCTAATAACGCGGCCAGGAGCGACGTGGCTGCAAAAGATGTGGCCCTCCACAACGATGCCGATTCGATGACCCCTGCCTCGGTCGCCGGATCCATCACTGCCGCGTCACGTGAAGACTCCATCACGTGAGTCTCCAACACTGAGGATTTTGAGGACCCCTTTATCCTCGGGATCTTCGACTCCGACTCTGGGTCGGAGTCCCCTGATGACTTCCACGCCAGATCCAATTGCTTCAAAACCATCTACATGGCGGGAAGCACGAGTGCCCTGCCAGATCCCTTCTCCATGCCGATCCTACTGACCGCAATGGCAACAGAGGTCGAGGAGTACCGCCTGCAACTAGAGGCGGCAACACGTGCGGAGCAGGCCGAGCGCGAGAAATACCGCCTCGAGCGGCAAACACCGTATGAGTTGTCTCTCTACCACCAGCGCCACATCAGGAGCCACCTAAATTCCAACGTCCAGGGTTGCACCCTGAATTTTTATGATGAGCATGACCCCGCTCGCGCTACCGAGCACGAGATCTGCGAGAACGCGCCACCCGGGAACATGCGGTACAACCTACGCTACCTCGAAACTCACAAAATGCAGGGAATTAATCATTAGCTGTTTTTACGCGCGCAAAATCTGAAACGTTAAAGCAGCAAAGACAGAGGACGTGGTGAAATTACCACGTACACTCATCTCCATGTTAGCAACACTTCGTCCATTGGATCCCTCACACGAATCTTGACACCAGGTCTATATATATTAACTGTGGCTTAGGATTTTGCTTTTACCCGCATTCTCACCTATGTCTTCATCTTCCTCTAGCCGCACGACCATTCGAGCTCTTCGATAGAAATCCCTAGCTAGAACTTTTCCCCTTTCTCCACCTTCCCCCACCTGTGCAATGGCTTCCAGCAACACTTTTCCTTCAACGGCGGTGGCTCCCGAGGCTTCTATGGAGCCATCCTAGGGAGTGACTATCCCACCAGAGGGGGTTGTCGTCCCTACCTCCATCGTGGTGGAAAGGACGGGCGGTGCTAGATGCTGCGGAAGAAGAGGGTGACTCCCACAAAGGAGTGTGGAGGGGCTCTGACCAATGCCGCCGAATATCTGCAAGAACTCATCGTCGAGGGGTATCTCCTCGTGACGGAAGGCTTGGCCTGGCGACCGGCGCCGGTCGGCGAGGTGAATCCTTCTCCCCAAGCCGGAGAGAAGGTGTACCTCAAAGCTCAGCTGGTATGTGGTGTAAGCCTGCCAGTCTCCGACTTCTTCCTGGAAGTCCTTTGTTACTTCCGGGTACTTCCCCACAATCTCTCTCCCAACAGCATCCTTGTACTTAGCAACTTCATAGCCTTGTGCGAAGGATACCTAGTAATCAAACCTTTGTTAGATCTGTTTGTGTACTTTTTTACCGTCAAGGGAGAGTCCGTAGAATCCAGGGATGATCTGCGGATATGCGGAACTATTAGCTTTAAGATCCAGCCTAGCCGGTGCTTCCCCAACAGTGTGGGACACGAGTCCTGCAAGAACTGGCAACACACATATTTCTATGGCCTAGAAATTCCTCTGCCCAATCGTCTTGAGATGTATCCCGACTTTGTCGATGGGGCTGCCGCCGAAGCACCCACCTGGAGGTCTCAAGCCTCCCTCCCGTTTGATGACGAAGCCAACCGTGCCGTAAGGTGGATCGAATGGCTCGTAGATGAAGGTCCGGCGGGCTTGGACCTAGCCATGTGTTGGTTCACTAGGAGGATCCATCCTATGCAACACCACACTGAGTTGATGTGCAAATACTCCAAGAGTCGGAAGGATCCTATGCGCATCTCGCAGGATAACTTCTCCAATGACTCCATCAAGCTCCGGCTAAAGGACATTGTCAAGGTGAAATATAGGAAGTGTGGCTTCAAGATCACCTATGACATTTTTGAATGCGGCAAGTGCCTAGAGGTAGCTTATGTCTCCTTTGTTGCTCGTTATATATACTCTAAGATTTTTCCGTCTTGAAGTCATCAATCTAACACTCCCTTGCTTTGTAGCGGGCGACCTTGGCGGCGGATCAGATGGCCTCCTAGGTCTATGATCCCAAGCTAAAGGATATCTAGCTGGTGTTCGATGATGATGCCTCCAAGGATCCTCTGGCTTTGACAGGTCGAAAGCGTAAGAGCTCCATCTCTGACGCTACTGCCGAGGGCAAGAAGAAGAAGAAATCAGAGAGTGGGGTCTCCAGAAAATCCACTTCTGCCTTAGAGGAAGAGAAGAAGAAGTCCACTAGCATCCCTTTAGCTAGGTCGTCCGCTATAGTGTAAGTTCATTCATTCTCCGACTTTAAGTTTTATTGCACTCATTCAATTCCTGTACTTATACTGAGTACGTTTCAGGAAGAAATCTAGTGTTGGTATGAAGCGATCCTCCAAACATGTTGGAGGGTCCAAAAATATTCGCGATACGCTGACCAAGGACATGGCAACCAAGTCTTCTCCCGCTACCGTTCCACCTACTCCCGCTGCCAAGCCCGTAACAGGCCCCACTAGGCCTTCGCCCTCCATCATTCCTAAGACCTCTGCAATTGAGATAGACATCAATCCATCAACTGATGTCTCAGGTTTGGCCGGCATGGACATTGATCCCAGTGGTCAAGCAACACAGGAGAGTACCTCCTCCAAAATGGATAAAGCTCCGGCTAAGGATACCATCGAGAAAGGGAAGCAAGTACTAGAGGGAGCGGAGGTGGAACCAGCTACACCCACGGACAAGGCGGGAGCCTCTGAGCCATCAAATGCCATGATTATGCAGCAGGCGGCAAGTGCATCCTCCACGCCTCCGGCTTCAACAACTCCTTTGGCCTTGACTCCTCCGACGTTGTGCCTGGACAACCTCATTAAGCAGGCGGATGCCATTTATAAAAATGCTCGCACCTTCCATGACTCATATGCTCACTTGGCCAACAATCTAAAGATGATTGCAATTGTAAGTTTCTGAACTTCACTTCTTTTACTTTGTAATGTATCTCAATATAGCCCCGAGCTCTTAGGCGGAAAATCAATACTTTTGGCCTGAGTGCTCCAAAGAACTAAGTGTAGAACTTGTATGTGTAGCCCCCGAGTTTCTAGATTAGAATGATAATTCCGACTAGACACTCTAAGAGAGAACACTAGTTGATTAAAATCTTATACTATAGCCCCCGAGCGTGTAGTTGAAACTGGATAGTTTCGACTAGATGCTCTAGAGAAGCTAAGCATGTTATCTTTTTTGTAGAATGAGAATGCCCGGAGAATTGCTTCCAATGAGAGGTTTGCTAACTTGCGGAAGGAATTGGACCTTGAACATGGTAAAACAGCCTTCCTGAAGCAACTGATCAAAAATAGCCAGGGTATGTTTCTTTTTAACAGCTCTTTACTTTTCTCATGGCTCAATTTTCTTCATCTTCTCATAATGCTTTCCATTTTCCATCTTACAAAGGCCATTGACAAAGCCAAGAGCATTGTCGAGCAATCCAAGCATATCCAGGAGCTTGATGATGAGAATAAGAGTTTGAAGAAAGACCTAGTTGAAGCTATCAAGGGCCATGAGCAGGCAATGAAGGTGTTGCAAGAGTCTGCTGACACTGAGATGCAGCGCCTTAAGAATGAAATTGTGCAACTCAAGGAACAAAATGAAGCTGTCAAAGAGCAGAATGGAAGAAACCTTGAGGTGTACAAGAAAGTTCAGGAGGAGCAGGACAACTTGGCGGAGATCTGAAAGCAAGCTGAGACGAGCCTCCTTGGTAACTTTCCTCCGACTTTGTCAATTTCTATAAGATGGGTTGCATTATTTATACTTATGAACTTTCTCTCTGACGAAAACACAGCCCCCATTGGTTTAACCAACATGGGAGAAGGTGCTCCGGATCCACATGAATGCATGATCCTTGCCGACAGCTTCATCAATACCGCCATTGCCCAGGCCAAGGAGATAGCACATCCCCTCGGCATCAACATCAAGGCGGCAGAATCAACAGCCAAGTACTCGGAAATCCTGCACCGATCCCTTGAGAAATTCAATGACTGGAAATACTCTTGCGTCCGGGTTGGTGCAAGGATGACCTTGTCCTTGGTCAAGGCACACTATGACAACATCGACATGGACCTGGTGACCTCCATCATGCCGAAGTTTGACGAGGAAGGAAAGGAGATCGATAGCGATGCTATTTGGAACTCCCTCAACGGCTATGACACCAAGGTTGCCAACATGGTCAAGGCGGACGTCTTCGTTCCTACCAAGGAGATGGATGAGGATCTGGCATGTTCTGAATCTAGCCCTGGCCCTTCCGAATTTGATGAACTCTCTAGGCATGGCTCTCATGTTGATGATGCAGCAGAGCCATAAAACAATGTTTGTATTAAATGTATCTCTGGAATATGTATGTGGGAAAAAACTGATGAACTTGTAAGGCGGAAAAACTTGTACTCAAGTTTCCTGCTACTTATCTTTTTCCACTATGTATATATTTTTTAAGAAAGTGTTGGCTTATTCATTATTCTGGTTCGTATGCTTGACCTTTCGTGAGACGGAAGACTCGCAGCCCAGAACTATGCTCTTAGGCAAAGAAGCTTAATAGCACCATCAAGAACATAAGAGCAAAATCATCGGCTTTGAGTACCGAGAAGTCACTACTCCAGAATCCACATAAAAACTTCAGAAAACGTGTAGACTAGAAAACTTAAGCTAACGCCCGTAGGCGGAATTTTCACAAGTGCAAATGCAAACTAGCGCATAAAGGGTTTATATGATCCAAAAATGAATAACTAAAGGATCTAAAAGACTCAAAAATCATGAGTGAACCAAATTCTTTATTTCATTAATCATATAAGAAACTTATTACATAATATAAAATATGCTAGGTGTAAAAGGGACGTAGTTGTGCTATGTTCCCTAGCCAATCTGTCTCCGGGGGTAATCATCATCGGAGTGACGTTGCTTGCACTTGCGATTTTTTGGCCTATCTTTCAACTCGCAAATATCGATGAGGTAATAGGAACCATTGAGCAATGATTTGCTTATGATGAACGGTCCTTCCCAAGGCGGGGATAGTTTGTGTGATTTCTCCTTCTTAAGTCTAAGCACCAGATCCCCCTCTTTAAATGAGCGAAGCGTAATGCAGCGACTATGGTAGCCACGTAGCTTCTGCTAGTAGATGGCGGATCTCTGGCATTCCAGCACATGCTCTTCCTTGAGTAGGTCCACAGATAGGCGTCTGGATTCTTCAGCGTCATCCTCCTCGTAGGCGGCGACTCTTGGTGCATCATGGAGGATGTCGGATGGTAGGACGGCTTTTGCTCCATAAACCATGAAGAAAGGATTCAGGCCGGTGGATCTGTTGGGTGTTCTTCTTAAACTCCACAATACAGATGGTAATTCCTCCACCCAGGCTCTAACCGCTCTATGTAGCGGTGCCTCTAAGCGTGGCTTAACTTCATGCAGAATTAGTCCATTAGCCTGTTCAACTTGCCCATTAGACCGTGGATGTGCCACATATGCTACGTCAAGCCGAATGCCTTTTTCATGACAGTACTCCTCAACTTCTATGAGAGACAAGTTTCTGCCGTTGTCGATAATGATGCTGTGTGGGAGACCAAATCTCACCACTAGATCCTGCACAAATTTCAGGGTTGTTATCCTATCGAGCTTTCTTATGGGTTTAGCTTCAATCCATTTTGTGAACTTGTCCACTTCTACTAGAAAGTGTGTAAATCCAAAAGGTGATGTTTGCATAGGTCCCACCATGTCTAACCCCCGGACTGCAAACAGCCAAGTTATTGGTATGGTTTGCAATACTTCAGCTGGAACATTTGGTTTTCTTGCATAAAACTGACACCAAGACATGTGTGTACCAACTTGTCGGTGTCCGCCTTGGCAGTTAACTCGTAGAATCATTGTCGGAAGGCCTTACACACCAACGATTGGGGAGCGACATGATGCCCGCAATCTCCGAGATGTATTTCTCGAAGGATATCAATACCTTGCTGCTGGGAGACGCACCGTCGGAAAACTCCTGTGGTACTTCTTTTGTATAGTTGGCTATCAATGATGATGTAGCATTTTTCTCTTCATACTATTTGTTGGTTTTCGACTTTGTCGACACGCAAAGTTCTGTTTTGTAGATAGTCCATGAACGGTTTCATCCAAGCCGGAGAGGTCACTGTTACTACATTAACAAATGAATCCACTCTATCCGGGTTGTCAGGGTCCACTCCCTTCATAGATGGGGTCCGTAAATGCTCCAAAAAAATGCCTGGCGGAATTGGTCGACGAGCTGATCCAAGCTTTGATAGCAGATCTGCCACCACATTTTCCTTCCTTTTGACGTACTTGACTTCGTAGCCGTCGAAAAACTTGGCTATCTCGTCTACTTCTCAATGTGCAACCATCATAGGGTTCCGCGTGTTCCAGGTGCCAGCCACCTGCTGGGCAACCAAGTCGGAATCTCCACGGCAAACTATGCGCTTGATGCTAGTTTCCTTGGCCACATGAAGTCCATGAATGAGGGCCTTATATTCTGCCATGTTATTCGTAGCTTTGAAGTGGATCTGCAGAACATATTGTAGCTTTTCTCTAGTTCGTGATTGTAGTAATACACCAGCCCCCGAGCCATTGAGTAACTTAGATCCATCAAAATGCATGACCCAATATTCTGGCTCTAGCACAGGAGTGTCTTCTGGTAGCTCTATCTAATCTGCAATAAAATCCGCCAATGCCTGCGATTTGATAGTGTTGCGTCTCTTGTAGGTGATTTCAAAGGAGGCAAGTTCAATGCCCCACTTTGCCACTCTCCATGTTGTGTCGATGTTATTGATGATGTCAGATAGTGGAGCTTTGCTCACAACTGTGATAGGGTGCTCCTGGAAATAATGCCTTAGCTTCCGTGAAGCAAGGAAAACTCCATAAGCTATCTTCTGGTAGTGCAGATAACGCTGCTTGGATTCCGTCAAGACCTTGCTTACATAGTAAACTGGTCGCTGAACTCCGTATTTGTGTGTCGGTTCCTTGTGCTCCACCATGATGACGATGTTGATTACACGGTTGGTTGCCGCCATGTAGACTAACATAGGCTCCCTTGATTCTGGTGCTGCAAGTATTGGTGCGAAGGAGAGTATTCTCTTCAACTCCTGGAGTGTTGTGTCAGCCTCGTCCGTCCATATGAATTTGTCCGCCTTCTTGAGTAACTTGTAGAGCGGCATATCCTTCTCTCCAAGTCGGCTGGTGAACCGGCTTACTGCTGCTATGCAGCATGTGAGCCTCTATGTTTCCTTTAAGAAAGTTGGGAGTTTGATCTCAAGGATGGCCTTGATTTTCTCCGGGTTCACCTTGATTCCACGATGCAAAACGATGAAGCCCAACAATTTGCCGTATGGTAACCCAAAGACACACTTCTTGGGGTTAAGCATCATGGTGTACTTCCGAAGATTGTCAAAGGTTTCCTGCTAGTCGGTGATAAGGTCATTTGATTTCTTTGACATTACCATGATGTCCTCCACGTAAGCGTGTATGTTGCGACCTATTTGGTTGTGTAGGCAGCGCTGCATCATCCGCTGGTATGTAGCACCAGCGTTTTTCAGCCTAAAGGGCATCGTGACGTAACAGTATGTGCCATAAGGTGTGGTGAATGAAGTGGCCAGTTGGTCCGACTTTCTCATCTGTATTTCGTGGTAACCTGAGTAGGCATCGAGAAAACATAGAAGTTCCGAACCAGCCGTCGATTCAATGACTTGGTCAATGCGAGGCAAAGCAAACAGATCCTTTAGACACGCTTTGTTCAAGCCGGTGTAATCAACGCACATTCTTAATTCATTGGTTACCTTTTTGGGGACAAGTACAGGATTTGCCACCCATCGAGTGTGAATAACTTATCGGATAAAGCCAGCCTTAAGTAACCTAGCTATCTCTTTGCTTATATCCCTTCGTCTTTCATCGCCAAAGCATGATAGAGGTTATTTCACCGGTTTAGAATTAGGATCAATATTGAAGCTGTGCTAGGCAAGTTCCCTAGGTACACCTTTCATGTCGGTAGGTTCCCAGGCAAAGATATCCTTATACTCATGGAGGAACTCAATTAGCGTGCTTTCCTATTTGGGATCTAGGTCCGTGCCAATGGTAGTGGTCTTGGAGGAATCTCCTTCAACAAGCTCCACCTGCTTGGTCTTGGTGGCGGCCTTGAATGCGGGTTTAGCAGCGGTGATTTGCTTCTTCGAAGCCGGCATCTCTGCGGCATTGACCTGGCTCTGGATCTTCTTGAACTCCTCACCGTAGAGGACCGCTTTGGTGAAGGCGGTTTCCCTAAGCTCACACTCTTGTGCCTTGGTGAAGCTTCCATCAATGGTGATGATGTCGTTTGGTCCGGGTATCTTGAGTTTGTTGTAGAGAAAGCATGGCCTTGCAAGGAAGGAGTGGAATATGTCGCATCCGAAGATGACGTGGTACACGCTCTTGAAGGGCACCACTTCAAAGGTCATGCGTTCTTGGCGGTAATTGTTGACATCACCAAAAGCGACCGGAAGAGTGATGCAGCCTAGGGAATTTGCTTGTCGGCCAGGGACAACACCATGGAACATGGTGTTGCTTTTCCTTAGCTGGGTCTCCGTCAAGTTTATCTTGTGCAGTGTATCTAGGTACATGATGTTGATACAGCTTCCACTGTCCACGAGGCACTTGGTGAACTATGTGCCGTCAATCAAGGGATTGATGACCATGGCATACTAGTTCTCTATTAGGATAAGATCTGGATGATCCTTCCTACGCCAAGTGATTGAAATCTCCGACCACCTGACGTACTGGGGAACCGGAGGAAGGGTAGCCATCAGTATCCTCGGGGAGGTTTTCTGGGCCCGGATGGTGAGAATATCATTTTGTAGCCCGAAAGTTGGGGTGTCCAGGCAACGCGGTACCTAAGTTCCCTGAAATCATCCGCGATGACTACAGTTGGTGTGCCAAATACTCAGAGGGTCTCTTTTGGCACGAATTCAACTTTACGTTTCAATACAAAAAATCAGGCTAACGACCGTCAAGTTGGGCCCCCCCCTATTAGTTCTCGCTGTTATGTCGCTCCCGTCGCTTAGGTGTCAATTAGGCTTGCAGCGTTGGCGCATGCATCCATTACGCGTCTTCTTCTTCCCCGGAGCGGCAATCTATGGGGCATCGCAGCCATGGCGTGGAGCTGGGACGTGGACGAACCTGCTCGGCCCACCTCTCCTCCCTGTAGGCTTGCAGCGTTGGCGCCTGCATCCATTACGCGTCTTCTTCCCCGAAGCGGCAATCTGTGGTCGCGGCCATGGAGCAGAGCTGGGATGTGACGAAGCTGCTCGGCCCCGCTCTCCTCCCCATCCCGAGTCGGAGATCGCCCTCACTGTGGACGCACCCATGGCACGGTGCAGGGACGAGAATTCGTTCCCGATGAGATCTATCACCTTGTCGACCATGCTCGGTTCTATTTTCCTCCTCTAGAATCCGAGCTCGCCGTCGCCGTGGCTGCACCCGCACCAATTCTGCCACCTCTGTCGAGGTCTCTGTGGAGGCTCAAGTTCTGGGGCTCTTCAAGTTCTGCCATGTTGGGCCTGTAAGTGTTGTTGTATGTTAAACTAGCAAATCTCTTTTGTTCAAATCTCTTGGGCTGTACCAACTTCATTGTGTTTAATTATGCAAGACAAAATATAAATGATTTCTCTCAATTTCTCGCATAGAAAAATGCACAGCTAATTTCATATTCTCCCAGGAACTGGCCCCACTTGTTGAACCGGCAGCACTACCACGATCTCCACGTAACCACGGTGAGTTCTCGAACCGAAAGTTGCAGATACCACGCTTCTTCTACAGTCATTCCTCTTCCTCAGTCATTCCTCTGCAATTTTTCCTGGGCGCTTCTTATTCCTCTATTCTGGAACCATCGGTTCATCTTCTTCTTCCTCTCGCAGGCAGTTCCTTGCAGGCATTTCCTTTCACCCATTTCCTTGCAGGCATGGACGATGGGAAACACACAACAGAGACCCACTTGGTCCCTGCCCATGGCACCATGACTTTGACAGTGGTGTACACAAATGATGAAGCGGAGACAACTCTTGCCAGGTTTGAGCAATTGCTTGAGAAAGAGAAGCACAAGTTTGTGGGGCTCGACTTGGAGTACACCCGTGCAACTAAGCGAAAAAATCCTCCACAAGAGATTGTTGTCGTGCAAATCGCCATACATGAGGAGGTCCTCGTTTACCACTTCTGCAGGTATGTGAAATTTAAATTTGAGATCACCACTTCTACATCCCTTGTTCCCTTACATCCCTAGAACCATTTAAGTGCAGGAGTAAACCAACTGAGATGCATTGTCCGACTCTGGTTGAGTTCTTGTGTAGGAAAGGGATAACTTTCACTAGCATGGATATCACAAATGACACAATTATGATTTCTCGTGCGTTAATAAAAATCCCAGAGAGGCACCATATCGACATCCAAAATCTGTACAAGATCAAATCATACCCAGCGAAGGATGGCATGGGTGATCTGGCAACGGAAATCATCAATAAATCCTATGAAAAACTGAAGAAATTGAAGCGACTCGATCACGACTACTGGGAGTGGAAGCCGATGAGCCAGGTGCGCCTCGAGTATGCAGCCAGAGACGCCTACATCGCGTACAAGTTGTACAATAAGCTCATTACCATGAAATATGGGATGGTTAAGGCGGGGTTTTTCGCGAGAGAGATCTGCCCTGGTTGCAAGCTAGCCCAGGATAAGAAGCGCGAGGAGGATAGAAAGCGGTTTCAGGACGAGCAGGGATCTTGGGACGGTTGCGACATCAAGCGGTTGAAGGGGAAGCAAGTCAAGGACGACAACAAGTGGTGGTGATACATTATGTGTTTGAACTAGATTTTAGTTTCTAGTTTATTATGTGTGTGATACATTTAGTTACTTCAATACAAAATTTCAACCAATTTAACTTGTTGATGTATTTCTTGACAATTATAATATAATCGAGCACTAGAAATATTTTGTAGTGTGCATGAGCATGATCAGTAAATATAATTGAACACTACAACTTTAAGGCACTTCATATAAAGGAGTAGATTGATATAGAAGGTTCACCAGAGACACCACGGATATATTGTCTTACATGCCACACACAGGTAATAATTAACTAGAACAAAATAAAAGAAGGGGCTGCAGCACGAGGCCGGGACACGGAGACGCCTAGCAGGGAAGGGGTTTATCAGCAGGAGGCAGCGACAACCTAGTCGATGGGATACAGGCCAGTCCTGACATACTCCCGGAGGAATTTGCCGTAGGCTGCGTGCCGCGCCAAGGTAATCGGCCTATGGCTTCTGCCTCCGCCTCTGCTAACGCCCTCCATGTGCTGGATTATGCTGTTGAGGTCCACGTTGATTGCTCTGCCACAGAATGGGCAAAACAGTCTCCCCTTACGGTAGAAACGGATTAGCCCACACCGTAACCGCCTCAGCACGTAGCGGCTCTTGTTGTCCCTGGATACCTTGCTATCGTCCACTTCATCATCATCCTCCTGTTGATTTTTAAGAACATAACTTAGAACTCATACATATGATTGAATTCTATTACAACTCAAGAATTGACAACATGTATATGTCAGATAATATATCCGTGGATATCAAAGATAAAGCATCTCAGCAATAGTTTGATCGGTTCATATATCATTTCATCTCAACACAATGACAAATAATTGCATCAGAGTGAATGTACGATAAATCTAGGAGCCTCAAAAGTTTCTTCAGGGATGGAGTAGGTGAACCAAGTAACAATTGCACAACCTGTAATGTTGCTGTACATTGCCCTAGGTTCACTAACTCATCCCTGAAAAAATCTGACACCAATGTGTCTGTCGCTCTTTTGGGACAAATTTGAATCATTGGCCACAATAAGAAATTGAAATGTAATCATACAAAACATTATTCAGGGATATACATAGTCAGGTACAAAAACAAGCCTAAATATTGTAATTATATATAAAAAAACCAAACAATTAATCTCCAGGTGCATGTTAAAAATACTTATGATCAAAACCATTCATATACATATGCATCATACCAATCATTAAAAGATCAGAAACAATTCAAGGATCATATATGTAGTTCCATATGAGAATAAATCTAGGGCCTCATAATTTGTTTCAGAGATGGAGTTGGAGAACCAAAGTACCAACAGCACAACCTATATTGTTTGTGTGTATTGCTGCCTCAGGTTCACCAACCCATCGCTAAAACACGACACCATCATATGTGTCTCCCCTTGAACTCTTTTGGGGAAAATTTCAATCATCGGCCTCGGTGACAAACTAAAATGTAATTCTTATACACTAAATGCATGGAATAGGTAATTCCAATATCATAGTTCGATGAATGTAGAATAAAGATTAAGGCCTCATAAGTTTCTACAGGGATGGCGTAAGTGAGCCAAGTAATAATTGCACAACCTATATTGTTCTAGTACATCGCCCGAGGTTCACTAACTCGTCCCTGAAAAAATCTGACACCAATGTGTCTGCCTCTCTTTTGGGGCAAATTTGAATCATTGGCCACAATAAGAAATTGAAATGTAATCGTACAAAATATTATTCAGGGATATACATAGTTAGGTACAAAAACAAGCCTAAATATTGTAATTATAAATAAAAAGACGAACAATTAATCTTCAGGTACATGTTAAAAATACTTATGATCGGAACCATTCATATACATATGCATCATACCAATCATTAAAAGATCAGAAACAATTCAAGGATCATATATGTAGTTCCATATGAGAATAAATCAAGGGCATCATAATTTGTTTCAGAGATGGAGTTGGAGAACCAAAGTACCAACGACACAACCTATATTGTTTGTGTGCATTGCTGCCTCAGGTTCACCAACCCATCCCTAAAACACGACACCATCATACGTGTCTCCCCTTGAACTCTTTTGGGGCAAATTTCAATAATCGGCCTCGGTGACAAACTAAAATGTAATTCTTATACACTATGAATGCATGGAATAGATAATTCGAATATCATAGTTCTATGAATGTAGAATAAAGATTGCAGCCTCATAAGTTTCTTCAGGGATGGAGTCAGCGAAACAAGTAACAATTGTACAACCTGTAATATTGTTGTACATCGCCCCAGGTTCAACTCATCCCTGAAAAAATCTGACACCAATGTGTCTGCCTCTCTTTTGGGACAAATTTGAATCATTGGCTACAATAAGAAATTGAAATGTAATCGTACAAAACAATATTCAGAGATATACATAGTCAGGTATAAAAACAAGCCTAAATATTGTAATTATAAATAAAAAACCAAACAATTAATCTTCAGGTACATGTTAAAAATACTTATGATCAAAACCATTCAAATACATATGCATCATACCAATCATTAAAAGATCAGAAACAATTCAAGGATTATATATGTAGTTCCATATGAGAATAAATCAAGGGCCTCATAATTTGTTTCAGAGATGGAGTTGGAGAACCAAAGTACCAACAGCACAACCTATATTGTTTGTGTGCATTGCTGCCTCAGGTTCACCAACCCATCCGTAAAACACGACACCATCATACGTGTCTCCCCTTGAACTCTTTTGGGGCAAATTTCAATCATCGGCCTCGATGACAAAATAAAATGTAATTCTTATACACTATGAATGCACGGAATAGATAATTCAAATATCATAGTTCTATGAATGTAGAATAAAGATTGTAGCCTCATAAGTTTCTACAGAGATGGCGTAAGTGAACCAAGTAACAATTTCACAGCTTATATTGATCTTGTACATGGCCCCAGGTTTGCTCACTCATCCCTGAAAAAATTTGACACCAATGTGTCTGCCTCTCTTTGGGGCAAATTTGAATCATTGGCCACAATAAGAAATTGAAATGTAATCATACAAAACAATATTCACGGATATACAAATGCATCATACAACGCATTCATAGTTCAGAAACAATACAAAGATTATATATTTAGGTTCCATTTGAGAGAAAAATTAGGGCCTCATTTTTTCAGCGATGGAGTCGGAGAACCAAAATACCAATAGCACAACCTATATTGTTTATGTGCATTGCTGCCTCAGGTTCACTAACCATCCCTAAGAAAACGACACCATCAGATGCCCTTGCACTATTTTGGGGGAAAATTGAATCATTGGGCTCAGTAAGGAATAGAAATGTAATGTTATAGGCCTGCTGTGTATCGAAATCAACACTCAACTAGCAAACTCAACTAGATGGCAGATGAGCAGATTGGGGTTCTGTGACTAGACGGATTGGGGTTTTGTGACTAGATGGCAGATGCATCAATCAACCGATCGAATCATATATATACTACTGAAAGAACATTTCATGTTTTCCTGTGTTTTGCGTGTTAGATAACAATACTGTGGAGATTATTCATGTGCACTAAGTGTGAAGGAAGCTTTGAGGGGGGGCGGATTATCCGCCCCACCAAGGGCCAGATAATCCGGCCTACCTCATTGCTCAAAGGAATCCAAGGCACGTCGCTCGGAGTATGGTCAGATTTTCTCCCGGGAAATCCGAACTGGGGCGGTTTTTCTTTCCTAGGCCGGATAATCCGGCTGCCGCATGGGCCGGATAATCCGGCCCCCAGATTGTGAGCAAAGCATGCCAAGGCGCGTCATTCGGAGTCCGGCCGGATTTTCTTCCGGAAAATCTGAACTGGGGCAGTTTTTCCTCCCTAGGCCAGATAATCCAGTCTTCACATGGGGCCGGATAATCCGGACCCTAGAAGATGATCAAGTGCAAGCTCTGTGTGACACTCAGAGAGGGGGCAGACTATCTGCTGGATATTCCGAGTCTGGGGCGGAGTTTTCCCCAGGCTGGATAATCCAACCCTCACTTGGGCCAGATAATCCGGCTCCCAAAGTCTCCAACGGCTGGTTTTGGAAGGGGGTTTAAGTACCCCTTCTTCCCCAACGTTCAGAACTCTTGATTCATTCGAAATTGTCCAGACATTGTGCAAGAGCTCCCATTCTTGATCTCCCACTTCAACCACCCAAAGGCTTTGATCTTTGGAGGAATTGAAGGAGGAGAGGATCATCATCGTCATCACGAATCAAGCGCATCAACTCCTCTCCATTCACTTGGAGAAATCCCTGATCTAGTATTCTTGTCAATATCTAGATCTTGTTCGTTGTATTTGATAACACTGTTCTTGTGGCAGCTTGTTGTCATTTCGGGAGCTTCCAAGTTGATTGTGGAGTTGTGCCCTACTAGTTGTGTAAAGGCGCCGGTACCCGCCTCGAAGGGTCCCTATAGTGGAAAGGTGGATCAGGCCTTTGGTGGCGGGATCCATCGGAGAACACGGTGAGGCCTATTGTGGCGTGGTGATCTTAGTACCGCCCACCCCTCCAACACAGGCATACTTCCCTTAACAAGGAAGGAATTGCGGTCAAACAAATCCTGTGTCTCCGGGTGCTTCACTATGGTTTACCCGTTCCTCTTCCACTCGCTCTTTACTCGCTAGTAGATAGGTTTGCATATAGGGAAATTCCACCTAATAGTTTATCTATAGAATTTACCCTTTGTGCTAAGCCTAAAAAATCATTAAAATTTGAAGTACCACCTATTCACACCCCCCCTCTAGGTGCCCATACGATCCATTTCAATTCGTATCAGAACCCCGGCTCTTAATTTGGGCTTAACTGCCTAAGAGTAGTATGGGTACCAAGGGTGATGGGAATGAGGTTGTGGATAAGGTCATAATGGATGACCTCAAGAGGTTGGAAACAACCTTGTTGAAATCCTTTGAGGCCAAGATGGAGGAGATGAATCAAATGATTGCTTGCCTCACATGATCCATAGCCCCATCTCCATCCTCCTCTGAGGCAGCCACAACATCATCTAAGGAAAAGGCTAACACTGGATCCAAGGATGATGATGTGGAGGGTGAAAAACTTAATGGTTCCACCTCCAAGAAGGGAAGTGGTAAGGAGGAATATAGTGAGGTTCGTCACATATATTCCCCCGACCCACCTATCCCTCATCCTCATATAAACAATAGGGGTGATCCACCCAAGCTCACTACATCCTCTTTCAATCAATGGCAATTCTTAATGAAGTCTCATGTTTGCAGCTCCTCTATTGAACTTTGGAGGATTATTGAAGAGGTTCTTCATATTGGAGATCAAACCAACCTGACAAGAAGAGAAGTCGTGGACAGCCAATTGAATGCCACTGCTCTCCACATGATACAACTCGGTGTGGGTTCCAAGGACATGCCACACATTGAACATCTCAACACAGCTAAAGAAGCTTGGGATGCCCTTACTGATCTCTTTGTTGGGAATGAAAGCATGAGAAGGAATAGGTATGATGCCCTTAGTAATGAAGCTAAGGGATTCTACATGTTGGATGGTGAAAACCATGAAGACATGTATAGAAGACTCAAGGAAATTGCAACAACATTTAGAAAGCATGGAGCCACTCACATTGATGATGCGTGGATAAAAAGAAAATATGTGAGTGCCTTAATGCCTTTCGAGCCAACGGACTTGAAGAGCCTGCAAGGTAGACATAACTACAATCAAATGACATCCAATGAGGTCATGCAAGAAATGGCGTCATTCAAAGTGGCGGCAAAGAATGCTGAAGATGCCCGTGCTCGGGCCATTGGAATGCAAAAGGGTGTCAATGTTGCTCTAAAAGCCAATGTTGTTGAGCAAGAGGAGGATGAAAGAGCGTTTGATGGGGCCTCTATGGACTGCCCCGATGAAGTCAAATGTGCTCATGGTGAGTACATGGCGTTTTATGCAAAGAACTTTTGGAAGGATCCTGCCAAGGCCAAGTCGGAACTCGAGCGCAAGAACGGGTGAAATGGAAGAAGAGAAAGTGGCCCAAAACTGAGAACTTGCTACAACTGTGGAGATAGGATGCACTTTGTAGATGAGTGTCTGTATCAAAATAGAGAAGACAATGGTGGCAGGCTCATTCTTAAAGAAAAATCCAAAGCACCTAAGAAGAAGCCATTTATTAAGAAGAATGCCCCCTACAAGAAGCAACCCAATATCGTCTTAGTGGCACAAGAAGAATACTCCTCTGCAAGTGAAGATGAAGAGGATGAAGATAGTTCTCGCGAGGTGGCTGCTATAGCCACCACATCGACTCCATTATCTCTCTTCGACTCGCCAAACGAGAACGTCATCAACAACAACGCTACTTGCCTATTGGCAAGAGGGTCCAAGGTATCAAGTTCTAGATCTTCATTTCCTAAGACTAACATAATTTTGGATATGGATGATCATGACAGTCTTAAAATGAAAGAAGAAGTTACTGCTTTGGACACCTTTTTCACTAACCTGCAAGGTGAGCACAAACTCCATTTTGATGCTGTTATGAGTCAACTTGCTCAAGCCGAAGATCTTCTTGAAGAAAAGGGCAGAATCGAAAGAGAAGATGCCTTGGAGATAGCTTCTTTGAAGAATGCCATGGAAGAAGAAGAGGAAGCTCGAGTATCTTTGGAAGAGAGACTTGAATCCATTGAGGAGTCACATGAAGAAGCTGTGGCTCAGCTCATCAAAGAACGTGACCATGCTCTTGCCAAGGTAAAGAAACTAAAGAAAGAAAAGATTGAATTTGGGGTTGTTCATGCTAGACTTTTGGAGAAGTTTGATAATCTTGAAAGTGCTCACAAGGCATTGAAGAGTGATCATTCTACTTTAAATGAGTCTCATGACCAGATCCAAACTTAATTGAAACGATATGATGTGCCAAGTACCTCCACATCATCTTATGGAAAAGAAGATCTTCCAAGATGTTCTCAACACAAAGGTAAAGAGGTTATTGATGAGATACTGAGCAAGCAAAGGATAAAAAATAGAAAAGAAGGTCTTGGTTACATTCCCAAGACAAAGATCAAGAAAAACAAGAAGAAGAAGAAGAAGAAGAGCAAGACTGCTCAACCAAAGACTAGGAACATTACCAATGACAAGACTAATTATAATGGTTTTGCAGGGGCTAACAATCCTAACTTTGAATTATATTGCGATTATTATGGTGATGTTTATGCTATTTATGTAGGCCCTTATGATTGTTACATTTGTTGGTCTATTTGGGTCCCCAAGACCCTTGTCACTAACATGAGAGGACCCATTGAAAAAGGGTACCTAAAACCAAGAAGTAACTTTCTTGCAGGGCTATGCTTCCGGTGGTTCTAAATGGGTTCTCAATAGTGGTTGCATGAGTCATATGACCTGAAGCAAGGAGATCATCATGGAGATGCGGCCAAATCATGATCATATAACCGTCTCCTATGGTGACAAGTCAAAATCTGAGGTATTGGGTCTCGGCAAAGTTGTGGTGGCTCACGATATCTCTCTCGTGGACGTCATGCTTGTTGAGACCCTCGGGTACAACTTACTTTTAGTTCGTGCCCTTGGTAAGATGGGCTTTGCAGTTTATATTGATGCTGATTTGGTGGTACTCTTGTGGAGCAAGTCTCTAAAAGTCGCTTTCGTGGGATATGTCGAAAATGACATGTATGTGGTGGACTTTTCGGGGAAAACCACTACAGGCCCGATGTGTCTTTTCGGAAAGGCTGACGCGGGTTGGCTATGGCATCGCCGACTAGCCCACGTCAATATGAGAACTTTGCAAAGTCTCCACAAGGGTGGCCACATCCTTGGACTAAAATAAAATGTCTCCTTTGCCAAAGATCATTTTTACAGGGCGTGTGTTAAAGGGAAAATGCATGACTCTCCTCATCGAAGAAAGACTATTATCTCGTCAAAAAGGATCTTAGAGCTCCTTCATGTGGACCTCTTCGGACCTCCATCTCATGCAAGCCTCGGTGGGAAGAAGTATTGTCTAGTGATTTTTGATGATTACTCAAGATACACTTGGGTTTATTTCTTCAAGTTGAAGAGTGAAACTCAACAAACGATCATCGACTTCGCCAACGAGGTTCAACATCAACACAACGTCCCTATACTGGCTATAAGAAGTGATAACGGCTCTGAGTTCAAGAACTACACCTTAAATGAGTTCCTAAGTGAAGAGGGGATAAGACATCAATATTCCGCTACGTACACCCCTCAATAAAATGGTGTAGCCGAGAGGAAGAATCGGACTCTAATGGATATGGCAAGATCAATGCTAGCCGAATTCAAATCTCCATATAACTTCTGGGCTGAAGCAATCTCTATCGCTTGTCACTCATCCAACCGATTATACCTCTGTAAGATCTTGGACAAGACTCCATATGAAATACTTACTGGTAACAAGCCAAACATCTCATACTTTCGGGTATTCGGGTGTAAGTGTTTCTTTCTCATCAAGGGATATCGTTTATCTAAGTTTGAATATAAGGCTCTAGAAGGTATTTTTGTTGGTTATGGTGCCGAATCCCACACTTAGAGAGTCTACAATAAGCTCTCCAGAACTATTGTAGAATCTTGTAGTGTGGTGTTCGAGGAAAATGACGGTTCCCGTGCGGAGAAAGTTGGTGTTTGCGATGCAGATGTTGAAATACCCCAAGATGCCATAAGAAGAATGGGCGTGGGATTTTTCCGCCCCATTGAGGAACCCCTTGTGGCGGATCGGGAAGGACAACGCTCTACTCATGAAGAGCCCTCATCTACACATACCCAACATGTTCCCACCACGGGAGCAACTTCTACACCATCTCCATCAACTGCTGAAGGTCAAGATGTTCCAGAAAGCTTTAGGCTGAATTATCCGGTGGACACCGGATTATCCGGCCACCCTGCTCCTACTGACCATATTGGTCCTTGTGCTGAAGATATCGACGCAAGCTCCAGGCCGGATTTTCTGGGCAGCCCCGGATTATCCGGCCCCTTGCCAGTTCAAGCAAGCCCCAGGCATCCTGATGAAGCTGCTACAAGTACTCCTAGGCCGGATTATCCGGCATCTCCATCGGCTGAATTATCCGCCCCTGACTCACTTGTTGTTCAGCAGCCTCCTGTTACGGCTACTAACTCATCTCAAGGGCACGCTTCATCACCACCTACTACTGTTATCCCAGTTTCTAATCAAGGTCAAGCAAATGATTCCAATGAAGATTCAAGTGATGAAACTACTCCACCAAGAGACAACAAACTTATTGAACTTCGTCGCAAGGCTCGGGCTGATCGAAACCTTGTGTTAAGGGGTCACACCCTCGACAAGGTTGTTGGTGATCTTCGACGAAGGGTTTCTACAAGAAGGGAATTGGCCAGTTTTGGTGAGCATCAAGCTCACATCTCAATGGTGGAACCCAAGAAGGTCTTTGAAGCTCTTGAAGATCCAGACTGGGTTGTTGCTATGCATGAAGAATTGAATAATTTCCAGCACAACAAAGTTTGGAAACTCGTGGAGAAACCAAAAGATTGCCGCAATGTTATCGGGACCAAATGGATATTTAAAAACAAGCAAGATGAGAATGGCATTGTTGTGAGAAAAAAGGCAAGACTTGTGGAACAAGGTTACTCTCAAGTTGAGGGCATTGACTTCGGCGAGACCTATGCTCCAGTGGCTCGCCTTGAGTCCATCTGTATCCTTCTTGCTGATGGTGCCCATAACAATTTTAAATTGCAGCAAATGGACGTCAAAAGTGCTTTCCTTCATGGTCCTCTACATGAGTTGGTATATGTAAAGAAACCCCCAGGCTTGGAGGACCCTAACTTCCCAAACCATGTCTACAAACTCGATAAGGCACTCTATGGCCTTAAACAAGCCCCACGTGCGTGGTATGAGCACCTTAAAGAGCTTTTGCTAGACCGTGGCTTCGAAGTTGGGCAAATCGATCCCACTCTTTTTACTAAGAAGGTTAAGGGGGAGCTCTTTGTATGCCAACTATATGTAGACGATATCATCTTTGGTTCTACTAATAAAGCTTTTAATGATAAATTTTCAAAGCTTATGACTGACAGGTTTGAGATGTCTATGATGGGGGAATTACGGTTCTTTCTTGGATTCGAGATCAAGCAACTTAGAGAAGGAACCTTCATCAATCAAGCAAAGTACATCCAAGACATGCTTAAGAGATTCAAGATGACGGATCTCAATGGTGTCGCCACTCCGATGCAAACAAAATGTCATCTTGAACCTAACCCACATGGTAAAGATGTAGACCAAAAGGTATACCGGTCCATGATTGGCTCTCTTCTTTACCTCTGCGCATCTAGACCTGATATTGTGTTGAGTGTGGGGGTGTGTGCAAGGTATCAAGCAGCTCCTAAAGAAAGGCACTTAGTGGCGGTCAAGAGGATCTTTCGATATTTGGTTCATTCCCCAAACTTTGGTCTCTCGTATCCCAAGGGCTCCAATTTCTCTCTATGTGGTTATACTGATTCAGATTGGGCTGGTGATAAGGATGATCGGAAATCCACTTCTGGAGCTTGTCAATTCTTGGGAAGATCTCTTGTGTGTTGGTCATCTAAAAAGCAGAATTGTATATCTCTCTCCACCGCTAAAGCTGAATATGTTGCTGCTGCCAGCACTTGCACTCAGTTATTGTGGATGAGGCAAACATTAAAGGAATACGGTGTCAATTGTGACAAAGTGCCTCTTTTATGTGATAATGAAAGTGCAATCAAAATTGCGTACAATCCGGTACAGCACACAAGGATGAAGCATATTGAGATTCGGAATAATTTTATTCGAGACCATGTTGCTCGAGGCGATATTGATCTATCTTTTGTGAGCACGAAGAACCAACTTGCGGACATTTTTACGAAGCCACTTGATGAAGCAAGATTCTGATACTTGAGGAATGAGCTAAATATCATTGATTCCAAGAGTTTGTCTTGATTACCCATGCACTCACTCGTACATCTCAGTCCTATTTGGTCTAGGTGTGGGCATGGATATAGGGGGAGTGTGGTCCTAACTCATTGGGCTAACCCTCCCCCCATAATGCCAAAAGTAAGATAAATCATTTCTCTTAATATCATTTTGTGATATGTGAGCTTATTGATGAGTATTGGTCGTGAACCCAAGATATATCTTCGCGGTGTCACACCATACACTCAAACAAGGTGGCTTCAGCCACCGCCCTCTCCCTTGAGGAGAATTGGATCTTTTTGGCTGTTTTTGCTCTCTCATGTTCTTACGGGAATCACACTCAATCTTGGCATTTATTTGATTTGGATCTCGCAATTTTGAGTGTCTAGTACCATCTCAGTTTCCTAAGCCTTTCCCTACCCCTAAGCCATCTATTCTTGCACAAAAGTCCCTTGTACACCCTGTGGGGGTGTTGTTTGGGGACGCGCGGGCCTGAATCTGTGTACAACAGAATTTCAGATTTGAGGCCTGATAATCCGGCCCAAGTGTAGGCCAGATAATCCAGCCCTGGCGGATTTCGTCTTAAATGGCAAGGATCGGGGGGAAGGGCTCATAATAAGCAGCACTTCTCCTCCAACCCTCTCCTCCTCCTCAGCCGCCGCCTGCCGACCCCACCCTCCCTGGAGCCTCTCTGGCCACCGGATTTTCCGGGCCTCCTCGAATCTTCTTCTCCGCGCCTCTGGGTACCTTCTCCTCCGTGTTCTTCCTCTAATGAGTGAGGGTAACTCCCTCTCTCCCCATCTTTGGCTAGATGTGTTACTTGTTGGGTGGAACATTGTCTAGAAGGATGTTATTTCACATAGAAATCGTAGTCTTGCAGTTTCTAGGCCTGATCTACTTTTCTGCATTCAATCTAGGTGAAATAGAAATTTTCTGCCAGGGCCGGATTATCCGCCCCTGGCCAGGCCGGATAATCTGGCCTGACCGATTCAACTCTGGTTCAGTTTCACCATGGAGTATGCATTGAGTAGATTTGTCTTATGAACTTTTTGACTACTTTTTCCATGCTCTCTCCTGGACTTGTATGTATGCTTATCCCCATGCTATCACTCTTGTTCTCCTCACAGGTGGTTCCAGTGTTCCCAAGACCTACAAGAACCGCCCTCGCGGTAAATACTTCCGGGACGACGGACAGGGTAACTTAGTGGACGAGGTTGAGTTGAGGAGGAGAAAGAACGAAGAGAAGTGAATGGCTGAACAAGCAAAGAGAACTAGGAAGGGAGTCTCCAAAAGGAAGGGCAAGGAGCCCAAGATTAACTACACGGCTTTGGATGTAGTCACCTATTCCTCCATCCGTCATAGTGACTTGTTTGCTGAGTTGCCTCGTGATGATGAGCTAGGGGATGCTCGTTTTTGGTGTGCTGAACAGAAAGGTGTCTATTAAGATTTGTATGCCAGGCTAAACATTAGGCCTATGCACCCACTGGTTCTTGCTGAGGCTTTGGAGAAGGCCCACCTTGTGGATGCAATGTTTGTGGCTGAGCGGATGGGGCTGCACCATCTCATGTCTCTCCAGTGCTCTTATGACTCTGAGGTGGTGAAGCAGTTCTTTTCCACTTTGGTTATTTATGGAGATGAGCGTCGCACTATGAAGTGGATGAATAATGACAGGCCTATGTCTGCTGATTTCCATGTGTTTGTTAAGGTTCTTGGGTACTCTTTCCGCAGCAGGGATCGAGCCAGTGGCCACCGCATCATCACCTAGCTGAAGCCCAACAAAGATGCAGCTCTCTCTCCTTGCACGGTGGACAATGGCATTGTGGGCACTCTAGCTGATCTTGCTCCTATCTATGTTGCCTTAGTGGACCTCTTCCGTGACTCCATCACTCCAAGTGGGGGCAACAATGACAGCATCCGTGGTCACCTTGTCCAGCTCCTTCAATTTTCTCATGAGGTTGCCTCATGCGAGGACGAGTCTGTGCAGTATAGGCTGGATGTCATGGACTTCATCTACCATGAATTGACTGATGCTATGTTCAACTGTCTGTCCATCCCCTACGCACCCTACATTATGATGCTCATAAGGCACCTGCTTCCTTCTGAAGAGTTCAACATTGATTCTGTGCATAAGGCCAAGAAGATCTACACCAAGGTTCGGAAGACCTCTCACCCCTCCTCTGCTCCTGAGGGTCTCATGAGGGATGCTCGCAGGCCCCCAGTGCCTCCCATTGCCCATGAGATAAAGCAGCTGAACTGCTTCCAGCGGCACATCCTTTGTATGGGAGTGGACACGCGCAAGGGTCAGTACGAGGCATACAAGCAGTGCCATGAGTTGGCTCACTCCCAGCAGCTCATCCTTCACCATGTGTCCGGTGCTTCTGGTGACCCCCCAGCTCCTACACCTCCCGCACCATATGCTCGGTGGAACTCTTCTTCCGGGCTGAACTATGGAGAGCTGGAGCGTCACTTGTTCCCCTCTACGGCCGCTGCTAATGATGAGGATGGTGACACCGAGGAGCTTGAATATGAGGATGAGGACGAGAATGAAGACAAGGACGAGGACGAGGATGAGGACTACGAGTGATCCCTTGGGGCGCTAGCATCGCTCTTCTTCCTTTTGGTGTCTCGATGCCAAAGGGGCAGAAGTAGTTCTATTAGGATATTCGAGGATTTGCATGGGTCGGGCATAAGCACTTGCATTTTTCTATTCATTGTTTTATCGCTTATGCCCATTTAGCATTGAACTTTAAATTTGTGATTTGTGGTTTGTTTGAGACTCAATGTCAGTGGTTGTCTAGATTTATCTCATGGATTATGCTTATGGATTCATCTATTCATATCCTATTATGCTGGAAATATTTATCAATGAAGGCGCTTATATTGGTTATCATGTTGATAATTGAGGACATTTCAAGGATGCCTCTCTTCTACCTCGGTGGTATGATTTTATTGCTCATATGTTTATGGAATAGATTCACCTATTTGTGTGCATTTGTATTCAAATGCAAATTTCTAATATGCACACATTGAGGGGGAGTCTCTTCCATGTTTATTGCTGGTTGTCTTGTGATCCTTTCCTGCAAATCCTAGTATTGTCATCTAACACCAAAAAGGGCGAGATTGAAAGAACATTTCATGTTTTCCTGTGTTTTGTGTGTTAGATAACAATATTGTGGAGATTATTCATGTGTGCTAAGTGTGTAGGAAGCTTTGAGGGGGCCAGATTATCCGGCCCTCCGGCCTACCTCATTGCTCAAAGGAAGCCAAGGCGTGTCGCTCGGAGTCTGGTCGGAATTTCTCCCGGAAAATCCGAACTGGGGCGGTTTTTCTTCCCCAGGCCAGATAATCCGGCTGTCGCATGGGCAGGATAATCCGGGCCCTAGATTTTGAGCAAAGCATGCCAAGGCGCGTCGCTCTGAGTCCGGTCGGATTTTCTCCCGGAAAATCCGAACTGGGGCGGTTTTTCCTCCCCAGGCCGGATAATCCGGCCTTCACATGGGGACGGATAATCCGGCCCCCAGAAGATGATCAAGTGCAAGCTCTGCGCGACACTCAGAGAGGGGGCGGACTATCTGCCGGATATTGCGAGTCTGGGCGGAGTTTTCCCTAGGCGGGATAATCCGGCTCCCAAAGTCTCCAACGACTGGTTTTGGAAGGGGGTTTAAGTACCCCTTCTTCCCCAACATTTTGAACTCTTGATTCATTCGAAATTACCCAGACATTGTGCAAGAGCTCCCATTCTCGATCTCCCACTTCAACCACTCGAAGGCTTTGATCTTTGGGGGAATTGAAGGAGGAGAGGATCATCATCGTCATCACAAATCAAGCGCATCAACTCCTCTCCATTCACTTGGAGAAATCCCTGATCTAGTATTCTTGTCAATATCTAGATATTTATTGTTGTATTTGATAACACTGTTCTTGTGGCAGCTTGTTGTCATTTCGGGAGCCTCCAAGTTGATTGTGGAGTTGTGCCCCACTAGTTGTGTAAAGGCGCCGGTACCCGCCTCGAAGGGTCCCTATAGTGGAAAGGTGGATCAAGCCTTTGGTGGAGGGATCCATCGGAGAACACGGTGAGGCCTATTGTGGCGTGGTGGTCTTAGTACCACCCACCCCTCCAACGCAGACGTACTTTCCCTTAACAAGGAAGGAACCATGGTCAAACAAATCCTATGTCTCCGCGTGTTTCACTACGGTTTACCCGTTCCTCTTCCACTCGCTCTTTACTCGCTAGTAGATAGGTTTGCATATAGGGAAATTCCACCTAATAGTTTATCTAGAGAATTTACCCTTTGTGCTAAGCCTAAAATTGAAAAAGCATTAAAATTTGAAGTAGCACATATTCACCCCCCCCCCCCGTCTAGGTGCACATACGATCCATTTCAACTACCCTACTTCAAGAGCAAAAGAATTTGTACATGATTGACCAAATCCTATGTACGAACAGTGAAAATTGTGTCTGCGACTAGAGAAGCTAGCAATGTAGTACCTCGGACTCCTCATCAGGGACCTCCTCCTCGAACTCATCATTCTCCACAATTGCATCGAAGATTTCTTGTATGGCGATGGAGTTGTTGATGTAGATCACCGGATTGCCTCCGCCTGCCGCCTGCCCCCCATCCAGATCTGCCGCTGGCACCACGACATTTTCGGCCACCTTCTTCTCGGTGGCGACGGCTACTACCTGTTGCTCGGTGGTGACGGCTACCACCTGCTTCTCGGCGGCGACGGCTACCACCTGCTGCTCGGCGCTGACGGCTATTGGCTAGACGGATGAGATCGCACCCTAAGCGCCTTGGCGATGGCGTTAGCCTGTGAGAAGACGCCTCCGCCTTCTTGGCGACGACCGAGCCATCTGCTGCTGCGCCTTCAACTGGCTTCACCTCCGGCTCGTCTCCATGAGTATGCTTCATGGCGAACCAAGGGAAGGAGGTAGTGCGAGGAGATTCTTGCAAGCGGTGTGTGTAGATTGTGGTCTTGGGACTAGACAGACTGGGGGAAATGACACGAGCTCATGGAAGAAGAAGGTCGAGGGGGGTTATAAACACCAAACCGTTCATAGTCCTCGAGTGGACACGTGTGGTGGGCGGGGGGCGGGGGCTACCATGGTCTCCACCCTTATTTCGCTTCACTTTTTTTTGAAACAGCCACGATCTCCACTTTAGAGCTGCATTGAAAACACGCTCATGGCAGACCTCGATTCCACTGCATGCAAGTGGCACGGAACTAATTTCTAGCAACGTTAGATCTACTCGAGGGGGGCCCTTGACTCATGGAAGTTACTAGCGGTAGGGCCCAGTTGGAAGTGAGATTGAGAGCGCTGCGTAAAATGGGATATTTCTTATTAAAATCAAGTGGCAATAAATTGCAGCGTCCCGTCGACAATCGTGCACTCGATGACCCCGTTGCCATGTGCATGTGTTGTAGTAGCATTAGTTGGCTTTTCAAACTTGATTAAACTTAACATGACCGCTCGATGACTTTTTCCATGGACGGCATCGTGTTCCTTCCTATAGAAGTCTCGCGGAGAGAGATGTCCGTGCTGTCTCACGCTGTACTGTGAAGGGCACGACGTGTGCAACGATCATTGTTGGATCGCACAGAATCAACGGTTGGTGTGCACGATCCGCGTGACAACTATGACAACCAATCAGGGAGTAGCGGACAGGGTAAGCACAGGTTTGGGCTTCTACGAAAGATAGAGAGAGGGGGGCAAAACTAATTAGTACCACATAAAACCAAGGGCAAAACTGAGTAGTATAAAAATGGAAAGTGTCTTGTACAATGAAATACATCGTGGAATACATCAAATTATGCCAAGATAGATCCACTAGAGTTCATTGGATGTGTGTTCTTCTCATGAACCACACATGGATCCACCGGTGTCATTGCATGTCTGTTCCTCTAAACAAACCACATAAGGATCCACCAGTGTCATTGCATTTCTGTTCTTTTCATGAACCACACCCAGTGTCATTGCATGTGTGTTCCTCTAGACAAACCACATAAGGATCCACAGTGTCACTGCATGTCTGTTCTTTTCATGAACCACATAAGGATCCACCAGTGTAATTGGATGTGTGTTCTTCTCATCAACCACACATGCATCCACCGGTGTCATTGCATGTCCGTTCCTCTGAACAAACCACATAAGGATCCAACAGTGTCATTGCATGTCTGTTCTTTTCATGAAATACACCCAGTGCCATTGCATGTGTGTTGTTCTAAACAAACCACATAACCCATTGCATGTCTATTCTTTTCATGAACCACACCCGGTGTCATTGCATGTGTGTTCCTCTAGACAAACCACATAAGGATCCACCGGTGTCAATGCATGTCTGTTCATTTCATGAACCACATAAGGATCCACCAGTGCCATTGGATGTGTGTTCTTCTCATGAACCACACATGGATCCACCGGTGTCATTGCATGCCAGTTCTTTTCAGGAACCACAGCTAGAGTCATTGCATGTTTGTTACTTCCATAAACCACACATGGATCCACCGGTGTCATTGCATGTCAGTTCTTTTCATGAACCACACCCACTATCATTGCATGTCAGTTCTTTTCATGAACCACATAAGGCTCCACTAGTGTCATTGCATGTCTATTCTTCTCACAAACCACATAAGGATCCACTAGTGTTATTGCATGTCTGTTCTTTTCAAGAACCACACCCAGTGTCATTGCATGTGTGTTCCTCTACAAAAACCACATAAGGATCCACCGGTGTCACTGCATGTTTGTTCTTTTCATGAACCACACATGGATCCACCGGTGTCATTGCATGTCTGTTCTTTTCATGAACCACACCTAGAGTCATTGCATGTCAGTTCTTTTCTTGAACCACATAAGGATCCACCAGTGTCATTGCATGTCTGTTCTTCTCACGAACCACATAAGGATCTAACAGTGTCATTGCATGTTTGTTCTTTTCATGAACCACACCCAGTGTCATTGCATGTGTGTTCCTCTAGACAAACCACATAAGGATCCACCGGTGTCACTGCATGTCTGTTCTTTTCACGAACCACACATGGATCCACCGGTGCCATTGCATGTCTGTTCTTTTCATGAACCACACCCAGTGTCATTGCATGTCAGTTCTTTTCATGAACCACATAAGGATCCACCAGTGTCATTGCATGTCTGTTCCTCTCACAAACCACATATGGATCCACCTAGTGTGATTGCATGTCTGTTATTTTCATGAACCACACCCAGTGTCATTGCATGTGTGTTCCTCTAGACAAACAACATAAGGATCCACCAGTGTCACTTCATGTCTGTTCTTTTCATGAACCACATAAGGATCCACCGGTGTCATTGGATGCGTGTCCTTCTCATGAACCACACATGGATCCACCGGTGTTATTGCATGTCTGTTCCTATAAATAAACCACATAAGGATCCCCCAGTGTCATTGCATGTCTGTTCTTTTCATGAACCACACCTAGTGTCATTGCATGTATGTTCTACTAAACACACCACATAAGTCATTGCATGTCCGATCTTTTCATGAACCACACCCGGTGTCATTGCATTTGTGTTCCTCTAGACAGACCACATAAGGATCCACTGGTGTCACTGCATGTCAGTTCTTTTCTTGAACCACATAAGGATCCACCAGTGTCATTGGATGTGTGTTCTTCTCATGAACCACACATGGATCCACCGGTGTCATTGCATGTCTGTTTCTCTAGACAAACCACATAAGGATCCACCAGTGTCATTGTGTGTCTGTTCTTTTCATGAACCACACCCAGTGTCATTGCACGTGTGTTCTTCTAAAAAAACCACATAAGTCATTGCATTTCTGTTCTTTTCATGAATCACACCCAGTGTCATTGCATGTGTGTTCCTCTAGACAAACCACATAAGGATCCACCGGTGTCACTGCATGTCTGTTCTTTTCATGAACCACATAAGGATCCACCAGTGTAATTGGATGCGTGTTCTTCTCACCAACCACACATGCATCCACCAGTGTCATTGCATGTCTGTTCCTCTAAACAAACCACATAAGGATCCACCAGTGTCATTGCATGTCTGTTCTTTTCATGAAATACACCTAGTGCCATTGCATGTGTGTTCTTCTAAACAAACCACATAACCCATTGCATGTCTATTCTTTTCATGAACCACACCCGGTGTCATTGCATGTGTGTTTGTCTAGACAAACCACATAAGGATCCACCGGGGTTAATGCATGTCTGTTCTTTTCATGAACAACATAAGGATCCACCAGTGTCATTGGCTGTGTGTTCTTGTCATGAACCACACATGGATCCACCGGTGTCATTGCATGTATGTTCTTTTCAGGAACCACAGCTAGAGTCATTGCATGTCTGTTACTTCCATAAACCACACATGGATCCACCGGTGTCATTGCATGTCTGTTCTTTTCATGAACCACACCCATTATCATTGCATGTCAGTTCTTTTCATGAACCACAACCAGTGTCATTGCATGTCAGTTCTTTTCATGAACCACATAAGGATCCACTAGTGTTATTGCATGTCTGTTCTTCTCACAAACCACATAAGGATCCACTAGTGTCATTGCATGTCTGTTCTTTTCATGAACCACACCTAGTGTCATTGCATGTGTGTTCCTCTAGACAAACCACATAAGGATCCACCGGTGTCACTGCATATCTGTTCTTTTCATGAACCAAACATGGATCCACCGGTGTCATTGCATGTATATTCTTTTCATGAACCACACCCAGTATCATTGCAGGTCAGTTGTTTTCATGAACCACATAACGATCCAACAGTGTCACTTCATGTATGTTCTTTTCATGAACCACATAAGGATCCACCGGTGTCATTGGATGTATGTTGTTCTCATGAACCAGACATGGATCCACCGGTGTCATTGCACGTATGTTCCTCTAAACAAACCACATAAGGATCCACAAGTGTCATTGCATGTCTGTTCTTTTCATGAGCCACACCCAGTGTCATTGCATGTGTGTTCTTCAAAACAAACAACATAAGGATCCACCAGTGTCATTGCATGTCTATTCTTTTCATGAACCACACCCGGTGTCATTGCATGTGTGTTCCTCTAGACAGAGCACATAAGGATCCACCGGTGTCACTGCATGTATGTTCTTTTCATGAACCACATAAGGATCCACTAGTGTCATTGGATGTGTGTACTTCTCATGAACCACACATGGATCCACCGGTGTCATTGCATGTCTGTTCCTCTAAACAAACCACATAAGGATCCACATGTGTCATTGCATGTCTGTTCTTTTCATGAACCACACCTAGTGTCATTGCATGTGTGGTCTTCTTAACAAACCACATAAGGATCCACCAGTGTCATTGCATGTCTGTTCTTTTCATGAACCACACCAGGTGTCATTGCGTGTCTGTTCTTTTCATCAACCACAGCTAGAGTCATTGCATGTCTGTTACTTCCATAAACCACACATGGATCCACCGGTGTCATTGCATGTCTGTTATTTTCATGAACCACACTCAGTGTCATTGCATGTCAGTTCTTTTCATGAACCACACCCAGTGTCATTGCATGTCAGTTCTTCTCATGAACCACATAAGGATCCACCAGTGTCATTGCATGTCTGTTCTTTTCACAAACCACATAAGGACCCACCAGTTTCGTTGCATGTCTGTTCTTTTCACGAACCACACCTAGTGTCATTGCATGTGTGTTTCTCTAGAAAAACCACATAAGGATCCACTAGTGTCATTGCATGTCTGTTCTTTTCATGAACGACACCCAGTGTCATTGCATGTGTGTTCTTCTAAACAAACGACATAAGGATCCACCAGTGTCATTGCATGTCTGTTGTTTTCATGAACCACACCCAGTGTCATTGCATGTCAGTTCTTTTCGTGAACCACACCCAGTGTCACTGCATGTGTGTTCCTCTAGACAGACCACATAAGGATCCACTGGTGTCACTGCATGTCTGTTCTTTTCATGAACCACATAAGGATCCACCAGTGTCATTGGATGTGTGTACTTCTCATGAACCACACATGGATCCACCGGTGTCATTGCATGTCTGTTCCTCTAAACAAACCACATAATGATCCACCTGTGTCACTGCATGTCTGTTCTTTTCATGAACCACACCTAGTGTCATTGCATGTGTGGTCTTATTAACAAACCACATAAGGATCCACAAGTGTCATTGCATGTCTGTTCTTTTCATGAACCACACCCGGTGTCATTGCCTGTCTGTTCTTTTCATGAACCACAGCTAGAGTCATTGCATGTCTGTTACTTCCATAAACCACACATGGATCCACCGGTGTCATTGCATGTGTGTTCTTTTCATGAACCACACTCAGTGTCATTGCATGTCAGTTCTTTTCATGAACCACACCCAGTGTCATTGCATGTCAGTTCTTCTCATGAACCACAGAAGGATCCACCAGTGTCATTGCATGTCTGTTCTTCTCACAAACCACATAAGGACCCACCAGTGTCATTGCATGTCTGTTCTTTTCACGAACCACACCTAGTGTCATTGCATGTTTGTTCCTCTAGACAAACCACATATGGATCCACCAGTGTCATTGCATGTCTGTTCTTTTCATGAACCACACCCAGTGTCATTGCATGTGTGTTCTTCTAAACAAACGACATAAGGATCCACCAGTGTCATTGCATGTCTATTGTTTTCATGAACCACACCTAGTGTCATTGCATGTCAGTTCTTTTTCTGAACCACACCCAGTGTCATTGCATGTCAGTTCTTTTCATAAACCACATAAGGATCCACCAGTGTCATTGCATGTATGTTCTTCTCACAAACCACATAAGGACCCACCAGTGTCATTGCATGTCTGTTCTTTTCATGAACCACATCCAGTGCCATTGCATGTGTGTTTCTATCAACAAACCACATAAGGATCCACCAGTGTCACTGCATGTCTATTCTTTTCATGAACCACACATGGATCCTCCGGTGTCATTGCATTTCTGTTCTTTTCATGAACCACACCCAGTGTCATTGCATGTCCGTTCTTTTCATGAACCACATAAGGATCCACCTGTGTCATTGCATGTCTGTTCTTCTCACAAATTACATATGGATCCACCTAGTGTGATTGCATGTATGTTCTTTTCATGAACCACACCCGGTGTCATTGCATGTGTGTTCCTCTAGACAGACCACATAAGGATCCACTAGTGTCAATGCATGTCTGTTCTTTTCATGAACCACATAAGGATCCACCGGTGTCATTGGATGTTAGTTCTTCTCATGAACCACACATGGATCCACTGGTGCCATTGCATGTATGTTCCTCTAAATAAACCACATAAGGATCCACCAGTGCCATTGCATGTATGTTCTTTTCATGAACCACACCCAGTCTCATTGTATGTGTGTGCTTCTAAACACACCACATAAGTCATTGCATGTCTGTTCTTTTCATGAACCACACCCGGTGTGATTGATTGTGTGTTCCTCTAGACAAACCACATAAGGATCCACCGGTGTCATTGCATGTCTATTCTTTTCATGAATGACATAAGGATCCACCAGTGTCATTGGATGTGTGTTCTTCTCATGAACCACACATGGATCCACCAGTGTCAGTGCATGTCTGTTCCTCTAAACAAACCACATAAGGATCCACCATTGTCACTGCATGTCTATTCTTTTCACGAACCACATCCAGTGTTATTGCATGTGTGTTCTTCTTGACAAACCACATAAGGATCCACCAGTGTCATTGCATGTCTGTTCTTTTCATGAACCACACCCGGTGTCATTGCATGTGTGTTCCTCTAGACAGACCACATAAGGATCTACCGGTGTCACTTCATGTTTGTTCCTCTAGACAGACCACATAAGGATCCACCGGTGTCACTTCATGTCTGTTTTTTTCATGAACCACATAAGGATCCACCAGTGTCATTGGATGTGTGTTCTTCTCATGAACCACACATGGATCCACCGGTGTCATTGCATGTATGTTCTTTTCAGGAACCACAGCTAAAGTCATTGCATGTGTGTTACTTCCATAAACCACTCATGGATCCACCGGTGTCATTGCATGTCTGTTATTTTCATGAACCACACCCAGTATCATGGCATGTCAGTTCTTTTCATGAACCACACCCAGTGTCATTGCATGTCAGTTGTTTTCATGAACCACATAAGGATCCACTAGTGTCATTGCATGTCTGTTCTTCTCACAAACCACATAAGGATCCACCAGTGTCATTGCATGTTTGTTCTTTTCATGAACCACACCTAGTGTCATTGCATGTGTGTTCCTCTAGACAAACCACATAAGGTTCCACCGGTGTCACTGCATGTTTGTTCTTTTCATGAACCACACATGGATCCACCGGTGTCATTGCATGTCTGTTCTTTTCATGAACCACACCTAGTGTCATTGCATGTCAGTTCTTTTCATGAACCACATAAGGATCCACTAGTGTCATTGCATGTCTGTTCTTCTCACAAACCACATAAGGATCCAATAGTGTCATTGCATGTCTGTTCTTTTCATGAACCACACCCAGTGTCATTGCATGTGTGTTCCTCTAGACAAACCACATAAGGATCCACCGGTGTCATTGCATGTCTGTTCTTTTCATGAACCACACATGGATCCACCGGTGTCATTGCATGTCTGTTATTTTCATGAACCACACCCAGTGTCATTGCATGTCAGTTCTTTTCATGAACCACATAAGGATCCAATAGTGTCACTTCATGTCTATTTTTTCATGATCCACATAAGGATCCACCGGTGTCATTGGATGTGTGTTGTTCTCATGAACCAGACATGGATCTACCGGTGTCATTGCATGTCTGTTCCTCTAAACAAACCACATAAGGATCCACCAGTGTCATTGCATGTCTGTTCTTTGCATGAACCACACCAAGTGTCATTGCATGTGTGTTCTTCGAAACAAACCACATAAGGATCCACCAGTGTCATTGCATGTCTGTTCTTTTCATGAACCACACCCGGTGTCATTGCATGTGTATTCCTCTAGACAGACCACATAAGGATCCACCGGTGTCACTGCATGTCGGTTCTATTCATGAACCACATAAGGATCCACCAGTGTCATTGGATGTGTGTTCTTCTCACGAACCACACATGGATCCACCGGTGTCATTGCATGTCTGTTCCTCTAAACAAACCACATAAGGATCCACCAGTGTCATTGCGTGTACGTTCTTTCATGAACCACACCAGTGTCATTGCGTGTGTTCTTCTAAAAAAACCACATAAGTCATTGCATTTCTATTCTTTTCATGAACCACACCCAGTGTCATTGCATGTGTGTTCCTCTAGACAAACCACATAAGGATCCTCCGGTGTCACTCCATGTCTGTTCTTTTCATGAACCACATAAGGATCCACCAGTGTAATTGGATGTGTGTTCTTCTCATCAACCACACATGCATCCACCGGTGTCATTGCATGTCTGTTCCTCTAAACAAACCACATAAGGATCCACCAGTGTCATTGCATGTCTGTTCTTTTCATGAAATACACCCAGTGCCATTGCATGTGTGTTCTTCTAATGAAACCACATAACCCATTGCATGTCTATTCTTTTCATGAACCACACCTGGTGCCATTACATGTGTGTTCATCTAGACAAACCACATAAGGATCCACCGGTGTCAATGCAGGTCTGTTCTTTTCATGAACCACATAAGGATCCACCAGTGTCATTGGATGTGTGTTCTTCTCATGAACCACACATGGATCAACACTGTCACTGCATGTTTGTTCTTTTAGAACCACACTAGAGTCATTGCATGTGCATTACTTCCATAAACCACACATGGATCCACCGGTGTCATTGCATGTCTTTTCTTTTCATGAACCACACCCAGTATCATTGCATGTCAGTTCTTTTCATGAACCACACCCAGTGTAATTGCATGTCAGTTGTTTTCATGAACCACATAAGGATCCACTAGTGTCATTGCATGTCTGTTCTTCTCACAAACCACATAAGGATCCACCAGTGTCATTGCATGTTTGTTCTTTTCATGAACCACACCTAGTGTCATTGCATGTGTGTTCCTCTAGACAAACCACATCAGGTTCCACCGGTGTCACTGCATGTTTGTTCTTTTCATGAACCACACATGGATCCACCGGTGTCATTGCATGTCTGTTCTTTTCATGAACCACACCTAGTGTCATTGCATGTCAGTTCTTTTCATGAACCACATAAGGATCCACTAGTGTCATTGCATGTCTGTTCTTCTCACAAACCACATAAGGATCCAATAGTGTCATTGCATGTCTGTTCTTTTCATGAACCACACCCAGTGTCATTGTATGTGTGTTCCTCTAGACAAACCACATAAGGATCCACCGGTGTCATTGCATGTCTGTTCTTTTCATGAACCACACATGGATCCACCGGTGTCATTGCATGTCTGTTCTTTTCATGAACCACACCCAGTGTCATTGCATGTCAGTTCTTTTCATGAACCACATAACGATCCAATAGTGTCACTTCATGTCTATTCTTTTCATGAGCCACATAAGGATCCACCGGTGTCATTGGATGTGTGTTGTTCTCATGAACCAGACATGGATCCACCGGTGTCATTGCATGTCTGTTCCTCTAAACAAACCACATAAGGATCCACTAGTGTCATTGCATGTCTGTTCTTTTCATGAACCACACCCAGTGTCATTGCATGTGTGTTCTTCGAAACAAACCACATAAGGATCCACCAGTGTCATTGCATGTCTGTTCTTTTCATGAACCACACCCGGTGTCATTGCATTTGTATTCCTCTAGACAGACCACATAAGGATCCACCGGTGGTACTGCATGTCGGTTCTTTTCATGAACCACATAAGGATCCACCAGTGTCATTGGATGTGTGTTCTTCTCATGAACCACACATGGATCCACCGGTGTCATTGCATGTCTGTTCCTCTAAACAAACCACATAAGGATCCACCAGTGTCATTGCGTGTCTGATCTTTTCATGAACCACACCCAGTGTCATTGCACGTGTGTTCTTCTAAAAAACCACATAAGTCATTGCATTTCTATTCTTTTCATGAACCACACCCAGTGTCATTGCATGTGTGTTCCTCTAGACAAACCACATAAGGATCCTCCGGTGTCACTCCATGTCTGTTCTTTTCATGAACCAAATAAGGATCCACCAGTGTAATTGGATGTGTGTTCTTCTCATCAACCACACATGCATCCACCGGTGTCATTGCATGTCTGTTCCTCTAAACAAACCACATAAGGATCCACCAGTGTCATTGCATGTCTGTTCTTTTCATGAAATACACCCAGTGCCATTACATGTGTGTTCTTCTAATGAAACCACATAACCCATTGCATGTCTATTCTTTTCATGAACCACACCTGGTGCCATTGCATGTGTGTTCCACTAGACAAACCACATAAGGATCCACCGGTGTCAATGCAGGTCTGTTCTTTTCATGAACCACATAAGGATCCACCAGTGTCATTGGATGTGTGTTCTTCTCATGAACCACACATGGATCCAACACTGTCATTGCATGTATGTTCTTTTCAGGAACCACAGCTAGAGTCATTGCATGTCTGTTACTTCCATAAACCACACATGGATCCACCGGTGTCATTGCATGTCTTTTCTTTTCATGAACCACACCCAGTATCATTGCATGTCAGTTCTTTTCATGAACCACACCCAGTGTCTTTGCATGTCAGTTCTTTTCATGAACCACATAATGATCCACTAGTGTCATTGCATGTCTGTCCTTCTCACAAACCACATAAGGATCCACCAGTGTTATTGCATGTCTGTTCTTTTCATGAACCACACCTAGTGTCAGTGCATGTGTGTTCCTCTAGACAAACCACATAAGGATCCACCGGTGTCACTGCATGTTTGTTCTTTTCATGAACCACACATGGATCCACCGGTGTCATTGCATGTCTGTTATTTTCATGAACCACACCCAGTGTCATTGCATGTCAGTTCTTTTCATGAACCACATAAGGATCCAATAGTGTCACTTCATGTCTATTCTTTTCATGAGCAGCATAAGGATCCACCGGTGTCATTGGATGTGTGTTGTTCTCATGAACCAGACATGGATCCACCGGTGTCATTGCATGTCTGTTCCTCTAAACAAACCACATAAGGATCCACCAGTGTCATTGCATGTCTGTTCTTTTCATGAACCACACGAAGTGTCATTGCATGTGTGTTCTTCGAAACAAACCACATAAGGATCCACCAGTGTCATTGCATGTCTGTTCTTTTCATGAACCACACCCGGTGTCATTGCATGTGTATTCCTCTAGACAGACCACATAAGGATCCACCGGTGTCACTGCATGTCGGTTCTTTTCATGAACCACATAAGGATCCACCAGTGTCATTGGATGTGTGTTCTTCTCACGAACCACACATGGATCCACCGGTGTCATTGCATGTCTGTTCCTCTAAACAAACCACATAAGGATCCACCAGTGTCATTGCGTGTCTGTTCTTTTCATGAACCACACCCAGTGTCATTGCACGTGTGTTCTTCTAAAAAAACCACATAAGTCATTGCATTTCTATTCTTTTCATGAACCACACCCAGTGTCATTGCATGTGTGTTCCTCTAGACAAACCACATAAGGATCCTCCGGTGTCACTCCATGTCTGTTCTTTTCATGAACCACATAAGGATCCACCAGTGTAATTGGATGTGTGTTATTCTCATCAACCACACACGCATCCACCGGTGTCATTGCATGTCTGTTCCTCTAAACAAACCACATAAGGATCCACCAGTGTCATTGCATGTCTGTTCTTTTCATGAAATACACCCAGTGCCATTGCATGTGTGTTCTTCTAATGAAACCACATAACCCATTGCATGTCTATTCTTTTCATGAACCACACCTGGTGCCATTACATGTGTGTTCATCTAGACAAACCACATAAGGATCCACCGGTGTCAATGCAGGTCTGTTCTTTTCATGAACCACATAAGGATCCACCAGTGTCATTGGATGTGTGTTCTTCTCATGAACCACACATGGATCAACACTGTCATTGCATGTTTGTTCTTTTCAGGAACCACAGCTAGAGTCATTGCATGTCTGTTACTTCCATAAACCACACATGGATCCACCGGTGTCATTGCATGTCTTTTCTTTTCATGAACCACACCCAGTATCATTGCATGTCAGTTCTTTTCATGAACCACACCCAGTGTAATTGCATGTCAGTTGTTTTCATGAACCACATAAGGATCCACTAGTGTCATTGCATGTCTGTTCTTCTCACAAACCACATAAGGATCCACCAGTGTCATTGCATGTTTGTTCTTTTCATGAACCACACCTAGTGTCATTGCATGTGTGTTCCTCTAGACAAACCACATCAGGTTCCACCGGTGTCACTGCATGTTTGTTCTTTTCATGAACCACACATGGATCCACCGGTGTCATTGCATGTCTGTTCTTTTCATGAACCACACCTAGTGTCATTGCATGTCAGTTCTTTTCATGAACCACATAAGGATCCACTAGTGTCATTGCATGTCTGTTCTTCTCACAAACCACATAAGGATCCAATAGTGTCATTGCATGTCTGTTCTTTTCATGAACCACACCCAGTGTCATTGCATGTGTGTTCCTCTAGACAAACCACATAAGGATCCACCGGTGTCATTGCATGTCTGTTCTTTTCATGAACCACATGGATCCACCGGTGTCATTGCATGTCTGTTCTTTTCATGAACCACACCCAGTGTCATTGCATGTCAGTTCTTTTCATGAACCACATAACGATCCAATAGTGTCACTTCATGTCTATTCTTTTCATGAGCCACATAAGGATCCACCGGTGTCATTGGATGTGTGTTGTTCTCATGAACCACATATGGATCCACCGTGTCATTGCATATGTCATTCCTCAAAACAAACCACATAAGGATCCACTAGTGTCATTGCATGTTTGTTCTTTTCATGAACCACACCCAGTGTCATTGCATGTGTGTTCTTCGAAACAAACCACATAAGGATCCACCAGTGTCATTGCATGTCTGTTCTTTTCATGAACCACACCCGGTGTCATTGCATTTGTATTCCTCTAGACAGACCACATAAGGATCCACCGGTGTCTTGCATGTCGGTTCTTTTCATGAACCACATAAGGATCCACCAGTGTCATTGGATGTGTGTTCTTCTCATGAACCACACATGGATCCACCGGTGTCATTGCATGTCTGTTCCTCTAAACAAACCACATAAGGATCCACCAGTGTCATTGCGTGTCTGATCTTTTCATGAACCACACCCAGTGTCATTGCACGTGTGTTCTTCTAAAAAAGCACATAAGTCATTGCATTTCTATTCTTTTCATGAACCACACCCAGTGTCATTGCATGTGTGTTCCTCTAGACAAACCACATAAGGATCCTCCGGTGTCACTCCATGTCTGTTCTTTTCATGAACCAAATAAGGATCCACCAGTGTAATTGGATGTGTGTTCTTCTCATCAACCACACATGCATCCACCGGTGTCATTGCATGTCTGTTCCTCTAAACAAACCACATAAGGATCCACCAGTGTCATTGCATGTCTGTTCTTTTCATGAAATACACCCAGTGCCATTGCATGTGTGTTCTTCTAATGAAACCACATAACCCATTGCATGTCTATTCTTTTCATGAACCACACCTGGTGCCATTGCATGTGTGTTCCACTAGACAAACCACATAAGGATCCACCGGTGTCAATGCAGGTCTGTTCCTTTCATGAACCACATAAGGATCCACCAGTGTCATTGGATGTGTGTTCTTCTCATGAACCACACATGGATCCAACACTGTCATTGCATGTATGTTCTTTTCAGGAACCACAGCTAGATTCATTGCATGTCTGTTACTTCCATAAACCACACATGGATCCACCGGTGTCATTGCATGTCTTTTCTTTTCATGAACCACACCCAGTATCATTGCATGTCAGTTCTTTTCATGAACCACACCCAGTGTCTTTGCATGTCAGTTCTTTTCATGAACCACATAATGATCCACTAGTGTCATTGCATGTCTGTCCTTCTCACAAACCACATAAGGATCCACCAGTGTTATTGCATGTCTGTTCTTTTCATGAACCACACCTAGTGTCAGTGCATGTGTGTTCCTCTAGACAAACCACATAAGGATCCACCGGTGTCACTGCATGTTTGTTCTTTTCATGAACCACACATGGATCCACCGGTGTCATTGCATGTCTGTTCTTTTCATTAACCACACCTATTGTCATTGCATGTCAGTTCTTTTCATGAACCACATCAGGATCCACCAGTGTCATTGCATGTCTATTCTTCTCACAAACCACATAAGGATCCAACAGTGTCATTGCATGTCTGTTCTTTTCATGAACACACCCAGTGTCATTGCATGTGTGTTCCTGTAGACAAACAACATAAGGATCCACCGGTGTCCCTGCATGTTTGTTCTTTTCATGAACCACACATGGATCCACCGGTGTCATTGCATGTCTGTTCTTTTCATGAACCACACCCAGTGTCATTGCATGTCAGTTCTTTTCATGAACCACATAACTATCCAACAGTGTCACTTCATGTCTGTTCTTTTCATGAACCACATAAGGATCCACCGGTGTCATTGGATGTGTGTTGTTCTCATTAAACCAGACATGGATCCACCGGTGTCATTGCATGTCTGTTCCTCTAAACAAACCACATAAGGATCCACTAGTGTCATTGCATGTCTGTTCTTTTCATGAACCACACCCAGTGTCATTGCATGTGTGTTCTTCGAAACAAACAACATAAGGATCCACCAGTGTCATTGCATGTCTATTCTTTTCATGAACCACACCCGGTGTCATTGCATGTGTGTTCCTCTAGACAGACCACATAAGGATCCACCGGTGTCACTGCATGTCTGTTCTTTTCATGAACCACATAAGGATCCACCAGTGTCATTGGATGTGTGTACTTCTCATGAACAACAC
This sequence comes from Avena insularis, assembly GCA_023614405.1. NCBI lineage: Eukaryota > Viridiplantae > Streptophyta > Magnoliopsida > Poales > Poaceae > Avena > Avena insularis. Next base: position 215,919,642 of record CM042688.1, on the reverse strand, counting down.
GTGGATCCACCGGTGTCATTGCATTTCTGTTCCTCTAAACAAACCACATAAGGATCCACCAGTGTCATTGCATGTCTGTTCTTTTCATGAACCACACCTAGTGTCATTGCATGTGTGTTCTTCTTAACAAACCACATAAGGATCCACGGTGTCATTGCATGTCATTCTTTTCATGAACCACACGGTGTCATTGCATGTCCGTTCTTTTCATGAACCACAGCTAGAGTCATTGCATGTACATTACTTCCATAAACCACACATAGATCCACCGGTGCCATTGCATGTACATTCTTTTCATGAACCACACTCAGTGTCATTGCATGTCAGTTCTTTTCATGAACCACACCCAGTGTCATTGCATGTCAGTTCTTCTCATGAACCACATAAGGATCCACCAGTGTCATTGCATGTCAGTTCTTCTCACAAACCACATAAGGACCCACCAGTGTCATTGCATGTCTGTTCTTTTCACGAACCACACCTAGTGTCATTGCATGTGTGTTCCTCTAGACAAACCACATAAGGATCCACCAGTGTTATTGCATGTATACATTCTTTTCATGAACCACGGCCGGTGTCATTGCATGTGTGTTCTTCTAAACAAATGACATAAGGATCCACCAGTGTCATTGCATGTCTGTTGTTTTCATGAACCACACCTAGTGTCATTGCCTGTCAGTTCTTTTCGTGAACCACACCCAGTGTCATTGCATGTCAGTTCTTTTCATAAACCACATAAGGATCCACCAGTGTCATTGCATGTATGTTCTTCTCACAAACCACATAAGGACCCACCAGTGTCATTGCATGTCTGTTCTTTTCATGAACCACATCCAGTGCCATTGCATGTGTGTTTCTATCAACAAACCACATAAGGATCCACCGGTGTCACTTAATGTCTGTTCTTTTCATGAACCACACATGGATCCTCCGGTGTCATTGCATGTCTGTTCTTTTCATGAACCACACCCAGTGTCATTGCATGTCCGTTCTTTTCATGAACCACATAAGGATCCACCAGTGTCATTGCATGTCTGTTCTTCTCACAAATTACGTATGGATCCACCTAGTGTGATTGCATGTCTGTTCTTTTCATGAACCACACCCGGTGTCATTGCATGTGTGTTCCTCTAGACAGACCACATAAGGATCCACTAGTGTTAATGCATGTCTGTTCTTTTCATGAACCACATAAGGATCCACCAGTGTCATTGGATGTTAGTTCTTCTCATGAACCTCACATGGATCCACTGGTGCCATTGCATGTATGTTCCTCTAAATAAACCACATAAGGATCCACCAGTGTCATTGCATGTATGTTCTTTTCATGAACCACACCCAGTGTCATTGTATGTGTGTTCTTCTAAACACACCACATAAGTCATTGCATGTCTGTTCTTTTCATGAACCACACCCGGTGTGATTGCATGTGTGTTCCTCTAGACAAACCACTTAAGGATCCACCGGTGTCACTGCATGTCTATTCTTTTCATGAACGACATAAGGATCCACGAATGTCATTGGATGTGTGTTCTTCTCATGAACCACACATGGATCCACCAGTGTCATTGCATGTCTGTTCCTCTAAACAAACCACATAAGGATCCACCAGTGTCACTCCATGTCTGTTCTTTTCACGAACCACACCCAATGTTATTGCATGTGTGTTCTTCTTGACAAACCACATAAGGATCCACCAGTGTCATTGCATGTATGTTCTTTTCATGAAGCACACTCGGTGTAATTGCATGTCCGTTCTTTTCATGAACCACAGCTAGAGGCATTGCATGTCTGTTACTTCCATAAACCACACATGGATCCACCGGTGTCATTGCCTGTCTGTTCTTTTCATGAACCACACCCAGTGTCATTGCATGTCAGTTCTTTTCATGAACCACACCTAGTGTCATTGCATGTCAGTTCTTTTCATGAACCACATAAGGATCCACCAGTGTCATTGCAAGTCTGTTCTTCTCACAAACCACATAAGGAACCACCAGTGTCATTGGATGTCTGTTCTTTTCACGAACCACACCAAGTGTCATTACATGTGTGTTCCTCTAGACAAACCACATAAGGATCCACCAGTGTCATTGCATGTCTGTTCTTTTCATGAACCACACCCAGTGTCATTGCATGTGGGTTCTTCTAAACAAACGACATAAGGATCCACCAGTGTCATTGCATGTCCGTTCTTTTCATGAACCACACCGAGTGTCGTTGCATGTCAGTTCTTTTCATGAACCACACCCAGTGTCATTGGATGTCAGTTCTTTTCATGAACCACATAAGGATCCACTAGTGTCATTGCATGTTTGTTCTTCTCATAAACCACATAAGGACCCACCAGTGTCATTGCATGTCTGTTCTTTTCATGAACCACACCCAGTGTCATTGCATGTGTATTCCTCTAGACAAAACACATAAGGATCCACCAGTGTCACTGCATGTTTGTTCTTTTCATGAACCACACATGGATCCACCGTGTCATTGCATGTCTGTTCTTTTCATGAACCACACCTAGTGTCATTGCATGTCAGTTCTTTTCATGAACCACATAAGGATCCACCGGTGTGATTGGATGGGTGTTGTTCTCATGAACCAGACATGGATCCACCGGTGTCATTGCATGTCTGTTCCTCTAAACAAACCACATAAGGATCCACCAGTGTCATTGCATTTCTATTCTTTTCATGAACCACACCCAGTGTCATTGCATGTGTGTTCTTTGAAACAGACCACAAAAGGATCCACCAGTTTCATTGCATGTTTGTTCTTTTCATGAACCACACCCGGTGTCAGTGCATGTGTGTTCCTCTAGACAAACCACATAAGGATCCACCGGTGTCACTGCATGTTTGTTCTTTTCATGAACCACACATGGATCCACCGGTGTCATTGCATGTCTGTTCTTTTCATTAACCACACCTAGTGTCATTGCATGTCTATACTTCTCACAAACCACATAAGGATCCAACAGTGTCATTGCATGTCTGTTCTTTTCATGAACACACCCAGTGTCATTGCATGTGTTTTCCTCTAGACAAACAACATAAGGATCCACCGGTGTCCCTGCATGTTTGTTCTTTTCATGAACCACACATGGATCCACCGGTGTCATTGCATGTCTGTTCTTTTCATGAACCACACCCAGTGTCACTTCATGTCAGTTCTTTTCATGAACCACATAACGATCCAACAGTGTCACTTCATGTCTGTTCTTTTCATGAACCACATAAGGATCCACCGGTGTCATTGGATGTGTGTTGTTCTCATTAAACCAGACATGGATCCACCGGTGTCATTGCATGTCTGTTCCTCTAAACAAACCACATAAGGATCCACTAGTGTCATTGCATGTCTGTTCTTTTCATGAACCACACCCAGTGTCATTGCATGTGTGTTCTTCGAAACAAACAACATAAGGATCCACCAGTGTCATTGCATGTCTATTCTTTTCATGAACCACACCCGGTGTCATTGCATGTGTGTTCCTCTAGACAGACCACATAAGGATCCACCGGGGTCACTGCATGTCTGTTCTTTTCATGAACCACATAAGGATCCACCAGTGTCATTGGATGTGTGTACTTCTCATGAACAACACATGGATCCACCGGTGTCATTGCATGTCTGTTCCTCTAAACAAACCACATAAGGATCCACCAGTGTCATTGCATGTCTGTTCTTTTCATGAACCACACCTAGTGTCATTGCATGTGTGTTCTTCTTAACAAACCACATAAGGATCCACCAGTGTCATTGCATGTCTGTTCTTTTCATGAACCACACCCGGTGTCATTGCATGTCTGTTCTTTTCATGCACCACAGCTAGAGTCATTGCATGTCTGTTACTTCCATAAACCACACATAGATCCACCGGTGCCATTGCATGTCTGTTCTTTTCATGAACCACACTCAGTGTCATTGCATGTCAATTCTTTTCATGAACCACACCCAGTGTCATTGCATGTCAGTTCTTCTCATGAACCACATAAGGATCCACCAGTGTCATTGCATGTCTGTTCTTCTCACAAACCACATAAGGACCCACCAGTGTCATTGCATGTCTGTTCTTTTCACGAACCACACCTAGTGTCATTGCATGTGTGTTCCTCTAGACAAACCACATAAGGATCCACCAGTGTTATTGCATGTCTGTTCTTTTCATGAACCACAGCCAGTGTCATTGCATGTGTGTTCTTCTAAACAAATGACATAAGGATCCACCAGTGTCATTGCATGTTTGTTGTTTTCGTGAACCACACCTAGTGTCATTGCCTGTCAGTTCTTTTCGTGAACCACACCCAGTGTCATTGCATGTTAGTTCTTTTCATAAACCACATAAGGATCCACCAGTGTCATTGCATGTATGTTCTTCTCACAAACCACATAAGGACCCACCAGTGTCATTGCATGTCTGTTCTTTTCATGAACCACATCCAGTGCCATTGCATGTGTGTTTCTATCAACAAACCACATAAGGATCCACCGGTGTCACTGCATGTCTGTTCTTTTCATGAACCACACATGGATCCTCCGGTGTCATTGCATGTTTGTTCTTTTCATGAACCACACCCAGTGTCATTGCATGTCCGTTCTTTTCATGAACCACATAAGGATCCACCAGTGTCATTGCATGTCTGTTCTTCTCACAAATTACGTATGGATCCACCTAGTGTGATTGCATGTCTGTTCTTTTCATGAACCACACCCGGTGTCATTGCATGTGTGTTCCTCTAGACATACCACATAAGGATCCACTAGTGTCAATGCATGTCTATTCTTTTCATGAACCACATAAGGATCAACCAGTGTCATTGGATGTTAGTTCTTCTCATGAACCACACATGGATCCACTGGTGCCATTGCATGTATGTTCCTCTAAATAAACCACATAAGGATCCACCAGTGTCATTGCATGTATGTTCTTTTCATGAACCACACCCAGTGTCATTGCATGTTAGTTCTTTTCATGAACCACACCTAGTGTCATTGCATGTCAGTTCTTTTCATGAATCACATAAGGATCCACCAGTGTCATTGCAAGTCTGTTCTTCTCACAAACCACATAAGGAACCACCAGTGTCATTGCATGTCTGTTCTTTTCATGAACCACACCCAGTGTCATTGGATGTGTGTTCTTCTAAACAAATGACATAAGGATCCACCAGTGTCATTGCATGTCTTTTGTTTTCATGAACCACACCTAGTGTCATTGCATGTCAGTTCTTTTCGTGAACCACACCCAGTGTTATTGCATGTCAGTTCTTTTCATAAACCACATAAGGATCCACCAGTGTCATTGCATGTATGTTCTTCTCACAAACCACATAAGGACCCACCAGTGTCATTGCATGTCTGTTCTTTTCATGAACCACATCCAGTGCCATTGCATGTGTGTTTCTATCAACAAACCACATAAGGATCCACCGGTGTCACTGCATGTCTGTTCTTTTCATGAACCACACATGGATCCTCCGGTGTCATTGCATGTCTGTTCTTTTCATGAACCACACCTAGTGTCATTGCATGTCCGTTCTTTTCATGAACCACATAAGGATCCACCATTGTCATTGCATGTCTGTTCTTCTCACAAATTACGTATGGATCCACCTAGTGTGATTGCATGTCTGTTCTTTTCATGAACCACACCCGGTGTCATTGCATGTGTGTTCCTCTAGACAGACCACATAAGGATCCACTAGTGTTAATGCATGTCTGTTCTTTTCATGAACCACATAAGGATCCACCAGTGTCATTGGATGTTAGTTCTTCTCATGAACCTCACATGGATCCATTGGTGCCATTGCATGTATGTTCCTCTAAATAAACCACATAAGGATCCACCAGTGTCATTGCATGTATGTTCTTTTCATGAACCACACCCAGTGTCATTGTATGTGTGTTCTTCTAAACACACCACATAAGTCATTGCATGTCTGTTCTTTTCATGAACCACACCCGGTGTGATTGCATGTGTGTTCCTCTAGACAAACCACATAAGGATCCACCGGTGTCACTGCATGTCTATTCTTTTCATGAACGACATAAGGATCCACCAATGTCATTGGATGTGTGTTCTTCTCATGAACCACACATGGATCCACCAGTGTCATTGCATATACATTCCTCTAAACAAACCACATAAGGATCCACCAGTGTCACTCCATGTCTGTTCTTTTCACGAACCACACCCAATGTTATTGCATGTGTGTTCTTCTTGACAAACCACATAAGGATCCACCAGTGTCATTGCATGTATGTTCTTTTCATGAAGCACACTCGGTGTAATTGCATGTCCGTTCTTTTCATGAACCACAGCTAGAGGCATTGCATGTCTGGTACTTCCATAAACCACACATGGATCCACCGGTGTCATTGCCTGTCTGTTCTTTTCATGAACCACACCAAGTGTCATTGCATGTCAGTTCTTTTCATGAACCACACCTAGTGTCATTGCATGTCAGTTCTTTTCATGAACCACATAAGGATCCACCAGTGTCATTGCAAGTCTGTTCTTCTCACAAACCACATAAGGAACCACCAGTGTCATTGCATGTCTGTTCTTTTCACGAACCACACCAAGTGTCATTACATGTGTGTTCCTCTAGACAAACCACATAAGGATCCACCAGTGTCATTGCATGTCTGTTCTTTTCATGAACCACACCCAGTGTCATTGCATGTGGGTTCTTCTAAACAAACGACATAAGGATCCACCAGTGTCATTGCATGTCTGTTCTTTTCATGAACCACACCGAGTGTCGTTGCATGTCAGTTCTTTTCATGAACCACACCAAGTGTCATTGGATGTCAGTTCTTTTCATGAACCACATAAGGATCCACTAGTGTCATTGCATGTCTGTTCTTCTCATAAACCACATAAGGACCCACCAGTGTCATTGCATGTCTGTTCTTTTCATGAACCACACCCAGTGTCATTGCATGTGTATTCCTCTAGACAAAACACATAAGGATCCACCAGTGTCACTGCATGTTTGTTCTTTTCATGAACCACACATGGATCCACCGTGTCATTGCATGTCTGTTCTTTTCATGAACCACACCTAGTGTCATTGCATGTCAGTTCTTTTCATGAACCACATAAGGATCCACCGGTGTGATTGGATGGGTGTTGTTCTCATGAACCAGACATGGATCCACCGGTGTCATTGCATGTCTGTTCCTCTAAACAAACCACATAAGGATCCACCAGTGTCATTGCATTTCTATTCTTTTCATGAACCACTCCCAGTGTTATTGCATGTGTGTTCTTTGAAACAGACCACAAAAGGATCCACCAGTTTCATTGCATGTTTGTTCTTTTCATGAACCACACCTGGTGTCATTGCATTTGTGTTCCTCTAGACAGACCACATAAGGATCCACCGGTGTCACTGCATGTCTGTTCTTTTCATGAACCACATAAGGATCCACCAGTGTCATTGGATGTGTGTACTTCTCATGCACCACACATGGATCCACCGGTGTCATTGCATGTCTGTTCCTCTAAACAAACCACATAAGGATCCACTAGTGTCATTGCACGTCTGTTCTTTTCATGAACCACACCTAGTGTCATTGCATGTGTGTTCTTCTTAATAAACCACATAAGGATCCACCGGTGTCACTGGATGTCTGTTCTTTTCATGAACCACATAAGGATCCACCAGTGTCATTGGATGTGTGGCCTTCTCATGAACCACACACGGATCCACCAATGTCATTGCATGTATGTTGCTCTAAACAAACCACATAAGGATCCACCAGTGTCATTGCATGTCTATTATTTTCATGAACCATAGCTAGTGACATTGCATGTGTGTTCTTCTAAACACACCACATAAGTCATTGCATGTCTGTTCTTTTCATGAACCACATCCGGTGTCATTGCATGTGTGTTCCTCTAGACAGACCACATAAGGATCCACCGGTGTCACTGCATGTCAGTTCTTTTCTTGAACCACATAAGGATCCACCAGTGTCATTGGATGTGTGTTCTTCTCATGAACCACACATGGATCCACCGGTGTCATTGCATGTCTGTTCCTCTAAACAAACCACATAAGGATTCACCAGTGTCATTGCGTGTCTGTTCTTTTCATGAACAACACCAAGTGTCATTGCACTCGTGTTCTTCTAAAAAAACCAGATAAGTCATTGAATTTCTGTTCTTTTCATGAACCACACCCAGTGTCATTGCATGTATGTTCCTCTAGACAAACCACATAAGGATCCACCGGTGTCACTACATGTCTGTTCTTGTCATGAACCACATAAGGATCAACCAGTGTAATTGGATGTGTGTTCTTCTCATCAACCACACATGCATCCACCGGTGTCATTGCATGTCTGTTCCTCTAAACAAACCACATAAGGATCCACCAGTGTCATTGCATGTCTGTTATTTTCATGAACCACACCAAGTGCCATTGCATGTGTGTTCTTCTAAACAAACCACATAACCCATTGCATGTCTATTCTTTTCATGAACGACACCCAGTGCCATTGCATGTGTGTTCTTCTAGACAAACCACATAAGGATCCACCGGTGTCAATGCATGTCTGTTCTTTTCATGAACCACATAAGGATCCACCAGTGTCATTGGATGTGTGTTCTTCTCATGAACCACACATGGATCCACCGGTGTCATTGCATGTATGTTCTTTTGAGGAACCACAACTAGAGTCATTGGATGTCTGTTACTTCCATAAACCACACATGGATCCACTGGTGTCATTGCATGTCTGTTCTTTTCATGAACCACACCCAGTATCATTGCATGTCAGTTCTTTTCATGAACCACACCTAGTGTCATTGCATGTCAGTTCTTTTCATGAACCACATAAGGATCCACTAGTGTCATTGCATGTCTGTTCTTCTCACAAACCACATAAGGATCCACCAGTGTCATTGCATGTCTGTTATTTTCATGAACCACACCTAGTGTCATTGCATGTGTGTTCCTCTAGACAAACCACATAAGGATCCACCGGTGTCACTGCATGTTTGTTCTTTTCATGAACCACACATGGATCCACCGGTGTCATTGCATGTCCGTTCTTTTCATGAACCACACCTAGTGTCATTGCATGTCAGTTCTTTTCATGAACCACATAAGGATCCACTAGTGTCATTGCATGTCTGTTCTTCTCACAAACCGAATAAGGATCCAACACTGTCATTGAAAGTATGTTCTTTTCATGAACCACACCCAGTGTCATTGCATGTGTGTTCCTCTAGACAAACCACATAAGGATCCACCGGTGTCACTGCATGTCTGTTCTTTTCATGAACCACACATGGATCCACTGGTGTCATTGCATGTCTGTTCTTTTCATGAACCACACCAGTGTCATTGCATGTCAGTTCTTTTCATGAACCACATAAGGATCCAACAGTGTCACTTCATGTCTGTTCTTTTCATGAACCACATAAGGATCCACCGGTGTCATTGGATGTGTGTTGTTCTCATGAACCAGACATGGATCCACCGGTGTCATTGCATGTCTGTTCCTCTAAACAAACCACATAAGGATCCACCAGTGTCATTGCATGTCTGTTCTTTTCATGAACCACACCAGTGTCATTGCATGTGTGTTCTTCGAAACTAACCACATAAGGATCCACCAGTGTCATTGCATGTCTGTTCTTTTCATGAACCACACCCGGTGTGATTGCATGTGTGTTCCTCTAGATAGACCACATAAGGATCCACCGGTGTCACTGCATGTCTGTTCTTTTCATGAACCACATAAGGATCCACCAGTGTCATTGGATGTGTGTTCTTCTCATGAACCACACATGGATCCACCGGTGTCCTTGCATGTCTGTTCCTCTAAACAAACCACATAAAGATCCACCAGTGTCATTGCGTGTCTGTTCTTTTCATGAACCACACCCAGTGTCATTGCACATGTGTTCTTCTAAAAAAAACCACATAAGTCATTGCATTTCTGTTCTTTTCATGAACCACACCCAGTGTCATTGCATGTGTGTTCCTCTAGACAAACCACATAAGGATCCACCGGTGTCACTCCATGTCTGTTCTTTTCATGAACCACATAAGGATCCACCAGTTTAATTGGATGTGTGTTCTTCTCATCAACCACACATGCATCCACCGGTGTCATTGCATGTCTGTTCCTCTAAACAAACCACATGAGGATCCACCAGTGTCATTGCATGTATGTTCTTTTTGTGAAATACACCCAGTGCCATTGCATGTGTGTTCTTCTAAACAAACCACATAACCCATTGCATGTTTATTTTTTTTCATGAACCACACCCGGTTCCATTGCATGTGTGTTCCTCTAGACAAACCACATATGGATCCACCGGTGTCAATGCAGGTCTGTTCTTTTCATGAACCACATAAGGATCCACCAGTGTCATTGGATGTGTGTTCTTCTCATGAACCACACATGGATCCACTGGTGTCATTGCATGTATGTTCTTTTCAGGAACCACAGCTAGAGTCATTGCATGTCTGTTACTTCCATAAACCACACATGGATCCACCGGTGTCATTGCATGTCTGTTCTTTTCATGAACCACACCCAGTGTCATTGCATGTCAGTTCTTTTCATGAACCACACCCAGTGTCATTGCATGTCAGTTCTTTTCATGAACCACATAAGGATCCACTAGTGTCATTGCATGTCTGTTCTTCTCCCAAACCACATAAGGCTCCACCAGTGTCATTGCATGTCTGTTCTTGTCTTGAACCACACCTAGTGTCATTGCATGTGTGTTCCTCTAGACAAACCACATAAGGATCCACCGGTGTCACTGCATGTTTGTTCTTTTCATGAACCACACATGGATCCACCGGTGTCATTGCATGTTTGTTCTTTTCATGAACCACACCTAGTGTCATTGCATGTCAGTTCTTTTCATGAACCACATAACGATCCACCAGTGTCATTGCATGTCTGTTCTTCTCACAAACCACATAAGGATCCAACAGTGTCATTGCATGTTTGTTCTTTTCATGAACCACACCTAGTGTCATTGCATGTGTGTTCCTCTAGACAAACTACATAAGGATCCACCGGTGTCACTGCATATTTGTTCTTTTCATGAACCACACATGATTCCACCGGTGTCATTGCATGTTTGTTCTTTTCATGAACCACACTCAGTGTTATTGCATGTCAGTTCTTTTCGTGAACCACATAAGGATCCAACAGTGTCACTTCATATATGTTCTTTTCATGAACCACGTAAGGATCCACCGATGTCATTGGATGTGTGTTGTTCTCATGAACCATACATGGATCCACCGGTGTCATTGCATGTCTGTTCCTCTAAACAAACCACATAAGGATCCACCAGTGGCATTGCATGTCTATTCTTTTCATGAACCACACCCCGTGTCATTGCATGTGTGTTCTTCAAAACAAACCACATAAGGATCCACCAGTGTCATTGCATGTCTGTTCTTTTCATGAACCACACCCGGTGTCATTGCATGTGTGTTCCTCTAGACAGACCACATAAGGATCCACCAGTGTCACTGCATGTTTATTCTTTTCATGAACCACATAAGGATCCACCAGTGTCATTGGATGTGTGTACTTCTCATGAACCACACATAGATCCACCGGTGTCATTTCATGTCTTTTCCTCTAAACAAACCACATAAGGATCCACTAGTGTCATTGCATGTCTGTTCTTTTCATGATACACACCCAGTGTCATTGCATGTGTGTTCTTCTTAACAAACCACATAAGGATCCACCAGTGTCATTGCATGTCTGTTCTTTTCATGAACAACACCCTATGTCATTGCATGTCTGTTCTTTTCATGAACCACAGCTAGAGTCATTCCATGTCTGTTACTTCCATAAACCACACATGGATCCACCGGTGTCATTGCATGTCTGTTCTTTTCATGAACCACACTCAGTGTCATTGCATGTCAGTTCTTTTCATGAACCACACCCAGTGTCATTGCATGTCAGTTCTTCTCATGAACCACATAAGGATCCACCAGTTTCATTGCATGTTTGTTCCTCTAAACAAACCACATAAGGATCCACCAGTGTCATTGCATGTCTGTTCTTTTCACGAACCACACCAAGTGTTATTGCATGTGTATTCTTCTTGACAAACCACATAAGGATCCACCAGTGTCATTGCATGTCTTTTCTTTTCATGAACCACACCCTGTGTCATTGCATGTCCGTTCTTTTCATGAACCACAACTAGAGTCATTGCATGTCTGTTACTTCCATAAACCACACATCGATCCACCGCTGTCATTGCATGTCTGTTCTTTTCATGAACCACACCCAGTGTCATTGCATGTCAGTTCTTTTCATGAACCACACCTAGTGTCATTGCATGTCAGTTCTTTTCATGAATCACATAAGGATCCACCAGTGTCATTGCAAGTCTGTTCTTCTCACACACCACATAAGGAACCACCAGTGTCATTGCATGTCTGTTCTTTTAACGAACCACACCTAGTGTCATTGCATGTGTCTTCCTCTAGACAAACCACATAAGGATCCACTAGTGTCATTGCATGTCTGTTCTTTTCATGAACCACACCCAGTGTCATTGCATGTGTGTTCTTCTAAACAAACGACAAAAGGATCCACCAGTGTCATTGCATGTCTGTTCTTTTCATGAACCACACCCAGTGTCATTGCATGTCAGTTCTTTTCATGAACCACACCTAGTGTCATTGCATGTCAATTCTTTTCATGAACCACATAAGGATCCACTAGTGTCATTGCATGTCTGTTCTTCTCACAAACCACATAAGGACCCACCAGTGTCATTGCATGTCTGTTCTTTTCATGAACCACACCCAGTGTCATTGCATGTGTATTCCTCTAGACAAACCACATAAGGATCTACCGGTTTCACTGCATTTCTGTTCTTTTCATGAACCACACATGGATCCACCGGTGTAATTGCATGTCTATTCCTCTAAACAAACCACATAAGGATCCACCAGTGTCATTGCATGTCTGTTCTTTTCATGAACCACACCAAGTGTCATTGCATGTGTGTTATCCTAAACAAACCACATAAATCATTGCATGTCTGTTCTTTTCATGAACCACACCCGTGTCATTGCATGTGTGTTCTTCTAGACAGACCACATAAGGATCCACCGGTGTCATTGCATGTCTGTTCATTTCATGAACCACATAAGGATCCACTAGTTTCATTGGATGTGTGTTCTTCTCATGAACAACACATGGATCCACCAGTGTCATTGCATGTCTGTTCCTCTAAACAAACCACATAAGGATCCACCAGTGTCATTGCATGTCTGTTCTTTTCGTGAACCACACCCAGTGTCATTTCATGTGTGTTCTTCTAAACAAACAGAATAAGTCATTGCATTTCTGTTCTTTTCATGAACCACACCCAGTGTCATTGCATGTGTGTTCCTCTAGACAAACCACATAAGGATCCACCGGTGTCACTGCATGTCTGTTTTTTTCATGAACCACATAAGGATCCACTAGTGTAATTGGATGAGTTTTCTTCTCATTAACCACACATGCATCCACCGGTGTCATTGCATGTCTGTTCCTCTAAACAAACCACATAAGGATCCACCTGTGTCATTGCATGTCTGTTCTTTTCATGAAATACACCAGTGCCATTGCATGTGTGTTCTTCTAAACAAACCACATAACCCATTGCATGTCTATTCTTTTCATGAACCACACCCGGTGCCATTGCATGTGTGTTCCTTTAGGCAAACCACATAAGGATCCACCGGTGTCAATGCATGTCTGTTCTTTTCATGAACCACATAAGGATCCACCAGTGTCATTGGATGTGTGTTCTTGTCATGAACCACACATGGATCCACCGGTGTCATTGCATGTATGTTCTTTTCAGGAACCACAACTAGAGTCATTGCATGTCTGTTACTTCCATAAACCACACATGGATTCACCGGTGTCATTGCATGTCTGTTCTTTTCATGAACCAGACCCAGTGTCATTGCATGTCCATTCTTTTCATGACCCACACCTAGTGTCATTGCATGTCAGTTCTTTTCGTGAACCACATAAGGATCCACCAGTGTCATTGCAAGTCTGTTCTTCTCACAAACCACATAAGGAATCACCAGTGTCATTGCATGTCTGTTCTTTTCACGAACCACGCCTAGTGTCATTGCATGTGTGTTCCTCTAGACAAACCACATAAGGATCCACCAGTGTCATTGCATGTCTGTTCTTTTCATGAACCACACCCAGTGTCATTGCATGTCAGTTCTATTCGTGAACCACACCCAGTGACATTGCATGTCAGTTCTTTTCATGAACCACATAAGGATCCACCAGTGTCATTGCATGTCTGTTCTTCTCGGAAACCACATAAGGACCCACCAGTGTCATTGCATGTCTGTTCTTTTCATCAACCACACCCAGTGTCATTGCATGTGTATTCCTCTAGACAAACCACATAAGGATCCAATGGTGTCACTGCATTTTTGTTCTTTTCATGAACAACACATGGATCCACGGTGTAATTGCATGTCTGTTCTTTTCATGAGCCACACCCAGTGTCATTGCATGTTAGTTCTTTTCGTGAACCACATAAGGATCCACCAGTGTCATTGCATGTCTGTTCTTCTCACAAACCACATATGATTCCACCTAGTGTGATTGCATGTCTGTTCTTTTCATGAACCACACCCGGTGTCATTGCATGTTTGTTCCTCTAGACAGACCACATAAGGATCCACTAGTGTCACTGCATGTCTGTTCTTTTCATGAACCACATAAAGATCCACCAGTGTCATTGGATGTGTGTTCTTCTCATGAACCACACATGGATCCACCGGTGTCATTACATGTATGTTCCTCTAAACAAACCACATAAGGATCCCCCAGTGTCATTGCATGTCTGTTCTTTTCATGAACCACACAAGGTGTCATTGCATGTCTGTTCTTTTCATGAACCACACCCGGTGTCATTGCATGTGTGTTCCTCTAGACAGACCACATAAGGATCCACTAGTGTCACTTCATGTCTGTTATTTTCATGGACCACATAAAGATCCACTGGTGTCATTGCATGTGTGTTCTTCTCATGAACCACACATGGATCCACCGGTGTCATTACATGTATGTTCCTCTAAACAAACCACATAAGGATCCCCAGTGTCATTGCATGTCTGTTCTTTTCATGAACCACACCCAGTGTCATTGCATGTGTGTTTTTCTAAACACACCACATAAGTCATTGCATGTCTGTTCTTTTCATGAACCACACCCGGTGCCATTGCATGTGTGTTCCTCTAGATAGACCACACATGGATCCACCGGTGTCATTGCATGTCTGTTCTTTTCATGAACCACACCCATTGTCATTGCATGTCAGTTCTTTTCACGAATCACACCCAGTGTCATTGCATGTCAGTTCTTTTCATGAACCACATAAGGATCCACCAATGTCATTGCATGTCTGTTCTTCTCACAAACCACATAAGGATCCACCAGTGTCATTGCATGTCTATTCTTTTCATGAACCACACCCAATGTCATTGCATGTGTGTTCCTCTAGACAAACCAAATAAGGATCCACCGGTGTCACTACATGTCTGTTCTTTTCATGAACCACACATGGATCCACCGGTGTCATTGCATGTCTGTTCTTTTCATGAACCACACCCAGTGTCATTGCATGTCAGTTCTTTTCATGAACCACATAACGATCTACCAGTGTCATTGCATGTCTGTTATTCTCACAAACCACATATGGATCCACCTAGTGTGATTGCATGTCTGTTTTTTTCATCAACCACACCTAGTGTCATTGCATGTGTGTTCCTCTAGACAAACCACATAAGGATCCACGGTGTCCTTTGCACGTGTTCTTTTCATGAACCACATCAGGATCCACCGGTGTCATTGGATGTGTGTTCTTCTCATGAACCACACATGGATCCACTGGTGTCATTGCATGTCTATTCCTCTAAACAAACCACATAAGGATCCACAAGTGTCATTGCATGTCTGTTCTTTTCATGAACCACACCAAGTGTCATTGCATGTGTGTTATTCTAAACAAACCACATAAATCATTGCATGTCTGTTCTTTTCATGAACCACACCCGTGTCATTACATGTGTGTTCTTCTAGACAGACCACATAAGGATCCACCGGTGTCATTGCATGTCTGTTCATTTCATGAACCACATAAGGATCCACTAGTGTCATTGGATGTGTGTTCTTCTCATGAACCACACATGGATCCACCAGTGTCATTGCATGTCTGTTCCTCTAAACAAACCACATAAGGATCCACCAGTGTCATTGCATGTCTGTTCTTTTCATGAACCACACCCAGTGTCATTGCATCTGTGTTCTTATAAACAAACCACATAAGTCATTGAATTTCTGTTCTTTTCATGAACCACACCCAGTGTCATTGCATGTGTGTTCCTCTAGACAAACCACATAAGGATCCACCGGTGTCACTACATGTCTGTTCTTTTCATGAACCACATAAGGATCCACCAGTGTAATTGGATGTGTTTTCTTCTCATCAACCACACATGCATCCACCGGTGTCATTGCATGTCTGTTCCTCTAAACAAACCACATAAGGATCCACCTGTGTCATTGCATGTCTGTTCTTTGCATGAAATACACCCTGTGCCATTGCATGTGTGTTCTTCTAAACAAACCACATAACCCATTGCATGTCTATTCTTTTCATGAACCACACTCGGTGCCATTGCATGTGTGTTCCTCTATACAAACCACATAAGGATCCACCGGTGTCAATGCATGTCTGTTCTTTTCATGTACCACATAAGGGTCCACCAGTGTCATTGGATGTGTGTTCTTCTCATGAACCACACATGGATCCACCGGTGTCATTGCATATATGTTCTTTTCAGGAACCACAGCTAGAACCATTGCATGTCTGTTACTTCCATCAACCTCACATGGATTCACCGGTGTCATTGCATGTCTATTCTTTTCATGAACCACACCCAGTGTCCTTGCATGTCAGTTCTATTCATGAACCATACCTAGTGTCATTGCATGTCAGTTCTTTTGATGAACCACATAAGGATCCACCAGTGTCATTGCAAGTCTGTTCTTCTCACAAACCACATAAGGAACCACCAGTGTCATTGCATGTCTGTTCTTTTCACGAACCACACCTAGTGTCATTGCATGTGTGTTCCTCTAGACAAACCACATAAGGATCCACCAGTGTCATTGCATGTCTGTTCTTTCCATGAACCACACTAGTGTTATTTCATGTGTTTTCTTCTAAACAAACGACATAAGGATCCACCAGTGTCATTGCATGTCTGTTCTTTCCATGAACCACACCCAGTGTCATTGCATGTCAGTTCTTTTCGTGAACCACACCCAGTGTCATTGCATGTCAGTTCTTTTCATGAACCACATAAGGATCCACTAGTGTCATTGCATGTCTGTTCTTCTCACAAACCACATAAGGACCCACCAGCGTCATTGCATGTCTGTTCTTTTCACGAACCACACCCAGTGTCATTGCATGTGTATTCCTCTAGACAAACCACATAAGGATCCACCGGTGTCACTGCATTTCTGTTTTTTTCATGAACCACACATGGATCCATCGGTGTAATTGCATGTCTGTTCTTTTCATGAACCACACCCAGTGTCATTGGATGTTAGTTCTTTTCGTGAACCACATAAGGATCCACCAGTGTCATTGCATGTCTGTTCTTCTCACAAACCACATATGAATCCACCTAGTGTGATTGCATGTCTATTCTTTTCATGAACCACACCCGGTGTCATTGCATGTGTGTTCCTCTAGACATACCACATAAGGATCCACTAGTGTCACTGCATGTCTGTTCTTTTCATGAACCACATAAAGATCCACCAGTGTCATTGGATGTAGGTTCTTCTCATGAACCACACATGGATCCACCGGTGTCATTACATGTATGTTCCTCTAAACAAACCACATAAGGATCCCCCAGTGTCATTGCATGTCTGTTTTTTTCATGAACCACACCCAGTGTCATTGCATGTGTGTTCTTCTAAACACACCACATAAGTCATTGCATGTCTGTTCTTTTCATGAACCACACCCGGTGTCATTGCATGTGTGTTCCTCTAGACAGACCACACATGGATCCACCGGTGTCATTGCATGTCTGTTCTTTTCATGAACCACACCCAGTGTCATTGCATGTCAGTTCTTTTCACGAATCACACCCAGTGTCATTGGATGTCAGTTCTTTTCATGAACCACATAAGGATCCACCACTGTCATTGCATGTCTGTTCTTCTCACAAACCACATAAGGATCCACCAGTGTCATTGCATGTCTGTTCTTTTCATGAACCACACCCAATGTCATTGCATGTGTGTTCCTCTAGACAAACCACATAAGGATCCACCGGTGTCACTACATGTCTCTTCTTTTCATGAACCACACATGGATCCACCGGTGTCATTGCATGTCTGTTCTTTTCATGAACCACACCCAGTGTCATTGCATGTCAGTTCTTTTCATGAACCACATAAGGATCCACCAGTGTCATTGCATGTCTGTTCTTTTCACAAACCACATATGGATCCACCTAGTGTGATTGCATGTCTGTTTTTTTCATGAACCACACCCAGTGTTATTGCATGTGTGTCCCTCTAGACAAACCACATAAGGATCCACCATTGTCACTACATGTCTGTTCTTTTCATGAACCACATAAGGATCCACCGGTGTCATTGGATGTGTGTTCTTCTCATTAACCACACATGGATCCATTGGTGTCATTGCATGTCTATTCCTCTAAACAAACCACATAAGGATCCACCAGTGTCATTGCATGTCTGTTATTTTCATGAACCACACCAAGTGTCATTGCATGTGTGTTATTCTAAACAAACCACATAAATCATTGCATGTTTGTTCTTTTCAGAACCACACCCGTGTCATTGCATGTGTGTTCTTCTAGACAGACCACATAAGGATCCACCGGTGTCATTGCATGTTTGTTCATTTCATGAACCACATAAGGATCCAGTAGTGTCATTGGACGTGTGTTCTTCTCATGAACCACACATGGATCCACCGGTGTCATTGCATGTCTTCTCCTCTAAACAAACCACATAAGGATCCACCAGTGTCATTGCATGTTTGTTCTTTTCATGAACCACACCCAGTGTCATTGCATGTGTGTTCTTCTAAACAAACGACATAAGGATCCACCAGTGTCATTGAATGTCTGTTATTTTCATGAACCACACCCAGTGTCATTGCATGTCAGTTCTTTTTGTGAACCACACCCAGTGTCATTGCATGTCATTTCTTTTCATGAACCACATAAGGATCCACCAGTGTCATTGCATGTCTGTTCTTTTCATGAACCACACCCAGTGTCATTGCATGTCAGTTCTTTTCATGACACACACCTAGTGTCATTGCATGTCAGTTCTTTTCATGAACCACATAAGGATCCACCAGTGTCACTACATTTCTGTTCTTCTCACAAACCACATAAGGATCAACAAGTGTCATTGCATGTCTGTTCTTTTCATGAACCACACCTAGTGTCATTGCATGTGTGTTCCTCTAGACAAACCAAATAAGGATCGACCAGTGTCACTTCATGTCTGTTCTTTTCATGAACCACACATGTGTCCACCAGTGTCATCGCATGTCTGTTCTTTTCATGAACCACACCCAGTGTCATTGCATGTCAATTCTTTTCATGAACCACATAAGGACGCACCAGTGTCATTGCATATCTGTTCTTCTCACAAACCACATATGGATCCACCTTGTGTCATTGCATGTCTGTTCTTTTTACGAACCACACCCAGTGTCATTGCATGTGTGTTCCTCTAGACAAACCACATAAGGATCCACCAGTGTCCTTGCATGTCTCTTCTTTTCATGAACCACACCTAGTGTCATTTCTTTTCATGAACCACATAAGGATCCACCAGTGTCATTGCATGTCTATTCTTTTCATGAACCACACCCAGTGTCATTGCATGTCAGTTCTTTTCATGAAACACACCTAGTGTCATTGGATGTCAGTTCTTTTCATGAACCACATAAGGATCCACCAGTGTCATTGCATGTCTGTTCTTCTCACAAACCACACCCACTGTCATTGCATGTGTGTTCCTCTAGACAAACCACATAAGGATCCACCAGTGTCCTTGCATGTCTCTTCTTTTCATGAACCACACCTAGTGTCATTTCTTTTCATGAACCACATAAGGATCCACCAGTGTCATTGCATGTCTATTCTTTTCATGAACCACACCCAGTGTCATTGCATGTCAGTTCTTTTCATGAAACACACCTAGTGTCATTGGATGTCAGTTCTTTTCATGAACCACATAAGGATCCACCAGTGTCATTGCATGTCTGTTCTTCTCACAAACCACATAAGGATCCACCACTGTCATTGCATGCCTGTTCTTTTCATGAACCACACCTAGTGTCATTGCATGTGTGTTCCTCTAGACAAACCAAATAAGGATCGACCAGTGTCACTTCATGTCTGTTCTTTTCATGAACCACACATGTGTCCACCAGTGTCATCGCATGTCTGTTCTTTTCATGAACCACACCCAGTGTCATTGCATGTCAATTCTTTTCATGAACCACAAAAGGATCCACCAGTGTCATTGCATGTCTGTTCTTCTCACAAACCACATAAGGATCCACCAGTGTCATTGCATGTTTATTCTTTTCATGAACCACACCCAATGTCATTGCATGTGTGTTCCTCTAGACTAACCACATAAGGATCCACCGGTGTCACTACATGTCTGTTCTTTTCATGAACCACACATGGATCCACCGGTGTCATTGCATGTCTGTTCTTTTCATGAACCACACCCAGTGTCATTGCATGTCATTTCTTTTCATGAACCACATAAGGATCTACCAGTGTCATTGCATGTCTGTTATTCTCACAAACCACATATGGATCCACCTAGTGTGATTGCATGTCTGTTTTTTTCATGAACCACACCCAGTGTCATTGCATGTGTGTTCCTCTAGACAAACCACATAAGGATCCACCAGTGTCACTACATGTCTGTTCTTTTCATGAACCACATAAGGATCCACCGGTGTCATTGGATGTGTGTTCTTCTCATGAACCACACATGGATCCACTGGTGTCATTGCATGTCTATTCCTCTAAACAAACCATATAAGGATCCACAAGTGTCATTGCATGTCTGTTCTTTTCATGAACCACACCAAGTGTCATTGCATGTGTGTTATTCTAAACAAACCACATAAATCATTGCATGTCTGTTCTTTTCATGAACCACACCCGTGTCATTACATGTGTGTTCTTCTAGACAGACCACATAAGGATCCACCGGTGTCATTGCATGTCTGTTCATTTCATGAACCACATAAGGATACACTAGTGTCATTGGATGTGTGTTCTTCTCATGAACCACACATGGATCCACCAGTGTCATTGCATGTTTGTTCCTCTAAACAAACCACATAAGGATCCACCAGTGTCATTGCATGTCTGTTCTTTTCATGAACCACACCCAGTGTCATTGCATCTGTGTTCTTCTAAACAAACCACATAAGTCATTTCATTTCTGTTCTTTTCATGAACCACACCCAGTGTCATTGCATGTGTGTTCCTCTAGACAAACCACATAAGGATCCACCGGTGTCACTACATGTCTGTTCTTTTCATGAACCACATAAGGATCCACCAGTGTAATTGGATGTGTTTTCTTCTCATCAACCACACATGCATCCACCGGTGTCATTGCATGTCTGTTCCTCTAAACAAACCACATAAGGATCCACCTGGGTCATTGCATGTCTGTTCTTTTCATGAAATACACCCAGTGCCATTGCATGTGTGTTCTTCTAAACAAACCACATAACCCATTGCATGTCTATTCTTTTCATGAACCACACCCGGTGCCATTGCATGTGTGTTCCTCTAGACAAACCACATAAGGATCCACCGGTGTCAATGCATGTCTGTTCTTTTCATGTACCATATAAGGATCCACCAGTGGCATTGGATGTGTGTTCTTCTCATGAACCACACATGGATCCACCGGTGTCATTGCATGTATGTTCTTTTCAGGAACGACAGCTAGAGCCATTGCCTATCTGTTACTTCCATTAACCTCACATGGATTCACCGGTGTCATTGCATGTCTGTTCTTTTCATGAACCACACCCAGTGTCATTGCATGTCAGTTCTATTCATGAACCATACCTAGTTTCATTGCATGTCAGTTCTTTTCATGGACCACATAAGGATACACCAGTGTCATTGCAAGTCTGTTCTTCTCACAAACCACATAAGGAACCACCAGTGTCATTGCATGTCTGTTCTTTTCACGAACCACACCTAGTGTCATTGCATGTGTGTTCCTCTAGACAAACCACATAAGGATCCACCAGTGTCATTGCATGTCTGTTCTTTCCATGAACCACACCAGTGTCATTGCATGTGTTTTCTTCTAAAAAAAACGACATAAGGATCCACCAGTGTCATTGCATGTCTGTTCTTTCCATGAACCACACCCAGTGTCATTGCATGTCAGTTCTTTTCGTGAACCACACCCAATTTCATTGCATGTCATATCTTTTCATGAACCACATAAGGATCCACCAGTGTCATTGCATGTCTGTTCTTCACACAAACCACATAAGGACCTACCAGTGTCATTGCATGTCTGTTCTTTTCACGAACCACACCCAGTGTCATTGCATGTGTATTCCTCTAGACAAACCACATAAGGATCCACCGGTGTCACTGCATTTCTGTTTTTTTCATGAACCACACATGGATCCATCGGTGTAATTGCATGTCTGTTCTTTTCATGAACCACACCCAGTGTCATTGGATGTTAGTTCTTTCCGTGAACCACATAAGGATCCACCAGTGTCATTGCATGTCTGTTCTTCTCACAAACCACATATGAATCCACCTAGTGTGATTGCATGTCTATTCTTTTCATGAACCACACCCGGTGTCATTGCATGTGTGTTCCTCTAGACATACCACATAAGGATCCACTAGTGTCCTTTGCATATACATTCTTTTCATGAACCACATAAAGATCCACCAGTGTCATTGGATGTAGGTTCTTCTCATGAACCACACATGGATCCACCGGTGTCATTACATGTATGTTCCTCTAAACAAACCACATAAGGATCCCCCAGTGTCATTGCATGTCTGTTTTTTTCATGAACCACACCCAGTGTCATTGCATGTGTGTTCTTCTAAACACACCACATAAGTCATTGCATGTCTGTTCTTTTCATGAACCACACCCGGTGTCATTGCATGTGTGTTCCTCTAGACAGACCACACATGGATCCACCGGTGTCATTGCATGTCTGTTCTTTTCATGAACCACACCCAGTGTCATTGCATGTCAGTTCTTTTCACGAATCACACCCAGTGTCATTGGATGTCAGTTCTTTTCATGAACCACATAAGGATCCACCACTGTCATTGCATGTCTGTTCTTCTCACAAACCACATAAGGATCCACCAGTGTCATTGCATGTCTGTTCTTTTCATGAACCACACCCAATGTCATTGCATGTGTGTTCCTCTAGACAAACCACATAAGGATCCACCGGTGTCACTACATGTCTCTTCTTTTCATGAACCACACATGGATCCACCGGTGTCATTGCATGTCTGTTCTTTTCATGAACCACACCCAGTGTCATTGCATGTCAGTTCTTTTCATGAACCACATAAGGATCCACCAGTGTCATTGCATGTCTGTTCTTTTCACAAACCACATATGGATCCACCTAGTGTGATTGCATGTCTGTTTTTTTCATGAACCACACCCAGTGTCATTGCATGTGTGTTCCTCTAGACAAACCACATAAGGATCCACCATTGTCACTACATGTCTGTTCTTTTCATGAACCACATAAGGATTCACCGGTGTCATTGGATGTGTGTTCTTCTCATTAACCACACATGGATCCATTGGTGTCATTGCATGTCTATTCCTCTAAACAAACCACATAAGGATCCACCAGTGTCATTGCATGTCTGTTATTTTCATGAACCACACCAAGTGTCATTGCATGTGTGTTATTCTAAACAAACCACATAAATCATTGCATGTTTGTTCTTTTCAGAACCACACCCGTGTCATTGCATGTGTGTTCTTCTAGACAGACCACATAAGGATCCACCGGTGTCATTGCATGTTTGTTCATTTCATGAACCACATAAGGATCCAGTAGTGTCATTGGACGTGTGTTCTTCTCATGAACCACACATGGATCCACCGGTGTCATTGCATGTCTGTTCCTCTAAACAAACCACATAAGGATCCACCAGTGTCATTGCATGTTTGTTCTTATCATGAACCACACCCAGTGTCATTGCATGTGTGTTCTTCTAAACAAACGACATAAGGATCCACCAGTGTCATTGAATGTCTGTTATTTTCATGAACCACACCTAGTGTCATTGCATGTCAGTTCTTTTTGTGAACCACACCCAGTGTCATTGCATGTCATTTCTTTTCATGAACCACATAAGGATCCACCAGTGTCATTGCATGTCTGTTCTTTTCATGAACCACACCCAGTGTCATTGCATGTCAGTTCTTTTCATGAAACACACCTAGTGTCATTGCATGTCAGTTCTTTTCATGAACCACATAAGGATCCACCAGTGTCACTACATTTCTGTTCTTCTCACAAACCACATAAGGATCCACCAGTGTCATTGCATGTCTGTTCTTTTCATGAACCACACCTAGTGTCATTGCATGTGTGTTCCTCTAGACAAACCAAATAAGGATCGACCAGTGTCACTTCATGTCTGTTCTTTTCATGAACCACACATGTGTCCACCAGTGTCATCGCATGTCTGTTCTTTTCATGAACCACACCCAGTGTCATTGCATGTCAATTCTTTTCATGAACCACATAAGGATCCACCAGTGTCATTGCATATATGTTCTTCTCACAAACTACATATGGATCCACCTAGTGTCATTGCATGTCTGTTCTTTTTACGAACCACACCCAGTGTCATTGCATGTGTGTTCCTCTAGACAAACCACATAAGGATCCACCAGTGTCATTGCATGTCTGTTCTTTTCATGAACCACACCTAGTGTCATTTCATGTGTGTTCCTCTAGAAAAACCACATATGGATCCGCCAGTGTCATTGCATGTCTGTTCTTTTCATGAACCATAGCTAGAGTCCAGCAGTGTCATTGGATGTGTGTTCTTCTCATGAACCACACATGGATCCACCAGTGTCATTGCATGTGTGTTCTTTTCATGAATCACAGCTAGAGTCATTGCATGTCCGTTACTTCCATAAACCACATATGGATCCACCTAGTGTGATTGCATGTCTGTTCTTTTTACAAACCACACATGGATACACCAGTTTCATTGCATGGGTAACCGTTAGACCGAGGCTTCTACAAGGCACGCCCTAACACAGTTGTTCGGCTTGACGATTGTTACATACCATTCGATTGGGGAGCTAGGACGATTGGGATGGTCTTCGTGAGAGCGATCCGTGAGTAGGCTGTTCTGCGGCATGATTGGCCACACTTGCTCTGGACAAACTAGCAACACCGGGCGCTCCCCTGTTGCGAGTGTCACGTCTCACGAGTTCAGTGGGCCACATCCTAGTGTCACGTCCCCATTACTTCTCTTCCTCCCTGTACTTCTCTTCCTTACCCTTGAAGCCACTTTCCCCACTTCACTCCCATCCTGCCGTAGCCGCAAGCCGATAGCACCTCCATCCCAATCCCCTCTCCGGCAGCCACCCCCCCTCCCCTCTCTCCATGGGTTCAAGGGGAGACGGCGAGGAAACGCGTCGTGACGACAGGGACGATGATTTCGATGTGAGTCGTATCATCTCTATTTCTATCATCTGTGGCTAGTTATCTATTTTTTGTGCTAGATCTAATCTGTTTACTCATGCGCGTATGATGTGTTAGGCTAACCAGACGATGTATGACTCCGACTATCACGGTTTAGCGGATGAAGACAGTCCTCTGGTATGTAAACATGGATATGTGTCCGCTAAATTTGTAGCGTTCGAAGGACGAAACACATGCAGGAGGTTTCTACGGTGTCAAGGACATCGTGCAATGATGCAAGGCGGAAGTTGCGGTGTTCTCAAATGGGTAGATCCATAGTGGCCCAAATCGATGTAGAAAACGCTGGACAAACTATGGGAAATGACTGTCGAGTTGAAAGAATCCGTATTCAGCTCACTTCTTGACAGTGTTGAGATGAAGCTATGGGAACCAGTTGACATGACCAAGCATAAGCGAGATCTCAGGTGGGTGCAAGACAAGGTTAGCAAAGTCGAGAAGGAGAGGGACGCGGCGTTGGCCCTGAAGGCTAAAGAAGAGCAAGAACTGACTCAAGCAAGGAATGATCTCCACCAGGCCAAAGTCCTGCAGTTCACAACTACGAGTATTGACAAGTGCATGAGGAAAAATGCAGAGAAACAATTGAAGCTATGCAAGGAAGATGCTAAAAGGAAGGAGCAGACGATTCGATCCTTTCTCTCGTAGGAAGGTGCGCATCGGGCTAAGATTAGGAAGATCAAGGAGATGTGTGATAACTAGTTCTATTTAGCTTAAGCTCCGTGCGTTTTTAAGTTGTAATAGTTGTACTTGTTGACCTAGCGGTCTGAACTATTGGTCCCGGATTCTAGGGAGGAAAAAAATTGCTCTGAACACGCATTACTTCTTTTGTCTGACCCCGCATTACTTCTTTTGTCTGACCAATGCCCCTTGGATATTCCACCGGTTGCTTCGTCGTCCTCGTGTACAAATAGGAGGTGCCACAGCGCGTCGCTTCGTCGTCCATCCCCTCATCCTCTCCAATCTCCACCACGCCGTCACTTCGTCGTCCATCCCCTCGCTCCCTCTGCAACCTCCACCGCACCACCATGGAGATGCCCGATCTGAACTTCTATGAGGCGGTGATGTTCGTGAACTTCGACATTCTCGCGCCGCCAGCCGCGACGGTGCCCCACGGATGGCGCATCAGCTCTGTGGGGGTGCTGGTCGCTCTACTCCCTGGCCGAGCCGAGATGGAGAGCGAAATCGTGGCGCGCGACCGCCAGATGCCCGCGTGGAAGAGGGCGCTGCCCCGGGACGCGGCGGCCAGCCCGTACTGGTCAGCGTTGTTCAAGAAGGAGCGGAAGGCCAAGATTGCCAACCGCATCGTTGACGGGCGTGTGGTGCACCGGGATCTCCGCAACCGAGAAGGGCGGGAGAGGTTCTGGTCAATCCCTGGACGGACCAAGTACACCGCCATCGCCGCTGCTCGACGTGAAGAGGTGCTCTATCTCGCGAACAATGCGGACATCGTGGAGGTTTCGTCCGACGGCGACGAGGAAGCCGGCGGCTCGGAGGACAGTGGCAGCGGAAGTGAAATTGTTGACTAGTGGTTGAATTAAGGTAGGATGTGAAATCGCACCTTTGTTTAGATGAATTTGTGGTTGAAGTAATGAAATGCCTCGATTTAGATCTCTGTATCGATTAATTTTTGAAAGAATTTCTGATTTAGATCAATTTCTGCCTCGATTTAGATCTTTGTCCCGGATTGGGAACGTGACCGTGGACCAAAGACACCTTTTCTACTAGTGTATTCTGACATTGGTGGTTTGTTTAAATGTAATCTACGTGGATTGTGCCGCATGCAAATGGCACAACCACAATTTATAAAGTGGAAGCACGTACACCCGGTTACTGGAGATCCGGGAGCTTCGCCAGATGCAGGGGATGCAGGAGCAGAGAGGCGGTGAGATAGACGGGCTCAAGATTAGGCCAAAAAGTGGTACCGATTTCCTCCTCATCTGGGCATTACCGGTGAGAACATTGTTGTTTATGTTGGCACGCCGTTGTGCAGCATCTGAAATAAGTTGCTGCTTCATGGATTGTGGCAGCTTAAATAATTTATTTCTGCGCCACTTACATTCCGTCGTATTTGGAGACCTCCTACCCCTCAGCAATCATGGAACCGGTGGATCCTTGTTTTTAGATAGAAGTGGCACAATCACAATTTCGGATTCAACTACTGACTCGGGCGTTTCCAAACCCTAAGTCGCGGTACATTTTACTCAGAGAATGTGGGTAGATTGTTTCGCCCAGCAATGTGCCACACATAGAGCGATCAGAATTTAACAGAATTACATATATAGGTTCAAGTTCAACACATTACTATGCATCTTCATTGCCTGACCTTCTTTCGGCACAGGTGCCAAGCCTTCACGTCCTTGGCTTCTTCATTTCACGCCTTCTTCCTCTTCCTCGGTGCCAATTTTCTTAGCTTCACGTACTCGCATCACCGGAACAATGGGCACAGAATCATGTCCACATCATCTTTCCACTCGTTTTAATTTCTTGAGCAGCAAAATGACATCTTTCCACTCGTTTTAATTTCTTGAGGCAAAATAGTGACCAGCGGTCATGTTTCTAACCTTGTGGTGCTTCCTGTCGAAGAAACAAGACTGTTGCATAACTGCCCAATATCTATAGAGTAAATAAAACAAAAATTTACAATTCAGCACAAACATGCGAACCCCAAGAGACCTTTGCTTACCAGGAGCTAATTGGGTTCGAGCAACCACCCTGTCCAAGAATAGAAGGCGACTCGATTTCAGTGCTTCCACATCCAGTACATCACATTTAAGCTCAAACATCGTAGCCGAAGCATACCTTTTCATCAACCCAATTAGCTGACTATCACACATTATTGGAACCATGATGCTACGTTCATCCATGAAGCTGAACTTTGCAGTCTGCTTCGACCATAATTCAACATGATTACGCAGAGCAGCAACCATACCAGATATAGTGCAGATCTGCGCAGGCGCTTCTTCCATCGTGAAACAATGGTGTCCATACCTCTTGCCCTTAGAGTCGTACCTGTAGAGGACTACCATAACCAGGTAAGGGGGGTCCGCGCAGATCCCACTTGACAGAAAACTGTGGACAAAATATGTTTGTCAGCGTTGGGCTAACAAACAATTTGAGGATCGATGTTGAGCTAGCGATTGTAATTAGTGCGAATAGCAAAGATAAGGGTAGCTCACCCGCTTGTAGTAACTTCTTCTTTCTTGATAGTAGGATCGCCATCCTCCGAGCTGCTCGGCTCATCGGCGGCGGAGGCGGCAGAAACCTATAGCAGGCTACGGCATGCGCCATTGGAGCTCGGGATCAGCGACTAGGCACATCAACTGGGCGCAGCAACTTGGCGCCGGAAGTCAAATGTCCGAAGGGATCGTCCTGCCTGGAGGGTGGATTCCAACGCTGCCGGTGCTAGGGGAAAGCTGGGAATGGATTTGTGAAATTGTTCAACGCATCCAATCCACTTAGCTGCTCGATTTGTGTAAGAGGTTGCCACGTTGGTGCTCGCGTCACGGACAGATGACCGACATGAGGGTCCCGACCGTCTACTTCACGGGGCAGTTTAACGAAATGTTTGAATTTGGCAGGGGTGAGATGAGTTTGCCTCGAAATGGCCCTTCTCAGTAGTTGGCGGCCCAACTTTTCGAAACGCGGTAATTTCAGGCAACTTAGGTACCGCCATGCCCTGGCCTGCGAACTTTGGTACCGCAGACGAACAGGCCCCTAGATGGTGGGGGTGACAAGGAAAGTGTGGTAGTTGGGGCCTTCTTCTCGAAGGGGTTTTTTCCTTTGCCCTCGCACTTGTCGGCGGACTTGGGTTCCACGTCTTCATCCATATCACTTGAATCCTTGGACTCCTCCTCCTTCTTCTTCCCTTTTCCCTTTCTGTAGGGTCTGTTCTTCCGACTTTGCTTGTAGCCGGACTCGGGGTCTTCCTTGAGGTCATTGACAAACTTGCATTAGCGGTTGGTGTGGGTGGCTTTGCCGTTTGCGTCGAGATGGACGAAACACGGCATATCGTGGTACTCTTCGTACGTTTGGGGAACACGGGGCATTGTTGGTGTAGAATCAGTCCTCTGCTGACCATGGCTAGCCCCGACCACGACCACACTGTCCACCTCCACCTCTGCCTATGAACTTTGTGGCGACCATGTCAGCTATTTGCTTCTCTTCAGGCGGAGTCTTCCACTTGTTGTTATTGTTATTTCTAGCCTGTGTAGGAATTGCTATTGTCGGCAATGATTCACGTGTGTCGTCATCAGCACCGGTGAACTTGCTAGCCATGGCAATCATTGCGTTGAGGTTGAGCTCATTGTTGTCTTGCTTGCGCTTCAACGTATGCTGGAGAAAAGTTCCCTTCTCCAAACCGTCGATGAAGGCGACCATAGCGGTTTGTTCGTGCACCCCACGCATAAAATTTTCATATCTAGCTAGCGGGAAAAGGTAGGCACGAGAGGTTTCATCCTTTTCTTGTACGCGCCGCTATAGGTCTCCGGTAGTGTAGGGACGTTTGTACGTACCCTCAAAGTTCTTGGTGAATGCTTCATGCATGTCCAACCAGTTTCATATTGATTTCTCTGGCAATTTGTCAATCCATTGTCGGGCAGTGCCGATAAGCATAAGTGGGAGGTACTTGACAGCGACATTAGGGTTTCCCCCTGCGATGTGAATCGCTTCGCTATAGTACTACAACCAGGTAACTAGCCTAGCAGTTTCATCATAAGGTTTGATTATCTTGTCAATCCGCAGACTCGTGGGGTAAGTTGTGGCCCGTATTACCGGTCCAAAACAACGTGGCCCAAGGTATGGGAGCTCCCGTGCTTCTTGGATCTTGTCCAGTCATGAACGTGCGTCATATGGCTCTGGTTGCTTCCCTTTTCCGTCATAGGGAGGAGAGTTGTGGTGCGATCTTTTGGATCCGCCATTTCCTCCGCCATGATGGCTGCTGGGTGGCGGCGGTGGCGGTGGAGGCAGCAGGTTATCCTTGTCGCTTCTCCCTCCATGCTACTCCTCATGCCTGTCGCAATTTTTTGTCAGAGGTGGTGCCTCCTTGTAGGATCTGCTCATGTGTCCTTCAATGTTGTTGCGCTCTCCGGCATGCTAGGGCTACTCACCCTGGTCGTGTATAACGATACCGACCTAGGGAAGCATACGAGGTGGCATGCTTGTGCGGTGATGCGGCTGTGATTCCTCATGATGTCGAGATGGCGGGGGTGGTGGCGATCGACGAGGGCAAGCCTTTTCTCCGTGCTTGGAAGATATGGGTATGGCGTCAGCCCTGTTGCGTGCATCCCTTCGTCTTCGCTCCTTGGAGCCTATGTTGGATCCCTCATCACGGCTCTTTGCCTTCTGCGGCTGTTTAGGGTTGACTGGCAAAGCTCTGGGTTGGACACAAGCCTTTGTGAGGTGGCCTTCTCCTGTTGCTTGCATGCCTTGGCAATTATGTCGTACACCTAAGCAACTGCTTCTGGTGACCTGTCATGTTCTAGGAGGGTCTTGGCGATGGCAATGTTGAGGGCGGGAATTGGCATTACTTGCCTCCCCTCTGAATCAATGTATGGGGTGGCTTTTCCTGGTTTGGTTCCGTCATATCCCAACCTGCGCCAAATGTCGGGGTCTTCGACGACGTGAGCTGGTGCTTTCTTTGCCTTGTGCTTTGGTAGCAAGTGCTTGTACTCAGCCTCCGTAGCTCTTGCCGCCTTGATAGATTGTTGCGCTATGGCCATGTCCTTGTCCAGCTGAGCGCCCTGTTCTGTGATGCACTTGGCCTCCACTAGGATTTCTGCACGCTTCTCATGAAGCTCCGTAACGCTCCGAATGTGGGCATGATGTCTACGCACTTCTATTCTTGTAGACAGTTGTTGGGCCTCCAAGTGCAGAGGTTTGTAGAACAGCGGCAAGTTTTCCCTTAAGTGGATCACCCAAGGTCTATCGTACTCAGGGAGGAAGTGGTCAAAGGTATTCCCTCTCAAGCAACCCTGCAATCAAGATACAAGAAGTCTCTTGTGTCCCCAACACACCCAATACACTTGTCAGGTGTATAGGTGCACTAGTTCGGCGAAGATATAGTGAAATACAAATGGTACGTATAATTATAAGTGGTAACGGTGCTAGAAAATAGCTTGCTGGCGTGTGGTTGACGTGGGAAAAGACTAAAGGCAAACTGAAATAAAGATGGAAGCAAGCAAACATGTAACAGATCTAGTTGCCAACGGTGTTTCAATGCTTAGAAACAAGGCCTAGGGATCATACTTTCACTAGTGAACACTCTCATATAAATATCTTCTCTTTATGATACTACTCTCCGGTTGGACACTCTAATCCATGGTAGGGCTATAACAGCACACTTCAAAGTTCGCTTTACCCATCTAGATAACCCCACACTGTCACCTTGAGTACTAGATGGTTCCAACAAACACCACACTTTCATAGAGACATCCAACTCCAAATATAACTCATAACAAGTATTTGTAATCTCTAGCCTAAGTGCCACCATGGTGTGCACACTGTCACTTTCACACACATGGGGAGAGCAGAGATCTATTAAAGCACTTGAGTAGCAAGGTAGATCTACTTGATTACAAAGCTCATGATCACAATATGATCATGCATAGAGAGAGATGAACATATAGCTACCGGTAGAACCCTTAGCCTCGAGGAAGAACTACTCCCTCATCATCATGGGAATTAGCAACGGTGATGGAGATGATGGTGGAGATCAAATGGAGATGGCTCCGGGGGCACTTCCCCGTCCCGACAGGATGCCAGAACAGAGACTTTCTGTCCCCCGAATCTCCCCTTCGGTGGTGGCGGCGCTGCGGAACTTTGGGTGGTTGGAGGCTTGATGATTTAGGGTTTCTGTATCGGGAGGAATATATAGGCGAAGGGGCGAGGTCGGTGGCTAGCCAGGGGGCCCACACCATGCCCTGGCGCGGCCAAGGCTAGCCCGCGCCACCATATGGTGTGGCCACCCTGTGGCCCCTCTCCGTCTCGTCTTCTGGCTCCGTGAGTCTTCCGGTAAAATATCGACTTTAGCTTTTGTCCGGTCCAATTCCGAGAATATTGATTTTCTGACTTTCCTGGAACCAAGAACAGCAGAAAACAGGCAACTGGCACTGTGGCACTTGTTAATAGGTTAGTCCAAGAAAGTATATAGAAAGTACTCCAAAGTTGGAACAAAACACAAGAAAGTAGATAAAACCAAGCATGGAACATCAAAAATTATAGATACGTTAGCAACGTATCAACATCCCCAAGTTTAACTCCTGCTCGTCCTCGAGTAGGTAAGTGATAAAAAGAAAGAATAATTTTTAAGGTGACATGCACCATCATAAACTTAATCAAAGTATTTGTAAAACATTCAAAGCTGGGATCATAGTACTCCAATCATAACATGAAAGACAAAGTTCTAGCAATAAGACAAAGAAACTATGTTGCAACATGAAAAGGCACAAACAAAAGATTCACGAATAACAATGCTTTGCAAGACGTTTGTTTGTTTCACATAAAGAAAACATAGCATAATGGCATTCAGCTTGTCCCTCATAGAGTAGCAAACATAAATGCATAAGACACCTTCAAAGCTTATAAGAGTGACTAGATACAAACAGTTTACAACAAGCAATATCAAGGTATGCATCAATCAACTAGTCTTGGGACAATGCACATAGAACTAAGAATAGCCACTATGCTCTCAAAGTAGGTGCATAAAGATAGAAGGTGGAGACTCAATATATAAGTGGAAGAAAGGCCTTCACAGAAGGAAGTAGGGATTCAAGTTTCATAAAGAGCTTCCAAAAATTATGGTACTTAATAGCTTTCAGCTCTCATTGCCCCTATCATAAGCATCTTGAAGTGATTAAGGTTAAAGTGAACAAACTATGGTGTATATGCTTGACGAAGTATAAGTTAGAAATCTCATGCTACTCAAGTTTAGTCACCAGTAAGTTCTTGTCATCGTAAGTACATGTGTATCATAGAGAACCGCCAACGGGGTACCCCTTGCCCGATGATACAGAAGAATCCCCATATCAAAATGACAAGGCAAGCAGACAACGAGCATCTCAACAATCTTCTTATTTACCATGGGAATATGGTGCTTTTTTCTTTCTTTCCTATTTTCATAATCTCTTTTTTTCTTTTTCTCTTTTTTCTCAATATCTGACTCTTTTTTATAAGAAGAATGCTTCATAGACAGCTCATTATGGTTACGCTGCAGGTTTCCACCATGTCAACATGGATTAGAACAGCGGCCCAGGCGTTTCTCTAACACATATACATAACTCCATGGACTTACAAGCTCCCCTTTCATTTCACACTGACGACATCCATAGACAAAAGAGCATGATATCAACTAGGTACAAAGTACAAGTGCAATGTTGAAAGGGTTCCCCATGACAGGATGGTTCTGCTAATCCCCAACAAATAAGTGCAAGCATAAACAACATAGACGACACAATGGTTCAAGTTTATTAAGGGCAAGAAAAGTAAAGTGTGCTATCAAGTTCGTGAGAGCTTTAATCACTAGTTTTCTCATAACAAGATTAATTTGGAAGATAAAAAAGCATGAATATACTTGGAATAGCATATGCTAGTAGGTAGGTATGGCGGAATCTTTGGAATAACTTGGTTTAAGGAGTTGGATGCATGAGTGGAACTCATACTTGGTTACGGAGTCTAGCAAAAGACTGGGAGCGACAAACTAAGAGAGCAATAATGGCCATAATCATGCAGAGCGACAAAAAATCATTGGTCAAAGAATAAAGTGATACTACAAGCTGAAAACTAAATGATCATAAAGGCTATGGTGACTTTGGATAGTCATAACATGGTGTGAGCATGTGCCAAGTCAACCCAAATAAAGCATCAAAGGAGAATACCACAATACTATGCTTTAATATGCTAAAACAACACATGATTTATCCAAGGCACATTAAGTAATCTCAATTGTTTATAACAAGTCCTGCTACAGCAAAGAATACTAATCATAAAAATAAAACAATATCAAGCATGGCATGACAAAGTATATGCCACAGTCAAAAACAAGCTCTCTTTACCACTTAAACATGAACTTTCCTACTCTTTTCCAATCCAAACCAAACTATTTGAAAACCAATGTATGAAAGAGGGGTCGAACCAATTTTATTCAACAAACTAAGAAAACCAAGCAAACGAAAACCAAAACAAAAACGAAAAAGAAGACGCTCCAAGAACAACACAACTGTGCATGAAACAATAAAAATGAAGCGTTTGGAAGAAACCTGGAACTTTTATTGATGAAGAAGGGGATGCCTTGGGCATCCCCAAACTTTGACGCTTGTACTTCTTGGATATTTCTTGGGGTGACATGCCCTGGCATCCCCAAGCTTGAGCTTTAGTACATCCTTCATCTCATTACCCATTCCTTCCATACACCTGAAATTTTTCCTTCATACAAAACTTCACACAATCTTTATTAGCAACGTTAGTGCACTCAAGATAATAGGTCTTTTAGGTTCAGTTCGAACACCAATACAACTTCCATTAAAACACTAGATACTGTAGAACTTCCCTCAAAAAGCTCAATTCCCCAAAAGAACTCAAAAAGGAACCAACAAGAAGCAAATGCAAATAATGGCAGAAATCTGTCAAAACAGACCAGCAGGTAAAGACGATTTTTTTCGAAGACCTTCTGTTGCTGAAATCAAAAAGTGTTGAACTAACGAAAGTTAGATAACAACCTGGGGCAGAAGCACAAAAATTCACGCCTCAAAAGGACGTATATGGACTTTACACGAATTGTTACGGTGAAGCACATAAATCTGTTTCGGGACAGCAACTTTCCCAATCATTACTTCGCTCTCATTAGAGGTTACTCTTGGCACAAAAAGCAAATAAAAAGGATAAGGAGCGGTTATTATAGAGTTAATAACCTTCAAGACTCATCTAAAACTTTTGGGTTATCTCCCAATAAGTACTTTTCTTTAACGCCTTTAAGTTAGGCTTGATAGTTTGAGAAGATGCTCGCATAAGAAATATGAATTGAAGTAAAAGAGAGCATCAAGAAGCAAATTCAAAGCACATTTAAGTCTAACCCACTTCCTATGCATAGGAATCTTGTAAAGAAACAAGTCATGAAAGCACAAAGCAACAAGCATAGGAAAAGAAAACAAGTGCAACTTCAAGACTTTCAACATAAAGAGGGGAAACTTAATATTATTGAGATGCATAAAACCATCTTTCCCTCTCTCATAATAACTTTCAGTAGCATCATGAATAAAATTAACATAACTATCACATGAAACCTTCTTATCACGAGC
Organism: Avena insularis; assembly: GCA_023614405.1. Classification (NCBI taxonomy): domain Eukaryota; kingdom Viridiplantae; phylum Streptophyta; class Magnoliopsida; order Poales; family Poaceae; genus Avena; species Avena insularis. Next base: position 215,883,441 of record CM042688.1, on the reverse strand, counting down.
CACATGCATAAAATGATTATTACTCCCCACATAAACATAGTCATTCTTATTAATTGTAGTGGGAGCAAATTCAACAAAATAGCTATCATTATTATTCTCATCACCATAATTATAAAATATACGAGGCATATTGTAATCATAATTAATTTTCTCCTCAATAGTAGGTGGACTGAAAATACATATTCATCATTGTAATCATCATATATTGGAGGTTTGGTATCATCATAAGCAATAGAATAGCTATCTTCCAAAGATGGAGAACTAAAAAGATCATTTTCATAAAAACTAGCTTCCCAAGCTTAGACTTTTCCATAGCATTAGCAATAATGGTGTCCAAAGAATTCATACTAACAACATTTCTATTAGCATGCAAATAAAGTTCCATAGGTTTTTTAATTTTCTCTTCAAACACTTCATGCCCTAACTCAAGATAAATACTATAAAGCTCTCTAATTTTGTTGTTGTTTTACATTAAGCCTAACTAGTGAAAACAAGAAACAAAAAGACAAAATTGCAAAATCTAAAGGAAATAACTTTGAGTACCCACACCGGAGGATGTGAGTACCTTTTACCTTACCACCCTGGCAACAGCGCCAGAAAATAGCTTGATGTCTACGCACTTCTATTCTTGTAGACAGTTGTTGGGACTCCAAGTGTAGAGGTTTGTAGAACAGCAGCATGTTTTCCCTTAAGTGGATCACCCAAGGTTTATCGAACTCAGGGAGGAAGTGGTCAAAGGTATTCCCTCTCAGGCAACCCTGCAATCAAGATATAAGAAGTCTCTTGTATCCCCAACACACCCAATACACTTGTCAGGTGTATAGGTGCACTAGTTCGTCGAAGAGATAGTGAAATACAAGTGGTATGTATAATTATAAGTGGTAACGGTGCTAGAAAATAGCTTGCTGGCGTGTGGTTGACGTGAGAAAAGACTAAAGGCAAACTGAAATAAAGATGGAAGCAAGCAAACATGTAACAGATCTAGTTGCAAACGGTGTTTCAATGCTTAGAAACAAGGCCTAGGGATCATACTTTCACTAGTCAACACTCTCATATAAATATCTTCTTTTTATGATACTACTCTTAACTATTCTCCGGTTGGACACTCTAATCCATGGTAGGGCTATAATAGCACACCTCAAAGTTCGCTTTCCCCATCTAGATAACCCCACACTATCAACTTGAGTACTAGATGGTTCCAACAAACACCACAATTTCATAGAGACATCCAACTCCAAATATAACTCATAACAAGTATTTGTAATCTCTAGCCTAAGTGCCACCATGGTGTGCACGCTGTCACTTTCACACACATGGGGAGAGCAGAGATCTATTAAAGCACTTGAGTAGCAAGGTAGATCTACTTGATTACAAAGCTCATGTTCACAATATGATCATGCATAGAGAGAGAGATGGACACATAGCTACTGGTAGAACCCTTAGCCTCAAGGAAGAACTACTCCCTCATCATCATGGGAATCAGCAATGATGATGGAGATGGTGGTGGAGATCGATGGAGATGGCTCTGGGGGCACTTCCCCGTCCCGACAGGGTGCCAGAACAGAGACTTTCTGTCCCTTGAATCTCCCCTTCGGTGGCGGCGGTGCTGCAGAACTTTTCGTGGATCGAGGCTTGATGATTTAGGGTTTCTGTATCGGGAGGAATATATAGGCAAAGGGGAGAGGTCCGTGGCCAGCCAGGGGGCCCACACCATGCCCTGGCGCGGCCAGGGCAAGCCCGTGCCACCATATGGTGTGGCCACCCTGTGGCCCCTCTCCGTCTCGTCTTCTGGCTCCATGAGTCTTCTGGTAAAATATTGACTTTGGCTTTTGTCCGGTCCAATTCCGAGAATATTGATTTTCTGACTTTCCTGGAACCAAAAACAGCAGAAAACAGGCAACTGGTACTATGGCACTTGCTAATAGGTTAGTCCAAGAAACTGTATAGAAAGTACTCCAAAGTTGGAACAAAACACAAGAAAGTAGATAAAACCAAGCATGGAACATCAAAAATTATAGATACGTCAGTAACTTATCAGGGCGACAGTAATGGGCTCAACAAGGAGTGCACCATATATTGCCTTGTCATCAGGAGTAACCAATGGGTTGCCAGCTGTAGACGTTTCCGGTGGAGGTGGCGGCGGATTTGTTTTCTTGGCAGTACTGGGGCTTGTGGTGAGTTCCTGCACCTACTGTAGTCAGATAGCCAGAGGAGGCATGGCCTTGGCCAGAGTTGGAGGCTCGATGGCCTTCTTTGCCAGTGCCTCTCTGGTGACCGCAGGTGTGGGCGGAGCTCTTTCACATTCCGATTCGTGCCCATCTTCTCCCATCACGCTCCCGATGGCGACTAGCACCTGGTGGGATGTGTTGGTTTTCTCGGCGCACTCCTCCCTCTCGATATCCTACTCTATCTCCCTCATAACAGCATTGTATTCCTTCGAGTTATCATCCGAGCCGCCGCCATCCATATTGATGTCGGCATATAGTGCGTCAAGGATGGAGTAAGAGTTTCCTTTGGTGTTGTTTATGGTGGATGTCGAGGGTGATGGAGGCGGGCCGTTGTTGTTGTTTCCTCCGGCTTCGGGCATAGGCATAGCTTGGGTGTTCTCCTTGATGTCCGCTTATTCATTGACAATTGTGATCATCTCGCCAAGGGTGAGAGGGCGTGCGGCCTGCCATCTTTGTAGGGTATGCCGGAGGAGCGTTCCAGGCATGAGCCCTTCCCTGAAGTGGTAGACGAGTTCATCAGCGCGGTCACCCTCCAGGGTTTCTCTGGCAAGGTATTCGCGGGGAGGTTCTCTGGCCCTCCGAATGGATCTGGCCAGATCGAAGATGGTGACTACACTGACAAAGTGTGACCTTCGCATCTCTAACGCAAGGGGAAGCCAAGCAGATTTGCAGGGTCCTTCCATCATTATATCCTGTATAGGGGAAGTTTGGGTGGGCCTTGAATTTTCCTGATCTGAGCCACCATACTCCAGAGAGAGGTACGGCCCAGATTCTTCCGCGAACATATCATGCCCGTAGGCGGTCCGTGCAGGCCTTGACGAGTTTCTGTCTTCCTAGGAGCTATAAACCGAGTCAGTTTCACCGATGAAGATGTGGATGTCTCTGAAGGGGATGACGGAGAACGCGTAGGGTTCGTCTTTGCTGGCACCCAGAATTCATCTAGGGGGACGATTGGGATGTTGCCAAAGAAGAGAACGCGTCTGATGGCTACGGTGTTACCGATTCCTACGAAGAGCTTGGACCTCGCTCGGTGTAGGGCTCCAAGCGCCTCTTACCCCATGGTGGGCGCCAACTGTCGTGGTATTGCCGATGAGTACGCCATGGAGGGATCCTCACAGTGCATACTTAGAGACGTGGGGTAAGGCGGAGAGTTGGCGGGTACGAGGAAACACAGCTTACCCAGGTTCAAGTCCCACAGTGGTGGTGTAACTCTACTCCTACTATAAATCACTATAATGGAAATACGCCGAGTTACGGGGATCGGTTCGCTGTGCGAGGTGTTGTACATTGTATGTTGAGTGTTTCCCTAAAGGCTCCCATAGGTCCGGTTTATAAATGCACCAGAACCTAGGGTTACAAGTAAAGGACCTTGTCGGACAAGGTAAAGAGTCCTACACTAACACAAACTAGTCTTCGTGTCTTGCACTCCAAGGCTCTAAATACGTCGGTGACTCTTGCATACCCTTCATCTATCTGGCATGGGCCTCCCTTCTGGATCCGTCTAACTGGGCCGCCCAGCAGGCCATGGGCCTTGCTACCAACTGTGGGCCACCCGGGTTAGCTGGATTAGAGACATGCTATGGTGATACCCATTTGGCATATCCCCAACACGAACCTCAACAACTGTCTACCAGACCCTCGACAACATCCCCGACCTCCTCGAGATCGCCAAGCTCTACGCGGAGGAGGATCCCAATTACCAAGACTCCGATGATGAGTCGGGTGGGATACGCCGCACCGGCGGACACGGCAACGGGAGACAGCGCGAGATGCCCTACAGCAACACTCGCCTCACCGACAAGCACCGCGGTGACGGGCGAGTCGACTTCGTCACCAACGTTGGCTACGAGCAGCGCGACCCGAAGAACTTCCGTCATGATGGAGGTAACTACCACGACAGTGGAAACTACCTTGCCAACAACACCGTGAGGCCGAAATTCGACCCTACTTCCCTACTCAACCAGCCCTGTGTCTACCAAAGCAGGGAGGGGAAGCCTGCCACTCACACCACCACTGTCTACCACTCTTTGAAGGAGACCAAGAAGGCAAGGAAAGCAAGGGAGGGCCCCAACAACGACCCGCCAAGGGACAACGGCAATGTCAACGGGTTCGGTAACGACGTCGGCTCGCTGCACACGTTCACCGGGCTCAGCACAAAATGCGAGAAGAAGGTGCTCGTCCATGCAGTCGCCATGAATGCGGTGACACAAGTCGACATCCCCCCACTTCCTCAATTGGTCCGAGCAGAGCATCACTTGGAGTCGCAAGGACCATGCACCGTGGATCGAGTACCCTGGGTGATACGCCCTGGTGGTCAAGCCCAAAGTGGTTGACTACTGGCTCCCCAAGACCTTCATGGATGGTCGAAGCTCCATGAACATCCTCTACCTGGACAAATTCAGGAGACTATAGCTCCCATAGTCGCTGGTCAAATCGACCCTCACCATTGTCCACGGCATCGTCCCCGGTCGGAAGGCTTACCCGATCGGCAAGGTGATGCTGCTAGCCACTTTCGGCATGCCAGCGAATTATCGCACCGAGCGGATCATCTTCGAGCTGGTGAACTTCTGCAGCCCCTACCACTGCGTCCTAGGGCGATAGGCATTCACCAAGTTCATGGCATCCCTGCATTACGCATACAACATGATGAAGCTCCTAGGGCCACGCGGAATCATCACCATCCAAGGCGACCCCGGCTATGGAATGCGAGGACAACAGTGCCAAGCTCGCAAACATTATCATCACCGAGGAGACCAACCACGCCAACGAGCTCGCCAAATATGCGAGTGGCGTTGATAAGGATGACCCCGGGATCCTAAAGAAACCCAACACAGAAAATGCCAGGTCGACAGCATTTGAGGCCTCCACACACACCCGCACCGACGAGCTTATCCTGGGCCACTCGAGCTAGAAGGTCATCGTCAGGACCAACATGAGCCTCGCATAGGAAAGCATGCTCATCAAGTTCCTACGTGAGAATTGCGACATCTTTGCATGGAAACCATCTGACATGCCTGGTGTCCCGAGGGAACTCGCTGAGCACAAACTCAATGCCGACCCCAAAGCCCGACATGTGAAGCAGTCGTTGCGGCCCTTCAATGAAGAGCGCCGCCGGGTAATCCCCGAAGAAGTACAACGCCTGCTCGCCGCAAGCTTCATCCGGCCAATCAAGTACTCCAAGTGGCTGGCAAACCCAGTCTTGGTTCTGAAGAAGAACAACACTTGGAGAATGTGCATCGACTACACCAACCTCAACAGCGCCTTCCTGAAGGAGGAGTTGTCCTCCCACGCATCGAACAGATCATCGACTCGGCCGCGGGGTCGGAGTCATTGTGCTTCCTCGATGCGTACTCTGGATATAACCAGATCAAGATGGCGGTTGAGGACGAGGAGAAAACGGCGTTCACCGCGCCATTTGGTGCCTTCTGCTACACCACCATGACGTGCAGCCTCAAGAATGCTGGTGCGACCTACCAACGGTGCATGCAGGAATACCTTGCGAGCCAAATTGGCCACAACATCCACATCTACATCGATGATGTGGTGGTGAAGTCAACTCGTCAAAGCGATCTACTCGCCGACCTGGCCGAAACCTTCACAAATCTGCAGAAGTACAAGATCAAGCTCAACCCGGGGAAGTGCACCTTCGGTGTGCCCATTGGACAACTCGTAGTCTCCAAGCAAGACATCAAACCAAACCCCACCAAGGTCAACACCATCGTACGACTCGGAAAACCTAAGTGCATGCGTGATGTCTAGAACCTAGCCGGGCGAGTCGCAGCTCTCAGTCGCTTCGTCCCCCGGCTCGGAGAGAAGGAAATGCCTCTCTATCGGTTTATGCGAAAGAACCCCACATTCACGTGGGATGATGCTTAGCCCAAAATATATCGAGCTCATTGGGGAACCCTAAGAGGAACGTATGATGAGCACAGCAGCAAGTTTTCCCTCAGTTATGAAACCAAGGTTATCAAGCCAGTAGGAGCAAGGAAACACGCCAAAGGTGTTGCTAGCTGGACTTTGGCAGGGCGCACTACCAGCGTCAGCAGCAACATGGAGACCTGCACAACACAACCACAGAACTTTGCCCCCAACTTGCGATGAGGTTGTCAATCTCACCGGTTTTGCTAAAAACAAAGGATTAAACGTATCGAGTGGAAGAAAGTAATAGTTTGCAGAAAGTAAACAGTTGATTGTAGATTAATGGTAAAAGAAAGGACCAGGGTCCATAGTTCACTAGTGGTGGCTCTCCTTAAGATAGATGACATGTTGGGTGAACAAATTACAACTGGGTGATTGACAAACATCGAGAAAGCAATATGCATATACTACTCATCTTGACTCCTTTGAGATTCTATTGGGCATTAGAACATTATACGTAGACCTTAATCCAACTACATCTATGACTAATAATCCACCTTCAGGTTATCATCTGAACCCCCTACAATATTAAGTTGTAAGCAATGGATAATTGCATTACGCATTGCGTGTAAAGTAAACAATACGATTGTTCTATGAACAAAGGATTGTTGTTTTCTCCCTAGTAGCAACAACACATCTAGTACCTTAGAGATTTCTGTCACTTCCCCAGATTACTAGATGCATGAACCCACTATCGAGCATAAATACTAACTCTTGGAGTTTCTAGCATCTACTTGCCCAAGATAGTTACTAACAACGGAAAGCATGCAAGACCACAAATAACAAAGACATGATAGAATCAATAATCAATCTTAAATAGCATGTCAATATCCATCGGATCCCTGCAAACACAACATGTAGAATTACAAATAGATGATCTTGATCATGAACGGAGCTCACAAGATCTAAACATGATAGCACAAAGGAGAAGAACCAGCCATCTAGCTACTACATGGACCCGTAGTCCAAGGATGAACTACTCACGCATCACACCGGAGGCTTGCATGATGATGAATAAGGCCTCCAGGGTGAATTCCCCTCTCTGGCAGGGTGCCGGGAAGAGCTTCAGATACCTCCCGATCTAGGATGGAGATGACGGCCGCTACAGACTCTTTCGTGGAATTTTGATCGGGTACTTAGGGTTTCTATATCGGAGGCATCTTATAGGAGAAAGGGGAAGCCGAGGGGGTGCCGGAGGCGGCCAGACTACCCCCTAGCACGGGACAGTCTGGGCCGCACGGGCAGGAGGTGTGGTGGCCCCCTGGCCCCTCTCCGTCTCATATTCTGGCTGCTTGTGTCCCTCGGTGAAAAACTGACTTTGGCTTTTGTCCCGTCCAATTCCGAGAATATTCATTTTCTGACTTTCCTGGAACCAAAAACAGCAGAAAACAGGCAGCTGGCACTGTGGCTCTTATTAATAGGTTAGTCCAAGAAAGTGTATAGAAAGTACTCCAAAGTTGGAACAAAACATAAGAAAGTAGATAAAACCAAGCATGGAACATCAAAAATTATGGATACGTTACCAACGTATCAGACGACAAAGCAGACAATGCACCCAAAGAGCTCAAGGAGGTGCTAGTCACGGCACTAGTACTCGCAGCTCCTATGGACAAAGAGCCAATGCTCGTCTACATCGTGGCCTCCAGCCGAGTCGTCAGCGCCGTAATGGTGGTCGAGTGACCACAGGAGGGCAAGGAGCGCCCCGTGCAGTGCCTCGTCTACTACATCATCGAGGTCCTCACCGAGTCGAGGCAACGCTACCTGCAGTACCAAAAGTTGGTCTACACGGTCTTCTGAGCCTAAAGAAGGCTCCCGCACTACTTCCAGGAGCACCCCATCATGGTCGTCTCCTCCACCCTGTTGCAGGACATCATCGCAATCGCTACATGACTGGGCGAGTCACCAAGTGGGCCTTCGAGATCGGCATCCACAACATCAAGGATGAGTCGCGCAAAGAGATCAAGTCGCAAGCCCTGGCCGATTTTCTCGCTGATTGGGAAGAGGTGTAGCAGCCAGAGAAGCCTCCCTACCTCCACTACTGTTTGCTCCACTTCGACGGCTCCAATAACACCCTGCACCAACAACATGGCTGAGTACGAGGCCCTCCTCCACGGCATGCGAGCCACCAAGGATATGAACATCAACCTCTCAAGGTGCTACGGCGACTCCGACCTCGTCGCCGCACAAGTCGCTGGTACCTGCGAAGCCGTCGCCCCCACCATGATAGCGTGTCGCCAAGCGATGGACCAGCTGGGGGCATTTCGTTGGCTACTCCATGGAATGGATCGACCGGCACAAGAATGAGGAGGCCGGCGCACTCTCGCGCATTGCGTCGGCTTGCCAAACACCACCCCCGGGCGTCTTCCTCGACATCATCAACAAGCCATCGGTCTCCCCGCTGAAGGAGATCGACATCGGGATACGCTGCAGCCCGAGCCTACCCTGGTCGCCTGGTTGCTGAGCCCAGCGACTGGACTGCACCCTACGTTGCCTACCTCGAGCATAAGATCCTTCCCAATGACGAGACTGAGGCACGGATGATTGTGGCGTTGAAAATCGTTCTTCATCATCACTGGCGAACTCCACAAGCGCAGCGTGACTGGCGTGTTCCAATGCTGCATACAGCCAGAAGAAGGACGCAAGATCCTACAGGACATCCACGCGCCGGCAACTACAGCCACCATGCTGGTGCCCGATCGCTAGTCGCCATGGCTTCTACTGGCTCACCACACATGCCGACGCCACTGACTTCGTCAAACGATGTGTCGGGTGCCACAAGTACACTAACCAGACATACATCCCTAGTTTGGCCCTCAAGACCATCCCCATCACTTGGCCATTTGTCGTATGGGGCATTGACATGGTGGGTCGATTCAAAAAATCTCTATCCGGATACACCCATCTCCTGGTCTCCTTCGACAAGTTCACCAAGTGGGTCGAGGCGAAGCGGATCAGGAAATGTGATGGCAAGACTGCCACGAAGTTCCTCCGTGAGCTAATCTATAGGTACGTCTACCCACATAGCACCATCACGGACAACGGCACCAACTTCGCCAAGGGCACCATGGCTGACTTCTGTAAGGAGCACGGCATACAACTCGACTCACCATAGTCGCCCACCCGGAGTCGAAAGGCCAATCAGAGCGCGCCAACCAAAGCGTCCTCCTAGCCAAGACTACAGGTCCCCCTCAAACGGACCCCTAGATGCTGGGTCGAAGAGATCCCCTCCCTGTTATGGGGCATCCGGACCTCCGTCAACCGCTCGACAGGGTTCACACCCTTCTTCATGGTGTACGGCACCGAAGCCATCATGCCGACCGACCTGGAACACGACTTGCCTCGAGTCGTTAACTATGGGGAAGAGGACAACAAGGTTTCCTGCCAAGACGGGGTCGACCTAGCTCGCTCCTGCACCGCCATCTACCAGCAAGGACTCTGCCGCTATCACAGCCATTGGGTCCGGACTCGTACCTTCTAGGAAGGCGCCCTTGTCCGGTGACTCATCCAGGACAAGAAGGGCATGCACAAGCTCTCTCCCCCATGGGAGGGTCCATTCGCCATAGGGCGAGTCCTCGACAACGATGCCTACTACCTCATCGACATTCAGGGTGACGGCAACCTCGATGTCGAGCGGCTATGGAATGTAAATCTCCTACGTAAGTTCTATACATAGAACTAAAACCTGTACTCAGTTGCCACATGATGGAATAAAAACCTGGTTCGCACAAGTTCTGTCTACTTGCCCCTCCTTGTGCAAATCGCACTCGTATATACAGCAATACACTATTCACGGTAGTCAACCCTTGGTTGAGCGACTGGCACGGCTAACTTGTGCGGGTCAAGGGCACTGGAAATATCCAGGCCTTGACCTGTCCACGAATATGCCTACCAGGAGCCACCATCGGAGTCGCCCTGCTCGACTGGCTTTCCGGTCCAAGACTACCTATTCCGCTTCCCACAGTGCTTTGTCCTCCTCATCCTCGCGCAACACGACTCGAATGGTACAGTACCACGCTCGGTGACTCGTCCAAAGCAACCCCAATGCGGCTCGGGAACACACCAAGTATGAGAACTTGCCTTGGACTCGCCACGCGACTGCCTTTTCAAGTCAGGAGGAGTGACACGTTACAAACAACATACTACGCACTCACCTACCTTGGGTATGCGACTCGAACAGTTAACTACCACGCTCAGGGACTCACCTAACCGACCCCGTTCGCGTTGGGAAAACACCAAGTACAGAGCACCCCTTGGGGTCGCCAAGCGACTAGCTCCATGAGTCACGACGAGTTGACTTTGGTTAATCTAACAACCTAATACAAACCAACATACATATACGCGAGGTCAACCCCACAAAAGGGCGGACGCGCTCGGGGACTCGCACAACTCAAAATCATACAAACAAAATCACAAAGTTAAACACGAGTTGATTGACATATTTCGCAAGTGGACAAAATACATTGTTCAGATATAAAATATATTAAAAAAGGCTAGTTGCCGCACTGACTTCCGCCTCAGGGCAATTCTTCATTCTGCGGGCTTGGACGAGGAGGCACCGCCATCACCCTTGACCCGAACGAATGGATTCTAGGGATTCACTAGATAGGTCGTCAACTGCCCCGCGAGTGACGACCGGAACGGCTGCTCTGACTTCAGGTCGCGATGTTTTGGCTCGGGGTCATTCGGCGCCACCGGCGTCTCCTGGTACGGCAACAAGTCGCCCATCGCTAGCACATGCTCCACGAACGGAGCTGCCTTGGCGATCAGCCTAAGGACCTCTACGATCTCCACCGTACCAGCCGTCGAGGGGTACCCGCTGGTGACATCGTCTAGATAAAAGTCATCGGGGAAGTGTGCGAGTCCAAGGGTCAACGCCGTCGTGGCTCCACGGCAGAATGTCGACCACGTCATCCACTCGACAACCGCAGGCGCCTCCTCGAGGTATCGCCACACTTCGGTCAGGCCCCTCATAATCACTTCGGTGGGAGAAATGCCCTGAAAGATGGACTGGACGCACATGGCTGACGCGGTCCCCGTGTTCACCACCTCCGTCAGACAGTGCTCGGCGTTGAATGTCTGCACCACCAGATCTCCTTGACCTATATTGGCTGCAACGTCAGAAAATTAAATTCAGGCGGAAGAACACCTCAGGGACTCACCTGCTCGAGGACTCGCCACCGGCAAAAAAAAGATCAAGAAAAAGATTGAAAACTCACCAAGAAGCCTGCGGTAATTATCCGTGACAAACTTCTCCAACATGGAGAGTTTCCCCTGCAGCCCGACAACGATAGAGTTGGAGGCCTTCTGCTCCTCCTCCGCCGCAATGAACACGGCCTTAACCCTTTCCTCAGAGGAAATTACCGCACCCTTCGCCGCCTCCAACTCTTTTGATAGCGAGTTGTCCCGCTCCTCCGTTGTGGTCACCGTAGCTTTCGCAACCTCCATCTCCTTCTCTAGGAAGCTGGCCTGCTCTTCTGCTGTGGCCGCCAAAGATGCGGCAACATCCAGGTCTGCGATTGGGACATATCCCTCATAGGCCTTGGCGAGCCTAACGACGTGATCATCTACAACAAAGAAGTTCACAATAAGCACATAACACAGTCACAGAAATCTCAAACCTCACAAGAAAGAAAAATTCACCTGCAGTGGCTTGGAGTCGCCGATTGGCTTCCTAAGCAACTCACAGGTCACGCTCAAGTCGCTCCGCCAAAGCCAGTCGCTCACACGACTTGGTCTGCAAACCCTGAACATAACTTCCATTCAAAAAAGGACAATCAAAGTTTTTGAGTGTCTAGCCGCTGAAATTCAGCGCCTAGACCCTCGGGGACTGGACAATCAAAGTTTTTAAGTGTCTAGCCGCTGAAATTCAGCGACTAGACCCTTGAGGACTGTATATACCTGGATCGCTGCACCAAGCATGCGGTGAATCTCGACGGTGTCCGCCGAGGGCACCAAGAATGGCGTGCCCCCGCGACGCTGACCGATGTCGCTATTAATGATCTCCAAAAACTGCGGCGACTGAGCTCCAGCCGCTGTAGCAAAGGCTCTCGCCATGAAGCATGGGAACATTATGGTCATCGCCCTACTACGTCGGTCACCGGTACTGGCGCCTCTAAAGGGAAGCTTCCCTCGCTTGGCTCCGTGTCAGTGTTCGCCTCTTCTCCAAGAAGGACTGTGGAGTCTCTCTTGCTCGCGCCTTCCTTGGCTATGGTGATGGGGTCGCCCTCCTTCTTCTTCTTTGCATCGTCACCTGGCGCCTCGATGGTAATCGCCTTCCTCTTCCTAGAGGGATCGTCGCCCTCCTCGGCATCGGTTGGTGGAACTTTGGCCACCTACAGATGGTGGATCTTCTTGGCGCTGCCCCTACGAGTTTGCCACTATCAGCGATTTGAAACAACACAAAAACAGCAAACTATGACGAAGAAAAATACAACAAACTTACCAGGAGACTGGGAGGACGCGCAGACCCGTGCTGATTTGCACAGGCTTCTCCAATTTAGGGCCTAGCTTGCGAGTGAGGCCCCTCTCCAATAAGCTTGCCTACCACGTTGCCATGAGATTTTCCACCGATGAAGCCGCGGTCGCGGGAACCTCCAGCTTTGAAGGTGCGGGCGTCTCCTCCAATGATGGAGTCGCTGACCTTGTGGCCACTTCGACCCTTGGTTCCGGTGGCGCCGAGGTCTCCGGTGCTATCGCAGCAAGGGGCACCTCTATCCCCACAACCACATTCATAATCACCGATTCCATCATCGGAGCTGGATCCTCCGGAATCTTCGCTACATAAACACCTCCTTCGTCGTCAGACTCATCATCCGACTCAAACATTGCCAAGGACTTCACTGGTGACTTGGTCGGCGCCTTCGCCTTTGTTGACAACTTGGGCTTTGACGCCAGCTTGGTTGTCGTCAGTGCTTAAACTTCAGCTTTGGCATGGTCTTAGCCGGTGTCACCGTTCTCCCCGAGCTCTGCTCATCGATAATATCGATGTCGTTGTCGCGCTCCTCGAGGCTGTGACTCACCTTGATCTCACGCTACTTCTGCATGTGGGTCTTCCAAACCGTGGATGAGGTCGCTTGCACCTCCGTGACTCCTTCTTCATCCTCGGAGGATTCCTCCTCCTCCTCGAGCTACTTGGGAACTGATGACCCACAAGTATACGGGGTGTATCGCAGTATTTTCGAGGGAAGTGAAACCCAATTTATTGATTCGACACAAGGGGAGCCAAAGAATATTTATAAGCCTTAACAACTGAGTTGTCAATTCAGCTGCACCTGGAAACAATCTTGCTCACAGCAGTTTATCAAGAGTAACAACAGTTTTGTAGTAGGAATAGTAAAGTGGCAATGATAAAGCAAAGACAAGATAACAAAAAGCGATGATGCAAGGATTCGGTAGGCATAGGGATGGATGGTCAGGCATTGCATGGACAAGACAATTCACATAGCAATCAGAACATAGGGCAATTGCAGATAAATAAGATAAAGCATCCAAGTACTAGACAATCCTAGGCATGTGTTCCATATATAGTCATACGTGCTCGCAATGAGAACTTGCACAACATCTTTTGTCCTGCCAGCCCGTTTGCAGCGGGGCCTCTAGGGAACTACTGGCAATTAAGGTGCTCCTTTTAATAGAGCACCGGAGCAAAGCATTAACACTCCGTGAACACATGTGATCCTCACATCAAAGCCTTTCCCTTCCGGTTATCCCGATTTCTGTCACTTCGGGGCCATAGGTTCCGGACAACAACGTGTGTATACAACTTATAGATAAGACCAGAAACAATACTATCATAATGAATCAATAACATGCTCAGATCTGAAATCATGGCACTCCGTCCCTAGTGACAAGCATTAAGCACAACAAGTCGCAACAAAGTCATAAAGCACCAATAAAAGAAACTAGGCACCATGCCCTAACAATCTGATGCCATTACATGAACGATCTCATCCAATCCCTACCATCCCCATAGCCTACAACGGGGGATTACTCACTCATAGATGGGGAAACATGTATGGTCGATGAAGATGATGGTGGAGATCGATGGAGATGGCTCCGGGGGCACTTCCCTGTCCCGACAGGGTGCCGGAAAAGAGACTTTCTGTCCCTCGAATCTCCCCTTCGGTGGTGGCGGCGCTGCGGAACGTTTTCTGGAAAAACGTCGAACTCCCCGAAGTTTTTAGGCCAGAAGGCTTCTTATATGCGAAGAGGGAGACCGAGGGGGTGCCTGGGGCCACCACACCATGCCCTGGCGTGGCCAGGCCTAGCCCGCGCCTGGGGGGTGTGGCCAGCCCCTGGCCCTCCTCCATCTCGTATTCTGGCTCCTAGAGTCTTCTGGAAAAATAGGCACTTTGGCTTTTGTCCCGTCCAATTCCGAGAATATTCATTTTCTGAATTTCCTGGAACCAAAAACAGCAGAAACACGGTAGCTAATTGTGGCTCTTGTTAATAGGTTAGTCCAAGAAATCATATGAAAAGTACTCCAAAGTGTGGACAAAACACAAGAAAGTGGATAAAACCAAGCATGGAACATCAAAAATTATAGATACATTTGCAATGTATCAGGAACCTCTTCCTCTAGCGGAGGAATCCAGTTCTTGAGTACTTGGAATAGTTGGCAAAATCAAAAAAGATAGCGATTTGGATCAAACGACTACGAGACTGCAACTGCAAAATTACGACTGGAATAAAATAAGCAAAGAAACTTATAGGAGGAGCATGTCGCTTCCCGACAGTATATGGGGCCAGCCCGGCCATGGGGTCGACGTACTTCGCCTACGTGATCTTCTTCCGCACGGGGGTATAGTCCTCTAGATCCCAAGGCTCGCTGCATGACTTCGTGGAGTCCCCCTTCCTGCTGTACTGGTACATCCAGTGGGCTCGGGTAGCCAACGGATCCGTGATAGCATCTCATCTATGGCCATCCTCTGGTCGGTGGGGAGCTTGGTTGCTGACAACCGGCATGCCTCGCTCCTCTCTATAATGTAGATTGGGAGTGGAACCTTGCTAGAGGAAGTTGATTCCTTCACATAGAACCATCTCTTCTTCCACTCACTCGCGCTCTTCTTTGCTAGTTGTAGCTTCAAGAACATGGCCTTGGGCTTCAATTGGAAAGTACCACCACCTGCTGCCAGGATGGGGCCACCCATCCCGTCACGGCTGAGGCGGCCATGCAGCAGCTCCATCTAGAGGGGAAAGTAGGGGCGGCTTCCCTAGTAACACTCGCAAAAGGAGATGAAGATAGCAAGTTGCTCGATGTTGTGCGGCCCCAGATCTGATGGCTTGATCGCGTAATACGCATAGAACCGCTAGAAGAAGATTGACGTGGGGAATCCTAGAACCCTCTCCAGGTCGCTCTGGAAGCAGATAAACTTGTCGGAGCACGGCTTCGGCTTAGTCTCGCCGAACGCAGGAATACACCAATTCCCCTTGTAGAGGATTCCCGCGTCCTGAAAGGACTTCACGGTGGCGGTGGTGCACTTCGACTTGCCCCACGAGTCCTTTGGAGGCGCCATCGAGAGAAGAAGGAGGTTGCTCTGTCCAGAAATTTTGGATCGGGAGTGGATCTGGAGACCAAGCAAACACCTGCGCCGAACCACCGTTGGCCTCAGTGACTACTGATGGGGATATGCCGAATGGGGTATGCCTAGCAGGACATTTCTACTAGACCAAGCCCATTGCAAGTTAGCTTGCCGGACGCCAACTAGAATGCGACTAAAGGAGAAGCCCGGCGACTAGAAGCTAGAGGCCCAGAAGCATAGATAGGCCCAGTCGGATTAGGTCAAAACCACTGAAACCTTAACTAATCCGGTTGTAATCATGTACACCCTAGCGAGGTACCCTCTATATAAACCTTCCTAGGGTACTCTCTGTACTCACGTTCCATCATACACCCCATCCAAGCGACTCGCTGCCTAGCCGCCGAGCTCGCCACCCCTGTAACTCACTCGCCGATAATACAATCCAGCAGGAGTAGGTCTTTACCCTACAAGGGACGAACCTGGCTAAATCCCAGTGTCTTTGCCCTCAATCTCGCACCATAGATGGCGACTCACTCTTTCCCTAAATCATTCCAATCGCTACCCCTGGTAGCGATTGCCATGGTCATTCCCATGACAGGGTTTGAGGGTTTAGGGTTTTAGGGTGTAGGGTTTAGGGAATTTTCAATAATGTTCAAGCTTTATGGGTATATTCATGGAATAGAATGGCGTTACCGCAATTTAATGGAAGTATCTCAAATTTTGATCTATAAGTGCACGATACCTACTTTGTTAGGGTTTATTGGTCAAAGGTTTTACGGTTTAGTTTTATGGTTTGTTTAGGGTTTACTCTTTAGTGAATTTTCAATAATGCTCAAGATTTATGCTTATATTCATCGAATAGAATGGTGTTACCTCATTTAATGAAAGTATCTCAAATTTTGATCTATAAGTGCATGACACCTACTTGGTTGGGGTCTATGGGCTGAGGGTTTAGGGTTTAGGTTTTAGGGGTTGTTTAGGGTTTAGGATTTAGGGAATTTTCAATAATGCTCAAGACTTATGCTTATATTCGTCAAATAGAATGGTGTTACCCAATTTAACGAAAGTATCTCAAATTTTGGTCTATAAGTGCATGCTATGTGCTTGGTCAGGGTTTATGGTTTAGGGTTTTAGGGTTTAGGGTTTAGGGTTTGGGTTTTAGGGGTTTAGAGTTTAGGGTTTACGGAATTTTCAATAATTTTCAAGCTTTATGTTTATATTCGTGGAATAGAATGGTGTTAACCAATTTAACAAAAGTATCTCAAATTTTGATCTATAAGTAAACAATACCTGCTTGCTCAAGGTTTAGGGGTTATGATTTTATGGTTTAGTATTTCGTGAATTCTCAATAATATGTTCAAACTTTATGGTTATATTCGTGGAATAGAATGGTGTTACCACAATTTAATGAAAGTATCTCAAAATTTGATCTACAAGTCGATGATACCTGCTTGGTCATATTTTTTCTTAAATTCAATTGAAGGTAATCAAGTACTAAAACAAGGGAGAAACACCAGGAGTTCCGCGAGATTTAGGTGTTGTTTGGCTGGGCTCTAATTCTGGCTTTTAATTTTTGGCTTATAAGCTAGGAACGTGTTTTTGCCTTTACTTTTTTAGCTTTTACTCTGACATAGTTAGATGATGGTATACGCCAAAAGCCAAAATCTATAGTGGCTTGTAAAATAAAGCAAAAAGCGATAGATAAGCTTAACCAAACAACCCTTTAACTTCTTGATATGAATGCTAATGTAGTCAAATTTGGGACCTTCTGGAAGAAAAATCCAAAATAAAATATACTCCCTCTCTCTAGAAATAAGTGACTTGCATTTGTCCAAATTCGCATGAATCTAGATGCGTTTTAGTATATAGATACATGCGAATATATACAAACTGAAAAGCTTATTTCTAGATGGAGGGAGTATATAAATTCAAGCAATGTCTTTCTATCACAGAGTATCTTGTTGTGTGCCCTCCCTAGTTTCCATGAAAATTATGCTAAAACTGGACTATAACATGCCAATTTCAGCAACCCTGATTAGTGGTCCAGAAGGCAAAAATCAGGGGGAACAAAAACTTTTCTTTTACTTGGTGCAGTGTTTGCTGGTTGTTTGTTTGTGCTTGTGCAAGTGAGTGTATACCTTATGGTACTCCTTACCTCACCATCAGTTGACAAAAGCTATTTACCAAAACTATCCTGGCTCAATTTACATATTCTCAAACGTTCTAGCATTTCATGAGCCAAGATGCTTATGCAACTAAAACTATTTTAGTGGCTTCTATTGACAACACTATGGAGAGATATATAATATAATCTCCTTATGTTTTCAAGACAGAACCCTCAACTAATCTTATCCTTAGATTTCCCAAAACCTCTTCTGAAAACTTTTGATTCCCACTCTTGGTAGAGATACCAAGGACTCTTACCTCATTCAAACTCTAACCTTTCAAAACTACCCCTTCTTACCTCAACCTAAGCTCGATGGTAACCCTAGTAGTAGATGATTAGTTTATAAGATGAGTTGCCTTGATCTACTGTTTGACTTGTTTGCTTAGGAAGTAGTATGAGCTACTCTAGGAGCTCATCACTAGGATCGAGAGGTTTCCAGCTCATCACACCTTAAGTATGAATACAAAGCCAGATCTAATCTTTAGATACTAAGTGATCACCCAAAACCCCTTAGCCAAATCAATTCTGAAGACTTCCATTCTAGAAGCTTCCAAGTCCATGAAGACCAATGTCAAGCATGGATCCCTTCTACTCAATCTACACTTCAAAATCATCCACTTGATGATGCCTTGACCCCTGGCAAACCCATCAAAAACATTCCCTCTCATACTCTACTCAAAATTCTCAAAACTGCCAAATTTGACTAAGTCTGGAAACAGTTTCAACATCAACCTTTTGAATGCCTCCCTTTGTCAACCATCGTGCATTTATGGAAATGCACCTGAACCATCTTGTTAAACATCCTAAGGAAAACCAAGGCCCACTTCTTCCCTTGGTTAGATCCTCCTCCAACCCACATGTTCTTGATGGTTTTGTAGACAAGAAAATAACATTTCCTGCAAACCTAGTCATCATGCCACCTTTGGCAGAATGTCACACCACCATCCAACCTTCTATGGACCAACTCTTTGCATGGTTGTGATATACTAATATAGGTCTACCAAAACATACTTCACTTGTTCTAAGTGGATCTCTGTGTTGCTTAAACCCCCATGTTCTATAAGGCAACCTAACTCATTTTGTATGGCAGCCTTAATTTCAACAAAGTTTGCCATCACTTCTAGATCACGTCAGATGCAAATAATTCAAACTCCTTCTTCCATGATCATCTAATATCACTTGGTCTACCTATTCATATATCCCTTGCATCAAGTTGAGCCTTGAGCTCCAAGATCTAACCAGCTTTTGGTGGTATAAAAATAACCTCACCCTAGATCCTCAATACCTTGTTCTTTCATCTAATTCAACTTGGGTTATCCAATCCCAAGCTTGAAAATGCTTGCTACACCTTGTCTACACCCTCTACCTTGATCATAAAGATTTATCAAAGGTTACCCATAATTATTAGGGCTCCTAATCTATTTAATTCCTTTATTAGACAAAATCTCAAAACCTCCCTTCCCAAAGGATAGTTTGGTTTTTGCCAAAACACTTCTCCAACTTTTGACTCGATTGAGATCCATCTATCATACCTATCTTCCCCTCTCAAAAATAAATATTTTTGAGAAGCTTTAATATTTCTTTTTGTCCATTTTCTTAAATGGCTGATTTGGAATAATAAATGTTTTAAATACCTTTATGCCTCAATAAATCTTGGAAAAATTCCCCTAAGTGTGTATTCACATTTGGGACCCTCTCAAACCATAAACCAACCTTGTCCCATGTAAAAATATCAAATGATCTTCTAGATACTACTTCTATCCTTTTTGAATAAATGGATTTATAAGGACTAAAACCCCCTATAAAAATCTCCATTAAATCCTAGGAGTCTACCTTGACCTCATCTATCTACCAGTACCATTTCCTCCTCTGGTCCAATGCAAGTTTGTGGACTTTCCTCATAACCACCATTTGGATCAGATTTGCCAAGTAAGCAAAACCACTACTCAAACCACTTCCAAATCTCTTCAAAACTTGATCAATGCATATCCTCAATACCAGGACACCCCCTAGGTCGACACCCCTGTAGCTCCACCCCAACATTGCCCATTTTACCCCTGTACTAATAGAGAGAGAGAGAGAGACAACCCCAAATCTTACAAGGATCTACCTCAATTAATTACCACAGCAGCCCTACCCCTCTCTTCCCGAACCAATACCCTTCCTACCCCTCCCCACCATCCTCTGGACCAACCCCTGGCCAGCATTCCCTCTCCACCATGTCCAAATTGGTCATTGACACCATCTACTCCTCCTCCTTGGTATAAAGGCCAGAAGGCCACCATAGCACTCCCCTGCCCCGCATTTGCCCCCTCTCCCCTCCCACTTACTTCCCCCAGCTCCACTCTTCCTCCTCTGCTCTGTGCTGCCCGAAGGAAGAAGAAGAAGGCGCCTCAGGCCTTTTGAAAAAACCGAGCAAGGCCTCCCATCCCCTCTACTTCTCCCTCTGCATGTCACCTAGTCGAGCTCCCCTAACTCTCCTGCATCTAACCGTGCTCTTCTTTTCACCCAGGACCGCCTCCTCGAGCCGCACTGGTGAGCTCCGACGAGCTCTCCTCGGTCGTTATCACGCGGGCCAGATCAAGTCGAGGAACCCCCTCCTTCCGCCCAACCCCGAGGTCGCCGTCGTCGACCGTGTCGCCCTGCCGCCTCCACGTCCTCTCCCAAACCCTCAGGTGAGCTCCCCGCCCCGCGCTGTCCTCTGCTAGGGTTAGCACTCATCGCCGGCAAGCCCAGTTGGACAACGGCCACGAGCCGTCGATCCCCATTTAATCGAACGGCCCACAGCCGCCATACCGCTTCGGTGCCCCTCTATCACTAACTGGCTTGCCCCGCTAGTCAGGTTCAAGCCGCACCTCTCCCGGGCGCCGCGCCGCTCGCCGCTGGGCTGATTTCCCCTCTGCGGCCCACCTCCCCTCTAGATCCGGCCCACTGCATCCTTTTTCCTTTTCCGTTTAGCCGATCTATTAATTCCAGAAAACTTCCTAGGAAATCACAATATTTTGGTCAGATCCAAATTTCTAAGGGTTCCTTCATGTTTTGTACAACATGCAGAACTAGTCCCTTGCCAAAAATAATCTTCATTATTTATTGGTAATTAATCCTCTAAAATGTATCTTCCACACCAAATAAATTACTTTGAGAGTTTTATATCTCCAATTGGGAAGAACCAATGCTCTGTTGGAAGGTATTTGAAATATCTTTCATCTGGCATAGGCCATATGCCAAGGTGAATAGTAGTGTGTCATTAGCAAAAATAACAAAATTAGCCTTTATCTGCCTTGGATAAATTCTCTAGGCCAAACCAAATGTGTAATTGACCTGATTCCATATCCCAGTACCTCATCACATTAGTATCTGTCAAACACCAGCAGCTCAGATTTTATTGAACTCTGGTTGAATTTTGGTGATTTAAATACCTCTGTAAGTGGTACTTTCACTAAATAAATCACTCCAGGAGTTTGACAATTTTGACAACTCCAAAAGGAGTGAATCCAATTTCTATAGAAAGGTATTCTAAATGCCTATCCCATTCCCTTGGAATCAACTCAATAGCTTCTGTAGAATTAATCTGGTGAAAAAGAGAAAAACCATATAGAACTGTCTTTGGGAATTTCCTGAGAGCATTCTGTTAATTGTTTAGACTTGATTACAACTCTAGGTGGTTCAGTAGATCAAGCACTACCTAACCACCCAAGGAAATAATTTTTGGGCCTCCAGATAAATTTTGGTGAATTATTTCCTCAAACTAGAGTTTATTCCACTACAAAGGGCATAATTAAATCTAGGTAATTGATAATCAAGTGAAACCACTTGTGTTGGTTTTGATTCTGTCAAGACCGATCTGAGGATATCACTGTTGCACATTGGTATCCCACTTACCCCAGAACCCCACTCCAAGTTCATAGTATTTATCTTAGACATCTATCTTCCAAATGGAAAAACACTACAATGGCAATTTAGTAATTCCACTGTCAATACCCAACTCCTCCAGAACCTACTGAGTTAAGTAGGATTCCTTATGTTTGTTGTATTGATTGTGGACTTGTCTGCTTGCATGCATACTCAATGACGACGATAGTATGAGTGTTTGACGACAAGAAGGAAGGGACTTCTTATTATTATTATTGGGTATTCTTGGTTATCTAAAGAAGTCCAGGGACTTATTGCTGATCACAGGAAAGCCACCCTTCCTGAACTTTGATACTTGTCCTACTCTCTTTACCTGTTTTGTACCCTCTTTATAAACTGCATTATCTACCTGCATGTCTTGTTTTACAAATACTACACTTATGACTTGGCTCCTCCAAGTTATGACTTTGTGTCCCTCGTGGCACCACCCTGTTGTACCCACCATTTTATCCCTTTAGACCGAGTGTATGATGGTTAGCATCCTACCTCATTGGAAACCCGTCTTTCGAGAAAATGAACTGTTTTGGGTTTTACCCCACTACAAATGTTTAAAAACTGCTTTGTAAAAACCCTTGGGAATAGGCATCGTTCTAAGCGGATGTTTTAACGAAAGAAATGGTGTGGATGATAAATGAGAAAGTGAAGGGATGTTCTACGCCTTTACCGGAACAATTTTTATCAGTGCAACCACATTACCCCAGGTGTTGGGGCTTAACTCGTAGTTTGTCTGCATTAGCCAAGGCAGCTTGTACAATGCTTATAGGGAGAGATCCCTTGAATTCCGGGCAGGCGCTACTAGATCTCGGATCTGAAGCCTGTTGCTTGCTTCGGCAAGAGTGAGCCTGTTCTGGCAGGAGTGCCGGTGCAACAATTGGGTCTCCCGCGGACGGTATGACTTGGGTGGTACGGAAGGAAGTGGAGTCACCAGATTAAGGTATATGCCAAGTTGCGGCTTGGGTATGCGCGTGTACGGAAGGCAGGACTATGGCTAGGAGCCACATACTCGTTGCCAGGGAGAACAAACCCAAAAGGAAAAGCATCCTTTGCTAGGGTCGACAATCGAAAGGTTAGGTTCGATTATCCGGACCCCCATCTACAGTTGGTAGTGGGCCGTGGTTGTATCCCAGTGGATGAATTGATTCTTGTGGGGAAAGTGCGCAAACTCTGCAGAGTATAATCTATTCGAATAGCTGTGTCCTCGGTCAAGGACGGTTGTAAAGGTGTTGGCTAGGAGTACCCAAACGGTGTTTGTTTGGAAAGAAAGGATTAAAGGATGAAGGTTCCGGTGGAACCCGAGTTCGAAAGCTTTGCTTTGACCCGAGGTGGTCGAAGAGGTTTAAAAAGGGTTTTTACTCCAAAACGGTGTTTTTTTAAACTATTTTTCAACAAAGATATGGAGATGTCTTGATTTATAAAACAGAGGCATGTTTTCAGAACTCTTTTTCAACAAAGATAAGGAGATGCCATAACTGCAAGAGGTAGTCTAGGCTATTTCAAAAACAACTCCAGACATAGCTATCTTGCCACAGCCAGACTTGCATTTCCTTATTTTCATTTATCTTGGTGGTTTTGCGAGTACATTCAAAAGTACTCACGGCTTTGTCCCTGGCTATTTACTTGGCCAGACTTTCAGAGGTTCGACTTTGGAAGATTCAGTGGCGTCCAATGAGCTAGGCATCTTCCCGATCGATTGCACGTAGGTTGAGGCACGATTGGGCTTTGCGCATGATGATATTCCGCTGCAAAGGATGGTGTAGCCATAATGGCATCTATGTAAGTCTTGTAATTCGTTATGTTTTAGATGTTGTAATGATACTTGTCGGTTATGTTCCACGGCTCACTGTTCATGGGAACGTGGAAATATGCATAACAGGGATTTCTCGGATGAATAATTCGGGGAGCCCACATGGACAACTTTAGAAGAAACTTGTTTCACAATATGGTGTACCATGTATGAACATTCATGTCTTTCAAACAAGATGAGCAAGGTCATGGAAATAAGTTTGCCATAGTTTATGATAATGTCTCCATGTTTGGTAGATTGGTGCATAACTGCATATTGGCATTTCAAACAATGTTTACAAAGGATGCATGCAAATTTGAAGTTATTTTAAATTGTCCAAGTGACAACAATGGCTTCCGCTGTGAAGCAACTACAAAGACTATATGAGGTTCAAAATCTCACCGCACCAATTTTCTCATGAAGTATAAATGTTTTACGGATAATTCCCAAGTTACATGAATTTCCAAGCTTTTGAGCCAGGTTTTCCGATTTTAATGATTTTATCTCGATTTAGCGAAAAATGTTTGAATTTTGAACAACAAGCGATGGGAATCTCTACTTCCTGTAATTTTGGCTCACTGACATGTGGGTCACTTGCATGATGGGTCCAAAAAGTTAGTGTAGGTCAGAGTGGGTGGGCAGGTAAATATTGAAGAACGGCAGGGAAACATCGATGGGGTGATGCACTTGGGAGAACGCAAATTTACCACCTATATCCCTCTATTATTGAAGTGCTCCTCGGGTTCTTGTTTCCGGAGAAGGGATATACGAGGAATTTTGCATTCTAAAAAGAGGTTAAGTATGTTTGAATGGATGCACGGGATATTTTAATGGATGGGTGTGATGTTTGGACTCAGTACCAAAAGTTTGAGGTCGAAGCTTCTAGCATACGCTACTCCGACATGGGGCCGCTCAGATGCGTTGTCACCGTCTAGACCCACACGCTAGCGAGAATTGCTTTCTAGCATTTAAATGAGTTTCTAGGCATTTGCTGAAATTTTTGAACAATTCAAGGCTTTCAAGAAGATTGCCATCATCCAAAAAAAGGTGACCAAGGTCATGGCCATAGTTTATGATGACATATCCACATTTGGTAGATCGGTGCATCTTGGCAAATCAACCAATATGCCTAATTCCAAATTTGAAGTTTGTTTTCGAATTTCCAAGTAACAACAATGTGATTTGTTGTGGAGCAACTACAAATATGATGGCTCAAAATGCCATCGCCCCTAGTTTTCACACGATATATAACGCCCTTTCTAGCTTCAAATCTAAATTTGTGCAATAAAATAATTTCTAGGGCCGGATGTTTGATGGATGGGCGGAATATTTCGGTGTTCTGATGAAATTTTGAAGTTGAAGCTTCTAAGGTACGCTGCTCCCACTTGGGATGTTATCCCCATCACATAGACCCACACACATGTATCCTTTCCAGCATTTAATGAGTTTATAGACATCTGCCAAATTAATGAACATTAATTCAAGGCTTTCAAACAAGATGACCAAGGTCACAGCCATAGTTTCTATACCGTATCCATGATTTGTACTACTCTGTCAATTGATGCATCTTCTCCAATCAAGCTTACAGACGTGTCCATATTTGGTAGATCAGCGCATCTTAGCATTTCAAGAACTGTTTACAAAAGGAGATTCCAGATTTGATGGATAATGCCCTACTTTCATAAATTTCCAAGCTTCCTAGCTAAATATGTGCAATAAAATGACTTTTTGACATTTTAAAGTAAGTATGTCTAATTTTGAACTACAAAGTGTGTGATAGAGCATGCTCTTGACTTTTTAAAAATAATTTAAAGGTACCGAATTAGTCAAATATTGGAGAACCACCGAGAGGTTTGCAAGATTCAACTTTTTGATATGAATGGTAACGACACCAATTTTGGGCCCTTTTTGAAAAACAATAATAAACAAAATATAAAACGAAATACAACCATTATTTTCTCTGTTGGTGTCTCACTATGTGCATTACCTAATTTACATGAAAAAAATATAATATTAAAATTTGATAACTCTTGAAAAAACTCGTTTCACAATATGGCGTACCATGTATGGACATTCATGGCTTTCAAAAACTAGATGACCAATGTCAAGGCCATATGTGTTACCATAGTTTATGATAATGTAACCATGTTTAGTAGATTGGTGCATATTGGCATTTAAACATTGTTTGCAGAAAGAGCTTCCATATTTGAAGTTATTTTAAATTTTTCGGATAATAATGGCTTTAATTTTTTCAAGCGAGATATGGCGTACCATGTATCAATATGCATGGCTTTCAAACTAGATGACCATGGTCATGGCCATATCTTTGCTATAGTTTAAAATAACATGCCCATATTTGGTAGATTGGTGCATATTGCATTTAAAAAGGAATCTTCCAATTTTGAAGTTATTTTGAATTTTCCAAGTGACTATAGTGGCTTTTGTCATGAAGCAACTACAAATAACTATGGCAAAATCCCACTGCCCCAGTTTTCACACAAGATATATATAGCCTAGGGTTTAGGGTTCAGGGTTTTTGGGTTGAGGGTTTAGGAGTTTAGAGTTTAGGTTTATGGTCCATGGTTTAGGATTATTTTAGGGTTCAGGGGTTTAAGGTTTAGTATTTAGGGTTTAGGGTTCAGGATTTAGTGTTTAGGGTTCTCTAGGTTTTAGGGTTTAGGGAATGTTCAATAATAATGTTCAAGATTTATATATATATATGCTTTTATATATTCATGGAATAGAATGGTGTTATCGCAATTTAATGAAAGTATCTCGAATATTGATCTATAAGTGCATGATACCTGCTTGGTAAGGGGTTGAGGGTTTAGGGTTCTAGGTTTATGGTTTTTAGGGTTTAGGGTTTAGGTTTAGGGATTTAGGGTTTAGGTTTGAGGGAATTTTCAATAATGTTCAAGCTGGTTTATGCTTATATTCGTGGAATAGAATGGTGTTAGCGTGATTTGATGAAAGTATCTCTAAAATTTTGATCTACAAGTGCATGATACCTCCTTTGTCAAGGTCGTTTAGCGGTTGAGGGTTTAGGAATTTTCAATAATGTTCAAGCTTTGTGCTTATATTCGTGGAATAGAATGGATTTACTACAATTTAATGAAAGTATCTCAAATTTTGATCTATAAGTGCATGGTAAATGCTTGGTTAGGGTTATGGGTTTTCTTTAGGGTAGAACAGTAGGGAAAATCCCCCACTTCAATCTTTTTCATTATATAATTTAAGGAGAGATACAAGATACAAGCTACATGGAGTCTGGCTACTAATTTATAATGTTACAAAAGAATCTTCTAATGTACTTGTCTCTGAAACCAGTTATTGTACTGTAGGGAGTGCTTCTTTTTCATTCTGTATTGTATCCATCTCATTTCTCGAAGAAAGATTGTCTTCTAGTTTGCAAAGCTTGGCCTTATATCATCAAATATTTCCCTATTTCTACAAATCCAGATTCCCCAAGCACCCATAACCATTATTTCTACTAAAAATGGTAGATTTAATTTTGTTTTGATATCTTGCAAAGCTTCCAATACTGAAAGGTTTCTAGTTCTTTCAGGGCAGATATAATCCCAACATTCAGAGGCAAATGGATAGTCCCAAAAGAGATGAACTAGTGTGTCTTTAGTGTTACAATTCAGAGTTGCACAGTTTTAATCAGGCAGGGAGAAGTTTTTTCTTCTTCAGTGTCTCTTCAAGGTTTATGGGTTGAGGGTTTGGGGTTTTAGGGTCTTACGGTTTAGGTTTTATGGGTTGTGTAGGGTTTAGGCTTTAGGCTTTAGCTACTTTATGCCTATATCCCTCTAGGGTTTAGGGTGCTCCTTGGGTTCTTCGGGTTCTTGTTTCTAGAGAAGGGATAGAAGAGGAATTTTGCATTCTAAAAAAGATGAAGTTTGTCTCAAGGGATGTGTGCAATGTTTGGGAGTTGTACAAAAAATTTGAGGTCGAAGCTTCTAACATACGATGCTCCGACATGTGGCCGCTTAGATGCGCTATTACCGTCTAGACCCGCATGCCAACGAGAGTTGCTTTCCAGCATTTAAATGAGTTTTTAGGCATTTTCTGAAATTCTCAAACAATTCAAGGCTTTCAAAAAGATGACCATCATCCCAAAAAAAAGGTGACCAAGGTCATGGCCATAATTTATGATGACGTGTATGCATTTGGTATATCGGTGCATCTTGGAAAATCAACCAATATGTCTGGTTCCAAATTTGAAGTTTATTTTCAAATTTCCAAATTTGGCCCCTTTTCAAAAAAATAGGGACGAAATTAAATATATGTTGAAATAAGACCATTCGTTCGCAAAGTGCAATGTTATGTGCATTAGTTTCCATGGTAAAACATAAACTTGTATTTTGACAACTTTTGGATCAATTTTGTTCTATGGTGACTAGCAGGTGGGGCCACGTATATGGTGGTGCCCAAAGGAGGGTAGGTCAGAATTTCCAAAGTTATCCCTCCCCACCCCTTCGCACTTTGTAATAACTTCCACCCTCCGCCACCTAGACCCTCACCCCTGGCCCACAAAATAGACGTGCTCACGGCCGCTCCTCATCACCACCATGCATGAAGAAGCTTTCCTTACCCGTCGGTCCTCTTGAGACGCACCGGTGGGAACGTCGATCCCACTGTAGTCCTTCTATCTCTAGTTCGATCTGGTTGGCATTTTATTGCCCTTTCACCCGATCAGCCTCCTCAAATATGTAGTTTAATTTGTCCTCAGTCTGCATGGCCATAGTTTATTCTACGCTCGATCTGTGTTCTTAAATACCTTCGGCGATTTTTGTTGTCAATATGTTCGCTGAAATGCATAGGCATATATAGTTTTTGTACTCCATATATATGTTTCCTTCTTTTCTTTTAATAAGAACCAGTCTTGTATGTCATAATTAAACAGATGGACAGATTTTGGATAGAGGTTGCTCCATTAGGCAGCGCTAAACATATCCTTGGTGTTCTATGATTTATGGAGTTTGTTAGAGCTCATTTTGACAACTCAAAAGTACATTGCCCCTGTCGGTTGTGTGTGAATCATAGGGTGATGCCTAAAAGTATAGTGGAATACCATATTTTTATATGTGGGATGTTAAGCACTTACGTTAGATGGGTATTTCATGGTGAACCATATGATTCTCCATATGAACCGGGGGAAGCACATTTAATCATCAAGATCAAGTAGGAGATGTTGATCACCTAGATCAACTGACAGAGGCAGCTCCTGATCATCTAGATCAACTTGGAGAAGGGAGAGGAGAGAAAAAGTGCAAGATGCATGAAACGGGTTTCATTTCTGGTACTTCCGGTATGCCAGATGACAAGGTATATCTGTAGAATGATAGTTGTTCAAGTTGTGTGTCTTTGATGTTTCTCTATAAATGTATATGTTAATCTACTAATCACGGAAGTAGACAACCGAAGAGTACTTTGATAGTAATGATGATGACCTGTTCATTGATGAGCCTGCACCTGAGGTTGTGGATCGGGTACACTACTTCTAGATGGAGATGAGATAGGGTTGCTGATTGTGGATTTCTTGCTTATTGCTCGCCTCGAAATCACCTAATCAGGATATTTCTCTCTGCTCTGATCGATTGGGTCATTTGGGTGGGGGTGGTGGTGGGGTGGGTGGGTGGTTAGGGAGGGTGGTATTGATTTCATATGAATTCAGGATCGGGGCATGGTCACCGTTGTTCTGATTGGGGCATTTGGTCGGGTTTGATTTTGGTGTTCTTCACATATGTAACCATTAGTTCCTACTCGTAATGTGCAATGGATTTTGCGTAACATTCTGTATGGAGAACTATGGGTCAGTGGGACGCATGGCCACTACGGAGAGGTATGGTCCCATTAGTTCCCTTAAAAGTTGCCTAAAAAGGTAATGTAGCAGTATATTCATTGCGTTCTTCCATTCTTTCCAATGTTCAAAGTTGTCTCTATCTGCATCCTATTTTTGTGGAAGGCTCTGTGACACCATCTCTTCTTTATTTACTATAGCACGATGGTACATACCTGCGAACGTGCGGTGCTCCAGGTGTGGCAAACAGGATGGTACCCCCACATACCACAGGATCTGTCCAGTGTCACTATTCACCAAACAAGCGCAAGGCCACTAACCAGCTAGGAGGGCCGAGCTTAAAGATAAAAGTATTTTTTCTTAATACAATTATTACCATGGTGTAGTCTGATTTATTATTATCCGCTTAGTGTCATGCATGCTTATCAGCTGTTCAGAAACATATGTGTGATTTTATTAATTCCAGCACTGTGTTTATGTGAATCTAGATCTGGATCTGTCTGACTGTCTCATACATTCAGTATATGACTACTATGTACTGTATTGAAGTGTTGAGCTCTGTTGCTATTTATGCAGATTGAAGGTGCTGCTATGGAGGTTGAGGCTGTTGTAGAGGGTAGTAGATTGCTAATGCCCGCACCAAAATCAGACATCGTCTACACGACGAGGAAGCGCCAACATAGTACCTAGGTGGGCAGTGACGTGTCTAAGAAGTGGGTATAATTTGGAAATCCACAATTTCACATGTTATGATTTTCCGTGTTATTGTTATCAGCTAGTACTATATCTTTATTCTCATCAGAAGTTCACAAACATCAAATCTATTTGCTTTACAGGCAATGGTTTTGTCTTATATTATTAGATTTATTTGCTCTTTACATAATTTAACATTTCCACTTAATTTCAATCAGTACCACGCACCAGCTGCTCAGCCCTTTCTTCTACCGTCCTCTTGTCAAGCTTGTGGATTGAAAGGGGGGCCCTGTATGCCCTTCCAAAGGTAGAGGGAAGAAAAATGGTGCATGGCTACCCTTCTCAAAGGGTACCCATGGTATCAAGTATTGATTCCAAGTGGTTTAGACCAACTTGATGTAAGATCTTGTATCTCACTTTTTTATGTCACCTTACTTCTCTATCAATTTTGTCATGAAGGATGTCCCTTGTGTCCCTCGCCCCATTATAAACAAGATGTTTGGAAATGACAAGTTTCTAACTCTATATAGTGAGTGCCCTAAAGGCATGCGGCGACTATATGATGTGGATGTATCCCAGATGATGGCCACCACCTATTTGGGTGGTCGAGGTTGGTCCAAGTATGTCCGTGAGAATGGTCTAAAGCAGGGGGACAAGGTAGCATTCGATTTTAGCAAGCCTGGACAGATACTTGCACGACATCATACACATGTTGACCTAAGGACCAAGAACAGAGGTAGTACTAATTAATTTGCTTCTGGACTCATCACAACCTCTAATGATTTTCTTACGACTAATTGTTCTGCACCATTGTCTTTACTCGTCATATGACCCTGACCACTTCTGCAGTCCTCTTCCCCTTATGTACCCCTAGAAGGGTTCCAGCATCAAGCTGCTAGCACCAGCACTGGCCCAAGTTCCTGCAACGGCACCTGTTGACCTAAGTAGGAGAAATAATAGAGGTAGTAACTTAATTCGCTTGTATACTCTCATCTATGTCTACGAGTAACTGTTGTATAAGAAACCATTTTGCTTGTACACATCTCATATGCCTCTCTGACCACTCTTGTAGTCCCCTTACCAACCCCCCAAAAGGTAACCAGTATCAAGCTACTAGAACCCGCACCGGCACTAGCCCTAGTTCCTGCTCCGGCACCTATTGACCTAAGGAGAAAGAATGGAGGTAGTAACTTAATTTTCTTGTATACTCATCATATCCTCTGATCACTGTCTTATGAGTAACTTTTGTATAAGAGACCATTTTGCTTGTACGCATCTCATCTGCCTCTACCATCCCTATAGTCAACTCAACTACCCCTCAGAAGGAATCTAGCATCAAGCTACTAGCATCGGCACCGGTTCTAGCTCCTGCACTAGCCCCTCTATAATTAACTGGATCGGCACCATCTCCTGCACCAACACCAGCCCCAGCACATGCAGCGGCACCATCTCTTGCACCAGCACCAGCTATCGTACCAGCCCTAGCACAGGCACTGGCACAAGCTCCTTCATCACCCTGGGCAGTGCCTTTTCAGACCATATCCTACACATGTGTCATCACAAGGTCGCACCAGATTATGTTTGTGAGTATATGGCGGCAGATAAACTGCTTTGAATGTCTTCTCAATTTTCACATGATTCAGTGCATTGCTCTTAGTAATTATGTGTCTATCTCTTGCTTTGACTCAGAAATTTCCTAAGAGTGCCAGAAAGCAACTCCAGGCCAGACGAAAGGGAACAATAGTCTTCAATATGTAGAGCGAAGGAGTGCAAATCGAGGGACGATATGCCATTAACTCGACTAATGGGCGCTTGGCAGCTACTTCTAGGTGGATCAAGTTCTAGAAAGCAGCCAAACTTACCATTGGAAGAACGGTCAAGGTCGATGTATTTGGCTGCCATGAATGCCGCATGCTGTTCATGAAGTTCTTAGCCATTTAGCTCTTTGGTCGTATGCTATTGTAATTAATTATGTGGTAAAACTGTGATAACCTTTTGCTAGATTGGAGCTATGACTAGTACATACTGGTATGGTATATCTGTATCTACATGACGGTTCCCTATAAGATCAAATATTATGACAATTATTGTGTTCTAGTGATCGAGTGTGTTTGGAGAAAAGGGCAAACTGATCGTGTGACATGGTTTTTAGAGCTGAAACAAGAACTAATTCTCTCTGTACTGCTATTGAATTTTAGTGTCTGTATTGCTGAATTGGTCAATTTGAAATGTTGCAGAATTGGTCAAGTGCAGCTGAATATGAACTAGGAATCTGTCGATATTTTTTATGTCTTATTATTCTGTGCTGCTTAATCTTTCAAATGCTACTGAATTTGTCAAAAGTTATGTCGTTGCTGCTAGGCTGTTTACTCTAGAGATTTTGCATGTGTGCCGTTGGAACCGTTGGATGTGTGTTGTATAGAGATAAGAGGGTAAAGATACAATGTGATTTCACCAAGTGAAGTCATTGGATACCAGTCCTATTTTAGCGCACGTGGTGTGTGTCCCTAGTTCTTTAGATAGTTTTACATGAATATATGTCAAAGGAATTATTGCTTTTTTCCTCCCTTGGTGAGGTCTGTGTTTGGATCCGGGGAGCCACGACCCAGTGAAATTTGAGATAGGAGCCCATTGACCATAGCCCAAAAACTTTATAATTTGGACTTTTTGGCATTCCCCCCCCCCCCCCACCCCACCTCTAAAAAACTCTGACTACCATGTTTTTAAGAAACTAATCCATTATGTGGCATTTTATAAATTTGAGGTTTCAGTAGCACTGCTCATTTAATTAAAGAGAGATAAACATGGACACACAAAATATTTTAAGAAGACTAATACATAAGTTATAGGTACTATAAAGATTTTAATGATAATGTTCATCTAATTTCTTTTGCGTAGTCGCAATGCATACGGTTTATATTTGTTGAGGTTTTGAGTTTGAATCATGTGTGCTTCACATATATCTATTTGGGTTTGCTTTTTTTCATGTAGCAATATTGTTTTACGGAGAGGCTGACATCACAGACCCACCAGCCTGCAGCGTCCCTCGAGTTTAATGGGAAGGTTTGAAAATAGAAGTTAAGTACTTGTACAGAGAGGTTGGCATCAGGGACCCACAAGCCAGAACATACCAGGTAGGCCGACATGCACAAGCCAGAACATACCAGGGAGGCTGACATGTGGGCCCCAACAGCAAGACCGCACGCGGCTGTGATGTCTACGCATTTCTATTCTTGTAGACAGTTGTTGGGCCTCCAAGTGCAGAGGTTTGTAGAACAACAGCAAATTTCCTTTAAGTGGATTACCCAAGGTTTATCAAACTCGGGGAGGAAGTGGTCAAAGGTATCCCTCTCAAGCAACCCTGCAATCAAGATACAAGAAGTCTCTTGTGTCCCCAACACACCCAAACACTTGTCAGGTGTATAGGTGCACTAGTTCGGCGAAGAGATAGTGAAATAGAAGTGGTATGGATATAAGACAACGATGCCAGAAAATAGCTTGATGGCGCGTGGTTGACATGGGAAAAGACTAAAGGCAATTTAAAATAAAGATGGAAGCAAGCAAACATGTAATAGATCTAGTTGCAAACGGTGTTTCAATGCTTAGAAACAAGGCCTAGGGATCATACTTTCACTAGTGAACACTCTCATATAAATATCTTCTCTTTATGATACTACTCTGAACTACTCTCCGGTTGGACACTCTAATCCATGGTACGGTTATAACAGCACACCTCAAAGTCCGCTTTCCCCATCTAGATAACCCCACACTATCACCTTGAGCTCTAGATGGTTCCAACAAACACCACAATTTCATAGAAACATCCAACTCCAAATATAACTCATAACAAGTATTTGTAATCTCTAGAGTAAGTGCCACCATGGTGTGCACGTTGTCACTTTCACACACATGGGGAGAGCAAAGATCTATTAAAGCACTTGAGTAAAAAGGTAGATCTACTTGATTACAAAGCTTATGATCACAATATGATCATGCATAGAGAGAGAGATGAACACATAGCTACCGGTAGAACCCTTAGCCTCGAGGGAGAACTACTCCCTCCTCATCATGGGAGTCAGAAACGGCGATGGAGATGGTGGTGGAGATCGATGGAGATGGCGGTGCATATGGTGAAGAGGCGGCGGCAGCGCCGGCGGCGGCGCGGAGGACTCCTTCCCCGCAGCCGGTATCACAGGGGAGCACCGCCCCTTAGCCCCCTTACTTCATGGCTTATTGGGAGACCTCTCCCATGGATATGGGATCTATGGGGGAGGCAAAACGTGGCTTTGGTGGCTGCAAATTCATGGGTGGAGGTGTCTCCCATGAATTAGGTTTCCTCCCTTTATATAGCTTCTCGGATTCCCGTGACCCCATCTTGGGCTGCAGTAAATCGGGCCTAACGGGCCCGTCTGGACTCATAATCAGCTAAATTTTATGTCCAGAATGTTTGTTGTGAAATTTCCAACAACTTTGTAGAAGAGTTTTCAGTTTGACGCCTTCTTTGACCCGAAACATGACCATCTTCAAAAAGAGTTCTGAGACACAATTCTAGAAAATCCCAATTTGACTCCAACAAGGTTTCCACTTGTATTCTTGGTAATTCCTACACATCAAAGTGTAAAACAAGAACATTGTGCACTTTTGCAACTATTAGTAGGTTAGTCCAAATAAATCATAAACTTTATATAAAAAAGAGTATCAAAAGCATATTATTAGCATAAAACCATCAAAAATTATAGATATGTTATGGACGTATCAACATCCCCAAGCTTAGTTCTGGCTCGTCCTCAAGTAGGTAAACGATAAAAACAATATAATTTTTGAGGTGACACGCAGCCAACACAATCTTGATCATCATTATTGTAAAAGCATTGATAGCTGGGATCAAGGTACTCTAAACATGAACATGAAAGATTGAGTTCTAACAATAAGACATAGCAACTATGTTGTAGCATGAAAAGGTACAAATAAAACATTCATGAATAACAATGCTTTAAAAGACGTTTGTTTGTTTCACATAAAAAACACAATGAGAATGGTATCCAGCTTGTCCCTCATAGTGTAGCAAAACATAAATGCATAGGACACCTTCAAAGTTCATAAGGGTCACTGATGTGCTCGTCGTTCGATGTAGAGCTCGTTGGGAGCCCCAAGAGGAAGGTATGATGAGCACAACAGCAAGTTTTCCCTCAGTTATGAAACCAAGGTTTAATCGAACCAGTAGGATCAAGGAAACACCCCAAAGGTGTTACTAGCTGAGCTTTGGCAGGGCGCACTACCGGTGCTAGTAGCGTGGAGACACACAACACAACCACAGAACTTTGTCCCCAACTTGCGATGAGGTTTTCAATCTCACCGTGTTTTGCGGAAAACAAAGGATTAAACATATCGAATGGAAAGAAGTAAAAGTTTGCAGAAAGTAAACACAAAGCAGTAAAAGATTGTAGATTGTATGTAAAGAAAAAGGACCGGGATCCATAGTTCACTAGAGGTGGCTCTCCTTAGATAGATAGCATGCTGGGTGAACAAATTACAGCGGGGCAATTGACAAACACCGACAAAGCAATACATGCATATACTAATCATATTGACTCCTTTGAGACTTGATTGGGCATTACAACATAATACATAGACCGCCATCCAACTGCATCTATGACTAATAATCCACCTTCAGGTTATCATCCGAACCCCCTCCAGTATTAAGTTGCAAGCAACAGATTATTGCTTTACAAACTGTGTGTAAAGTAAACAATACGATTGTTCTATGAACAAAGGATTGTTGGTTTATCCCTAGTAGCAACAGCACATCTAGTACCTTAGAGATTTTTGTCACTTCCCTAGATTACTAGAGGCATGAACCCACTATCGAGCATAAATACTAACTCTTGGAGTTGCTAGCATCTACTTGGCCAAGATAGCTACTAACAACGGAAAGCATGCAAGATCACAAATAACAAAGACATGATAGAATCAATAATCAATCTGAAATAGCATCTCAATATCCATCGGATCCCCGCAAACACAGCATGTATGAATTACAAATAGATGATCTTGATCATGAACGGAGCTCACAAGATCTAAACATGAAACCACCAAGGAGGAGAACCAGCCATCGAGCTACTACATGGATCCGTAGTCCAAGGATAAACTACTCACGCATCACAACGGAGGCTTGCATGGTGATGAAGAAGGCCTCCAGGGTGAATTCCCCTCTCCGGCAGGGTGCCGGGAAGAGCTTCAGATCCCTCCCGATCTAGGGATGGAGATGACGGCGGCTACAGACTCTTTCGTGGATTTTTGATCGGGTACTTAGGGGTTTTGTCCCGAGGGCAATATATAGGCGGAAGGAGAGGCCGAGGGGTGCCGGGAGCGGCCACACCACCCCCTTAGACCAGCGGCCGAGGGGTTTTCACCATGATTAGGCATGGATTAGAACAGCGGCCCATGCGTTTCTCTAACACACATACATAACTCCATGGACTTACAAGCTCCCCTATCATTTCATACCGACGACATCCATAGACAAAAGAGCATGATATCAACTAGGTACAATGTACAAGTGCAATGTTGAAAGCGTTCCCCATGACATCATGGTTCTGCTAATCCCCAACTGTCAACACCCGGATTTTTAATCCCAGATGCACGTTATGCCATACCTCGCAATCCCAGGATTACCATTTTTGCAAGACATAACGGATTGGATATCACAGTACATCATCCATTACAAACCATACATAAGGTTTTACACAAATAAGGATCTCATGATCCAGTCTTAATACAACAAGCAGCGCAAATAAAAGATAAGCGTAGCGGTGGGGTCCATCTTCAGGGGCACAGGCAATGCTAACGAAGGCAGATAGTCCTAGTTATCATAGCGGTCCTGCTGGCCATCATCTTGATAGTCTCCTTCATAGTATGGCCATGACAATAGCCAGGGATAAGAGCCATGAGTACTCTTTAAGTACTCACAAACTACCCCTAACAAGTAGTATAGTTCTAAGTTAAATTGCTAAGTCTAGGTTTAACTATAAAGCTAAATTTGAAACCTAAGCTGAGTTTTGAAGCAAAGAAAGATAAAATAAAGTTCTAGAATCACTTAAGTTGGGAAGCTATTGTCATAAACACAACCCTGTTGTGGTCAAGTCAAGATTCATCATTTATTTCATAAGTCATTTTGAAAACAGCTGACAACGAAACAGTATGGCCATTCCAACTGTCCATAACCGCGGACGCGGCTATTCAAATAGTTTGACACTCTGCAGAGGTGGTACACTTTCACCACAAGATTCGATACATCTATCAGGGATAACCCTAAATCATCATACTTAGTATGCAGATAATCAAACATAACCTTCCCTTTACACACCCTAGTATAAGCACCTCTCCTATGAGCATGGCCTCACAACCATGACCATCAGTCATCTTGGGCACTACATTGGTGGACAACATTGAGAGGTAGCCTCAGCTCAAACCTCTCTCGTGAGGGAACTAATACTAATGCATATAAATTTCCAGCTAAGCCTTACCCAATTTAGGTAGTGTGGTTGTACGGTAAATTTGGAATGGTATCACATCCGAATCCAACCATCAGTTTTGTAAAAGGGTTAAGGCTCATGCCTCAATATTTCACCATCATAAACCATTTGTGTTTCTCAACACATGTCAAAACATCTCAATAGAATGACTCATCATTCCAAGGTTTTCATAATTCATTTTCACCAAGTGTTCCCATCTAAAGTGACTCAAGTTTTTGATCTACTCTAAACTACTAAGTTAAGGGTGTTCACTAAGGTGGAAATGGTGGGATCAATCTCATGCCATAGAATGACATCTAAAGGGTTCTAAATAGGTCAAGTTTTATACTCTTTATGCTACCTTCAAAACAAGTAAAGAACTTTGGGTAAAGTAAAGGAAGTAAAGCTTGTAAATAAGACTTGGGGTAACTAATAGTCAAAGTGCTATGACTTAGGCATGCCTATAGCATTTGGGATCAAGTTAACTAGCTTAATTCTAGCTTGCTACAATACCTTGCATTGTTAATGGTGGCTTGCCTTGATTGGTGCAGTGGTTGAAGTTTTCTTCTTCTTCTTGGTTGAACTCCTCCTCCTCGTAGACTTGGTCAGTACTATCGTCTATAAATACATACGGAGTACACAATCACCAAAAAAATACTTAACTAGTCTAATTAGCATTCTAAGACACACATTTTATGGTCTATTATCATCACAAGCTTCACAAGTTTTATTTAATAGTTTCACTCCTTTTAATTTAGAAAAGTAATTTCTACTCATTGAAAAATTAACTAAGATTTAATATTCACCACTTAAAATATGAGATCATGTTGACACATGTCCTCACCACATATTCTAACCTGTGGGAATGTACTTTAAGGGTTGGATCATAATTAATTTGGTTTAAGTTCATTATTTAATGATTTAAAGTGACTAGAAATTCCTATATAGCATTATTTTGGTACTAGTCCAAAGTTACTGCATGTAAACCTTAATATTATTACATATTCAGATAGGTATGATGAAATGTGAATTTTGAGAGTTGGAATCAACTCAAAATCTATCTTAGTTGATTTTATAAAAATGTTGCAAGGTGCAAATGCTTCTGTTTTATTATTTTTACTAGGAGATATCTATAACTCTAATTGAATTCAATCCAACGGGCTTGAATAGATAATTTCAATACCTTTCAGGCAAAATTGGTTTCTTGCAATTTGGATTTGGCAAACTCCCAGAATTGATTTTTAAACTAGTGGCCAGAAACTAGATTAACTCTAAAATAGAAAAAACTAAATTTGAAACTTTCACTGCTGCAGAACTAATGGGCGGCCCAGCTACGCACGATGGTGGCAGGCTGCCTGACAGACGGGCTCCACCAGTCAGCGGCACCACTTAATCGAAACGGTATCTAGCATCCTGGGACACACGATCTAAAGGCGATCCAACGGTGGTGAGTCATCACGACGACGGATCACTCCGGCGAGAACATGACCTAGTCGTGGCGGTGGGGGTCGATTGGGAGCATACCAGGGATCCAGCAAGATCGGCGATGCAGGAAAATGGGCTGGTAGGTGACGGTGAGGCGAGGCGCGGTTGCGGCGGAGCTTGGGGTGCCCTAAATCGCAAACGCCCTTCTCCTCCTACTGCGGCGGCTTCGGCTTCAATTCCAGCGAGACAGAGCTCGAGCGGCTTCGGCGAGGGGTGGGTAAGTTTCAGTGAGAGGTGAGGAGTGTGGGAGTGTGGAGAAATGGTGCTAGGGTGGCCGCTTTATACAGGGTCGACGATGGGGCAGAGCGGGCGACGGTGAGGTCATCGGTGACGACGCTGCGGGGCTCTCTCGGCATGGGCGAGGGCGGCGTTGGATACTCTGTTCCCCGGCGGTCCTCTGAGGCTTAAAGGCGCGGCAAGGTGGAGTCTCTACTGGTCGGGAGCGTGCGATGAACTGCGCGCAGACGGCGGTGTTCGACGGTGTTTAAGAAGTCTTGCCATCAGTAAAGCCAAAATGGCTCAAGACCTTCTCAACATAATGAGATTGGGTTAAAGTAATCCCATTCTCGTTCTTAATAAGCTTGATGTTCAGAATCACATCAGCCTCTCTCAGATCTTTCATATCAAAACTCTTTGACAAGAAAGACTTGACTTCATTTATCGCTTTCATGTTTGTACCAAAGATTAGAATATCATCCACGCACAAACATAATATAACACTATTGCCCCAACCATGGCGATAGTACACACACCTATCAGCCTCATTAA
The DNA here is from genome assembly GCA_023614405.1 of Avena insularis. NCBI lineage: Eukaryota > Viridiplantae > Streptophyta > Magnoliopsida > Poales > Poaceae > Avena > Avena insularis. The sequence continues at coordinate 215,843,649 of CM042688.1, read as the reverse complement.
TGACAAAGTCAGCAGAAAGTAGAGTTCTATCAAACTTCGCATGCCATTGCTTAGGGGCTTGTTTCAGGTCATATAAAGATTTTAACAACTTGCACACCTTTAACTCTTCACCTTTTACCACAAACCCATCGGGCTAATCCATATAGATCTCCTCTTCCAACTCTCCATTAAGGAAAGCCGTGTTCACATCCATTTGATGAACGATAAGACCATAAGAGGCAGCCAGGGACAGTAGTACTAGAATGGTGGTCAGTCTAGCGACAGGTGAATAGGTGTCAAAGTAATCTTTGCCTTCTTTCTGTGTGTAGCCCTTTGCTACAAGTCGTGCCTTGTACTTCTCAATAGTACCACCAGGCCTTAGCTTCTTCTTGAACACCCACTTACAGCCCATAGGTTTACAACCGTAGGATCGTTCTGATAATTCCCAAGTTCCATTAGAAAGAATCGAGTCCATCTCATTTTAGACAGCTTGTTTCCAATCATCTGCATCAAGGGATGCATATGCCTCAACAATGGATCTGAGAGTATCGTCCACAAGGTACACAATGAAATCATTACCAAAGGATTTTGCAATCCTCTATCTCTTACTCCTCATGGGAGGTTCATCGTCATCCTTTTCAGGGACATCCTCATGTGGTTGTTCAAAATTCTCAATAGATGCACTAGATTCAGGAAGTATTTTAGAAGAAATTCTACTAGTGATATGCATATATTTCATAGGAAACATATCTCAAAGAATGTTGCATCATGAGATTCCATTGTAGTATCAACATGCATATCAGAAACCTTAGATTTAACCACTAAAAATCTATAGCCTACACTCCGCAAAGCATATCCTAGAAAGATACAATCCACTATCTTAGGTCCAAGTTTGTGTTTCTTGGGAATTGGTATGTTGACCTTCGCCAAACACCCCCAAGTGTGCAAATACGAAAGTGATAGTTTTCTCCTCGCCCACTCCTCATAAGGGGTCTTTTATTTATTCTTGTTATGAACTCTATTCAGGACAAGACATGAAGTCAACAAAGCCTCCCCCCACCATGCCTTTGATAAACTAGCCGTGGATAACATGGAATTCACCAAGTCAGTTAGCGTGTGATTGTCCCCCTCGGCAACCCCGTTTGATTGGGGCGAGTAGGGATGCGTCCTCTCATGAATAATGCCATGTTCCTCACAGAATTCGTCAAAGATTTTGGGAAAATATTCACCACCACGATCCGACCTAAGACGTTTGATATTTCTCTCTAGTTGATTTTCAACTTCAGCTTTATAAATTTTAAAGTAGTCTAAAGCTTCATCTTTAGTGCCCAACAAATAAAAATAGAAGTATCTAGTTGCATCATCAATCAATGTCATGAAATATCTCTTTTCACCTTTTGTCAACACACCATTCGTCTCGCACTGATCAGAATATATGAGTTCTAGAGGTGCCAAGTTTCTCTCCTCAGCATCCTTGTGAGGCTTTCGAGGTTGCTTTGATTGCACACAACTATGACACTTAGAACCTTTGGCAATAGTGAAATTCGGAATTAAACTCATGCTGGACATCTGAGACATCAAACCAAAATTAATGTGACACGAATGAGAATGCGAAACACTGGTATCATCATCAACATGGCCACAAATATGATTCACGGATTTATAACAAAGATCTAAAAGAGAGAAACAGAACAAGCCTCCAAACTCATAACCTTTACCAATAAATTATACATGTTTCGAAACAAAGACTTTATTAGACTCTAAGACAACCTTAAACCCATCTCTGCATAGAAGGGAACCGCTAACGACATTCTTGTTCATAGTAGGTACATGATGCACGTTCCTCAGCTGCACAATCTTTCCGGAAGTAAACTTCAGATCCACCGTGCCAACACCATGAACAGAAGCATGTGATCCATTCCCATTTAGGATGGAGGAATCCCGAGCGACCTGATAAGAAGTGAACACAGATATGTCAGCACACACATGAACATTAACACTCATATCAATCCCCCAACATGGTGATTGAAACACTGAAAGAACAGTAAATAAATTACCGTACCCATCCGTGTTGCTAGCGAACACGGCGTTAACAGTCTTCCCATTTTTCCCTCTATGATCTACACGTTCTGGGAAGTCCATGGAGAAGTGGCCGAGGTCTCCACAGGTATAGCAACCCAGCTCAGTCTTGTTCGGCTTCTTTTTCTTCTTGAAGGTTGTAGTCTTTTTAGGCTTGTTGAAGGAGGGCTTATAGTTCCCTTTGGTCTTGCCGAAGGTCTTCTTCTGCACCATGTTGATGCTAGACTGACCCTCACCTCCTTTCTCAGCAGTGTCCTTAGCCCGAGCCTTCTCCTCAACATCAAGAGATGCTATCAGGTTTTCAACCGATATCTCTTGTCTCTTATGCTTGAGAGTTGTGGCGAAGTTTCTCCATGAAGAAGGCAAATTTGCAATGATGCACCCAGCCACAAACTTGTCAGGTAATATAAACTTAAGAATTTCAAGCTCCATGGAAAAGCACTATATCTCAGGAGCTTGTTCGACTACAGAACAGTTGTTAACCATCCTGTAATCATGAAAGTTCTCCATGATGTATAGTTCACTGTCAGCATCTGCTACACCGAACTTAGCATTTAGTGCCTCCCAGAGCTCTTTGCCATCTTTGATGTGCATATACACATCAAACATCTTATTGTCAAGAACACTTAGAACGCATCGCACAAAGGGAAGATTGGTTTCTTTGAACTTGTTCTGAGCCTCGTCGGATATAGTTCCTTCAGGTAAACCCTCACTAGCCTCGAATACTTTCAGAGCTTGTAGCCACATAGTATCTTATACTGCCACCGTTTAAAATGAACACCGGTATATTTTTCCGGCTTCATTGCATCGGCCAAGTGTCCCATGTTTAACTCAGGAATTTGCCTATAATAAGGTTTTTGGATTGTTGGATTATTAGGCAGAATTTCCACAATTAATGCCAGAATTTAGATCATGACTATAGTAGCTACGATCATGTTAAACTCTAACATACTAGATGTATTAATCAACACGAACAGCAGCAGTGCAAATACAAAATCGGCCATAGTACGATAACAGATCGGATCACGATGTATGTACTGATCAATTGTCGATGAATTCGTCATTGGTGGAGCAACGGCAGTAGCTTCTCACAGGAGATGATGTTGAAGACGAGTCACTCATGGACTAGGAGATCGCCCAGGAAGACGCTTCGTGATGACGAACTTGAGCAGTCACGCGAAGCGCTTCCCAAAAATCTTATTTCCCCTCTCTCATACATGATCGCAAAGGCGAGTGGTTCCGGAGACCTACTCTCCCGTCCGCCGGTGCACGCCGGCGAGCGGGATAGAGTAGCCTACGGTGGCGGTGCAAGCAGAGAGGTTGGCAAAATCCTAGATTGGATTCGGTGTGTTATGGCGGTAGCCGCGCAGGACTTTATATAGAGTGGCTCAGGAAAAACCTCACATGACACGTCGTGGATCATGCCCACATTGCACATGTTCGGGTCGGTTACAGATAGCCCACGATCCGGGAGCAACCCGAATAGGCTGACTGTTGACACGTATGTCAAAACCTCACAAGTTTTTGAGATTTCCACAAAAATAAAGCTCGGCTCGGCGAGATTCCCGCAACCCGCAACCCGCGGCGCATGTGTCATGACGAAACGGGCGGATGGTGTGTGCGTGCGTGCGTGCGAGTGACAGCATCGGAGGGGGAGGAGCGTTTGTGTAGCTATCTTATTGTCACTCACTTACAAAGTTGTGCAAAACTCCATCTTATAAGGTGGTGTAACTCTCCTCCAACTTTCCATGTGAGACTAAACTTTAGCTCCTACTTCACTCCCATGTGAGCTACCCCAAACATGGACCCAAACACATCTAAGCTGCCACAAACATGGGCTTTGAGATTTAGGGAAAATCCGAAATCTACATGGACTTATTTAGATTAGCCCATTATTTCTAACAAGTTGTTGCATCCACCATCCATCTTTGGAAGCAGGCCCATGATATTAGCATATTTAATATGCTGAATTGTAGGTCTTTTATGATATCCTCCAGCATCGAGTCCACATGTTTGTGTGAATGCAAGAACACGTGCATTGACGGACTTAACAGAAGAGGGTGATTGTGTTCTAGGATAATATCCTTCACAATACAGCTTCCATCCTCTTTGTCCTTCAACATCATAAACGCTTTACAACCAGTCTTTCTGCTCACTTTATCACACTGCCATTTAGATTCATTAAAACTTGAGTCGTGTTTCCCCTTGCAGACACATCAGAGATACCTGTGGCTTTTGTTGCGCTGGTTTTTCTTAATGCAAAACCCAGTATGTCTTGCATATGTGTTGTAAAAGTGGTAAGCTTTGTCAAATGTTCTGAATTGCTGGCCAATTGACGGTATGAATTTTTCTGAAAGTTCAAGTAGCTACAAGTTTTTAACAGTAGACAATATGTTAATCATCCTTTTTTAGCCATTAAGATATTATGTTAAGTTATGATTTTTATTCTGGACTACTATAAAAATAACTTAGATAGATATTTTTTTAGCCATTAAGATATTATGTTAAGTTCTGATTTTTATTTTGGACTACTATAAAAATAACTTATAAAGATATTTTCAAAGTTACTCACATGTCTGAATGATCGTAGAGGTGCTGCCGTTTTTGTCTCTCTCGGTTTGATGGGGCAAGACGGCGTGACAATAGGTACGTGAAGCAAAGGATCCCTTGGCGGCATATGATTCGAGAAAGTCCCACTTTTTGTTCAGTTTGTATTTTAAGAGCTAGCATCTTCTCATGTTGAGTTTGACCAAGCATCTTGCAACTTAGTTGGGCGTCTTGCAACTGTTGTTTCTTTCTGATTAGTATCATATGTACAACTTGACCTTCCACTGCGATTTTGCAATGCCCTCCGGGGAAGGTGGAGCAGAGGTTTTGTAACACCAATTTGCTCATTACAGTGTATAGGTGAGCCCAGAGTTTTTTCTGGACCAGTCCACCACATCGTTTCCCCATCATCATCCAAGTTTTTTCTGAGGCATCTGTGATTGAGATAACTTCTCTATGAGGAACAATCAACTCCCACTGCTGAGTTCATAACTGTCATTTCTCTCTAACTCATCAGCATTGTCCTCAACCACAATAGCAGCATGCAGCTTCTACCTTTTTGCATCCATATGTTCATGACTAGCAGCAGCAGAAACACTGCTATCACCATCCGAAATAGAACGGCGCGCGCCGTTGTAGGTTCGGCACTTGTATGGGGACGCCTTGGTTGACGCATCAGAGGTTGAAAACAACCTATAGGATAATCACACTTCACAGGGGACCTTTTACGCTTCGGTGCACCAGACCAGCAATACATTTCTTCATCACTATCTTTTATCTTCACAACATTTTCAGTGTTTGCATCAGCAAGATGATTACCACTAAGACCCGCTCATGTCAACTGTTTATCCTGACTAAAAATCTGCAACCCAAAAAATGATATATAGTGTGCTAACTTCTTCTGGTTTAGTAACTAACTTTTTTCAAAATATATATTACGTGTACTTTGACAATATTAAAACATGTTTTTGAAATCTAGAACAAGCAAACTCCAGCAAGTATTATATGTGGACTTACAAACAGACATCTATATTCACAAACAAATTAAGAAGTTGTACTACCTCACTCTAATTTAATATCCTAATCTTCACATTTCAATGAGTGAACTTCACTAAATACAAATAACATCCATTTTTTTGCAAAAGGTGTACACCCTCTCTATAATATAAGTGAACTTTTATAAACCACAAGTTAACTTCTAGCTACTTAAAGATCTGGACTCCTATTTTCAACCTTCAATAAACATCCAATTTTTGGTTTATATCCAACACTGTAACATGCTAACTTCTGTTATTTAAATATCTGGACTCCCCATAAATTGATTTTCATAACACCGAACAACAAGCATTTTTTACAAACTCCCTTTTTAATATGTTAACTTCTATAATTCAACATCGCGGCTCCCATTTTTTATTTTTATTAAACTAGGACTAGCATGCAACCTTTACTGATCACGTAATAAACTTCTTCTCGAGATGCAAGTTAACTACAGATTTTTAAAACCTTTTCTACTCACTTTATGTTCAGTATGGTTAACATGTTGAATTTTGTGGGTGTTACAAATCGGCATGGCTTCGGTGTATAGGATGCCTGCACTGTCAGAGAAGAACAGCCATTGCTTCAGTAATTGCCTGAAATTGGGGAGCCGGAAAGAGGGAGGTCATGTGCCCAGCTAGCTCGCATTGCCGACGTAGCAATTGGTGGTGCCGTCGCGCCTTCACTTGCTTGCTCGTCGGCGCTTCGCAGTAGAAGGTGTCGCGGAAACTCCAACGTCTCCTCCCTCGTGTCGGCTCCTGCCACTGCTCGCTCGTCGGCGCTGACCAGGTACGGGTCCGATCGAGGCGAGATTTCTGTCCTTGGTGGGGTACGGGTCCGACCAGGGGTGGGGCCGCAGGGGTGGTGGGATTTCATTGAAGGACACCTTGTTGGGGTGCGTTCGGTGGGGTTGCCTGTTCGGGTCCGATTCGGGATGAAATACTTTCCAAAATTAGGGTTCCTAGATAACTACTCCCCGTTTCAAAATATAAGATGTTTTAGGTTTGTAAAAAAAATGTATCTATACTTTTTTTTAGTGTGTAGATTAACTTCAAACCTGAGTAAACTTACATACCAAAAAATGTCTAGATACATTTGATTCACAAAGCTAAAACATCTTCTCATAGATTCTGTCTTTCTACACCGTGCACCAGAGGCCTAGCGATCGAAGTCCATGAAATATCGTATACTTTCTCTGTTTTAAAATATATGATGTTTTAAAATATATGATGTTTTAGGTTTGTGAAAGAGGGTGAACTTGTACTATGAGGCTCTCGAAATTTAAACTCACAGAGTGCGTCTGGTTTACGCGATCCGTGCAGGATTTTGCCTGAACTTAATAAGCACAAAATTGGCTTCTGTACCCCATATATTTTGACGAAAAACAGTGCGGCGCATCGAAGCAAATTAGCCGCACGCGCGCTACGAAAAGGCATGGCGGTGTGAACCAACATACGACAACGGAAGCAGCAGCGGCAACAACAGAACACATCGCAAGTTCCGCACAAAAAAGCAAGCAAGGGAACAGACATATCAGATTCTACGCGAGCAAAGCGAGAGCTTCCATGTCAAGAAAGCCACCAACCTCCGAATAATCTCCCTTCCTCCATTGCTTGCCTCACTCTAGCTCATATTCTCTCGCTAGCTACCTCTATGCCCTTCTCCTCAGAATTCAGAAAGCATACCACAGCACTAGGTAGCTACGTGCTCGATCCCTCCAAAAGCAAAAGCATTCCGAAACCACTCCCCTCCACATCATAAGGAACCCTATTCCATTCGATCGCCACCTCCCGGTCGCTTTCCCATCATCACCACCACGCGCGCACCGATCTCCCTGCCTCCCCTGCTTCCATGGCGGCTGGGGGGCCGCCGCCGACGGATATGCCGCCGACGGGGCCACCGCAGATGGTGCGGAAGCTAGCCGTGGAGGTGGTGGACGCGCGCGACCTCGTACCCAAGGACGGGCTCGGTACCTCCAGCACCTACGCCGTCGCGGACTTCGACGGCCAGCGGAAGCGCACGCGCACCGTGCCACGGGATCTCAACCCGCAGTGGCACGAGCGCCTCGATTTCGCCGTCCCCGACCCGCCCAGCATGCACGCCGAGTCGCTTGACGTCTCGCTCTACCACGACCGCCGCTTCAACCCCTCCGGCGGTGCCGGCGGCAAGAACAACTTCCTCGGCCGCGTGCGCATCTACGGCTCCCAGTTCTCGCGCCGCGGGGAGGAAGGCATCGTCTACTTCCCGCTCGAGAAGCGAAGCCTGCTCAGCTGGATCCGCGGCGAGGTCGGCCTCAAGATTTATTACTACGATGAACCGGCCGTGCCGCCGCCACCAGAGGACAGGCCGCCCGAGGGAGCTGAAAACGCGCAACCACCTGAGGTCCCGCCGGAAGATCCCAAGGAGCTACCGGAGATTCCAGAGCCGACGGAGGCGGCCGTTGAGGTGCAGCAGCCACATATGCAGCCTCCGATCATCATCGTGGAGGAAGCTCCGATGCAGGGGCCACACGGCTCAATGATGCACGGCCAGATGATGCCACCCATGCACGGGCCACACGGCCCGCATGGCCCTGGCCCGATGATGCACGCCCGAATGATGCCACCGCAGCCGGAACCGGAGCCAGAGCCGGCGCAGGCGCAACAACCAACAGATGGGGCGGAGCCGTACCCGCCTGAGGTCCGCAAGACGCGGATGGCTTCGAGCACGGAGCGTGTCCGCATCCCAAGACACCCGAGCGGCGGCTTCGGGCCTGACTACTACACCGCCTCGCCCCGCGTCATTTCCGGGCGGTTCGTGTCCACCGGCGAGGCCGTCGAGCCGGTGCAGTCAACGTACGACCTTGTGGAGCCGATGCGGTACCTCTTCGTGCGCATCGTGCGGGTGCGCGGCATCCGCGCCTGCGAAGGCCCCTACGTGAAGATCCAGGCCGGACCGCACTGCCTCCGGTCCCGCCCCGGCCGCGACGTCTCCGGCACCGGCAATCCCGAGTGGAACCAGGTGTTTGCCGTCAGCCAAGCCAAGCCGGAGCCGACGCTCGAGATATCCGTGTGGGATGGCGGGGCGCCCTCTCCTGCCGACGCATTCCTCGGCGGCGTCTGCTTCGACCTCTCCGACGTCCCGGTCCGCGATCAGCCGGACGGCCCGCTGGCGGCGCAGTGGTATCGGCTCGAAGGAGGGGAGCCGGGAATGGTTACAGGGGACATCATGGTGTCGGTGTGGATCGGCACGCAGGCCGATGACGTGTTCCCGGAGGCGTGGAACACCGATGCGCCGTACGCCGCGTACACACGAGCCAAGGTGTACCAGTCGCCCAAGCTCTGGTACCTGCGGGCGTCGGTCATCGAGGCACAGGACCTGCGCGTGCAAGCGCCGCCACCGGGACTGCCGTTCGACGTACGCGTGAAGGTTCAGCTCGGGTTCCAGTCGGCGCGCACCCGTCGGTCGGTGGCCAGCATCAGCGGCTCGGCGTTCGCGTGGGCCGAGGACCTCATGTTCGTCGCGTCCGAGCCGCTCGACGACACCCTTGTCCTGCTCGTCGAGGACCGGTCGATGATCAAGGAGCCTTCTCTGCTCGGCCACGCCACCATCCCAGTGAGCTCCGTCGAGCAGCGCCTGGACGAGCGGCAGATCGTCGCATCAAGATGGTTCAATCTCGAGGGTGGTAGTGGTAGGGGTCATGCAGATGGCGGTGGGGATCAGCAGGGGCAACCTCCAGGGTTCTACTCCGGCAGGCTGCACCTTCGGCTTTCCCTGGAAGGAGGATACCATGTGCTCGACGAGGCGGCTCACGTGTGCAGCGATTACCGGCCGACGGCGAAGGAGCTCTGGAAGCCACCGGTGGGCGTGCTGGAGCTCGGCATCGTCGGAGCGTGCGGCTTGCTCCCCATGAAGACCAAGGGAGGATCCAAGGGCTCCACGGACGCCTACTGCGTGGCCAAGTATGGCAAGAAGTGGGTGCGGACGCGTACTGTCACGGACAGCTTCAACCCACGGTGGAACGAGCAGTACACGTGGCAGGTTTACGACCCCTGCACGGTGCTCACGGTGGCCGTGTTTGACAACTGGCGCATGTTTGCCGGCGCCGGCGACGACAGGCAGGACTACCGCATCGGCAAGGTGCGGGTGCGCGTGTCCACACTAGAGAGCAACCAGGCGTACACGGCGTCGTACCCGCTGCTCGTGCTGCTGCGCTCGGGGCTGAAGAAGATGGGCGAGGTGCAGCTCGCCGTGCGGTTCTCCTCGCCGTCGCATCTGCCGGACACATGGGCCACGTACACGTCGCCTCTCCTGCCGCGGATGCACTACCTACGCCCGATCGGAGTCGCGCAGCAGGAGGCGCTGCGGGGCGCGGCCGTGCGCACCGTGGCGGCGTGGCTGGCGCGCTCGGAGCCGCCGCTCGGCCCGGAGGTGGTGCGGTACATGCTGGACGCGGACGCGCACACGTGGAGCGTGCGGCGCGCCAAGGCCAACTGGTTCCGCATTATGGGGGTGCTCGCCTGGGCGGTCGGACTGGAGCGGTGGCTGGACGGCGTGCGGCGGTGGCGCAGCCCTTCCACCACCATCCTCGTCCACGTGCTGTACCTCGTCCTAGTCTGGTACCCGGAGCTGGTGGTGCCCACGGCGTCTCTGTACGTGTTCCTGATCGGCGTGTGGTACTATCGGTTCCGGCCACGGGCGCCGGCCGGCATGGACGCGCAGCTGTCGCAGGCCGACACGGTGGAGGGCGACGAGCTGGAGGAGGAGTTCGACGCCGTGCCAGCGCCCGACGTCCTCCGGCTACGGTACGAGAGGCTACGGACGCTGGCCGGGAGGGTGCAGCGCGTCATGGGCGACGTCGCGGCGCAGGGCGAGCGGCTGCAGGCGCTGGTGAGCTGGAGGGACCCGCGGGCAAGCAGGATCTTCGTGGGCGTCTGCCTCACCGTCGCCGTGGCGCTGTACGCGATGCCGCCCAAGATGGTGGCCGTGGCGAGCGGGTTCTACTACCTACGCCACCCCATGTTCCGGGACCCAATGCCTGCGGCGGCCGTCAATTTCTTCCGCCGGCTGCCGAGCCTCTCAGACAGGATGCTCTGAGATTGGCTGGGAAGGAAGCACATTTGCATTTCTATTTATTTTTGTTGCCGCAATAACGAGTGTGCAATACGAATGACAAAATGATTGTATTCATAAGCATGCTATTTTTTAAAGAGTATATATTAATATCGCGAAGATACGCTCTGGAATAGTGTTGAAATCACACGCCACTAAGCAGGGGCCTAAACCAAGTGGTTTATCTTAGTGTGCTAGCCGCTGCTTCATTTCGTATAGCGATAACACTTTCTCTTTCTTAGCGCTCCACCCCGCGGAGAACTCTGGTTGCGCTTTGGTTGGCTTTCTCTTTTTTTCGATTTTCTCTGACTTGACTCAGCTTGACCTACTTGACTCAGCAGCGTCTTTACGGATGCACACCGTCTAGAAAAAGAACAGCCCCGTCGATGAAAATGTTCGACGGCTCGATCGAACAGGGCCCCCAGTTTTCTAGGCCCCCCGAATTTACATGCAGCTGTGTAGCCCAGCCAAGTATTAATCCTTAATTCCTTCGATAGTGTGTGACTGCATGTGGCCAGTACTACATGTCGACTCTAGAACGGAACGATCCCATCGTCCGATGCCCCGATCGATTTATCTCCCCGACCTAGCGTTTAGCGTCTTCCTGCCCAGATGAGCAGGCCTGGCGCTCGTTCTGTTCCGCACCCCCAGCTTGGCCGCTTCCTCCAATCCTCCTTATACCAACAATTGGACATAACCAATTAAAAAAAAGCCATAAATTCATCGGTCGTCGGCTTTAAATTTGCCTGCTCCCCGACGAGCCTCCCAAATTTACGTGTCAAAGGTATAACCGCTTCAACTCATCTATTATGTACGTTGAATTGTTTAAAATTATTTTGTTAACTTAGTAATTCATGCAATTCACCGAATCATGAGAAGAAAAAAATATCAGTCTGGTGGTGAAAAGAATAAGAAAATGAAGATTAGAAGCACCTGCTCAAGAGGATGCTCAGTCCCAAAATGGTGCTCTAGAAAATACAAACATTTTATTTCAAGAAAAACCAGATGGATGATACTTTTTGGTAAAACACGAGGTTTCGTTTATTACTTTGTGCTATGTTTATTCTTTTTGTGCTATGTTTACTCTTTTAGAATAAATACTTGATATATTTATGAACATTGTACGAAATAGTATATTTTAAATTTATATAACTAAGTAAACATATGATTTCATTATACTAGTTACTGAGTTTGGAAGAAAAAAATCTCATTTTATAAGTCACATCGGGACCCCCAAATCCTGGAGACGGGGCTGAAAAAGAAGTATTACAAAATAGAAAAGTCCCGCAACAGAGAACGATGCCTCGAGCAACGACACTAACATCACCAGAACAACACCAGTAGTTCAATCACTCCAATAGCAACGCCTTTAAGAAGGAAACAGTGCACAAGCGTTGTCGTTGTCCGATCAAAGATGATAGGTTTTCACCCTCGAGAAAGTCTTCGCTCGCAAAACAATACCTTCAACAAGGTCATTGCCAGACACAACCAATTAAGGCCAGACCTTGAATTTTCACCCTGCAAGGTAAGACTAGGAACTCCTCCTGTGTTGTCGCCCCTACAAACAGTCGTTGCCGCAAGTCACAGATTACCCAGCCAGTTCCTCATCGCCTCAAAGACTCAAATCACCATTGTCGCCATCATGTTCCTGCTTTTCTGACATTCTTCGCATCTAATTTCACCATGGATCGTCGAAAACATGAAACATGATGGTAACAAACAGCAGAGCTTCGCAACGCTCCCGCTGAAACCAAACGGCCAGAAAAACATGGGTACCTTCCGATCCAGCAATCTCCAGGCATAATGCGCCCATCGAAGTTTGTCGATCGAGCCTTCCGGAACACGCCTCTCCATGCCAAAACAACAAGTATCAGCAACAAGCAGATATTTGTCTTCGCGTTGAAGGAACCCTAGGACTGCCCGCCATTATTGGACAGAACAACAGGCCCCCACGCCGCCATCTGCCGCCCGCCCCCTCTAGCGGAAGAGAAGACAAGCCTGCAATAACCACGCGCCCCCGCCGGTCCATCGGCCCGAAGAAGAAACATCGTGCTGCCTCCCCACGCAGCTTCAGGTAACCAAAAGGGCACGCCGATGGCGGATCTAGGCGGAAGCCTAGACCTACGACCATAGCCGCCACACATTGCGTTGATACCCGATGGGTAAGCCGCCGCCACAACATGATCCGGGCACCGGCCCAGCCGCCGCAAGCAGCCGACCTCCATGATCGGATCTCACGCCCGGGGAGCAGCCACCACCGCCACACGGCTAGGGGTGCTGCCCTAGCCGCCGCATGTAGCCAAAGCACCAGCGCCGACCCCAGCCGCCACCAGCGAACTACTGCCACGATCTGCACTCCCCGGCCCCTTCGGCGCCGGGCCTGCCGCCACCGTGGCCAGCGCCGGCGGTAGTGGTAGAGGGGTGGTAGATCAGGGAGGGGTTGGTTGGCGGCGGGATCCTGAGCCCCCCGGCGGTGCCCTAGGGTGCGCCACGGGAGGGGTTGGAGGAGGGGGTCGTAGTCTATTTGTTTTTACGATCAAATAGAACTATATAGAACACACATAATCAATGGCAAAGATACATTGATTGTCTAATCATCATCCACTGTAGCTGATTTTTTATTTGGCCTTAAAGTCAGTTTCCCGTCGGTCGGTAACCCTCAGGCCTACGCCATTTTCATTCTCTGCTATTTTCATTATGTGTTTCTCTCCAATGGGCGGGCTGATTCTAGCATATGTTTCCAGAAAGTCATTACCTTTTTTTTGGAAATGGATGCTTTATTACTTAATAGTAATGTTTACACCCGGCCTCCACATAGCTAGGATGCACACAGCTGATCAACCACACACCAAGTGACCAACATAAAAATACCATTATTACAAAATATGCTATAAAATAAAATGCCTCGAACTATTGCTGATCTATCCGCAGATCACGCTGCCAGCCATATCAGGAGAAAATATCTCTCGTTGTGTCCTCCAATCGTGTACACTCCTCCAAAAATAAGTCTCGTAACTCCATACGCTGAAGAGTAGTCCATGATCGGAGGATAGCCGTGGCTCGATAGATAACCTACAAAGAAGAAGACGCGATGTTATTAAAAATCTTGTCATTTCTACATAGACAAAGCGACCAAATAATGGCAAGCGCTCCCACCCTAAACAAAATCCCATATTTATCATGTATCCCGTGTAATCAGTTACCAAAAACATTGGTAACCGAACATGGAGGAGATGAACCAGAGGCCATTTGGATGATTGACCATATAGAACGAGCAAATTTACACTGGAAGAATAAATGTCTGATTGTCTGATTATGATGACAAAGAACGCATTGTGTACTTCCATGCCAATTCCTTTTATAAACATTATCTTTCATAAGAATTCCCCCTTACGGAGATACCAAGCGAATATCTTCATTTTAAGGGGTACTTTTATCTTCCAAATTTTACTATTATCATCGACTAGAATATCAAGTTGGATCAAAGCTCTATATATTGAGTCCATAGTATTTTACCACTCTCTAGTAATTTCTATTTGAACTTATCCACACCCTCTGATAGCTGTATCGTGGATAATTGTAATAAAAGATTGTCCCACGATACCAGTCTAGGACATATGAGACTTCTTCTGAAAGACACATTAGGAGGATTATATCCCAACACTGTGGAAAGTGTATCTCCTTTGTGTCGTGAAGAGTAGTTTGGCCAAGCCATTTATTTTCCTAAAATCTAATCTGTGAACTATCCTTAATATTAAAAATACAAAAGCGGAAGAAATTCTTTTTAGACGCCATTAGTCCAGCCCAAAAGTGTGAATCACCGGATTTCTAAACCACTTGAGACACAACTTTGGAGCCAACATACTTCCTCCATAGAATGGTTTGTCAAACACCATCTTCTGTAAGTAGTTTGAATAACCATTTACCCAAAAGTGCGATGTTTTTGACTTGCAAATCATGTATGCCCAGTCCATTGTATTATTTCGGTCGACAAACCACATTCCATCTGGCCAGTCAATATTTCTTTTTTTCACTATCACCTTGCAAAAAATTCCTGATCAGAAATAATCCACTTTCTTCAAGACACCTTTTGGTAATTGGAAAAACGAGATCATATATAGTATCATGTTGGTGAGTACTGAATTTATGAGTACAAGTCTTCCGCCAAGGATAGCAATTTACCTTTCCAACTATTAAGATCTTTCTGTAATCTTTCCTCAACGAGTTTCCATTCAGCAATCATGAGACGTCGATAATGGATCAGTATTACCAGATAGTTGATTGGAAATTTCCCCTGGCCACAGCGGAAAAGTTCAACATTTAGGTGGGCATCGTTATGAGCCTCACCAAAACAATACAAATCACTCTTATGGAAGTTAATTTTCAATCCAGAGAGTTGCTCAAATACTAATAAAATTAATTTTAGATTCTAAGCCTTCTCCAGATCATGTTTCATAAATAAGATTGTATCATCAGCATATTGAAAAATGGAGGGACCACCATCAACCGGATGGGGAACTAATCCTTCAATTTGGCCATCAGGCTTGACTCTCTCAATCAGGATAGCCAACATACCTGCCACTATGTTAACTAGTATAGGCGATAATGGATCTCCTTGTCTTAGACCTTTTTTGGTCTGGAAGTATTTGCCAGTGTCGCCATTGACATTGATGGCAACACTACCACCAGACACAAAAGACTGTATGAGAGCACATCACTCCTCCGAAATACCTTTCATTTGAAGTGTTTGCTGAAGAAAAGACCAGCTAACTTTGGCATAAGCCTTCTCAAAGTAAATATTGAATAGTACACCATTTAATTCCTTTGAGTGTAGTCCATGTATTGTTTCATGCAGGATTACTACACCATTTAGGATGTTTCTTCCTTGCATAAAAGCAGTTTGAGATGGGCATACAACATGATTAGGCATATTTTCTCTTTTTTAAGGATTCCAGTGGTATGTCTGGCCCAACCATGAAGGAACTTGCGTATGGCACGGATTTTGTTTTTCCATCGTTGTATAGGCGTTTGACTATTAACATGTTTCTCCCAAATAGCCTTCACAAATTCATAGAAACCATCACGATCCATCCATCCAAGTTCAAATTTAAAACTATGTTTGGAATTTCATGGTGGTGTTCCAACAGATAATAATAATGGAGCATGATCCGACAAAGCCTCAATACGTTCTTGAGCGCGAACAGTTACCAAATAAAAAAATTCTTCCTATTCGGTATCCATAAGCACTCTATTCAGTTTTTCATATGTAGGCTCCAGAAGATTATTAACCCAGGTGAACTATCTTTCTAACATCGTAACCTCTCTTAAGTCCAAACTGTCTATGATAGCATTAAACATGAAAGGACAATGTTTGTCGAAACGTCCCTGACTCTTCTCATGAGAAAATCTTAGCAAGTTAAAATCTCTACCTATAAGTATAGGGTACGAATTATCCTTAGCCAGATTAACACCCTCACGCAAAAAGTCAGATTTATAAACATCCTGGACAGCCACATAGACAGCGACTAGAGACCATCTAAAATCTTCAGCCTTGTTACGGATATGAAGTTTAATAAAATAGCTCCATTCGAACTAGCTAAGAATTCCATAGTCTCATCTCTGACGCCTAATAGGATTCCCCCAGATTGACCACGCGGTGGACGTGATACCCACATAAAGTCCACTCCACCAGTATGGCGATTGAGTTGGGCTTGTGAGAAATCACGTCTCACGGTCTCAGAAATGCCTAAAAAATCCAATTTATGATCTCTCACACAATCGGCAAAAAACATATGGTTTAGCCAAGTCATGAAGACCTCTGCTATTTGAGAACATGCTGTTCATTGAGAAACAATAGGATATTTGGATACATGAGACCTCTTGCGAGATTTTAGGTTCTTTGATTTTTGACCAGAAGCTTTAAGCTCATATAATGAGTCCAGCCCAGTCTCATCAAAACCTACGTCTGACACTTCACCAACTAAGTGAGAGAGGAGTTGACCATCTACTATGGCATAGCTCCTCCTACTACATCGATGAAGAATCAGGAACAACTAGGACCTTGTGAGTTAAACGGTCAATCTCCATATGTATCAGAATATAACTACAAAGATTAATTTCCTTTACAGATTTACCCATTCTAACACCAACATTGGCAAGCTTATCAATAATAACTGGGATGGAAAATGAAAGGAAAGATTTATATGAATTGTTTATACCCTAAGAGTCAAGATTCTTTTTAGCCTTTCTTGGCATGGCCTTGACCATCGAGTCCTCATCCATAACTGACGCCCCGAGGGCATCGATTCCATGACGGGAGCTCCTACGCGAGGGTTTCCTAACCACCGGAAGCTTGCTCGTCAGGCCACCTGTGGCCCCGCTTGGGCCGCATGATGACGAAATAGGGGAGTAACCTGACCCCTCCTGGGCTAGGCCCCCTCCCAAAGTGCAGCCCCGCTTGGGCATTGTTGCCACCAGAGTGCATCCCCTCCTGGGCCTCGAAGACGCCATCTCCCGGGTTCCCCGCCTGGCACCCGAGTCAGCCGGCTGGGAAGGAAACACATTTGCATTTTGATTTTTTTTTCCGCAAACGAGTGTGCAATACGGATATCAGAAGAGAGGATAGGAATAACAAAATTATTGTATTCAAAAGCATACTATATAGAACACACATAATCAATGACAAAGATACAGGGACTGTCTAATCATCATCCATTGTAGCTGATTTTTTATTTGGCCTTAAAGTCAGTTTTCTATCGGTCAGTAACCCAGGCCTAAGCCATTTTCATTCTCTGCCATTTTCATTATGCGTTTCTCTCCAATGGGCGGGCTGATTCTAGCATGTGTTTCCAGAAAGTCATTTCTAGCGGAAGTGTTCCATCAACCAATTAGCACCTGCCAGCATGTCGTCATATCTATACCTAATGGATTGTATTTTGACTTGTATTTAATGTATAATGTCTAGAAAATATTATTTACTAATATATCTAAAATATTTTTTGTTCGATTTCCACAAAGAAAATTTATTAATCATTCCCAGAAAAACATTTTAAATATCGGTGGCGCATTTACTTACCGTGATTTTTGGTGATATTTCATTATCTCAATTATACTCATACAAAGTTAAATTATTTTACCACTTTTATGTAATATATATGTTTTAACACAATAAACCATAACAAAATATGCAAGAAACCTCTAGTATACTTCCGCATTATATCGTATCAATTAAATAATTCAAATGTGATACATTGATTTCATTAAAGATTCATTACAATTCCAAAAAAATTCAAATCTCAAATATTGAACTTTTTCAAAATGTGTCCAAAATTGATCTAGTTTGCAAGATTTAATTATGAGGAACTCAGATCAAAATAGATTGAAAATCGGAGTTTTGATTCAAAAGATAAGTACGATACAAATTTGCGAACCAAATTAAAAAGGACAGGTGGGGAGACAGCTTATTCCACTTTTCCATGCAAACATACCCGCCAACTCACTTACATGCGGGGAACAAAACTATGGCACCCACATGTCATAAAGTAAGACAAGTGGGTAAATATGTGATATTTAACAATACTTTATACATCTATCAATGGGCCTACTTTTATACCTAACTTGTAATGCAAGATAACTGAAGTACATCATGAATCACAAAGAAAGCAATCATTGGTGTATGTATATCCGGTAGGAACTCGCTCCGCTAGAAAATCCGCATCACAAGTGTTTCCAACACAGCCTTTTTCCCTTATCCCCAACCTGATAGACAAAAATTGAGGAATACAATACTACAAAATCCATCACCACACCTTAAAATTGAGCTTACATGCTATCCCAGAGAAATTCACACACGCACACACACGCGCGCATACGCACGCACGCACACGCACGACACACTAACTTCATATATGAACTTACACATAGTCCCAGCTTATGAAAACAAATAGCCCCCAACAGCGTCTCATGCACTAGGATCAATAGGGGTACAACACATGGTATGACAAATCAGAAAAGCTCCATGTACATGAAACAAAATGAGCACAATGAGCCCTAACTCGAGTTCATTTTCAAGTGCAAACTCTTCCGCTCTAGAGCTGGTCGCAATCTGGCCATCCGCACATGTCTACCATTTTGCTTCCTTATTCTTGTCCTCTTCATCCATCACTAGTAGTGTAGGTTTTTACAAAAAGACATAAAACAGTTTAGTTAAATCGGACCGGACATGAATGTGTCAACCAAAACTAAAGATTTGAAATGCATGTGTTAAACAAAGTAAATTTTGAAACCATTTACAAAATGAGAAAGAGCAGGCACTTATTGGATAAATTTGAAACACCTTTGTGTACCTTGGTTTCTGGACAGGAACTAAAAGATGTTCCTTTTGGTAGACAGTAAATTCTCTCTTCCATAAAAGGCTGCCATTACACTATAAATGAAAGTAGTATTTAAAAGTTGTGCATGAGTACTGACTTAGAGCATAAACCAGAAATCCAACCTGCTTTGAAGATACTGAAAAATGGAATACATTGTCCGTAAGTTGGGTAACTGAATGATCATCACATACCCCACCAATACAAGATTCCAAAGCAATACTAGCAGAATCAAAGTCAATTCTAAAATTGGAACGACCGAAAAAACCACCATTAAGAAGTGATTAAATTTGCCCAAGGGGTGAACAGTTGATCCAAATTTACGTTTGATCTCCTTTTGAAAACCAACCCCTGGTGCGAAATCAAGGCCCATAGCAATCATGAAATGCACTACGCTAGAATTGAGGTCTACTTTGTCCAGATCAGCCTTGGGTGTATGGCAGTCCTTAGGGGGTGCGATCACACAAGATTGAACCATGGAATGAAAACCAGGGAACAACATAGCGGATCCAATCACGGGAAAATCATCATTTTATATAAATTTTCCAATAATACCCGCACCTTTGGCATTGATCAGAGTAATCCATTGCTAGTGAGACCATAGATGGATCTCAACATCATAAGCCTTGTCACGTCCCTGATCAAGATCCTTGGTGGTGGTAAACGTGACTTTCCAATGCTCATCCAGATCTATCATGATGAGAGGGAGAGTTGGGGGGAAATGGGGATCACCTTAGAGAGGGAAGCACGCCGGTGAAAGTAGTTGGAGGGGTGAAGGATGGAGATGACGATCTCAGGGGATCACCGGCAGTGAGGGTGGATAGGGTTTAGGGTGGATAGGTCGCCATCCATATATGTCGTTGCCTATAATTGAGACACAACTGTTGAGATTGTTCTCTTCGAGGAAAACAACTACCAATTGTAGGTGAACTTTTTTTCTCATTGTTTCAGTTTAAATGTCGTGTTCCTTATGATTTTTGGTTTCTTGCTCGAGGACGATCAAGGTTTAAGATTGGGGATATTGATGGATGTGAAAATAGTCATCTTTATCTGCATTCAAATCTTATACTAAGGCAAGTAATTGATGAAATATCTCTCTAGCCTTGCCACTAATGACTAATTACTGCAAAGATGTGTAAATCCTTGTTTTAAATTGTGATGTGCATGAAATTAATCTTTTATCGAGAAATCTTGAGCAATTAAGGGAGAATCACATGTTGCTAACTCAACCAAGTCATGTGGAGTCGAAAGCCAACGTCTAGAAGTGTTAACAAGCACTGGTACGGGCGGAGCTTTCCTGTACCGTGTGCCCGTACCACATGGCGGTGGCTTCCCCAGGTTAAATGGAGCAACTTTCGTGAAGGACCCTATATATTCCGTGACTCCTAGCTATCGCAAAGCGAGCTGCCATTTTCAAATTGTATTTGAAACACATCAAGGAAGATCCACCACTTCACCACCACCATAGTTCATCATCTCCATCTCCATCTCTATCTCGTAGCCATAGACATTTCCATAACTTGTATTCAAGATCTTCTGGTGGTTAGCGACTTTGTAAGGATATTTGGTATTGATCTAAGTAATTCTACAATGTTTTCTATCCTTTATCTTATTATGAGTGAGTAGTCCTCATGGGCTGCGTGTTGGGGAATAGCCTCGTAGTGATTATGTGCATCTAATTACATGGGAATATTGTGTGGTGATTTCATAGAATATTTGTATTGTGTATCATTGTCTCTTACCTCAATCCTAGGACTTGTCAGGTACCCAAGAAGCTGAGAATCGATCAAGGTTTGGAGTGAGATGTTTGGTAAACGGTTCCTACGTGTGAAACCCAGTGAAAGCAAGGGGACTACAGTAGTCATTTAGTGATCCATTTGGGAAAACCAACAACATCATAGATCTTAATGTTTTTTTCTGTATTTTACTTAATAATCATTCATAGCCCGGTGCTTCGTGATATAACGGTTGGACCAAGAGACTATATGCTATGCATGTGGCTCGTAGGGGATTTAGTACTTACAGATGTGTTGTCCACAAATCCTATATATATTAGGTCAATTACACATGAATGTGATTATTATCTTTATCCCATATGTATGCATGGCTGTAGGTGAAACCTTAACTCTGGCCTATCTCCATCCATTGATAACTATGAAACATCTCAATTTCAGCAACCGTGATTAGTTGTCCAGAATGTGAAAATCAAGGGGAATAAAAACTTTTTCTTGTTAAGTGCTGCAGTGTTTGCTTATTGTTTGTTTGTGCTTGTGCATCTGAATATATAACATATGATATACTCCCTACCTAACCATCAATTGACAAAATCTAGTTAACAAAACTGTCTTGGCTCATTTTACATGTTCTCAAATGTTCTAAGCCAAGATGTCTTTGCGAACCAAACTATTTTATTAGCTTCTCTTGACCAAACTATGGAGAGTTATATAATACTAGCTAAATACCCGTGCATTGTCACGGAATAATATTGTCATTCATGGAGCCCACCTCCATGTCCTATTCCATACCCACCATTTCTCATTGTTCGTTTCTTCCTCATGTTTATCTCCCTCTATATTGGGAACATGTACCAATGCCCTCGGACACACTAGAGACAACCTAATTTCCTCCTCCACCTACAAGTAGCCGCCGCCCGCCCGCCCTCTCACTCTGTCGTCGGGCGCTACTCCTGGCCTTCTCTTCTCTCGTTCCCCCCTCGACAACTATAGTTCCATAGATTTCCCTATGGATGAATATTTTTAAGACTCGAACATGTGCATTTCTGGTTCAATTTAACTCTACTTCGCAATGCACTCTTGGAAAAATTTATATTCTCATTATAATTTTTTAGTTTGTTGTTGCACTTTTGAAACCGATTTTTTCCCTTTTTGATATTACATTTCTTGTAATTCTTGGTTGATAATTGAATTCTTCTAGCTGTCGGTTTCGGTTTGTACTTTCAAAACCAGAATTATTTACTTTCCGATATGGACGGACAATTTTTTACTCCATCTGTCCCAAATTAACTGAGTTCACTTTGTATTTGGACATGATGGATGAAGTATTAAACTGGCTAGAGAAACCGCCACCTAGTATTTTCAAAACATTAAGAAAATTTACAAATGTATTCATATGACGGTGCATTGCTACGGGTTATGACAGTGCTTTGTTAAAGATACTGCAATTAATATGGAAATAGTGAGGTCATGATGGAAGCACACCTTCTCAAACTTATTAGTGAACCATTTCTTTATTTCTTTGGTACAAACCAAGTTACTTGTTACATAACAGTAAAAATCACAGTATAACAGGAAGATTCCAATATCGGTAATGAATAAAATGAAACGCAATTTATAAGATTGACAAAATGCTGTTGCTAGGTCAAACTGCAATTGATTATTCGATAAGTTAGTATACTACCCGTGTGCTTAAGGAATAACAATAATAATAACATAATAAAACTAACTTGACAAGTAGATTCTCGTTGGTACTGACACGTCCCGTATCATAAAATTTAGTCATCTTCAGTATGTTCCAATGGTTAGGCTTCTGAAAGGAAGGGTTCGCATCTCGACCTACCTGTCCTATCTGATCGATGATCTATGGTTCTACGGAAGCTACCCACTTGGATCAGTGAGCCAATTTATTATTATTTTAAATAGAATTAGCAACTTTAGTTTTTGCACCTTGATAATTAAATTCGTACTTGTGATGTCTTGTTCTTTGGACCAGGAGAGAAGATTGATCTTTGTCTCGGCGGCGTAAAGATCTTGCATCGGTTTATTCATGAATCTATGCACTTAAGATTTTCTCCCACTAATAACAATGCGCATGAAATGGAAGCTGCAAACCTCCCAACAATCACTTAATCATTTTGAGGTGGGTGGAAGCATCAACCATTGCAAATATACTACTCCTATATCTTAATGACTGAATTAACCGGTTACGTGAATAGACTGTTTCGTACGTACGTGACTGATAGTTATATCGAGCAGAATTTACCGGATGATTGCGAGCTCATCGTCGCTCCGATTGATGTTCCGTTTGCGACTATGCGTAGAAGGTTCATAGGAGAATAGATCGATGCAACGGATATTTTCGGAGGACAACTGTGGAGGAAGCGTTCTTATTGAGAACAGGCCATGAAAACACGGTTGACTAAAAAATGATAGAGACGAAAAATGACCACGAGATCGGTCGATCTTTACCGGAAGATTCCGAGATCGTCGCTGCACCAAAATGTACGTGTGTTGGCGTGTTGCAAAGAGGGGACGACAGACAAGATATAGGAACCAAGAAGGTCGCCGAAGATCAGCTGTGTTGAGTGCTAGCTCGTCGGAAACAGGGGCTGCAACGATTCATCTCTTGAATGTCCTGTCGCCAGAGCCTGTCGCTAGAGCCAGGCTTGCTCATACTGGACGCCGAGAACTGCGCACCTGGCCATCTCACCTTGACGATCCCTTTCTATAGTCGCATCCACTGATACTTACTCCACTCGAGGTAACGATGGAAGCCTCCGTCAGCCGCCCTATTTAGCAAACATTGACAACCATGTCCATCTGTGTTAAGAGATGGAGCGTGTCTTGCAGTTACTGTGTATGTGAAATTTGTACCATGGATCGAACAAGGGATCCAATTCAAAGACTTCTTGTTAGCCTACATAGACTTTACTCGCGATGAGCGTGTGCTCGAGGTGCTCGTCGGCGGCGCCGCTATCGTACCCACCATACCGGACCCCACGAGGATGCAAATGCAGGGGAGGGGTAGGGAACTCCGGGAGGCGTGGGTTGGCAAGGACTATACGCGCAAGATTCAAGGAATGGGAACGCCGGCGGCGGCACAAGCTATAGGGGATGGGTTCGCCGGTGGGCACGGCCATGGCGTAGGCGCACGCCTCCCCCTTTCTTGGCCATGCATTATTTTTCTTCTACAAAGGAAAAAGGAGCGAGCATCCATGGTGACGGGGACCGCGAACTCGGAGCCCTCTGTCTTTGTTGCCTCCACGTATGGCGTCGTGGACTCATCCACGGGAGGGAGTAGATCTAGGATCTCTCGGTCTACGCGTCCTCCATACTTCTTGTGATGGGCAAGGTAGGCAACAGTGGAGGCCGAGTCGGTGTCCAAGCTGCCGATGTGCAGCCACAGGATCTTGGGCATACCGTGCACACCGAGCTCGCGCCACCAGGTATGGGTATTGCCGAAATCGAACTTAGTTGTCCGTCTGTGCACATAAACAATAGGAGGAAGAAGATAGCAGGGGGCCTTAGTCGCGGATTGCCCAGAGTGGACCGGGCAGCGAAGGAACCGTTCAGATTTGACTTAGCGGTGGCAGTGGCTGTAATATCTCGAAATAGTCAGGGGCAAAACCGTCAAAAGAGGGCAGACGGAAAAATTCCTGTGTCAACCAACGTACGACTACATAAATAATAATATAGATAATCTCCTTATGTTTTCAAGACAAAACTTTCAACTACTCTTACCTCTAGGTTTTCCAAAACCTTTTTATAAAGCTTCTGAATTCCACTCTTGGTAGAGATACCAAGAACTCTCGCCTTATTCAAACTTCAACCTTTCAAAATACCCATCTTTACCTCAAGCTAGGCTTGATGGTGTCCCTAGTAGTAGTTGAGTTGCCTGCTAAGATGAATTGCCTTGATCTACTGTCTGATAAATAGCCTTGATGTGATGTTTGTTTTGTCTGCTTAGGAAGTAGTATGAGCTACCCTAGGAACTCACCATCTAGTTTCTAACCAAATACAAGAGTATAAACCCTAAGAAATATAACCAAGCTGGAATCTAAGCTATAGCCACTAGATGATCATCTAAAATCCTTAACTAGATCACCTTTGCATTCATTCCTTCTAGAAGCTTCCAAGTCTATAAAGACCAATATCAAGCATGGATCCTTCCTACTACATCTACACTTCAAAATCATCCACTTGATGATTCTTTGATACCATGCGACCCATCAAAAACACCTCCACTCATATTCTAGTAAAAAAACCTAAATCTGCTAAATTTGACCAAGTCTAGAAACTATTTTAACATCACTTCTTTGAGTGCCTCTCTTTCTCAACCCTTGTGCATTTTTGGAAATGCACTTGAACCATCTTGTAAACCATCCTAAGGACTAACAAGTCCCACTCTTTCCCTTGGCTAGACCATCCTCTAACCCACTTGTTCTTGATGGTTTTGTAGGCACTAAAATAACTTTTTTTGCAAATCTTATCAACTAGCTCACTTTGGAAGAAGCTCACACCTTCATACTACCTTCTTTGGACCAACTCTTTGCTTGGTTGTGTTGTACTCATGAAGGTATACCAATCCCTATTCCACTTGTTTCAATTGGATCCTTGTGCTTCTAAAACACACAAGGTTTTGAAGGCTAATTGCTAATCTGCTTTGGCAGGCTTATTTTATTCAAAGTTTGGAATCAATCCTTGTAGAGCTCAAGCATGATAAAGCTAAAACTTATACACCATGGTGATCTACAGCACTTGGTCTATCCATCCATATATTCCATGCCCCAAGGGGAGATCTGAGCTCCAAGATCCATCAAGATCTTAAAGACAATAAAATAACATCACCCAAGATCCTTAATCTCTTGTTTTCCACCAAAATCAACTTTGATTCTCAACACCCAAGGTTGAAAATGCTAGATACATCTTGTGTACATCATATACCTTGAGTATAAAGATTTATCAAATATTATCCATAATTATTATGGACCAAAACCTATTTAATGTCTTAAAATTACAAAAACTCCAAAACCTAATCTATAAAAAAAGTTTGACTTTCTCCAAAACACATCCCCATCTTCAAGCTTATTAGAAGTCTAGTTATCCTATCCTATCTTCCCACTTCAAGAGTTTTAATAATTCTTTTTGCCTATTTTCTTAATAGGTAGAAATAATAAAATAAATGTTTTAAATACTTTTATGCCCCAATAAATCTTAGGAAAATTCTCCTAAGTGTGCACTCATATTTGGGACCATCTCAAATAAAAAAACCACCTAGTCCATTTAAAAAATGTTAAAACAACCTTTGAAAACCCTTTCAGCACTATTTGAATAATGGATATCAAGTGGATCAAAAATCATCCCATAATTCACAAATATCTATCTACCAGCATCATTTCCCCACCTGGCCAAGCTCAAAGTTTGGAACCTTTCTCCATGATCATTAAAATGGCTAATCTAACTACTTTGACAAAACTTGAACTAATCCACATCCAAACTCCCTTAAACCTTGCCACGCAAACTTGCACAGCCATCACCACCTCTCTGGTCGAAGCTATTGTACCAATACACTGTAGCAACCTTTCCCCTTGTCTCTTATGCTTGGACATGAAGGAGACCCATGTGAAGACATGTACACACTACTTAATTGATTTCAGAAGCAGCCTCTGCCCCTCACTGCCCCTGTGCACGACACCAGATCACACACCATCTACCCCACCATCCCTAGCCACCAATGGAGAGCCCTTGGACCAAGCCCTAGCTCCCAAGTGGACCTAGTCCACACTACACCACCACTACTCGGGTTATAAGCTCACAAGACGCCCCGACCCTCCCCCACTACCTCATTTGCTCCCTCTCACTCCCACTTACCACCCCTAGGAACCCCTCTTCCTCCCCTGCTCTATCCTGCATGAGAGGACAGAAGGAAGGCCTTTCGGCCATTATGGAACTCAAGCCCGAGGTCGCCTCCTCCCTGCTTCTTTTCCCTTGCATGTGTTCTAGTTGAGATCCCCTTCCTCTGATCTACATACCTATGCTCTTACCTATGTTGTAGGAACGCTGGAAGCCACCCCCGCCGTGCATGCCCGAGAGCTATTGTTCCCGACGAAGCTCACCTTTCCGAGATCCTCATGTGGTAACCACCCCTCCCCCGACTTCCCTGGGACCCTAGAACCCTCTCTAACGCCTCACCTCTGACATGCATGCAGTCCTGAGAAAGCACCAGCGAGTTCCCAAGCGCACAATGACGTCCATCGCCAGCGTGCCCGCATGAGCCTCCTTCCCTGGAAGAAACCCCCACTCCCGCTCCTCTCCGAGAGCACCGCCATCCACCGCGATGACCTGGATGCCCCCCGTCGCCTCCCCTTCACCGGCAAGCCCTCCTCCATCGGATCCTGCCTCTGCTAGGGTTTACCCCTGCTCCTTTATGAATAGATGAAGAAGACGGCCAAGAGCCATCGATCCCTACTAGATCGGACGACTCCGCTGCCCCCTTACCCCTTCGTCCTCACCCCTCACCGCCAAGCGGGCCCTAGCTGGCCGAGTTGAAACCCCCTTCTCGCGTGCGACCCCGCCCGGGTGGGTTGTATATTCTTGTTGCGGCCCGTTTCCCCTCTGATTCCAGCCCACGGGACCAAGTCCCCTTTTATTTTTGAATTTCCTTCCAGATCTATTATTTAGCTAGTTACTTTAAATTAAAATGAAATTGGAAAATGATCCCAAATGCCCAGATCTAAATTTATATAGGTTCCCTGTGGTTTTATTAAACATGCAGAATATACCACTTTCCCAAATTCCATTTCCTTATTCTCTGGTATTTAAATTACTATATATTATCTAAAACACTTATTGATTTCTCCAGAGAGCTTTACAACTCTAAAAGGGTTGGAAACTTGTCTTACTACAAGGTATCTGTCGTACCTTTCATGTCACCTTGACCCCAATGCCTTTTTGCTTCCAGTTTGCCCCTGGTAAAAATAACAAAAACATCATAATTCTACCTTTAGAAAATTCCCTAGGCCAAACCATGATTTGAATTGACCTCATTCCAACTCTCAGTGATTTAGTACCTCAATACCTATCATCACCCAGAAATTCAAGAATTTTTGAGCCTCTGTTGAATTTTGATGAATTAAGCACTTCTGTATGTGTTTTTATCACTAAATAAATCATTTCAGAAGATTTCCAACTCCAAAAATAGTGATTCCAATTTATACTAGAAGGTATTTGCAATAACTATCCATTGTCATATACCTCATATCATTTGGACCTATATAGTAAATCTGGTTAAAAAGATAAATATTCTATAGAACTGATTTTGGGAATTTCTTGAGGGCAATTTGGTAAATATTTTGAAGTGATTCCACCTCCCTTGAACCATTCCATCAGACAATACCTAAACCTAAGAGGAAATAATTTTTGGAACCACATATTATTTCTAGTGAATTATTTCCTAAAACTTGGGTTATTTTCACTAGAAAAATCATAACTAATTAAAGAAAAGAGCTAAAATAGTAAAACCACTTTTGTTTGCCCTGTATTTTCAATACCTATCTGATGGTAGCCTTTTTGTACATTGTTATCATACAGACCAAAGCCTTAGTTCCAAACCGCTTTATTAGGTGGTTTTGGCAATTAAATCCTAAATAAAATTCCACAAGTGTTTTTCCATTATTTCCAAATACTATGATCTCAATCTATCAAACCTACTGAATTGAATAATGTGTTGTATGTTTGTTTGCTGTATCGTATTGGTGATTGTATGCCTTGTATTGATTGTGCCCTTTGTTTGTTTGCATGTGATCCATAACAATGATAGATGCGATTATATTGGAGACCAGAAGAAGATGGTTATTATTATTGATTATTATGGTATTCTAAGAAGAAGCCTAGGTATATATGTTTACAGTTTAATGATCTCAGGCAAGCCACCTTCTTGCTCATAAGCCTTGTCCTACTATTTTCCTTATGCATGTTTTACCTTCTGTTTTATTAAAACTGCATTGTTTTACTATATGATGATGTATATCTAGTAGTGGCTTGGCTCCTCCAATACCATTACACCCTTGTACTGCTAAGTACAACCCCCTTGACGACACATATTTGTCCCTAGAATGGAAGATGGTGTATAACACCATAACCGTTTGGAGACCCTGTTTTAGCTGAAGAAAAGCTATAGGATGGGAAGACCCCGGAAAAGTTTCACAAAGAGTTTTATGATAAAACCTTGGTGAGGTTGGACCTACCAAGAGAAGTTTGAGAGAGAAAAAGGTTTTCGTTTTACAAAAGATGCTGAAAGAAAGATGGAGGAAAAATGTTTACAAAAATGCACTAGGTTCTTTGCATGTTTAGCTATAACAACTTAACCCGTGCAACCACATTACTCTAGAATGGGACATGGCTGGACTTGAAGTTTGCTACTCTGGTGTGGGAATTCTCATAACTTCTTATAAGGTATCATCTCCCTCTAATGTCGGGGTTCCTTTACATAAAGGGTCAACAGTTAGACAGTCACCTGGAGGAATTGCGAACTACCCTCGGGAGCAGTCAGGCGATACTATGAGCCTCTCATTGAAAGTGCCCACTCTGGACGAGTCGGAATGCGCTCCGGTTGGTCTTTGGCCCAGGCGTCCCGGTGTTGAGAGGAATAACTCATAGGGTAGGGCCTATACTAAAGTGGCATCTGGAGAGTCTTGACCGGTTACTCGACCCACGATCGGCGTAGATCTAGGCAGGGTACCCGGATGGTGTGGGTAAAGTGTACAACCTATGCATAGTGTAAATCTATACGAATAGCCGTGTTCGCGGTTATGGATGGGTTGGAAAAACTACTGTAGAGCGGTGCTAGTTTTGATTTCAAAAAGGATTTCAGAAAAGCAATGGCTTTGGAAATGTTTTTACCATGGGATGGTCAGAAAGGATACATGTTTTCCCCATGGGATGGTCGGAAAGGAAGGAAAGGAGTTTGGTCATGGGATGATCGGAAGGACGAAACAAATGGGTGTCCCAATCCTATTTTTCAAAACTTTTCAAAAAGGTTTCCAAAATATTTTACAAAAGTTTTCAACAAAGATTTGTAGATGCTATATCTACAAGAGAAACTATTTAAGAAAAGAACCTCTCTTGGATCCCTCCTACTACCACAACTATATTGCATATCTTCTTGTTATTATTGTTGTATTAAGGTGGTTTGCGAGTACATTCAAAGTACTCACTAACATTGTCCCTAGCTATTAACTTGGTCAGATATCAAGAAGAAGGTGAAGTTAACGACTATGCGAGCTAGGACGTTCCCCTAGTCAGTTGCCAGTAGGTTAAGGCATGGCTCGGGCTCTAGCTTGATGAAGTTCCGCTGATGTTGGATGATGTATCCATAATGGGAATTAAGGTATGACATGTATTCGCTTAAGTAACGGATGTTTACTTTGATACTTGTTGGTTATGTGCCACGACTAACTAATCATGGGATCGTGGTGTATGCATAACAGGGATTCTCAGAGGATTAATCCGGGGGCCCCACAAAACACCTGATAACAAAAGCAAAATGGGACTAGTAAACAAAGATTGAAGTGAACGAACAAGTCTCATAGACGCTCCTCAACCTACCACAATTGTTTCCCAAGGTTTGATTAAACCGAGGTCTTCTAGGGAATGAGATACTATATTGCATCTGTAATACGGATCAAAGGTATCGATATGTACTCTTGTACTCACTCCGTATTATCGATGTTCTTGTGATTAACACATCAATCACTTTCCCGGACATACAATAACGAATATCATAATACATGAGTGGGCCTAGAGTGTACTTCTTCATCATTAGGAGTATTAATTCCCACATTTACACAACATAAAATATTGTCATACTATCTAGTAAGGAGAAAGTTCGATGTTATGATTACTCAGTCTCGAAGTACGTCTGAAGGGCTCCATCACATCCATATAGTATCCAAGTCTATATGTTTCTTATGGTTCAACAATCTTATGGTAACAGTAATACGTTTATGACAAACAATGGGTAACATTATTTTTGATGTGTTTCATAGTATATCATACTGCGTCTATCCATCATCGTTGTTCTCTCAAAAACTCCAATCTCATATGTCATTAGCAAATCCTACAAAACTTTTTATATGCCTAATAGGTAGGAAACCCAAACCATCAATAACTTATGAACTAGTCTTAGAGGCAAGACTAGGAATATCTAAATGGCGTTTATGATTACACACATGTATTATGGTTTTCCTCCAAATAATCACTATCCGGAACTAATACAATTGTATCATAGACCTATAAACTTCAACTATGAAACAAAAATATAAACAATAATCCATTTATTATTGCCTCTAGGACATATTTCCATCAGTCTCCCACTTGCACTAGAGTTAATGATCTAGTTTACATTTAATAGTCTAACACCTATGGCTTCTAGGTGTTGTTCCTAATTTGCAAGTGATAACGTCTTGGTCAAAGGATCTGACACATTCAGGTATGTGTGAATTTTACACATCTTGATATATGTCGAGGGGATAACCCCTAGGTGGGACAAGCCAGGCCAACTAGACCGGCTCCAGAAGAATCAGGCCGGATGGCCACAAGACAGGAAAGTTATAGCTAGTTGAATGTTCTAACTGGACCAGCACCAGGCTACCCCGACTGGCTCGTCTAGCCGGCCAACCAAAAGAACCGGTCGGGTG
Organism: Avena insularis; assembly: GCA_023614405.1. NCBI lineage: Eukaryota > Viridiplantae > Streptophyta > Magnoliopsida > Poales > Poaceae > Avena > Avena insularis. The sequence goes on along the minus strand of CM042688.1, from coordinate 215,812,116 downwards.
GTCGGGTCCACCCGATCGACTCAAATTCGCTGGGGAGGATATGGAGAGCATAATGCTCCACGCAGAGCATGTGTCTGGGTTCTCGCATCACTACACATATTGTGGTTCCACCCAGGCGGCAATACACGATGACCGCACTGAGCGGGGTAAAGCTGGTGGCTAAGCATGGATCTGTCGGCTGACCGGTGTGGCTCTGGAAGCTAGGCACTGTAGCCCTATGGCCAAACACTATAGCACTACAACTGAGCATTGTATTGCTAACTACGGCGCCCTAGCCCAACCTCTAGGCCTCGCTAGTCAGCCAACTTTGTAAACCCTAGGCCCGTGGGGCAAACCCTAAGCCCACTTTGTAATCTACACCCGCTGGCCAGTATATAAGGGAGGGGTAGAGATGGGTTACAGGGAGGACTCAACTACTCGAGAGAACCATCTTCTACCTCTAGTTCTTCTCTAGCTCGATAGGGAAACAGATCGAGGAGCACTTGTATTGGGTGTAGAACGAGAGAGAGGGAGATTGGTGGAATATGTTGGATGTATTATTGAGCCTCATGGGCGAGTATATATTGGTGTACAGGGATCATCTTGGAGTGCAAGACAAGACACGAGATCTATCTCTATCCTAGATTACCTAACCGTACATGTATACTCTAACATTCCCCCACAGTCGTAGCAGTAGCGTCGTGAACAACTGGAACATCGCGGACGGTCAAACTAGAGATAAACCGAAGTAGCATCCAATAGGATGACATCCCCCCACAGTCATAGCATAAACGTCGGGGACGGTGTCGCGTCATGGTTGCTTGGACTGTAGAGGAAGCTGGTGATGCTCAAGCGAGGTGGTAGCCCTTGTGCCGATGTCGAGGGAGCCGAGAGTGTGAGGCGGTGCCATGATCGAGGTTGCCGTGTGAGGGGTCACCATGGTCGATGTCGTGGCCGGGGATGCCGGTGGCGAGGTAGCCGCACGTGAAGCCGCATGCGCATAGTGTGCGAGAAGGATGACGGAGACGCATTGAGGCAGTCGCAGAGGGTGTCGATGTCATAGCCGATGCAGTCTGAGCCATCGAGGACGAGGTGTGGCCATAATTTTGCCAGAACTAGGTACACGTCGGGGACGAACACAGACTCCGGTTTTGTCAGAACCGAGTGTGCAAAGAAGAACTCGCCGGTGACGCAGTCGAGGCAGTCGTAGAGAGGTCGATGCCAAAGAAGACATTGTCGAAGCCGATGAAGACAAGGCGCCGATCCGAGCTTGCCAGACTCGGGAACATGTCGGGGACGAAGGCACTCCCGGTGTTGCCAGTACCAGGCGTTCCGGGGCAGAGACCATCATGAACTTGTCGCCATGTCAAAAAGACTAGCAGAGGAAGCCTCCCGAGCAGTTGCGACACACAGAGCAGCAAAGGGAGAGAGTCCGGTGCTATCCGTGATTGTCAGAGTAGAGTAGCAGGTGGTGTAGTCGGGGATGAGGCGATGATGCTGGCGGCAAAGTTGTAGTGGACGAAGACGTAGAAGGCGGCGAAAACAGTAGCGACCTGGGGTAGTCATGCTAGATGCCTGGAGTGGCGATGGGGTAGTCGGCGGGACCTGCGATGGCGAGAGGTCGCCCTACAGGTTACTTTGTGAAGCACGACATCGGTGCTCGAAGTAGGCGAGTAAGACGCGGCGACGTGATGAAGACCATGTGCAAACAGCGGCGATCCGCACCGTAGGAGATGGCGTGGTGAAAGCTGAGGCCGTCGATGCACGAGGACGGTGAAGCAGACTGCATGCAGCCACGCTACGACCTGGGGGCGGCATAGCTGCAGGGCACAAGTTGGTGCAGCAGATGGGAGACCACCAGCGACGTACACGCCAAGGAAGGCGCGTTGGAAGCCGGTAGCATGGACCAAAGGCAGCGGTGCTGCGGCCCGACGGGGCTACACATCGGTAGCCCATAGCTCGATAGGTGGTAGGCGCGTGCTCGAGGACGTTCTTGATCAGATCGACGGTGCACCATATGCGCAATGGCATGGACTACGCGTAGATCAGATTCGATGGCGGCGTTGCCAGTGAAGTCCCGGATGATGACGACGAAGACAATCCGAGGGGGGCGGCCGCGGCAGCCTTCCAAGGAAGGCGTAGCAGACGTCCGTGGTGCGCGGAAGCATGTCCTAAGGCCGTGATAGCTTGCCGAGGCAGGCGCAACAGCGGAGGAGGCAGGCGCACGTGCATGGTGTAGATCCTCGATGCCGATGGTCGGAGTAGAGGCGCGGCGATGATAACGGCGGTGGGCGACTCAATCCGATCTAAGATCGGTAAACCAAAAAAGAAAATCGATCAAGAGATCGGAAAAAAAGACTTACAGGGCAGCCGATCACGAATCGGAGGACGAACCCTGCGTACGAGTTGCGCGGCCCCCGACGGAGATCATGGAGATCGACCTCCCCAGGGGCGGTGTGGCGTGGAAGTGTGTGCGGCAGCTAGCGTGGTGCCATGGGGATGGTGGCACTAGGGTTTGGGGCAGGGGAGCCGGCGGCGCCTAGGAGGAGGGGCGGTGGCTAGGGTAGGAGAATCATGGTTAGGCTGATACCATGTAGAACGAGAGAGAGGGAGATTGGCGGAATATGTTGTATGTATTATTGAGCCTCATGGGCGAATATATATAGGCGTACAGGGATCATCTTGAAGTGCAAGACAACACACGAGATCTATCTCTATCCTAGATTACCTAACCGTACACATATACTCTAACATTGGGCATTCGCCTCTCATATAGTACATCCTTGCAGGAGTAGGGTTGTTACCTCGTTGAGAGGGCCCCAAACCTGGGTACTTCGTCGTGTATGCAGTGCTTGTTCCTAATCCCGTTGCGATAGCCACCACTAGCATTCTGATTGTCCCCTCTTAAGGCATCCCCGATGGCACTGCTGTGTTCCACACCACGACAATATCACCGCCATTCACGAATTGGCGGATGAAATGAAATTGATGTTGTACATGCTTGTTCCTCTAATGGTACCTTGGCTCTTTTGTTTGAGCAATGGCACCATTGTTGTCACAATGAATCTCCATCGGCTCTAATACACTTGGAACCACACAAACTTCTATAATGAAGTTCTTCATCCATATGCCCTCCTTTGTAGCTTCTGATGCTGTTATGTACTCACTTCTATTGTCGAATCCGCAATTGTATCTTCATATGAACTCTTCCATCTTATTTCTCTCGTATTTAAAGTAAACATATAACCCGATTGTGACTTGAAATCATCAACATCAATGGTAAAGATAGCATCTATGTAACCTCTTACATCAAGCTCTTTATCACCTCCATAGATAAGAAACATATTCTAGTTCTTATTAAGCACTTAAGTATATTTTTCACTGTTGTCCAGTGTGCCTTTCCTGAATCACTCTACTATATGCTTGTAACACTTAAATAATATGACACATCTGATCTTGTACATGGCGTACATGATAGAACCAATAGCTGAAGCATATGGAACTTTACTCATATATTCTTGCTCAACATCTGTCGTTGGACATTGTGTCTTGCTTAATGTCTTTCCATTTACCATTGGAAGCTTTCCCTTCATGTAATCTTCCATACTAAACCTCTTCAATACCTTGTCTAGATATGTATCTTGAGTAGGCCCTATTAGGCCACGGGATATATATATATATGTAGATCATTATTTAAGCCGCTTCACCCAAATCTTTCATTGAAAAACTACTCTTCTATGATTCCTTTATAGTGTTAAGAAAAGTTTTATCAATTCTAGTTAACAAGATGCCATCCACATATAAAACTAAAGATGGTATTGAGCTCCCACTTACTTTCTTGTAAACATAAGCCTCTCTGCCATTCTTGACGAATCCAAAACCTTTGACCACTTGTAACACCCTCGCCTGATGAGGCTGAGTTCTTGTGTATAGTACCAATCCCTGGATCGGTTCACTGGCACAAACAGTATAGATGAATACCAAAGAATTTAACAGTACATCATTATTACATCGAATGAACTAGAATTTTCAATTATTACATAATGCTTAGCTCAAAGCTAACTCAAATATTCAAGTAGCAGCGGTAAACGTTAATAAGGTATATCTCCAATCTCCAAATTGTGCCACAGGCAAAAAAATGTCAAGTGGAGGGGTTTTGTTGGGGATATACTTTCCGGGTATACCCATTGTGACTCGCTGGCTAGGGTGGCCCACTTCGGGTTAGAGATTTGCTTCACGGGCGGCCCAGTCAGGGACTGAAGACGGAGTTCCATATGGCTATGGGAAGGCCCAGAAGACTTACCAACTTAGGCCTACTTAGTTACTTGTAGTCCAAGATCTACTATGTAATCGACTCTTAGTCGTAGCCGGATAAGACTCTCATGTAACCCTAGGTCGGATATCTATACAAGTTGTCTGAGGGACCAGCCTTTAGGGCACCCACAATCTACAATCTCAACTCGCACATGCGAACCTCTCTTGTAAGATGTACTTCTGGCTTTGCTATATTACTAGATTGCTAGCAGGAGTAGGATCTGTCCAAAGTCGGCGGATTTGAACCTGGGTAAAGCTTGTGTGCTCACCGTCCCGGAATAGCATCGCCTCACACCCCCTTTCTCCACACGCCTCAAGGACCCCCTCTCGATGTATGTCTTCAATCCGACGATAGTTGGCGCCCACCATGGGACAAGGGAGTTTTGGATCTTCATTTTGAGCAGAATCTGCGAGAATCAAAATTGGCGAGACAATCATCGTTGGTCGGGTCTTCTACACCAATGACGTCCCTCTCATCCTACTAGACGAGACTTGGATTTTGGCTAGGGAACCCGAGACCACCTACGCCATCATGTCTTTCAGAGAGATCGATGTTTACCTCGGTTTCGCTGAACCTGCCCAACCCACCCCAGTGGTGATGATAGAGGCAGAAGAACTTTCTGGATCCACTTTTTCTACGGAAGCAATAGAGTTCCAGGTCCTAGAAAACCCTAATCCCACCCAGCCCGCACTTGAAGCGGAGATAGTTGAGAAGATCGGATCTGAAGAAGGTCTCCCAAAGGAGGTTAAACCTGGAGCGGATCTCCCTAGGGAGGTCGAATCTCAGGAGGCTCTCCCCAAAGAGGTCGAATCTTAAGAAGATTAAAGCAGCAACATCTCCGGATCTGCCTTTGCTGATGCTGGAGCAAGAAAGTCACTCCTGAGGCACACATTGAGGAAGATGATGCTGTGTGAGAGAGCCAGCATTTAAGATATCCTTGAAACCATCAGGCGTTTCGAGGAAACCAACAAAGAGAGCCACAACTACCTCAGGGAGCATGCATTGCACTTCCTTAGATACGTTGGATCTGGATCCGGCTCTACCGATGTTGGAGATGACAACGACTCGCTGCTGGAGGCAATCGAAACAAACGTCGACTTACCGGCATCTTCGGATGGCTCCATGACATTGGCAGATTTCCAGAAGTTCTCCACAGAATATGAAGAGGAATTCAACTCCAAGGCTGCGGAAGAAGGAGAGCTATGGATCAAAGGCCTTGCAACAACATGGATGAAGGATCCGGAGAAAACTCTCCCGAACCACAGGAGGATATGCATCTCGGAGATAATCCCAACATCCAAATGTCCGAGAGTACTGATAGAAGCTTGACTCCAGGACTCAGACCCAAAGCTGTCTCTGCTACCGGCGCTGCCAAGAGGGCAAAGAATAAGAAGAAGAAGACTCCGGCTAAGGACCTTCCAATTGATGAGGTAATAGCTGAAGGATATGAAGCGGACTCAGATGGAGCCTTAAATCCTTGATGAGCCAAAAGACACTCCACTAGATGGACACGTGGTTACCCTGGTGCCGGTAAACTCCTTGGAGAAGAAATTACCACACCTATCCCGATAGCTGCAGAACTTACACCTGCGGAGTTGGAGGATAGGGCCCAAGGCCTATAAGCGCATCATCAAGCACTCCTTGAGTAAACTACAAATATCCTCGAAGAGAAGAAGCGAATTGCGGCTGCAGGGCAGGCTAGCACCCGACAACATTAGAAGATCCAGAACGGCCTTAAGTTGGCTAACAAAAATCCTGATGTTCACAAAACCCTTTTCAAAGGAGATACAGCCATAGGGAAACCTAGGACCGATAGCAAGGGTAAATGGGTGTATGGCACTCTAGTGGAAAATGCCGCTGTAGCTCGAGATCTCTTGGCAAACAATCCAAGCCCAGACCAGATTCGGCTAAGTGTGAAGCTGCTCACAAAGGGTTTGGAACAGCAGAAGGTCACCACATCCGGTAGCGGAAAGTTGGTCTCCAAGTCAGATCAATGTCGCACGAACACGGGTTGACACCAAGATACAAGGCCCTGATGGGAACCGGAACAACACTACCGTTCCGACACTAGGGAGGACAACTATTTAAGAACTAGATCGTCAAGACACCGGCACAGACCCACACGAAGCTGGAGCAATGTCACTCTGGCCGCAGAGCGAGACGCTATTGTAGTAATGGTCCAACCTCCCTGACGATAGTCAAACAATCACAGGGAAGATGAAGAAGCTCAACATAGGGAGAAGGACCGACAAAGGATGCCCCCTCCTAGACATACAAGTCGTCCGGCTAAGCCATGTCACAATGACGACAATGACGGACAAAGGAACTATGAACATCGCGCTAGAACAAGCCGGCATGGTGGCCGTCATGATGCAGCCCCACCTGGGTGTAACAATACAATACCACCTTCTCCGCCAAGTAGTCGCCATAGCGACTCATAGGGAGGCCAGGGAGGGCATCGTGGTGGAGGTGGTGGCATAAGAAGCAGAAGTCCGTATCATGGGCACCATAGCCGCAGTGAACAACCAAGACCACATGTCCTATCACCAAGTTATGCCAGGCACCAGATCAATTCAAACATTAAGGCGCGGCGCTATGAGTCGGACAACATCTAGGTGGGTGCAAAATGCTTTAGACCGCGTGTACGACAACCAAACTTTTCGGAAGGGTTTGCCATCTCAAGGCACATCCAACCCTATGACGGTGTGCCTCGGCCAGACACCTGGCTCCAGGACTTCTTACAGGACTACTACATCGCCAAAGGAGGAAGCAGCTTGGTTACGATCCGGTATCTCCCGCTTATGCTGAGGAAGATGGCTCGATCATGGCTCAATGATCTCTCGAAAACACCATCCACAACTGGTATGATATGCAAAGTGCTTTCTTTAAGAATTTCAAGGGAACATATAGGAGGCCCTGAATGGTCAGAGATCTACAGCGGTGCACCCAGAAACTCGAAGAAACTTGCCGAGACTACCTCGGACGATGGATCAACATGAAGAAATCTTGTGAAGGAGTAAACGACCAAACTGCGATCGAAGCATTCATCGCGGGACCTCCAATTGGTTTACTACATCATCACTTAAAGTGTGACAAAGTGACTGATCTAGGGGAGATGATAGAGATGACAAGGAAATATGCTAACACCAACGATGATGCGAAAGGACTGCTCAATGTGCTGGTTGGACCAACGATGACAACCGGTAAATCAGCCAAAGTAGCAGGCCACAAAACGCAAAAACACCTTGGAGGAGAAACCCAACCCGGAAACCGCAACAGGCAATGCAACTTTTGGGTCTGGAGGCGGCCGGGGACGAGGCCATGGAACTTCCAGGGTCCAAGGTAGAGGAGACCAGCAACCTGACAAAATCTACTCTTGGGCCGACATTGCCAACAATCCATGCGTGCATCACCCGAACGACAATGGGGGCTTGTAACATCCCAAAACTTTAATCAAGGTTAACAAGATTCTATCACCCAATTAGGGTTAACAAAAACTTTTAATATTAGAATGAATATGAATGCATGTGTGTGTTTGCATTAATATAGAATTGTTTGAAAATGCCATGTGTGATTGTTCTAAATGTTGTGAAATGGTTCAAAGGTGAATGACACATCATCTAGACCATTTACAAACAAAATCCAAAGAAAAAGAAATCAAATAGGATTAAATAATGCAAATGGTCATTTTGACCATCTTAATCCACTAGGCCACTTCAGGTGTTCCTAGAAGTGAATTTCAAACAGAAACTTTCTCAACTTTTTTCACCCCTTGCTAGACCAAGTAAAGATGTGCCAAGGCCCACTTTACAAACTTACAAAAATCTTTAGCAAAGCAATTTAAATGATAATTGAAAATGGAATCAAGTGTATGTGTTAAGATCACCATTTCTCAAAAACCAACCAAATCACTTCACCTTGACAATTCCCAGCAACCAATGACTACCAAGCATAAGATCAGATCACACACCAAAAATCTTTCCAAAATTTGAATTTAAATCTATTGCGGCCATTTGATCGAACACCTGGCAGACAAAATTAATCTGGCCTAACAATTACTGTTTTAGAGCAGTGATCAAGCGCCACTAAGGCCTGAATCCACGCCCCTGGTCTTCCCTAGTTCCAACCATGCCATAAAGGAGCTCCCCCTTAGCCGCTTGTAGCAGTGCCGAGCCACCCGAGCGCCATGCTCGCCGGTCGAGCATGCTTCACTCGCAGCAGACCTCCCCGCTCTCTCCAGCCATGCCTGGGAGGATCGCTGCACCCTACCGCCCTCTTTGTCCCTTCCCCGAGCACTGACAGGCCGTGGACCACCCCCAGCACGCCGCGCCCACCACGTATGCACCATGCCAAGCACACGCAAGAGTGCCGCGCTCGACAAGCGTGCAAACGCCACGCCTCGAACGAAGCCCGCGTGCACTGCTTCGTCACGACCCTAAGAAGCGCCCAGACATGCCCGTTCGCCGCCGCTTGACCCACAGCCACTGTGCACCGCGTCGAATGCTGCTTCTGCTGCACAAAGCACCAGCCGCTCCCGACCAAATGCCACCGCCCCTAGCCGCGCCTTTAAACCATAGATGACCGCCAGCAGACCATGCACCGTCCCCTACCTCCAGCTACGCTGCTAGTTGCCTGTACTGTTGCCACCAACGAGCCACGCCCACGACGCTCGGTCCCTTCGTCGAGCCTATAAAAGGCGGCCCTCTCTGCCCCAATTCCTCACACCATCTCACTCCCCTCTCACCACTGACCCTTCCACCCCATCCCTGGAGCAAGGCGAGCCGCAGTTCACCGGAATTTCGCTGGAGCTTGCCGATGTAGAGGAGAAGAGGCGTCGTCGATTGGAGATGCCCCAGGAGCCGCCGCGACCACGCCTAGAACCGTCGTCGTCTACCAGTTCGATCGCCCTGATGTCTACTCACTTCTATTCTTGTAGACAGTTGTTGGGCCTCCAAGTGCAGAGGTTTGTAGAACAGCAGCAAGTTTCCCTTAAGTGGATTACCCAAGGTTTATCGAACTCAGGGAGGAAGTGGTCAAAGGTATTCCCTCTCAAGCAATCCTGCAATCAAGATACAAGAAGTCTCTTGTGTCCCCAACACACCCAATACACTTGTCAGGTGTATAGATTCACTAGTTCGGTGAAGAGATAGTGAAATACAAGTGATATGGATAATTATAAGTGGTAACGATGCTAGAAAATAGCTTGCTGGCGTGTGGTTGACATGTAACAGATCTAATTGCAAATGGTGTATCAATGCTTAGAAACAAGGCCTAGGGATCATACTTTCACTAGTGAACACTCTCATATAAATATATTATCTTCATGATACTACTCTGAACTACTCTCCGGTTGGACACTCTAATCATTGGTAGGGCTATAACAGCACACCTCAAAGTAAGCCTTTCCAATCTAGATAACCCCACACTGTCACCTTGAGCACTAGATGGTTCCAACAAACACCACAATTTCATAAAGACATCCAACTCCAAATATAACTCATAACAAGTATTTGTAATATCTAGCCTAAGTACCACCATGGTGTGCGCGCTGTCACTTTCACACACATGGGGAGAGCAGAGATCTAATAAAGCACTTGAATTGCAAGGTAGATCTACTTGATTACAAAGCTCATGATCACAATATGATCATGCATAGAGAGAGCTGAACACATAGCTACAGGAGAGCCTTAGCCTCGAGAGAGAACTACTCCCTCCTCATCATGAGAGTCAGCAACGGAGATGGAGATGGTGGTGGAGATCGATTGAGATGGCTTTGAAGATGGTGAAGAGGCGGTGGCGCAGAGCACTCCTTCCCAGCCGTCGGTATCACAGGGGAGCACCGCCCCTTAGTACCCTTCCTTCATGGCTTCTTGGGAGCCCTTCCCCATGGAGATGGGATCCATGGGGCAGGCAAAAATGTGGCTTTGGTGGATGAAAATTCGTGGGTGGAGGTGTCTCCCACGAATTAGGTTTCCTCCCTTTATATAGCTTCTCGGATTTCCGTTACCCCATCTTGGGTTGCAGTAAATCGGGCCTATCAGGCCCGTCCGGCCTCGGAATCAGCTAAATTTTATGTCTAGAACATTTGCCACGAAATTTTCAACAACTTTGTAGTTGAAGTGTTTTCCTTTTTGACACCGTCTTCAACCCGAAACGTGACCATCTTCAAAAAGAGTTCTGAGACAGATTTTTGGAAAATCCCAATTTGACTCCAACAAGGTTTCCACTTATATTCTTGGTAATTCCTACACATCACAGTGTAAAACAAGAACATAGTACACTTTTGCAACTATTAGTAGGTTTGTCCAAATAAATCATAAACTTTATATAAAAAGGAGTATCAAAAGCATATTATTAGCATAAAACCATCAAAAATTATAGATACATTATGGACGTATCAACATCCCCAAGCTTAGTTCCTGCTTGTCCTCGAGTAGGTAAACGATAAAAACAATATAATTTTTGAGGTGACATGCAGCCAACCCAACCTTAATCATCATTATTCTAAAAGCATTGATAGCTGGGATCAAGGTACTCTAAACATGAACATGAAAGATAGAGTTCTAACAATAAGAGATAGTAACTATGCATGCAACATTAAAGGATACAAACAAAGATCATGAATAACAATGCATTGAAAGATGTTTGTTTGTTTCACATATAGAAAACATAGCATAGTGGCATTCAGCTTGTCCCTCATGGAGTAGCAAAACATAAATGCATAAGACACCCTCAAAGATCATAAGGGTGACTTAGATACAAATAGTTCAAGAACAAGCAATATAAAAGTTATGCATCCATCAACAAGTCTTGGGACAATGCACATAGAACTAAGAATGGCCACTATGCTCTTTCAAAAGGTGCATAAAAATAGAAGGTGGAGACTCAACATAAAAGTAAAAAAGGCCTTCATAGAAGGAAGTAGGGATTCAAGTTTCATAAAGAGCTTCCAAAAATTATGGTACTTATTAGCTTTCAGCTCTCATTTCCCCTATCGTAAGCATCTTGAAGTGATTAAGGTTAAAGTGAACAAACTATGGAGTATAAGCTTGACAAAGTATAAGTTGGAAATCTCATGTCCCTTGAATATGAGGGTCGCTCCTAATGCTACTCAAGTTTAGTTACCGGTAAGTTCTTGTCATAGTAAGTACATGTGTATCATAGAGAACCGCCAACGGGGTACCCCTTGCCCGATGATACGGAAGAATCCCCATATCAAAATGACAAGGCAAGCAGACAACGAGCATCACAGAAATCTTCTTATTTACCATGGGAAAATGGTGCTTTTTTCTTAGTTTCCTCTTTTCTCATATCTCTTTTTTTTCTTTTTCTCTTTTTTCTCAATATCTGACTCTTTTTTTATAAGAAGAATGCTTCATAGACAGCTCATTATGGTTACGCTGCAGGTTTCCACCATGACAGCATGGATTAGACCGGCGGCCCAGGCGTTTCTCTAACACACATACATAACTCCATGGACTTACAAGCCCCCCTTTCATTTCACACCGACGACATCCATAGACAAAAGAGCATGATATAAACTAGGTACAAAGTACAAGTGCAATGTTGAAAGCATTCCCCATGACAGCATGGTTCTCCTAATCCCCAACATATAAGTGCAAGCATATACAACATAGATGACACAATGGTTCAAGTTTATTAAGGGCAAGAAAAGTAAAGTGTGCCATGAAGTTCGTGAGAGCTTTAATCACTAGTTTTCTCATAACAAGTTTAATTCGGAAGGTAGATAAAAAAAATGAATATACTTGGAATAGCAAATGCTAATAGGTAGGTATGGTGGACTCTTTGGAATAACTTGGTTTTAGGAGTTGGATGCATGAGTGGAACTCATACTTGGTTACGGAGGCTAGCAAACGACTAGGAGCGACCAACCAAGAGAGCAATAATGGCCATAATCATGCAAAGCGACAAAACATCATTAATTAAAGCATAAAGTGATATTACAAGTCGAAAACTAAAGGATCATAGAGGCTATGGTGACTTGGGATAGTCATAATATGGTGTGAGCATGCACCAAGTCAACCCAAATAAAGAGTCAAAGGAGAATACCACAATACCATGCTTTAATATGCTAAAACAACACATGATTCTTCCAAGGCACATTAAGCAATCTCAATTGTTTATAACATGTCATGCTACAGCAAAGATCACTAAGCATAAAGCCAAAAAAATATCAAGCATTGCATGACAAATCATAGTCCACAGTCAAAAACAAGCTCCTGTGTGTACCACTATAAGCATGAAGCTTCCTACTCTTTTTCAACACCAATCGACTTATTTGAAACAACTCACAAAGATAATAATAAATAAAGATCAGTGAGCTTGTCTCACAAATCCACAAAGAAGAACTAAAAAGTTCTAAGCTGAAAGCACAAGAAAACTAAGGCTAAACACAGTGCTAGCAAAAGAGAACACTCACAAAACAATAAGAATGAAAACTAGAGTGTTCTAGGCAATGAAAACGGAGCGTGTCTCTCTCCAAAAGAAGTGTGTTGGGATCCAACCAACTTATTTAAGCAAACCAAACAAACTAAGCAAACAAAAACCAAAAACGAAAACAAAGACGCTCCAAGAACGACACAACTATGCATGAAACAATAAAAATGAAGTGTTTGGTAGAACCTGAGATTTTTATTGATGAAGAAGGGGATGCCTTGGGCATCCCCAAGCTTTGATGCTTGTACTTCCTGGATATTTCTTGGGGTGACACGAGTGGCATTCCCAAGCTTAAGCTTTAGTCTATTCTTCATCTCATTACATCATTCTCTCCATACACCTGAAATTTTTCCTTCACACAATCTTTATTAGCAACATTAGTGCACTCAAGATAATAAGTCTTTGGGTTCAGTTTCAACACCAATAAAACTTCCATTAAAACACAAGCTATTGTAGCACTTCCCTCAAAAAGCTCAATTACCCAAAGAGAATCCAAAAAGGAACCAACAAGAAGCAAATGCAAATAATGGCAGAAATCTGTCAAAACAGACCAGCAGGTAAAAACCAATTTTTTTGAAGACCTTCTGTTGCTCAAATCAAAAAGTGTTGAACTAACGAAAGTTATATAACAACCTGGGGCAGAATCAAAAAATTCACGCCTCAAAACGACGTACAGAGATTTTACACCAATTTTTACAGTGAAGCACAAAAATCTGTTTTGGGACAACAACTTTCCCAAGGATTACTTCTCTCTCATTAGAGGTTACTCTTGGTACAAAAAGCCAATAAAAAGGATAAGTAGCGGTTATTACAGAGGTAATAACTTCCAAGACTCATTTAAAACTTTTGGGTTATCTCCCAATAAGTACTTTTCTCTAATGCCTTTAAGTTAGACATGATAGTTTGAGAAGATGCTCACATAAGAAATATGAATTGAAGTAAAAGAGAGCATCAAGAAGCAAATTCAAAGCACATTTAAGTCTAACCCATTTCCTATGCATAGGAATCTTGTAAAGCAACAAGTCATGAAAGCATAAAGCAACAAGCATAGGAAAGCAAAACAAGTGCAACTTCAAGACTTTCAACATAAAGAGGGGAAACCTAATATTATTGAGATGCATAAAACCATGTTTCCCTCTCTGATAATAACTTTCAGTAGCATCATGAATAAAATTAACAATATAACTATCACATAAAACATTCTTATCATGAGCCACATGCATATAATAATTATTACTCTCCACATAAGCATAGTCATTCTTATTAATTGTGGTGGGAGAAAATTCAACAAAATAGCTATCATTATTATTCTCATCACCATAATCATCAAATATAGGAGGCATATTGCAATCATAATTAATTTTCTCCTCAATAGTAGGTGGACTGAAAATACCATATTCATCATTGTAATCATCATATATTGGAGGTATAGTATCATCAAAGTAAATTTTCTCCTCCGTGCTTGGGGGACTAAAAATATCATGCTCATCAAAACCAGCTTCCCCAAGCTTAGACTTTTCCATAGCATTAGCAATAATGGTGTTCAAAGAATTCATACTAATAACATTCCTATTAGCATGCAAATAAAATTCCATAGGTTTTTTAATTTTCTCTTCAAACACTTCATGTCCTAACTCAAGATAAATACTATAAAGCTCTCTAATTTTTTTGTTGTTTTCTATTAAGCCTAACTAGTGAAAATAAAAACAAGAAACAAAAATACAAAATTGTAGAATCTAAAGAAAATAACTTCGAGCACTCACACCAGACGATGTGAGTACCTTTTACCTTACCTCCCGGGCAACGGCGCCAGAAAATAGCTTGATGTCTACGCACTTCTATTCTTGTAGACAGTTGTTGGGCCTCCAAGCGTAGAGGTTTGTAGAAACAGCAACAAGTTTCCCTTAAGTGGATTACCCAAGGTTTATCGAACTCAGGGAGGAAGTGGTCAAAGGTATTCCCTCTCAAGGAATCCTACAATCAAGATACAAGAAGTCTCTTGTGTCCCCAACACACCCAATACACTTGTCATGTGTATAGGTGCACTAGTTCGATGAAGAGATAGTGAAATACAAGTGGTATGTATAATTATAAGTGGTAACGGTGCTAGAAAATAGCTTGCTGGCATGTGGTTGACGTGGGAAAAGACTAAAGGCAAACTGAAATAAAGATGGGAGCAAGCAAACATGTAACAGATCTAATTGCAAACGGTGTATCAATGCTTAGAAACAAGGCCTAGGGATCATACTTTCACTAGTGAACACTCTCATATAAATATATTATCCTCATGATACTACTCTGAACTACTCTCCGGTTGGACACTCTAATCATTGGTAGGGCTATAACAACACACCTCAAAGCAAGACTTTCCCATCTAGATAACCCCACACTGTCACCTTGAGCACTAGATGGTTCCAACAAACACCACAATTTCATAAAGACATCCAACTCCAAATATAATTCATAACAAGTATTTGTAATCTCTAGCCTAAGTACCACCATGGTGTGCGCGTTGTCACTTTCACACACATGGGGAGAGCAGAGATCTAATAAAGCACTTGAATAGCAAGTTAGATCTACTTGATTACAAAGCTCATGATCACAATATGATCATGCATAGAGAGAGAGATGAACACATAGCTACCGGTAGAGCCTTAGCCTCGAGAGAGAACTACTCCCTCCTCATCATGAGAGTCAGCAACGGATATGGTGATGGTGGTGGAGATCGATGGAGATGGCTTCGAAGATGGTGAAGAGGCGGCGGCGGCGGCGCAGAGGACTCCTTCCCAGCAGTCGGTATCACAGGGGAGCACCGCTCCTTAGCATCCTTCCTTCATGGCTTCTTGGGAGCCCTTCCCCATGGATATGGGATCCATGGGGGAGGCAAAAATGTGACTTTGATGGCTGCAAATTCGTGGGTGGAGGTGTCTCCCACGAATTAGGTTTCCTCCCTTTATATAGCTTCTCGGATTCACGTCACCCCATCTTGGGCTGCAGTAAATCGGGCCTATCGGGCCCGTTCGGCCTCGGAATCAGCTAATTTTATGTCCAGAACATTTTCCACAAAATTTCCAACAACTTTGTAGTTGAAGAGTTTTCCGTTTAACACCGTCTTCAACCCGAAACATGACCATCTTCAAAAAGAGTTCTGAGACAGATTTCTGGAAAATCCCAATTTGACTCCAACAAGGTTTCCACTTATATTCTTGGTAATTCCTAAACATCAAAGTGTAAAACAAGAACATTGTACACTTTTGCAACTATTAGTAGGTTAGTCCAAATAAATCATAAACTTTATATAAAAAGGAGTATCAAAAGCATATTATTAGCATAAAACCATCAAAAATTATAGATACGTTATGGACGTATCACGCCCCCATCGCTACGTCTAGCTAGAGCCCTGATAAGCCCCCACGTACCGCCACCATTCCGTGTTAGGGTTCGTTCTCGCCGGAGCTGTTCGCCGGAGATGACGAACCATAGTTGTTCGATCGTAGTCTAATCGTAGCGCTGAGATTGCCCCGTACCGCTTCGCGTTAGATGTGCCGCTAACATGCGGGACCAACCTGTCAGTAGCCCGCTGCGCCGCGGAGCACCACATGGGCCGGCCCGTTAGTTTTCCCGCGCTAGCCTACAGATTCAAATAAATGTTTTTCCATTTAAGTTTAAACTAGATTCTGTCCACTTATTAAAAAATCCATTCAGAGAGTTTCACTTAACCAAAATGCATGATTCAAATTTTGTTAGAAATATAATTAAAATATCTATCCAAGCCCACTCGATTTAAATCAATTGGAGTTAGGGATCACATATAGCAAAAATAACAAGACAGAGACTTTTCTATATTCAAACATTTTTCAAAATCAACCATGATAGCTTTTGAGTTGTTTTCAACTCTCAAAAATCACATTTGATGATTTCTATCTGAATATGTGAAAACATTTAGGTTTGCATGCAGTGACATTGGACTAGTACCAAAAGAATGTTATTAGGGCATTTCTAGTCACGTTAAATCATTTAAATAATAAACTTAAACTTTATAAAATGTGACCAACACTTTAAATCACATTCCCATGTATTGGAATATGTGGAGAGGACATGTGTTCACATGATCTCATATTCTATTTGAAGAATATTAAATCTTATTTAATTTCAATGAGTAGAAATTACTTTTCTAAAATAAAATGAATAAAACTAGTTCTTTAAAGCATGTGAGGATTGTGATGATACTAGATCATCAAGTGTGAGCCTTAGTATGCTAGTTATCAATAGATAAGTATTTTTTGCTGATTGTGTACCCCATATTCTTTTATAGACAATATAGCGACCAAGTCTACGAGGAGGAGGAGTTCTACCCCGAAGAAGACGAGGAGAATTTCAATCACTGCACCAATCAAGGCAAGCTATTATTGGCAAGCTACTACTTGCAAGCCATCATTAACAATGCAAGCTAATACATGCAAGCTTGATAACCTAAGCAAGATGCATTAGGCATGCTTTGGTTATACCATTTTGATTTATGCTCATCCCAAGTTTTACTTGCAAGCTTTACTTCTGTTACTTTACCAAAGCTCTTTACTATTCTTATAGATAGCATAAAGAGTATAAAACTTGGCCTATATAGTTATACTTAGATGTCATTCTATGGCATGAGATTGAAGATTAACACCCCTCATTAGTGAACACTCTTAACCTTA
Organism: Avena insularis; assembly: GCA_023614405.1. Classification (NCBI taxonomy): domain Eukaryota; kingdom Viridiplantae; phylum Streptophyta; class Magnoliopsida; order Poales; family Poaceae; genus Avena; species Avena insularis. The sequence continues at coordinate 215,794,668 of CM042688.1, read as the reverse complement.
GTGGCTAGTGCTAAGCATAAAACTTGATCACTTTAGATGGAAATACTTGGTGAAAATGCTTATGAAAACCTTGGAATGATGAGTCATTCTATTGAGATGTTTTGACATGTGTTGAGAAACACAAATGGTTTATGATGATGAGAACATTGAGGCATGAGCCTTAGCCCCTTATAAAAACTGATGGTTGGGTTCGGATACCATTCCAAATTTACCGTACAACCACAATACCTAAATTGGGTAAGAATTAGCCGGAAGTTTATATGCATTAGTATGGGTTCCCTCGCGGGAGAGGTTTGAGCTGAGGCTACCTCTTGATGATGTCCACCTATGCAGTGCCCAGGATGGCAGATGGCCATGGCTGGGAGGCCAACCTCATAGGAGAGTTGCTTATACTAGAGTGTGTAAAGGAAAGGTTATGATTGATTATCCACATACTAAGTATGATGATTCAGGGTTATCCCTGACGGATGTATCGAATTTTGTGCTGAAAGTGTACCACCTCTACAGAGTGTCAAACTATTCGAATAGCCGCGTCCATGGTCATGGATAGTTGGAGTGGCCATACTGTTCCGTCGTCAAATGTTTTCAAAATGACTTATGAAATGATTGGTGACTTGACTTGACCACAACAGGGTTGTGAACATGAAAACTAGTTGCCCACTTAAGTGATTTAGGACATTAAATTATCTTTCTTTACTTCTGAACTCAGCTTAAGATAAATCTAGCTTTTACAAACAAACCTAGAGATTAGCTTTCCTATTAGAACTACCTTACTTGTTAGTGATAGTTTGCGAGTACTTAAAGAGTACTCATGGCTTTGTCACTGGCTATTCCCGTGGCCAGACTATGAGGAGGACTATCCGGAAGAAGGACAGCAGGATGGCTACGACAACTAGGATCATCTCCCATCGTCAGCATTGCCTGTGACACTGAAGATGGAGCCCATTGCTATGCTTATTATTCTGCTGCTTGTTTGTATTAAGACAGGATCATGACATCATTTATTTGTGTAAGACGTTATTATGGTTTGTAATGGATGATGTACTGTGATATCCAATCTATTATGTCTCGCAAAAATGGTAATCCTGGGATTGCGTTGTATGGCATAATAGGCATCTGGGATTAAAAATTTGGGTGTTGACAAGTTGGTATCAGAGCCATCCTGACTCTAGGAGACCCTAGTTAGAATGAATGTCCGAACAAAAACTTAGTTTCAAAAACAAAGGAAGTGAGTATTTATGAAAACCTATTCCCACTATTATCCTTGATTCTTTCAAAAAAATCATGTTCCCCAAAAATTCTTACATTACTACATAAAACTTGACACACTTGATCACCTCACTAACTTACTCATCCTAAATCCTTGTAGATGGAAGTTCAATACTGCAAGTTCTACCAATTGGGAAACAGAGGCCAACTGATCTTTGAAAGGGATCTCGATGCACTATCAGAGTATTTGGAGCGCCCGCATCCGAAATTCTTTGGGGCTCAACTCAATGATCACCCAGGAGGAGATCTACAATGGCTGATAGTTGCTGATCTTCGAGGCAAGATGGAAGCACCCCTTTCGGAGAAGATTCAATTCACTGTGAGAGAGAACAACTGGCTAGATGGATTATCCAGGGAGATGCATGAAGCTCTCACCCGTCTTTGCGTATAAAACATCAACTTGATCCAGGGAACTCGCTTTGCTCACTATGCAAGGCGTGATTCTATGTGAATGCCATTGGAGATGCCAAGTCACCCGGAGATGAAGCGCCAAGTGGAGAACCTTGACTTCCTGCTGTATGATAGGAAGAAGGAATTGGACAATGCTCGAGCCTACGCCAACCACAACCTTGCCATTGCTGCCTAGAAGGCCCAGACTTTCGCCCTGCTTGTCAAGGATCGCTAATCACTTCGCCGGCAACGCGAGAAGAAGGATCGCACCATCGCTCGTCTTTGCAAGAAGGTGGCCGACCTCAAGAAGACCATCCAGGAACAAGAAGCTCAACTTGCAGCAAAAGAAGAAGAGGAAGAAGGTGAAGACATCCAGGGTGATCTTCACTCGTACCTTAGTGATGACGATGACTACCTGGAGGATGATGCCATGGACTTCTACACCGATGATGATGACTCCGACTTCATTGATGATGAGTAGATGCACTTGATCACTACCGTAGGAATGGGTTGTACCGGTCCCACTGTATCTTAGTTTACAGAATGGTTCTTAAAACCATCTATTTTCCTTTCATGTTGTGGTGTGTGTGTGTTTGTATGGTGTGCTCGAATGAATGAATGAATGAATGAATGAAAAGTTGTTAGTTTGCCAAACCGGAGTCAAACTCAAAGTTTAAAGCTTTTTGAAAACAAAACCATGAACCTTAGAACTTTCCCTCTTATCTCATTATCTATCTCAATCTTCAGATGACTCGTGGAAACCCCGGAGGAAGCAGCTCATCGCAGGACCCGATGCTACAGATTCTGCAAATGCTAGTTTCTGACCGTGAAGCTAGTATTGCAGAATGCCAAGCCAACCTAGCCACCCTGCAACAGATAGCTCACATGGCCCACAATAATCAAGGCCAAGGAAATTCAGATCATCATGGATCAAAGCTTAAGAATTTTCGGAATACCAATCCTCCTATCTTTAGCAAGTCTGAAGACCCATTATACACAGATGATTGGTTGCAAACCATGGAGAATAACCTAGAAGTCGCAGGAGTTGACGCCAATGAGCAAGTACTGTTTGCCACCTACTATCTGGCAGGAGATGCAAGAGCCTGGTGGAATAGCACCTATACCATGAACCATGGTCAACTGATGACGTGGGAGGCCTTCAAGACCAAGTTTAGCTGCACCCATGTGTCGCAAGGTTTAGTCACTAGAATGAGAGATGAGTTCAGAGAACTGAAGCAAGGCAGGATGACGGTAGTTGAATACCATGACAATTTTTTGTCCCTCGCAAGATATGCCCCTGATGAGATCAACACTAAAGCCAAGAAGAAGGAAAGGTTCCTGAATGGATTGCATGATGAGATGCAAACAGTGTTAATCAACATCCGTTTTGATGACCTAGAAGAGCTAGTCAACTTTGCCATCCAGATGGAAGGGAAGATAAACCAAGCCAATGACAACCACAAGTGCAGAATGATGCATTAGACTGGGTCCCACAATACCCAGAAGTATCGCCCCAACCCGTCTGCAGGATATGTCCCAAGAAACAATAGAACCCTAATGTCTCGTCCAAGCTACCCCAATCATAGCGGAGGAAACGTGAAGTCTGGAGGAAATCACAACAATAACCTCGGCAACTCCAACAACTTCAACCGTGCACCGCCCAAGTCCAACAACAACAATACTGCCCCAAGGACTAGAAGCAATGTCGTGCCTGTTGCAGCCAAAGACAAGTCTCAGATTACTTGCTTTGAATGTGGAGTGAAGGGTCACTACTCCAACGAGTGTCCCAAGAAGCTTGCAGCCACCACCAATGTGAATGCACCCGCTCAGCAACAATGCCGTGTTCAACCCGGAAGAAGATTCGCCCTAGGGAATTCGCTCAACTACAACGGCCATCTATTTCACATGAATGTTGAAGAAGCCCAGGAAGTGCCAGATGTCGTGATGGGTATGTTTTCTGTTAACTCAGTATTAGCAAGAGTATTGTTTAATTCTAGAGCATCGCACTCGTTTGTTACCGAAGAATTTGCATGCACTAGTAAGATTCAACCAACAAAATTGAAGCATGTTATGATATTTCAAATACCTGGTTCAACCACCAAAGCTAGAAAAATTTCCAAGGGTGTACCTATCAGAATCCCTAGGATAGATTTTTATGCCAATCTAATAGTACTTGGAACCAAAGGTTTGGAAGTAGTACTAGGAATGGATTGGATGTCGAAACATAAAGGATTGATCGACTGTGCCAAGATAGCCATAACCATGACCAGTAGCTCTGGAGTATCAGTAGAGCATGTATCTGAAACCTTGCCCCGTCAGTTCAAATGCAACAAGAGTCTAGCCCTACCAACCATAGACCAAGTCAGAGTAGTCTGTGAATACCCCGACGTATTCCCAGATGAATTGCCCAGTATGCCCCCAGATCGGGATATCGAGTTAAGTATTGAACTGATTCCTAGAACTGGACCCATAGCTCAGAGACCTTATAGCATGAACCCATCGGAACTAGTGGAGCTGAAGAAGCAACTCGATGCTATGTTGGCGAAAGGTTTGATTCAACCAAGCGCATCGCCATGGAAATCGCCTGTTTTGTCTGTCGACAAGAAGGATGGAGGTAACCATTTGTGCATAGATTACCGAAAGCTGAATGATGTCACCATCAAGAATAAGTACCCACTGCCCAAGATTGAGGATCTGTTTGATCAGTTGACTGGTGCCAGAGTGTTCTCTAAGATTGATCTTAGAACTGGTTATCACCAACTCAAGATTCGTGCAACGGATATTCCAAAGACCGCCTTTACCACCAGATATGGATTATATGAGTATATGTTCATGTCTTTTGGATTAACCAATGCCTCGCTTATTTCATGAATCTCATGAATACGATTTTTATGAAATTTTTGGATAAGTTTGTCGTTGTGTTTATCGATGATATTCTTATATATTCCAAGTCAGAAGAAGACCATGAGCAACATCTGAGAACTGTCCTTGAAACCCTTAGAGAGCATCAGTTGTATGCCAAGTTTAGCAAATGTGAGTTCTGGCTGAAAGAAGTAGGATTCCTCGGACATATTGTGTCGGCGGGAGGAGTTGTTGTTGATCCCGCCAAGATCAAAGATGTTGAAGCATGTAAAGCCCCAACCACTCAAACCCAAGTCCGTGCATTTCTCGGATTAACCGGATATTACCGCAAGTTTGTTGAAGGATTTTCGAGCATCCCAAGACCGATGACCCAATTGTTGAAGAAAGATAAGAAGTTTGAATGGACGGACAAATGTGAAGCGAGTTTTCAAGAACTCAAGAAGAGATTGATTTCAGCCCAAATATTGATTATGCCAGATATCAAGAAGCCGTTTGATGTGTATTGTGATGCATCCAAGATTGGTCTCGGATATGTGTTGATGCAAGAAGGTTAAGTCATAGCATATATGTCCTGACAACTGAAGCAGCATGAGCAAAACTACCCTACCCATGATCTTGAACTAGCAGCTGTAGTTTTAGCATTGAAGACATGGCGACATTACCTTATGGGTAACCGCTGTGAGATTTACTCGAATCACAAGAGCTTGAAGTATATTTTCACTCAGAAGGAGCTGAATATGAGGCAAATGAGATGGATAGAGTTAATCAAGGATTATGACCTTGACATTCACTATCACCCCGGCAAAGCCAATGTGGTAGCGGATGCTCTTAGTAGATTTCCGTGTAGATTAAACACCATGATTAAAGAAGCCCAGCCAAGTATGCATGAAGAGTTAGAGCAGTTTAGAACCGAGTTAGTTAGCAAAGGATTCTTAGCTAGCATTGAACTTCAACCCACTTTGATCAGTCGGATCAAGGAAGCCCGGAAGGGAAATGCAAGTATCGACGGTATCAAGCGTCGTATCAGTATAGGAAAGGTACCCGGAGTCACCGAAGATGAAGAAGGAGTTTTGTGGTACAAAGGACGTATCTGTGTGCCAGCAGATTTGGAGCTAAAGCAACTTATCATGCAAGAAGCTCATGATACTCTTTATTCTATCCACCCTGGAGGAACGAAGACGTATCAAGATTTGAAGGAGCAATTTTGGTGGCACAAGATGAAGAGAGAAATCGGAAGCTACATCGCCAAGTGTGATATCTGTCAAAGAGTCAAGGCGGAACATCAGAGACCCGCAGGACTATTGCAACCATTGCAGATTCCAGAATGGAAATGGGATTCTGTCGGAATGGACTTTATCATCGGTTTGCCTACTTCTAGTAGGGGAAATGACTCTATTTGGGTCATAGTTGATAGACTGTCCAAGGTAGCCCATTTTATACCTGTCAAGACAACCTACCAGAGTTCAAAGCTAGCAGAGCTGTACATTGCTAGAATCGTCAGTTTGCATGGAGCCCCCCAAGACCATCGTATCGGATCGAGGAACCCAATTGACCTCAAGATTTTGGTAGAAAGTCCAAGAAGGATTAGGAACCAAGTTGAACTTCAGCACAGCTTATCACCCGCAGACTGATGGACAGACTGAAAGAGTCAACCAAATCTTAGAAGATATGTTGAGAGCTTGTGTGTTAGAGTATGGATCAAAATGGGAAGATTATCTGCCTTTCGCATAATTCTCATACAACAACAGTTATCAAACCAATTTGCAAATGGCCCATTTGAATTTCTGTATGGAATAAAGTGGCGTACCCCTTTGAATTGGTCGCAAGTAGGAGAGAGCTAGATTTTTGGACCCAACATCCTCCAAGAAGCCGAAGAGAAGGTTCACGAAGTCCATGAGCACCTCAAGACCTCCCAATCCAGACAGAAGAGTTATGCTGAAAAGAGACATCGAGACCTGACTTTCAATGTCGGAGATTTTGTGTATCTCAAAGTGTCACTGTTGAAAGGAATGCAATGTTTTCAGCTGAAAGGAAAGTTAGGCCCCAGATATATTGGACCCTTCAAGATTCTGAATCGCTGAGGAGAAGTATCGTATCAACTGGAACTGGCAGAGGAGATGTCAGCCATCCATGATGTGTTTCATATCTTGCTACTTCGCAAATGCTTAGAAGTGCCGGAGAAGATCGAAGTTTTCAAGAACATCGATCACCGAGCCATTGATATCAACAAGGATCTGACGTATTGCGAAGTGCCCATACGTATCTTGGAATAAGCCTTCAGAACCACCGGGACCTGGAGTATCAAGTTTCTCAAGATCCAATGGAGCAATCATACCGAAGAAGAAGCTACATGGGAGCGAGAAGATTACATTAGGGCTGAGTTTCCAAATCTCTTTAGTTCCTAGTTTTTCTCAAATCTCGGGAAGAGATTTTGTTTAAGGGGGGAAGGTTTGTAACATCCCAAAACTTTAATCAAGGTTATCAAGATTCTAATCACCCAATTAGGGTTAACAAAAACTTTTAATATTAAAATGAATATGAATGCATGTGTGTGTTTGCATTAATATAGAATTGTTTGAAAATGCCATGTGTGATTGTTCTAAATGTTGTGAAATGGTTCAAAGGTGAATGCCACATCATCTAGACCATTTACAAACAAAATCCAAAGAAAAATAAATCAAATAGGATTAAATAATGCAAATGGTCATTTTGACCATTTTAATCCACTAGGCCACTTTCGGTGTTCCTAGAAGTCAATTTCAAACAGAAACTTTCTCAACTTTTTTCACCCCTTGCTAGACCAAGTAAAGATGTGCCAAGACCCATTTTACAAACTTACAAAAATCTTTAGCAAAGCAATTTAAATGACAATTGAAAATGGAATCAAGTGTATGTGTTAAGATCACCATTTCTCAAAAACCAACCAAATCACTTCACCTTGACAATTCCCAGCAACCAAAGACTACCAAGCATAAGATCAGATCACACCTTTCCAAAATTAGAATTTAAATCTCTTGCGGCCATTTGATCGAACACCTGGCAGACAAAATTAATCTGGCCTAACTATTACTGTTTTAGAGCAGTGATCAAGCGCCACTAAGGCCTCAATCCACGCCCCTGGTCTCCCTAGTTCCAACCATGCCATAAAGGAGCTCCCCCTTAGACGCTTGTAGCAGTGCCGAGCCACCCGAGCGCCATGCTCGCCAGTCGAGCATGGTTCAGTCGCAGCAAACCACCACGCTCTCTCCCGCCATGCCTAGGAGGATCCCCGCACACTACCGCCCACTCTATGTCCCTTCCTCGAGCACTGCCAGGCCGTGGACCACCCCCAGCACGCCGAGCCCACTGCGTCTGCACCATGCCAAGAACGCGCCAGAGCGCCATGCCCGACAAGCGTGCAAATGCCGTGCCTCGACCGAAGCCCGCGCGCACTACTTCGCCACGACCCCAAGAAGCGCCCAGACATGCCCGTTCGCCGCCGCTTGACCCGCAGCCACCGTGTGCCACGTCGAATGCTGCTTCTTCCATGCAGAGCACTAGCTGCTCCCGACCAAATGCCACCGCCCCTAGCTGCGCCTTTACGCCATAGATGACCGCCAGCAGACCGTGCACCGTCCCCTACCTCCAGCTGCGCCACTAGCTGCCTGTACCGTCGCCACTGACGGGCCGCACCCATGCCGCTCGGTCCCTTCGTCGAGCCTATAAAAGGAGGCCCTCTCTGCCCCAATTCCTCACACCATCTCACTCCCCTCTCACCACTGACCCTTCCACCCCATCCCCGGAGCAAGGCGAGCCGCAGTTCGCCGGAATTTCACCGGAGCTTGCCGCTGCAAAGGAGAAGAGGCGCCGTCGATTGGAGCTTCCCCAGGAGCCCCCGCGACCACGCCTAGAACTGCCGTTGTCTACCAGTTCGATCGCCCCCATCGCCACGTCTAGCTAGAGCCCTGGTAAGCCCCCACATACCCCCACCGTGCCGCTTTAGGGTTCGTTCTCGCCGGAGACGACGAACCACACACGTTCAATCGTAGTCTAATCGTAGCACTGCGATTGCCCTATATCGCTTCGCGTTAGATGGGCCGGCCCGTTAGCTTTCCCGCGCTAGCCCACAGATTCAAATAAATGTTTTTACATTTAGGTTTCAACTAGATTTTGTCCACTTATTCAAAAATCCATTCAGAGATTTCACTTAACCAAAATGCATGATTCAAATTTTGTTAGAAAGATAATTAAAATATCAATCCAAGCCCGTTGGATTTAAATCAATTGGAGTTAGAGATCACATATAGAAAAAATAACAAGACAGAGACTTTTCTACATTCAACCATTTTTCAAAAATAAACCATGATAGCTTTTGAGTTGTTTTCAACTCTCAAAAATCACATTTGATGATATCTATCTGAATATGTAAAAACATTTAGGTTTGCATGCAGTGACATTGGACTATTACCAAAAGAATGCTATTAGGGCATTTCTAGTCACTTTAAATCATTTAAATAATTAACTTAAACTTTATAAAATGTGACCAACACTTTAAATCACATTCCCATGTATTGGAATATGTGGTGAGGACATGTGTTTACATGATCCCATATTCTATTTGGAGAATATTAAATCTTAATTAATTTCAATGAGTAGAAATTACTTTTCTAAAATAAAATGAATAAAACTAGTTCTTTAAGTCATGTGAGGATTGTGATGATACTAGATCATCAAGTGTGAGCCTTAGTATGCTAGTTAGCAATAGATAAGTATTGTTTGGGGATTGTGTACCCCATATTCTTTTATAGACAATAGTACCGACCAAGTCTACGAGGAGGAGGAGTTCTACCCCGAAGAAGACGAGGAGAATTTCAATCACTGCACCAATCAAGGCAAGCTATTATTAGCAAGCTACTACTTGCAAGCCATCATTAACAATGCAATCGAACACTTACAAGCTTGATAACCGAAGCAAGATGCATTAGGCATGCTTTGGTTATACCATTTTGATTTATGCTCATCCCAAGTTTTACTTGCAAGCTTTACTTATATTACTTTACCAAAGCTCTTTACTATTCTTATAGATAGCATAAAGAGTATAAAACTTGGCCTATATAGTTATACTTAGATGTAATTCTATGGCATGAGATTGAAGATTAGCACCCCTCATTAGTGAACACTCTTAACCTTAGTGGGTAGTGCTAAGCATAAAACTTGATCACTTTAGATGGGAATACTTGGTGAAAATGCTTATGAAAACATTGGAATGATGAGTCATTCTATTGAGATGTTTTGACATGTGTTGAGAAACACAAATGGTTTATAATGATGAAAATGTTGAGGCATGAGCCTTAGCCCCTTATAAAACCTGATGGTTGGGTTTGGATACCATTCCAATTTTACCGTACAACCACAATACCTGAATTGGGTAAGGCTTAGCCGGAAGTTTATATGCATTAGTATGGGTTCCCTCGTGGGAGAGGTTTTAGCTAAGGCTACCTCTTGATGATGTCCACCTATGCAGTGCCCAGGATGGCAGATGGCCATGGCTGGGAGGCCAAGCTCATAGGAGAGGTGCTTATACTAGAGTGTGTAAAGGAAAGGTTATGATTGATTATCCGCATACTAAGTATGATGATTCAGGGTTATCCCTAACGAATGTATCAAATTTTGTGGTGAAACTGTACCACCTCTGCAGAGTGTTAAACTATTCGAATAGCTGCGTCCGTGGTCAAGGACAGTTGGAGTGGCCATACTGTTCTATCGTCAGATGTTTTCAAAATGACTTATGAAATGATTGGTGACTTGACTTGACCACAACAGGGTTGTGAACATGAAAACTAGGTGCCCACTTAAGTGATTTAGGACTTTAAATTATCTTTCTTTACTTCTGAACTCAGCTTAAGATAAATCTAGCTTTTACAAATAAACCTAGAGCTTAGCTTTCCTAGTAGAACTACCTTACTTGTTAGTGATAGTTTGCGAGTACTTAAAGAGTACTCATGGCTTTGTCCCTGGCTATTCCCGTGGCCAGACTATGAGGAGGACTATCCGGAAGAAGGACAGCAGGATGGCTGCGACAACTAGGATCATCTCCCATCGTCAGCATTGCCTGTGACACTGAAGATGGAGCCCATCACTACGCTCATTATTCCGCTGCTTGTTTATATTAAGACTGGATCATGAGATCCTTTATTTGCGTAAGACCTTATTATGGTTTGTAATGGATGATGTACTGTGATATCCAATCTGTTATGTCTCACAAAAATTGCAATCTTGGGATTGCGATGTATGGCATAACAGGCATCTGGGATTAAAAATCCAGGTGTTGACAGGGCTCGTCCCACACCAATGCTAAGTGTTGTTTCAATGATGACATCAAGAAAGACGAATCCGCTGGCTACAAGGCCAAGCGACAAAAAGGAAAGAAGAATTCCGGCAAAGAGAAAGAGTCCAAGGAAGATTCTGACATGGAGGAGGCAGAAACTTCAAATCCCAAGTCGGATGGAAAGAAGACCTTCCCAACCAAGAAAGACACTTATGTCTGCTTCCTTGAATCTCAACTAGCCAAGGTCAAAAAGGCAGTGATGCATGAGCTTGACACAATTGTTCCGGCTGTCCCCTAGTTTCTGGATTGGTCGGAAGTTACAATTACCTTTGACCGAAGCGACCATCCGCCTAATCTACACAGGCAAGTATAGTACGCTCTAGTCGTGAATCCACTTATTTACGGCTATGGGTTCTCTAAGACCCTCATGGACGGTGACAGCAGCATCAACATCATCTACATTAAAAAGCTGCGCCGGATGAGGATATCGGAAAAACAGCTGAATCATAGCTCTATGAATTTTCATGGAGTTGTCCCCAGAAGACAAGAAAATTCTCTAGGAGATATCACTTTGGATGTTACCTTTGGAACTCCAAAGAACTACCGGACGAAATCACTTTCCTTCGAAGTGGTCCCGTTCAAGAGCGCATATCACGCTATCTTTGGGCGTCCGGATTACTGTGATTTCATGGCTCGTCCTTGTTACATTTATAACATGATGAAAATTCCAGGTCCCAATATCGTCATCATGATCTAGGGAGATCCAAAAAAGGCATGAGAATGCGAGGATGGAAATGCCGTCTTTGCTAAAGCCATACTGCACGCTAAGGAGTACCAGGAGATCAAGAAGAACATCGACCCGTCCGAGATGCCCGCAACGAAGAAGGAGGTGACAAAGCCGACTCCTGAGTTCAAGGCATCGGAAGAGACGAAGATGATGCTACTCAAGGATGATGATCCCTCCAAGGTGACCTAGATAGGCGTAGGTTTAGACCGCACATAGGAAAGCATGCTCGTCGAGTTCCTCAAAGCTAATAAAGATATCTTCGCATGGCAGCCATCTGACATGACCGGAGTACCTAGGGAACTTGCCGAGGATAGTCGAAATGAATACCCAAACGCTAAACCCATTAAACAATTCTTACGATGTTTTGGCGATGAAAAGCGTAAAGCAATATCTAAGGAATTAGTCCAGCTCGAGTTACACGGATTCATAGAAGAGGTCATCCATACTGATTGGTCGGCCAATCCTGTAATGGTCCCTAAAAAGGACACCACTGATTTAAGGATGTGTGTTGATTATACTGCCTTGAACAAGGCTTGTCCCAAAGATCCTTTCGCTCTGCCTAGAATTGATAAAGTTATTGATTTGACCACAGGCTCGGAACTCCTATGTTTTCTCGACGCATATTCGGGATATCACCAAATTCGGATGAAGGAGTCAGACAAATTAAAGACTTTGTTCATCACCCCTTTCGGAACCTTCTGCTACGTTATGATTCCTTTTGGGCTCAAAAATGCAGGAGCTACATATCAGCGCACTATGCAGCATTGCCTCCATGATCAAATTGGACGCAATGTGCATGCATACGTGGATGACATAGCTGTGATGTACAAAAACAAGGGAACACTAATTTCTGACTTGGAGGAAACATTCAGCAATCTACGAAAATACAACATAATGCTTAACCCGAAGAAGTGTTCCTTTGGAATACTAGTAGGAAAATTTTAGGTTTCATCGTGTCTAAGAGAGGCATTGAGGTGAACCATGACAAAATAATGGTTATACTCAACATTTCCAGGCCTACTCACCTGAAGGACGTACAACAGCTAACTGGCTGTATTGCTGCAGTCAGTCGGTTTGTTAGCCGGCTCGGTGAAAGAGCCTCACCATTATACAAGCTCTTGAAAAAGACCAAGAAGTTCATCTGGACTGATGAAGCTGAAGCTGCACTATAGGATCTGAAAGCCGTACTTTCGTCTGCCCCTATTCTTGCATCACTAGAGCCACAAGAACCAATGTTGCTATACTTAGCTGTGACAAATAGAGTCGTCAGTGTCGTCATGGTGGTAGAATGGCTGGAAGAAAAATAGGAATACCTAGTGCAGCGTCCGACTTATTATCTCAGCGAGGTCTTGACTAAATCAAAGCCGAGGAATCCTCATTACCAAAAGTTATCCTATGGTGTGTTCTTCGCCTCCAGAAAGCTACGCCACTATTATCAAGAGCACACGATTACCATGGTGAGCATAACTCCCATGAGATACATAATCAACAACAGTGATGCCACAGGATGCATCTCTAAGTGGGGAATAGAGCTAGCAGCTTTCGACATCAAGTATAAACCTCGCACAGCAATCAAATCCCAGATCCTTGCTAACTTTGTCGCTGATTGGATAGAGACAGTCGAAAACACAGGCCTCCCAGAGACGGAATTTTGGACCTTACACTTTGATGGGTCTAAAGCGCTTGGGGGCTTGGGGGCTGGCATGGTGCTCAAGTCACCCCAAGGTGATAAACTATTCTATGTACTGCACATTCACTTCACAGCGACAAACAACATTGTCGAGTATGAAGCCCTACTACATGGAATTCGAATTACAAAAGACATCGGTATTTGCCAACTGATGTGTTATGGAGACTCGAATTTAGTTGCTCAACAAGTATCTGACATCTGCAGTGCGAACAAGCACATGGCAGCTCATAGGGTCGTCATGGATGAACTATCTAAATCGTTTGAAGGGTTTGAAGTCTAACACATTCCCCGAATAGAAAATGAGGAAGCATATGCTCTATCAAGAATAGTCTCTACGCGGAAACAGGTCCAGGACGGTGCTTTTTTGGATCACTTGAGCGTTCTCTCTATCACGGGAGTTGATGAGGAGTATCCTACCAGATCTGACTCACCGCGCATACCAGTTCTGGCTGTAATTCCCATCTGGACAAAACCCTACCTTGATTTCTTGGTAGATAGAAAATTACCCGAAGATGAAGTTCTGAGCCGACAGATCGTCCGACAAGCAAAATCCTACATAGTGGTGGGAGATGAGCTCCATAAGCGGAGTGCATCTGGGGTCTTTCAGCGCTGTGTTTCTCCATAAGAAGGCGTGGAAATCCTATGGGAAATCCACGAAGGCGAATGCAGACATCACGCCACAGCCAAATCTTAATTGGCAAAGGCCTTCAGACACGGATTTTTGTGGGTAATAGCTAAGGCAGATGCCGAACGGCTGGTCAAGACGTGCAAAGGTTTACAAAAATACGCCAAACAAGCCAATGTTCTGGCTGATCAGCTCCGAATAATTCCGATTACATGGCCTTTTGTGGTCTAGAGGCTTGACATGGTAGGACCGTTTAGACAGGCTCAAAGTGGATACACTCACCTTCTTGTTATGGTGGATAAGTTCAGGAAATGGATTGAGGCAAAACCCATCACAAGTTGTGATGTAGCAACAGCCAAAAAGTTCGTCGAGGACGTGATCATTCGATTTGGGTACCCACATAGTATTATTACAGACAACGGGAGTAACTTTTCCATGGGAGAACTAGTTGAATTATGCAATGAATAGGGGATCTGACTTGATATCACATCATTCGCACATCCACAAGCCAATGGAAAAGTCGAAAGGGCAAATGGTTTAAATCTTCAAGGCCTACGACCAAGACGAGAAGCACCACTACATCGTGTTGTGGGGGTTTGGGCGGACAAATTGCCGTCTGTGATATGGAGTTTACGAACAATTCCTAACAGGTCAACCGGATATACACCCTTCTTCTTGGTTCACGGTGTAGAAGTTGTCCTTCTGAGTGATCTTATTCATAACTCTTCCCGAGTCACTGCGTATGTCAAAGAGGACACCAAAGATGCTCAACAGGATGACCTCAATATGCTCGATGAAGTTCATGTCGTTGTTGAACAGAGATCTACAACCTATCAGCAAATGTTACACAGGTATCATAGTTAGAGAGTCAGAAACCTGTCTTTCAGGAAGGGCGATCTGGTTCTTCGGCTAGTGCAAAAAAAAGAGCACAAACCTGCCCCTATATGGGAAGGGCCCTTTATAGTTAGTCGAGTATTGCACAATGGTTCTTACTACCTAACTGACATGAGGCCAGAAAAAGAAAGACCTGCTACTAAGAAGAAAAAGAGAGTTGGAGGCAGTACAAATCCGGATGAGATAGACCGTCCATGGAATATTTCTCAGCTACGTCCCTTTATATTCTTAAAGTTTCTTTCTTTGTAATCATATACATGTACATGTTCAAAGTGAAATAAAGTATTGGTCTCCTAAATATTTTTTTCTAAGATGTTTTTTATGTACCATCTTATTTCCGAATAATCATGTCATAGTCGAAACTTCCAATATACTTGAAAGTAATTTATGCTCATGTTTGTTCTGGTTAGATTTATGATTCTAAAAATTCTACCTTTGGGTATAAATCTAAATTTTATAGTCTATACTTGGGTTTTTGTCTGATTGCTAGATGCGGGTATTTTTCGAGTAGTGAATTGTTGGTACTAGAAGCCGGCTTTGATTCCGGTTTAAACTAGTTTAGTAATTGAGCTCCATTGCTCGGCAAATTTTCCGTACTGAAAGTTTGCTGGCTCACGAAAGGGACGAGGCGTAAATCCAAATAAACGATAAGTGTAGACAAACAACAAAGTGCTTAAGTATTTTTCGAGCACAACAAATAAAAAGCCAAACATGGTAAAAGGAGTAAAGCATAAGTTCTTACAATCTTAGCACTAGCAAAATAATATTCTACTTATTACAATCAGATTGTTTTCAGAAAAAATATATTTGTTTTTCTAGCACATTCTATGGTGTAGTTGAAGAGGCAGGATTTGCCGGCTCGCTCGACACATCACCCGTGTCAACCCGATATCTATCTGAGACAAGTCAGACTCGGTCTTCTCATCATCTTCCAAAGCTTTAGCAACTACTTCCTTTGGGGGTAGTGGCACTTCAATGGGCGTGAAGAACGGCTCTTCATAGCTGGTCAACTCGGCCACGCGAGAAGCGTATCCGGCACAAGAATCCTAGATGTCCTTGATGATCTGTTGGTTGTCGTCTTCATCGACAGTTGAATAACTCTTGGTAACTTTCCATATTTCTATGCTTCCATGGTGGCTCATTACCATTGTTAGAGAATTTTGTGTCGCTATGCATGCATACCACGAGCTTGGGCATATCCTTTGCCTTGTCTCGTAGCTCAAAGGCTGACATTGAGTCTAAGCCGGAGAGCTGGATTGATTCGTCGATTTCTTCCAAGGACTAGCAGAAATTGTGAATCAGGTCCCCAGTAGCGGCGAGCCGGCTGGTACGAGATTCACATGAAGAGGCATCGAGCATGTTGAGAGGACCTATAAGAAAGAAAGCAAGGTCAACAATATATCCGAGTCTAACAATTCATAAAAACGATAACTTAGGGATAGAAAAACTTACCGAAGATAGTGTCATCTAGTTTGGTCTTCTCCTCTCGAAGACTTTAGAGTTCATTCCGGAGGGCTCCGGAGGTGTCCTTCTCCCTGTCCAAAGCATTTTGCAAGTCAGAGATTGTTTGGTCTAGTTTGGCGATGGTGCAGTCACATGCCTCAGTTGCGTGATTGCTGGATTCAAGCACAGTGGATATGCTGGTTTCGTGATCTATTTTGATTTTCTCCATCTCAACACGCAAGTCAGTGTTTTCCACCTCCAAGACCTTATAATATTTGGTTTGTTCAATCATTTTGTAGTACTGTTTCACAAGTTCTGGCAAAGAAAGACATAAAAGCAGGATAAATATTCGGCTACAAATCAAAAAACATACTATGAAAATGAGGCCTGAAATGTTTACCTTCATCTTCATATTTTGCAACTTTAAGTTGCACATTTTCAAGTCGGAGTGGTTTGATGTCTCTCTGCTTGTTGCAAATATTCTTCAACAATCCCTGGTTATAAGCATTAACTTTCTGTAAGTCAGAATGGTAACCAGAGTCAGAAGTCTACTAAGCTCGGGCTAATATTTTACCTCAGTTAAATATCAGCATGAGCCTTGGGGGGCTATACGAGTTCATTCTTTGGCATCCTATAAAAGCATAAATCCGGATTCCTATCCAACTTCATGCTTGGGGGCTAGATGATATGATATGAAATACAATAAAAGAAGAATTGGATTATGACTTACATAATGCTCATGAGTCAATTTTTGGAGGCTCATGTTCACCTCAGTAGAAACTTTCTCGGCGAGAGTTAAAGGAATCACTGGTTGTGGTGGGGCCACACTAGCCTTCAGCTTCTCGTCGCGGAGAGGAACAAGGTCAAGAAGCTTGGAGAGTTTGATATCCTCGGCTTCTTGCGCCTCCTCCTCTGCTGTGATATTACGAGTCTCTAGGCAATGGAGAGCTAGCTTCTGGATCTCTTCTGTGCTCTTCCGAGTAAGGCCAAATTTGGCGATACCCAGATTCTGCAGAAGGTTATCCGTGAAGGTCTCAGCTGAGGGATCATTACGGTTCACCCTTATCAACTCTCGAATCACCCATGGTGACGTTGGTTTGCGAGCCAAGGTTCGTTGGATCTGAAGTATGAGCCGAAACATCTTCAACACGCGGAGAAGAAGTACCCTCTAGCGCTGATGATGGCTTTGGGGTAGGATTCGGAGGCGGGGCAGTAGGTGAGGCCAGAGTCAACTTCTGCTGGCGCAGAGTCTTCCATGGCTTCCCTTTTTCCTTACCCTTGGCAATTGTTTTAGCCCTGGATAGTAACCGAGTAAAGATCGTTGCAATTCAGAGAAATTACAAATGATAATCTAAACCTTGTGAAGAAGTTTACCTCTTTAGAATGGGCACTTTTTGGGTGCCCACAGAGACAACCAGAGTTTTGCGCTTTCGGGTAAGCGCCTCCGGCAGTAGTTTAAGATCTTCATCCTCCTGATGAACCAGATCCTCAGGAGGATATACCTCGAGAGGAGCAAGCTCCGACTCGGGGAGGATAGCAAGCTGAAAGGAAAAATCATCTCAGTATTTCAAAAAACAACAAAGTATAGATGAGCACATAATTGAGTATGAAGGAAGCAGCCGGAAAACTTACTGGGGTCAAAGGTTCATCGGTAGTATACATATCTAGAGAGAAATCTAGAATGTTCCTCTCAACCTGTTCCTTGATCAACCATTTGATCTGGGTCTCATATTCTTTATCCGGGATTGAGATTGAGCTGATCTTGAGGTTGTTCTTGTTTTCTCTTGGTGACCGTGTGTATAAGCCGATCACCATGGTACTGAAGGGGATGAATCCGGTGTGCCAGCCAGCAATGGATCAGGTCGTATCCCTTCAAACCCTTGTGCTTCATCATGTATTCGATCCACCTCTTGGCATGGATCAGATCTTCAGAAAGAGCCGGAGCATCCCCATCCCAGGACTCTTGGGGCATGGTGGCACTATCGACGAAAGCCGACAAATTTGATTCTTTGTCGGGAGCCAATTTGTCCTTATGGTAAAAGAACGTGGATGATCATTTCTTCACCGACTCGCTACCTTTAATCTTGTGGTAGACTCGGTCTCTCCGAAGAGTCATGCTAAGAGTTCTGGTAATGTAGGGATTACTGGAAGTGATGCAATTTCTCCGGGTACCGAAGTAGTACCGGAAAAAGTCAAGACTCAGTTCTATTCCGAGATAACCCTCACACAAAGCTACGAAGGCGCTAAGCTCTAGAATCATGTTTGGGGGAGATTGAGGAGTTGAACTCCATAGTATTATATGACCTCAAAGAAGAATTTTGAGGGAGGGAAACTCAAACCTCTATCAAGGTGAGTGTCGTAGTGAACCCTCTTGTCGACACGAGGGGTAGGGACGACCTCGTCGAAGCCGCTCCACCAGTCGCCGGTGTAGAGAATACTTTCCTTCTCAACGCCGCATAATGTCTCATCATCGAGGACGCACGAGATCCACACGCCTTGGAAATTCTCCTTCTTCGCCGTGACAGAGGTCGCCGTCGTGGTCGCCGCCGTGCCGGATGAAGACGTGTCAGCCATTTTGGTGGTAGCAGTGACCTTGGATGGGCAGCGTTGTGCGATTTGGGGGAAGGAAAGGGAGGCAAGGGCGCAGTGTTGCTGGGAGGAAGAAGAGGGCAGAAGCGCTGGTGAGGAAGAATAAGGAGATCTGAACCCCTTATATGCCTCACTCGCATCAATATTCGTGTGAAACAAATAGTGAACGTGCCACACATCGTGGAAGGATCTAGGAAACCTCCTCGAGAAGATTAAGCCTCCTTGATCTCCACGCATGCATTAAAACGATGCCTCGTTTTCGTGATAAGCGGACCCACCAATGGTCACACTGTCAGGATTGTCTGTCAGTGACATGACTTGACCTAGACTGATGTCAGGTTACGTTAGAGACCAAATTTTGGCTTAGTTTGAATTTCAGGCTAGAAATCCGAATGATATACTTACAGGTCTGAATCAGTCTAAGATCCGAATCCTACTTTTGTTTGAGTTTCAGAAACCTTTCAAGATTCTGCAAGCCAAAGATAGATCAAGCTAGACGATAACATCTGACGAGGCTTCCGAGGCTACTGTTGGGGATATATTTTTCAGGTATGACCACTTTGAACCGCTGAGCAGGGTGGCCCACTTCGGGTTAGAGCTTTACTTCACGGGCGGCCTAGTCAGGGAGAGAAGATGGAGGTCCATCCGGCTATGGGAAGGCCCAGAAGACTTACCGACTTAGGGTTACTTAGTTACTTGTAGTCCAAGATGTACTCTATAACCGACTCTTAATCATAGCCGGATAGGTCTCTCCTGTAACCCTAGGTCGGATATCTATATAAGCCGACCTAGGGACTAGCCTTTAGGGTACCCACAATCTACAATCTCAACTCACACAAGCGAACCTCTCTTGTAATTTGTATTTTCGACTCTGCCGTATTAGTAGATTGCTAGCAGGAGTAGGATCCATCTAAAGCCGGCAGATTCGAACCTGGGTAAAGCTTGTGTGCTCACCATCCCGGAATACCGTCACCTCACACCCCCTTTCTCCACACGCCTCGAGGACCCCCTCTCGACGTACATGTCTTCAATCTGATGACAGTTGCAACCAAAATGATCACTCAAAACAATCGAAACAACCTACAACATAAAATGTTGTAGCCAAACAAGTCAGGTCAATACTTTGAATGTATTGGCAAGTGGAACTAAGATAGAACATAACAAGTCTAAATACTACATTCTTATTTGACTTGTGGAGTTCAAGGCATGTTTGCAGCAGCAAAATAAGTTCATCCTATCATTTTTAAATTATTTATATCTTTCAGCACATAACCCTATTAAGTTCAACCACAAGTTTTGTCAAATTATGACATTGTGATGAGCGAGAACATGTCATAACCTCTAAATTCAGCAACTCAATTTGTCTGTAATAGAGGACACAGCTAAGTACTTAGTTTTACACCATGCAGGGGTTGAATACTTTACCCACGTGACCTGGCCGACCCGCTCTTACCATGACGCACATTTTGAGTCATGATAGGGAGAAGTCCAAAAAGACAATTTCTTCAAGTAGTTCCCCAAACTCATCCACGCATCGTACCAACTTACCATTCGCTACATCTCTGGATACAAAGGGTTTGGTTCACCACGACCTAATAAGTCCAACCAGCCACCCATAACTCACCACATGATTTCACACGTAAGCTACCAAACAAAGACACTAAACATTCATTTGAGGCCTGGGTTCCTTTCCGCAATAAAACCATCCAAAAATATCAATCCCATAACACCCAGGAGATTTATTAATTAAGTTGTTTTAGTTTTTACAAAACAATTTCTTTCAAAAACATAGTTCATCATGGTGTAATCCCACCCTCGTATAAATAAGCACATCTATCATACGGCGGCTCACCTAGCAAGGATTACTACGACATTAATGGGATATAACATAGCAATATTTCTACCCATGCAACTAGAAAAAATAGAGCTACAATGCATAGGGAAAATAAGTAGGACATTTAAGTACCACCACTTTCCTTGGTTGTAGGAGTCAAAAGCAGACTCTTGATAGTCGTAGGGATTACACTCCTCACAATCTACACGAATCGGTACAACGAGGTGAACAACAACACAAAACGTTTAATACAAATGCATGCACGCCATATTAATGAAACATTTAGTAGAGTATTAGGTTCTCTGGTCATATTACTTACAAATGGCATGCATGGAAAACTTGTAATGCATCAAAACCATTTATTGCATTAATTAGATCCATTTAATAGGCTTTATTCAATTTAATTTAGTATTTGTTATAAACAGTGTGATCAATTCTTGGTAAAACTACTCCTAGATAGATATTTTGATTTAAAGCCAGGAGCAAAAGGATTCATGTTAAAATAGTTTACAAATAATTTCGTAGTATTAAAATACTACAATATACCTTTTAATATACTTAAAATTTTATGTACTGTAAACTCACAATTTTACCGCTGTATCAAATACTACTGATTTTTCTGAATCCAAGGACATATTATTTGGATTTTTTAATCAATATTCAATTTTATATAAATTTTACAATTTTAATATAATCTATTTTTAATAATAAAGAATGGATCGCTTTTGTCAACTAGCTTTTTATTTGGACGGTTTTGCTCTTTCACAAAAATCTATATATACTATTAAAAAGATTCAGGTCTTGTTGTTTGCCGAAAATTTCCGTCTGCCAAATTTATGACAGTTTTGCCCCTATATTTCATGGACATTTACCCACCACTGCCATCCTAAAGTGAACAACACTGTTCGACGCTCTGTCCGCTCCTTCTGCCTATCGCTTATCGTCTGCACATGATTTCCCATCGAGCAGCCGGGATTGGAGCGTCGTCGATGTGTCCGGGATTGGAGCATCGTCGATGTGTCCGGGATTGGAGCATCGTCGATATGCTGCTTCCGGCGGGGACTGGAGCGCCGCCGCCGATTCGGTTGCGGCACGCGCTCGCCACGACACTGCTCCCGGCCGGTACTTGCACGCTCCACGACTGAGCACTGATTTGATCCGATGACCCCATGGCTCCACTCCGATCTCATCTGCGGCTGCCACGGGCAACAGCACCGGGATGCCGAAGCACCATGCCCAGGTCCACCTCGATGGTGTCAAGCGCGACGTCGGGCGCTCTTCGTATCGAACGGACAGGAGCGGGTGGTCTTGTGGCGCAGAGGCAGACGGGGTCATGGGGGTCGATTTCGGTGAGCTTCTGGATGCGGGCATCAGGTGCATGGTGTGCGGAGGACAGCGTCGTCCGGGATAGCAGGGCGCAGAGCTTGGAGACGAGCGAGACAATAGCCAGAGGATCCCGGACTTGAGGCCGCGGGTCTCATGGAGGCGTAGGAGCTTGACGGTGCTCGCGTGCGGAGCAGGCGCTGGCGCTGCGGTGGTTGGTGGCGATGTGGTGATGGGGAGAGAGCCCGGTAGCGGGAGTGGAGAAGGAGGTGGCTGCTTACGGGGGAAGCTGGAGCTCAGGTGGCCGCCGTGGGAGGGTCTACCCGAGCTGTACAGACTTATTGGAGCCACCTCTCTCCCCTTGGTTATCTGCAACATGGACAAGCTCTCTCTCTCTCTCTCTCTCTCTCTCTCTCTCTCTCTCTCTCTCTCTCTCTCTGACAAAAAAAAATGTGGATTGACGATGCAGACCAGCTGGTGGCGTTCGCGGGCGAGCTACCTACTGTACCTTGCAGAAGTGCTAGCTAGCCGATGTGAAAGCACGGGATGGGTATGAAGAGCTACTGGCTCATATTATCTGCTGCTAGCTAGGTAGCTATAGCAAAGAGAGAATGAGAGAGATATCAGAGCTTTAATTTGTAATGCTAAATTTGGTAGAAAAGTTCGGAAACGTTGAATTTGTTATAAGTTTTGGAACGTTGAATTTGTTATAAGTTTTGCAATGTCAATGTCCAATATCTGTCTTATTTTGTGTATTAAAATAGAAAAGACTACAAAATATAGTTCCTCCTATCCGTATTAATTGACCCACTTTGTCTAGATACGTATCTTGACACTAAACAAGTTTAGATACATGCATTTTTAGACAAACCTGAGTCAATTCATTTGGATTGGAGGAGTAGAAAAATAGATAAATTTGACAAGTGTTCGGTGACAAATATTTGTCATTTTTTGTGTTTATTTCATGAAGTAAAATATAAAATGATAAGTAAATTCATTTTTTATATAATATATATATGTATTTTGTATGCCGTAGCGAAGCACGCATTTAGCTAGTACATATAACGCACTGGTGCCACCGAAACGTTTTCTCCCGTCTGTCTCGGCAGTGCAGCGCGAGATTGGGCGAGCTTTGACAAAAGGTCGGGGGACTCGTGAGAGAGAATAGGGGGCACCGCGGCGGCGGGAGTAGAGATAGGAGAGAGCGGCGGAGCTAGGGGAGGCGCAGCGACGATGGGCCTGGCCAGCGGCGGCCACGGCAGCAGCAAGCGGCGGCGGGGCAGAGGCGCATCGCGAACGGGCGTGCGTGTGTGCGCGAGGAGGGAGATAGGAGAGCGCGGCGGAGTTAGGGGGAGGCGCAGCGGCGCTGGGCCTGGCCAGCGATGGCCATGACAGCAGCAAGCGGCGGCGGAGCAGAGAGAGGACCTGGCCGGCGGCGAGCTCGCGGATGTGCAGCAGCACACAGCGAGATTGGGGCGGACCAGGTCGAGGACAGGGGAGAGGCGGCGCTGGACGTCGAGGTCGCAGGGAGGCGTTGCGGAGCTTGCTGGCGGCGGAGCTCGTGAATGGAGCGCAGGCGGCGCGCGGAGAACGGCTTGGGAGGCGGCGGCATGGCCACAGGGCGACCAGGGAGAGAAGAATTGGAGGCGGCGCTCACGGGATCGACGGCGCGGCCCTGGGTTGGGGATCGATAGAGAGAGGACTTGGTGGCGTGAAGGGGTGCGTGCGGGAGGCGCGCGTCGCGTGTGTGTTGGGCCTTGGGCGTGACGTGTGTAGCTAGCGGCTGGTGTGCGTGTGTTGGTCCAGTGTGAGTCTACAGCCGTGTTGGGTCTGTTGTGCCTCTTGTGACTAGCTTGGTCCACGGGCTCGTACCCTTATCTTATTAAGTTCAAAATATTTTTTATAAACAATTCAGTTGCTCTTAATTTAAAGAAAAAAAAGAAAGGAGGCTGCTACTAAAATAATGTTTATTCAATTTAATTGTAACACCGTAGCGAAGCACGGGTTTTGTGCTAGTTTCTGCCTATTTTTTGAAAAACAGAGGGAATATTCCTCGCTGACGTTATAGGCTGACTCAGCGAAAGCGCTTACTGGGTGCTGAGTCTGTACTGACGTGGAGGACACACGGCGTGCTGGTACCGGTTCGCCGGCCATCTAATCTAGACTGTCCATCTCACATAAGACGACTGGGAGCGAAAGCTTCCGATACTCACCGGCGCTGGCGGCGGCAGACAGCGGTGAGGCTTTCGGCGGTGCTGGGTAGTCTACGAGGTGCGGCTGCGAGCGTCGGTCAGAGTGGTGGTCTGGCCGAAGTGATGTGCTTCCCAGGTGACGTGGAGGGGCGACTGCTTGCTTCGGCCTCCGGTGGCGCTCCAGTGAAGAATCCTAGGCGCTCTGGGCTTCTGTAGAGAGGGAAAATCTATGAGGAGAGGAGGTAGGTCATGGGGAAGATCATGTAGGGGATAGGGGGGTCGCGAGGTGATCCAATACCTCGAGCTCGAGATCGATCTGAGGTGGCGGCAGTGGGATCAGGAAATCGATCTGAGGTGCTAGGGTTTCTAGATTTTCGGAAAAGGACGGGGAGAGGTGGACGCGGGGGTTATATGGGGCTTGATTTTGTGCGAGAGGGGCAAAAGGGATCAACAGAATCGCCGAATTTGGGAGAGGTTTGTATCAGACCCATACTATTCGTGGAATCCGTCCGGAGGTTGAAGACAAGGCATGGGCCCTACCTACCAGTGGTGGAAAGGGGAGGCGGGTTGAGGTTGTGCTGCTGCTGGTGCTGTTGTCTCCCTTTGGGCCGTCATGTAGCATCCCAATTGTCTAACAATTGCAATGCTACTAGCCTAGTCTATATAATGCTACTTCCTACATATATTTGTTGCATCATAATTATATCATGATCATGTCATCATGCCGCATTGCATTTGAGCATCATATAAAACCCTTTTCATTTGGTTCTTATCTCATATGCACTATTAATTGTATTTGCCTCTTGATATATTATATTTTGTTCTTGATAAATGCTTGATGCCCAAGTTGAGTTGGGGGCATATCTTTTATTAACTTCACCACCTTTTCTTTGTCACGACCCCATAATTCCACCATTCAACTATATGTGAGCTTTGCATTTTATTTGGGTTTACCTCTAGCTCATGTGGGTTGGGATGGGTCCACTTACAATTCCACATGCTCCCATATATGCATCATGTTGTTTTCACATTATTGATATGTGGAGAGCCACATGGCCACCTTTGCATGCTATGTGAGTAGAATTCTTTTCTTAAGCTTCCATATGGTTCTAGTTAATATATGCTCATGTGTGAAACTATTTTTGGCTACAAGATGATCTAGTGGAAATATACCCCATAATGGCCATTTAGCTTCACATGTATGTATATGCTAGCTATATTCATGTGAGCACAAGCTTGTTGTTTTGTGGGGCCAAAAGTCAACCATTTTGGAATGCATGCATGGTTAAACATGACCATTGGAATTCTAGTGTTTTCACTACTAGTGGTGGCATATATAGACCACATGCATGGCCCATGCAAAGCCACTCCTATCCCCTTTTATTTTGTTTTTCTTTGGTATATTTGAGAAGAAGCTTGTATGAATTAAATTCATATAATTTGGCATCTTTTCAAGTAAATCCTCAAGTGCAACCTTTCCACTCACCTCCTTCCACTTCGGTTTGTGTTTCTTTTCCTTTGTATTGTTTATTCTATTTGGAAGCTAATCAAAATAACTTGGTTGAAGCAAAACTATTTTGGAACCTTATGTTTTTGTAACATCCCAAAACTTTAATCCAAGCTTATCAAGATCAAATCATCCAAAAATAGGGTTAACAAAAACTTTTCCAAATTTAAAATGAAAGCATTCATATAGGTGTGCATTTAAAATAGGAGTTGTTTGAATTTGCCATGATTGATTGATTCAATGCTTGTAAAATGTTTCTTAGGTGATTTAAACATCATCTACATCATTCCCAAACTTTTCCTAAAGAAAATCAAATAAAAAAGAATTAAAATGAAGGAATGGTCATTTTGACAAATTTAACTCTCATGCCTACTTTGGCTATTCCTAGTACTCATTTCTTAACAGAAACAATTCTTGATCTTTGCACCCCTTGCTAGTACACATAATGAAGTACCAAGGCCCACTTTTTGATCTAATAAAAACATTCTGTAAACTATTTTAATGACAGTTTAAAATTGAATCTAATGCATATGCATAGATCACCCCTATTTCAAAAACCATCTAATTGAGCACCATTTTCAAAACCCTTGCAACCAGAGACTACCTATCACTAGTGGAGATCACTCAAAAATTTTGAACTCAAAATTTAAAACTTTTTCTCTTGCGGCCATTTCATCAAACACTTGGCATGCAGATTTCAAACTAAACAATTTTCACTATTTTAAATAGTGTTCTGGCCAAACTTGTTCCCCAACTTGCCACCAAAATCTCTCCACTACTCCCCCTAACCCCTCTCTAGCCCAGCCACCCACTGTGCCAAGACCAAATGGTCATGGCCATTAAATGACCGAGCCCCCACTTGGGCCGCCAACATACGCCATCCACCGTGTCCTGGAGAGCCCGTGGTCCACCTCCACCGCCCAACCAGTCCCAGCCCAAAGACAATGACCAGAGCGACAAGGCAGCGCGCCCGCGTCGACCATGCCGACGCCGCCCAGAGCAGAGCGCCTCGCCGCACCGACCGCCCCTTGGCACCAGCCCGCGCCCATCGCTCCGCCTCGACCTGGAGAACAACCCAGACACCTCCGTTCGCCGCCCAAAGCCCCACAGCCACCGCTCGCCGTGGACACAGCCCGCTGACGCAGAATGCCACCTCGCCGATCAAGATGCCACCGCCCCTACGGCCGCATTGAAGTCCTAGAGCACCGCCAGGGAACCGCCCACCAATCGCAATCCCCAGCCATGCCGCTAGCTCGCCGTAGCCATGTCGCCACCGTCGACCGCCCATCCCGCTCGGTCTCACCGTCGAGCCTATAAAAGGAGCCCTCCCCAGCACCAAAGACTCACACCATTCCACTCCCCTCACCTCTCTGAACCTCACCCACCTCTCGCCGGAGCAAGTGGAGTAGCAGCTCGCCGGAATTGGAGCCGGAGCCGCCGCCTCGGGAGAAGAAGGGTGCCGTTGATTCCGGCCGCCCCAAGCTCCGTCGCGACCACGCCTCGCCTCGCCGTCGTCTTCCACTTTGTTTGCCCGCCTTGCCGACCCTTCTGGAGCCCTGGTACGCCCCTAGTAGACCCCCACCGAGCCGCTAGGGTTCGAGTTCGCCGGCGACCTGTTTGTCATCGACGACAACCCTCAGCCGTAGATCTAGCCTCTAATCGCACAGCCCATAGCGCGTGTACCGTTTCGCGTTTTAAGTGCCGCTGACAAGTGGGACCCCCCTGTCAGCTGAGCCCCGCGCTGTGTAGCGCCACTGGGCCGGCCCATTTCTTTTCTCGCGCGAGCCCGTAGATTCAAATCTGGATTTTTCTTTTTAGTTAGAATATAGTTTTTGTCCAGTGTTTCAAAATTCAATTCTGTGAGTTTGACAAATCCAAATTACATGAAACTAATTTTGTCTGAAAGGTATTGAAATGCTCTATCCAAGCCCGTTGGATTTAATTCATTTAGAGATATAGATTTCTCCTAATAAAAATAAGAAGGCAAAAGCTTTTGCAACTTGAAACATTTTTATAAAATCAACCAAGTTAGCTTTTGAGTTGATTCCAACTCTCAAAAATCACATTTCATCATATCTATCCAAATATGTAATAATATTAAGGTTTACAGGCAGTGACTTTGGACTAGTACCAAAATAATGCTATATAGGCATTTCTAGTCACTTTAAATCATAAAATAATGAACTTAAACCAAAGTAATATTGATCCAACCCTTAAAGCTCATTCCCACATGTTAGAATATGTGGTGAGGACATGTGTCCACATGATCCCATGTTTTGGTGGTGAATATTAAATTTTAGTTAATATTTCAATGAGTAGAAATTACTTTTCCAAAATAAAAAGGTTGAAACTATTGAATTAAACTTGTGATGCTTGGGATGATAATAGATCATCAATTGTGTGGTTTAGAATACTACTTAGCCTAGTTAATTATTGTTTGGTGATTGTGCACTCCCTATGTATTTCTAGACGATAGTACCGACCAAGCATTCGAGGAGGAGGAGTTCTACCAAGAAGAAGAAGAAGAAGAAAACTTCAACCACTGCACCAACCAAGGCAAGCTATTAGTGGCAAGCTAACCCTTGCAAACATGCTTTAGTAAGCTATTGTTAGCAAGCTAGAATAAAACTAGATGGTTTAGTAAAGATGCCTTAAGCATGCTTTGATCACACCCCTTTAACTATTAGTACCCCAAGTCTTATTGACAAGTTTTACCTCCCTTGGTTTACACAAGGTTATTTACGTAATTTTGAAGGTAGCATAAAGAGTATAAAACTTGACCTACTTAGAAACCTTTAGATGTCATTCTATGGCATGAGATTGATCCCATCTTTCCACCTTAGTGAACACTCTTAACTTAGTACTTTAGAATAGTTCAAAAACTTGAGTCACTTTAGATGGGAACACTTGGTGAAAATGAGTTATGAAAACCTTGGAATGATGAGTCATTCTATTGAGATGTTTTGACAGGTGTTGAAAAAACACAATTTGGTTTATGATGATGAAAATGATGAGGCATGAGCCTTAACCCTTTTATAAAACTGATGGTTGGATTCGGATGCGATACCATTCCAAATTTACCGTACAACCACATTACCTGAATTGGGTAAGGCTTAGCTGGAAATTTATATGCATTAGTATTAGCTCCCTCACGGGAGAGGTTTGAGCTGAGGTTACCTCTCAATGATGTCCACCTATGAAGTGCCCAAGATGACTGATGGTCATGGTTGGGAGGCCATGCTCATAGGAGAGGTGCTTATACTATGGTGTGTAAAGGGAAGGTTATGTTTGATTATCTGCATACTAAGTATGATGATTCAGGGTTATCCCTGACAGATGTATCGAATCTTGTGGTGAAAGTGTACCACCTCTGCAGAGTGTCAAACTATTCGAATAGCCGTGTCCGCGGTTATGGACAGTTGGAATGGCCATACTGTTTCGTTGTCAGATGTTTTCTAAATAACTTGAAATGAATGATGAACTTTGACTTGACCACAATAGGGCTGTGTTAATGATAATAGCTTCCCAACTTAAGTGATTCTAGAACTGTACTTTATCTTTTCTTGCTTCAGAACTCAGCTTAGGTTTCAAACTTAACTTGATAGTTATTCTTTAAATTCAGCACTTTAACTTAGAATTATAACCCTTGTTAGTAATAGTTTGCGAGTACTTAAAGAGTACTCATGGATTTTGTCCCTGGCTATTATCATGGCCAGACTATGAAGGAGATTATCAAGATGATGGTCCGCAAGACGGCTATGATAACTAGGACTATCTCACAAGATCGGCATTGCCCCTGAAGATGGACCCCACCGCTACGCTATCGTTTACTTCCACTGTTTGTTGTATTAAAGACTGGATCATGAGATCCTTATTTGTGTAAAACCTTATGTATGGTTTTGTAATGGATGATGTACTGTGATATCCAATCCGTTATGTCTCGCAAAAATGGTAATCCTGGGATTGCGAGGTATGGCATAACGGGCATCTGGGATTAAAAATCCTGGTCTTGACAAGTTGGTATCAGAGCCATCCTGACCATAGGACACCCTAGTTAGAATGGACGTCCAAACCAAAAACTTAGCTTCAAAACCAAAGTGAGTATTTATGAAAAACTATTTCCCCTCTTACCCTTGTGAACTCATTCTTTCTCAAAAATACATGTTCCTCAAAATTCTTACATTACTACTTAAAATTTGACACACTTGATCACTTCACTAACTTCCTTATCCTAAATTCTTGTAGATGGAGACTCAGTTTAGCAAGTTTTACCAGTTGGGAAACGGAGGTCAGCTGATCTTCGAGAGGGATCTGGATTCACTGTCGGAGTTACTGGGATGCCCACATCCGGAGTTTCTTGGAGCTCAACTTCTAGGACCCCCAGGAGGAGACCTACAATGGCTAGTCACTACAGATCTTCGAGGAAGCATTGGAGCACCAACTTCCGGGAGAATTCAGTTCTTTGTGGGAGAGAACAACTAGCTAGATGGATTAGCCAAGGCAATGCATGAAGCTCTCGCACGTCTATGTGCCCCCAGCGTCAACAAGATTCAAGGAACCCGTTTTGCCCACTATGCAAGACGTGACTTCATGGGAATGCCGATGGAGATGCCAAGTCACCCAGAATTAAGGCGTCAAGTGGAGAACCTTGACTTCTTGCTTCATGACCGACAGCAGGAACTGGACAATGCCAGAGAGTTAGCAAACCAGAACCGTGCCATTGCCGACCAGAAGGCCCAGACTTTCGCACTACTCGTCCAAGATCGCCAGTCTCTTTGTCGCCAGCGTGCAAAGAAGGATCGCATCATCGCCCATCTTTGCAAGAAGGTGTCCGACCTCGAGAAGACCGTCAAGGAGCAGGAAGCTCAGCTTGCCGCCAAAGAAGAAGATGATGAGGGTGAAGACATCCAGGGAGATATGGATTCTTACCTCAGCAACAATGATGACTTTCTGGAAGAGGATGCCGTGGACTTCTACACTAATGATGAAGACTCCGACTTCATCGACGATGAGTAGATGCACTAGAGCACTGTCGTAGCATGAGATGTATCATCTCATTGTATCGTAGCTTGCAGAATGGTTCTTAAAACCATCTATTTTCCCCTTTGATTGTTGTGGTGTGTGTTGTATCGTGTGCTTGCTTGCATGAATGAAAATGAAGTTAGTTGAAAAACCTGAGTCTAACTCAAAGTTGTAGCTTTGAAAACCCAAAACCATGAACCTTAGAATTTCCCTCTTACCCCTATATCTATCTCAATCTTCAGATGACTCGTGGAAACCAAGGAGGGAGCAGCTCATCGCAGGACCCAATGCTGTAGATCTTGCAGAATCTCATCGCAGACCGTGACGCAAGCAGGGCCGAGCGTCAAGCCAACTTAGCAACATTGCAGCAGATCGCCCAAATGGCTCTCAAAAACCAAGGACATGGAAATCAGGATCACCATGGATCTGAACTCAAAAATTTTCAGAACACCAATCCCCCAATCTTCAACCAATCTGAAAAACCCATTAGATGCTGATGACTGGTTACAGACCATGGAAAACAACCTCGAAGTTGCAGGAGTTGAGGAGAATGAGAAAGTTCTCTTCGCCACCCACTATCTGGCGGGAGATGCAAGAGCTTGGTGGAATAGCATCCGCAACATGAACCATGGCGGTGATGACCGGGAAGCATTCAAGGTCAAGTTCACCGCACTACGTCGCAAGGTCTTGTCAACAGGATGAGGGATGAATTCGTGAATCAAGCAAGGAAGATTGATCAGTAGAGTACCGTGAAAAATTCTTGTCACTTGCCGATATGCACCGGATGAGATCAACACGGAGGCCAAGAAGAAAGAGAGATTCTTAAACGGATCGCATGATGAGATGCGATCGCCTTGTCAACATCCGTTTCCAGGATCTCAAAGAGCTAGTCAACTCTGCCATTCAGATGGAAGGGAAGATTAACCAGGCAAACGACAACCGCAAGCATCGTATGATGATGCAGATCGATAGTCACCGGAAGTACCGTCCTAACCCCTCACCAGGTATGCACCAAGGAACAATCGACCCCAAATTTCGCCAAGCTACCCCAACCGTAGCGGAGGAAATGTGAAGCCCGGAGGAAACAATCATCACCCCGGCAATGCCAACAACTTCACCCGTGCCCCTCCCAAGAGCAACAACAACAACACTGCCCCCAGAACTGGCAGCAATGATGTATCTGTCGCAGTCAAGGACAAGTCCCAGATCACTTGTTTCGAGTGTGGAGTGAAGGGTCACTACTCCAATGAGTGTCCCAAGAAGACTGCCGCCAATGCCCCTGTGAATGCCCCAGCTCAGCAGCAGCGTCGTGTTCAACCAGGAAGGAGATTTGCCCTAGGAAACCCGCACAACCGCAACGGTCGTCTCTTCCACATGAACGCAGAAGAAGCCCAGGAAGCACCAGATGTAGTATTGTTTGATTCTGTCAACTCAGTTTTAGCAAGAGTATTGTTTGATTCTGGAGCATCGCATTCATTTGTCACCAAAGAATTTGTATGCACTAGTAAGATTCGCCCAACCAACCTGAAGCATGTCATGATAGTTCAAATCCCCGGTTCAACCACAAAAGCTAGAAAAATTTGCAAAGCTGTACCTATCAGAATACATGGGATAGATTTTTATGCCAGCCTAATCGTACTTGGAACCAAAGGATTGGAAGTAGTACTAGGTATGGACTGGATGTCAAGGCATAAAGGACTGATAGACTGTGCTAAGAAAGCCATCACCATGACCGAGTTCTCGAGTAACAGAGAGCATATCTGAAAACCTTACCCCGTCAATTCAAGTGCAACAAGAGTGTAGCCCTGCCTACCATTGACCAAGTCAGAGTAGTCTGTGAATACCCCGACGTATTCCCAGATGAATTGCCAGGTATGCCCCCGGATAGGGATATAGAGTTCATTATCGAACTAATCCCCGGAACCGGACCTATAGCCTAGAGACCCTATACAATGAACCCCTCAGAGTTAGTAGAACTGAAGAAGCAGTTGGATGCCATGTTAGCAACCGGCTTGATTCAACCAAGCGCATCGCCATGGAGATCACCAGTGTTATTTGATAACAAGAAAGATGGAGGCAACCGTCTGTGTACAGACTATAGAAAGTTGAATGATGTCACCATCAAGAACAAGTACCCCTTGCCAAAGATAGAGGATCTATTTGATCAGTTGACTGGAGCTCAGTTATTCTCAAAGATTGATCTTAGGACTGGTTATCACCAACTTAAGATTCGTGCAACGGATATTCTGAAGACCGCCTTTACTACTCGCTACGGTTTATACGAGTATACGGTTATGTCTTTTGGATTAACCAATGCCCCTGCTTATTTCATGAATCTCATGAATAAGATCTTTATGAATTTCCTAGATAAGTTTGTAGTTGTGTTTATCGACGACATCCTTATCTACTCCAAGTCAGAAGAAGAGCATGAGCAACATCTGAGAATCATCCTAGAAACCCTGCGAGAGCATCAGTTATATGCCAAGTTCAGCAAGTGTGAGTTTTGGCTGAAAGAAGTAGGATTCCTAGGACATATTGTGTCTGCCGGAGGAGTCTCTGTTGATCCCACCAAGATAAAAGATGTCGAAGAATGGGAAGCCCCAACCAATCAAACCCAAGTTCATTCATTTCTCGGATTAGCGGTGTAACTACCTTGGTGAATTACGCTCCTAGTACAAGCCTGGATGATCAGAAATGGTTGAAATAGTACGGTGGGGCCCAAATGCCACTCACAGGTAGACCTTTCGGCCGTCCCAACCATTTCCAAACATCGGGACAAGAACGGGCGGCGTAATCGGCAGGCGAAGGGATCAACTACATACACAAATGAGTATGTATGCAAGCCACCATACAATAGTACATCAGAGCCACTCCATCTAAAAAGAAAGGAAATATAGCAACGCCATACGGCAAGATCCAAATATCCTAGATAGATATAATAGTGTAGGATATCTCCTCATACATCAATCAACAGAGTATCAAGCGGAAGCGGAAGACAAAATCCGAGTACGGATAAGAAGCAAATCGGCATAAGATGCCCCATAGATAAGCACATCCCGCCCACAGATCTCACGGATCCCCGTTCCCGGAATCTCTACACCGAATGATCGTTGCCCACATCGTCCGTCTCTTCCACCCAGTATCCATCTTGCGAGTGTACCTGTTCATCTGAACCAAATAATTTATCGTGTGAGACCCTAGGGGTACTCAGCAAGTCTTTATGCCTCTAAAGGGAACACAACCTAGGGTGACGCAATTGCAGCAGAAGATAAACCCTAGCAATTCTATTGATACTCGCTAACCATCCGCCTAACCAGAGATAGACGGATGTCCGTGAATCAATAACAATAGTTATGATAGTTATAACGGTAATCTTAACAGATCCATCCTCCTCCTCGCCATCGACGAGGAAGGACGAACAACCCCCATCCGTTGGCAGTTTTATTATCCATTCCATGAGTGTTGCACTATTTACTAGTCGTACCTAGTCTAGTCAATTTAAAAGCGGTACTTTAGTTATGCTTGTCTATGATCGAGAAACTGCTCCAAGTCGTCCATAACCGCGACACGGCTTTGAAAGTTTTACCGCAGGGTGCACAAATAGCAACACACACTCGATATGCCTCGAAAACCAAATCAAAACCCAACGAGACAACACGACAAAGCAATTACAGGATTCAGAAATATTTCAGGGGCCACCCCATTGCTACCCGAAACGAAGCTGGCCAGCTACGAGACGGACTCATGTTTTGTGGGGCGGGCTGTAAACGACTGGGAACCCGAAAGTGTGACTGGGCTTGTCGATACAGCGAAAATGGGTCACGGACCTAAACAGTACAGGTGTACTCGCACAATTTAAATAAAGCAATAAAGCATGGCATAAGTACAGGATAGTAAATAAAACCTCAAACTAGTTTGTGGCCCCAAGAAATAAGAATGAATCAAGCTCTGCTCGGGGGTCCATAAGGCCTCCGGATGTGGATAGCGAATAATATTGGAACAGAATCAAGTACTCGGGGTCTTACGGACACAAGTGAGCCTGAAAACCAAATATTAATATGGCTCACCGATGCCACTTTCATTAGTTATCCCATTACTACTCAGGTTAAGTTGTATAGGCACCTCGTTATCCATCAGACACTCACATACCCTACACATGCTGTTCTACGACTCGCATGGCTCAAACAACTCCTGTAGTAATGGCTCATGGGATGGAGGAACAAGCTTCGGTGGGGTTTAAAAGTAAAGGCTATGCAATACTTGGGATTCAATTTAATGCAATCGCGACTCAATGATGCAAGAATAAGATAGAGGCAATAGGTACTGTATGTATGCAAGCATGTGGTAGTGCTTTCCTGGCAGCTTGAAGCAAGGGATGGATCTGGTAGTGCTCTGGTTCTCTTGATATATCCCCCTTCGGCCTATTCAGAAGAACCAAACAAACAAGGCCAACATAAATAAAGTGCACAAGCATATGAATTAAAATGCGACAAGCAATCAATCATGCCATGATGAATGATGCACAATTTGCATAGCAATAAAGTAGCATGGCATGGGTGAGGTGTGGAATACAATAATAATCATTTTATTGAGTTTTGGGCTCATTTTAACCTCATAATAGTTGCTGTATACTTTTTAATTGTATGATGTATGCTTCAAAACAAACCATGGAATGCATAAACAGAAAGGTCTCGTCGAGCTAATCATTTTAGACATATTATTTATTAAATTTGGAGTTATAAAACAAAAGTTATTAATTTATTAAGGTAAAAGGGCATTTAATTGTAATTTAAATAAACTTGGAATTTTAAATGTTCAAAATATATTTTGAAGGTCATATTTTAATTCCTCACATTTTTCTGATTTGAAAACATATATTATTTGTATCAATTGGATTAATATTTTAAAAGTTATTAAAAAATAGAAATAAATTTGAATTTGAATTAATTTGGAAAAGATTTGAATTTAAACAGATAGACTGAATTACTTTTTATACTCAGGGTTAGCTAGCCACAGTGCATATGGTGGGGAGCACCCGGGACGACCAAAGCAGCTGAAAACTTCTGTCACCATGAGCTCTTCTAGCCTTAGCGGATGATGTGGGGCCTGGTTCTTGCAGCCCACGCAATGGCGACCAAGGGGGGTGCCACGCGGCTTAGCGAGGACCGCGGGTTGAGGCGGTGGAACCCTGGGGGTTTTCTGTAAAAGCGGCAGCGCGGCTGACTAGTGGGCCAAAAGTACCGCGGGTTTAGACGAAAAGAAAGCAGGGGGGTATCGGCAAAACTACCGCCTGCATCGCGGCTTCTTCCTCGCGGACAGGTCGGTGCGCGCGCGGTGCAGAGCGGGGATTCGAACCAGGGACCTGCGGGCGCGCGCTAGGGTGGCGAACCAGTGCGGTGGGCTGGGGCTAGGTGTCCTGAGAGCGGGCGGGGCCTAGATAGGGCTACTGCGCGCTGCGGGGACGAGCAGACGCACACGACGCCGGCGCACAGAGGGTGCTCGATGGAGCGCACGTCGCGGCCAGGACACGACGGTGAAAGCGAGGGTGTCCAGGAGGGAGGTGGGCTCACCGCGAGTGTGTCGGAGGCGTTGGATCGGATTTCTTGGCGATTGGCGATTACGCACCTTGACGGACGGTGATCTAGGGTTTCGGCGGTGCGTCGGTGTTTTTTCGGCTCCGGTGCTCCTCCTTCGCGATGACAGACGATGCAATGACGACCGTGAGCTTCCCCGACACCCAGGAGCGCCACGCCACCGGCTGGTAGAGGGAGATCGGTGGAGGCCGAAGGTTTGGCCGGCGAGGGGGGTAGATGGAGACGGTGGAGAAGAGAGAGAAGAGGGCAGGCCTCTGGGTGGATCTGGACGAGCGAGGAGAGGTTGTGGGGGGGTGGTAAAGCAAAGGGAGGAAGGACGGTGCCGTGGGGAGTGGTTGGATAAAGGTGGCTCGGTGCCCCTTTTTCCTTCTCTCCTCGAGCACGTGCTCGGGCAAGGAGGCCATGGCAGGGGCAGGCGCATGGGGAGCTGGCAGGTGGGGTAGGGCAGGCCAGGGTCGGGGTGGTTCGGGCTGGGGCCCCTAGGGCAGAGAGAGAGCTAGGGAGAGAGAGGTGAGGCTCGGGTTGGGGGGGTGGTAGCCTCGGGCTAGGGTTGGTGTTAGGGTTGGGGGTAGCTAGGTGGGGTTTGGATGGTCAGGTGGAGCCAGCTAGGTGGGGCTCGGCATGGAGACTAAGGGGAGGGGGAGGCCGAGAGAGAGAGAGGAGGGGACTTAGGGCTTAGGTGAGAGGGGTATGGGGTTAAGGTTAGATGGGGTATGGGTATGGTGATGATGGAGGATCTAGGATAGATGATTAGAGAGAGGGTGATCGATTAGGGCTTAAGGAGCTTGCATGCTCCACACTTGAACAAGCAAGAAGGTGGTGAAAGAGAAAGAGAGGGATGTGGTAAGGTGGTTTAAGCATGATCAAATAAGATCAAGCCAAAAGAAAAGATAGAGGTAGAGATGATCCACTCCAAGAACAAATAAAATCCAAAAGACAAGCAAAAGGTGGTGCTTGCATGGGCCATGCAAAACATTTAATGCCATGTTGATACTTGTGAAAACAATATTATTTCATGGCATTATTATTATGCATCCCAAATTATGGAGTAAGGCACAAGCAAAGGAATTTAGAAAGAATTCCAAGTGGAGTATATGGGGATGATCACATTGGATTATAATTGGGAATTACTAGTGTGTATATTCCACTAGGTAGTTAATAAGCCCACAAAATATTCCAACATGAGCATAATTCCATGATAATCCAAATGGAAGCTAGGAGAAAGGGTCCCACTCACAAGGCAGGCAAAGGTGGCCATGTGGCTCTCATAAACCAATATTGTGAAAACAACATGATGCTAAGATGAGAGCATGTGGTAAAAGAATTTGATCCATCACAACCCACATGAGCTAGAGGTAAAACCAATAAATGCCAAGATCATATTTAGTTGGATGGTGGAATTTATAAGGTGGTGAAGAAAAGGTGGTGGAGTTAATAAGATATATGCCCCCAACTCAACTTGGGCATTGAAACAATATATCAAGAACCAAATACAATATCAAGAGGCAAATACAATTAATAATGCATATGAGAGAAGAACCAAAACAAAGAGGGTTTTATATGATGCTCAAATGCAAGGTGGCATGATGACATGAGCATGATATAATGATGATGCAACAATTATATATTTGAAGTAGCCATTATATTACTAGACCAAGTAGCATTACAGTTGTTAGACAATTGGGATGCTACAACTCTCCCCCACTAAACAGGAATCTCGCCCCGAGATTCTAGGATGAAGAAGAAGACACAAAGAGGGTAGGATACTTGGCACGGAGCTCATCTTCACGTTCCCAAGTGGCTTCATCAACGGAATGGTGCGACCACTGCACCTTGCAGAACTTGATGGACTTGTTGCGAGTCCTTCTTTCTGCGACTTCAAGGATTTTTGTGGGGTGTTCTTGATAAGACAGGTCTTCTTGGAGATTGATAAGCTCATGGTCCACGGTCCTGCCGGGATCCTTGAAGCACTTCTTGAGCTGAGAGATGTGGAAAACATCATGGACTTTGAGTTTTTCCGGGAGCTCAAGAGCATAAGCAACTTCTCCTCTTCTTCCACGAATTTTGAAAGGACCGATGTATCTAGGAGCCAGCTTTCCTTTGATACCAAAGCTGCGTGCCTCTCATGGGAGTGACACGAAGGTAAACGAGATCACCAGGACATACTCCATGTCCGTGTGCTTCTGTCATAATTGCTCTTCCGGTGACTTTGAGCAATCCTCGGTTTTCAAGAATGATGTGAACCTTCTCCTCCGCTTGAGTCACAAATGTCAGGCCAAACAAGATCCTTTCACCGCACCACCAACCAATCGGAGTTCAGATTTTACCACAGAGAGCCTCAAATGGTGCCATCTTTAGACTTTTTCGAAGCTGTTGTTGTATGAGAATTCAGCATAAGGAAGACATTCTTCCCACTTCATGCCAAAGAGATGACGCAAGCAAGCATATCCTCCGTAATCTGATTGATCCTTTCAACTTGCCCTTGTCGAGGGTG
This sequence comes from Avena insularis, assembly GCA_023614405.1. Classification (NCBI taxonomy): domain Eukaryota; kingdom Viridiplantae; phylum Streptophyta; class Magnoliopsida; order Poales; family Poaceae; genus Avena; species Avena insularis. Next base: position 215,755,846 of record CM042688.1, on the reverse strand, counting down.
GTAAGCTGTGCTAAAGTTCAACTTTGTTCCCAAAGCATTTTGGAAACTCTCCCAGAACTTGGAGGTGAAGATGCTTCCACGGTCTGAACTGATCTCAAGCGGAACCCCATACAGAGATACAATTCTGTTGATATAGAGCTCCGCCAACTGAATTGCAGAAATTGTTTCCTTGACGGGGAAGAAGTGAGCCACTTTAGAAAGCCTGTCAATGACAACAAAGATTGCATTGTTGCCCTTCTGCGACCTCGGAAAACCAGTGATGAAGTCCATCTCTACTTTCTCCCATTTCCATTCCGGGGGTTTCAATGGCTGTAGAAGACCGGAAGGTTTCTGATGGACAGCTTTCACTCTGCGGCAGACATCACACTCTGAGACATACTTGGCACAATATCTATTCAAACCAGGCCACCAATATTGTGTTTTCAAGTCCATGTACATCTTTGTGCTGCCAGGGTGGATAGAAATAACAGAATCATGCGCCTCCTTGAGAACTTGCTCTCTTAAACCCGGGTAGTTCGGAACAAACATCCGGTGTTCAAAGAAGAGCGTGCCTTGGTCATCGACGTGGAAGGACTCATACTTCGGAAGCTGAATCCTGGAGATGATCTTTCTCGTGTGCGGATCACCAAGCTGAGAAGAGCGAACCTTTTCTTCCAAGATAGGTGTTGCTAGAAGGTTCTGGAGATACCCTTGTTCCACAATTTCCAGGTTGAGCTGACGGAATTCCCCACACAAGAGAGGCTGTTGTTCTTCCATCATGAGGTTGTTGACATAAGCTTTGCGGCTGAGAGCATCTGCCATAACATTAGCTTTGCCCGGAGTGTAGTTGATGGTCAAATCGAAGTCATTGATTGCTTCAATCCATCTCCTTTGCCGAAGGTTGAGATTAGGCTGAGTAAAGATATACTTCAGACTCTTGTGATCGTAAAAGATCTCACAACGGTTGCCAAGCAAGTAGTGCCTCCATACTTTCAAAGCAAAGACAATCGCAAGCTCGAGGTCATGTGTAGGATAGTTGATCTCATGCCTTCAACTGCCGAGAGGCATAAGCAACAACTTGTTTTTCTTGCATAAGGACCGCACCCAATCCATGCAAAGAGGCGCCACGAAGATCCGAACGGCTTGGATGTATCCGGAGGAACCAAGACTGGTGTGGAAGTGAGATTTTCTTTGAGTGTCTCAAAGCTAGTTTGACATGTGAGTCCAAAGGTATTTCTTGCCTTTCTTGAGGAGATCGGTAAGAGGCTTCGCTATCTTCGAGAAGTTACGAACGGTTGACGGCAATAACTAGCCAAACCAAGGAAACTCCGCACTTCTTTGGCATTAACAGGAGGAAGCCATTCAACAATTGTCTTCACAGCTTCGGATTGATGCAATGCCCTTGGCAGAGATGACGTGACCAAGATAGGTAACTTGAGGCAGCCAAAACTCACACTTGGAGAACTTTGCATACAAGCGGTTCTCACGAAGCTTGCTTAGGACACACCGAAGGTGTTCTTCATGCTCTTCTTGTGACTTAGAATAGACTAAGATGTCATCCAGATAGACCACAACGAACTTGTCAAGATACTCCATGAAAACCGAGTTCATGAGCCTCGAGAAGGTGGCAGGCGCAGGTGATACGAAGACATGACCGTGTACTCATACAGCCATAGCGGTGGTGAAAGCTGTCTTAGGAACGCCTTCCTTGTAATCTTGATTTGGTGATAACCACTTCTCAAGTCAAGCTTAGAGAACACCACACTCCAAATAGCTGATCAAAGAGATCATTAATCCGCGGAAGGGGATATTTATTCTTGATGGTTTTAGCATTGAGAGCCCGATAGTCAACACAAAGTCTATCAGTCTGGTCTCGCTTATTCACAAAGAGGGTTGGGCTACCCCAAGACGAAGTACTATGCTGAATGAAACCCAACTTCTCTTGTTCATCAAGCTGACGTTTGAGTTCAGCCAACTCAGCAGGACCCATCTTATAAGGCCGCTTGGAGATAGGAGCGGTACCAGTTCAAGCTCAATAACAAACTCAACCTCACGATCCGAAGGCATACCCGCAACTCTTCAGAAAGACATCCGGGAACTCACAGACCACCGGAACACTGAATAGCTTCCATAGCATCAACATTCGAGCCGCCAAAGAGAAAAGCTGGATAGGTGAGTCGACTTGGAGAATAGACTATATGGCCTTCAGGAATCTTCAGAGAAACCGAGCGTTCAGCACAATCAATCACAGCTGCATTTGCTATCAACCAATCCATGCCCAAGATGACATCAATGTCAGAATTGCCCAGAACAATTAAGGACGCCGAGAACGAAGAGCCACCAATCTCAATTTGATTGCCATGGCTGATAAGAGCAGCCCTCATGTTTGAACCGGGAGATAGAACCACCAGACGATGTGCTAAAGGAACCATATCCAGATCCTGCTCATGCGCAAACTTGTGCGAGACAAAAGAATGCGAAGCACCAGAATCAAACAAAACTCTTGCAGAACTGAGTTAACGGAAGCATACCCATCACAACCTGTGTGCATGCTCAGCTTGAGAGGCGTTGATGCAGTTGGCACGAGCAACAGTAGACCCGGGCTTGGTGTTGATGTTGAGAGCCCGAGGTGGTGGTGCACGAACCAAAGGAGAGCTTGCCGCAGATCTTGGAGGTGGTGGAGGAAGAGCCTTGTTCTTCATCGGACAGTTCCATTGTTGATGCCCAGAGTCTCCACAAGTGTAACAAGCACTGTGGACGTGGAGCAACGAGCTGTGGACTCCGCCAGCGCCTGTGGTAGTGGTGGTTGTAGCCCCCGGGAGCAGCAAGTGATGAAGTTTGGTGGCCTTGCCGTAGCTTGAAGGTCTTGGTGGAGCCGGAGCGACGGTGGGGTGTTAGGAACCCGCATACCGACACTTAGAAGGAGCCGACATAGTGAAGAGCTGCTGCATCACGGCTGTGTTTCTTTGACTCCTCAAACACTTGCCTACTTGCCTCTTCCTGCAGAGTCAGTATGCTGAAGTTCCGTAAAAGACGCCTGCCTTTCATGTGTGATTGCATACTTAATCGATGCATTGAGCCCTTGCCTGAACCTCTTTTGCTTCTTCTTGTCATCAGAGATCTCATCGCCACCATAACGAGAAAGGTTCATGAAGTTCCTGATGTAGGTATTGACATTATCATTGCCCTGCTTAAGGTTGAGAAACACTTCCTTCATCCTCTCCATGACAATTTCTGACAGATACTGCTCTTTGAAAGCTCCAGTGAACTGTCCCCAAGTAGGCTGAAAACCGTGCGATGCGCCTTCGGTAATTCTCCCACCAGAGCTGCATCTCCCTTCAAGGTGAGTAGCACACTTTACCCATTCTTGCTCAGAACATCAGCAGCTTAGTAACCTTGACATCTCACGCAACCAATCATCGGCATCAAGTGGTTGATCAGAAACATCAAACTGGCGAGGGTTGAACTTCAGGAAGCTCTTGATGTCTCCTCGCTTGGGAGGTGGAGGTAGCGGCACAAACTCATTCCTCCTGACACTTTCCTCAAACCGCTGCTGGTTCTGCTGCATTGCTGCCAAGGCATTGGCGATGCTTGACAACGCTGCCCCAGCTCAGGTTGTATGTCCTCCTCGTAACGTGGTGGTGCCATCCTGTTATTGATATAAAACACAAGTCAGTACTATGATGGAGAATAATAATAATCCAAAATAGTACCAAGATGGAATTAATCAAGATTAAAGGATACAATTTACTAAGATGATATTAAAATATCAACGAAGTTCAAAGCACCTAGAAGATATTAAGCATATCGCACACGACTGAAAGGAGTGTGGTACACAAATATATCAAAGAAAAATTTTCCACAAATTTCGGCATTAAAATACCAATAGATGCGCAAAATCACTTAACGAATCAAGATTAGTGACTCTACCAACTCAATATACAAGAGCAATAATAAAAGTAGTGGTATGGTCGCGACTCCATCCCGCACTCAAATCATTACTCCGCACATGAATAAGTAAAACACATATCTCAACACCTTCTTCTCACGATAACCTAAAGATTAGCGACTACGGAAACGAACACCCTAAAGAAGATAACGTCGGATAACAAAGAGTAAGACAGATCGGCGTCAGATACAACGAATCGAGATAGATCGCGTCGGTTTGCAAAAGCCTGTTGGTATGGAATGTACCAACATTGATAACCAAAAGGCCGATAAAGATAACAACTTGGATGCAACAGATAGACAAGGAATTACACACACACACTCACACACACAGATACACAACCTATGGTACTACGGAAACCCAGAACACGTGAATCCTAGTTTGAATTTTAAGAAGAGGATTGAAAACGTTACACTTCCTTACCAGAAAAGGTGGTGGTTGGGTAAGAAGAAAAATGGAAGCAGTCCTACTCTCGCGTTTGTTTTTCCCTAGTATACATAACTACCAAAAATATTTGCTAGACAGACAACGACCATTTGGCTGAGACCCTGAAGGTCGGGATGGCTCTGATACCAATTGTAACTACCTCGGTGAATTACGCTCCTAGTACAAGCTCGGATGATCGAAATGGTTGAAATAGTACGGTGGGGCCCAAATGCCACTCACAGTAGACCTTTCGGCCGTCCCCAACCATTTCCAAACATCGACAAGAACGGAATCGGCGTGAAGCGAAGGGATCAACTACATACACAAATGAGTATGTATGCAAGCCACCATACAATAGTACATCAGAGCCATTCCATCTAAAAAGAAAGGAAATATAGCAACGCCATACGGCAAGATCCAAATATCCTAGATAGATATAATAGTGTAGGATATCTCCTCATACATCAATCAACAGAGTATCAAGCGGAAGCGGAAGACAAAATCCGAGTACAGATAAGAAGCAAATCGGCATAAGATGCCCCATAAATAAGCACATCCCGCCCACAGATCTCACGGATCCCCGTTCCCGGAATCTCTACACCGAATGATCGTTGCCCACATCGTCCGTCTCTTCCACCCAAAGATCCATCTTGAAGTGTACCTGCTCATCCGAACCAAATAATTTATCGTGAGACCCTAGGGGTACTCAAAGAAGTCTTTATGCCTCTAAAGGGAACACAACCTGGGGTGACGCAATTGCAGCAGAAGATAAACCCTAGCAATTCTATTGATACTCGCTAACCATCCGCCTAACCAGAGATAGACGGATGTCCGTGAATCAATAACAACAGTTATGACAGTTATAACGGTAATCTTAACAGATCCATCCTCCTCCTCGCTTACCGACGAGGAAGCGGACGAACAACCCCATCCGCTGGCGCTTTATTATCCATTCCATGAGTGTTTCAATATTTTCTAGTCAGGTACATAGTCTAGTAAATTTAAATGCGGTACTTTAGTTATGCTTGTCTATGATCGAGAAACTTTGCTCCAAGTCGTCCATAACCGCTGACACGGCTTTGAAAAGTTTTACCTAGGGTGCACAAATAGCAACACACACCGATATGCCTCGGAAAAACCAAATCAAACCCAACGAGACACGACAAAGCAATTACAGGATTCAGAAATATTTCAGGGCCACCCCATTAAGCTACCATAGAACGGTTGGCCGCTCGAGACAGACTCAAGGTTTGTGTGGCGGCAGTAACGAATGGGAACCCGAAAGTGTGACTGGTCTTGTCGACATAAAAAACGGGTCACGGACCTAAAGATGACAGTGCCGTACTCGCACAATTTAAATAAAGCAATAAAGCATGGCATAAGTACAGGATAGTAAATAAAACCTCAAACTAGTTTGTGGCCCCAAGAAATAAGAATGAATCAAGCTCGCCTGGGGGTCCATAAGGCCTCCCGGATGTGGATAGCGAATAATCTTGGAACAGGAATCAAGTACTCGGGGTCTTACGGACACAAGTGAGCCTGAAAACCAAATAGCTAATATGGCTCACCGATGCCACTTTCATTAGTTATCCCATTACTACTCAGGTTAAGTTGTATAGGCACCTCGTTATCCATCGACACTCACATACCCTACACATGTCGTTTCGACTGCATGGCTCAAACAACTCCTGTAGTAATGGCTCATGGGATGGAGGAACAAGCTTCGGTGGGGTTTAAAAGTAAAGGCTATGCAATACTTGGGATTCAATTTAATGCAATCGCGACTCAATGATGCAAGAATAAGATAGAGGCAATAGGTACTGTATGTATGCAAGCATGTGGTAGTGCTTGCCCGGCAGCTTCGCTTGAAGCAAGGGATGGATCTGGGTAGTGCTCCTGGTTCTCTTGATATATCCCCTGCTCAGCGTCTATTCGCAGAAGAACCAAACAAACAAGGCCAACATAAATAAAGTGCACAAGCATATGAATTAAAATGCGACAAGCAATCAATCATGCCATGATGAATGATGCACAATTTGCATGGCAATAAAGTAGCATGGCATGGGTGAGGTGTGGAATACAATAATAATCATTTTATTGAGTTTTGGGCTCATTTTAACCTCATAATAGTTGCTGTATACTTTTTAATTGTATGATGTATGCTTCAAAACAAACCATGGAATGCATAAACAGAAAGGTCTCGTCGAGCTAATCATTTTAGACATATTATTTATTAAATTTGGAGTTATAAAACAAAAGTTATTAATTTATTAAGGTAAAAGGGCATTTAATTGTATTTTAAATAAACTTGGAATTTTAAATGTTCAAAATATATTTTGAAGGTCATATTTGAATTCCTCACATTTTTCTGATTTGAAAACATATATTATTTGTATCAATTGGATTAATATTTTAAAAGTTATTTAAAAACAGAAATAAATTTGAATTTGAATTAATTTGGAAAAGATTTGAATTTAAACAGATAGACTGAATTATTTTTATACTCGGGTTAGCTAGCCATCACAGACATGTGGGGCCACTGACTGGACCAAACGCTGGAAAAACTTACACTTGTGAGCTCTTCTAGCCTTAGCGGATGACAGTGGGGCCTGCATCATAAAAGGGGTGCCACGCGGCTTAGCGAGGACCGCGGGTTGAGGCGGTGGAACCCTGGGGGTTTTCTGTAAAAGCGGCAGCGCGGCTGACTAGTGGGCCAAAAGTACCGCGGGTTTAGACGAAAAGAAAGCAGGGGGGTATCGGCAAAACTACCGCCCGTACTGTGCTTCTTCCTCGCGGACAGGTCATGCGCAGGCGAGCGGGATTCGAACCAGGGACTGCGGGCGCTAGGGTGGCGAACCAGGCGTGGGCTGGGGCTAGGTGTCCCGAGAGCGGGCGGGCCTAGATAGGGCTACCAAGGCCATGGGACGAAAGACGACACGACGCCGCGCACGTAGGGTGCTCGCGGAGAGCGACGTCGCGCCAGACACGATGGTGAAAGCGAGGGTGTCCAGGAGGAGGTGGGCTCACCGCGAGTGTGGAGGCGTTGGATCGGTTCGTGAGGCGAGCGATTGGCGGCAGACGATACGGACGGCGATCTAGGGTTTCTGGCAAGGTGCGTCGGTGTTTTTCGGCTCGGTGCTCCTCCTCTGCGACGGCGCACAGACAGATCTGCAGACGATCGTGAGCTTCCCCGACACCCAGGAGCGCCACGCCACCGGCTGGTAGAGGGAGATCGGTGGAGGCCGAAGGTTTGGCCGGCGAGGGGGGGTAGATGGAGACGGTGGAGAAGAGAGAGAAGAGGGCAGGCCTCTGGGTGGATCTGGACGAGCGAGGAGAGGTTGTGGGGGGGGGTGGTAAAGCAGAGGGAGGAAGGACGGTGCCGTGGGGAGTGGTTGGATAAAGGTGGCTCGGTGCCCCTTTTTCCTTCTCTCCTCGAGCACGGTTTCGGGCAGGAGGCAGGGGGGGCAAGCGCATGGGGAGGCTGGCAGGTGGGGCAGGCCTGGGTCGGGGTGGTTCGGGCTGGGGCCCCTAGGGCAGAGAGAGAGAGAGCTAGGGAGAGAGTGGTGAGGCTCGGGTTGGGGGGGTGGTAGCCTCGGGCTAGGGTTGGTGTTAGGGTTGGGGGTTTGCTTGGTGGGGTTGGGCGGGTCCGGTGCCCCCTGCTTGGGGGGGCTGGGCATGGAGACTAGGGGGCGGGGGAGGCCGAGAGAGAGAGAGGAGGGGACTTAGGGCTTAGGTGAGAGGGGTATGGGGGTTAAGGTTAGATGGGGTATGGGTATGGTGATGATGGAGGATCTAGGATAGATGATTAGAGAGAGGGTGATGGATTAGGGCTTAAGGAGCTTGCATGCTCCACACTTGAACAAGCAAGAAGGTGGTGAAAGAGAAAGAGAGGGATGTGGTAGGGTTTAAGCATGATCAAATAAGATCAAGCCAAAAGAAAAGATAGAGGTAGAGATGATCCACTCCAAGAACAAATAAAATCCAAAAGACAAGCAAAGGTGGTGCTTGCATGGGCCATAAAACATTTAATGCCATGTTGATACTTGTGAAAACAATATTATTTCATGGCATTATTATTATGCATCCCAAATTATGGAGTAAGGCCCAAGCAAAGGAATTTAGAAAGAATTCCAAGTGGAGTATATGGGGATGATCACATTGGATTATAATTGGGAATTACTAGTGTGTATATTCCACTAGGTAGTTAATAAGCCCACAAAATATTCCAACATGAGCATAATTCCATGATAATCCAAATGGAAGCTAGGAGAAAGGGTCCCACTCACAAGGCAGGCAAAGGTGGCCATGTGGCTCTCATAAACCAATATTGTGAAAACAACATGATGCTAAGATGAGAGCATGTGGTAAAAGAATTTGATCCATCACAACCCACATGAGCTAGAGGTAAAACCAATAAATGCCAAGATCATATTTAGTTGGATGGTGGAATTTATAAGGTGGTGAAGAAAAGGTGGTGGAGTTAATAAGAGATATGCCCCCAAATCAACTTGGGCATTGAAACAATATATCAAGAACCAAATACAATATCAAGAGGCAAATACAATTAATAATGCATATGAGAGAAGAACCAAAACAAAGAGGGTTTTATATGATGCTCAAATGCAAGGTGGCATGATGACATGAGCATGATATAATGATGATGCAACAATTATATATTTGAAGTAGCCATTATATTACTAGACCAAGTAGCATTACAGTTGTTAGACAATTGGGATGCTACAAGCGGGATATTACCGCAAGTTCGTAGAATGATTCTCGAGTATAGCCCGACCAATGACCCAATTGTTGAAGAAGGACAAGAAGTTTGAATGGACAGACAAGTGTGAAGCCAGTTTCCAGGAGCTGAAGAAGAGATTGATATCAGCCCCAATTTTGATCATGCCAGACATCAAGAAGCCGTTTGATGTGTATTGTGATGCATCCAAGATTGGTCTAGGATGTGTATTGATGCAAGAAGGAAAAGTCATCGCGTATCTGTCTCGACAACTGAAGCAGCATGAGCAGAACTATCCGACCCATGATCTTGAGCTAGCAGCCCTGGTTCTAGCATTGAAGACATGGCGTCATTATTTGATGGGTAATCGCTGTGAGATTTACTCGGATCATAAGAGCTTGAAGTATATCTTCACCCATAAGGAGTTGAATATGAGGCAAAGAAGATGGATAGAGTTAATCAAGGATTATGACCTTGACATTCACTATCACCCTGGCAAATCCAATGCGGTAGCGGATGCTCTTAGCAGATTGCCGTGTAGGCTGAACACCATGATCAAAGAGAAGTAACCAAGTTTGTATGAGGAGTTAGAGCAGTTCAGGAATGAGTTAGTTAGCAAAGGATTCCTAGCTAGCATTGAACTTCAACCCACTTTGATTAGCCAAATCAAGGAAGCCTAGAAGGGGAATGAAAGTATCGACGGAATCAAACATCGTATTGGTATAGGCAAAGTACCTGGATTCACCGAAGACGAAGAAGGTGTACTGTGGTACAAGGGACGTATCTGTGTGCCATCAGATTCGGAGCTGAAGGAAATTATCATGAAGGAAGCTCATGATACTCTTTATTCTATCCACCCCGGAGGAACAAAGATGTATCAGGATTTGAAAGAGCAATTTTGGTGGCACAAGATGAAAAGAGAGATCGGAAGCTACATCGCCAAATGTGACATCTGTCAAAGAGTCAAAGCAGAGCATCAAAGACCTGCAGCATTGTTGCAACCATTGCAGATTCCGGAATGGAAATGGGATTCCGTCGGAATGGACTTTATCACCGGTTTACCTACTTCTAGTAGGGGGAATGACTCAATCTGGGTCATAGTTGATAGACTATCCAAGGTAGCCCACTTCATACCTGTCAAGGCAACCTACCAGAGTGCAAAACTAGCAGAGCTGTACATTGCTAGAATTGTTAGTCTGCATGGAACCCCCAAGACCATCGTATCAGATCGAGGAACCCAGTTTACTTCAAGATTTTGGCAGAAAGTTCAGGAAGGTTTAGGAACCAAGTTGAACTTCAGCACCGCGTATCACCCAAAATGCAGATGACATCGAGAGTCAACCAGATCTTGGAGGATATGCTTAGAGCTTGTGTATTGGAATATGGGTCAAAATGGGAAGACTGCCTGCCTTTTGCAGAATTCTCATATAACAACAGTTATCAAGCTAGTTTGTAGATGGCACCCTTTGAATTCCTATATGGAAGAAAGTGCCGTACCCCTTTGAATTGGTCGCAAGTAGGAGAGAGTCAGGTCTTTGGACCCGACATTCTCTGAGAAGCAGAAGAGAAAGTTCACAAAGTTCGTGAGCACCTCAAGACCACCCAATCCGCATGTAAGAGCTATCGACAAGAGAAGGAGAGACCTGACTTTCAATGTAGGAGATTTCAGATATCTCAAGGTTTCACCATTGAAGGAACTCAACGCTTTAGTCCGAAGGAAAGTTAGCTCCCGGATATATCAGACCTTTCAAGATTCGAACCGGGAGAAGTATCAGATCACTGAAGCACGAAGAGATGTCAGCCATCCATAATGTGTTCCATATCTCGTTACTTCGCAAATGCTTGGAAGTGCCTGAGAAGACTGAAGTTTTCAAGAATATCGATCATTGAGCAGTGGAAATCAACAATGACCTGACCTACCGGGAAGTGCCAATCCGTATCTTAGAAGAAGCCTACAGAACCACCAGGACTAGGAGTATCAAGTTTATCAAGATTTAGTGGAGCAACCATACCGAGGAGGAAGCTACTTGGGAGCGCGAGGATTACATTAGGACAGAGTTCCCAGATCTCTTTAGTTCCTAGTTTTCCTTGTAAATCTCGGGACGAGATTTTGTTTAAGGAGGGAAGGTTTGTAACATCCCAAAACTTTAATCCAAGCTTATCAAGATCAAATCATCCAAAAATGGGGTTAACAAAAACTTTTCCAAATTTAAAATGAAAGTATTCATATAGGTGTGCATTTAAAATAGGAGTTGTTTGAATTTGCCATGATTGATTGATTCAATGCTTGTAGAATGTTTCTTAGGTGATTTAAACATCATCTACATCATTCCCAAACTTTTCCTAAAGAAAATCAAATAAAAAAGAATTAAAATGAAGGAATGGTCATTTTGACAAATTTAACTCTCATGCCTACTTTGGCTATTCCTAGTACTCATTTCTTAACAGAAACAATTCTTGATCTTTGCACCCCTTGCTTGTACACATAATGAAGTACCAAGGCCCATTTTTTGATCTACTAAAAACATTCTGTAAACTATTTTAAATGACAGTTTAAAATTGAATCTAATGCATATGCATAGATCACCCCTATTTCAAAAACCATCTAATTGAGCACCATTTTCAAAACCCTTGCAACCAGAGACTACCTATCACTAGTGGAGATCACTCAAAAATTTTGAACTCAAAATTTAAAACTTTTTCTCTTGCGGCCATTTCATCAAACACTTGGTAGGCAGATTTCAAACTAAACAATTTTCACTATTTTAAATAGTGTTCTGGCCAAACTTGTTCCCCAACTTGCCACCAAAATCTCTCCACTACTCCCCCTAATCCCTCTCTAACCCAGCCACCCACTGTGCCAAGACCAAATGGTCATGGCCATTAAGGCCGAGCCCCCACTTGGGCACCCCACCGGCGACAGCACGCCATAGCCGCCGCCAGCGCCATCCACCGTGTCCTGGAGATAGCCCGTGGTCCACCTCCACCGCCCAACCAGTCCCAGCCCAAAGACAGCGACCAAAACGACAAGGAACTGCCGCGCCCCGAGCCCGTCGACCATGCCGACGCCGCCCGCAGAGCGCGCACTGTCCCCGCTCGCACCGACCTCCCCTTGGCACCAGCCCGCGCCCATCGCTCCGCCTCGACCTGGAGAACACCCTAGACACCTCCGTTCGCCGCGCAAAGCCCCACAACCACCGCTCGCCGTGGACACAGCCGCCGCCAGAGACGCCACCTCGCCCGATCGCATGCCACCGCCCACGGCCGCATTGAAGTCCTAGAGCACCGCGAACCGCCCACCGATCGCAATCCCCATGCCGCTTAGCTCAGAGCCATGTCACCACCGTCGACCGCCCATCCCGCTCGGTCTCACCGTCGAGCCTATAAAAGGAGCCCTCCTTAGCACCAAAGACTCACACCATTCCACTCCCCTCACCTCTCTGAACCTCACCCACCTCTCGCCGGAGCAAGTGGAGCAGTAGCTCGCCAGAATTGGAGCCAGAGCTGCCGCCTCGGGAGAAAAAGGGTGCCGTTGATTCCGGCCACCCCAAGCTCCACCGTGACCACGCCTCGCCTCGCCGTCGTCTTCCACTTTGTTTGCCCGCCTCGCTGACCCTGCTGGAGCCCTGGTACGCCCCTAGTAGACCCCTACCGAGCCGCTAGGGTTCGAGTCACGGCGACCTGCTCATTGTCGTTACGACCCTCACCGTAGATCTAGCCTCTAATCGCACGGCTCAGCCACGTCTGGTTTATGTTTTAAGTGCACTGACAAGTGGGACCCCTGTCACTGAGCCTCGCACGAGCGCCACTGGGCCGCCCATTTCTTTTCCCTGCCACGTAGATTCAAATCTGGATTTTTCTTTTTAGTTAGAATATAGTTTCTGTCCAGTGTTTCAAAATTCAATTCTGTGAATTTGACAAATCCAAATTACATGAAACTAATTTTGTCTGAAAGGTATTGAAATGCTCTATCCAAGCCTGTTGGATTTAATTCATTAAGAGATATAGATTTCTCCTAATAAAAATAAGAAGACAGAAGCTTTTGCAACTTGAAACATTTTTATAAAATCAACCAAGTTAGCTTTTGAGTTGATTCCAACTCTCAAAAATCACATTTCATCATATCTATCCAAATATGTAATAATATTAAGGTTTACAGGTAGTGACTTTGGACTAGTACCAAAATAATGCTATATAGGCATTTCTAGTCACTTCAAATCATAACATAATGAACTTAAACCAAAGTAATATTGATCCAACCCTTAAAGCTCATTACCAAATGTTAGAATATGTGGTGAGGACATGTGTCCACATGATCCCATGTTTTGGTGGTGAATATTAAATTTTAGTTAATATTTCAATGAGTAGAAATTACTTTTCCAAAATAAAAAGGTTGAAACTATTAAATTAAACTTGTGATGCTTGGGATGATAATAGATCATCAATTGTGTGGTTTAGAATACTACTTAGCCTAGTTAAGTATTGTTTGGTGATTGTGCACTCCCTATGTATTTCTAGACGATAGTACCGACAAAGCATTCGAGGAGGAGGAGTTCTACCAAGAAGAAGAAGAAGAAAACTTCAACTACTACACCAACCAAGGCAAGCTATTAGTGGCAAGCTAACCCTTGCAAACATGCTTTAGTAAGCTATTTTTAGCAAGCTAGAATAAAACTAGATGGTTTAGTAAAGATGCCTTAAGCATGCTTTGATCACACCCCTTTAACTATTAGTACCCCAAGTCTTATTGACAAGTTTTACCTCCCTTGGTTTACACAAAGTTCTTTACGTAATTTTGAAGGTAGCATAAAGAGTATAAAACTTGACCTACTTAGAAACCTTTAGATGTCATTCTATGGCATGAGATTGATCCCATCTTTCCACCTTAGTGAACACTCTTAACTTAGTACTTTAGAATAGTTCAAAAACTTGAGTCACTTTAGATGGGAACACTTGGTGAAAATGAGTTATGAAAACCTTGGAATGATGAGTCATTCTATTGAGATGTTTTGACAGGTGTTGAAAAAACACAATTTGGTTTATGATGATGAAAATGATGAGGCATGAGCCTTAACCCTTTTGTAAAACTGATGGTTGGATTCGGATGCGATACCATTCCAAATTTACCGTAGAACCACATTACCTGAATTGGGTAAGGCTTAGCTGGAAATTTATATTCATTAGTATTAGCTCCCTCACGGGAGAGGTTTGAGCTGAGGCTACCTCTCAATGATGTCCACCTATGCAGTGCCCAAGATGCTGATGGTCATGGTTGGGAGGCCATGCTCATAGGAGAGGTGCTTATACTAGGGTGTGTAAAGGGAAGGTTATGTTTGATTATCTGCATACTAAGTATGATGATTCAGGGTTATCCCTGATAGATGTATCGAATCTTGTGGTGAAAGTGTACCACCTCTGCAGAGTGTCAAACTATTTGAATAGCCGCGTCTGCGGTTATGGACAGTTGGAATGGCCATACTGTTTCGATGTCAGATGTTTTCTAAATAACTTGAAATGAATGATGAGCTTTGACTTGACCACAACAGGGTTGTGTTAATGATAATAGCTTCCCAACTTAAGTGATTCTAGAACTGTACTTTATCTTTTCTTGCTTTAGAACTCAGCTTAGGTTTCAAACTTAACTTGATAGCTATTCTTTAAATTCAGCACTTTAACTTAGAACTATAACCCTTGTTAGTAGTAGTTTGCGAGTACTTAAAGAGTACTCATGGCTTTTGTCCCTGGCTATTATCATGGCCAAACTATGAAGGAGATTATCAAGATTAATGTCAGTAGGACAGCTATGATAACTAGGACTATCTGCCTTTGTCAGCATTGCCTGTGCCCCTGAAGATGGACCCCACCGCTACGCTATCGTTTATTTCCGCTGTTTGTTGTATTAAAGACTGGATCATGAGATCCTTATTTGTGTAAAACCTTATGTATGGTTTTGTAATGGATGATGTACTGTGATATCCAATCCGTTATGTCTCGCAAAAATGGTAATCCTGGGATTGCGAGGTATGGCATAGCGGGCATCTGGGATTAAAAATCCGGGTGTTGATGGTTTTGCCCTTGTTTTCCACTTTTCCTCTCCTAGCTAAACCTAACCCTCTTACCTAGCCAAAACCCTTCTATCTCTATCTACCCTAACCCTAACCCCTTCTTTTCCTAACCTAATTCCTCCACCAACCTGAGGCCATGCGGCCACCCTTCCCCTAACCCCTACACCCCCTTGTCTTGCTTGCAAGAGGAGCAGCCAGCTCGGCCACCACCCTCCTAACCTAATGACCTACCCCGTCCTAGATAAGTAGAGAGAGAGAGACGAAAAAGGGAAGAAAACCCTACCACCACCGATCTCTCCCTTGCTTTGGCAAAAAGGTGCAACCACCCTCCCCCTTGTGCCTCTGCCCTCTCCCTTATCTTCACCCTTCCCCTTAGCTCCAGATCAACCCACAGCCCCCCGCCTTCTTCTTCTTCATGTGGCCGAAGCCATACCAAACCCTAGCCCGAGCTCGATCAACCCCTCCTTCTTCTGACCTACTGCACCCCCAGGCCAGCCAAGCCCTCCGGAAGGTGCCCCGGCTTCGCCGTCGACGATCCTCGCGGTGAGGTGGCCAGTAGATCGCCGGAGTCTCGCCATCGCCGCCGTGTCCGTGAGGTGGCCGAAGGAGCGGATTGCCAGCTCTGCGACAGTACCCTGCCACCCCTTCTTCCATGGCTTCACGGGCGCACTCTCGTGAGCACCTCCTCCCTCCCAGACAACCTCCTTCCCCCTCTAGTTCGCCGGATCGCCACTGCACTCCGTCGAGTGGCCTCCATGCGCCGCCGCTGCGCTTTCTGTCGCGTCTGCCGCCTGCAGCAGCAGCAACGCTCCCCCGCAGCCTCCTGTTTGTCGTCGAATCCCGACCGCCACAGTGCCCCGCCGGCGTTGCTTTCTGAACCAAACCCGTATATCAACCTCCCCTCTTTAAATCGAGCTCTTAAACGCTTGATTTGGTGCAGCATATCGGCCAGTCTCAACCTCGCAAGATCGACCGAGGTTCTGAACCGCGGGTTGTTTCCATCAGTTCGTCAGTCGGTGTCGCAGGAGCTTTTGCTAGAACACCCTTCGCAGTTTTCGTCGCTCACCGGCTAGTCCCTCCGTGGCCCCTGTAGACCCACTAGTCAGCCCTCCCCCATTTTGCTAAAAGACCCCCGTGGTTGGCGGATCCTCAACCCGTGCTCCCCCGGATCCCACACGTGGGCCACTGGCGCCTGTGTGTGTGGCTCCTGGTGCCGCTGCCCCACACTGGTCTCGGTGGCTAGTCAAACGCGCGGTAAGAAAAACCCGAGCCAATCCCGCCGTTTCACCGAAGCTGAGTCAGTGAGCCCCACTTGTCGATGTGGCTAGCTTCCTCTGAGTGTAAAAAGTCTCGGTTCTTTTCTGTTTAATAAAAATCTTTTCCAGAATTTGTTTAAATGATTTTAAATCCAGAAATTAATAACTTTTTATTAATAAATCCAAATAATACAAATGATATATGTTTTTGAATCAGAAAAATGTGAGGAGTTCAAACCTGCCATTCAAAATAACGTTTGACTATTTTAAATTCTCAAAATTGTTTAATTGCAATAAAAATGCCATTTCTTAATTAATTAATAACTTTAATTCTATAACTCCAAATTTGACAAATAATATGTCCAAATCGATCAGCGCGACGAGCCCGTTCTATTTATGCATTCCATGATATGAATTGCAGCATGCATCATATAAATATTAAGTGGACAGCAAGTTATATGGGAGCAAAACATGACTAAAAACTTAATGAAATGCTTTATTCTTGTACCCCACACCTCACCTATGCCATGCTATGCTATGCCATGTAAATTGTGCATCATTCATCATGGCATGCTTGTTTGCTTGTCGCATTTGATTCATATGTTTGTGCACTATATTTATGTTGGTCCTTATTTGTTTGGTTCTTCTTTGAATAGACGCCGAGTAGGGGAATTACCAGGAATCCCAGGAGTACTACCTAGATCCATCCCTCGCTTCAACTGAGCTGCCAGGCAAGGACTACCACATGCTTGCATACATATAGTACCTATTGCCTCTATCTTATAATTGCACCATTGAGTCGCGGTTGCATTAAATTGAATCCTAAGTACTGCATAGCCTTTACTTTAAACCCCACCGAGCTTGTTCCTCCATCCCATGAGCCATTACTACAGGAGTTGTTTGAGCCATGCGAGTCGTAGAACAACATGTG
Organism: Avena insularis; assembly: GCA_023614405.1. Classification (NCBI taxonomy): domain Eukaryota; kingdom Viridiplantae; phylum Streptophyta; class Magnoliopsida; order Poales; family Poaceae; genus Avena; species Avena insularis. The sequence goes on along the minus strand of CM042688.1, from coordinate 215,738,505 downwards.
TAGGGTATGTGAGAGTCTGATGGATAACGAGGTACCTAAACAACTTAACCTGAGTAGTAATGGGATAACTAATGAAAGAGGAACCGGTGGGCAATATTTGTCATTTGGTTTTTATGTCCATTTGTGTCCCGTAGGACCCCGAGTACTTGATTCCTGTTCCTTGACTATTCACACTATCCACATCCGGGAGGCCTTATGGACCCCCCTGAGCCAGAGCTTGATTCATTTCTATTTCTTGGGGCCACAAACTAGTTTGGGGTTTTATTTACTATCCTGTACTTATGCCATGCTTTACTGCTTTATTTAAGATTGTGCATGGAGCACTGATACATTGCAAATGTATCTATAATTTTTGATGTTCCATGCTTGGTTTTATCTACTTTCTTATGTTTTGTCCACACTTTGGAGTACTTCCTATACACTTTCTTGGACTAACCTATTAACAAAGAGCCACAGTGCTAGTTGCCTATTTTCTGCTGTTTTTGGTTCCAGGAAAGTCAGAAAATCAATATTCTCGGAATTGGACCGGACAAAAGCCAAAGTCGATATTTTCCCGGAAGATTCATGGAGCCAGAAGGAGAGCCGGAGAGGGGCCATAGGGTGGCCACACCACCCCATGGCGCGGGTCCACCTAGGCCGCGCTAGGGCATGGTGTGGGCCCCTGGCACTCCACCGACCTTGCCTCCTTCGCCTATAAGAGCCTCCCGATACCAAAACCCTAAATAGTCAATCAGAAATCCACGAAAAGTTCCGCTGCGCCGCCGCCACCGAAGGGGAGATTCGGGGGACAGAAAGTCTCTGTTCCGGCACCCTACCGGGACGGGGAAGTGCCCCTGGAGCCATCTCCATCGATCTTCACCACCATCTCCATCACCATTGATGATTCCCATGATGAGGAGGGAGTAGTTCTCTCTCGAGGCTAAGGGTTCTACCGGTAGCTATGTGTTCATCTCTCTCTCTCTCTATGCGTGATCATATTGTGATCATGAGCTTTGTAATCAAGTAGATCTACCTTGCTACTCAAGTGCTTTATTAGATCTCTGCTCTCCCCATGTGTGTGAAAGTGACAGCGTGCACACCATGGTGGCACTTAGGCTAGAGATCTCAAATACTTGTTATGAGTTATATTTGGAGTTGGATGTCTTTATGAAATTGTGGTGTTTGTTGGAACCATCTAGTTCTCAAGGTGACAGTGTGGGGTTTTCTAGATGGAAAAGACTTACTTTGAGGTGTGCTGTTATAGCCCTACCGTTGATTAGAGTGTCCAACCGGAGAGTAGTATCATGAAGATGATATATTTATATGAGAGTGTTCACTAGTGAAAGTATAATCCCTAGGCCTTGTTTCTAAGCATTGAAACACCGTTTGCTACTAGGTCTGTTACATGTTTGCTTGCTTCCATCTTTATTTCAGTTTGCCTTTAGTCTCTTCCATGCCATCAAGTTATTTTCTATCAGTGTTACCATTTATAATTATCCATACCACTTGTATTTCACTATCTCTTCGCCGAACTAGTGCACCTATACACCTGACAAGTGTATTGGGTGTGTTGCGGACACAAGAGACTTCTTGTATCTTGATTGCAGGGTTGCTTGAGAGGGAATACCTTTGACCACTTCCTCCCTGAGTTCGATAAACCTTGGGTGATCCACTTAAGGGAAAACTTGCTGCTGTTCTACAAACTTCTGCACTTGGAGGCCCAACAACTGTCTACAAGAATAGAAGTGCGTAGACATCAAGCACCTGTACTGTTTTGGATGCGGAGTGTTTTCGCGGTATTGACAAGCCCAGTCACATTTTCGGGTTCCCAGTCGTTTACAGCCATTGACGCAAACCTTGGGTCCGTCTCGGAGTCGGCCAACTTCGTTGTGGGTAGCTTAATAGGGTGGCCCCCTGAAATATTTTATGAATCGTGTGATCGCTTTGTCATGAATGCCTTGTTGGGTTTTGAGTTGGTTTTTCCGAGGTTGATCGAGTGTGTGTTGCGATTTGTGCACCCATGCAGGGTAAATCTTTCTGAAAGCCGTGTCCGCGGTTATGGACGATTTGGAGCACAGTTTCTCGATCATAGACAAGTATAACTAAAGTACCGTCTTTAATTTGACTAAATAACTGACTAGTAAATACAGCAATATTCAAGGAATGATTAATAAAACTGCCAACAGATGGGTTGTTCGTCCGCTTTCTCGTTGGTAAGCGAGAAGGAGGATGGATCTGTTACTTTATACTGTTATAACTGTTGTTCCTAATTAACGGACATCCGCCTATCTTTGGTTAGGCGGATGGTTAGCGATATCTATAGGCTTGTTAGTTATTATCTTTTGCTGCAATTGCGTCACCCCAGGTTATGTCCCCTTTAGAGGCATAAAGACTTGCTGAGTACCCCTAGGGTCTCACACGATAAATTGTTTGATTCATATGAACATGTGTATTCGCAAGATGGATACTGGGTGGAGGAGACAGACGATGTTGGCAACGATCACTCGGTGTAGAGATTCTGGGGATGGGGATCTGTGAGATCTGTGGGCAGGATGTGCTTATTTATGTGGCATCTTATGCCGATTTGCTTCTTATCCTTACTCGGATCTTGTTTCCTGCTTCCGCTTGATACTCTGTTGATTGATGTATGAGGAGCTATCCTACACTATTATACCTATCTAGGATATTTGGATCTTGCCGTATGGCGTTGCAATATTTCTATTTCTTTTAGATGGTATGGCTCTGAGAACTGTTGTAAGGTAGCTTGCATACATACTCACTTGTGTATGTATTTGATCTCTTCGCCTATTGCCTACGCCGCTCGCTCTTGTCCTGATGTTCTTGGAAGTGGTGAGGGCGGCCGACGGGCCTACACGTGGGTGGCCCTGGGCCCCCGCTGTACTTCTTTAACCACTTTTGGTTCATACAGGCTTGAACTTAGAGCGTAGGGTCCGAGGTTGTTACACGACACTTTTCCGTTAGCTTCTACGCGCGTGCAGTGCGCATGAGGTGGTCGGGTCGGCCCGGTGCTGCTGATGCTGCATTGGTTGCTAGCGCGTGGGCGTGGCAGTATGGGAAGGAAAAGTGTTGGCCGGCCCGTACGGCTGGGTAGGTTAGTTTTTTCTTTCTTTTGATTTTATTCTTTTTCTATTTCTTATTATTTAATAACTTTTGCATTACTGCTCCAAATTGAGTCAAATCAAATTGTAACATTTTCTAAAAATCAAAATATCATTTTAGGAGTACTATGGAACTTATTTCTATCCAAATAAATGTATCAAAAATATTTTTCATTAACAACCTTAATAGATGCAATTAGAGAATTTCAAATAGGGTTTTTGATAAAAAAGGGCTTTGAAGGGGGAATTTTGCATGATGATTTTTGCAATGGACATGGATGCAATGTAATTCCCATATCTAAAATCTGGGATGTTACAAACTACCACCCTTAAGAGGAAACTCGTCAGTAGATTCGTAAAGGTTAGAAAGAAATAGGTTCGAGATAGACTATGGTGCTACCACCCTTAAAACAAAACTGGTTAGATTGCATCCTAAGAGTTCACCTGATATCCTGAAGATCCCTCTCTGGGCATTTATTAGAATAATCTCCTAACTCCTTGCCCTTGTAGCAGGTGAAAAGGCCGAGATATCTTATAGGCTTCCTTTTGTCAGCATATCCATTTTTCTTGTTACCTTTGCCCTTATTATTTTTTGAGTAGTCTTTGGGATAGTGTCCAAACTAGATTATTGATATCCTTCACATGTTTCTCCTTCTTTGGGTAGCCCCATGAATAATGTCCTAACTTCTAGCATTCGTGGCACTCCACTTGCTTAACACCATCCTTTAAGCTTCCTTTTCCTACTTCTTGCTCATTGGTTTTGTTCTCCTTCTTTTCTGGACGCATTATGTGATGCATAATGCCCTGGCTCGTTACAGCTATAGCACAACAGCTGGCTAATATCCCTCGCATGGGAGTTGTAGCAGTTCTTCCTCTTCCTAGGTCTCTCTAAGGCTAGGATATTTCTTATTTCTTCTTCTTCATATTTCACCACAAATTTAGGAAACCTTTCTCGTTTCTTGGAGCAATCACTAGAGATATGACTGTAATGTCCCAGCATTAGGATCCAACAAAGGATAGAAATAGGAATATAAGTTTGTACATACATGCATCTGTAAAATCAGGTTAAATTTTCCGCCAAACAAACACCCTAAAGGGATCAGAGTTTCTTTCACTAACTGGAGGTAGGAGTTGCTCTTGTTAGTAATTGCTATGAATTCTGACATGACCTTTGGGAATTAGTGAGTTTTTGGGGAAGTTCTTTTGAATTCAAGTTTAAAATTTAAATCCTTTTGAAGGTAAACTATAAGTTAGTAATTATGAATTGTTTTCCAAAATATCTCATTAACATTATTTGGTTGAGTTATAGATATAGTAAACAACAATAAAGATTTGAGACAGTTAAAATAAGATGAGAAATATATTCTTATTTTCTAATTACATTACAAATTGCAAATTGTAATATATACATCACAAGTATAAAATTGCAGAGAATAAAAAAATACAACTTTATTACTTTATAATAAATCTTTACAAGATTCTTTACAAAAAGAATAAAAATAAAAAAGAAGATTACAATTAAAACCTATACTACTAATCTAGTCCTAGACTAAATCTTGTATCTATAGATCCTGTTCATGCAAATAAGATAAAACAACTAAAAGAAAAAAACAAGGGTTAATTAGTTAAGTATTACTCTCAGTAGTGAACAAGGAGATGCATTGTTCCAGTTACATCATCGAGTAATGAAGGAGGGGCAAGTTTCACCAGGCAGTAAATAGTAAAAGGGTAATAGGGAGATAGTTTCACATGAGCTGATCCACATGACCAAGCCACACGGGCACACAACTTAGTCACAAAATGCATGCAATGTGCTGTCAACACAACAACAACACTACTAGCACTCAAACAGAGCACTCAGCAAAGCTCATTCATAGACAACAAGCTCTCCTTCTCAAACACCAAACCAGAGACATCTCAATCTGGCCAAAGGCAAGCAAGCCACCAGCCAAAACAGACACTTCATTATCCAAACGATCACCAAATGGTGACATAAGGAGGGGTGGAGGAGGTGGACAGGAAGATCAAGGATAATCTTCCAGGATCAAGAAGTAACAGGAGCAGCACCAGGAGGTGAAGGACCAGATCAAACCAGCAAAGCAGACTAGCAAGATCAAGCAACCAGATCAACCAGCAATAACACCAACCACTCAACTAGTGTGGTGAGTAATATAAAACCCTCACATGATCTAATTATCTTATCTAGATAAGAAGTCATGTGTTGTTCTATATTTAATCTCTCAGAAATCACCTAAGTGGGGGTGAATCCATCATAAAGATATTTTGAATACCAAAGCCATCAGTAAAATATACAAACTGAACCAGGATCTCAGACCAACATCACTGATCCTGGATATAAAGCTATATTCCATATTCTATTTTAACATAACCAAGGTTATGAATTCTGGGCACATCTCTTAAAAGAGTAGCACCCCAGAATCCATAGATCCTAGGGATCCATATAAGCACACCAACCTTTTTTTCCAGGATAAGTAACTGGTATCAATACCATAATATATTATGAGGGACAACAAGGTAGGAAACAAGTTCCTATGCCTCAGACCAACGTCATAGGCAAAGATGCTTAAAAGAAGCTTTCAACTTATCTTTGGCATTTATCCAATTTTAAGCACTGACAGAATAAAACTAGTAGTAGAACTAGCACTTGTGTGCCATTCTAATGATGGTGTCACAAGAACAAGTTCTAAAACTCAAGCAGAACAATTACTTAGCTTTCATCAATAAATAGACAAGCCATTAATTATCATTTTTTCTAGAATCAAATACAAGAAATCATCATCAAGTTATCTATACATCATCAGAGCATCATTGTAATAACATGTTAGCACTCAATCTGTATGTGACTATCTAATCCAGCATATATAAATGAAGTGAATAAATCAATGACAAAACCACTATCAATAACAAGATCATGACAATAGGGAATTTCTTGATTACAAGAATTCACAAGTGATAATCTCACAGTAGTACTATCATTCAGTCAATGCTCAATCATCAATTGGAATTAGACTGATAAAACCAATAGCAACATCAAAACCCAACACAGAGGGATGAAACCCTAAGAAATCATGAACCCTAATTAGGGATGGCCACTAGAAGCATACAGGGGAGGTCAAGAGAGGCAGGGGATAGATGGCACAGCAATAGTAAACTTACTCGAGGTCCTCGTTGTAGATTAGAAGAGGAAGCAGAGGGGCCGACGAGCACACGGCAGCACGGGGAGCACCCGAAAGGCGCTGCAACCCGCACCGAGCCGAGGCGGTGGCCACAGCATCGCTTGATGATGAACAACACCACCACAGCAACACAAGAGCACCTCACGACACCACTGGAGTGGCGGCGAAGGCATCACTGGCGACACCCCAAACCCTAGGGTTCGGAACGGAGCCAGCCTAGCCGAAGGAGAGCCCTAGAGCCAAATCAAAGTGGACCAAACAACGGAGCAGCATCGACTACCTCGCCATACACCATGGCGGCGGCTAGGGAGGCCAGGGCAGCGACAATCGAGCGGCAATAGCGTCGGCGACACTGCGCCGCAACAGGTCGAGGAAGAACACGAGGGGGCGAGCGAGGTCTGGGGTGCGTACTGGGCCGGTGTGGTCCAGTACACCTCACGACAAAGGGTTTGACCAGCCCAGATGGGCCAGGTCAGGGCTGGGCCAGCCCAATGGGCTAGGTCTAGTTTTAAAAAGGAAAGGTTAATTAAATTATTAAATTACCAAAATACCCCTATAACTTAAATAGTTCCAAGATATAAAATACACATCCTAAAAATGTAAATGAAATATTATTGGACTCATAAAAATGTCCTCTAGCCAAGAAAAATAACAAATAGAATTTTAGGTAATTAAACTTTGAAATTATTATTACTGAAGTATATATTCCTTTTGGATTTTTATAAAAATATACAAACACATAAAAATTGAATAAAATTCATATTTGCAATTACTAAAAGGTATGCTATGATAGAAAAATACTAGTTGGTATTTTTGAAAAGTAAATTAAGTATGATAAAAATAAAGTCTTATTTCTTTAAAGGAATTTTAATAAAATATTTTAAAGAGTTAAAAATTAAATAAATCCAATTTTCAACTATTTAAATAATAGTAGTCCTTATTCTGTGATTCCTCATGACTCTAAAGATGAGGAACCAGAACCAGATCATCTTACTTTGGTAAGGAAGCATCCAAAACTAGCTTCTAAGTTTATGGATTTGTATCTACTGATGGTTGGGTATTTGTATAAGACACATCAGGTTATTGTAGAAGATTAGGTTGATATGTTAGAGGATTTAAAGAAGGTAGAAGCTAGCATCTAAACTGGAGAATGAAGCGGTGGATAGGGCTAACCTAGTTTTTAAAGATATACCTATAGATCCAACATCTTTTACACCATATCCCTACTCACCTAGACCCAAACCCACTAGATATCCTGATGAGGGCACTAGTCATCTAGTACCAAAGAGTTCTTGGGGAACTGCTGACTCGAAACTACCTATCGAAATTCCGAGGGATGGAGGTATGGATCGATGGATGGATCTGTCGGGAATCCTATTCCTGTGAAAGATTCAGTTGGAGATACTGGGCAGACTAGTCGCATGTGTGTAAGATCCTATTCTGTTGATGGAAGAGATGTCCATGTGGAGGATGTAAAGTCCGATGAGGAAGATCCTGAAGAAAGGGTGTTTGAGTCACTAGAACATTATCCTACCCCAGATAATGGGCACTATCCAATCATAGCTGAGGACTATCGTACCCAAGAGAGTACTTGGGGAGCACCACAAGGGGAATACTCTGTTGATTCCTCTAGAATCGGGATGCAGGAGATGGATGAAGAAGACAGTGATGAGGATGATTCTGAAGATACTTCATATGAGTTGGAAGGTATGGATGCACTTCAGCTGAATGATGTGTCAAGTCTGGAGACTTCTGATACTGAGTATCATCCGTCGAAGAAGCAAGTCATTTCACAGACGGTGCGTCATACTTCACGATAGCACGGTTGTACTCCGGGTATGTATGATGAATGTCGTAGCTTCTAGAGAGCATGACCTTGAGGAGGAGTGTACCAATGGTGATACGGAAGTTAGAGTCTGAGAACTTAATGTAATTAAATAAGTGGAATAGTATCCACATGAGCTTGTAATGCTTAATTAGTAAGGGCTTGTAATCACGTTGTATCAACTATGTTGTTTGTAATGTATAATATGTGTGTAATGCATATTTGGTTCTTATTTGCATCTTCTTTTCCATTGTGTGACTAGTTCTGTAAATGAAGTTGAGCTCAGAACACATATGCATGATGTAATTATGAGTGCTCTCTTTATGTTACAGGACTAGGGGGTATGGAAACGGGTGTAGAGAATGAGACTGAACAGCAGCGCATGGAGCGCGAAGCCAAGGAAAAGACGGATGAAGACGCCAGAATGCAAGCAAATTTACCACCACCACCAATGAGGCCATTGCTAGAGCAGAACTTTATGCAGTATATGCAAATGATGCAAGAGTCCCTGAACAAGTTTATGGAAGGATTAATGGATCAAGTGGGACATTAGAGGGAACTTGAAGGTCGGGGTGTGAGTCTTTCGGATTTTCGAAATGCAAGGCTGTTACCTTTTGCATCAGCCCCTGAACCAATGGATGCAGAGGATTGCCTAGCAGATACAGAGAGAAAGTTTAAGACTGTAGGATGCAATGATGAGGAAAAGTTAAGGTATACAACATATCTCTTAACTGGACCAACAACATCTTGGTGGGAGAATCAGCTAGCATTGCAACCTCCAGGTAGGGAGTATACTTGGGAAGAGTTTAAGCAGAGATTCCGTGAGTATCATGTTCCAGAAAGTGTGATGGAGTTGAAGCGTAGGGAGTTTGAAGAGCTTCAGCAGGGATATGCCAGTGTTATGAAGTACATCCGGGAGTTTAGTCAACTATCTCGTTATGCTGAAGATGAAGTAAGCACTGAGGAGAAGAGGAAGAAACATTTCCTGCGTGGTTTAAATCCATTTGTGAAGATGCAGCCGAGGTTGGCCAATAAAGCAACTTTTCAACAGCTACTAGATGCAGCAATCACATTTGAGGATGATTATAAGAATGTCCAAGAGGACCGACGAAAGAGAGCAAAGAAGGAAACCAAGAGGATTCAAGCAAGTAAGCCTAAACCTAATTTGGAGTTCAAACCCAGGAATCGACCCTTCACCAACAACAATCCTAACAAGAATAGTAGTGGAAGTCAGTTCAACCCTAGGAGGAATATTATATGCAACAATTGTGGTATTCCAGGGCATTTCCAAAAGGAATGTAAAAATCCAGTAATCATATGCTATGGTTGTGGTCAGAAGGGGAACATTAAACCTGATTGCCAAAATAAACCACCCGGTGGTTGGCCCACAAAGGGTGGAGGACAAGCCAGTGGAGATGGAGGCGGACAACCTAATAGAGGTGGAAGTTATGGCAGAAATGACAACGGCAAAAGAGGTAGACCTACTGGAAAGCTGAATTGCGCAACCCTGGAGGAGGTGGATAACTCAGACCAAGCGGTGATAGGTACACTCAATATTCTCACAAATCCCGGAAAAGTTTTATTTGATACCGGTGCAACTACCTCTTTCATATCTGAAAAATTTTGTGATAAATTTGGGATTAGAAGGGCACCGTTAGAAAACCCTATGACCGTAGTTACCGCCGGAGGGATCGTGGTAGTTAGGAACATTAAAATAAACCAAGTCATTTCCATTTGTGGTCAAACCTATTATGCAGATATTTATGTGATCCCATTAAAAGGAATAGCAGTAGTACTGGGAATGGATTGGATGACAAAACTATGGAGCTCAGATCAATTGTGAGGAGAAAACCGTTTCAATCAGGTATCCAAGTGGAGGAAGGATAGTCTATCAGGCAGATAAACAAAGAAAAACAAAACTTTTTCCTACGCGGTGATCCCAAGATCTAGCTGAGGTAGTAGGCCACGAGAATTACCACTAGACACACGGTTGCGGAATCGATGAAGCATGTCGCTTGATGCAGTGCAGTCCTCACGATCCGATCCGATCCACGATCGTCGAAGTGCTGAACGTACAACACCTCCGCCAGTATCCACACGTACGAGGAGAAGCACCGGTGATGGACTGCTAGGTCCGGTACGGCGGCGACAGGACTGGACTAGACTGGAGCTAGGGTTTCCAACACATGGAGTGACCTAACCGTGTGCTCTAAGCACCTGCGCCCCAGCTTATATAGGGAGTAAAAGTGGGCTCCACTCACTTGTGGCCCATTCACTAAAAGGCCTATATTAGTCACTGCGAGTCCAACTCACTGACTCTGTCCGTTTCCTTTTTGGGTCCAACCCAAATATGCTCCCGCTCTTAAGTGTGTGACCCGGACATGGTCTGAGTCTCACTCGTGACCGATCAGTTGGTAGCGACTCCTAGTAGAACGTGCCAACTCCCAAGTACCAAAGAGTCATGACGACATACCTTCCAATGCGACTTTCGTCTAAGTCCCTTTTTCCTCACGATATACCTTGTTGAACTATAGGCAAATAATCATCATCCCTTAAATAGTTCGACTCTCTTTCTCGATCCGAGATAACTGATTCATCCGACTAACTCTTAGTGGGTTGCCTCGGTTAACACTTAATCGAGTCACGCATGGCCATGCTTTCTGAATCATATCTTCCGAGAGGGCCCAGAGAATATCTCTCCAAACGGAGGGGCAAAATCCCATCTCGGTTATTCACATCATGCAGCTTGATTCTCAGTCGACCCGAACTCCGCCTTTATAATCGCTTGACGGATTTAACAATGTTTGACAGAACCTAAGTCGGTGATCCTCAACTCGGACTGTGCAATAACCTCAGGTCTAAGGATTACATTGACTGAGACATGCAAATGACGACTTGTCCGTTGCATCTCAATATGGGTCAGTCCGACTCGCTAAACTCTTTAGCCGAATCCGTGTAAGTCGGAATAGCATCTCCATGCCCATGACAAGTGGAACCGAATCATCTGCCGACTTTCACATCAGTCTAAGTTGTGTGTCCAACACAACCTCAATGACCAAGGACAATTAGTATAAACAACATGAATATATAGTTCCACAATTGAATCACATATTCAATGATATATATCAGTAGTTCATACATGGATAATAATCTTATGAATACATTGGGAGTAACAAAATACATGATTGCCTCTAGGAATATTCCCAACAATATCATGGTGGATCTGCAGTTGAACTCAATGAAGGAGGTCAAATTGGAAGATATTCCTTTGGTGAAGGAATTTCAAGACGTTTTTCCAGCAGAGTTACCAGGAATGCCACCTGATCGGGAAATAGGGTTCACTATTGACCTGATACCTGGTACAACACCAATAGCCCAAGCACCATATAAGATGGGGCCAAAAGAATTAAAAGAGCTTAAGGAGCAGATTGATGAGTTAGCCAGAAAAGGTTTGTTCAGGAGAGTGTATCCTCGTGGGGAACTCTGGTAATTTTTGTAGATAAAAGAGATGGAGGATGAAGACTGTGTGGGGATTACAGAAATCTCAACAATGTCACTATCAAGAACAAGTACCCATTACCAAGGAACCAAGATCTATTCGACCAAGTCAAGGGAGCTGGAGTACTCTCCAAGATTGATCTAAGATCAGGATACCATTAGATAAAAATTAAACCTAAAGATGTGCCTAAAACAACATTTGTGTCAAGGTATAGACATCATGAGTATTTAGTCGTACCTTTTGGTCTGACCAATGCACCGGCAATATTCATGAATTTGATGAACAACTTCTTGATGCCTTACTTGGACAAGTTTGTCATAGTATTCATTGACGATATTCTGGTATACTCAAAGGATAAAGAAGAGCATGCAGAACATTTGAGAATAGCATTGCAAATCCTAAGAGAACATAAGCTTGATGCTAAGTTCAGTAAGTGTGAATTCTGGTTGGACGAAGTAGAGTTTCTTGGTCATGTGATCAGTAAAGATGGAATTGTTGTAAATCTGTCCAAAGTTCAATCAGTGCTGGAATGGAAGGCAGCAACCAATGTGAAGCAAATCCGAGGTTTCTTAGGCATGGCCTGTTATTATCGGAGATTCATAGAAGGTTTTTCCAAGATAGCTGGACCCCTGACCAAATTGTTAAGAAAGAATACACCATTCATATGGGATGAGAAGTGTGAAGCGAGTTTTCAGGAGTTGAAAACCCGATTAACTACATCACCAATCCTAGCAATTCCAGAACTAGGAAAAGATTACATAGTTTATTGTGATGCATCTAAGGAAGGATTAGGTTGTGTGCTTATGCAAGATCGTAAGGTAATTGCTTCTGGATCTAGACAACTGAAACCACATGAAGTGAATTATCCAACTCATGATTTAGAGTTAGCCGTAGTAGTCTTTGCTTTAAAAGGATGGAGGCATTTTCTCTATGGGGCAAGATGTGAGTTATATATTAACCACAAAAGTCTCAAATATTTCTTCACTCAAAAGGAATTGAATATGAGACAAAAGCGTTGGCTGGAGTTAATTAAAGATTATGATCTAGCAATCAATTATACCCTTGGAAAAGCAAATGTTGTGGCAGATGCCTTAAGTCGGAAAAGCACAGTTACACAACCTATTAATAGAGAATTGCCAAAAGATTTGCAGATGGACTTAGAAAGGTTGGAATTACAATCTATGAGTATAGTAGTTCTTGGAGGATTAGCTACCATGAGAGTGATTGAAGAGTGGAGTAGTGATCTTCGGCATGAAATTTTTAGACATCAAGGTGAAGATCCTTTTATTAATGAAGAAGTTCGAAGAATCTCTCAAGGTCAAACATCAACTTTTCACTTAGGAGATTATGGATCTTTATGGTTTCAAAACCATCTTTGTGTACCAGATGTGCTAGAAATTCGAGAGGTGATACTTCAAGAAGCCCACAAAACACCATATTCTATACATCCGGGAAGTACAAAGATGTACATGGATTTGAAAGAGTTATTTTGGTGGAACAATATGAAAAGAGATATTGATAGGTATGTATCTGAATGTCATACTTGCGAAAGGGTAAAAGAATAACATCAATGTCCAGTAGGACCATTACAACCTTTAGAAATTCTAGAATGGAAGTGGGAAGAAATTGGTATGGATTTTATCATAGGCTTACCCATGACACCGAAGCGGAAGGATATGATATGGCTAATTGTGGATAGACTCACAAAGAGTGCGCATTTTATCCCAGTAAACCAAAAGGATAATGCAGAGAAATTAGTGGAAATCTATATCAAAGAGATTGTGAGTAAGCACGGGGTACCCAAGAAGATTGTATCAGACAGAGGATCTATATTTACATCTGCATTTTGGAAACAATTACATGCAACACTTGGTTCAAAGTTGGATTTCAGCATAGCTTATCATCCAGAAACTAGACGCCAGACAGAAAGGACCAATCAAATCTTAGAGGACATGCTTAGATCTTGTGCATTAGATTTTGGAGGATCGTGGGAAGATCATCTACCATTGGCAGAATTCTCCTACAACAATAGCTATTAGAGTAGTCTGAAGGCAGCACCTTACCAAGTACTATATGGAAGAAAGTGTAGATCACCTATATGCTGGTATGAACCTGGTAGTAGCAAAGAATTTGCACCATGTTATATCAGGGAAAAGCAAGATATCATCGATATTATTAAAGATCGATTGAAGATAGCTCAGAGTCGACAGAAGAGTTATGCTGATCAAAGTCAAAGATCATGGCATCCAGAAGTGGGGGATATGGTATATCTCAAAGTAAGTCCGATGAAGGGAGTGAAGAGATTCGGAGTCAAATGAAAACTAAGCCCAAGATATATTGGACCATTCAAGATACTGAGTTAGAATAGAACAATAGCTTATGCTCCTGAGTTACCAAAAAGGCTACCTCAGGTTCACAATGTTTTTCATGTATCGCAACTCCAGAAATGTCTTAAAGTTCCCGATGATGCTATCACACATCAAGAGATTGAGTTACAAGAAGATTTGACTTATGTCGAGAAACCATGTAAGATTCTAGAGGAGAACTGGAAAAGGTTGAGAAACAGGGCCATCAAATACTGTAAGGTACAGTGGGAACATCACCCAGAGCGGGAAGCCACATGGGAGAAAGAGGATGACTTGAGGGAAGCATATCTAGAATTATTCAGGTACTCATCCGCAAACTTCAGGACGAAGTTTAATTTAAGGGGGGAAGTCTGTAACATCCCAGCATTAGGATCCCACGAAGAGTATAAATAGGAATATAAGTTTGTGCATACATGCATCTGTAAAATCAGGGTAAATTTTTCGCCAAACACCCTAAAGGGATCAGAGTTTCTTTCACTAACTGGAGGTAGGAGTAGCTCTTGTTAGTAATTGCTACGAATTCTGACATGACCTTTGGGAATTAGTGAGTTTTTGGGGAAGTTCTTTTGAATTCAAGTTTAAAATTTAAATCCTTTTGAAGGTATTTGAAAACTATAAGTTAGTAATTATGAATTGTTTTCCAAAATATCTCATTAACATTATTTGGTTGAGTTATAGATATAGTAAACAACAATAAAGATTTGAGACAGTTAAAATAAGATGAGAAATAAATTCTTATTTTCTAATTACATTACAACATTGCAAATTGTAATATATACATCACAAGTATAAAATTTCACAGAATAAAAAAATACAACTTTATTACTTTATAATAAATCTTTACAAGATTCTTTACAAAAAGAATAAAAATAAAAAAGAAGATAAAAACTTATACTACTAATCTAGTCCTAGACTAAATCTTGTATCTTCAGATCCTGTTCCTGCAAATAAGATAAAACAACTAAAAGAAAAAAAACAAGGGTTAATTAGTTAAGTATTACTCTTAGTAGTGAACAAGGAGATGCATTGTTCTAGTTACATCATCGAGTAATGAAGGAGGGGAAAGTTTCACCAAGGAGTAAATAGTAAAAGGGTAACATGGAGATAGTTTCACATGAGCTGATCCACACGACCAAGCCACACAGGCACACAACTTAGTCACAGAATGCACGCAATGTGCTGTCAACACAGCAGCAACACTACTAGAACTCAAACAGAGCACTAAGCCAAAGCTCATCCATAGACAACATGCTCTCCTTCTCAAACACCAAACAAGAGACATCTCAATCCGGCCAAAGGCAAGCAAGCCACTAGCCAAAACAGACACTTGATCATCCAAACAATCACCAGATGGTGACATAAGGAGGGGGTGGAGCAGGTGGAGAGGAAGATCAAGGATAATCTTCCATGATCAAGAAGTAATAGGAGCAGCACCAGGAGGTGAAGGACCAGATCAAACCAGCAAAGCAGACTAGCAAGATCAAGCAACCACATCAACCAGCAACAACACCAACCACTCAACTATTGTGGTGAGTAATATAAAACCCTCACATGATGTAATTATCTTATCTAGATAAGCAATCATGTGTTGTTCTATATTTAATCTCTCAGAAATCACCTAAGTGGGGGTGAATCCATCATGAAGATATTTTGAATACCAAAGCCATCAGTAAAATATACAAACTGAACCAGGATCTCAGACCAACATCACTAATCCTAGATATAAAGCTATATTCCATATTCTATTAGAACATAGCCAAGGTTATGAATTGTGGGCACATATCTTAAAAGAGTAGCACCCTAGAATCCATAGATCCTAGGGATCCATATAAGCACACCAACCATTTTTTTCCAGGATAAGTAACTGGTATCAATACCAGAATATATTATGAGGGATAGCAAGGTAGGAAACTAGTTCCTATGCCTTAGACCAACATCATAGGCATAGATGCTTAAAAGAAGCTTTCAACTTATCTTTGGCATTTATCCAATTTTAATCACTGATAGAATAAAACCAGTAGTAGAAAAAACACTTGTGTGCCATACTAATGATGGTGTCACAAGAACAAGTTCTAAAACAAAAGCAGAACAATTACTTAGCTTTCATCAATAAACTAACAAGCCATTAATTATCATTTTTCTGGAATCAAATACCAGAAATCATCATCAAGTTATCTATACATCATCAGAGCATCATTTTAATGACATCTTAACACTCAATCTGTATGTGACTATCCAATCCAACATATATAAATGCAGTGAATAAATCACTGACAAAATCACTATCAATAACAAGATCATGATAGTAGGGAATTTCTTGATTACATGAATTCACAAGTGATAATCTAACAGTAGTACTATCATTCAGTCAATGCTCAATCATCAATTGGAATTAGACTGATAAAACTAATAGCAACATCAAAACCCAACACAGAGGGATGAACCCTAAGCAATCATGAACCCTAATTAGGGATGGCCGCTAGAAGCATATAGGGGAGCTCAAGAGAGGCAGGAGACAGATGGAACAACAAGAGTAAACTTACTCAAGGTCCTCACTGTAGATTAGAAGAGGAAGCAGAGGGGCCGATGAGCGCACGATGGCACGGGGAGCACCCGAAGGGCGCTGCAACCCGCACCGAGCCAAGGCGGCGGTCACATCATCGCTTGATGATGAACAGAACCACCATAGCAACACTGGAGCACCTCACAGCACCACTGGAGCGGCGGCGAAGGCATCAGTGGCAGCACCCCAAACCCTAGGGTTCGGAACGAAGGCAACCTAGCCGAAGGAGAGCCCTAGAGCCAAATCGAAGTGGACCAGACAACAGAGCAACATCGACTACCTCGCCATACACCATGGCGGTGGCCGGGGAGGCCACGGCAGCGACAATCGAGCAGCAACGGCGTCGACGACACCGCGCCGCAATAGGTCAAGGAAGAACACGAGGGGGGCAAGTGAGGTGTGGGGTGCGTACTGGGCCAGTGTGGTCTAGTAGCCCTCATGGCAAAGAGTTTGACCAGCCCAGATGGGCCAGGTCAGGGCTAGGCCGGCCCAATGGGCTAGGTCCAGTTTTAAAAAGGAAAGGTTGATTAAATTACAAAAATACCCCTATAACTTAAATAGTTCCAAGAAATAAAATACACATCCTAAAAATGTAAATGAAATATTATTGGACTCATAAAAATGTCCTCTAGCTAAGAAAAATAAAAAATAGAATTTTAGGTAATTAAACTTTGAAATTATTATTACTGAAGTATATATTCCTTTTGGAATTTTATAAAAATATACAAACACATAAAAATTGAATAAAATTCATATTTGGAATTCCAAAAGGGTATGCTATGATAGAAAAATACTAGTTGGTATTTTTGAAAAGTAAATTATGTATGATAAAAATAAAGTCTTATTTCCTTAAAGGAATTTTAATAAAATATTTTAAATAGTTAAAAATTAAATAAATCCAAATTTCCACTCTTTAAATAATACTAGTCCTTATGAAAATACTAAATATAATATTCCGAAGACTTAAGGTAATAAATTTTTTCTTTTAAAATAAAGAAAATAACAAACTTTTACTAAGAGGGTAAAACAAGCAAATAAACAAATCCTAAACCTTGCATGACATTATTATGCATTGCATATTGCTTCTTTAAATATTGTCCTTACTGGGCAATAATGGTTCTCTGTAGAAACCGGAGCTCAAGGTCAGGTGGAAGCATCCGACTTCAGTACCTTGCAGTCACAAGGCAAGTTCATAACTTGCTCATGTACTTTGAAGAGTCTTTATAGAAATATTTGAAAATTGTGTGTTATCACCTATGTTTTAAAGGAAACAGAAAATAAGTATTTTCCTCAAACAAATGAAATGCTATTATCATCCTAAGTGATGATAAATACTACGAATTGTAGGAGAATCTAAGATTCCGATTGCAAAACACCTAGGATTTAATAACCCATGACATCAGTGATTCTAGCACCGTATATTACGCGTTAACCATAAGATTTGGAATGGGACGGAGAAGTTAGCTATATCTTCTTTCTCTCGCATGCATCCGGATGGCCAGGTCATGGCTATTATCCTCGTAGCGTGCCTTAATGGATAATTCGTATAGGATATGCAGCATTTGGGTGGGAGCCCTCAATGTCCCATGATAGTTCTAGCATCTGACGGTCTGTACTAACCATTGCCGTAATTCAATATGTGGGCATGGCGTACACCAAGAGGGCATGCGGGGTCATGAAGGAGGTAGTGATTGGCTTGGATTAACTACTAGGCCCCACATCATGGAATTGTGGACAGGAAAGTACGCCCGGTTGTGCAACAAGGAGTTGGTCTCTTATGGGTAAAGCAACACACCTCTGTACAGTGTAAGAATTGTGACATGTTACTCCCTATTCCAGGAAGGAGCTACAAACACGGCAGGAATGGAATTCCAAGAAGTTCTGGTCAACCTGTGAAGAGTGATGGGCATAGTTTTTGATAATAAAATCAATCTTTGAAGAAATGTTTATAAAAACTAAATAGAACCAAGGACTGATGGTCCGAGGTAATAGATAGAGCATCAAACTTCCCACCTTGCATATAATGAACTTGTTGAGTAACACTGTTACTCACTCTTTCCATTGAACCCCTGCTTAGACTCTGAGAATCCAGAAGACCCTTCGATGTACGCAGCTAAAGGACCAGAGGATGTCTACTACAAAGAGCCAGACCTGTCCAGAGGAGTTGAACGGGTGGACTACGAAATATGCTATGGAGTGGAGGGCAACGAGTCCGAGTAGTTGCTTTAGTTATTAGTAAACCAATTGAGCCGAGCAGCAGAAACTTTATAAAATAAGTTGTTGAGCTCAATTCGGAGTATGAGTTTGAACTTTATATCTTCCACTGAAACTACTTAAGTTTGGTTTGGAATTTTGTAACACTTGAAGTTTGGAACCCCTGGTTTGTAATAATAATGAAGTGTGTATGTTTGTAATGTGGACCCGCAAGTTTCTGTTATACCACTCTGAGGGATGTGATATTTACAGAACAATGTTCTATGGATGTCATGTCAACGACTATAGTGTACTACACATGCAGTGGTATGCTGGGTCACTGCAATGACCTTCTTCTCCACATGAGTAATAACACTTTGTGGTCACAGTACAAACTTTTGAGTCCATCCTAGAAAGAGTCTTCTGTAGCATCCCAAGTGTCTAACCCTTGTAATGCTACATGATAAATAAATATTATGCTACTATATACTTGTCTTTATTGCATCATCATAATATCATGCTAATGTCATTATGCCACATTGCTTTGAGCATTATATTAAAACACTTGTATTTGGTTCCTACCCTCATAATTGCATTTTATATTTGCCTATTATTAAATATTGTTGCTTCTTGATATAATGTATTTGGTTCTTGATAAATGTGAATGATGTCCAAGTTGAGTTGAGGGCATGTCTCTTCTTCCATCACACCATACTATCTTACATGGTTCCATGTGGGTTTAACTTGTCCATTAATTCCACCATCCCTATATATATTTGAGCTTATGGGTATTTCTTTTGGCATCTTTCTTTTAAACTCCCCAAGCTTCATGTGATGATGGCTTAGTCTATCCATACCCTAGAAAGCTTTCTTTTTTATTTCTCTAAACCTATATCTATCTCTACTCGTGTATGTGGCACATACACACACTATATCTAATCTCGCTCTCACACACACTAGCTAACATCCTAGCTAGTAACCCTAGCTATCCTAACCCTTTACGCTTGTGGCATCCACACACACACAACTAAACCGTATGTATCTACCCATGTGTGCAAACACACACATACACCTAGGCCAAACACAAAACTCACATGCCAAGCATTGCTTCCTTTTGCACTGTGCCTAGCTGGTCCTTTGCGGTGACCCAGCATACCACTGCATGATGTAGTACACTATAGTCATTGACATAACACCAATGAAACACCGTTCACTAGTATTACATCCCTCAGAGTGGTACACCAGAAACACAGCAGGTCCAAGACATGACTATAGGTTACAGCTCGACTCTTTACAAAAGATCAAGAGAATACTCTAGGTTAAAGAGAGAGTAAGAAACTTCTTACAAAGAAGAACCAGAAATAATAACTCAGAACTATCTAGTAACTACGACTAGTATCTAAACTATTTGGCTTGCCATTGCTGCTATTGCAATGTTCTATAGAAGTAGCTTTTATGGCTAGAGTATCTATTCCTATCTAAACAGAGACTTTGTCTCCCCTTCAGCTCATGTATATGTTGACTTCGTTGGCTTTATTGAAGAACTTGAGTTGTTGATGATGATTTCTTGAGCAGAGATTGATGTTGATGTTGTTTTCAATGGCTTAAAACCCAACAAGGGTTAAGAAGGTACGGTTGAGTACGAGCGTACTTAGCAAGTTCACTAAAAGGAGTGTATGATGCACTATCTCTATAGCCACAGACCAAAGGTCGTAGGCAATGCAGGTTTTCGGAAACATTTCTTCAAAGGTTGCTTTTATTCTGAAAACTATGTCTAACAGCCTTCACATGTTGACCAAAACCTTCATGGGGTTCCTTTCCTGCCGCGTTCGTAGCTCCTTCCCGGAACAGGGAGTAACATGTCATAATTCTTACACTCTACAGAGGTGCGTCACTTTTCCCACAAGAGACCTTAGCTTTGTTGCACATCCAAGTTGCGTTCTCGTCCACACTTCCTTGGTGTGGGGCCCAGTCTAAGATCCAAGCAAGTACTGCCCTCTCCGCGACCCCGCATGAAGACACGATCCCCCGAGACAACTACCATGGTTACTCTTTGGGTGGCCTCTCGAACACTCTGTACGCAACTCTGTCTAGGGGTCACCATCAGCTATGGTGAACTCAGACCCAGACAGAGATGCATAGATAATCTAGACACCTAGCTGGCGGGGAACTAAGGGGTCCCACCCATGTGCTGGATTCTTTGGAACTCGACGAGAAATCAACAGCCTCATGATAAGGTCATCCGTCCATGCAAAAGGGAGAAGATACAACTAACTTTCCCATCTGTAACATCACAAAACTTCAAATCAAGTTTATCAAGTTCTAATCACCCAATTTAGGGTTAACAAAAACTTTTATTAAAGAAATTAATATAAATGCATGTGTGTTTGCATTAGTGTAGAATTGAGTGTATATGCCATGCTTGATTGTTCTAAATGATGTGAAATGGTTTAAAGATGAATACTACATCATCTGGACCATTTACAAACAAAAGCAAAAGAGAAAGAAATCAAAAATGAATAAATGAACCAAATGGTCATTTTGGCAAAAATCAACCACTAGGTCACTTTGTGTGTTCCTAGAAGAAGATTTCTAATAGAAACTTTTCTATTTCTTTTCACCCCTTGCTAGACCAAGTAAAAGTGTATCAAATCCCACTTTACAAACTTACAAAAACATCTAGAAAATCATTTTAAAGGACATTTGAAAATTGAATCAAGTGTATATGTTAAGATCACACTTTTTAAAAAACCCATCAAATCAATTCCCCTTGACCTATCCAAGCAAGCATAGACTCTCAAGCTTATTTTAAGATCACTCAAAAATTTTGAATCAAAAATTCCAAAGTATCTTTCATGCGGCCATTTCATCAAACACCTAGTTAGCACAGATTAATCTTCTGCCTAACTTCACTTTTGTGTACAGTAAACCTCGACCATTTGGTCCCCTCTTAACCCTCTGGTCCCCTCTGACTCTAACCAGCACACATACCAACCCCCCTTCGCCGTGGAGCACAGTGGACCGCCACCCGAATTTGGTCATCGCCGGCCGACCACGGCCAGCTCGCAGCAGACCACCCCACAACCATCCGGGATGTCCAAGAGCTACGCCGCACTCTACCGCCACCCCTGTCCACCCCACGGTCGAAGCCAAGCTCTGGACCACCCTAGTCGCACTGCCGCACCGCCTCTTTACGCCATGTCTAGAGCGCGCCAGCGCGCCGTGCCCGACCAGCCCCGCCAGCTCGCGCCTTGCCCTCACTGCGCACGCGCAGCCTCGCCATGATCACGCCACCTCCGCAGACACCCCCGTTTGCTGCCGCGCGACCCGCAGCTATCGCACGCCGCCGCAAACACTTCTGCCGATGCTCAGAACACCGCACGCTCCCGACCGAACTACATCGCCCCATGCCGCGCCATTACGCCCATAAGAACCGCCAGGGAGGACCGCACCGTCCTACGCCCTCGCCCATGCCATTAGCAGCCTGTAGCGACGCTACCGTCGAGCTCACCGCCGCACCGCTCGGTCCCCTCGCCGTCCTATAAAGGACGCCACCCCTGCCGTCGTCTACCACATCGATCTCCCCCGTCGCCGACCCTAGCTAGAGCCCAGGTGAGCCCCGCGAGACCCCCACCGCCGCGCTAGGTTAATTTCTCATCGGAGTTGTTCGTCGTCGACGATGACGCACATCCGTTAGATTATAGTTTGATCGCATAGTCCAGATGCTTAGATACCGTTTCGCGTTAGAACAATCACTAACTGGTGGAACCACTTTGTCAAGATGTCTGTGTCTCCCTGAGCTGGGGCAAACCCTTAGCTTTCCCTCCCAGGCTTGGAAATTCAAATGTTGTTTTTCCATTTTAGTTTAAATCCTATTCTGTCCATAGTTTCAAAAATCAAATTAGAGAGTTTCACTAAACCAAATTGCATGATTCAAATTTTGCTAGAAAGGTAATTAAATTATCTATCTAAGCCCATTGGATTTTAGTCATTTGTAGTTAGAGATAATCTATAGAAAAAATAACAAGATAGAGACTTTTGGAACTTCAAACATTTTTCAAAAATCAACCATAATAGCTTTTGAGTTGATTCCGACTCTCAAAAATCACATTTGATAATACCTATCTGAATATGTAAAAATATCTAGGTTTGCATGCAGTGACATTGGACTAGTACCAAAAGATTGTTAATAGGGCATTTCTAGTCACTTTAAATCTATTAAATAATAATTTTAAACTTTGTAAAATATGACCAACCTGTTAAATCACATTCCAATGTATTAGAATATGTGGTGATGACATGTGTGCACATGATCCCATATTTTAATTGGAGAATATTAAATCTTAAGTAATTTCAATGAGTAGAAATTACTTTTCTAAAATAAAATGAATAACCCTAGTTCTTTAAATCATGTGATGTTTGTGATGATGCTAGATCATCAAGTGTGAGCCTTAGTGTGCTAAATAGACTTAGTTATGTATTGTTTGGTGATTGTGTACCCCGTATTCCTTTATAGACGATAGTACCGACCAAGGATAAGAGGAGGAGGAGTTCTACCCCAAAGAAGACGAAGAAAACTTCAATCAATACCCCATGATTAGGCATGCTTTGGTTATATACCTTTGATTATACCAGTCCCAAGTTTTACTCGCAAGCTTTATTCTTTTACTTTACCAAAGTTCTTTACTTTTAAGATATATAGCATAAAGAGTATAATACTAGGCCTATCTAGTTATACTTTGATGTCATTCTATGGAATGAGATTGAAGATTAGCACCCCTCATTAGTGAACACTCTTAACCTTAGTGGCTAGTGCTAAGCATAAAACTTAATCACTCTAGATGGGAATACTTGGTGAAAATGATTATGAAAACCTTGGAATGATGCTTCATTCTATTGAAATGTTTTGACATGTGTTGAGAAACACAATGGTTTGATGATGAAAATGTTGAGGCATGAGCCTTAGCCCTTTATAAAAACTGATGGTTGGGTTCGGATGCGATACCATTCCAATTTTACCGTACAACCACAATACCTGAATTGGGTAGGGCTTAGCCGGAAGTTTATATGCATTAGTATGGGTTCCCTTGTGCGAGAGGTTTGAGCTAATGCTACCTCTTGATGATGTCAACCTATACAGTGCCCAGGATGGCAGATGGCCATGGCTGGGAGGCCAAGCTCATAGGGGATGTTCCTATACTAGAGTGTGTAATTGAAAGGTTATGATTGATTATCTGCATACTAAGTATGATGATTCAGGGTTATCCCTGACGGATGTATCGAATTTTGTGGTGAAAGTGTACCACCTCAGCAGAGTGTCAAACTATTCGAATAGTCGCGTCCGCGGTCATGGACAGTTGGAGTGGCCATACTATTCTATTGTCAGATGTTTTCAAAATGACTTGTGAAATGAATTGTGACTTTGATTTGACCACAACAAGGTTGTGAATATGAAAACTAGTTTCCCACTTAAGTGATTTAGACCATTAAATTAGTTTTCTTTACTTGTAAACTCAGTTTAGATAAATCTGGCTTTTTGCAAATAAACCTAGAGCTTAATATTCCTATTAGAACTACCTTACTTGTTAGTGATAGTTTGCGAGTACTTAAAGAGTACTCATGGCTTTGTCCCTGGCTATTCTTGTGGCCAGGCTATGAGGAGGACTATCAGGAAGACGGACAGCAGGATGGCTACGACAACTAGGATCATCTCCCATCGTGAGCATTGCCTGTGACACTGAAGATGGAGCCCACTACTACGCTTATTATTCCGCTGCTTGTTTGTATTAAGACTGGATCATGAGGTACTTTATTTGTGTAAAACCTTATTATGGTTTGTAATGGATGATGTACCGTGATATCCAATCTGTTATGTCTCGCAAAAATGGTAATCCTGGGATTGTGAGGTATAGCATAACAGGCATCTGGGATTAAAAATCTAGGTGTTGACAAGTTGTTATCAGAGCCATCCTGACCATAGGAGACCCTAGTTAGAATGGACGTTCGAGCAAAAACTTAGTTTCAAAACAAAAGAAGTGAGTATTTATGAAAACATATTCCCACTCTTATCCTTGATTCTTTCAAAAAAAAATCATGTTCCTCAAAACTTTTGACATTCCTACATAAAATTGGACACACTTGATCACTTCACTAACTTACTCATCCTAAATTCTTATAGATGGAAGTTCAGTATTGCAAGTTCTACCAATTGTGCAACGGAGGCCAACTGATCTTTGAGAGGGATCTAGATGCACTGTCAGAGTATTTGGAGCACCCACATCTGGAATTCTTCGGAGCCCAACTCAATGATCACCCAGGAGGACATATACAATGGCTGATAGTTGCAGATCTCCACGGCAAGATGGAAGCACCCCTTTCTGACAAGATTCAATTCACCATGCGAGAGAACAACTGGCTAGATGGATTAGCCAGGGCAATGCATGAAGCTCTCGCCCGTCTTTGCAGAAAACACATCAACTTGATCCAGGGAACTCATTTTGCTCACTTTGCCAAGTGTGATTCTATGGGGATGCCATTGGAGATGCCAAGTCACCCAGAGATGAAGCGCCAAGTGGAAAATCTTGACTTCCTGCTATATGATAGGCAGAAGGAATTAGACAATGCTCAAGCCTACGCCAACTACAAGCTTGCCATTCCCGCCAAGAAGGACCAGACTCTCGCCATGCTTGTTAAGGATCACCAATCCCTTCGTCGTCAGCGCGAGAAGAAGGATCGCACCATCGCTCATCTTTGGAAGAAGGTGGCCGACCTCGAGAACACCATCCATGAGCAAGAAGTCCAGCTTGAAGCAAAAGAAGAGGAGGAAGGTGAAGACATTCAGGGTGATCTTCACTCGTACCTCAGTGATGACAACGACTACCTAGAGGATGATGCCATAGATTTCTACACCGATGATGATGATTCCGACTTCATTGATGATGAGTAGATGCATTTGATCACTACCGTAGGAATGAGTTGTATCGGTCCCATTGTATCGTAGTTTCATAGAATGGTTCTTAAAACCATCTGTTTTCCCTTTGTGTTGTGGTGTGTGTTGTATTGTGTGCTTGAATGAATGAATGAGAAGGAGTTGTTAGTTTGCAAAACCTGAGTCAAACTCAAAGTTTAAAGCTTTTGAAAAACAAAAAAAATGAACCTTAGAAATTTCCCTCTTATCTCATTATCTATCTCAATCTTCAGATGACTCATGGAAACCCCGGAGGAAGCAGCTCATCTCAGGATCCGATGCTACAGATTCTTCAGATGCTAGTTTCCGACCATGAAGCTAGTAGAGCAGAATGTCAAGCCAACCTAGCCACTCTACAACAGATAGCTCAGATGGCCCACAATAATCAAGGCCACGGAAACCAGGATCATCATGGATCCAAACTTAAAAACTTTCAGAATACCAATCCCCCTATATTTAGTATGTCTGAAGACCCTTTAGATGCTGATGATTGGTTGCAAACCACGGAGAACAATCTGGAAGTAGCAGGAGTTGAAGCCAATGAGAAGGTACTGTTTGTCACCCACTATCTGGTAGGAGATGCAAGAGCCTGGTGGAATAGCAACCGTACCATGAACAATGGTCAAGTGATGACGTGGGAAGCATTCAAGATCAAGTTCAGCCGCACCCATGTGCCGCAAGGTTTAGTCACCCGGATGAGAGATGAGTTCAGAGAACTGAAGCAAGGGAGGATGACAGTAGTTGAGTACCATGACAAATTTTTGTCGTTAGCTAGATATGCCCCTGGTGAGATCAACACCGAAGCCAAGAAGAAGGAGAGGTTCCTAAATGAATTGCATGATGAGATGCAGACTGTGTTAGTCAACATCTGTTTTGAAGACCTAGAAGAGCTAGTCGACTCTACCATCCAGATGGAAGGAAAGATTAACCAAGCCAATGACAACCGCAAGCGCAGAATGATGCACCAGAGTGGATCCAACCACACTCAGAAGTATCGCCCCAACCTATCTGCAGGATATGCCCTGAGAAACAATAGACCCCTGATGAACCGTCCAAGATACCCCAATTGTAGCAGAGGAAATTTGAAGTCTAGAGGAAACTGAAGGGGATCTGTAGCAGAAAACAAAAAAATTCCTACGTTGGAACCCCCAAAACTGCCTAGGATCTATCTATGTAGTAATGCGATAACAGCTGATGCGTAGAGAATACATACCCTTGTAGACCGTACGCAGTTAACATTCTGTGGGGAACGTGGTTGAAGTAGTCGTACTCGTAACCGACCTCAAGGTCGCGAAGCTCCTCGCAGGTCACCCCTTGCTCCTTCTTCATCTTCATCATGCAGCAGCTCCGGCTCACGACATTTAAGCGCCCCAAGTGTTGCGCCTCGTGTCTTCGTACACATCCGGTGCACGATGAGACCTCCGGCTCTCCGAACCCGCCGGGAGTGTGGAAGTTGATATCCGGCTAGGAATCCCTGTAGCGCAATGGCGTACTGCAGGTGTGCCTCGATCACACAGACCAGACTTGGGGCCATGGTCACGAGGGCTAGAGAGAGAGAGCGAGGGAACGAGGAAGTCAACCAAAGGACTTCTCCAAATATTGGTGTGTTTTAATCCCATCCATGAGCACCCCTTTATATAGGCGTAGGGGGTGTGCCTTCCCCATTAGGCTAGCCATGTGGGACTAATAGTCAAAGGAAAAAGGGGGAAAAAGAGCTCCCAGTCGGCTGGGCCTGGACGGCCAGCCCAACAACCAGCAGCAACATAGAGCTGCCAGACGGGTGGGCCGGCGGCGCTCACCATGGCCCAGCTCGCAGCAGCAGCGGCCAGGCGGACCGGCCACGCCCAATGGCCAAAGAACTCCCGCGAGGAGCACGCGGTCAGGCGGGACCAGCGGCTTGAGGCAGGCGCCTGACCCAGGCGGTGCTCAGCCAGCTCCTGGGCAGTCGAGTGGCAGCGCCAGCTTTGCCATCGTCGCCCCGTCTGCAGTCTGCTATCCGCCCAGCCAAGAGTGCAATTTAGTTGCTGCGGTGGATATTATCCACCGCCCACGTGGGCTGGGCTGTTTTCTTTTTCTTTTTCTGTAGCTTTTCTTCTAGACTATTTTCCTCCGGGGATTTGGCCTAATATAAAAGTTGCCTTTATAAATCTTAATCTAAATATTATTTAGAATATATTAATTCACAATTAACATATAATAAATATATATTTAAATTCCCATTTATTCGAAAGCACTTTTTCGGTCTTTTCCTTTATTCTTTCTCCGAACAACTTCGGATCTCTCCGTGGAACATTTTTGGCTTTCTCTTTCTCTATTGTGATTCCGTCTTACGAATGATCGCTCTCATCGTACCCTTAAGTGTATCCTCTTACGGCTCGGGAATGCTCTAGACATGATCTGAATCAATGATCATAGAAGGACCAGGGATATCCATGTGACCCCTATGCGTTCTTGATGACAATGTCGTTTGAACCGCTAAATGTAGCATCCAATTCCTTTTGTTTCTCGATACAACTTGTCCAAGATCTGATCATTGGTATCACATACCTTGTTCAATCTTGTTCACAACAAGTTCAGTTGCCTTGTTACCGTGATATTACAACCCCATGACCGAGTCACATGTTGCAACATTTATGGATGTAATCTCACCAAGCCGGCCGTATGTATCTTTACCCATCATGTGGGTGAACAAATCTCGGTCTTGCAGTCACATGTCATCTACTGTTCCTTTGGAATACCCAACATACACCTTTATGGCCACCGTATTACTAGATGATGGTTGATGTAGTCTAAGCAGCCTCGGGAAACAGTGAGTAATATGAGCTCACGGTGTAAGGAAATGGAGTCTAGGTATAGTTGTTGCAACAATGAACTTATATGACTAGATCGTGTTGTAATCCTTCGAGGAATGTCCATCACATCATTCTCCAATGATATGACCCTGTTGTCAATTAGCATAAATTCCCATGATCTTGAAACCCAGATCATCCTCATGACCAACGCACTAGTATGAATAGAGGCTACTAGGGACCTGGTTGTTTCATACCACACCTGTAACAATGTTTCTACTTGGCATAGTTATAGCACAATATGAAACTATTATAAACTAATTGAGATATGACAATAAAAACCTATTTATTATTTGCCTCTAGGGCATATCTCCTTCAGTCTCCCACTTGCACTATAGTACAAATAATCCAGCTCACATTTTGCTGATATAAACCATATACCATATGCGTTTACAGATCATGCATGCTCATGGGAAACGTCATGTCCATGTTCTATTTTACCAGATCATTATGTCTTTTGCAAATCGTTAATGTCTTCCTAATTTTGACATTCACACCATTATCATATAATGGGTCGAAGCATTTGTTTGGCGACAAAGTGAGACTTTGTTTCTAGTGTTTATAATGACGGTCATTTTTACCGTTGTCATCTAAACTTCGAAACACACTTTGTTATCCTTTGTGTATATACTGTAGTCATGGCAGCAGAACGAGGCCGGATTCCAGGAGCTTATAGGGACTTTAGATCAACCCCGAGGGCTTTCTCATGGGCACTGGGCCCTGGGACATATCATTCTATGTTAAAAGCGAACTAGCCCCACCATAACATTATACATCACATCAGATGGAGCTTTTATACTTCTATATCTATGTAGATCCTAGTGCATGAAATGCAACTATGCCACTTACTTTTCTTCTTGCCATTTAAGTACAAACTTAATTCTGGTTCTGTGATCAACTCAGGAATCACTTAAAGACACATTCTTACAGTTAAGACTTTGTCCTACCAACTAGATCCTTGAGTCACATTACGTCGAGTATACAACATGGTTGTATGGAAGAACTTATGGCTGAAGCATAGGAGATGCAACACATCTCTTTCTTTCAACCATAGTTGCAATACTAAATCAATGCTTCATATAGTAAGAACTACTTTCTTACCTTGTTCCATTCTGAGATTCTTCAGAATCTTGTGTTGGGACATTCTGAACATCTTTCAGAATCAAATCCAGGAAGCATTCGACATTTAGTGTTTATTAAACTCACCAATCTATCTCGATAGATCTTCTTGTTTAATAACTTCAACTTCATCCTTATTTATCTATTTAAATTTTATTAACACCAATCACATCATTCACATATGTTGTCTACATATCATAGAATGATTTCATGCTCCCACTCAAATATGACATTCATATTTGAGATCCAGGGATTTCACTTAGCTCCCACTTAAAATATGTCAACTACATATTATGAATTAGCCAAGATGATTTGCTCCCACTCAAATCCAGGTCCTCTCGACAATCTTGGATATTCCAAAATTCTTTGATTACCATCAAATCGAGAATCCCACTAACGACATTTCAATGACCATTCCTTTCTCGAACTTAGGTCCATCATGGTTCTTTGTATTTCGTAGGTATGTCTTGTGCAAAACATGACGAGTGAATCAACAATATAATTCCACAAACTTGTAGAATACATAGTTGAATCCTACTTTCTTTAGTAAAAGTATTCTCTAAAACTTTATGATCATTATCATTAGTTTCTCCTCTATTTGTAGAGTTTGGTTTCACGAAACAAATTCCGCTGTGCCACTCAACAATTCGGAGGTAAGGTCAAATACCTTGTTTTGATATTTTACTTTCTTCCACCTGTATCTTCATTAAGACATGTCAACTTTGGACAACAACAGGTTTGCCTCTTTATGGAAGATGCATTCATAGCTTCCTAAGAATGCTCTACATAGACTTGTTTATTCGCCACAACTTCAACTTATCGAAATTCCAGAAACACGAACTTGCCATAACACTTATGGTGTTGTTTCAATGAATCTATAGATGTTCCTTTGCATTTCAAATGAGTGTTTGCTTATTTCGATTTCTAACTCTAAACGATAACTATAACCCCTATAAGAGATAATATCATACCATATGCATCTTAATACATAATGATTATGATGTTTAGACATTTCAGCACAGTTTGAATTCGTCCAATTATCATAATTTGTGAAACATCTTTCACAAGTCCCTTTTATGCTAAACTTATATTGTAGTCACGTCGATCAAATCGAAGAGACTTGTTAATTCAATATCCTCCTTTGTTGTGAACTCATTTGAACAATTCAAATCATTTCAAACTTATGCTTCATTAAGTAAATACCCATATTCACTTAAGTCCACAGTCAACTAATGATTTCCACTATTTATTGAAAATATGATACATCACTATGTATAAGATTCAACATTTCTTCGCATATCACCATTTTACCAGAATGCGGAGTTTTAGTCATTCTGCCCAAGAGGCATGGTTTTGCAAAGTCTCAAGATCAAGCATCTAGGATCTCGATCTTCATTTTCAATGAAGAACATGCAATAACCAAAATGACTTAAACTATAGTGTCATTTCATTATTAAACTTTGGATATCTTTTAGCATTCTAATACTTTATAAATGTTTAAACTATTATCATTAACATAGTGATGAGAGTAACTTATTTATAATCGTAATGTGACCATAAGGTATTATTCATAAGAATAGTACAAACTAGCTTGTAACTTGTTCATATGAATAATCGTCTCGCCAAAAGCAAGACACAACCAAGGATTGCAAATTATATTCAAGTCCACTAATCCAAATGACAAACTTTGAGGAAAGAGGTGATGTCGGCCATCAACTGTTTTGCTTGCCGTCATCAAGTTATGCTGCCTCGAAAACAACAATTCTCAAGCAGATCCTCCTGTTTTCACAAAACGGGACAAGTATCAAATACTTTGTAAACTGCAACAAGTTTTGCTAAAACCACATTTATAATTTGTATATTTTACATATACCTTTTCACCCATGACCTCCATTTGCAATCAAGCCCTTCTAAGAGTTCTTAACTCTAATGCAAGATTGCTAAGTGTTTTTTCAAACATCCCAGAGTCATCTAATTATCTCCTAATGGTTATTGTATCAAGAAGAGAAGACCACCTTTTACGAGGATATCCCTCAGGCGTGGGTATTAATCTATGAAGTTGGACCCTTTTGCTAAGTTCCAAATTAAGCAATATATTCCCATGGTCGCAAAGTACCTCAATGGGATAGGCCAAAGATCTACTAAGATATTTGCAAATAGACATCTAGACTAAGTTCATAATAAGAGATCAATTTATAATTGGTCTCCACTAAAATTGTCATCCCCTGGACGATTTTAGTGATCACATGATCCCTATCCTCTGCACCTCCCCTGATCATCACGACCATCAGTGTAGCCTCAAAGGTAGACATTCAATAATGCCAATCACATCATTCATGTGACTCATGCTCGATCTTTCGATCTCTTGTGTTCCAAGGCCATGTCTGTACATGCTAGGCTCGCCAAATCTAACTTGTGTGTATTCCCTGTGCAACATGGCTTACACCCACTGTATGCGAAGATAGATATGTCTGACCCCCGATCATCACGACTAGCCTCATAACAAAGAACTTTCTTGGTGGTGCACACACAAGGGGAACACGGAACATTGGAATTAAATAGGGATTATCTTATTTGCTACCGTTGAGTATCTAAATACTAGCACACGATAAGATGTAAAACAGGTATCAACATCATATGTATAATGTGATATGATATGGTCCTTCTTGCGCCTTGATCTCCATCGAGTGCTCCGGCATGATCTCCATCATTCCCTTGGTTTGACGCCAAGTCCACGATGCCTCCACCAGGTCGTCCATCAGAACGATGACTATTACTATACTACTTAGTAACAGAAAAGTAAACTATTTTACCTTCGCAACGACCAATGCCATATCATAATCACATGCCCCTGCAAAATAAAGTTAGACGCCTCTACTTTATCTATTACAAGTTTTACGTGGTTGTTAGGGCTTTCGCAATAGAACCGTTTCTAATCTATGAACTTTCCAACCATAACATAGATCCAACAGTTGTCTCTACTACACCCCTTTCGGGGCCCTCTGTTGTAAATGCTATATCAACTATCGAATGAGAGATAGTCACCCGCTAGACACTTATACGGTACAAGTCGTATGTTGAGCGTGGAACCAGTCTCGCGTATGAATACGCGTATGGTCGGCCCGGGCCGCTTCATCAAATAATACCGTGATATAAACAAGTACACGTTAGAGGGTAACAACTAAGGGATCAATGCCCACGCAATACATGTGTGTACTGGCCGTACAACACTCCTACGCATAGATCGGCTCTGATACCGCTGAAGGAGATCCGCAGCAGAAAACAAAAAAATTCCTACATTGGAACCCCAAAAACTGCCTTAGATCTATCTATGTAGTAATGCGGTAACGGCCAATGCGTAGAGAATACATACCCTTGTAGATCGTACGCGGTTAATGTTCCGCAAGGAACGTGGTTGAAGTAGTCGTACTCGTAGCCGACCTCAAGGTCGCGAAGCTCCTCACAGGTCACCCCTTGCTCCTTCTTCATCTTCATCGTGCAGAAGCTCCGGCTCATGACATTTAAGTGCCCCAAGTGTTGTGCCTCGTGTCTTCGTACACATCCGGTGCACGATGAGACCTCCGACTCCCCGATCCCGCTGGGCGTGCGGAAGTTGATATCCGGCTAGGAATCTCTGCAGCGCAATGGCATACTACAGGTGTGCCTCGATCGCACAGACCAGAGTTGGGGCCATGGTTACGAAGGCTAGAGAGAGAGGGAGGGAGGAAGTCAACCAAAGGACTTCTCCAAATATTGGTGTGTTTTAATACCACCCATGAGCACCACTTTATGTAGGCGGAGGGGTGTGCCCTCCCCATTAGGCTAGCCATGTGGGACTAATAGTCAAAGAAAAAAGGGGGAAAAAAGAGCTCCCAGCCAGCTGGGCCTGGACGGCCAGCCCAATAACCAGCAGCAGCATAGAGTTGCCAGCCGAGTGGGCTGGTGGCGCCCACCGCGGCCCAGCTCGCAGCGGTAGTGGCTAGGAGGCGCAGCGGCTAGGCGGGCTGGACATGCCCCCGGTGGCCTAGCAACTCCCGCGCGGAGCCTGCCAGGCGGGCGGACCCGGGTGGGCCAGCTTCGGGTGAGGCAGGCGGCCCAGCAGGCCCGTCGCCTCCCCGCGAGCTCCCCTGGGCCGGGTCGAGCTGGCCACGCGGCGTGCTGCCGTGCGTCGCCGCCATGCGGCAACTGCTCGCCCACGAGCCCAGCCCAGCTGCGTGTTGCCTGGTGCGGTGGATATTATCCACCGCCCGCGTGGGCTGGGCTGTTTTCTTTTTCTTTTTTTGCAGCTTTTCTTCTAGACTATTTCCCTCCGAGGATTTGGCCTAATATAAAAGTTGCCTTTATAAATCTTAATCAAAATATTATTTAGAATATATTAATTCATAATTAACATATAATAAATATATATTTAAATTCCCATTTATCCGAAAACACTTTTCCGGTCTTTTCCTTTATTCTTTCTTCGAACAACTTCGGATATCTCCACGGAACATTTCCGGATTTCTCTTTCTCTACTGTGATTTCGTCTTACGAATGATCACTCTCATTGTACCCTTAAGTGTATCCTCTCACAGCTCGGGAATGCTCTAGACATGATCTGAATCAATGATCAATAGAGGGACCAGGGATATCCATGTGACCTCTATGCATTCCTGATGAAATGTTGTTTGAACTGCTAAATGTAGCATCCAATTCCTTTTGTTTCTCGATACGACTTATCCGAGATCCGATCATTGGTATCACATACCTTGTTCAATCTCGTTCACAACAAGTTCTGTTTTCTTGTTACCGTGATATTACATCCCCATGACCGAGTCACATGTTGCAACATTTATGGATGTAATCTCACCAAGCCGGCCGCATGTATCTTTACCCGTCATGTAGGTGAACAAATATCGGTCTTGCAGTCACATATCATCTATTGTTCCTTTGGAATACCCAACGTACACCTTTATGGCCACCGTATTTCCAGATGACGGTTGATGCAGTCTAAGCAGACTCGAGAAACAGTGAGTAATATGAGCTCACGGTCTAAGGAAAAGGAGTCTAGGTATAGCTATTGCAGCAATGAACTTATATGACTAGATCGTGTTGCAATCCTTCGAGGAATGTCCATCACATCATTCTCCAATGATATGACCCTGTTGTCAATTGGCATAAATGCCCATGATCTTGAAACCCAGATCATCCTCATGACCAACGAACTAGTATGAATAGAGGCTACTAGGGACTTGGTTGTTTCATACCACACATGTACCAATGTTTCTACTTGGCATAGTTGTAGCACAATATGAAACTATTATAAACTAATTGATATATGACAATAAAAACCTATTTATTATTTGCCTCTAGGGCATATTTCCTTCAGAAACCACAATAACAACCCCGGCAACTCCAACAACTTCAACCGTGCACCACTCAAGTCCAACAACAATACTGCCCCAAGGAGTGGAAGCAATGATGTGCCTGTTGCAGCCAAAGACAAGTCCTAGATGACTTGCTTTGAATGTGGAGTCAAGGGTCACTACTCCAATGAGTGTCCCAAGAAGCTTACAGCGACCACCAATGTGAATGCCCCAGCTCAGCAACATTCTTGCCAATACATTATCCTCATTCTGTTCCGGATTGTAATCCCTAATGAAAAAAATAGTGTCATGTTCAGCCTAGAAGGAGATTTGCCCCAGGGAATTCGCTCAACCGCAACGGTCGGCTGTTCCACATGAATGTTGAAGAAGCCTAGGAAGCGCCAGATGTCATGCTGGGTATGTTTTTTGTTAAGTCGGTATTAGCAAGAGTGTTATTTGATTCTGGAGCATCGCACTCGTTTGTTACAGAAGAATTTCCATGCACTAGTAAGATTCAACCAACAAAATTGAAGCATGTTATGATAGTTCAAATTTCTAGTTCAACCACCAAAGCTAGAAAAATTTGCAAGGCTCTACCTATCAGAATCCATGGGATAGATTTTTATGCCAATCTAATAGTACTTGGAACCAAAGGTTTAGAAGTAGTACTAGGAATGGATTGGATGTTGAAACATAAAGTATTGATCGACTGTGCCAAGAAAGTCATAACCATGACCAATAGCTCTGGAGTATCACTAGAGCATGTATCTGAGACCTTGCCCCATCAATTCAAATGCAACAAGAGTCTAGCCCAACCAACCATAGACCAAGTCAGAGTAGTCTATGAATACCCCGATGTATTCCCAGATGAATTGCCCGGTATGCCTCCGGATCGGGATATCAAGTTCATCATTGAACTAATTCCTAGAACTGGACCCATCGCTCAGAGACCCTATAGTATGAACCCCTCTGAATTAGTGGAGCCGAAGAAGCATCCTGATGCTATGCTGGCAAAAGGTTTGATTCAACCAAGCGCATCACCATGGAGATCGCCTATTCTGTTTGTGGATAAGAAAGATGGAGGTAACCGTTTATGTACGGATTATCGGAAGCTGAATGATGTCACCATCAAGAACAAGTACCCACTGCCAAAGGTAGAGGATATGTTTGATCAGTTGACTGGTGCCATAGTGTTTTCTAAGATTGATCTTCGAACTGGTTATCACCAACTCAAGATTCGTGCAATGGATATTCCAAAGACCGCCTTTACCACCAGATATGGATTGTATGAGTATAAAGTCGTGTCTTTTGGATTAACCAATGCCCCCACTTATTTCATGAATCTCATGAATAAGATTTTTATGAATTTCCTGGATAAGTTTGTCGTTGTTTTTATCGACGATATTATGATCTATTCCAAGTCAGAAGAAGACCATGAGCTACACCTGAGAACCATTCTTAAAACACTTAGAGAACATCATTTGTATGCCCAGTTTAGCAAATGTGAATTCTGGTTGAAGGAAGTAGGATTCCTAGGACATATTGTGTTGGCAGGAGGAGTCGATGTCGATCCTGCCAAGATCAAAGATGTTGAAGCATGGAAAGCCCCAACCACTCAAACCCAAGTCCGTGCATTTCTCGGATTAGCGGGATACTACCGCAAGTTCGTTGAGGGATATTCAAGCATCGCAAGACCAATGACCCAATTGTTGAAGAAAGATAAGAAGTTTGAATGGATGAACAAATGTGAAGCGATTTTTCAAGAACTCAAGAAGAGATTGATTTCAGCCCCAATCTTGATTATGCCGGATATCAAGAAGCCTTTTGATGTGTACTGTGATGCATCCAAGATTGGTCTCAGATGTGTGTTGATGCAAGAAGGCAAAGTCATAGCATATTGATACGTTGCTAATGTATCCATAATTTTTGATGTTCCATGCTTGCTTTTATCTACTTTCTTATGTTTTCTCCACACTTTGGAGTACTTTTCATATGATTTCTTGGACTAACCTATTAAAAAGAGCCACAGTGCCAGCTATCTGTTTTCTGCTGTTTTTAGTTCCAGGAAAGTCAGAAAATGAATATTCTCGGAATTGGACAGGACAAAAGCCAAAGTCGGTTTTTCACCGAGGGACACCTAGAGCCAGAATACGAGACGGAGAGGGACTGGGGCCCGGCCACACCAGCTGGCCACGCGGCCAGGCTTGGCCCGCGCCAGGGGGTGGTCTGGCTGCCCCAGGCACCCCCTCGGCCTCGCCTTCCGCCTACAAGTTGCCTCCGATACAGAAACCCTAAGGACCCGATCAAAATTCCACGAAAGAGTCTGTAGCCACCGTCGTCGATCTAAAGCTCTTCCCGGCACCCTGCCGGAGAGGGAAATTCACCCTGGAGGCCTTCTTCATCATCATGCAAGCCTCCGGTGTGATGCGTGAGTAGTTCATCTCGAGACTACAGGTTCATGTAGTAGCTAGATGGCTGGTTCTCCTCCTTTGTGCTATCATGTTTAGATCTTGTGAGCTCCGTTCATGATCAAGATCATCTATTTGTAATTCTACATGTTGTGTTTGCGGGGATCCGATGGATATTGAGATGCTATTTCAGATTGATTATTGATTCTATCATGTCTTTGTTATTTGGGATCTTGCATGCTTTCCGTTGTTAGTAGCTATCTTGGCCAAGTATATGCTAACAACTCCAAGAGTTAGTATTTATGCTCGATAGTGGGTTCATGCCTCTAGTAATCTGGGGAAGTGACAAAAATCTCTAAGGTACTAGATATGCTGTTGCTACTAGGGATAAAACAATAATCCTTTGTTCATAGAACAATCGTATTGTTTACTTTACACGCAATTCGTAATACAATTATCTGTTGCTTGTAACTTAATATTGGAGGGGGTTCGGATGATAACCTGAAGGTGGATTATTAGTCATAGATGCAGTTGGATGGCGGTCTATGTATAATGTTGTAATGCCTAATCAAATCACAAAGGAGTTAGGATCAGTAGTATATGCTTGTATGCTTTCTCGATGTTTGTCAATTGCCTCGCTGTAATTTGTTCACCCAACATGTTATCTATCTTAAGGAGAGCCACCACTAGTGAACTATGGACCCCGGTCCTTCCTTTTACTATCAATCTATAATCAACTGTTTACTGCTTTGTGTTTACTTTCTGCAAACTATTACTTTCTTCTACTCAATACATTTAATCCTTTGTTTTTAGCAAAACTAGTGAGATTGACAACCTCATCGCAAGTTGGGGACAGAGTTCTATGGTTGTGTTGTGCAGGTCTCCACGTTGCTACTGGCACCGGTAGTCCGCCCTGCCAAAGTTCAGCTAGCTACACCTTTAGGGTGTTTCCTTGCTCCTACTGGATTGATAACATTGGTTTCATAACTGAGGGAAAACTTGCTGCTGTGCTCATCATACCTTCCTCTTGGGGTTCCCCAATGAGCTCGATATATTTTGGGCCATCAAGCTATTTTTCTGGCGCCGTTGCCGGGGAGTCAAGGACATCTTCACAAGGGGAGTCCCTCATAACCAATCTCTTTTCTTTGTTATTTTTGTTTTGCTTAGTTTACTTTTGTTTTGTTTGCTTGTTTCTTTATAAAAAACACAAAAAAATAGTTTTACAAGTTTGCTTTCTTTATTAAAACACAAAAAAATGACTACTCTTGAAAATACTAAGTTGTGTGACTTCACTAGCACCAACAACAATGATTTTATGAGCACACCTATTGCTCCACCTGTTCTTGAAGCTACTTTCTTTGAAATAAAACCTGCTTTACTCAATCTTGTTATGAGAGAACAATTTTCTGGTATTGGTAATGAAGATGCTGCTGCTTATCTAAATAACTTTGTTGAATTTTGTGAGATGCAAAAGCATAGGGATATAGATGGAGATATCATTAAGCTTAATTTGTTTCCTTTCTCTTTAAGAGGAAAAGCTAAAGAATGGCTGAATTCCTTAACTAGGAATAGTATTGATTCTTGGACTAAATGCAAAGATGCTTTTATTGGAAAATATTATCCTCCTGCTAAGATTATATCTTTGAGAAGTGAAATAATGAAGTTTAAAAAATCTGGTAATGAACATGTTGCTCAAGCTTGGGAAAGAATGAAATCTTTGGTAAAGAATTGTCCCACTCATGGACTGACTGCTTGGATGATTATCCAAACCTTTTATGCAAGATTGAACTATTGTTCAAGAAATCTGTTGGATTCTGCTGCTGGAGGTACCTTTATGACCATTACTTTTGGTGCTGCAACAAAGCTTCTGGATAATATGATGGTTAACTATTCTGAATGGCATACTGAAAGAGCTCCACAAGGTAAGAAGATAAATTCTGTTGAAGAAACCTCCTCCTTGAGTGATAAACTTGATATTATTATGTCTATGCTTGTTAATGGGAAGGCTCATGTTGATCCCAGTCATGTTCCCTTAGCCTCTTTGCTTGCTCAAGAAGAGCATGTTGATGTGAACTTTATAAGAAATAACAATTTTAGCAACAATGCCTACAGGAATAATTTTGGTAATAACAATTATAAGCCATATCCTCCCAACAATGGTAATGCTTATGGAAATTCCTACAACAATAATAGGAGTGCTTCCTCTGAACTTGAAGTTATGCTTAAAGACTTTATTAGTAAACAAACTTCTTTCATTAAACTATTGAGGAAAAACTCTCTAATGCTGAAAGAAATATAGCATCTTTGGCTGAAGCTCAATCTTCTTTGAATAAAATGTTTGCTAAACCAGAAACTATTGAGAATCCCTTTGCAGCTACTAATGCCATACAAGTAAGAATTGATGAAAATATTATACTATTAGCTGAATTGCATGCTAAGTGGGAAAGAGAAGATGAAATTGCTAGAAACATTAGTGTTTCTACTATCACTACCACCAGTGTTGAGGCTAGTAATAGCTCTACTACTTTAGATGATAATTATGATTTTGATCTTGAGGGTTGCAATATCTCTGAAGTTATTAAGTTCCTACAAAAGCTTGCTAAAAGTCCTAATGCTAGTGCTATGAATATGGCCTTTACAAAACACATTACTGATGATCTCATAAAGATTAAAGAAGAAAAGATGAAACATAAGGCTTCTATTCCTATAAAACAAGAAGATGGTTGGGAACCCATCATTAATATGAAAGTGAATGATTTTGATTTCAAAGCTTTATGTGATCTTGATAGTAGTGTTTCTATTATGCCTAGAAGGATTTATGATATGCTTGATTTGCCACCACTTGAAGATTGTTATTTGAATGTCCCACTTGATGATAATGCTAAAAAGAAACTCATGGGGAGTATTAATGATGTTCTTATTATAGTTAACAATGACTATGTCCCTGTTGATTTCTATGTTTTGGATGTTGAATGCAATGCTTCTTGTCCTATTACTTTGGGAAGACCTTTTCTTAGAACTGTTGGTGCCATTATTGATATGAAAGAAGGCACCATTAAATATCAAATCCCACTCAAGAAAGGTATAGAACACTTCCCTAAGAAGAGAGAGAAGATTTCTTTTGTCTCTCCTATGAAAACAAAATTTGCTCTTAATGCTTCTTCATTTGAGAACACTTGATCCTTTTTCTTGCTTCTTATGCCTAACTTAAAGGCGTTAAAGAAAAGTACTTATTGGGAGATAACCCAAAAGTTTTAGATGAGTCTTGGAAGTTATTACCTCTGTAATAACCGCTCCTTATCCTTTTTATTTGCTTTTTGTGCCAAGAGTAACCTCTAATGAGAGAGAAGTAATGATTGGGAAAGTTGCTATCCCGAAACAGATTTCTATGCTTTACCATAAAAATTTGTGTAAAATCTCTGTACGTCCTTTTGAGGTGTGAATTTTTTTGATTCTGCCCCAGGTTGTTATCTAACTTTCGTTAGTCCAACACCTTTCGATTTGAGCAACAGAAGGTCTTCGAAAAAATTCATGTTTACCTGCTGGTCTGTTATGACAGATTTCTGCCATTTTCTGCTTTTGCTTCTTGTTGGTTCCTTTTTAAGTTCTTTTGGGGAATTGAGCTTTTCAAGGGAAGTGCTACAGTATCTTGTGTTTTAATGGAAGTTTTATTGGTGTTAGAACTGAACCTAAATACCTATTATCTTGAGTGCACTAATATCGCTAATAAAGATTGTGTGAAGTTTTGTATGAAGGAAAAAAATTAGGTGTATGTAAGGATGAGTAATGAGATGAAGGATGGACTAAAGCTCAAGATTGGGAATGCCACGCGTGTCACCCCAAGAAATATCCAAGAAGTACAAGCGTCAAAGCTTGGGTATGCCCAAGGCATCCCCCTCTTCATCAATAAAAATCCTAGATTTCTTCCAAACATTTCATTTTTTGTTGTTTCATGCACATATGTGTTATTCTTGGAGCGTCTTTTTTTTCGTTTTGGTTTTTTGTTTGCTTGGTTTTCTTAGTTTGCTGAATAAATTGGTTGGACCCCCTCTTTCATGCATTGTTTTTCAAATAGTTTGGTTTGGATTGGAAAAAGAGTAGGAAAGTTCATGCTTAAGTGGTAAAGAGAGCCTATTTTTGACTGTGGCCTATGCTTTGTCATGCCATGCTTGATATTGTTTTGGCTTTATGCTTAGTATTCTTTGTTGTAGCATGACTTGTTATAAACAATTTAGATTGCTTAATGTGCCTTGGAAGGATTATGTGTTGTTTTAGCATATTAAAGCATAGTATTGTGGTATTCTGCTTTGATGCTTTATTTGGGTTGACTTGGCAGATGCTCACACCATGTTATGACTATCCCAAGTCACCATAGCCTTGATGATCCTTTAGTTTTCAACTTGTAGTATCACTTTATGCTTTGATTAATTATGTTTTGTCTCTCTGCATGATTATGGCCATTATTGCTCTCTTAGTTTGTCGCTCCCACTCTTTTGCTAGCCTCCGTAACCAAGTATGAGTTTCACTCATGCATCCAATTCCTTAAACCAAGTTATTCCAAAGAGTCCACCATACCTACCTACTAGCATATGCTATTCCAAGTATATTCATGTTTTTGGCTACCTTCCGAATTAAACTTGTTATGAGAAAACTAGTGATTAAAGCTCTCACGAACTTGATGGTACACTTTACTTTTCTTGCCCTTAATAAATTTAAACCATTGTTTTGTCTATGTTGTATATGCTTGCACTTATTTGTTGGGGATTAGCAGAACCATGTTGTTATGGGGAACGCTTTCAACATTGCACTTGTACTTTGTACCTAGTTGATATCATGCTCTTTTGTCAATGGATGTCGTCGGTGTGAAATGAAAGGGGAGCTTGTAAGTCCATGGAGTTATGTATATGTGTTAGAGAAATGCCTGGGCCGCTTGTAACACCCTCGAATCGGCCCTATGCAAATTTTAGCGCTTCCCGCCAAACCCGCATAGAAACGATTCAAGGACGCCCACAAGGCACTTGCGTGCGGATGGAGAACGAAGTAATACCATTACACATTAGTCCACGATGGAACCCACAGAACATATATATACAACAACGACTCCATGAGTCAAGAATACAGATATACTATACAAAGATCCAAATCACCTTGAAAACGATACAACATCCGAGTACAGATAAGATGCAAATGGGGCTAAGAGCCCTGAAGAATAACCAATGGCGTCCATAACCCTGCCCAGGCCAAGCCGGAAGGGTAACCCTGCTAACGACGTCGATCTCAAACCTACTAAAACAAAAGGGGTGCCGACAAAGGGCAAAGGAAAAAGAGGAGCGTCAGTACTGAGGCCAGTACACGGCGAGGCTAGAATTCGGCGGTCCTCGCCTACATAGGTATGGTGGAATGAAGCGGCAGCGCAGTGATACATCCATTTTGCATCACTATTCTATGTCTTAATTCACTATTATTCATTCATATATTTCGTATTGAGAGGTGATACTTATGTTATTTCATCTATTTTTGCATGGTTGATGACTTTTGGAGCATGGACCGCTGCAGTCAGGATTCTGATGGAAAAGGTGCTGTTTGGAGGCAAAATTCGCGAAGAT
This sequence comes from Avena insularis, assembly GCA_023614405.1. Taxonomy (NCBI): domain Eukaryota; kingdom Viridiplantae; phylum Streptophyta; class Magnoliopsida; order Poales; family Poaceae; genus Avena; species Avena insularis. The sequence continues at coordinate 215,695,470 of CM042688.1, read as the reverse complement.
CCGGGAAAATATACGGAAAATCCTATTTTTCCAGAAGACTCAGGATGCCGGAAGATGGAGTGGAGGTGGGCCACAGGGGGCCCACACCACCACATGGCGCGGGCAGGCCTAGGCCGCGCTAGGGAGTGGTGTGGTCGCCCTGGACCACTCCAGCCTCTCCCCTCTGGCGTATATCATCCCCACGAAACCCTAAGACTCGGGGAGCGACCACAGAAAGATTCCGCCGCCTCTGCGGGACGAAAAACACCGAGATAGAAAGATCTCTCCGGCAGATAGATTTCTACCGGGGGAATTCCTTCCCGAAGAGGGGAGATCGTCGCTATCAACACCACCATCAAGCTGGACTTCATCGGGATCATCACCATCATCACCATCAGCACCCTCATCACCATCTCCATATTGCTGTAACAATTGCGTTGAATCTTGCATAGTTCATAGGGGAAACTTTCCCGGTGTTGATTACTCTTTATAGTTGATGCTATTGAGTGAACCATTGAATTATTGTTTATGTTCAGATTGTTATACATCATTATTCCATCTCTGATCATGATCCATATGATGTCTTGTGAGTAGTTTGTTTTGTTCTTGAGGACATGGGAGAAGTCTTGTTGTTAGTAGTGGAGTTGCGTTGAGAAAGATTCAATAGATTGTTATTTAAGTTGTGGTGTACTTCTTCTAGTGGTGTCATGTGAACATCGACTGCATGACACTTCACCTATATGGGACTAGGGGAATGCATTGTGTATTTGGCTACTACTCGTAGGGGTTGCCAGAGTGACAGAAACCTGACCCCCCGTTAGGAAACCATTGCACAAGGGACGTAAGGTTCTTAGAGTTTAAAGTTGTGGTTAGGTTTCTACCTTGATTACTTTCTTGTACTTACGGATGTTTGCAAGGCGGTTTAATCACAAGTATGTATTTAGTCTTGGATGGGGCGGTACATTAGCACAGGTTCACCCACACAACACTTAGCAAGCTAGAGAAGATTAATCGACTATCTGAGCTTAAAGCACTTGAGTCTTCCCATGTGTCCTCGAGAACGTTTGGTCATCTATAGAAATACAACCGCTTGTCCTTTGCTGCATAAAGGATTGGGCCACTTGCTGCATTCATTCTTACTGTCTTTTGTTTACTGCATTTTGTTTACTTGCTTTATCGAAAACCCCTAAAAATCCGTTTGCTAAGTATTTGCAGAGAATTCCTGATCCATACCACTAGCCAGCACCTTCTGCTCCTCGTTGGGTTCGACACTCTTACTTATCGAAAATACTGCGATACACCCCTATACTTGTGGGTCATCAAGACGATTTTCTGGCGCCGTTGCCGAGGAGTGAAGCGCTATTGGAGAGTGGAACTGGTAAAGGAAACTTCTATTGTGAGTATTGTTTACTTCTGCTAGTTGCTTTATTTTCATTATGGATAATTCGCTAAGTTTCTTATTTGGTAATGCTACTACCACTGCTAAGGTAGTAGATAAGCCAACACCTGCTGAGAAAGATGTTTTCAAAATACCTACAAGAATTATTGATCGTGTTATGGATAACTACTATGTTGGGGATGGAACTGTCCATCCCGGTGATCATTTACTCTTTATACACGAATTATGCGGGTTGTTCAAGTGTGTAGGTATTACTACATATCAAGTTAAGAAGAAGTTATTCTCATTATCACTAAAAGGAAGAGCTGAGGAATGGTATAAGCTGCTGAAGAATGGTCAAGCTCTAGAATGGGAGGAAATAGTACCTCTCTTTTATTCATAGTTTTATCCTCCTAGTGAGATTCATAAAGATCGGAATCAAATATACAACTTTTGGCATCTTGATGGAGAGAGTACAGCTCAAGCTTGGGGGAGATTGAAGTTACTAATGCTCAAATGTCCCATTCATGAGCTCCCCAACAATATTATTATCAACAACCTTTATGCAAGGCTCCCTCTACATGACAAGGATTTATTGGATGCTTCTTGTGCTGGGTCATTCACTCGCATGGAAGAAGAAGCTAAATGGGATCTTCTGGACCGTATTCAGGACAATGCTGAAGCTTGGGAGAATGACAAAGGTAGAAAGTCAAGTATAAATTATGATTATGACTGCATTGAATCTTTTATGGGAACTGATGACTTTCAAAATATTAAAAATGCTTATGGTCTAGACTCTCAAGCTATTTCTTCTTATTTTAAGGCTTTTGCTTCCTATATTGAAGTGCCTAAAAAGAAGTGGAATAAGTATCATGAACCTTATAAAGATATTGCTAAGAGTGTTCCTGCAAGAAATACTGAAGTTTATACTGCTAATCATGTTTTACCTGAACCTTATATTGAGAAAATGCCTTTTCCAGTTAAGGTAAAGGAACATTCTATGATAGCTAGTATGGTTAATGAAAGTACTAGTAAAGCAGTTGAACCTGATAAACAAATGGTTGATGAACCTATAGTAGCAAATGTGAAAGACTTTGTCACTAAGTATGAAAAAGAGGGACACACTATCCTTTGTAAGGATACCTCTAATATTGTTTCGCAAAGTAGTGTTATGAGAGCTAGTATCCCTGTGTTTTCTGTTAGAATAAGTGATCATTGCTATGATAGTCCTTGTGATAGCTATATTGTTAAGTTTATGCATGATACTGAAAGATATTATGAGAGAGAGAAAAGTGTTCTTATGCATCTCAATAATATCAAGTTTCCCCGTTTTATGTTGAAAGTTTTTATGTTGCACTTCTTTTGCCTTCTTATGCAAGTTGCCTTTGGTTTCAATAACTTGTTTGTTTACAAAATCCCTTTGCATAGGAAGTGGGTCAGACTTAAGTGTGTGTGTTTTTGCTTCTTAATGCTCTCTTTCACTTCAATTCATATCCCTATGAGAGCTTCCTCAAAATTATCATTCCCATCTTAATGGCTATAAAGTAAGAGCTTTATGGGAGACAGCCCAATTTGTTTTTGCTTTCAGTTTGTTTTTGTTTCTTTGAGTCTTGGAAGTTATTACTTCAGTAATAACCGCTCCTTATCTGTTTTGTTTGGTTTTTGTGTCAAGATCAACCTCTAATGAGAGAGAAGTAAGATTTGGGGAAGTTGCTGTCCTGAAACAGATTTTTGTGCTTCACCGTAAAAATTCGTGAGAGATCTCTGTATGTCGGATTGAGCTGTACTTGTTTGTGCTTCTGCCCCAGGTTGTTATTTAAGTTTTGTTAGTTTTGCACTTTTTGATTTGAGAAACAGAAGATTTTCGAAAAAATTGATCTTTACCTGCTAGTCTGTTTTGACAGATTTAGCCAATCTTGCATTTGCTTCTTTATTCGATTTCCTTTTTGAATTCTTTTTGGGTTTTCGGAAGGAGTTGCTACAGTAGCTTTTGTTTTGATGGTTTTCAGTTGAAGTTGGACTCAAAAGGTTTTATCACTTCACTTATACTAATGTTGCTAATGAGAGCTGTGTGAAGTTTTGCGTGAAAGAAATTTCCAGGAAGAGGAGACAATGGTGTAATAAGAAAGAGAAGGGTTTTATGACTCAAGTAATAAGTATATGAAGATGAAGATATCGATGATATTCAAGAGATGACCCCAAAAGAATCTACTAGATACCAAATTCAGAGACCTGTAGAGTCCGTGTTCAAATAGGTAACAGTTCTGGTTAGAAAAGATCCGTGAAAGTACAATCCAACTAATATTTTTGCAGCTTTTAGTCAATAAAGAAAGTTTCGAAGCGAAAAAGGGAAAAAACTAGAGCCGGGGTGGCCCACACCACCCCATGGAGTGGGCCCACCCCTGGCCACGCCACCAGGTGGTGAGGCCACCCAGGACTCCGTCTCCGGCCCGTTTTCTCCTAGTACCTTCCTTTTGATATGAAACTTCATAATATATAACCCCCCGGATCTTCTCAGGTTCGTATATTGTGTTTTCATCGTGTTTTTGTTTCGATCTGTTTCTGTCAGGACATACTCTTTGAGATGAGGGAAGCCTCCTCATCACCGTTCAGATCCCTGGTCACTTCCTCCTTGCACCAAGAATCCTTTCCATACCCTTATCCATGAGCATGAATACCAGAATATGCCCAAAGGGAAGTTACCCTCCAATTAGGATTTGCCTTGTTCTAGCCATGCAGGAAAAGAAGAATTCAAGGAGGAAGAGTGGGGAAAGAATAGAAAGAGCTGGAATTCTCAATCCGACATGATCATGAGCCGCATTGAGCAAAACTCACAGCTTATTCGTAATCTCACCTTCGAGATTGAGGACTTTGGGAAACTGATCAAGGAGCTCATCAAGAGGACACCACCACCACCCAAGGAGTAATTCATCATCAGGTTTGGCATCCCCTTGGTTTGTTCCAAGCTTGGGGGAATGCCGCGGTATCATATCACTATCTTCTATCTTTTTAACTTATTAGTAGAGTCATATCATGAATAGAGGAGTTATTTTGTAGTATGGTTTGCATTATGGAAGTGTCCCCTCTCTCGTTAGATATGTATCCCTTGGTGTGAGTTTCCGTTATGGAATATTAATGAGAAGTTCTATCATTCACTCTTTTGCATAGCTTATATTAGTTTTCAATTCGTGGTTAGATGATTGATCTTGTTGTTAGTATTGGTAGAACTTTGGGATCATTGAGTTAATTTAGTTGGTTTTGGCAAACCTGGCTCGGTCAATAGCAACACTATTTTTGAGAGTTGAATGAAAAAGATAGAAGTACTCTAGAGAAAAATAATTTCATCATCTTTCTTTCTTGATTTGCTCATAAGTCTAGTATTCTCTAGTTAAGATCTTTTGTGCTTCCAAGGAAGATTGCATGTTTGTCTTTATCACTTGTATGCTTGTTTGTTTCCTTCAAATCTTATACTTGCTACCCAGCCTTGCTAGCCAAAAACCTGTACAGAGAGGATTTCTTCTCGTGCATCCACCTCCTTTAAACCAAAATCTTTGCCATTTGTGTCCACCATACCTACCTAGTAGCATTATTGCTATTCCAAGTAAATTCCTGTTTTTTCTACCTCCCAAATTAAACTTGTTATGTGAAAATTAGTGATTAAAGCTCTCACTAACTTGATGGCACACTTTACTTTCTTGCATTTAATAAACTTGAACCATTGGGTCCTTCTTTGTTGCGTATATGCTTGCGCTTTATGAGTTGAAGTTAGCCAAACCATGTATCATGGGGACCGCTTTAAAAACTTCATTCGGTACTTTGTACCTAGTTGATATCATGTCCTTTTGCTTATGGATCCCGGTGGTGTGAAATAAAAGTGGAACTTGTAAGATCATGGAGTTTATATGTGTGTTATAGAAATGCCTAGGCTGGTAGCCTAAGCCATGCCTAATAATGGTGAGAACTTGCAGCATAACTATAGTGAGCATTCTATGAAGCATCCTCAATAAAAACCTATGCAAATAGCAAATAAAAAGATCGCTGAGATGCTCACTGTCTGCTTGCCTTGTCATTTTGATTATGGGATAGCTCCTGTGTCATGTGCAAGGGGTACCCGTTGGGTTCTCAATGATACGCATGTATTTACAATGACAAGAGCTTGCTCGTGACTGAAGTTGAGTAGCATGAGGATCGGTACTCATAAGTAAGGGGCATGAGATTTCAACTTATAACTTGTCAAGCATATCCTCTTAGTTGTGTCACTTTAACCTTAATCACCTAAAGATGCCTATGATAGGGGCAATGAGAGCTGAAAGCTAGTAAGTATCATAATTTTTGGGAGCTCTTTATGAGACTTGCAATCCCTGCTTCCCTCTGCGAAGGGCCTTTCTTTTACTTTGTAGTTGAGTCAGTAAACCTACTCCCCTATATCTCAGCAAGTATTTTGAGTTGATGTGTTTTCATTCATTCATATGATGATTTATTCATTCATGTTTCTTATGTTCCTTGCTTTGCACATTGCTCTTATCTTGATGTTTACTACTTTGAAAGCTATCATTGAAAAACCAGCTATCTGTCAACTCTAGCAAATTATCAACTATTCTTCGACCAAGAGCTAAGTTTGACATTACCAATTATGATTCACTTTATGTATCTTTATTGTGTTTCCTTTAATCATTGCAAGTTGAGTTGTATAATAGTGAGTTGTCTTCTATTATGATCCATGTCTTTGATGAATGTGATGCTTCTTGTCCGTATTCTTTTATCGAATCTTCACTCCATAAACTTGAGGTCATGTTTATTAAGCTCAGTTTCGCTTGGGGACAAGCGAAGTCTAAGCTTGGGGGGAGTTGATACGTCCATTTTACATCACTATTCTATGTCTTAATTCACAATTATTCATTGATATATTTCGTATTGAGAGGTGATACTTATGTTATTTCATCTATTTTTGCATGGTTGATGACTTTTGGAGCATGGACTGCTGCAGTCAGGATTCTGATGGAAAAGGTGCTGTTTGGAGGCAAAATTCGCGAAGATCAGAAAATCCGGGAAAATATATTGAAAATCCTATTTTTCCAGAAGACTCAGGATGCCAGAAGGTGGAGTGGAGGTGGGCCACAGGGGCCCACACCACCCCATGGCGCGGGCAGGCCTAGGCCGCGCCAGGGAGTGGTGTGGCCGCCCTGGCCCACTCCAGCCTCTCCCCTCTGGCGTATATCATCCCCACGAAACCCTAAGACTCGGGGAGCAACCAGAGAAATATTCTGCCACCTCTGCGGGGCGGAAAACACCGAGAGAGAAAGATCTCTCCGGCAGACAGATTTCTGCTGGGGGAATTCCTTCCCGTAGAGGGGAGATCATCACCATCAACACCACCATCAAGCTGGACTTCATCGGGATCATCATCATCATCACCACCATCATCACCATCAGCACACTCATCACCATATCCATATTGCTGTAACAATTGCGTTGAATCTTGCATAGTTCATAGGGAAAACTTTCCCGGTGTTGATTACTCTTTGTAGTTGATGCTATTGAGTGAACCATTGAATTATTGTTTATGTTCAGATTGTTATACATCATTATTCCATCTCTGATCATGATCCATATGATGTCTTGTGAGTAGTTTGTTTTGTTCTTGAGGACATGGGAGAAGTCTTGTTGTTAGTAGTGGAGTTGCGTTGACAAAGATTCAATAGATTGTTATTTAAGTTGTGGTGTACTTCTTCTAGTGGTGTCATGTGAACGTTGACTACATGATACTTCACCTATATGGGCCTAGGGGAATGCATTGTGTATTTGGCTACTAATCGTAGGGGTTGCCGGAGTGACAGAAATCTGAACCCCCGTTAGGAAACCATTGCACAAGGGACGTAAGGGTCTTAGAGTTTAAAGTTGTGGTTAGGTTTCTACCTTAATTACTTCCTTGTACTTACGGATGTTTGCAAGGGGGTTTAATCACAAGTATGTATTTAGTCTTGGATGGGGCGGTACATTAGCACAGGTTCACCCACACAACACATAGTAAGATAGAGAAGATTAATCGACTATACGAAGCGAAAGCCCTTGACTGTCTTCCCATGTTTCCTCGAGAACGTTTGGTCATCTATAGAAATACAACCGACTTGTCCTTTGTTGCATAAAGGATTGGGCCACTTGCTGCATTCATTCTTATTGTCTTTTGTTTACTCGTACTTTGTTTACTTGCTTTATAAAAAACCCCTAAAAATCCGTTTGCTAAGTATTTGCAGAGAATTCCTGATCCATACCACTAGCCAGCACCTTTTGCTCCTCGTTGGGTTCGACACTCTTACTTATCGAAAATACTGCGATACACCCCCTATACTTGTGGGTCATCAAGACAATTTTCTGGCGCCGTTGCCGGGGAGTGAAGCGCTATTGGAGAGTGGAACTGGTAAAGGAAATTTCTATTGTGAGTATAGTTTACTTGTGCTAGTTGCTTTATTTTCGTTATGGATAATTCTTGAGTTTCTTATTTGGTAATGCTACTACCACTGCTAAGGTAGTAGATAAGCCACCACCTGCTGAGAAAGATGTTTTCAAAATACCTACAAGAATTATTGATCGTGTTATGGATAACTACTATGTTGGGGATGGAACTGTCCATCCCGGTGATCATTTACTCTTTATACACGAATTATGCGGGTTGTTCAAGTGTGCAGGTATGACTACATATCAAGTTAAGAAGAAGTTATTCTCATTATCGCTGAAAGGAAGAGCTGAGGAATGGTATAAGCTGCTGAAGAATGGTCAAGCTGTGGAATGGGAGGAAATAGTGCCTCTCTTTTATTCAAAGTTTTATCCTCCTAGTGAGATTCATAAAGATTGGAATCAAATATACAACTTTTGGCCTCTTGATGGAGAGAGTACAGCTCAAGCTTGGGGGAGATTGAAGTTACTAATGCTCAAATGTCCCATTCATGAGCTCCCCAACAATATTATTATCAACAACCTTTATGCAAGGCTCCCTCTACATGACAAGGATTTATTGGATGCTTCTTGTGCTGGGTCATTCACTCGCATGGAAGAAGAAGCTAAATGGGATCTTCTGGACCGTATTCAGGACAATGCTGAAGCTTGGGAGAATGACAAAGGTAGAAAGTCAAGTATAAATTATGATTATGACTGCATTGAATCTTTTATGGGAACTGATGACTTTCAAAATATTAAAAATGCTTATGGTCTAGACTCTCAAGCTATTTCTTCTTATTTTAAGGCTTTTGCTTCCTATATTGAAGTGACTAAAAAGAAATGGAATAAGTATCATGAACCTTATAAAGATATTGCTAAGAGTGTTCCTGCAAGAAATACTGAAGTTTATACTGCTAATCATGTTTTACCTGAATCTTATATTGAGAAAATGCCTTTTCCAGTTAAGGTAAAGGAACATTCTATGATAGCTAGTATGGTTAATGAAAGTACTAGTAAAGCTGTTGAACCTGATAAACAAATGGTTGATGAACCTATAGTAGGAAATGTGAAAGACTTTGTCACTAAGTATGAAAAAGAGGGACACACTATCCTTTGTAAGGATACCTCTAATATTGTTTCGCAAAGTAGTGTTATGGGAGCTAGTATCCCTGTGTTTTCTGTTAGAATAAGTGATCATTGCTATGATAGTCCTTGTGATAGCTATATTGTTAAGTTTATGCATGATACTGAAAGCTATTATGAGAGAGGGAAAAGTGTTCTTATGCATCTCAATAATATCAAGTTTCCCCGTTTTATGTTGAAAGTTTTTATGTTGCACTTCTTTTGACTTCTTATGCAAGTTGCCTTTGGTTTCAATAACTTGTTTGTTTACAAAATCCCTTTGCATAGGAAGTGGGTTAGACTTAAATGTGTGTGTTTTTGCTTCTTAATGCTCTCTTTCACTTCAATTCATATCCCTATGAGAGCTTCCTCAAAATTATCATGCCCATCTTAATGGCTATAAAGAAAGAGCTTTATGGGAGACAACCCAATTTGTTTTTGCTTTCAGTTTGTTTTTCTTTCTTTGAGTCTTGGTAGTTATAACTTCGGTAATAACCACTCCTTATCCGTTTTGTTTGGTTTTTGTGTCAAGTTCAACATCTAATGAGAGAGAAGTAAGATTTGGGGAAGTTGCTGTCCCGAAACAGATTTTTGTGCTTCACCGTAAAAAATCGTGAGAGATCTCTGTATGTCGGATTGAGCTGTAATTGTTTGTGCTTCTGCCCCAGGTTGTTATTTAACTTTCATTAGTTTTGCACTTTTTGATTTGAGCAACAGAAGATTTTCGAAAAAATGATCTTTACCTGCTGGTCTGTTTTGACAGATTTAGCCAATCTTGCATTTGCTTCTTTATTCGATTTCCTTTTTGAATTCTTTTTGTGTTTTTGGAAGGAGTTGCTACAGTAGCTTTTGTTTTGATGGTTTTCAGTTGAAGTTGGACTCAAAAGGTTTTATCACTTCACTTATACTAATGTTGCTAATGAGAACTGTGTGAAGTTTTGTGTGAAAGAAATTTCCAGGAAGAGGAAACAATGGTGTAATAAGAAAGAGAAGGGTTTTATGACTCAAGTAATAAGTATATGAAGATGAAGATATCGATGATATTTAAGAGATGACCCCAGAAGAATCTACTAGATACCAAATTCAGAGACCTGCAGAGTCCGTGTTCAAATAGGTAACAGTTCTGGTTAGAAAAGATCCGCAAAAGTACAATCCAACTATATTTTTGCAGTTTTCAGCCAATAAGGAAAGTTTCGAAGCAAAAAAGGGATAGAACTAGATCCGGGGTGGCCCACACCACCCCATGGCGCGGGCCCACCCCTGGCCACGCCACCCAGGACTCCGTCTCCGACCCATTTTCTCCAAGTACCTTCCTTTTGATATGAAACTTCGTAATATATAACCCCCCGGATCTTCCGAGGTTCGTATATTCTGTTTTCGTCGTGTTTTTGTTTCAATCTGTTTCTGTCAGGACATACTCTTTGAGAGCTTAGAAGCACAATGGTGTCCGCCAAGGATAAAGGTAAGGAGCCCATGGAGGAAGACCCCCAAGACCCCGGGATGGAGAAGGAGACCAAGAGTGAAGGTGAAGAGGAGCAAGGCCAACACCCGCACACCGACACTACCATTGCAAGCATTGGAGTGGTGGAAAATCCAGCCATTGGAGGGAAGCCTCCTCATCACCGTTTAGATCCCTGGTCACTTCCTCCACGCACCAAGAATCCTTTCCATACCCTTATCCATGAGCATCAATACCAGAATATGCCCAAAGGGAAATTACCCTCCAATTGGGATTTGCCTCGATCTAGACATGCAGGAAAAGAAGACTTCAAGGAGGAAGAGTCGGGAAAGAATAGCAAGAGCCGGAATTCTCAACCCGACATGATCATGAGCCGCATTGAGCAAAACTCGCAGCTTATTCGTAATCTCACCTTCGAGATTGAGGACTTTGGGAAACTGATCAAGGAGCTCATCAAGAGGACACCACCACCACCTAAGGAGTAATTCGTCATCAGGTTTGGCATCCCCTTGGTTTATTCCAAGCTTGGGGGAATGTCGCAGTATCATATCACTATCTTCTATCTTTTTACCTTATTAGTAGAGTCATATCATGAATAGAGGAGTTATTTTGTAGTATGGTTTGCATTATGGAAGTGTCCCCTCTCTCGTTAGATATGTATCCCTTGGTGTGAGTTTCCGTTATGGAATATTAATGAGAAGTTCTATCATTCACTCTTTTGCATATCTTATATTAGTTTTCAATTCGTGGTTATATGATTGATCTTGTTGTTAGTATTGGTAGCACTTTGGGATCATTGAGTTAATTTAGTTGGTTTTGGCAAACCTGGCTCGGTCAGTAGCAACACTATTTTTGAGATTTGAATGAAAAAGATAGAAGTACTGTAGAGAAAAATAATTTCATCATCTTTCTTTCTTGATTTGCTCATAAGTCTGGTATTCTCTAGTTAAGATCTTTTGTGCTTCCAAGGAAGATTGCATGTTTGTCTTTATCACTTGTATGTTTGTTTGTTTCCTTCAACTCTTATACTTGCTACCCAGCCTTGCTAGCCAAAAACCTGTACTGAGAGGATTTCTTCTCGTGCATCCACCTCCTTTAAACCAAAACCTTTGCCATTTGTGTCCACCATACCTACCTAGTAGCATTATTGCTATTCCAAGTAAATTCCTGTTTTGTCTACCTCCCAAATTAAACTTGTTATGTGAAAATTAGTGATTAAAGCTCTCAAGAACTTGATGGCACACTTTACTTTCTTGCATTTAATAAACTTGAACCATTGGGTGCTTCTTTGTTGCGTATATGCTTGCGCTTTATGAGTTGAAGTTAGACGAACCATGTATCATGGGGACCGCTTTCAACACTTCATTCGGTACTTTTACCTAGTTGATATCATGTTCTTTTGCTTATGGATCCCGGCGGTGTGAAATAAAAGTGGAACTTGTAAGATCATGGAGTTTCTTTGTGTGTTAGAGAAACGCCTGGGCCGCTAGCCTAAGCCATGCCTAATCATGGTGGAAACTTGCAGCATAACTATAGTGAGCATTCTATGAAGCATCCTCAATGAAAACCTATGCAAATAGCAAATAAAAAGATCACTGAGATGCTCACTGTCTGCTTGCCTTGTCATTTTGATTATGGGATAGCTCATGTGTCATGTGCAAGGGGTACCCCGTTGGCGGTTCTCAATGATACGCATGTATTTACAATGACAAGAGCTTGCTCGTGACTGAAGTTGAGTAGCATGAGGATCGGTACTCATAAGTAAGGGGCATGAGATTTCAACTTATAACTTGTCAAGCATATCCTCTTAGTTGTGTCACTTTAACCTTAATCACCTAAAGATGCCTATGATAGGGGCAATGAGAGCTGAAAGCTAGTAAGTATCATAATTTTTGGGAGCTCTTTATGAGACTTGCAATCCACCTTCCTCTGCAAAGGGCCTTTCTTTTACTTTGTAGTTGAGTCAGTAAACCTACTCCCCTCTATCTCAGCAAGTATTTTGAGTTGATGTGTTTTCATTCATTCATATGATGATTTATTCATTCATGTTTCTTATGTTCCTTGCTTTGCACATTGCTCTTATCTTGATGTTTACTACTTTGAAAGCTATCATTGAAAAACCAGCTATTTGTGAACTCCAGCAAATTATCAACTATTCTTCGACCAAGAGCTAAGTTTGCCATTACCAATTATGATTCACTTTATGTATCTTTATTGTGTTTCCTTTACTCATTGCAAGTTGAGTTGTATAATAGTGAGTTGTCTTCTATTATGATCCATGTATTTGATGAATGTGATGCTTCTTGTCCGTATTCTTTTATCGACTCTTCACTCCATAAACTTGAGGTCATGTTTATTGACCTCAGTTTCACTTGGGGACAAGCGAAGTCTAAGCTTGGGGGGAGTTGATACGTCCATTTTGCATCACTATTCTATGTCTTAATTCACTATTATTCATTGATATATTTCGTATTAAGAGGTGATACTTATGTTATTTCATCTATTTTTGCATGGTTGATGACTTTTGGAGCATGGACCGCTGCAGTCAGGATTCTGATGGAAAAGGTGCTGTTTGGAGGCAAAATTCGCGAAGATCAGAAAATCCGGGAAATTATACGGAAAATCCTATTTTTCCATCTCAGGATGCCAGAAGATGGAGTGTAGGTGGGCCACAGGGGCCCACACCACCCCATGGCGCGGGCAGGCCTAGGCCGCGCCAGGGAGTGGTGTGGCCGCCCTGGCCCACTCTAGCATCTCCCCTCTGGCGTATATCATCCCCACGAAACCCTAAGACTCGGGGAGCGACCACAGAAAGATTCTGCCGCCTCTGCGGGGCGAAAACACCGAGAGAGAAAGATCTCTATGGCAGACAGATTTCTGCTGGGGGAATTCCTTCCCGGAGAGGGGAGATCATCGCCATCAACACCACCATTAAGCTGGACTTCATCGGGATCATCATCATCATCACCATCATCACCATCAGCACCCTCATCACCATATCCATATTGCTGTAACAATTGCGTTGAATCTTGCATAGTTCATAGGGAAAACTTTCCCGGTGTTGATTACTCTTTGTAGTTGATGCTATTGAGTGAACCATTGAATTATTGTTTATGTTCAGATTGTTATACATCATTATTCCATCTCTGATCATGATCCATATGATGTCTTGTGAGTAGTTCGTTTTGTTCTTGAGGACATGGGAGAAGTCTTGTTGTTAGTAGTGGAGTTGCGTTGAGAAAGATTCAATAGATTGTTATTTAAGTTGTGGTGTACTTCTTCTAGTGGTGTCATGTGAACGTCGACTACATGACACTTCACCTATATGGGCCTAGGGGAATGCAATGTGTATTTGGCTACTAATCATAGGGGTTGCCGGAGTGACAGAAACATAAACCCCCGTTAGGTAACCATTGCACAAGGGACATAAGGGTCTTAGAGTTTAAAGCTGTGGTTAGGTTTCTACCTTAATTACTTTCTTGTACTTACAGATGTTTGCAAGGGGGTTTAATCACAAGTATGTATTTAGTCTTGGATGGGGCGGTACATTAGCACAGGTTCACCCCCACAACACTTAGCAAGCTAGAGAAGATTAATCGACTATACGAAGCGAAAGCACTTGACAGTCTTCCCATGTGTCCTCGAGAACGTTTGGTCATCTATAGAAATACAACCGGCTTGTCCTTTGCTGCATAAAGGATTGGGCCACTTGCTGCATTCATTCTTATTGTCTTTTGTTTACTCGTACTTTGTTTACTTGCTTTATCGAAAACCCCTAAAAATCCGTTTGCTAAGTATTTGCAGAGAATTCCTGATCCATACCACTAGCCAGCACCTTCTGCTCCTCGTTGGGTTCGACACTCTTACTTATCGAAAATACTGCGATACACCCCCTATACTTATGGGTCATCACGCAGCAGCACTAAACAACCTATAGAGACTCAGTACAACTGTCGGCTATTAGAGAGAGATAAGAAAGACCTATTCGGAACCACCTGATACTAACACCAATCATACCCATCCTGGCATTTCCCCCTCGAGACCAAACAAGGAAGTCAAACCGAGGAACTCACACAGTTGGCAGTTTTATTCATACCATTATAGTTCAAGCTCTTACTAATCAGATATAGATAGCATGAGTCATCTTGATAGCATAAGTAGTGGGCAGTTTTAATTAACCATTCAGTTGTAGTTGCAGTACTTACTAGTCAGATACAATTAGCATGTGACATCCCAAACCCAGCAGTTGTTGGCACTTTTATTTCATTCCATAGGAGTTGCGATACTTACTAGGCAGGTATAACATGACACGATACACCCCAGTTCCACCAGTTGTTGGCACTTTTATTATCCATTCCATTGTTGTGAACTTATTACTAGTCACATATTAAGTCAAATTTATAGCACTACTTTAGTTATGCTTGTCTATGATCGAGATACTGTGCTCCAAGTTGTCCATAACCGCGGACACGGCTTTCAGAAAGATTTACCCTGCAGGGGTGCACAAATAGCAACACACACACGATCATCCTCAGAAAAACCAAATCAAAACCCAACGAGGCTTTCATGACAAAGCAATCACAGGATTCATAAAATATTTCAGGGGGCCACCCCACTAAGCTACCCGCAACGAAGTTGGCCGGCTCCGGAATAGACCCAAGGTTTGTGACGACGACTGTAAATGACTGGGAACCCGAAAGTGTGACTAGGCTTGTCGATACCGCGAAAACGTGGCACGATCCAAAATAGTACAGGTGCTCCACGCACAATCTTAAATAAAGCAGTAAAGCATGGCATAAGTACAGGATAGTATTAAAGCCCCAAACTAGTTTGTGGCCCCAAGAAATAAGAAATGAATCAAGCTCTGGCTAAGGGGGATTCATAGAGTCTCCCGTATGTGGATAGTGCGAATAGTCAAGGAAAAGGTATCAAGTACTCGGGGCCTATGGGACACAAGTGGACATGAAAAACCAAATAGCATATATTGCCCACCGGTGCCTCTTTCATTAGTTATCCCAGCAATTTAATAGTTGTATTTAAAGTCATGATCATCTCCACCATTTATCATGTGCCAACTTGCCATCAACGGTGGAATGACAACGACGCGGAGCAACACATAAGCAAGCACCTACGACTCGCAAGGCCGACTATCTATCAAACAACAGGCAATAGGATGTGTCCATGGCAATATAGGGGCTACAAGGAGTATAAATGGTGCACAGAAACTAAAGCATCGCAACCCGGATAGTAATAGATCAACAGGAGGAAATAAAGACTATAAAAGCAAAATAGGTAGAAAGGGGAAGAATGCTCGCCTGGGAAACACTGTCGGAGATACATTAGCCGAAGAACTTGTCGATACTCGCATCCACTCAACGGCCTAATCCGCGAAGAAGCAAATCACTAAAAGAAACATCGGGTGCACTATTTAATACTACGACAAAAGATCGGGCGTGATGCATGAATGATGTATGACATGGCAAAGATGCGATGCGCCTAGGCAATATTAAGCGGAACCGGGGTCCCGACGATTAATTAGGTGGTTTAAGTTATTTAGCTACCCGCAATTTAAATGTTGTATTTAACAAGGCAAAGCATGACATCGGTTTGCTACACAAATTTAAATGGAGGCAATATAAGACTAGAATAGCCCACATATGCGCTCCATATTTAATTATTAGATGAGTCGACAAAATACCTCCCAAACACATGAATATGTATGCGAGTATGATAATTTATATGCAACAAGATATATGGCAATTTATAAAACAGGGATAGGTAGGGTTCACACATCTCAGGGTCGAAGATCTTGGTGCTCGAGGGTTCGGTCCCCGGGGTCTCGACCATCGGATCCATGACGAAGGTCGTGACGGTTCTAGGGAAACGGGGCCTTGGCTTTCCGTGAAGGCGACCGTGTTGAATATGCGACAACAACTCATGGTTTCTTGCGAGTATCTTCGGGTCACCAACTCCATGTAGTAGATCTCGTTGGCTCCATGTCTACCGGTGACGAACTTGATTTGTCCACCAGGAGATGTTGGCGACCACGACACTACATTGAATCGGTGCAGATCTTGTCAAGGTCCTCTAGGGTTTTGACCTAGCGACACCGAAAGCGTCCATCTTGTTCGTGGCTTCACGCCATCTTCATGTCTTCACGCCACCACCCAACAAGAACAATGCTACAGCACTCGGGCTTTGCAGCGACGGACACGGGGCCCGGGGACACGCAGGCGGCAGGGACAATCGAGCGGAGGACTCGCAGGTTGCTGGGACAACGAGATAGACGAGGTGCAGGGCCAACTCGATGACGCGCGGCCACGGGGCCTACTGGTGACGGGGGACAACGCCGGTGGGGGAGAGAGGCGGCTGCCGGCCAGAGAAGCAAAGGAGAGCATCATGGCCTTGGTGGCTTCACAGCGGAAACGGTGGATGCAGGGCCACGGAGGAGAGGGCGAGGACGACGAGATCCTGGCGGCGGAGAAAGGCGGCTCGTGGGGCTGACCGAGGCACATTCGACGACGGTCTATGGCGTGCTTGGTGGGGATCGAGGTCGGGGACACCGGGGTATGGGAGCGGCGAGGTGAGGCAAGAGGTGCAACGGCGGCCATCTGCGACGTGCGGGCCGTCACAGGCAGAGGGCATGGCGCGGTAGCAACCGTCGGTGGTGGCCGGAGATCTTGTGGATGGCGGCAGCGCTCGCGGGTCGGCACGGAGGCGCGGCTTGGGTCCCGTCCAGTGGCCGGCGGAGGGGCCAGGGGCACTAGGGCGAGGAGGAGAGGAGGGCCAAGCGGCAGCGCGAGTTCCTGGCGGCGGAAGCTTAGCGAGGGGAGGGAGCCACGGCTGGGGTAGCGGGCGATGCGGGGAGAGGGATGGGGCTGGGTACGGGAGAGGCGTGAGAGGTGGGGATCATGGGAGAGAGCGTGAGGTGCGCGGGTGGGGCCGGTCATGGGGAACGGACAAGGAGATCGAGGTGCGCGTTGGGATCGGGGTCCAGGGGCGGCGACATGCGATGCGGGGTCGGGTTCGAGGTGTGCGAGCGAGCGTGGTCAGTCCTGGGCAGCACAGGGTGGGGTCCACAGGGCATGCGCTGGGGTGCTGTACGCTGACGCATTCATTACTAGCACGGACGGTATGGCGGCGGCAGGGTGAGGGTGGTGGTTTAGGCTAGGGATTAGCTAGAGTTTGGAGGTGGCCGACTGGGCTTTTGGGGCTGGCTGACTGCCTCCCAAAAATAATATAAATTTTGATTATTATTTTAAGAGACATTTGAAATTTGTTTTTAGACAAACAAAATATCCGAGAGAGACCAGGGTTTTGATTTGAATAAAGATGGGGGGATATTTAGAAAAACAAAATTGGCTTTTAGAAAACAGTTTTAGTCAAACATATGCATAAAGACATGAAGATGCTCAAATGCAATGTGGCATGATGACATGAGCATGCAGTCATGATGATGCACAAAACAAAAACAACACGCGATTTTCTAGTAGTGGTTTTAGCGGGGTGCTACAATTCGACACCACTAACAAGGGATCTCGCCCTCGAGATCCGCCTCATGGTCCGAGGAAGAAGGCCGATGACCTAAATCTTCTCGCTTTGTGTAGATCCTCGCAACACCACTAACAAGGGTCTTACTTCATCTTGAAATCGGTGACACCTCCAAAAAGGGTCGCTGGTCTCATGCGTCGAGGGGACACTCCGGAGAAACAAGGACGAAGGTAGGGGCATCAAAAGATAAAGCCACCTCTAACTTCTGGGGACGGAGTAAAATTGCTTGATCCACAAATTTGATGTACAAGAGCGAATGATAAGAGTAGTCGGATGGTGATCAGTCCATCGCGCACCCAAAGCATTACTCTGCACATGAATAGGAGAATTATGCAACCAACTCTCGGAATTAGACTGAAGATCTCGACAATCGAGGTTTGGAACAAAGGAGTGATGCAGACTCTACATCGGATCTGGCGTAGATGAGGGCGTCGTGTTGGAAACACCGGAAGGCACAAAGGAGGAACCAAGAGAAGTCCAACAAATGAAGGATTCCTCAGATAACATGAAGACTGGATGTAGAAACACCGTTGCCAAAGGAGGAAGCAAAACCCTGAAGGTACGACGGAAAACCCAACCACGAGAAATCCTAGACTAGAAGAAGGTAAGAGAGAAGATTCAAAACACGCAGAGGTAAGAGGAGAATAGCAGAGGGGTAAGGAGTAAAAGCAGACCTAATCAAATCTATCCAACCGATTTTGCAAAATAGTTTTTACACTCTACTTCGGCCGTTAGCTAGGTTATCCTACAGGCTGGACAAGTGGGGTATCGTAACTGTTGAGCTCTGATACCACTCTGTAACACCCTCGAATCGTCCCTATGCAAATTTTAGCGCTTCCCGCCAAACCCGCATAGAAACGATTCAAGGACGCCCACCAGGCACTTGCGTGCGGGTGGAGAACGAAGTAATACCATTACACAATAGTCCACGATGGAACCCACAGAACATATATATACAACAACGACTCCATGAGTCAAGAATACAGATATACTATACAAAGATCCAAATCACCTTGAAAACGATACAACATCCGAGTACGAATAAGATGCAAATGAGGCTAAGAGCCCTGAAGAATAACCAATGGCGTCCATAATCCTGCCCAGGCCAAGTCGGAAGGGTAACCCTGCTAACAACGTCGATCTCAAACCTGCTAAAACAAAAGGGGTGCCGACAAAGGGCAAAGGAAAAAGAGGAGCGTCAGTACTGAGGCCAGTACACGATGACGCTAGAATTCGGCGGTCCTCGCCTACATAGGTATGGTAGACTGAAGCGGCAATGCAACAGCACTAAACAACCTATAGAGACTCAGTGCAACTGTTGGCTATTAGAGAGAGATAAGAAAGACCTATTCGGAACCACCTGATACTAACACCAATCATACCCATCCTGGCATTTCCCCCTCGAGACCAAACGAGGAAGTCAAACCGTGGAACTCACATAGTTGGCAGTTTTATTCATTCCATTATAGTTGAAGCTCTTACTAATTAGATATAGATAGCATGAGTCATCCTGATAGCATAAGTAGTGGGCAGTTTTAATTAACCATTCAGTTGTAGTTGCAGTACTTACTAGTCAGATACAATTAGCATGTGACATCCCAAACCCAGCAGTTGTTGGCACTTTTATTTCATTCCATAGGAGTTGCGATACTTACTAGGCAGGTATAACATGACACGATACACCCCAGTTCCACCAGTTGTTGTCACTTTTATTATCCATTCCATTGTAGTGAACTTATTACTAGTCACATATTAAGTCAAATTTATAGCACTACTTTAGTTATGCTTATCTATGATCGAGATATTGTGCTCCAAGTCGTCCATAACCGCGTACACGGCTTTCAGAAAGATTTACCCTGTAGGGGTGCACAGCAACACACACACGATCAACCTCGGAAAAACCAAATCAAAACCCAACGAGGCTTTCACGACAAAGTAATCACAGGATTCATAAAAGATTTCAGGGGGCCACCCCACTAAGCTACCCGCAATAAAGTTGGCCGGCTCCGGAACGGACCCAGGGTTTGTGACGACGGCTGTAAACGACTGGGAACCCGAAAGTGTGACTGGGCTTGTCGATACCGCGAAAACATGGCACGATCCAAAACAGTACAGGTGCTCCACGCACAATCTTAAATAAAGCAGTAAAGCATGGCATAAGTACAGGATAGTAATAAAGCCCCAAACTAGTTTTTGGCCCCAAGAAATAAGAAATGAATCAAGATCTGGCTAAGGGGGATTCATAGAGTCTCCCGTATGTGGATAGTGCGAATAGTCAAGGAACGGGTATCAAGTACTCGAGGCCTACGGGACACAAGTGGACATGAAAAACCAAATAGCATATATTGCCCACCGGTGCCTCTTTCATTAGTTATCCCAGCAATTTAATAGTTGTATTTAAAGTCATGATCATCTCCACCATTTATCATGTGCCAACTTGCCGTCAGCAGTGGAATGACAACGACGCGGAGCAACACATAAGCAAGCAACTACGACTCGCAAGGCCGACTATCTATCAAACAACAGGCAATAGGATGTGTCCATGGCAATATAGGGGCTGCAAGGAGTATAAATGGTGCACAGAAACTAAAGCATCGCAACCCGGATAGCAATAGATCAACAGGAGAAAATAAAGACTATAAAAGCAAAATAGGTAGAAAGGGGGAGAATGCTCGCCTGGGAAACACTGTCGGAGATACATTAGCCGAAGAACTTGTCGATACTCGCATCCAGTCAACGGCCTAATCCACGAAGAAGCAAATCACTAGAAGAAATACCGGGTGCACTATTTAATACTACGACAAAAGATCGGGCGTGATGCATGAATGATGCATGGCATGGCAAAGATGTGATGCGCCTAGGCAATATTAAGCGGAACCGGGGTCCCGACGATTAATTAGGTGGTTTAAGTTACTTAGCTACCCGCAATTTAAATGTTGTATTTAACAAGGCAAAGCATGACATCGGTTTGCTACACAAATTTAAATGCAGGCAATATAAGACTAGAATAGCCCACATATGTGCTCCATATTTAATTATTAGATGAGTCGACAAAATACCTCCCAAACACATGAATATGTATGCGAGTATGATAATTTATATGCAACAAGATATATGGAAATTTATAAAACAGGGATAGGTAGGGTTCACACATCTCAGGGTTGAAGATCTTGGTGCTCGAGGGTTCGGTCCCCGGGGTCTCGGCCATTGGATCCATGACGAAGGTCGTGACGGTTCTGGGGAGGAGAACTTGGCGTGCTGAGGCTCGATCTCGACAAGTTCAATCTTCGCCTCTAGAAACGGGGCCTTGGCTTTCCGTGAAGGCGACCGTGTTGAATATGCGACAACAACTCATGGTTTCCTGCGAGTATCTTCGGGTCACCAACTCCGTGTACTAGATCTCGTCGGCTCCATGTCTACCGGTGACGAACTTGATTTGTCCACCAGGAGATCTTGGCGACCACGACACTACATTGAATCGGCACAGATCTTGTCAAGGTCCTCTAGGGTTTTGACCTGGCGACACCAGAAGCGTCCATCTTGTTCGTGGCTTCACGCCACCTTCACGTCTTCACGCCACCACCCAACAAGAACAGTGCTACAGCACTCGGGCTTTGCAGCGACGGACACGGGGCGCGGGGACGCGCAGGAGGTAGGGACAACCGGGCGGAGGACTCACAGGTTGCTGGGACAGCGAGATAGACGAGGTGCATGGCCAACTCGACGACGCGCGGCCGCGGGGCCTGCTGTTGACAGGGGACGATGCCGGTGGGGGAGAGAGGAGGCTACCGGCCAGATAAGCAGAGGAGGGCGTCATGGCCTTGGTGGCTTCACGGCGGAAACGGTGAATGAGGGGCCATGGAGGAGAGGGCGAGGACGACGAGATCCTGGCGGCGGAGAAAGGCGGTGGCTCGCGAGGCTGACCGAGGCGCAGTCGAAGGCGGTCGGTGGCGTGCTTGGGGGGATCGACGTCGGGGACACCGGGGTACAGGAGCGGCAAGGTGAGGCGAGAGGTGCGACAGCGTCCATCTGCGACGCGCGGGCCGTCGCAGGCAGAGGGCACGGCGCGGTAGCAACCGTCAGCGGCGGCCGGAGATCTTGCGGATGGTGGCGGCGCTCGCGGATCAGCATAGAGGCGCGGCTTGGGTCCCGTCCAGCGGCCGGCGGAGGGGCCAGGGTCACTGGGGCGAGGAGGAGAGGAGGGCCAGGCGGCAGCGCGGGTTCCTAGCGGCGGAAGCTTAGCAAGGGGAGGGAGCCGTGGCTGGGGTTACGGGCGATGCAGGGAGAGGGATGGGGCTGGGTCCGGGAGAGGCGTGAGAGGTGGGGATCATGGGCGAGAGCGTGAGGTGCGCGGGTGGGGCCGGTCGTGAGGAACAGACAAGGAGATCGAGGCGCGCGTTGGGATCAGGGTCTAGGGGTGGCGATGTGCGATGAGGGGTCGGGTTCGAGGTGTGCGAGCGAGCATGGTCGGTCCTAGGCAGCACGGGGTGTGGTCTACAGGGCATGTGCTGGGGTGCGGTACGCCGATGCGTTTGTCGCTAGCACGGACGGTGTGGCGGCGGCAGGGTGTGGGTGGTGGTTTAGGCTAGGGATTAGCTAGGGTTTGGAGGTGGCCGACTGGGCTTTTGGGCCTGTCTAACTGCCTCCCAAAAATAATATAAATTTTGATTATTATTTTAAGAGACGTTTGAAATTTGTTTTTAGACAAACAAAATATCCGGGAGAGACCGGGGTTTTGATTTGAATAAAGACGAGGGGATATTTAGAAAAACAAAATAGGCTTTTAGAAAATAGTTTTAGTCAGACATATGCATAAAGACATGAAGATGCTCAAATGCAATGTGGCATGATGACATGAGCATGCAGTCATGATGATGCACAAAACAAAAATAACACGCGATTTTCTAGTAGTGGTTTTAGCAGGGTGCTACACCGCTGGTCCAATCCATGCTGACATGGTGGAAACCTGCAGCGTAACCATAATGAGTTGTCTATGAAGCATTCTTCTTATAAAGAAAAAGAAAAAGAAAAAGAAAAAAAAAAGAGATTATGAGAAGAGGAAAGAGAGAAAAAGCACCATATTCCCATGGTAAATAAGAAGATTGCTGAGATGCTTGTTGTATGCTTGCCTTGTCATTTTGATATGGGGATTCTTTCGTATCATCGGGCAAGGGGTCCCCCATTGGCGGTTCTCTATGATACACATGTACTTACGATGACAAGAACTTACCGGTGACTAAACTTGAGTAGCATGAGGAGCGGCCCTCGTATTCAAGGGACATGAGATTTCCAACTTATACTTCGTCAAGCATATACTCCATAGTTTGTTCACTTTAACCTTAATCACTTCAAGATGCTTATGATAGGGGCAATGAGAGCTGAAAGCTATTAAGTACCATAATTTTTGGAAGCTCTTTATGAAACTTGAATGCCTACTTCCTTCTATGAAGGCCTTTCTTTTACTTTTTATGTTGAGTCTCCACCTTCTACCTTTATGTACCTACTTTGAGAGCATAGTGGCCATTCTTAGTTCTATGTGCATTGTCCCAAGACTTGTTGATTGATGCATAGCTTTGATATTGCTTGTTTTAAACTATTTGTATCTAGTCACTCTTATGAACTTTGAAGGTGTCCTATGCATTTATGTTTGCTACTCTATGAGGGACAAGTTGAATGCCACTATGCTATGTTTTCTTTATGTCAAACAAACAAACGTCTTGCAAAGTATTATTATTCATTAATCTTTTGTTTGTGCCTTTTCATGTTGCAACATAGTTTCTTTGTCTTATTGTTAGAACTTTGTCTTTCATGTTATGATTGAAGTACTATGATCCTAGCTTTGAATGTTTTACAAATACTTTGATCAAGTTTATGATGGTGCATGTCACCTCAAAAATTATTCTTTCTTTTTATCACTTACCTACTCGAGGACGAGCAGAAGTTAAGCTTGGGGATGTTGTGAAGGAAATATGCCCTAGAGGCAATCATAGAGATGATTGTATTTCATGTGTATCCATGAGTTATTATAATGTTCCTTGAATATCTATATACCAGGCAACTTGTATTGATTGGCAATTATGTGAATTGTTTGTGAAACTCTTTACTTGTATGGTTATCTAATAATTGTCCCTAGTCGGAGTTCATGTGAGGACACACGTGAATATTAGACTAGCACATCGATTGGTTAATGACTATGTTTCGCAAGTCATAGACATAGAGATGTCAAACCAATGATGTGGACACATGTTATGAACATGGGGTTGGACTGACCCAACTTGAGACTGGCGATAATACTTGCAGCTCTCTCTACACATCGTGTATGTTTTGTCCTTAGACCTGAGATTGTCGCATGTACTTGAGATTGTCGCATGTACTTTGGGGATATCAAACACTACTCCGTAACTAGGTAGTTATAAAGGTAGCTTTCGGGTTTGTCCTGATACATGCTGCAAGGCATCGGTCAATCAAGATGGGATTTGCCCCTCTCTACTTGAGAGAGATATCTCTGGGCCCCTCGAGTGATCGGATCCAGAAATGCATGGCCGTGCTACATATGGTTAAGAGTTAACCTAGTAAAGGGATTCCGAATCGCAGTATCGAGAAAGAGAGGTCAGCTTGGAGCCAGACCAAATATTGTGAGGCAAAGGGATAGACATGTACTCAACATTGTGATGGTTCGTCCGAATGATCTTTATATGCGTTTAGGAGTTGGCACGTCTTGCTAGAGGCCGCTGCGAACTATTGACGGAGTAAGTGTACTCGTGTCATGTCTATACGTGTATGAACCTATAGGGTCACACACTTTACGGGCTGGAAGCCTAATGAGGATTGGATTAGATTAGAGCTTAGGCTGCTAATGGGCTGCTAATGTAGAAGCCCACCAGGGATGCCTATATAAGAGAGGGTGAGGCGAGCTGAATAGGGTTGAGCATTCCACCCAGCCGCCACTCCTATTCCGCCTGTGTTGCACGTGCAGACCTAGCGATGCAGGCGTGTGGCTTCCACTCCGGACGTGTGGATACCTCGGAGGTGCTGCATCTATAGCACTTGGACGAGCCGTGCAAAGGGGAGCTGCTCGTGGGACAAGGGCAAGGAGGAAACATAGAATATCTACACTGCCGCGACATGCTTCATCGAGTTCCGCATCTGCACGTCTAGCGGTAATCCCGTGATCTATGACAATAGTATTCCTAGTTGACGTGGTAGAAAATTTTGATTTTACGCTAGTGTAGCCTACCCGTTTCCCTACATGTTGATACGTTGCTAACGTATCCATAATTTTTGATGTTCCACGCTTGGTTTTATCTACTTTCTTATGTTTTGTCCACACTTTAGAGTACTTTTCATATGATTTCTTGGACTAACCTATTAACAAGAGCCACAGTGTCAGCTGCCTGTTTTCTGTTGTTTTTGGTTCTAGGAATGTCAGAAAATGAATATTCTCGGAATTGGACAGGACAAAAGCCAAAGTCAGTTTTTCACCGAGGGACACCTGGAGCCAGAATACGAGACAGAGAGGGGCTGGGGCTCGGCCACACCACCTGGCCACACGGCCAGGCTTGGCCCGCACCAGGGGGTGGTTTGGCCGCCCCAGGCACCCACTTGGCCCCTCTTTCCGCCTATAAGTTGCCTCCGATACATAAACCCTAAGGACCCGATCAAAATTCCACGAAAGAGTCTGTAGCCACCATCGTCTCCATCCCTAGATCGGGAGGGATCTGAAGCTCTTCCCGGCACCCTGCCAGCGAGGGGAATTCACCCGGGAGGCCTTCTTCATCATCATGCAAGCCTCCGGTGTGATGCACGAGTAGTTCATCTCTGGACTACGGGTCCATGTAGTAGCTAGATGGCTGATTCTCCTCCTTTGTGCTATCATGTTTAGATCTTGTGAGCTCCGGTCATGATCAAGATCATCTATTTTTAATTCTACATGTTGTGTTTGCGGGGATCCGATGGATATTGAGATGCTATTTCAGATTGATTATTGATTCTATCATGTCTTTGTTATTTGTGATCTTGCATGCTTTCTGTTGTTAGTAGCTATCTTGGCCAAGTAGATGCTAGCAACTCCAAGAGTTAGTATTTATGCTCGATAGTGGGTTCATGCCTCTAGTAATCTGGGGAAGTGACAAAAATCTCTAAGGTACTAGATGTGTTGTTGCTACCAGGGAGAAAACAACAATCCTTTCTTCATAGAAAAATCGTATTGTTTACTTTACAAACAATTTGTAATGCAATTATCTGTTGCTTGCAACTTAATACTGGAGGGGGTTCGGATGATAACCTAAAGGTGGATTATTAGTCATAGATGCAGTTGGATGGCGGTCTATGTATAATGGTGTAATGCCCAATCGAATCTCAAAGGAGTCAAGATGAGTAGTATATGCTTGTATGCTTTCTCGATGTTTGTCAATTGCCCCGCTGTAATTTGTTCACCCAACATGTTATCTATCTTCAGGAGAGCCACCACTAGTGAACTATGGACCCCGGTCCTTTATTTTACTATCAATCTACAATCAACTATATACTGTTTTGTGTTTACTTTCTGCAAACTATTACTTTCTTCCACTCGATACGTTTAATCCTTTGTTTTCAACAAAACCGGTGAGATTGACAACCTCATCGCAAGTTGGGGACAGAGTTCTGTGGTTGTATTGTGCAGGTCTCCATGTTGCTTGTGGCGACCCCGGATTTTCACCTGAGATTACCAAATTATGCATACCACCATGATCCCATGATCAGTGCATCGTGGAGCATAACCGACAAGATATCAAAGTACACACATCCATTACAGTACGGTACAATAAGTCTTACAATAATAGTCTTACAACTTTGCCTCCTTGGGCACAAGTAGATAATAGCAGTGGTACTTATTAACACGGAGGACCCGAGTGAAGCCATAGCCCAACAGGTGCCTGACTCGGAGAAACGCCCTAGTTCACGAAGTCGTCATCGTACCCTCCATTGTCCTCTTCATCCTGCTCATAGTCTGACCAAGTTCATAGCCAGGGAACATTGCCATTGAGTACTTTGAATGTACTCGCAAACCACCATACAAAGAAGAACAAAGAGTATGCAATATGGCTTTGGATAGGATGGCTCCAAGGAAGCTATTTGCGAAATCTCTTAGAGATATACTCTCAACTCTACCACTTGTTGTTTGCAAAACCTTTTTAGGGCAAAAATATTTAGTAAAACTTGAAATACTAGGCTGGGGTCCACCCTGTTATTCCCTTTTGCTCTGGTCATCCCATGACCAATACTTCAACTAGGTCCGACCATCCCATGGCCCATCCTCCTTGCCCCTCGACCATCCCATGGCCGAATCTCTTTTTAGAAAACCTTTTTATAATTCAAAACCAGCACCTCTACGCAGCAACCTTTCCAACCGTCCATGACCGTGGACACGGCTATTCAAATAGATTATACTCTGTAGAGGTTGTACACTTTCCCCACAAGATCCGATACATCCGCCGCGAACAGCCACGGATCGTCATACACTAGTATGCGAGTTTTGGATAACCGGACAAGACCTTTGGGAAAATCCCTCTTAACACCAGCACCTACCCTATGGGTGTTAATCCCCTCAAAACTGGGACGTCGGGTACCGAGGACCAACCGGAGCGCTTTTTCCACTTCTCGAGTGTGCGAGGGGCCCATAGTAATGCGTGGAGGTCAGCAGACCCTTCGTTCCTTCTCCAGGTCGATGTCCCACATGGACCTTTATCGGAGAAGGCCCACCCTCTAGGGATCCCCGATCCCCTGTAGTAGTTGTGAGGCACTTGTATCAGAGAGAACCACTTTCGGGTCAAGCCCCTTCCCATATTGGGGTAGTGTGGTTGCACAGGGTAGTTGTTCGGGCAAAACTACATAGAACCAGGTGCGTTTTTGAAAACAGTTTTTCCTATAACATCATCTTTCGTGCCTTGACTTGTAGAATAGATCCAAACCATTTTTAAAAGCTCCTCGGCAAGTCCCACTTGCCAAGGTTTTCTGTCAAAACATTTATAAAACCATCTTTGCCTTCGGGTTCCCAACCTAGAGTTTTTGTTAGGCTAAACCGGGGTTTCCAAGGGGTTGTGGTATATTAGACCACCTAAACTACTAGGGTAGGAGTAGGTAATCCAAGGGGGAGTACTTAGACAGTACTGTTGGGGATATACTTTCCGGGTATCCTCACAGTTCCTCACTGACCAGGGTGGCCCTCTTTGGGTTAGAGCATTGCTTCACGGGCGGCCCAGTCAGGGAGAAAGACGGAGTCCAATCTGGTTACGGGAAGGACCAGAAGACTTAGCGACTTAGGCCCATAATGTTACTTGTAGTTCAAGATGTACTCTGTAACAGACTCTTAGTCATAGCCGGATAGATCTCTCCTGTAAACCCTAGGCTGGATATCTATATAAGCTAGCCTAGGGAGAGCCTTTAGGGCACCTCAATAGTCTATAATCTCAACTCGCACAGGCAAAACCCTTGTAACCCATATTCTGGCTCTGCCATATTACTGGATTGCTAGCAGGAGTAGGATCCGTCAAAAGCCGGCGGATTCGAACCTGGGTAAACTTGTGTGCTCACCGTCCCGGAATACCGTACGTCTCACCCCCTCTCTTCCGCACGCCTCGAGGACCCCCTCATGGCGTACTTGTCATCAATCCGACGAAAGTTGGCGCCCACCATGGGGCAAGTGAGCTACGGATCTATGTTCTGAGCGGAATCTGCAAGAATCGGAATCGGCGAGACTATCGCCGTCGGTCGCATCCTCTACGCCAGCGACGTCCCTCTAATCGTTCTCGACGAGACTTGGATTCCGGCAAGGGAGGTCATGACTGCTTACACAATCATGTCTTTTGGAAGATCGATATTTACATCGGTTTCACTGAACCTGCCCAACCCACCCCAGTGGTGATAATAGAGGCAGAAGAACTTTCTGGGTCCCCTTTGTCTACAGAGGCGGCAGAGTTCCGGATCTCAGAAAACCCTAATCCCACCCAGCCCGCACTAGTTGCGGAGATAGTGGAGAAACCCAAACATGAAGAAGACCTAGCGGTCAACGTCGAATCTGGAGTGGATCTCCCCGGAGGAGCCGAATCCCAGATCGACCCACCCGTGGAAGTCGAAATCTAGGAGGAGCATATCAATGACACTGATTCCGGCTCTGATAATGCCGGAACAGATAGGCCTTTCCTAAGGTACACACTACGACATATGATACTGCAAGACGAAAGCACAGATGCAATCCTCGAGACCATCAAAAGTTTCGATATGGCTGATCGCGAAAGCCGCAGGTACCTCAGGAAGCACGCGTCGCACTTTGTCGGATACGTGGGATCCGGATCCGGCTCTGCCGATGCTGGAGAAAGCACCGACTCGGTGCTAGAGGCAATCAGAACAAACGCCGACGTACCCGCATCCTCGGATGAGTCGATGACGTCAGCAGATATCCGAAAGTTCTCCGCGGAATATGAAGAGGAGTATAACTCCAAAGCTGCAGAAGAAGGAGAAGCCATGGATGAAGGATCCAGGGAACACTCTCCCAAAATGCAGGATGACATGGACGTCGGAGATAATCCCGAGGTCCAGATGTCCGAAAGTACCTATCAGAGCTTGACTCCGGGAAACGGACCCAAAGCTGTCTTTGCTACCGGCACTGGCAAGAAGGCAAAGAAGAAGAACAAGAAAAACAAGACCCCGGCAAAAGACCCTCTGACAGAGGAGGTGATTGCCGAGGAATACTAAGAAGACTCGGATGGAGCACTTATCCCAGATGAGCTGAAAAAAGAAGCATCCGTGAATGGACACGTGATCACTGAAGGTGCGCGTAAACTCATCGATGCCGCATTAACCACACCTATCCCCACAACTGCAGAACTTACTGCAGATGAGCTGGATGAAAGGGCGCAAGACCTAGAAGCGCGTCGTCAACAACTCCTCGATGAAGACAAAAACATCGAGGTGGAGAAGAAACGCATGTCGAACAAGGAGTACATGTCTCGTCTACATCAGAAGACACGGAAGCGTCACATAGATGACAATCAATTCCCACGTGTCCGTGTAGCCCTTTTTGGAGATGAGATGGGGAAGCCACGGAAAGATAGCAACGGAGATTGGGTATACCCAACACCAGTACAGAATACCGTGGCAGCCCAAAAAAATTCTATCGGCTAATCCAGGACTAGAGGAGATCCGTTTGGGTATCAAGCTACTCAACAAGGGACTGGAGCAGCAAAAGGTCGCTCTGTCCGGAAGTCAAAACCTGGTCTCAGATGCTGACCAATGTCGCACAGATCCAGCATGGGCTGACGTAAGATCCCATTACATTCTGGAGCAGCATTATCGCCCCGAACGACGGGAAGACAATTATTCGAGAACCGGATCGTCAGGAAAGCATCGCAAAACTACACGCGGCTGGAGCAACGTCGCACCAGTGGCTGAGAAAGATGCCATCGCTGCCCTGAATCCGACGAATCCTCCCCGACGAGAATCTAAGGATCGAAGGGGAGAAGATAAAGAGAAACGTCGGGAGGAGGATCGTCAGAGAATTCCACCTCCTAGACATGAGAACCGCCCGGCTGAGCCTCACTATGGTGGGAACGACGGACGAAGAAACGACGGAAACCATGTAGGTACAAGCCGGCAGGAGGCTCGTCATAGTCAAGACCCTCCCTGGAATCGGAATAATGAAGTTCCGGACGAAGGCCGACGATCAGCCGGAAACTATCCAGCTGCTCCACCCTCTCCACCACACAGTCATCACAATGGCTCCCATGGAGAACAAGGAGGACGACATGGCGGAGGAGGTGGTGGCAGAAGCCGTAGTCCGGCTCCACGGCTCCGCAGCCACAGCCGGCATTCGGGATGATCTCTATCCCCGAATGACGCAAGACACAGGATCAACTCCAACATAGAGGCTCGGCGCTATGAAAACGATGACGTGTACGTGGGCCCAAAGTGCTTCGGTCCATGCATCAGAGCTACAAAATTCCCGGAAGGATTTGCTATCTCAAGACATATCCAAGCCTACGACGGCATTGCTCGGCCAGACACCTGGTTACAGGACTTCTTCCAAGCTTGCTGCATCGCCAAAGGCAGAAACAGCTTGGTCGCAACCCGATATCTCCCACTTATGTTGCGGAAGACGGCACGATCATGGCTCAATGAACTTCCAGCAAACACCATCCATAACTGGTATGATTTACAAAGCGCGTTCTTTCAAAATTTCGAAGGCACATATCGGAGGCCCTGTACGGTTTAAGACCTACAGCGTTGCACCCAGAAAGCCGGAGAAACTTGCCAGGATTACCTCGGACGATGGATCGACACCAAGAACTCCTGCGAAGGAGTAAATGATCAAACTGCGATTGAAGCTTTCATCGCAAGTCTCCCTATTGGTTTACTACGCCATCGCTTGAAGTGTGACAAAGTTACCGATTTGGGAGAGATGATAGAAACAGCAAGCAAGTATGCAGATGCTGATGACGATGCAGAAGGACTACTCAATGCCCTAGTTGTGCCTCAGTCGGCAAAACAACCAAAGCAACAAGCTCAGAAGCGCAAAAACACGTCGGAAGAAAAACCCAACGCAGAAACAGCGGTAGTCACTACTGTTTCCAGGTCTGGAGGATGAGGAGGATGTGGCGGAGGCCACGGGCGTGGCCGTGGGACATCAAGGGTCCAAGGTAGAGGAGAACAACAACCAGGCAAAACCTACTCTTGGGCCGACATTGCCAATAACCCATGTGTGCATCACCTAGATGCCAGTGGGGGCACGTCCCACACCAACGCTGAATGTCGTTTCAATGACGACATCAAAAGAGATGACACCGCGGGCTACAAAGCTAAGCGGAAGAAGGGAAAGAAAAATCCCGAAAAAGACAAGGAGACCAAGGAAGATTCCGACATGGAGGAGGTTGATGCTTCAAATCCCAAGTCGGAAGGGAAGAAGACTTTTCCCACCAAGAAGGACACTTATGTCACCTTCCTCGGATCTCAACCAGCAAAGGTCAAGAAAGTAGTTCTACACGAGCTCAATGCAACAGTTCCGGCTGTCCCCCAGTATCTGGACTGGTCGGAAGTGGCACTCACGTTTGACCGTTATGATCATCCGCCTAAGCTACACAAGCGAGGAAAATACGCCTTAATCGTCAACCCACTTATTGACGGTTATGGTTTCTCCAAGACCCTCATGGACGGTGGTAGCAGCATCAATATTCTTTATGTCGAAACGCTATGCCGGATGAGGATCTCGGAGACCCAGCTAAACCATAGCTCTGTGATTTTTCACGGAGTTGTCCCAGGAAGACAAGCTAATTCCCTGGGAGAGATCACTTTGGATGTTACCTTTGGAAGTCCACAGAATTATCGGACGAAGGCACTTTCCTTCGAAGTGGTCCTGTTCAAGAGCGCATACCACGCTATATTCGGACGTCCGGCTTACAGGGCTTTTATGGCTCGTCCATGTTACATTTACAATATGATGAAAATTCCAGGTCTCAACGGCGTAATCACCATCAGGGGAGACCTGAAGAAAGCGCGAGAGTGCGAGGATGGAAATGCCGCCTTCTTGATGCCGTCTTTGCCGCCCGAGTACCGGGGAGATCAAGAAAAGCATAGATCCGTCCGAGATGCCCACAACGAAGAAAGAGGTTACCAAGCCAAATCCGGAGTTCAAGGCATCAGAAGAGACGAAGAAAGCGCCGTTGAAGGATGATGACCCCTCCAAGGTGACCCAAATAGGCGTAGGCCTAGATAGCGCATAGGAAAGCGCGCTCATCAAGTTCCTCCAAGCAAATCAAGATATATTCGCATGGCAGCCATCTGACATGACCGGAGTACCTAGGGAACTTGCTGAGCACTCTCTAAATGTAAACCCGAATGCTAAACCCGTCAAACAGTCCTTATGACGGTTTGGTGACGAAAAGCGTAAGGCAATAGCTAAGGAACTAGCATGGCTCGAGTTAGCCGGATTCATTGAAGAGGTCATCCACACTGAGTGGTCAGCCAATCCTATAATGGTCCCTAAAAAGGACACCACTGATTTAAGGATGTGTGTTGATTATACTGCCTTGAACAAGGCTTGTCCAAAAGATCCGTTCGCTTTGCCTAGAATTGATCAAGTTATCGATTCTACGGCAGGCTCGGAACTCCTCTATTTTCTCGATGCATATTCCAGTTATCACCAAATCCGGATGAAGGAATCTGACAAAGTCAAAACTTCATTCATAACCCCCTTCGGAACCTTCTGTTTCGTTATGATGCCCTTTGGGCTGAAGAACGCAGGAGCTACGTACCAGCGCACGATGCAGCGTTGCCTCCATGACCAACTCGGATGCAATGTACATGCATACGTGGATGATATCGCGGTAATGTCCAAAAAGAAGGAAACACTCATTTCCGACTTGGAGGAAACATTCGCCAATCTACGAAAATACAACATCATGCTTAACCCGAAGAAATGTTTCTTTGGAATACCAGCCGGAAAATTGTTAGGCTTCATCGTGTCTCAAAGAGGCATAGAGGTGAACCGCAACAAAATCAAGGCTATACTTAATATTTCTAGGCCAACTCGCCTGAAGGACGTACAAAGACTAACTGGTTGCATTGCTGCGGTCAGTCGATTTGTAAGACGGCTTGGTGAAAGAGCCGCACCATTATACAAACTCCTGAAGAAAACCAAGGATTTTGTCTGGACTGACGAAGCTGAAGCTGCACTACAAGACCTGAAGAAAGTACTGTCATCTGCTCCTATCCTCACAGCGCCGAAACCTCAGGAACCGATGTTGCTTTATATTACTGCGACAAATAAGGTCGTTAGTATCGTCATGGTGGTGGAGAGACCAGAGGAAAATCAGGAACACTTGGTGCAGCGTCCGACTTATTTTGTCAACGAGGTCTTGACAGAATCAAAACAGTGATATCCGCACTATCAAAAGTTGGCTTATGGTGTTTTTCTAGCATCTCTTAAGCTACGACACTATTTTTAGGAGCATCCAATTAACGTGGTGAGCAAAGCTCCCATGAGAGACATAATTAACAACAGCGACGCCACAGGACGTGTTGCCAAATGGGGCATAGAGCTCTCAGCTTTCGATATTGAGTATAAACCTCGGACAGCAATCAAATCCCAGATCCTTGCCGACTTTGTCGCTGATTGGACAGAGACGAAGGAGAACATGGTCCTCCCTGAGTCGGAATACGGGATCCTCTTTTTTGATGGGTCTAAGGCTCGAGGGGGATCGGGGGCTGGCGTGGTGCTTAAATCACCCCAAGGAGATAAACTATTATACATGTTGCAGATCCACTTCACAGTGACAAACAATATTGCCGAGTATGAAGCACTACTGCATGGAATCCGGATTGCCAAGGATATTGGCATCCGACGTTTGATGTGTTACGGAGATTCAGATCTTGTTGCTCAGCAAGTCTCGGATATTTGTAATGCAAATAAGCACATGGCAGCATACAAAGCCGTCGTGGATGATCTATCTAAATCGTTCGAAGGGTTTGAAGTTCAACACATCCCTCGAGCAGAAAATGAGGAAGCAGATGCACTATCTCAAATAGGCTCTGCGCGGAAAGAGGTCCCGGATGGAGCATTTTTAGAGCATCTCAAAGTTCCCTCGATAAAGGGAGTAGATGAGGAATATCCGACCAAATCTGACTAACCTTTAATAGCGGTTCTGGCTATAATTCCTAGCTGGACCCAACCCTACCTTGATTATTTGGTAGATGGCAAATTACCAGAAGACGAGGTGCTGATCCGGCAGATTATCCGATGAGCAAAAGCCTATACTATTTTTAAGGGTGAGCTCCATAAGCGGAGTGTTTCTGGGGCTTTTCAGCGATGTGTATCTCCGGAATAAGGAGTGGAAAACTTAAGGGAAATCCATGAAGGCGAGTGTGGTCACCACGCTGCAGCCAAATCTTTAGTGGCAAAAGCTTTTCGACATGGTTTTTCTGGCTTATAGCTCAGGCAGATGCCGAACGGTTAGTCAAGATATGCAAAGGCTGCCAAAAGTACGCCAAGCAAGCTCATGTTCCGGCTGATCAGCTGCGAACAATACATATAACATCGCCTTTCGCGGTCTAGGGGCTTGATATGGTAGGACCCTTTAAACGAGCTCCAAGTGGATTTACCCACCTCTTAGTGATGGTGGATAAATTCACCAAGTGGATCGAGGCTAAACCTGTCACTAGTTGTGATGGAGCAACAGCCAAAAGATTTGTCGAGGATGTTATAATCCGGTATGGTTATCCACATAGCATTATCACGGACAACGGGAGTAACTTTTCTATGGGAGAACTGGCTGAATTCTGCGATGAGCAAAATATCCGGCTTGACATTGCGTCAGTCGCACATCCACAAGCTAACGGACAAGTCAAAAGAGCAAATTGTTTAATTCTACAAGGCTTGAAACCAAGACTCGAAGCACCACTACGACGTGCTGCAGGGGCTTGGGCAGAAGAATTACCTTCTGTAATTTGGAGTCTTCGAACAACTCCGAGCAGGTCAACAGGATACACAACTTTCCCCAGTATGGGAAGGGCCCTTTTTAGTTAGTCGAGTATTGGACAATGGATCATACTACTTAACTGACATGAGGCCAGCCAAAGAAAGACCTGCTACTAAGAAGAGAAAGAGAGCTGGAGGCAGTACAAATTCGGATGAGTTAGACAGACCATGGAATAATGCTCAGCTACGTCCCTTTTATTCTTAGTTTATCCTTCTTTGTAATCATATATATGTACATGTTCTGTGAGAAATAAAAGTTTTGGTTGCCTCAAGTTTTTCTAAGAAGTTCTTAGACCATCTTATTTCCGAATGATCATGTCATAGTCGAAAATCCCAGAATGCTTGAAAGTACTTTTATGCTCATGTTCGTTCTGGTCTAGATTTCCGATTCTAAAAATTGCTACCTTCGGGTATAACTCTAAAAATTTCTAGTCTTTACTTTGGTTATTTATCTGATTGCCGGATGCGGCATTTTCCGAGTAGTGAATTGTTGGTACTGGAAGCCGGCTTTGTTTCCGAGTTTAAACTGGTTTAGCAATTGAGCTCCGTTGCTCGGCAAAGTTTCCGGCTGAAGGTTTGGCTGGCTCACGAAAGGGACGAGGCGGAAATCCAGATAAACGATAAGTCAAGACGAAAAATATAAGTTCTTGTCAAAACATTTCAGGCACACAAAAAAAAAGTCTAAAGACAAAAGTGCTGAATATTCCAGTCCTGAACAAGCTGCGGCATCTCCTTGGCCCTGTCCCGCACCTCAAAATCCGACATACTTGGCATGTTCAGAATCCTGAGAGACTCGCCAATGTCCTCAAGGGACTGGCGGTAGTCATGAAGAAGATCACCGACTTGGGTAAGCTGGTGAGTGCGGGGCTCGGACGAGGAAGAGTCCATCAACTTTAGAGGACCTATACACAAAACATGTCAAGAAAAATCCGACATTGATAAAATTCGAAGAAAAGATAAATCAGAGAGGTGGAACGTACCAAGAATGACGTCGTCAATCTTGGCCTTCTCCTCCCAAAGATTCTGGAGTTCAGCCCGGAGCGCCTGGGATATATCCTTCTCTCTACCAAGCTCATCCTTGAGGTCCGAGATTACTTTAACTTGAGCGGCAATCTTGCGATCACGCTCTTCAGTGGCCATGGAGGAGGATTCCAGGACTTGAGCTATGCTGGTTTCATGATCCGCCTTGAGCTTATCCAGCTCTTGGCGAAGTCCCTTGTTTTCCACCACCAAGGTTTTGAGATTCTCGACCTCTTCAATCATAGCGATGGATTGTTTCACCAACGCTGTAAGACAAAAAGAACAACAGTTCAGAAAAATTTGACATAGAAAAAGCAAATGTCAAGGTTTGAATCTCGAAATTTTTACCTTCTGCTTCATCCTTGGCTACCTTGAGCTCAGCATTTTTAAGCCGGAGAGCTTTGATCTCTCTCCGCTTATTACAGACATTGGACAATAATTCCTGGTTATACGAACATACTTTCTGTAAGTCAGAATACCCAAAGTTAGAAAGCTACTTAAGACTTGGGCTAATATTTTTTGCTAAATATCAGCACGAGCCTTGGGGGGCTACACTAGTTCGGTCTTTGGCATCCTAATGAAAGCATAAACTCGGATTATATATCCTACTTCATGCTTGGGGGCTAGAGGATATGATATAACATAATGTAAAAACAAGAGTTGGAATTCCGACTTACATATTGCTCGCGGGTGAGTTTATCTAAACCCGCATTCACTTCAGCTGCCACCTTCTCGGCGAGAGTAAGAGGAATCACTGGGGCTGTTGGAAGCTCGCTAGTTCTGATCCTCTCTTCGCGAAGGCGGACTTGAGTAAGAAGGTCAGAGAACTTGACGTCCTCTGCTTCTTGCGCCTCCTCTTCGGGGGATAGATGGCTTTTGTCCAGGACTTGCCTGGCTAGCCGCTGGATCTCCTCTACAGATTTCCGGGTCAGGCCAAACTTGGTAAGACCCGGATTGTTGAGGAGGTTTTCGGCGAAGACTTCAGCCAAGGGATCATTACCCGAAGAGGGTTCACCCTTATCTTGACCTGACGCACCCACGGTGGCATCAGTGTGTGACCCAAGGATGACAGGCTCCATTTGAGGAGCCGGATGTTCTGCAGCTTCGGACGAGATAACCGGAGTTGCAGAAGGTTGAGGAGCCGGAGTTGGAGGAGCTACGGCAGGTGAAGCTATGATAAGCTTCGTCTGGCGTAAGGGCTTCGAAGAAATCCCTTTGCCCTTGCCCTTGATGATCGATTTTGCTCTGAGAAGGTAACAAAGTCGGAAACGTTACATCTCGGAAAGAAGTTTAAGTGAAGCACAAAGACGGAAAAGTTGTGACAGAAAGGATACCTCTTCACGACAGGCACCTCCTTTGTGCCAACCGCTAATGTCGGAGCTTTGCGCTTCTTGAGCGCAAGATCCGGCAGTGGAACTACTTCCACCTCCTGAGAGAACTCCGGAGGGTATCCTTCGAGCTGAGCAAGTTTCGACTCGGGGATGTTAGCAAGCTGAAAACAGGAAAACATATCAGCATTACAAAATAACTCGAAGATGTGATGATGAAAGCTTACCGACACCACGGGGTTTTCCGCCGTGTGCATGTCCAGAGAAACCTCTGGAATCCGCCTCTCGATCCGCTCCTTGATCAGCCACTTGATTTGGCTTATGTAGCCTTGAGTGGTGTAGGCCTTGGGGCTGATGCGGAGGGAGTCGGTCAGAGAAGACGTGACGGAGCGCATCAGTCTATCCCCGTGGTACTGAAGTGGCTGGATCCGGCGTGAGACCCAGCACTGGACCAAGTCGGATCCCTTCAGACCATTGTGCTTGATCAGATATTCGATCCGCCTCTTAGCGAGGATCAGATCATCTGTGAGAGCCGGAGCAGCCTCGTCCCAGGAAGGCTGGGCCGTGGCGGCTCCGTCAACAAAAACCAGCAAAGCAGTATCTTTGCCGAGAGCCGGAATATCCCTATGATAGAAAAAAGTGGCTGGGCATTGTTTGACCGAGTCACTGGCAGAAATTTTGGGATATGCCCGGTCTCGTCTAAGAGAAAAACTAATGGTGCCGGTGATGTAAGGAACACCGGTAGTGATGGAATTCCTCCGGACATGAAAGTAAAACCGGAAGAGAAGCAAACTCGTCCTAATGCCGAGAAAGCCCTCGCAACGCGCAGCATATGCGCTCATTTCTAAAAGAGAATTGGGAGAAAGATTGTGGAGTTGAACTCCATAGTGACCTATCACCTCGGAGAAGAACTTCGAGGGAGGAAAGGACAAACCTGGGTCCAGATGAGTACCAAAGTGAACTTGCTCGCCCTCGTGTGGGTTGGGGACGGTTTCGCCGGAGCCGCTCCGCCAGTCGCCGGCGATGAGCAGCCCCT
Source organism: Avena insularis (assembly GCA_023614405.1). Taxonomy (NCBI): domain Eukaryota; kingdom Viridiplantae; phylum Streptophyta; class Magnoliopsida; order Poales; family Poaceae; genus Avena; species Avena insularis. Next base: position 215,656,656 of record CM042688.1, on the reverse strand, counting down.
CCTTCTCCACATTCTTGAGGCCTGCCTCGTCGAGGGCGTAGGGGATCCAGATTCCCCTGTAGCTTTCCTTGTCTGCTGCAGCTTCCACCTTCGCCGCCGCTGCCGCTGCTGCCAAGCCAGAGGAAGAAGATGAAGAAGCCATTTTTCTCCGGTGAGAAAGTGACCTTAAAGGGGCGGCGCTGGGAGTTTCTGTGGGGGAAGGACAAGGAGGCTCTGTGCGTGCAGGAGGATTGGGAAGAAAGGAAACGGCAAAGGACTGGTGGAAAGGAGAAGAGGAAATCTAAACCCCTTATATCCACCTACCTGCGCCAAGATTCGTGCAAACGCTACAGTACAACCGCCACGCGTCGTGGAAAGAACTGGGAAGGACCCACACGATGATTGCGTCGCCTCGATCTCCACACACGCATTGAAACGGCGCCTCGGTTCCGCAGACCGTGGACCCTGTCGTCTTGTGAACGTTGTCAGATGACGTGACTTGACCATGCTTGTGTCAGGTGGCGTTAGAGACCAAGTTCCGGCTTAGTTTAAAAACGAGCTGGAAAATCCGAGTAACCAACTAAAAGGTCCGACTTATTTTTTAAGACCCGGATCGTATCTTTTGTTGTGAAGTTTCAGGAACCCTTCAAGATTCTGCAAGCCGAAGATCAAGCTAGATGATGATAAATCCGACTTTGGATCTTGGAGGCCTCCGGGGGCTGCTATTGGGGATATACTTTCTGGGTATCCTCACAGTTCCTCACTGACCAGGGTGGCCCACTTCGGGTTAGAGCATTGCTTCACGGGCGGCCTAGTCAGGGAGAAAGACGGAGTCCAATCCGGCTACGGGAAGGCCTAGAAGACTTACCGACTTAGGCCCATAATGTTACTTGTAGTTCAAGATGTACTCTGTAACAGACTCTTAGTCGTAGCCGGATAGATCTCTCCTGTAAACCCTAGGTCGGATATCTATATAAGCCGGCCTAGGGAGAGCCTTTAGGCACCTCAATAGTCTATAATCTCAACTCGCACAGGAGAAACCCTTGTAATCCATATTCCGGCACTGCAGTATTACTGGATTGCTAGCAGGAGTAGGATCCGTCCAAAGCCGGCGGATTCGAACCTGGATAAACTTGTGTGCTCACCGTCCCGGAATACCGTACGTCTCACCCCCCTCTCTTCTGCATGCCTCGAGGACCCCCTCATGGCGTACTTGTCATTAATCCGACGACAAGTACCATAGGCATAAGTTTGGTGGAGCCAAACTAATACCATAATAATAATATAGCGAGTAAAACCAATGTAGTAGTAGAGTAAGTAGAACGGAGTGCATGAAAATAAAGATGGGACAAGTCTCATGAACTTGTAGGTGGCTTGCCTTGGTTGGCAGCTTGTTCCTGGTCCTCTTCCTCAAAATCTTCCCAAGTACCTTTCTCAAACTCGTCCTCGTTCGTATCTATCGTCGAAAAAGGGAATTATAATCAAACCACCATACCAACCATCACACAATGCACAAACAATCCAATCAGTACAAGGCAGATGCACAACTGAACCAAACCATCCAAGCACAAGTAGCTACTAATCCTAGCAGTCCAAAGCCATTGAAAGCAATCAAAAAGATTTAACCAAACTTATTTGGTGATTTGAGTGGTCAAGACTAGATTAGCACTCAAGCAGGTAATTCAACCAAGACCAGTGGGTGAAAAGTGACCACAAAATACATATCTGAGTAGCTATAGAGAATACCTAGAGAATACCAAGCTAACCCCACTAGTTCCACATTTTTATCAAAAAGGGTTGATTTTTAATAAATAAAATACTGAAAATAGTGCTGAAACTAGTACTAAATTCCCCAGGGCAGAATTACAGAGCCAAAAATTAAGCCCTTCAAGGAATAAGTATTACTATTAGAGGCCTAACTCCAGGAGTTGGTCTCATCCCAAAATTAGCTTCACAGCAACCTCTGGAAAATAAATAAGAACCCTCTGTTCATAACTTGTAAAATTAAGAACAGAGGCTTCACACATCCAAAATGGGTGATTCAAGTTTTGCTCAGAAGGCATTTGCCCAGGCAATGCCTGGAACTTGGTTTCACAATTTTTTGAGGTCTAGAAGTAAGGCTATGGATTTAATACTCTAATTAGATACTATTTGCCATAGAAAATCTCAGTACAAAAACAGACTTGCTATTGACCAGCTACCAGTGCCATGCAATAGACAATTTCTTAGGCTATCTCACAAAATTTGTACTAGGCCCAGATACTACACAGAACATAATTTGTGGAATTAAAACTATAGGACAAATTTTAGGTAATAAAAATGGCCTAAAAATAAAAAGAAAAGGCAGTGCAGAGGCTAGGTTGCGGCCCGCTAAGGAGGCATGCCAGCCAGCGTGCAGACTTCTTGCAGGAGGCTGAGATTCAAATCCTTGTGGGGCCCACGTGTCATGGGCACAGAGGGGCGAAACGGTATCAGGCGATGCTGGCCGTTGGATTAAAAGCGGATCGACGGCTGTAGCTCTTCTCCCGAACGAGGCGCCAAGAGCAAACCCTAGCTAGAACGGGCGGGGCCCGGGGTGGCTCACCTAGGAGCGGAGAGGGGTCAGCGGCGGTGTGGTTCGAAGCGGTCGAGGGCAGGGCGTCAAATGAGGTACAGCATGGTGGCTCCGGTCGTCTGGATGCGTCGCGCCAGCAGCAGCGCGGCTCGGGACCGTCGGCCTCCTCGTAGCTTCGGCGTGCCTGTCAACAAGAACAGCCAGAGGAAAGGGGGATTAGGGATAGTTTTGGGAGGGGAGTGCAGTGGAAGGGGAGCATGGAGGAGAGGTGGGGCAGGGACGAGGAAACCTTCTCGTTCGTCGTCGGCACCTAGACGGAGAGAACAGCAGAGGAGAAAGGAGAGAGCGAGAGGCTCTGCCTCCACTCTGGGTGGTGCTGGGGTGCTCTGGGAGAGAAATGAGGAGTGGGACAAGCGTGCGAGGGGTGGGGGAGCTATTTAATGGGCAGGGCCAGACCACGGTGCACCGGGTGCATGGCGAGGCATTAAATAGCTTGGGGGCTAGGGTTTGGCCAGGAGGGGCGGTGGCGATGCCGTGGGGTGACCTGGGGACGGTCTTACCTCGGGGGCTGGCCAGGCCTACAAGAGAGTGAGAGGGGGTAGCCGTTGCACGGTGCCGGCAGGCTGTTCGACGGAACAGCATGGGCGGCAGCGTGCTGTCTGCTCGGCTAGGGTCAGGAGGAGTAGGGGTGCAGTAGGGTGGCGGGGCTCCCCTCTGTCCACCGCGTGATTTTGCACCGAGAGAAGGAAGAGAGGGAGCGGGGCCGAGGGTTTTCTGCTGAGATGGACGCCGGGGGTTGGGAGTTGCTGGACGCGCGGGAGAGAGGTGTAGGATGGAGAGAGTGCCTAGGGAGTTGGAGCTGTCCGGGGTGGGGCCAGATGGGACAGGAGGGAGGGAGAGACTGTTGGTTTTCGAGGTGGCCAAGATTTGCAAAGATCTTAATTGTCTCTCCTCTTTGAGATGTGTTGGCGCGTGCAGGTGACCTGGGTGGGTGCAAGGTGGTAGCTAGGGTGGTGGTGCATCGTGCCAGGGCTAGAGAGGGGGTGTAGCACGGGCAGGGCAGTAGGAGAGGGTTTTGGGGTGATCTAGAGTAGTGTTGATGAGGTGGCAACTTTGGGAGCTTGCCAAATCGAGCTAGGGCCACCAATGGCAGTGGGGAAGGAATAGGGTGTTAGAGGGATACTAGGTGCTCATGCCTAGGTCTTGTTTGCTTCCTCGATCACATCCATGAGCTCACGAGGATCATCCAAACTTTGGACAAATTAAGGTGGTCATTCCATAAGTGGCAACTAGTGAGGTAGACACTCACATGCAAGAGGCTTGGGCTTGTGGTTTAAACAGGGCTAAGGGGTGGGTCTCAGGTACTCATAGCCTAGTACCACATGGTACTCTTGCATGGTAGGAAGGGTGAGGCATTTATTCAAACCAAGGCTCCAAAGTTGGAACAAATCTAAGTTTCTATGACTTAGCCAAAATGGGCTTGTAGGGGGGGACTAACTAAGATGACCCTTGGTGATCATGCAATCATGTAGACTAACAAATAACACTACCAAAACCACACCATTGATCAAGCAATCTAATAGAGCTAGGCTTATATGTAAACAATTAGTGAAAGTTTTATTTCCCCTCTAATTTTCTAGCTTCCTAACCCTCAACAAACATAGATGCAGAAAATGGGATGTTACATACCTTCCCCCCTTAAAAGAATCTCGTCCCGAGATTCGCCAGTTTTGCTGACAGGAGATGGGGGAATTCCTTCTGGAGAAAATCCTCTCGTTCCCAGGTGGCTTCGTCTTCCGAATGGTTGCTCCACTGAACCTTATATAAGTTTATGTTCCAACGCCGGGTGAGCCTATTGGCTTTCTCTAGGATTTTGACAGGCACCTCTCGATAGGTTAGATCACGGTTGAGATCAATGGCTTGAGAATCAATCTCTTTGAAGGCTTCGGGCTTGTTGGGTGTCTGAAGGCACTTCCGGAGTTGGGACACATGGAAGACGTTATGGAACTCTGCCAATTTCTTGGGTAGCTCTAGTTGATATGACACCTTTCCTCATTGAGCGAGGATTTTGAAGGGCCCAATGTATCTGGGGGCGAGCTTCCCTTTTTCGTGGAACCGTTGCATTCCCTTGAGAGGGAGACACAAAGATACGTGAAGCCTCCCTTGTTGAAAATCACATCTCGGCGCTTAGTGTCGGCATAGCTCTTTTGGCGAGATTGGGCAGCTCCAAGTGATCACGGGCTAGCTGCACTTGCTCTTTTGATGCCTTGATCATATCAGGGCTGAAGATTTGGCTCTCTCCAGTCTCAGTCTAGTTTAGAGGGGTTCTACACTTCTTTCCATAGAGGAACTGAAAGGGTGCCATCTTTAGGCTGGATTGATAGTTGTTATTGTAGGAGAATTCCGTGAAGGGCAGGCAGTCCACCCACTTAGATCCGTAAGCTAGAACGCAGGAACAGAGCATATCCTCCAAGACTTGATTGACTCTCTCGGTCTGTCCTCCGGTCTGTGGGTCATAGGCGGTGCTAAAGGATAGAGTGGTGCCTAAGGCCTGATGTAGCTTATTCCAGAAGTGGGAGGTGAATTGCGGTCCTCTATCCAACACGATCTCTTTGGGGACTCCATGGAGACTGACGATGCGGGAGATATACAATTCCGCCAACTGTTGGCCGTTGTAGCTAGTCTTCACGGGGAGGAAATGAGCCACCTTGGATAGGTAGTCTATGATGACCCAGATGGAATCATGACCCCTGATGGACTTGGGTAGTCTAGTGATAAAGTCCATTCCAACTTTTTCCCATTTCCACTCCGGAATCTTCATGGGTTGCAGTAATCCCGCAGGTCGCTGGTGCGCGGCCTTGACCCTCTGGCATATATCGCACTTGGCCATGAACAAAGTGATTTCACGCTTCATCCCATGCCACCAGAACTGTTCCTTCAGGTCCTAATACATCTTGGTGCTAACGGGGTGGATGGAGTAGGGTGTCTCATGGCCTTCCTTCATAATCATCTGCTTCAAGTCATGCTCGCTGGGTACGCAGATGCGCCCTTTGTACCATAGTACACCCATGTCGTCAACTTTAAATCCGGGGACAGTTTCTCTCTCCATTCTTCTTTTAATGCCTTCAATACTTTTGTGGTCTCTCTGAGCCTCCTTGATCTGGTCTAAGAGGGTCGGCTTTAGTTCTAGATGGGCTAAGAATCCATGGATGACTATCTCAAGTCCAAACCTTTCTATTTCTTGACTTAGTTCTGGTTGTTTTTGCGTGATCATAGCATTCAGGGAACAGGGTTCCCGACTGAGGGCGTCGGCTACCACATTATCCTTGCCCGGGTGATAATGAATGCCAAGATCATAGTCCTTTATCATCTCAATCCATCTTCGTTGCCTCATGTTCAACTCTTTTTATGTGAAAATGTATTTCAGACTCTTGTGATCTGTGTAGATTTCGCAGCGATTTCCCATCAAATAGTGGCGCCAGGTCTTAAGTGCATGAACCACTACGGCGAGCTCTAGGTCATGGGCGGGGTAGTTCATTTCATGGGGCTTCAGTTGTCTGGATAGATAGGCGATGACCTTGCCTTCCTACATCAGTACACTTCCAAGTTCCAACTTGGAGGCATCGCAGTAAACTTCGAAGCTCTTGGTGATGTCTAGCATGGTTAGAACGGGGGCGGACACTAGTCTCTTTTTGAGTTCCTGAAAGCTCTCTTCACATTTCTTAGTCCCCTCGAATTTCTTGTCCTTCTTCAGCAGTTGTGTTAGTGGTTTTGGGATGCTTGAGAAGCCTTCAACAAATTTACGGTAGTACCCGGCTAAACCTAGAAAGCTTCGGATTTCCGAGGGGTTAGTGGGGGCTTTCCATTCCAGAACTGTCTTGATCTTGGAGGGGTCGACTGATATTCCTCTTGCCGATAGTATGTGGCCAAGGAATCCAACTTCCTTTAACCAGAACATGCACTTGCTGAACTTAGCATACAGTTGATGCTCCCTAAGTGTTCCCAATACGACTCTCAGGTGTTGTTCATGCTCGGCTTCACTTTTGGAATATATGAGTATGTCGTCGATGAACACTACGATGAACTTGTCCAAATAGGGCATGAATACCTTGTTCATGAGGTTCATGAAGTAGGCAGGGGCATTGGTTAAGTCGAAGGACATCACGGTGTATTCATATAGACCGTATTGGGTGGTAAAGGCGGTCTTGGGAATATCTGACTCTCGGATCTTGAGTTGGTGGTATCCGGTGCGGAGATCTATCTTGGAGAAGATTCGGGCTCCATTTAACTGGTCAAACAGATCTTCGATCTTCGGCAAGGGATACTTGTTTTGATTATGACATCGTTAAGCTTCCGGTAGTCAGTCACTAGCCGGGTGGTTCCATCTCTTTTATCCACAAAAAGGACGGGTGATCCCCAAGGGGAGGCACTCGGCTGAATGTGACCCTTGCATTCCATGTCGTCCAGTTGCTTCTTCAACTCAACCAATTCTTCGGGGTTCATACGGTATGGCCTCTGAGCTATAGGGGCGGTTCTGGGGACTAACTCTATGATGAACTCGATATCCCTGTCAGGGGGCATACCGGGCAACTCCTCCGGGAACACATCTGGATACTCACAGACTACTAGAACTTGTTCTAGGGTAGGTCCGGCTATACTCTTCTAGCAATAGATCCGAGATGAGGGCACAGTTGCCTTGTACTTGATTTTTACTCCTTCACTACTTGTCAAGGATATGGACTTTCTGGCGCAATCTATGATTCCATGGTACTTGGTCATCCAATCCATTCCTAAGATCATGTCTAGACCTTGGGCTCCCAAAACTATTAGGTCAACCGTGAAGGTTATGCCATGGATGACTATGGGGATATCTCGGCAGACGGATTTGGTTTTGGCTGTCGAACCGGGTATTTGTACTAGCATGAGCCTGCTCAGATGGCTAGGTTCCATCCCACTTCTTTCAACAAACGGCTCCGTAACAAACGAATGCAAGGCCCCGGAGTCAAATAGTACTGTAGTAGGGATGTAGTTGACAAGGAATGTACCTAGAAAAATGTTAGGAGACTCCTGGGCTTCCTCAGCAGTGATATGGTTCAGATGTCCTCTGGTAGCATTGGCAGGCTTCCTGGGGGCGGCGCCCTTGGCTGGGGCTCCCTTGGCGTGACCTTGATTTAGGCGGGCTGCATTAGGGTGGGGTGTATTGTCCTTCTTCCTCTAGGGGCATTCACGGGAGAAGTGCCCCACTTGTCCACAGTTGAAGCAACCCGCTGTATTGGGGCGGACATTGGTGTTGACAGGGCCTCTAGGAGCGAGTCTTGGGTTCCCGCCACCAGGGCGAGGGTTGTAGTAATTACGATTAGGGTTGTTGGGGCGCGGAGCATAGGACGGAGTCCTCTGCGGTGGGGGAGCAGGCCTTGTGGGTGGCATTCTTCACGACCTCTGTCCACTGGGTCCTCCCTGCTGCATCATCCGGCGCTTGCGATTTTCAATCACTCCCTTGTGCTTGTTTTCTACCAGAATGGCGGCATCAACAAGGGCATCCAGTTCCTGGAATCCCTAGGCTACTAGGTGGCATTGCAGTTCGTCCTGGAGTCCATTCATGAAGGTATCCACCTTCGTCTCTTCGGTGTTGGTGTCATCCGGGGCGTATCGGGCCAGATTAGTGTACTTCTCCAGATACTGTAGCACAGACATTCCTCCCTGCTTCAGATCCCGGAATTGGTCCCTCATCATCTTGATCAGACCGGGTGGGATATGACGCTTGCGGAACCTTTCCTTAAAGTCCTCCCAAGTGATGGCTTGTCCCGCGGGCAAAATTTCCTTAACACTAATCCACCAAGTCCTTGCTTGACCCGTGAGGAAATGAGTGGCCAAGGTGACTTTCTAATTCTCCCCAACATGGGCAACTTCCAGGTTGTTCTCAATAGTGCGGAGCCAGTCATCGGCGTCAAGTGGGTTGGTGCATTTGGAGAACACAGGTGGGTTGGTGTTTTGAAAGTCCCTAAGTCAGGATCTTTGCTCTTCGCCCTCGAGGTTGGGGGCGTTTCCAGCTGTGGCTTGCATAAGCTGCTGGAGAGCAGGGATGTTGGCTTGGCGTTCCTCATTGGCGGCTTGGCGGTCTTGCATGAACATGTGCAGGAGCTGCGCCATGGTCGGGGGTGGTGGAGGGGGTCCGCGTGGGCGCACCATCCTAAAGGTATATGGTTAGGATGGGTTACCAAGGGGGTGGTTCGCAACCGTAAACATCAAGGTGCGGGATGGGAAATAACTAATCAAATAGGCATGCATAAGAGAGACGAGTGCTTAGGAGTTAAGCAACCAGAGAATTAACCACAAAGTAACCAAGTTCATGCGTCACATCTCGACGCTAGATAATACTATGAGTTCAATCATATAAGCAAGCAGAAGACAGACAAATCGCCACTCAAAAGGGGGACATGGCGATATTCTCACTTGCTCTCATAGACTAACGGGAAACCTACTCCGCGTCACGGCGTGCGGTGGTGTCTTCCTCAATGATGACCTCGGTATCATCCTTAGACTCGAGAACGCTCTCCTCGGGATCCTCTTCTTCCTCACCCATCTGATCATCATCTTCAGGTTCACTCTATGGCTCCATGTCGAAATCCTCCTTGTAGGCGGCATCATTATTGGTCTCATTCAGTAGGTCATCATTGTCCTTGTCGAGTTGAGCGCATTCCTCCTCCAATTCTTCTATCCGGGCCTCCATGGTCACCAAGAGTTCCTTCTGCTCCTTGGTGGTCTTCAGAAGACGCTTGTTTCTAGACATCACAGTCTGCTTATTCAACTTGGTCTGAGCGTGCTCCAACTTCTCGATCCTCAAGTCCTCCACAAGAGTGAGATACTCCAAGGTCTTGTTGTCCAGGCGTGTGCAAACATCATCCATAGATTCCTGGGTCTTCCTCAGGAGATACTCCATGTTCTGGATATGCTCACCAAAGTCATAGTGTTGCAGGGTCACAGTGGCGTAACCCCGGGGGTGGCGTCTCCCAAAATGGTGGAACTTGGTAACCTCTAGTTGCTCGCGATGGTGATAGGCGAGGCGTGCTAGGGCCTCCTGCGCCACACGGAGCACACCATCGCCCCAGTCCTTCTCTAGTACCTCCACCTTCAGCTCCTCGGAAAATGGGGGCACTACACCACCTCTCATAGTGTAGACAACCAACCAATTCTTATCTCCTTCAACCATCCTAGGAATGAAGGCACCCTGGATCTCCGGTGTGGGACGACCCACATGCTTGGCCAAGTCCCTCAGCTCAGCCTCAAACAACTAGAGTGGCAAGTCTAGTCCGACCTGACGGTACATGTTGAACACCATAGCCATCTACAAAATTTTAGGTAAGTTTAAGTTAGTGAATAGTGTGCAAAATTTTAGATATGCAAAAATTAATTTAATGCAAGTTGTTTTCGCAATAGAGGGGAGGAGTCATAAGCAATATTTTTGCAAATATCAAACTCCTTCCTTTATAGAGAAATAGTTTTTGAGGTCCGGGTATAACGTCCAAGCTAACTAGGGGCTCCTAAGGTCAGGATGGCTCTGATACCAAGTCTGTGGCGACCCCGGATTTTCACCTGAGATTACCAAATTATGCACACCACCACGATCCCATGATTAGTGCATCGTGGAGCATAACCGACAAGATATCAAAGTACACACATCCATTACAGTACGGTACAATAAGTCTTACAATAATAGTCTTACAACTTTGCCTCCTTGGGCACAAATAGATAATAGCAGCGGTACTTATTAACGCGGAGGACCCAAGTCAAGCCATAGCCCAATAGGTGCCTGACTTGGAGAAACTCCCTAGTTCGCGAAGTCGTCATCGTACCCTCCATTGTCCTCTTCATCCTGCTCATAGTCTGACCAAGTTGATAGCCAGGGAACATTGCCAGTGAGTACTTTGAATGTACTCGCAATCCACCATACAAAGAAGAACAAAGAGTATGTAATATGGCTTTCGATAGGATGGCTCCAAGGAAGCTATTTGCGAAATCTCTTAGATATATAGTCTCAACTCTACCACTTGTTGTTTGCAAAACCTTTTTAGGGCAAAAATATTTAGTAAAACTTGAAATACTAGGCTGGGGTCCACCCTGTTATTCCCTTCCGCTCTGGTCATCCCATGACCAATACTTCAACTAGGTCCGACCATCCCATGGCCCATCCTCCTTGCCCCTCGACCATCCCATGGCCGAATCTCTTTTTAGAAAACCTTTTATATTTCAAAACCAGCACCGCTATGCAGCAACCTTTCCAACCGTCCATGACCGTGGAAACGGCTATTCGAATAGATTATACTCTGCAGAGGTTGTACACTTTCCCCACAAGATCCGATACATCCGCCGCGAACAGTCACGGATCGTCATACACTAGTATGCGAGTTTCGGATAACCGGACAAGACCTTCGGGAAAATCCCCTCTTAACACCAGCACCTACCCTATGGGTGTTAATCCCCTCAAAACCGGGACGTCGGGTACCGAGGACCAACCTGAGCGCTTTTTCCACTTCTCGAGTGTGCGCTTTCAATGAGGGGCCCATAGTAACGCATGGAGGTCAGCAGACCCTTCGTTCCTTCTCTAGGTCGATGTCCCACATGGACCTTTATCGAACAAGGCCCACCCTCCAGGGATCCCCGATCCCCTGTAGTAGTTGTGAGGCACTTGTATCAGAGAGAAACACTTTTGGGTCAAGCCCCTTCCCATATAGGGGTAGTGTGGTTGCTCGGGGTAGTTGTTCGGGCAAAACTACATAGAACCAGGTGCCTTTTCGAAAACAGTTTTTCCTCCAACATCATCTTCCGTGCCTTCACTTGTATAACAGATCCAAACCATTTTTAAAAGATCCTCGGCAAGTCTCACTTGCCAAGGTTTTTTGTCAAAACTTTTATAAAACCATCTTTTCCTTCGGGTTCCCAACCTAGAGTTTTTGTTAGGCTAAACTGGGGTTTCCAAGGGGTTGTGGTATATTAGACCACCTTAACTACTAGGGTAGGAGTAGGTAATCCAAGGGGGAGTACTTAGACAGTACCATAGGCATAAGTTTGGTGGAGCCAAACTAATACCATAATAATAATATAGCGAGTAAAACCAATGCAGTAGTAGAGTAAGTAAAACGGAGTGCATGAAAATAAAGATGGGACAAGTCTCATGAACTTGTAGGTGGCTTGCCTTGGTTGGCATCTTGTTCCTGGTCCTCTTCCTGAAAATCTTCCCAAGTACCTTCCTCAAACTCGTCCTCGTTCGTATCTATCGTCGAAAAAGGGAATTATAATCAAACCACCATACCAACCATCACACAATGCACAAACAATCCAATCAGTACAAGGCAGATGCACAACTGAACCAAACCAGCCAAGCACAAGTAGCTACTAATCCTAGCAGTCCAAAGCCATTGAAAGCAATCAAAAAGATTTAACCAAACTTATTTGGTGATTTTAGTGGTCAAGACTAGATTAGCACTCAAGCAGGTAATTCAACCAAGACCAGTGGGTGAAAAGTGACCACAAAATACATATCTGAGTAGCTACAGAGAATACCAAGCTAACCCCACTGGTTTCATATTTTTACCAAAAAGGGTTGATTTTTAATAAATAAAATACTGAAAATAGTGCTAAAACTAGTACTAAATTCCCCAGGGCAGAATTACAGAGCCAAAAATTAATCCCTTCTAGGAATAAGTAGCACTATCAGAGGCCTAACTCTAGGAGTTGGTTTCATCCCAAAATTAGCTTCATAGCAACCTCTAGAAAATAAATAAGAACCCTATGTTCATAACTTGTAAAATTAAGAACAGAGGCTTCACGCATCCAAAATTGGTGATTCAAGTTTTCCTCAGTAGGCATTTGCACAGGCAATGCCTAGAACTTGGTTTCACAATTTTCTAAGCTATAGAAGTAAAGCTATGGATTTAATACTCTAATCGGATACTATTTACCATAGAAAATCTCAGTACAAAAACATACCTGCTATTGACTAGCTACCAGTGCCATGCAATAGAAAATTTCTTAGGCTATCTGAAAACATTTGTACTAGGCCCAGATACTACATAGAACATAATTTGTGGAATTAAAACTACAGGACAAATTTCAGGTAATAAAAATGGCCTAAAAATAAAAAGAAAAGGCAGTGTAGAGACTGGGTTGCGGCTCGCTAAGGAGCTAGGCCAGCCCGCGTACATGGTGGCCTGCGCGGGAGGGCTGGGGATTCAAATCCCGCAGAGGTGCCCACGTGTCATGGGCATAGAGGGGCGAAATGGTATCGGGCGATGCTGGCCGTTGGATTAAAAGCCACATCGACGGCTCGCAGCGCGTCTTCTCCCCGGAACGAGAACGCCGGCGAGCAAACCCTACCTGGAACGGGCATGGCTCGGGGTGGCTCACCTAGGGGCAAAGAGGGGTCGGCGGCGGTGTGGTTCGAAGCGGTCGAGGGCGGCGTGTCAAATGAGGTACGGCACGGTGACTCCGGTCGTTTGGATGCGTCACGCCAGCAGCGGCGTGGCTCGGGACCGTCGGCCTCCTCGTAGCTCTGGCGTGCCTCTCAACAAGAACAGCCATTGGAGAGCGGGATTAGGGCCGGTTTTGGGAGGGGAGTGCAGTGGAAGGGGAGCATGAAGGAGAGGTGGGGTAGGGACGAGGGAACCTTCTCGTTCGTCGTCGGCACCTAGAAGGAGAGAACGGCAGAGGAGAAAGGAGAGAGCGAGAGACTCTGCCTCCGCTCTGGGTGGTGTTGGGGTGCTCTAGGAGAGAAATGAGGAGTGGTAGGAGCGTGCGAGGGGTGGGGGAGCTATTTAGTGGGCGGGGCCAGACCACGGTGCACCAGGTGCACGGCGAGGTGGTGGGGTCGCAATGGGAGCTAGGGGTTAGCCAGGAGGGGCGGTGGCGACGCCGTGGGGTGACCTGGGGACGGTCTTACCTCGGGGGCTGGCCGGGCCTATAGGAGAGTGAGAGGGGGTAGCCGTTGCGCGGTGCCGGCAGGCTGTTCGACGGAACAACACGGGCGGCAGCATGCTGTCTGCTCGGCTAGGGTCTGGGGGAGTAGGAGGAGTAGGGGTGCAGTAGGGTGGCGGGGCTCTCCTCTGTCCACCGCGTGATTTTGCACCGAGAGAAGGAAGAGAGGGAGCGGGGCCGAGGGTTTTCTACTGACATGGACGCCAGGGGTTGGGGGTTGCTGGGCGAGTGGGAGAGAGAGGGGTAGGGTGGAGAGAGTGCCTGGGGAGTTGGAGCTGTCTGGGGTGGGGCTAGATGGGACAGGAGGGAGGGAGAGACTGCTGGTTTTCGAGGTGGGCAAGATTTGCAAAGATCTTAATTGTCTCTCCTCTTTGAGAGATGCCGACGCGTGCAGGTGACCTGGGTGGGTGCAAGGTGGTAGCTGGGGTGGTGGTGCATCGTGCTAGGGCCAGAGAGGGGGTGTAGCACGGGCAGGGCAGTAGGAGAGGGTTTTGGGATGATCTAGAGTAGTGTTTATGAGGTGGCAACTTTGGGAGCTTGCCAAATTGAGCTAGGGCCACCAATGGCAGTGGGGAAGGAATAGGGTGGTAGAGGGATACTAGGTGCTCATGCCTAGGTCTTGTTTGCTTCCTCGATCACAGCCATGAGCTCACAAGGATCATCCAAACTTTGGACAAATTAAGGTGGTCATTCCATAAGTGGCAACTAGTGAGGTAGACACTCACATGCAAGAGGCTTGGGCTTATGGTTTAAACAGGTCTAAGGGGTGGGTCTCAGGTACTCATATCCTAGTACCACTTGGTACTCTTGCATGGTAGGAAGGGTGAGGGATTTATTCAAACCAAGGCTCCAAAGTTGGAACACATCTAAGTTTCTATGACTTAGCCAAAATGGGCTTGTGGGGGGGACTAACTAAGATGACCCTTGGTGGTCATGCAATCATGTAGACTAACAAACAACACTACCAAAACCACACCATTGATCAAGCAATCTAATAGAGCTAGGCTTATATGTAAACAATTAGTGAAAGTTTTATTTCCCCTCTAATTTTCTAGCTTCCTAACCCTCAACAAACAGAGATGCAGAAAATGGGATGTTACATTGCTGCTGGCACCGGTAGTGCGCCCTACCAAAGTTCAGCTAGCTACACCTTTGGGGTGTTTCCTTGCTCCTACTGGATTGATAACCTTGGTTTCATAACTGAGGGAAAACTTGTTGTTGTGCTCATCATACCTTCCTCTTGGGGTTCCCCAACGAGCTCGATATATTTTGGGCCATCACATATCTGTCCTAACAACTGAAGCAGCATGAGCAAAACTACCTGACCCATGATCTTGAACTAGCAACTGTAGTTTTAGCATTGAAGACATGGCGTCATTACCTTATGGGTAACCGCTGTGAGATTTATTCGGATCACAAGAGCCTAAAGTATATTTTCACTCAGAAGGAGTTGAATATGAGGCAAAGGAGATGGATAGAGTTAATCAAGGATTATGACCTTGACATTCACTATCACCCCGAAAAATCCAATGTGGTAGCGAATGCTCTTGGCAGATTGCCGTGTAGATTAAACACCATGATCAAAGAAGCCCAGCCAAGTTTGCATGAAGAGTTGGTGCAGTTTAGAACGGAGCTAGTTAGCAAAGGATTCTTAGCTAGCATAAAACTTCAACCCACTTTGATCTGTCAGATCAAGGAAACCTAGAAGGGAAATGCAAGTATCGACGAAATCAAACGTCGTATTAGTACATGGAAGGTACCCGGATTCACCGAAGATGCAAAGGAGTTTTGTGGTACAAAGGACGTATGTGTGCCAGCAAATTCGGAGCTTAAGCAAGTTATCTTGCAAGAAGCTCATGATACTCTTTATTCTATCCACCCCGGAGGAACAAAGATGTATTAGGATTTGAAAGAGCAATTTTGGTGGCACAAAATGAAGAGAGAAATTGGAAGCTACATAGCCAAGTGTGATATCTATCAGAGAGTCAAAGCGGAACATCAGAGACCCGCAGGACTTTTGCAACCATTGTAGATTCCGGAATGGAAATGGGATTCTGTCAGAATGGACCTTTATCACCGTTTTGCTTACTTCTAGTAGGGGAAATGACTCTATTTGGGTCATAGTGGATAGACTTTCCAAGGTAGCCCATTTCATACCTGTAAAGACTACCTACAAGAGTTCGAAGCTAGCAGAGTTGTACATTGCTAGAATTGTCAGTTTGCATGGAACCCCAAGACCACAATATCGGATCAAGGAACCCAATTCACCTCAATATTTTGGCAGAAAGTCCAAGAAGGATTAGGAACCAAGCTGAATTTTAGAACAACTTATCACCCATAGACCGATGGACAAACTGAAAGAGTCAACCAAATCTTAGAAGATATGTTGAGAGCTTGTGTTTTGGAATATGGATCAAAATGGGAAGATTGTCTGCCTTTCGCAGAATTCTCATACAACAATAGTTATCAAGCCAGTTTGCAAATGGCCTCTTTTGAGATCTTAAATGGAAGGAAGTGTCGTACCCCTTTGAATTGGTCGCAAGTAGGAGAGAGTCAGATTTTCAGACCCGACATCCTACGAGAAGCCAAAGAGAAGGTTCACAAAGTCCGTGAACACCTCAAGACCGCCCAATCCATACAAAAGAGTTATGCTGACAAGAGACGTCGAGACCTGACTTTCAATGTCGGAGATTTTATGTATCTCAAAGTTTCGCCATTGAAGGGAATGCAGCGTTTTCAGCTGAAAGGAAAGTTAGCCCCCAGATATATTGGACCCTTCAAGATTCTGAATCGCCGAGGAGAAGTATCTTATCAACTGGAACTGCCAGAGGATATGTCAGCTATCCATGATGTGTTCCATATCTTGTTACTTCGCAAATGCCTAGAAGTTCCGGAGAAGACCGAAGTATTCAAGTACAACGATCACCGAGCCATTGATATCAACAAGGATCTGACGTATCGTGAAGCGCCCATTCGTATTTTGGAGGAAGCTTTCAGAACAACCAGGACCCAGAGTACAAATTTCTCAAGAACCAATGGAGCAACCATACCGAAGAAGTTACTTGGGAGCGAGAAGATTACATTAGGACTGAGTTTCCAGATCTCTTTAGTTCCTAGTTTTTCTGAAATCTCGGGATGAGATTTTCTTTAAGGAGGCAAGGTTTGTAACATCCCAAAACTTCAAATCAAGTTTATCAAGCTCTAATCACCCAATTTAGGGTTAACAAAAAATTTATTAAAGAAATTAATATGAATGCATGTGTGTTTGCATTAGTGATGAATTGAGTGTATATTCCATGCTTGATTGTTCTAAATGATGTGAAATGGTTTAAAGATGAATACTACATCATCTAGACCATTTACAAACAAAAGCAAAAGAGAAAGAAATAAAAAATGAATAAATGAACCAAATGGTCATTTCGGCAAAAATCAACCACTAGGTCACTTTGTCTGTTCCTAGAAGACGATTTCTAACAGAAACTTTTCTATTTCTTTTCACCCCTTGCTAGACCAAGTAAAAGTGTATCAAGGCCCACTTTACAAACTTACAAAACATCTAGCATATCATTTTAAAGGACATTTGAAAATTGAATCAAGTGTATGTGTTAAGATCACACCTTTTCAAAAACCCATCAAATCAGTTCCCCTTGACCTATGCAAGCAAGCATAGACTCTCAAGCTTATTTTAAGATCACTAAAAAAATTTGAATCAAAAATTCCAAAGTATCTTTCATGCGGCCATTTCATAAAACACCTGGTTAGCACAGATTAAGATTCTGCCTAACTTCACTGTTGTGCACAGTAAACCTCGACCATTTGGTCCCATGTTAACCCTCTGGTCCCCTCTGAGTCTAACCAGCACCTGTGCCAACCCCTTCGTGGAGCACGGTGGGCCGCTTGAATTTGGTCATCGCTGCCGACCACGGCCAGCTCAGAAGGCATCGCCCACCCATCCAGGATGTCCAGAAGCTATGCCGCACTCTACCGCCACCCCCTGTCCACCCCCACGGTCGAAGCCAAGCCCTGGACCACCCTAGTCGCACTGCCGCACCGCCTCTCTGCGCCATGTCTAGAGCGCGCCAGCGCGGCATGCCCGACCAGCCCCGCTAGCTCGCGCCTTGCCCTCACCGCGCACACGCAGCCTCTCCATGATCACGCCACCCCGGCAGACACCCTCGTTCTCCGCCGCACGACCTGCAGCTGCCGCACGCCACCGTAAACACTTCTGCCGCCACTCAGAACACCGCACGCTCCCGACCGAACCGCACCACCCCACGCCGCGCCATTACAATCATAGGAACCGCCAGGGAGCACCGCAATGTCCTACGCCCTCGCCCATGCCGTTAGCCGCCTGTAGCGACGCCACCATCGAGCTCACCGTCGCACCGCTCGGTTCCCTTGCCGCGTGTCGGGGGGTGACCCCCGGGTAGGCCAAGACGGGACCAACCGGCCGGCTCCAAGGAGCACATGCCGTCTGGACCCAGATCAAGGAACCACGGCTGGGTGGAATCCCCACCCGGCCCGCATTCAAGTTTCCCCGGCTGGCCCGTCTAGCCGAGTAGCCAGAAGAACCGGCTAGGATGCCGCTCCTAGCCGGTCGCTTCAGATCCACTGGTCATGGTACAATGGGGATGATGCTCCTTGCTGAGCGCACCCTTGACCGGACTGGCTGGCTGGCCTGGCCGGCACTACTAGACAACTGCGCCAAAGCTGGAGGCTGGCGAGCAAAGCAAGGGCTGACGAGGAAAGCCCCGGCTTACACATAAGGAACCGGCTGACGAATAAAGATCCAGATGACGAGTAAAGCAGGGGCGCTGGACACTGAAGCGTGGACCTCCCCTTTACTAGAGGCTTGACTAGACCCGGGCCTACCGTTTGGCCCTATCTAGCCGGCCCACTTTGTAAGACCCAAATCCAAACAGTAAACCCTAGAACCCACCCTGTAAGCTACCTCCTCAACCTGTATATAAAGGAGGGTAGTGCTAGGGTTCTATGTAAGCAGAAAATAGACACCAGAAGAAGGACTTAGACAATTCCAAGCAAGAGGTAGCTAAGGAAACAGCTCAAGGAGCATCTATATTGGGCATTCGCCCCCTTTGATAGTAGATCCTTGTAGGAGTAGGAGTTTTACCTCGCCAAGAGGGCTCCAAACCTGGGTACATCGCTGTGTTTGCAGTATCTGTGCCCAACCCGTTGCGAGTAGCCACTGATAGCATCCTGATTGTCACCTTCATGCCATCCCTGATGGTACTGCCATGTTCCACACCACGACAGTTGGCGCCCACCGTGGGGCACATCGCTTTGGCTGGGATCATCTTTCGCATGGGACTTCCACTCGTCACCGGTTAGCGAGTCGCCTCTGGCCTCGTCCTCACCCTCGGTTCCTACGACTGTGTCCTCGACAATGCGTCCTGCTTCGCTGAGGGGGTTTTCCCAAGCAGGGGCTCCATCATGCACTTCGGCGAGCACCGCATCTACGTCGTCACTGTCCCTGAGGCCTTCCCTCATGAGGTTGTCACCATCTTCGGCGCGCCCCCTGGCTTCTCCACCTCGCGCATCGCCAGCGGCAGCATCGAGGTCATGATGGCAGGCTTGATGGAGAACCGTCGCCCACCTCTGGAGCACAACGTGGACGATGGCGCCACGAACTCACGCCTCCCGAACCCGTACTTGATCAACGCGTCCATCGAGCACCTCCGCAACCCCATCACCCCCATCGAGGTGGATCCAGCTGCAGCTGCGGTGGCCCTAGAGACTACCCGCCAGAACCTTCTGGAGGAAGCTGGCAAGGTGGCGGCCACCCAGCGACGGATGAACGCCACCATGCGGGAGTACAACATCATGCACGGCTTCGCTCGCTTGCCTGGAACCAGCCGCTTGGCCTAGCCACAAGGCCGGAACCTTAGTTCGGAGATGGATCGCGCCACTGATCTGTGCATGCCCACGGTGCAGCCGGTCTACAGCACCCCTGCCAAAAACATGAGGGCCACGGAGGGGGCAGTTATAGAGCTAAGCCACCTGGAGGGCGAGGAACTACTCCGTCAACAGGCGCGTGTCCAGCTCCTCGTGGTTTTGGTGTACTATGCGCGAGAGAGATAGGGAGAACGAGAGCGAGAGTTACGGGTATGAGTGGATAGAGGAGAACGCAGGCGTTCTTATCCCCTCCTCCAGAAGCAGCAGCGTGCATTGTAGTTTGGCGGAATATCAATGGCGGCAGCACGGCCACGCAGCTGCTTCACCGTCGTTGACGAAGACGACGAAGCGAAGGGGTATCCGGGCTGGGCAGGTACTGGGCTTTGGTCGAGCAAGCGAGAAATTCCGGAAGGCGCAAGCGGGCGGAAGTTAGAGCGGAGACGGCCTGGGTTGTAGGCCGGCTACTGCACTGCTCCTATTATTTTTCCTTTTCAATTACATTTTCTGTTTTCACTTCTTTTACAAAACCTTTTAAAATTTGAATTTCTTCAGGGATTTAAATATCTAGAGATTTTGTAGGTTATAAATATTATTATATAAATCAAGTATGATCTTCTTCTCTTGATTTCTTTATTGTGCATTAAAATATTCATAATTATATGAAGGGTTCTTTTATTTAGTAAAGTAAATATAATTTAGGGTTTTAGGGTTTTACTTCCTAAACATAATATAGAAATGATTTGTATTACCACTAAAAGAATGTAGTAGTAGTGGTTTAAGAGGCTAATGATTTATGTGTATAAAATCTTATTAACACTCAGCCTGATAAAGGAATTAGATATATAATATAAGGTATTAATCCTTGTGGTTCATAACATGATGATTTGATTTTCATGGTTCTCCATATTTGGGAATTTCACCAAGTCCCATTCTACTTAGATTGTAGTGTTTAGAATTACCATGAGTTTTAGGAAGGTTCATTAGACTAGTATTCTATTATGAATATGGATAAGGTTCAATGATTACCTAGGAATAATAAATGATTTCACTATCCATTAGATTCTAAGGTTTTTAATAATGAAGTAGGCATGGTTCTGTCATGGTTTGATATGATCTTGCTTAAGACTTCTAGAGAATCCTTACCTTAATACCTCACTAAGCTTAACTTGAGATAAGGAATTCCTTTCCTAAATATACTCTATCAATCTCCCTTATCTTATTCACAAAGATCACATCTTCCTAAATAAGTCAATCATCTGACTCCACCATATCCATCATCATATGATGACATGGTCATGCCACTTCAACAATACTCATTATCCATTCTTCTCCTAGTATCTATATAACTTCCATTGCTAAACTACCCTTGATTAATCCATCAATGTAGCTACTTCTAACTCCATCCATTAACTCCTTTAAATTCACCTTGTATCTATATCCAAGGCTTGCAACATTACAATTCTCTCTATACATCACATGTGATAACCATCCTCTAGAATAGGTATGGTACTACTCCCATAATACAAGTTTGTTCTTGTATTAGCTTGGTTAAACTTCTATGCCTTCAACTACTCCATACAACTCATCTTATATGCTTCATCATACTCTAGCTTGACTTCTCATGTTCAAGCTAGATGATTCAGCTTACTAGGCTTTACCTACTTTGGTATACTCACAACTCTTTTTCAACACCTAGTCATCTATTCCCAAGTGACTTGAGAATGATGACCACCATCATTTGATCAAACTAACTTAGGCTTCTAATTGTCTAATCAAGATCTATACTCAACTAAGTAGTAGACTTGTACTGGTCTCTCTATAGGCTTATCTTGTTAAACAAGCTTACTCTAAGTTTACACCCACTTGGCTTAACAAGATTATTTTTAGATGTACTAATACTACTAGCTTTCTCATGGCTCCTCAAATACTAGCTTAACTCTTGGGTTTAGGTACTGCTTCTAGTTAACTCATGAGTGAGTTAACGCCTCTAATACCAAATGGTTTGATCACCACTAAGGATCTCATTCCATTGATGATGGCACACTCTACCATATCTAGTTCCTTATCCTTATTAATTTACTGAAGGTATTTGGAAGGACAACACAATAGGTCAAAGGCTATGAGTCAATAAGTTATAGGTCAAGAATTGATCACTCAATAGTGATGATCCATTGACACTAGGACTTGGTTAAATAAGATTGGCATGTATTAACATGACACTAAGGGTATGTGATGGATGGTCTTGATTTGACTTCCTTTTTCTACTCTATTTGTGATAAGAGTTAATGTTTAAGAACTACCATGATACCCATGGTAGGAATAACTATTACAAACAAGTATTTCAAGATTTAGTTATAGAGTTTCTTTACTTAAGTTATATACCTAACTTGGTATTCAGGGTTTGTGGTAGATAATACCTTGATATCAGCTTTAGAATATTAAGTATTCATCCTTGAGTTGATGTATGGAATACCATGTAATGATCTCTAGAAGATCAAGTACTCTTTATTAAGTAGTGTGTTGTGACTTAGTTTTATTACATTTGATCTACCCTTAGATCAAATTATATTACCCAAAGATAAGGTTTTAGCAAAGGTCACATTGAAACTTATCGCAGTCAACTTGATGATCTACTTCAGTTCCACCAAGTTAAGAGAAGCTTCAATCTCTTTGACAAGTTTTATTTAAAAGCGCGAAAATTATTCGGATTTTCGATGCATGAATGCAATGCACATACCTTTGTTCAGCTTATTTCTAAGCTCTAATGCTAGGGTGTTATAGACTCTCCCCCTTAAAATAAACTTCGTCCCCGAAGTTCATACTCTCTTACGTTTTGGAATGAGGAGTTGACTTGTATTGATCACACCATTTATCAAATTCCATTGTGATCACAGTTGAGGATAATTGTGGTATCCCGTATCCACATCCTTTTTCTTGACTTCTCTTCATACTTGGCAACTTCGAACTAACGTTCCTAATTTGTCCTATGGTGTCTTTTACGATAATCCCTTGGATTACGTCTTTAAAGTTCTACTTAGGATTGGTTTGGGACACATTTAGTCCATTCCAATCAGGCTTTCCTACTACTATACACTAAACTAATTTAGTAAACTCTACTTCTTGTTAAGGACAACTTATGAGCTGTTTCTCCTTTATAACTAGTCCACTAGGGTTAAGAAGTTATGTCTACTTTGATCATTGATCCGGATATACTCCCAGAAATAATTTATAATGATGGCTTCCTATAACCTTATGAGAATAAGGCTTAATCTCATCATAACTTTATACTTCTTCTCCAACCTTTAGTCCGAAAGTTAGATAACAACACTTCAGTGTTTATTGCTTACTCTCCCCCTTGGGGTTTCCTAATGGTATCTAAACTTCATGTATAATACCCATTAACTCGATAGCAAGGATATTGGTCTCTGTCTAGCTTATATCTTACCTATATAAGGTCTCACGAAAGAATCTACGGTATACCCACACAATTGTGGATCTCCGAAATGAATCTTCCAACGTTACTTGTCTTACTCTTAACCTTCTGGACATTTTTGCTTTGGTAAGCCCGATTTCACGAAATGTCTCAAAAGGCGATCTTTAATTTCATACTTCCTTAGGTCTAACTTAACTTAGGCCAAGTTTTATACTCTTTAAATTACACAAAGATGACCTAATTAGCTAAACTGCTAGGATAGCAGCTACGGATACTAACTATGGATACCAGCCGCGGATCCTCCTAGGTGTACGGACTACCCTAGGGTTTTTTGATTTACTATTGGAATTCTCTCTAACTTGTCAGAGCTTGAATACCACTTTTGTTACAAAACTCTTCTTTGCACTGATTCATGTACTTCCATGAACTTGGTACAACTACTTCATTAGCTTTTGAGCAATATCACCTACTTTGAGTGAACTTAAGTTCATTCCTTCATTGCTCCATAACTTGTCTGCATTTAGTAATCCTTCTTATTGCCAACTAACAATAAGTTGGGATTGATTCATCCTTCAAAATAGTGTTAACACACCTTATATTTAGCTTCCTTCTTCGTGCAAGTCTTCATCTTGATCTTCGGAACTCGTCACTCCCTTATACGAATTCCCTTTTCTATCTAGGTCTATAACATCAAGTAATAACTTGCTGATGTAACATGCATTTGCACAACAAGTCAAACTTCATGTACAGATCTAGTCAATCAAGAAGATCCAAGAAAAACCCACGAAATCCAAATGTGGTATATATAACACACATCATTCTAAGCCTGGAATATAGTAGTTGAGTATAATACCTCTAGCATTCAGGCTTAGATGTGTAGTATATGACACCTCCTAATATAGGTTTACCTCGTGATACTTAGCACTTAGAAGCCAAACTACTCTTTGTCTCCATATTTACCCAAATTTCTCAATTGCAATTGGATAATTTTGAGCAAAGTCGTCTCAATTTGGTTTTGATAAGCCTCTTACCTTTCTTTTGGGACTACTAAAGACTTCCAATATTCCATTCTATCATAAACTATCCTCACATGATCTCTCGAAACTACAAACAAAATTGTAGTTACTACCTTAATCCAAAATTATCGTAATATTATAATACCTATGACTTCTATCATAGACCTACACTGTTCTTTATTTACTGTTGTTACAAGATTATTTGCTAAGTACTGGTCCTAATTACACATTTATCATGGTCTCAGAGCTATTCTCACCACGAACCTGTTAAGATTTACCTAGTCATCATGATTAAAGAGCTAATCTCACCATGATAACTCTTATTCTTAGCTTACTATTAATGATTCTTAACAAAATTCTACTCCATCACATGGAATTCTCAAATGAATGCCACATGATTTACTTCCAGTTGTATCTATACATACTTTAATGGTCTACCTTAAGGGTTATAATGGTATCAACTAATGGTAAGATTCTTCTAAATTAAAAGAATTCTAAATATAACCTCCATCACTAATACTACTCCACGTGATATCCTAATCTTGGTTGTAATCTTCTTTGATATTTTAACTTACGTAAGATATCTTAGTGGTGTTATACCTATTTAGCG
This sequence comes from Avena insularis, assembly GCA_023614405.1. Classification (NCBI taxonomy): domain Eukaryota; kingdom Viridiplantae; phylum Streptophyta; class Magnoliopsida; order Poales; family Poaceae; genus Avena; species Avena insularis. Next base: position 215,632,180 of record CM042688.1, on the reverse strand, counting down.
GTACACTCAAATGACCTTTCTCTAGAGAAGATAGATAACTAATCCTTAAGAAAGATGACAAAAACATCCAACTTAAGTGTGACAAGGTTATCCTCAAGTGGATATCCATCACAAGTCTTGGTTTAGATAAGATGGCTCCTATAGTCACTATCCAACCTAGAGATCTTCCTAAAAGGGTTTTAATCCTAAGGTCAAAGCATATGCTCTGATACCAGCTGCGGTGACCCAGCATACCACTGCATGATGTAGTACACTATAGTCGTTGACATAACACCAATGAAACACCGTTCACTAGTATTACATCCCTCAGAGTGGTACAATAGAAACACAGCAGGTCCAAGACATGACTATAGGTTACAACTCGACTCTTTACAAAAGATCTAAAGAACACTCTAGGTTAAAGAGAGACGAAGAAACTTCTTACAAAGAAGAACCAGAAATAATAACTCAGAACTATCTAGTAACTACGACTAGTATCTAAACTATTTGGCTTGCCATTGCTACTATTGCAATGTTCTATAGAAGTAGGTTTTATGGCTAGAGTATCTATGCCTATCTAAACAGAGACTTTGTCTCCCCTTCAGCTCATCTATATGTTGACTTCATTGACTTTATTGAAGAACTTGAGCTATCGATGATGATTTCTTGAGCAGAGATTGATGTTGACATCATCTTCAATAGCTTAAAACCTAGCAAGGGTTAAGAAGGTACGGTTGAGTACGAGCATACTCAGCAAGTTCACTAAAAAGAGTGTATGATGCACTATCTCTACAGCCACAGACCAAAGGTCGTAGGCAATGCAGGTTTTCATAAACATTTCTTCAAAGGTTGCTTTTATTCTGAAAACTATGTCCGACAGCCTTCACAGGTTGACCAGAACCTTCATGGGGTTCCTTTCCTGCCGCGTTCGTAGCTCCTTCCCGGAACAGGGAGTAACATGTCACAATTCTTACACTCTGCAGAGGTGCGTCACTTTTCCCACAAGATACCTTAGCTTTATTGCACATCTGAGTTGCATTCTCGTCCACACTTCCTTGGTGTGGGGCCTAGTCTAAGATCCAAGCCAGTACCGCCCTCTCTGTGACCCCGCATGAAGACACGATCCCCCGAGACAACTACCACCGTTACTCTTTGGGTAGCCTCTCGGAGACTCCGTACGCAGCTCTCTCTAGCGGTCACCATCAGCTATGGTGAACTCAGACCCAGACAGAGATGCACAGATAATCTAGACACCTAGCTCACGGGGAACTAAGGGGTCCCACCCATGTGCTGGATTCTTTGGAACTCCATGAGAAATCAACAACCTCACGATAAGGTCATCCGTCCATGCGAAAGGGAGAAGATACAGCTGAATTTCCCGTCCCATTCCAAGTCTTATGGTTGACGCGTAATATACGGCGCTAGAATCACTGGCGACATTGGTTGTTAAGTCCTAGATATTATGTTCCTTTACCACTGGAACTGTATCAATAGATTATTACCATTTGGTAAATAATCCATAATCATATTATTATGAAAATAGTATTTTCTGTCCTTTTTAAAATGCTGGTGATGACAACACTTGAGTTACAAGCATTTGATAGAAAATAATCAAAGGACATGAGAAAGTTGTGAACTTGCCTTTTGTGATTGCAAGATTATGCACTCATGGTCTTCGAGACATTAGAAGATCCAAATTCTGAAAGTAACATCATTGGTCCGGTATGGACTAATGTTTAAAGAAGCAAGATGCAATGATGCATAAGTAATGTAATGCAATTTGATAAATGCAAAACCCCAGAATAATTGTATCTAATATAGGGTTCAGAAACTGGGAATAGTTCTTTAGAATGTGTTGCACTTTTATATCAGTTTCACACTTATGTTTCTTATTAAGGCTTGTGAGTGTGTGTGAAACAATATGTAAAGGCCTCAAATAATATGCAACACTAAAGCACTCAAATGGGTCATGGTATCTAAAATATTTCTTAAACAAGATTAAGAATCAAGTAGAGCTTTTAAAGAAGTGTTCAAGTATCACTTTTAATGTTCCATAAAAGAATAACCTTTTAGGAAAATATTACTTTACAAAGTAAAAAGTATTTAAACTTAAGGGTAACACTTTAAGGTTTTCTTACTAGCTAAGGTTATTAAAAAGAAAAACATTACTACAAGAAGCAATCATAGCATAAGTGGTGAAGATTTACACGTGTTGAATAAGGCATCACATTGTAGATGGTGTACTTCTTAGTGATTCCTAAAGTTAGAATGTAAGTAACATTGCCTTATGGAATTGGTGCTTTATTAAGGTTATGCTTAACGAGTATATAATAGACACTACTTTAATTACTTAAGAACCTGATTTAAATTTAGGTAGCTTTCTAGACTAGTAAAGGGATTAGAAAATATGAGCTTGATGGTTTTATAAGTGTTTAGAAATCATTTGATAAATAGTATATTATTCTTGTTGATTTTAAAATTGATAAAATCTTCTTAGGAAAATTAAAATACCCTTAATTTGAGATGATAGTTTTAGTAGATATATTTTAAAATGGTTTGACCTATTTTAACTACTTAAACATTAATTGACTTGTTATTACATTTTTTTGACTTCAAACAAATAATACTGAAAGCAGTAGTAAATAATTACATAATTTTAATGAATTATAATAAAAGAAAAGGGTTTAAATAAGATTTATTATACCTTTACCTTTTATTTGACTTTAATTAAGAAACATGATATTTTTAAAGTATAGATTATATTTTTGTGAGCATTTTGGGTATATTATAAATACTTTTATGACTTATAAATAATAAGATATGATTTTTATAAGTTTTACAAGCCTTTATTTTGTTTTTCTAAGATTTTTGATATATTATATTTATTTTTATGAATGTTAAATAATAAAATCCTTATTTAAGATTTATCCCAAATAGCTTATTTATTAATAGTAATTATTATATTATTTAAGTTGGAAAATAAAATGTGATAATAGGTTTATAATATAGAGTTTATTTTTCTAAACATTTTGATATATAATATACATTTTTATGAATTATAAAACAAAAGATATACAATTTATAAGATTTAATCATTTTCTAGAATAAATATTAAATGTTTTATTGTGCCAGTGTTGATGTCAGCATAACACATACATACGGCGCAGACCTTTTATACCCATCCTAATCTACCCAAGCCACTGACTGGTGGGACACATGCCACATCATATTCAGAAATTATAAAACAATAATAAAAATGGCTTATGACATCAGCATGATGTCACGCTGACATCACCCGAGGGTGTTCTTCTCAGGTGGCGGATCGATCTCTCGATCGAGAGCACGCGAGCCAACGGGGGTGGGTGCGTTGGATAGAGGACATCAAGGGGAGTCGAACGGTGGCCGTGCTCACAGGTGATCATGGGGAGGACGATGGAAAGCGAGAGGAAGAAAACGAAGAGGTGCCTGAGCACCACAGGCTCACCGTGATGCTGTTGGTGGGGTCGATTTGGCCGGAGGAGGTCGGAGGGGACGATGATGTTGCGGCGGAGCTCTGTCGGTCTTCAGGAAGAAGCAATCGATTGGAGAGATTAAGGGCTCCACAACTTGTGCTGACTAGGGCAACAGAACAAGGACTCCACGGCGGTCACTCCGGTGTGCTCTTATCGGCGAGAGGTGGCCGGAGACGACGAGGACGATGATCCTCAACGAGCTAGGGTTTTGGTGTACTATGCACGAGAGAGATAGGGAGAACGAGAGCGAGAGTTATGGGTATGAGTGGATAGAGGAGAACACGGGTGTTCTTATCCCCTCCTCCATAAGCGGCGGCGCGCATCTTAGCATGGTAGAATATCGATGGTGTCTGCGTGGCCACGCAGCTGCTTCGCCGTCGTTAACAAAGACGATGAAGCGAAGGGTTATCCGGGATGAGCCGGTACTAGGCTTTGGTCGAGCGAGTGAGAAATTCCGGAGGGCGCACGCGGGCGGAAGTTAGAGCGGAGATGGCCTGGGCCATGGGCCGGCTACTGCGCTGCTCCTATTATTTTTCCTTTTCAATTACATTTTCTGTTTTCACTTCTTTTACAAAACCTTTTAAAATTTGAATTTCTTCAGGGATTTAAATATCCAGAGATTTTCTAGGTTATAAATATTATAATATAAATCAAGTATGATCTTCTTCTCTTGATTTCTTTATTGTGCATTAAAATATTTATAATTATATGAAGGGTTCTTTTATTTAGTAAAGTAAATATAATTTAGGTTTTTAGGGTTTTACTTCCTAAAAATAATATAGAAATTATTTGTATTACCACTTAAAGAATGTAGTAGTAGTGGTTTAAGAGGCTAATGATTTATGTGTATAAAATCTTATTAACACTCAACTTGATAAAGGAATTATATATATAAGGTATTAATCCTTGTGGTTCATAACATGATGATTTGATTTTCATGGTTCTCCATATTTGGGAATTTCACCAAGTCCCATTCTACTTAGATTGTAGTGTTTAGAAGTACAATGAGTTTTGGGAAGGTTCATTAGACTCATATTCTATTATGAATATGGATAAGGTTCAATGATTACCTAGGAATAAGAAATGAGTTCACTATCCATTTGATTCTAAGGTTTTAAATAATGAAGTAGGCATGGTTATGTCATGGTTTGATATGATCTTGGTTAAGACTTCTAGAGAATCCTTACCTTAATACCTCACTAAGCTTATCTTGAGATAAGGAATTCCTTTCCTAAATATACTCTATCAATCTCCCTTAACTTATTCACAAAGATCACATCTTCCTAAATAAGTCAATCATCTGACTCCACCATATCCATCATCATATGATGCCATGGTCATGCCACTTCAACAATACTCATTATCCATTCTTCTCCTAGTATCTATATAACTTCCATTGCTAAACTACCCTTGATTAATCCAGCAATGTAGCTACTTCTAACTCCATCCATTAACTCCTTTAAATTCACCTTGTATCTATATCCAAGGCTTGCAACATTACAATTCTCTCTATACATCACATGTGATAACAATCCTCTAGAATAGGTATGGTACTACTCCCATAATACACGTTTGTTCTTGTATTAGCTTGGTTAAACTTCTATGCCTTCAACTACTCCATATAACTCATCTTATATGCTTCATCATACTCTAGCTTGAATTCTCATGTTCAAGCTAGATGATTCAGCTTACTAGGCTTTACCTACTTTGGTATACTCACAACTCTTTTTCAACACCTAGTCATCTATTTCCAAGTGACTTGAGAATGATGACCGCCATCATTTGATCAAACTAAGCTTAGGCTTCTAATTGTCTGATCAAGATCTATACTCAACTAAGTAGTAGACTTGTACTGGTATCTCTATAGGCTTATCTTGTTAAACAAGCTTACTCTAAGTTTACACCCACTTGGCTTAACAAGATTATTTTTAGATGTACTAATACTACTAGCTTTCTCATGGCTCCTCAAATACTAGCTTAACTCTTGGGTTTAGGTACTGCTTCTAGTTAACTCATGAGTGAGTTAACGCCTCTAATACCAAATGGTTTGATCACCACTAAGGATATCATTCCATTGATGATGGCACACTCTACCATATCTAGTTCCTTCTCCTTATTAATTTACTGAAGGTATTTGGAAGGACAACACAATAGGTCAAAGGCTACGAGTCAATAAGTTCTAGGTCAATAATTGATCACTCAGTAGTGATGATCCATTGACACTAGGACTTGGTTAAATAAGATTGTCATGTATTAACATGACACTAAGGGTATGTGATGGATGGTCTTGATTTGACTTCCTTTTTCTACTCTATTGTGATAAGAGTTAATGTTTAAGGACTACCATGATACCCATGGTAGGAATAACTATGAGAAACAAGTATTTCAAGATTAGTTATAGAGTTTCTTTCATTAAGTTATATACTTAACTTGGTATTCAAGGTTTGTGGTAGATAATACCTTGATATCAGCTTTAGAATATTAAGTATTCACCCTTGAGTTGTTGTATGGAATACCATGAAATGATCTCTAAAAGATCAAGTACTCTTTATTAAGTAGTGTGTTGTGACTTAGTTTTATTACATTTGATCTACCCTTAGATCAAATTATATTACCCGAAGATAAGGTTTTAGCAAAGGTCACATTGAAACTTATCGCAGTCAACTTGATGATCTACTTCAGTTCCACCAAGTTAAGAGAAGCTTCAATCTCTTTGACAAGTTTTATTTAAAAGCGCGAAAATTATTCGGATTTTCTATGCATGAATGCAATGCACACACCTTTGTTCAGCTTATTTCTAAGCTCTAATGCTGCGTTTTACATCCTTTTATTCCTCTATCTTGGTCAGATCAACCACCAAGCCGAGCTGAGTCACTTGCCTCTCCCTCACACGCACTACACGGGAGCCGCATGTAGCATCCTAATTGTCTAGCAATTGTAATGCTACTTTCCTAGTCTATATAATGTTACTTTCTTCATGTTTATCATTGCATCATCATTATATCATGCTCATGTCATCATTCCACCTTATATTTGAGCATCATATAAAACACCTCTATTTGGTTTTTATCCCATATGTATTTGTATCTTTAATAATTGTATTTGCCTCTTGATATATTGTATTTGATTCTTGATAAATGTATAAATGCCCAAGTTGAGATGGGGCATATCTTTTGTCTACTCCATCACCTTAACCTTGTCACCACCTTATAATTCCACCATCCAAACTAAATGTGGGCTTTTGCATCTTCTTTGGTTTTTGTCTAGCTCACATTTATAAAGATGGATCCAATTCCTTACCTCATGCCCCATTTAGGTTTATCATTTTTTTTACAATATAAACAATGTGGGTCTATAGGTGGAGATGCTTATCTCTTCATATGGATTGTTTAAATGAATGGGCATGTTTAAATACCAATGGACTAAATATACATCTAGTGGAATACACACACTAGAAGGTTCCAAATTTATTCTAAACATACCTAGCTTCATACATTCCATGGGGTGTCAAGCTTGTTTCTTTGGTAGAGACATGGTTCAAATCTTTTAATGCATGTATGAATAAATGGCCATGAATAATTAAAATTGTTTTCACAAGAATTCATGGGGCCATTTACTGATCATGTATTGGACATGCAAGCCATCTATTCTCCCCTCCTTGAGTCTTGTGGTTTGGTTGGGAATTCTAGTGCTTTTGTTCGAATTTGAATTCAATCAAAATAAGCCAAAACAACACCATTAGACCATCATATCCCTTTTTTTCTTCTTGCATGTCTATTATTGCATGCACATGCAATATAGGGCATCTCATCCTTTTCTTCTTCCTTCTAATATTTTGAGTGTTGTTTTGAATTCTTTGAATTGGAAACCTTATACTCCACACCACATATCTAGCAAACCCTAAGCCTAAAACCCTAGACCAAGAAGCTAACTACAATTAGCTCTCTCTCTCTCTCTCTCTCTCTCTCTCTCTCTCTCTCTCTTTGAAACCTAGCTAAACTCTAAAGCTACCTAAAATCGAACAACTAGCTAGACTAAACCTCCTAGCTAACACCCCATCTATCTAGACCTAGCTAGACCCACACCCCGAACCAACCTGAACCTTGGCCGAGTGGACACCGACCCACCCCTGTTTCTCTCCTTCCTCTCGATCAGGTGCACCAGCGCGCACCCCCCCCCCCCCCCCTTCACGTGGCTACCACCACAGCTGCACTCATGCAGAGCCCGTGCTGCCCTCCCTCCTCTCTCTACCATAAACCTAGTAGCACCATAGTGCCGTCCCCACCCACCCCATCTCCAGAACCGATCCCCAGCTAACCCTCCTCTCCGCCGCCACCATGTTTTGGCCAAAACCTAGCCGACGCTCTGGCCATGGACACCTGTCGCTCGCCGGTCCGGCAGCAGCCACCGCCGGATCCTCGTCAACGAACCAGAATCACCATTGCATCCTCCTCGCTCGCCTGCATCACTTAGCTAGGAGGAGAAGTTCCAGCAAGCACCCCCGCGTCCTCCCCGTGCCGCGCGCGCCCGACGCCGTCACCGGCCGTGTTGGCACACTGCCGTCCTCGTCCACGACAGCAAGCACCACTTCATGAGAAGCTCGAGGGTGAGCTCCTGCTTCTCCCCGACACCTCCCTAACATCCTCTCCGTGCTTGTTTTGTCGTGCCTCGTCACTGAGCGCGCCGCCGTGTGCAGTCATCGCCGTGTTCACTAGAACGTGCTGTTGCTGGACTCTATTGACGACGTCCTAGCCCAGCGCACAAACAACCTCGGTCCGAGATTGTTGCACCAATGTGAAGCCCTTGATTCTGTCTTTCAACGCATGTTTATGTGCTCAGATCGGTGTAGAAACAGCGATGGAATCATCCCTGAAAGATCAAACCATCTCTCTGCTAACGCGACTTCTGTCAATTTAGTTTCCGTCAGTTACGACCATGCTTAACCTCTATGTCCTTCGCAAGATCCCTTCCTCGTAAGTCTAACTCCAGAGATGACCATCATACTTCTGTAAAGAGGGAACAATGCTCGTTCTAACGCACCAGACCGCGCTCCAATCCGAGTCCTGAGCTGCTCGTTTTCATCCTCCAAAGTTCGTCCAGAACTCTGTTTTCTGACGGTTTAAATCAGTCAGACGACCTCGCTTTTCCCCATGTTCATCGCAGGATTCTGGCCAACCTAGTCCATCGCAGGCGAAACGTCCTAAACGAAAGTTGAAGTCCTTGACGCCCTCTACAACTTTTATTTTTGTGGCTTTTCAAAATATGCATCATTTTTCTTGCAATCATCTCGCGAACATCGGACCAGCTAGCTATATTTTCACCAAACTCATATGCAGTTTCATCAGGCTTCAACCGATAAGATCTAGGCATTTTTACACCACACCCCCTAAAGCTTTTAGTCCACCAAACACCAGTCCCCTCCTAGCACACGTGGCAGGCTCAGCTCAATCCCCTGCGGACCGCCCGCGTCTTGACCCCACTTGTCAATCTCCGCGGGTCGATCTAGCTAGGTAAAAAAAGTCTTAGACCCTTTGTCTAAAATAAATAAAATTTCACAAAATTGTTTTATCTTAAATAATTCATATAAATTCATATATTTCTAATTTGTTAAAAATACCAAAATGAAATCTGTTTCAAATTTAAATATGAATTCAAATCTAATTCCATAAAATTACCACAATGCCCCTAGCTAATCTAACTAATGACAATTTTGCCTTTTGCTATTTAAATTGTGAATATTAATACCTTTTAATCTATAAATTCAAATTTGACATATAATACATGTTTCTGGATCAAGAAAATGCCAGGAATTCAAATATGCCATCCAAAATAATTTTTGAGCAATTTAAAATTTTAAAATTATTTAAATGCTAATAAATGCATTTTCATAATAAATCTATAACTTTAATTCCGTAATTCCAAATTCGACAAATAATATGTCTAACTCGATCAGAGCGACGCACTGTTCTGATTATGTATTTCATGATATGAATTGAATCATGCATCATAAAAATATTACATAATCAGAACTGTTTATGGGAGTAAAATATGCCTAAATAAATTAATAAAGTGCTTTATTATTGTTTTTACACTTCCACCCATGCCATGCTATGTTATGCCATGTAAATTGTGCATCATTCCATCATGGCATACTTGTTTGCTTGTTGCATATGATTTATATGATTATACAATGTATTTATTTTGGCTCTTATGTGTTTGGTTTTATCCGGATAGACACTGAGCAAGGAGAATACCAGGAGCCTCACAAGTACTACACAGATCCTTCTTATTCCGCAAATAGAACTGCCAGGCAAGCATTTCCCCATGCTTGCATACATATAGCACCTATGTTTCTATCTTGCTCTTGCATCATTGAGTCACGATTGCATTAAATTGAATCCCAAGTATTGCATAGCCTTTACTTTTAAACCCCACCGAAGCTTGTTCCTCCAATCCTATGAGCCACTACTACAGGAGTTGTTTGAGCCATGCGATTCATAGAATTGCATGAGTAGGGTTTGTGCGAGTCTTGGATAATGAGGTACCTAAACAACTGAATCTGAGTAGTAATGGGACAACTAATGAAAGAGGCACCGGTGAGCATTATCTGCAATTTGGTTCTTTAAGCTCACTTGTGTCCCATAGGACCCCGAGCACTTGATTCTTGTTCCTTTACTATCGCACTATCCACATGTGGGACCATGAATCTCCTTCGCCTGAGCTTGATTCACACTTTATTTCTTGGGGCCACAAAGTAGTTTGGGGCTTTATTACTATCCTGTACTTATGCCATGCTTTACATCTGTATTTACGATTGTGTGTGGAGCACCTGTACTGTTTTGGAACATGGAATGTTTTCGTGGTATCGACAAGCCCAGTCACACTTTCGCATTCCCAGTCGTTTACAGCCATTGATACAAACCCTGGATCCGTCTCGGAGCCGGGCAACTTCGTTGTGGGTAGCTTAGTGGTGTGACCCTCTGAAATGATTTATGAATCCTATGCTTTGTCGTGAGGCCTCGTTGTGTTTTATTTGGTTCTTCCCGAGGTTGATCGTGCGTGTATTGCTATTTGTACACCTCTGCAGGGTAAATCTTTCTGAAAGCCATGTTCGCGGTTATGGACGATTTGCAGCACGGTTTCTCGATCATAGATAAGAATAACTAAAGTACCGCCTTGAATTTGACTAAGACATGACTAGTAAATAGTGCAACGCTCATGGAATGGTTAATAAAATTGCCAACAGATGGCATGTTCTTCTGTCTTCTCGTCGGTAACCGAGAAGGAGGGCGCGCGAGGTTATTTATGTTGCCTATATAACTGTTGTTACTAATTAACGAGCATCCGTCCATCTTTGGTTGGGCGGATGCATAGCGTGTCTCTATAGAACTTTGTAGATATTATCTTTCGCTATAATTGTGTCACCTCCGGGTTGTTACCTTTAGATGCATTAAGACTTGCTGAGTACCCCTAGGGTCTCACACGATAAATATTTGATTCAGATGGACAGGTATACTCCTAGGAAGGCTACTGGGTTAAAGAGACCAATGATGGTGGCAACAATTATCAGGTGTAGAGATTCCGAGGATGGAGATCCGTGGGATGTATGGGCGGGATGTGCTTAGTTCTGTGGCATCTTATGCCGATTTACTTCTTATCCATACTCGGATCTTGTATTCCGCTTTTGTTTGATACTCTATTGCGTGATGTATGAGGAGATATACTAAACTTATATATCTATCTAGGAAATTTGGATCTTGCCATATGGCGTTGAATATTTTTGTTTCTATTGTTTGTAGATGGTATGTCTCTGATGTCTATTGTAAGTCGCAAACATATATACTCATTTGTGTATGTCATGGTCGCATTACCTGTCGCTTACGCCGCTCGCTCTTGTCCTGATGTTCTTGGAAGTGGATAAGGTGGTCGGCCGGTACCATGTCCTGCTCCACTTCGACGGACCTACACATGGGTGGTCTTGGGCCTTCACGGTAGAATCCCTTATCCAGTTTTGGTTCATCCATGCTCGTGTTTAGAGCGTAATGTCCGAGATATTACACCGCGCCCTAGCACGCCACGTGCGTGATCGCCAGCTACACCAACTTGCCCTTGCATATGCTCGCCTTGGCTATTTCCTTGTACATCCCCAACTTGTGACATCTCTTCCCGTTTCCTCTCTCTGGTCCTCGTCCATAAATCAGCTGCAACAGGCCACCCTCAACCCATCTCGAGATCCAGCCCCCTTCTATCTTTTCTCCTCCAAGCCAAGAAACACCACCATTCAGCCACTGTCGTTGCCATGCCACCACCCGCGGTCACCTGTACCTGATGATCCAATACCCCCGCATCAGCGCCGCCATGTCCTGGAGGTGCCCTTGCTGCAGATGAGCACGCTTGCGCTCTTAGACCCGCTGGAGCATCTCCTTGTCATTTACATCCTCTCCGTGCACCACAGCCATGACTGCACACGACGTCTTCGTCTCCTAACGATGTCAACCATCCCCGAGCCTCCTTCTCGTGCCACCACGCTCGACGGTAAGTTCCTGCTTTTCCCCTGCACCTTCCCTCCCCAGCTAGTCCTTTTCTAGTTTCTGCATGCATGTGTCGTAGTCTCTGGCACGTACATCGCGGTCGTCGTTGTTTGTTTCCGCTCGCCACCGTCTCTCTTGCTGTCGGTGGTCACCACCTTATCATATACCTTCTCTATACGATGGTGCTTCATCCCAGACAAGCCTTGGACGAGTTCATCCCAGTGTCGTCGCGTTGACATGCGCTCGCGCGCTCTGCTGTTCATCGCCGCTGACAGATGCACGCGTAGTATTTCTTTTATTAGCCTCTGTTCTCAGCTTTCCCTCTGCTGCACAACACACATCCGGAGCGGCACCGCATAAAATCCTGTAACCAGTGGATCCAGCTATCCATAGGTTCAAAATCACACAAAACGGCGATCTAAATCTCTCGAAATCTTCTGTTGAAGATCAACAAGTCTCCTTGCAAAAACTGACGGATTTCGAAAGGCCCTCGTTTTTCTCCATGTTCATCAGAGGAATGCAACCGCCCTAGTCATCCTCCAACATATATCATCATATATAAATGATCTCGGTTGAACCTTGTTTCCAACGCTGAAAACCTCGCTTTAAACAGAGGCCCGAGTCGCTCGCCATCGTCGTCGAAAGTTTGTTCCAACTCTCGGTAAAAACCAGCGTCATGTGTCAGTTTCGTCATGTGTGAGCACTGTCTTTATTTCTCTTAAATTATTGGGCCCATTATATCCCAGTGGCCACTGACTTGGGCCGTCACCACTGGATCCCGTGTTCGAATCCCATCGGCACCACCTATTCTTTTTCCACCGCAGCTACCTGGCTCGCTCGTCAGTGACACATGGCTAGTATTCTCCCAGTAACAAAATAAAACTCTGGGGTTTTCCAACAGCCTGGACCGCTCGTCAGTGAGACATGGCTAGTATTCTCCCTGTAAGAAAAGAAAACTCTCGGGTTATCCAATTTAACAGAAAATGAATAAAAATGCTTTTTATGAATATATGCATATCTTTTCAATGGTTTATTCAAATGTAACTTTTTATATATGTTTATTGATTAGGAAAATGCAAGGATTAATAATATGCTATCCAAAATAATTTGTGGCAAATTAAATTTTGAAATTGTTTTAATGCAATAAAAAGGCTTTTTGTTAAATAACTCATAACTTTTAAAATGTAATTCCGAATTCGACAAATGATATGCCTAAATCGATCAGCGCGACGAGAACCTTATAACTATGCCATCCAACCATTCTTTTGCATCCTGTTTCATGCATTTATAATACGTTACTGCAAGGAAATTCAATAATAAAATGGACAAATAAAATCAGAGTTAATTCCTTTTTGTTAATAATGCTTCCCCAATGCTATGCTATGTTATACCATGCAATTGTGCATCATTCCATCATGCATACCATGTTTTGCTTGTTGCATATGCTTCATATGTTTCGGCACTTTATTTATTATGGCCCCTTTGTGTGTTTGGTTCTTATTTCGGATAGATGCCGAGCAAGTGAGTTATCAGGAGACCCAAGAGTACTACCCAGATCCCGGTTATTCCACTGCTGAGCTAATAGGAAAGCATTTCTCCATGCTTGCATTACATATAACACCTATGTCTCTATCTTTATTCTTGCATCATTGTGTCATGATTCGAATTAAATTGCAATCCCAAGTACGGCACAACCTTTACTTTTGAACCGCACCAAAGCTTGTACCCTAAATCCTATCAGCCATTACTACAAGAGTTGTTTGAGCCATACGATTCATAGAATTACATGTGTAGGGTTTGTGTGAGTCTGCTATGGATAACGAGGTACCTAAACAGCTTAAACCATGTAGTATTGGGATAACTAAATAAAGAGGCACCGATGGGCAATAGCTATTATTTGGTTTTTACCAGCTCACTTGTGTCCCATCGGACCCAAGTACTTGATTCTTGTTCCTTGACTATCGCACTATCCGCATGTGGGACCATGAATCCCCTTCGCCTGACCTTTATTCACATCTTATTTCTTAGGGCCACAAACTAGTTTGGGGAGTTACTACTATCCTGTACTTATGTCATGCTTTACTGCTTTATTTACTACTGTTGCTCATGGACAACATTTACTACTGTACTGTTTAGGACTCGTGCCACGTTTCCGCCTTATCGACAAGCCTAGTCACACTTTCGGGTTTCCAGTCGTTTATAGACGTTGCCAGACACCCTAGGTCTGTCGCGGAGCTGGCCGAGTTTGTAGCGGGTAGCTTAGTGGGGTGGCCCCCTGAGATAATTTATGAATCTTGTGAATGCTTTTTTCGTGATGCCTCATTGCTTTTTATTTGGTTCTTTCCGGGGTTGATCGTGCATGTGTTGCTATTTGTGCACCCCTGCATGGTAAATCTTTCTAAAAGTCGTATTTGTAGTTATGGACGACTTGGAGAACAGTTTCTCGATCATAGACAACTATAACTAAAGTACCATGTTTAATTTGACTAAAACAAGACTAGTAAATAATGCAATACTCATAGAATGTTTAATAAAATTGCCAACGCATGGGATATTCTTTTTCCTTCTCATTCAGTAAGCGAGAAGGACGAAGAGCGATGTTTACTTGTGTTGCTTATATAATTGTTGGTTCTAATTAACGAACATCCGTCCATATCTGGTTGGGCGGATGTTGTAGTGTGTCTCTATAGAACTATTTAGCTATTTATCTTTTGCTGCAATTGCATCACCCTAGGTTAATCCCATTAGATGCATTAAGACTTGTTGAATGCCCTAGGGCCGCACACCTTAAATATTGATCATATTGTCACGTATACCCCTATAGAGGCTACTACGTCGATGAGTTCGATGATGGAGACAATGACCCTCTTGCGTAGAGATTCTGGGGATGGAGATCTCTGAGATCTATGGGTGGGAATGTGCTTATTTCTTTGACATCTTATGCCGATTTGACTCTTAATCCATACTTAGATATTTATTTCTGCTTTCGCTTGATGATTTATTTAGTGATTTGTGAGGATATAATCCTACAATATTATTCTACTATCTATATAATTTGGTTTTTGCCGTAATGGCATTGCAATATATTTATATTTCTTTAGATGGAATAGCTCTGATGTACTGTATGTTGCTGGCGTACATACTCACTTGTGTACGCTAGATTTGTAGGCAGCCTGTCACATTTCTCGCACTCAAAGTTATAACTATGAATTTTCAGGTGGATGGTTGGCCGGTACCGTGCCCTGCAATTGCGGCTGCTTGTGGGCGGCCTCGCGGCCTCCACGGTAGTACGTCCTCCCTAGATTCGGGTTATACCGGTTTGTGATTTAGAAACGTGAGGTCCGGGGATTAACTAGTATCAGAGTTATTCCTCCCTTCAGGGTCTCAACCAAGATGGTCGTGTTAGTCTAGAAATATTTTGGTAGTTATATACTAGAGAAAAACTAAACGTGAGAGTAGGACTGCTTCCATTTTTCTTCTTACCCACCCACCCTATTCTGGTAAGGAAGTGTAATATTTTTCAATCCTCTTCTACCAAAATTTAAACTAGGATTCACGTGTTTGGGGTATCTGTAGTACCATAGGACTTGCTATTTCTTTGTCGATCTATTGCACCCAACCTTGTTTCATAATCTGACTTTGGTTATCAACTGTTGGTAAATTCCCTACCGACTGGCTTATGTGTAAACCGACATGATCTATCCGAATCTTTGTTAACCGATGAGATCTTGTTAAGGGTGTTTATTCTTTAGCATGTTTTCACACAATGTGGAGTTGCTAACCTCTATCAGATAAGTGGTTTTGCTCATCTAGTTAGTATTCTAATGCCGAAAAATGCGGAAAAAATTTCTTTGATACATCTGTGTTTCCGCACTCCTTTTCAGTCGTGTGTGATACACTATCTATCTTCTTTTGTTGGCATGTTTATGCTTGCTCATTCTTATTGTCACCGATGCAAAATCTGAAGTTTTTACTTCATCTCTAAATTATTTTTGGCTAAATATATAACTTGTGTCGATCCGATGTTTGCGATTGTAATATGGATTTCTGTATAGCTATATGACACCTATCATGAGTAGAATATGTTTAATGCTATCATTCTAATTATCTAAATGATTGTGGTTAACTCTTGTGTATTTGAGTTGTACCACAATCATATCTATGTCATATCTAAGTATCTTTAGCAATTTGAAGAATTCTTAAGAAACTATGGTGCATTATCATCTGAATGTCGTGCTTTACATCCTTTTAAACTCCATATCTGCAAAGGTTCTTTTTGATACGAGAGAATTTCATCCTTTCATCTCTGATAGCTTTTCTTAAGGTATGAGTCATTATTTCTTCTTTATCCAAGATCTCTTTACCTTTGCAACCGGTGATCCGATCAACTATGTGAACCAGTCGGTATCCCTTTTCTCTACCGAGGGGCCAGATAATCTATTCTTTTAATGCATCTGCTTGAACACAAATTCTTGCTCTTAATGTTGATCTTTCAAAGTGCGTTGGGATTAGAAAGTGTTTAAAGCATTTTCAACCAACTCCGGTGCTTTATCCTCGGCTTGACAAGTTATTGCCGCTGCCTTGTTCAAGACTTTCTCAAGACTGCTAAATCTCTCTCTAGAAGAATAAGAAATTCTTTTGGTCTTCCGGTCATCAAGAGACCTTTTGAAACCTCTCTTTTTATCTCCTACCCTCAATCTTCTAGATGCCACGAAGACTTTCCAGATCTTTAGTAATCCTTCTATTAAAAGTTTTGGGTGCTATCCTTAATCTATCTATTGAATCTTTCAGTTGTTCTCCATGATCTTTCTTCATATCTGTTTCTGATGGTTGCGACTTCAAGAAAACAACATCATCATCTTTATCTACTTTGGATCCTATGAAGTTTTTGCATCATGTAACATCCCAAAACTTTAATAAATGTTATCGAGATCCAAATCACCCAATTTAGGGTTAACAAAAACTTTTTATTATTAAAAAAATAAATATGAATGCATGTGTGTTTGCATTAAGATAGAATTGTATGGAATTGCCATGTTTGATTGTTATAATGGTTGAAAAATGATTCAAAGGTGAATGCCACATCATCTAGATCATTCCCAAACAAAATCCAAAGAAAAAGAAATCAAATAAGATTAATAAATGCAAATGGTCACTTTTGCCATTCTAATCCACTAGGCCACTTTAGGTGTTCCTAGAAGTCAAATTCAAACAGAAACAATTCTAACTCTTTGCACCCCTTTCTAGTACAAGTAAAGATCTACCAAGGCCCACTTTGAATTCTTACGAAAACATTTAAACACTAATTTTAAATGGCAATGGAAAATGGAATCAAGTGTATGTGCATAGATCCCACTTTTTCAAAAACCACTCAAATGAATTCCCCTTGACCTCACCAAGCAAACTTAGAATCTCAAGCTTAAGTGGAGAACCCTCAAAAATTTTGAATCCAAAATTCAAATTTTTTCTTTATGCGGCCATTTGTCGAACACATGGCAGGCACAGATCAAACACTAGAGTAGCTTCACTATTTATACAGTGATCATCGACCAATTTGGTCTCCATCTTAACCCCTTGTCCCCCTAGCATCTACCTGAGCCCAGACAACATCTTCCTTCACCGCTAGCAGCACTGGCGCGCTGCCCAAATATGGTCGTCGCCAGCCAAACGTGGCCAACGCGCCGGAGACAACGCCGCGCCTAACCAGCACGGAAGCAGCCGAGCCCTGGACCACCGAGGAGCAGCCGCGCACCGCCACCTCTGTGCCATGCACGGACCGCTCCAGTGCACCGTCCCCGACCCGCTCGCCCAGCTCACGCCTTGCTCCCAGCTTGCGCGCGCAGCATCGCCTTGACCCTAGCACACTCCCGAACACGCCATTTCCCGCCGCGCGACCAGCAGCCACCGCACGCCGCGTCGAACACCGCCTCTGCCGTGCAGAGCGTCGACCCTTCTCGACCAAACGCCACCGCCCCTAGCAGTGCAATTACCCCGTAGATGACCGCCAGGAGGCATAGCATCGTCCGCCTACCCTGCCCATGCCTTTAGCACCCTGTACCGCCGTCACCGACAAGCTCACCGTCGCACCTCACGGTTCCCTCGTCAAGCTATAAAAGGAGACCTCCCAACCCCATTTCTCCACACTTCAACACTCACCACCCTCCACTGATCCCCTCACACCATCCCCGGAGCCATTCGAGCCACCGCTCGCCGGAATTTCCACCGGAGCCACCGCAAGAGAGGAGGAAGGGGGAAGTCGATTGCGACCACCACAGGAGCCACCACGACCACGCCTGAGTCGGCCATCGTCCACACGTTCGATCGCCCCATCGCCATGTTAGCTGGAGCCCTGGTAAGCCCCCAATTGACCCCCACCAAGCCGCTAGGGTTCACTCTCGCTGGTGACCTGTTCGTCGTTGACGATGAGCCACAACCGTTGATCACGGTCCACATCGCCCCGTACCGCTTCGTGTTTAGTTGTACCGCTGAAATGTGGGACCCCCTTGTCAGTTGCCCGCTGCGCCACCTTAGTGGACACTCTTAACTTAGTAGTTAGAGCTAAACAAAAAACTTGATCACTTTAGATGGGAATACTTGGTGAAAATGATTATGAAAACCTTGAAATGATGAGTCATTCTATTGATATGCTTTGACATGTGTTGAGAAACACAAATGGTTTATGATGATGAAAATGTTAAGGCATGAGCCTTAGCCCTTTATAAAAATTGATGGTTGGGTTCGGATGCGATACCATTCCAATTTTACCGTACAACCACAATACCTCAATTGGATAAGGCTTAGCCGGAAGTTTATATGCATTAGTATGGGTTCCCTCACGGGAGAGGTTTGAGCTGAGGCTACTTCTCAGTGTTGTCCACCTATGCAGTGCCCAGGATGGCAGATGGCCATGGTTGGGAGGCCAAGCTCGTAGGAGAGGTGGTTATACTAGGGTGTGTAATTGAAAGGTTATGATTGATTATCCGCACACTAAGTATGATGATTCAGGGTTATCCCTGATGGATGTATCGAATGTTGTGGTGAAAGTGTACCACCTCTGCAGAGTGTCAAACTATTTGAATAGCCGCGTCCGCATATAGGGATAGTTGGAGTGGCCATACTGTTCCGTTGTCAGATGTTTTCAAAATGACTTGTGAAAGTATTTAGAACTTTATTTTATCTTTCTTTGTTTCTGAACTCAGCTTAGGTTTCAAACTTAACTTTATAAATAAACTTAGAACTTAGCATTCCTACTAGAACTACCTTACTTGTTAGTTATAGTTTGCGAGTACTTAAAGAGTACTGATGGCTTTGTCCTTGGCTATTCCTGTGACCAGACTATGAAGAGGATTATCCAGAAGAAGGACATCAGGACGGCTACGACAACTAGGACTATCTCCCATCATCAGCATTGCCTATGACACTGAAGATGGAGCCCACCGCTACGATTTATTCTGCTACTTGTTTGTATTAAGAGTGGATCATGAGATCCTTTATTTGTGTAAGACCTTATTATGGTTTGTAATGGATGATGTACTGTGATATCCAATCTGGTATGTCTTGCAAAAATGGTAATCCTGGGATTGCGATGTATGGCATAACAGGCATTTGGGATTTTAGTGTATAGGTACATTCGAATCTAAACAAACTCAAGTCAGTTATTTCTGAACGGAAGGAGTACATGGACTTTGTATCCATACGAGCACCACACATCTCCAGATGCCCAAGCTCCAATCGCCCACGACTACCGAACCGCCTTGGGCCTGCCGCCGCTTGCAGATGCCCAGCTCCACCCGCCTCCAAGAGCCCGTGAGTGCTGGCCCCCTTTGTCATCTGCCACCAATCGAGTGCAGCAAGAGAGCAGCTCAACCCTACCTAGCCACGGTCATCGTGCCCGGAGATCAATCCTCTACCGCCTCGTCTCATATGCCACCTGGTCGGTGGCATCTGCCCACAGCATGCCGACCGTGTCTACCTGCCTCGAGTCCTTCGTTGCCAATCGCCAGGCCATGGCGCCCGCCTCCACTCGACTGTGGGCCGATCTACTATCCCCCACTAGCAGCCGACCAACAGGGTACTTCATTTCTTCGCTCCGGTTTTCGGGTCCAACATCAGTAGTAGCGCAAGTTCAACATCTTTTTTCCTTCCCTGGTCTTATCTGTAACATGTTTGATAAAATTCCTGCAGGAGTTTTTCATCGTGGTATTCTTGTACCGCCATATGTCTGTCTACTTTAATCTGGGAAGTGTCTAGATAGTATCACATACTATTCTGATATGTCTGTCTACCTCTGCTATTACAAATCTAATCCGAAGTTCATGTCTTCGACTCCGATCTGATCCTTGAGATCTCACCCCCTAAACCTTATTTTCTAAATATGTCATATATCTTGTGCATATTAAATTATTCATGCTCGCATACATCTCATCATGTGGTTTTGGGATAAATAGCAATTCACCCAAATTAAAGATAGAGTGTCTATGCGAGATATTAATGTCTTATCTCAACTCCATTTAAATTGTTTAGCTCATCGATGCCATGTTTGCCTTGTTATTTCAACATTTAAATTACAGGGTAGATAAATAATTTGAACCTTCTAATTAAATGCAGGATCCTGATTCCGCTTAATATTACTAATTGCATCTTACTTTCCATGTCATGCATCATATCATAAACATCCCAGATCTTTCACCATGGCATTAAATATTGCACCTGTTGTTCTTTCTAGTGATTTTCTTCTTCAACGGATAGGATGATGAGTCGATGTGAGATACGACAAGCCTTCGGATACCGACTTTATCTCGAAGGCGAGCATTCTCCCCCTTCTACCTATTTCACATTTATAGTCTTTGCTTTTTTCTTTGATCAAATGCTATCCTTATTATCGATGCTTTAATATAGCTCCCTTTATTTACCTGCTCCACTATATTGTCTTGGTTATCCTATTGCCTTGTTTGATTAGCTAGCTTTGTCCTTACGAGTCGTAGGCATGCTTAGTACCACTCCCATACATGTGCACCATGATATCTGGATATGGTTGATATCGTTATAATTAAATTGGTGATGTTAATTATGGTTATGGTTTCACCTAATGATAAGGCCCTGGTAGGGACGAACTTTGGAACTTCTTGAGCCGACCTAGGACCCGTTCGTTCTACGATACTAGTTCTAAGTTGATCGCTCAAACCAAACGCGGGGGCCTCTAGGATCCCCCTTAACTACCGACGCTATTCGTTTATCAAGAGGGTCATAAAATTGGTTTTCCATTTGGTGCATACGCATAATATGTCTTCGGACATGGGTGAGTTGATATGTCTTCGGACTTGATATTTCGTGCACTTCCATGCCTTGCATACATAAATCATGGTACAAGGTGGCGGCACCCACGGTGTGTACAAGTTACCCTGTAGGACCCGATCCATCAGTAGACGCAAAAGATGTGCCTTCCTCGAGAATCATCATACCTCTTCGTTGGTTCCACATAGTAGGTGATACTTCTGTATATGCGTGTAGTTATGATACAGTTCTTATTTTGAGATTCAGACGACATGCGTAATATGTTGCCTGAAGGGTTAAACATGCGTTTGGGTACAGTTGTGCACCCCTTCAGGGTATATCTTTTCAAGAACCGTGTGTCCACAGTTATGGACGTCTCAAGAGTACAGTATCATGATCATAGACAACCACTAATGCTTTGCCTCTAATAATATGACTAGTAATTATCCTTATCAACTAAACACCTTCTTAACTAAAAGTCCCACCATGTGTGTTCCACGAGAGGACTTCCTCGACTAGTCTTCGAGGGGGAAATCTTCGGATGGGTTATGTTTGGTGTTTTATTATACTTGTCATATAGCGTGCTCTTATATCGCTCTAATAGCCGAAGTTGTAGCGTGTCTCTATGAATTCGATAATGCAAGCTTTGCTGCCGCTGATCCCACCTTACCTATGTAGGAGAGGACCGCCGAATTCTAGTATCTCCGTGTACTGGCCTCGGTACTGACTGCTCTCTTTCTGTTTTCTTTTTCCCTTTGCCGAAACCCTTTTCACTTTGAAAGGTATGAGATCGACGATGTTAGCAAGGTTACTCTTCCGGCTTAGCCTGGGCAGGGTTTATGGACACTGCTTGATTATTCTTTAGGACTCTTAGTCCCATTTGGATCTTATCCGTACTCGGATACTATTTGGCTTTTTTATGATTTGTATCTTTTATATTCTTGACTTGTTGAGTCATTGTTATATATATAAGTTCTTGTGGACTCTGTTGTAAACTACTGTGATGTAACTACTTATAATCAAATCCCACCCACACGAAAGTGTCTAGTGGATGTCTTTGAATCGCTTCTATGCGGGTTTTTGGCGGAAAATGCCGAGATCTGCATAGACCCGATTTGGGGGCATTAAAAGTGGTATTAGAGCAAAGGTTTACGATATCCCACTAGTCTAGCCTGTAGGATAACCTAGCTAACAGACAATATAGAGTGTCAAAACTATTTTGCTACAAATCGGTTGGATTGATCTGATTAGTTCTGATTTTACTCCTTACCTCTAGTCTTTCTCTTCTTATCTTCGTGTGTTTTAATCTGCTCTCTTACCTTTCTTCAAGTCCAGGATTTCTTGTGGTTGGGTTTTCGTCGTACTTTTAGGGTTCCGCTTCCTTCCCTTTTTTAACGGTGGTGGTACATGTGGTTTTCATTCTATCTGATCTCTCTTCGAATGTTTCCGGTGTTGTGACCTCTAAGACGACAACCTCCTCATCTTTTCAAATCTTCATTAATACCGATTGTCAAGATCTTCAATCTGAATTCTAAAAGTCGCATTGCATAATTCACCTATTTCATGTGCGGAGTAATGCCTTGGGTGCGCGATGGACTAATCACCATCCGACTACTCTTATCATTCTCTCTTATACATTGATTGGTGGATCCATGCAATTTTACTCCTTCGCGGAAGTTAGAGGTGACCTTATCTTTTAATACCTTTACCTTCACCTTTGTCTCTCCGGAGTGTTCTCTCGAAGAATGTGAGAAACAACCCTTGTTTGTGGTGTCGATGATTTTAAGATGGACCAAGAGTTCTTGTTAGTGGTGTCATGACCATCAACCAAACGCAAGAAAATCCGATCGTCAAACCTCTCCCCCTGTTGTCTTTGCTTGGATCTCGAGATGAGATCCTTTGTTAATGGTGTCGAGTTGTAATGCCCCGTAAAATATTTCCAATTAGATTTGCCTATTTTTATTTTGTAAAATATCCCTGTGGTTTAATTATACCCGTCGTCTTTTCTTATTTGCAAATTAAAAAAATAATATTTTAGATCTGATGTATGATCACAAACTGTTTTCTTATTTTTCTAAAATTAAATTATACTAAAATATTGTCTAAAGTTTTGGTCCAAAACTAGTCCCATCTAGTCTACTTTGGACTCTATGAATATCCCAATCTCCTTGTCTCTCCTCCCCAAACCCTACCCAAACCCTAGACTCCAAATTCTAATCCCTTTCTTTTTCTCCTCCACCCCTCTCGAAATTCCACCCCCGGCTTCTCCTTCTTCTCCTTGACGAGCAGCGCCATCACATCTAGACTCCAATTACTCCCTCCGATCCAAATTAATATTCTCACATTTATTTAAATTCAAATCTATTTAGCACTAAAACATGACTAGATTCATTTGAATCTATACAAATCTAAGAACGGTAATATGGATGGAGGAAGTACTTGATTTTACTTTTCTTGTGCTTGCCGTGAGCCTGCCGGCCGTCTTTGGCGTGCATGCTCTGGCTCGTAGCCTCACTTCCGGTGCCTCTTCCGTTTTATCCCAATATAATACATGGCCTTTGTATCCATACGAGCACCACACACCTCCAGATGGCCAAGCTCCAATCGCCCACAACCACCGAATCACCTTGGGCCTGCCACCGCTTGCAGATGCCCAGCTCCACCCGACCGTGCGGGTCTTCACGCCTCCAAGAGCCCGTGAGCACTGGCCCCTTTTGTCATCTGCCGCCAGTCGACCGCAGCAAGAGAGCAGCTCTACCCCACCTGGCCACGGTCGTCGTGCCCGGAGATCGATCCTCTACTGCCTCGTCCTGTGTGCCACCTGGTCGACGGCATCTGCCCACAGCATGCCAACCGTGTCTACCTGCCCCGGGTCCTTCGTTGCCAATCGCCACGCCGTGGCGCCCGCCTCCACTCGACTCTGGGCCGATCTATTGTCCCGCACTAGCAGCCGGCCAGCAGGGTACTCCATTTCTTCGCTCTTGTTCCCGGGTCCAACATCAGTAGCAGTGCAAGTTCAACATCTTTTTTTTTCCATCCATGGTCTTGTCTGTAACATGTTTGATCAAAATCCTAAAGGAATTTTTGACCGTGGTATTCTTGTATCGGCATATGTTTGTCTACTACAATCCGGAAAGTGTCTAGACAGTGTCACATACTATTCCGCTACGGTCATCTACCTATGCTATTACTAGTCTAATCCGAAGTTCATCTCTTCGACTTCGATCCGATCCGTGAGATCCCACCCCCTAAACTATATTTTCTAAATATGTCATTGTCAACACCCGAATTTTTAATCCCGGATGCCTGTTATGCCATACATCGCAATTTCAGGATTACCATTTTTGCGAGACATAACAGATTGAATATTACAGTACATCATCCATTACAAATCATAATAAAATCTTACACGAATAAAGGATCTCACGATCCAGTCTTAATACAAACAAGCAGCGGAATAAATAATAAGCGTAGTGGTGGGGTCCATCTTCAGTGTCACAGGCAATGCTGACGATGGGAGATAGTCCTAGTTGTCGTAGCCTTCCTGCTGTTCTTCCTCTTGATAGTCCTCCTCATAGTCTGGCCACGGGAATAACCAGGGACAAAGCCATGAGTACTCGCAAACTATCACTAACAAGTAAGGTAGTTCTAGTAGGAAATGCTAACTCTAAGTTTATTAGTAAGCTTAAGTTTTAAACCTAAGCTGAGTTCAGAAACAAAGAAAGATAAAATAAAGTTTGAAATCACCTAAGTGAGAATTTAGTTGTCATAGTCACAACTCTGTTGTGGTCAAGTCATGTCACAATTCATTTCATAAGTCTTTTTGAAAACACCTGACAACGGAACAGTATAGCCACTCCAACTGTCCATAACCGCGGACGCGGCTATTCGAATAGTTTGACACTCTGCAGACGTGGTACACTTTCACCACAAAATTCGATACATTTGTCAGGGATAACCCTGAATCATAGTATGCAGATAATCAAACATAACCTTTCCTTTACACACTCTAGTATAAGCACCTCTCCTATGAGCTTGGCCTTCCAGCCATGGCCATCTGCCATCCTGGGCACTGCATAGGTGGACAACATTGAGAGGTAGCCTCAGCTCAAACCCGTCCCGCAAGGAAACTAATACTAATGCATATAAATTTTTGGCTAAGCCTTATCCAATTCAGGTATTGTGGTTGTACGGTAAAATTAGAATGGTATTGCATCCGAACCCAACGATCAGTTTTTATAAAAGGGCTAAGGCTCATGCCTCAACATTTTCCTCATCACAAACCATTTGTGTTTCTCAACACATGTCAAAACATCTCAATAGAATGACTCATCATTCCAAGGTTTTCACAAGTCATTTTCACCAAGTATTCCCATCTAAAGTGATCAAGTTTTTGGTTTAGCTCTGAACACTAAGTTAAGAGTGTTCACTAAGGTGGGATGCTAATCTCAATCTCATGCCATAGAATCACATCTAAATCTAACTAGATAGGTCAAGTTTTATACTATTTATGCTATCTATAAACAAAGTAAAGAACTTTGGTAAAGTAAAAGAAAGTAAAGCTTGTAAATAAAACTTGGGGTAGGTATAAGTCAAAATGTATAACCAAGCATGCCTATTGCATCTTGCTTAGGTCATCTTACATAATTCTTGCTTGCAATGGTTAGCTTGCATTGTTAATGATGGCTTGCCTTAGTTGGTGCAGTGGTTGAAATTCTCTTCTCCTTCCTCGGGGTAGAACTCCTCCTCCTCGAAGACTTGGTTGGTACTATCGTCTATAAATACATACAGAATACACAATCATCAAATAATACTTAACTAGTCTATTTAGAACACTAAGGCAAACATTTGATGATCTAGTATCATCACATTCATCACAAGGTTTAATGAACTAGTTTCATTTATTTTATTTGAGAAAAGTAATTTCTACTTATTGAAAATAATTAAGATTTAATATTCTCCAATTAAAATATGGGATCATATGGACACATGTCATCACCACATATTCTAATACATGGGAATGTGATTTAAATGTTGGGTCACAATTTATAAAGTCTAAGATTAATATTTAATGATTTAAAGTGACTAGAAATGCCTATATAGCATTATTTTGGTACTAGTCCAAAGTCACTGCATGCAAACGTTGATATTATTACTTATTCAGATAGGTATTGTCAAATGTGATTTTTGAGAGGTGGAGTCAACTCCAAATCTATTATGGTTGATTTTAGAAAAATGTTTAAATGTGAAAAAGTCTCTGTCTTGTTATTTTTGCTAGGAGAGTTCTCTAACTCTAATTGATTGAAATCCAACGGGCTCGGATAGAGATTTAAATTATCTTTCCAAAAAAATTGGAACCATTCAATTTGGATTTGCAAAACTCACTGAATTGATTTTCAAACTAGTGGACAGAAACTAGTTTACTTCTAAAAAGAAAAAGATTTATTTGAATCTACTAGGTTACGCGGGAACACTAATGGGCCGGCCTGGTTTTACTCCGCGGCGCTAAGGACAGCTGACAGGAGGGTCCCGCATGTCAGTGGCTCTTATAACATGAAGCGGTACGGGGCAATGTGGACCACACGATTAGAACTAGGATCTACGGCTCACGTTCATCGTCGACGACGAACAGGTCACCGGGAGGTGGAACCCTAGTGGCTCGGTGGGGGTGCAGTGGGGGCATACCAGGGCTCCAGCGAGTGCTGTGATGGGGGCGATCGAATGAGACGACGACGGCGGACTCATGCGAGGTCACGACAGCTCCTGGGATGGACGAAATCGACAGGGGGCTTCTCCTCCTCTGCTGCGGCTATCTCCGGCTCAATTCCGGTGACTGGCTGCTCGAGTGGCTCCGACGAGAGGGGGAAATGATAAGTGGTGAGAGGGGAGCTTGGTGGTGTGAAGAATTGGTGCTGGGGAGGGCTCCTTATATAGGCTCAATGAGGGGACCGAGAGGGCGACGGCGAGCTCGTTGGTGACGACGACATAAGGTGCTATAGGCGTGGGAAAGGTAGGAAGACGGTGGCTTGCCTCCTGGCGGTCAGCTACGGCTTAATGGCGATGCTAGGGGCGGTGGCAAATGGTCGGGAACATCTGGTGCTCTGCACGGCAGAGGCGGTGCTCGACGCGGTTCACGGTGGCTGTGGGTCACGCGGCGGGAGAATGGCGTGTCTGGCAGGGTGCTGGGTTTATGGCGGAGCGGCGCATGCGAGCTGGGGTCGAGGCACGGCTCGTGCGAGGCTATCGGTGATGGCACTCTAGCGTGCGTTGTGCATGGCGTAGAGGCGGTGGACACGAGCGATGGGAGGTGGTCCAGGGGCTGGCTGCTCTTGGGGACGGGACATGGGAGTGCGGTAGGGTTGGGCGGAGCTAGTGGCGGTGTTGTATTAGCGCGGCGTGGTCTGTGGAGCGTTTCCCACGCTCGGCCGACGGTGACCAAAAACGGGCGACGCGCTACTACTGCTCCAGGCTAAAGGGTAGGCTGGTTAGGGGTTGGTTAGAGCTGGGGGAGACAAGGGGACCAAAATTGGCCCAAATACTCGACAATTCATTGATCATCAAATAGTAATAGTTATGCAGAAATTTTGTGCATGCCACCTGTTCGACACAATGGCCGCATGAAACAAACTTTTGAATTTTGAAATGAATTTTGGTGGAGCTGTTGACCTTAAGCTTGAGCATCTCTGGTTGCTGGGATTTGTCAAATTGAATTCATTTGAGTGGTTTTTGAAAAAGTGTGATCTAAGTACATACACTTGATTCCATTTTCATATGCCATTTAAAATTAGATTTTGAATGTTTTTGGAAGATCACAAGGTGGGCTTTGGTACATCTTTACTTGTACTAGCAAGGGGTGCAAAGATCCATAATTGTTTCTGTTTGAAAATGAGTGCTAGGAACACCTAAAGTGACCTAGTTGATTAAAATGGCCAAAGTGACCATTTCCATTTATTAATTCTATTTGATTTCTTTTTCTTTGGGTTTTGCTTGGAAATGATCTAGATGAGGTGGAATTCATCTTAGAATCATTTTACAACCACTAGAACAAACAATCATGGCAATTCAAAACAATTCCACATTAATGCAACACACATATGCATGCTTAATTATTTAAATGAGAAAAAGTTTTTGTTAACCCTAAATTGGGTGATTTGGATCTTGATTAACCTTGATTAAAGGTTTGGGATGTTACAGTCATATATCGTGTGCATATTAAATTATTCATGCTCGCATACATCTCATCATGTGGTTTTGGGATAAATAGCAATTCACCCAAATTAAATATGGAGTGTGTATGCGGGATATTTATGTCTTATCTCAACTCCATTTAAATTGTGTAGCTCACCGATGCCATCTTTTCCTTGTTATTTCAACATTTAAATTACGAGGTAGATAAATAACTTGAACCTTCTAATTAAATGTCAGGATTCCGATTTTGCTTAATATTGCTAATTGCATCGTACTTGCCATGTCATGCATCATATCATAAACATGTCGGATCTTCCGCCGTGGCATTAAATATTGCATCGGTTGTTCTTTCTAGTGATTTGCTTCTTCACCAGATAGGATGATGAGTCGATGTGAGATACGACAAGCCTTTGGATACCGACCTTGTCTCACAGGGGAGCATTCTCCCCCTTATACCTATTTTACATTTATAGTCTTTACTTCCTTACTTTGATCTAATGCTATCCTTATTGTCGATGCTTTAATATTGCTCCCTTTATTTACCTGATCCACTATATTGCCTTGGTTATCCTATTACCTTGTTTGATTAGCTAGCTTTGTCCTTGCGATTCGTAGGCATTCTTAGTACCTCTCTCATACAGGTGGACCGTGATATCTAGATATGGTTGATACCATGATAATTAAATTGGTGATATCATTATCGTTATGGTTTCACCTAATGATAAAGCCCCGACAGGGACGAACTTTGGGAACTGCTTGATCTGACCTAGGAACCATTTGTGCTATGATACCAGTTCTGAGTTGATCATGCTAACCAAACGCGAGGGCCTCTAGGACACCCCCTCAACTACCGATGCTATTCGTTTATCTAGAGGGTCATAAAATTGTTTTTCCACTTGGTGCATACACGTAATATGTCTTCGGACATGGGTGAGCTGATATGCATTCGGTCTTGATATTTTGGTGGACTACCATGGCTTGCATACATAAATCATGGTACGAGGTGTCGGCACCCACGGTGTGTACAAGTTACCCCGTAGGGCCTGATCTATCAGTAGATGCAAACATTGTGCCTTGGTTGAGAATCATCGTACCTCTTGGTTGGTTCCACACAATAGGTGATACCTCTGGATACACGCATAGTTATGGGACAGTTCTTGATGTGAGATTCGGATGACACGAGTAATATGTTGCCTGAAGGGTTGAACATGCATTTGGGTATAGTAGTGCGCCCCTGCATGGTAAATCTTTTCGAGAAGTCGTGTGTCCATGGTTATGGATGCCTCAAGAGTATAGTGTCATGATCATAGACAACGCCACTAATGCTTTGCCTCTAATAATATGACTAGTAATTAGCCTTATCAACTAAACACCTGCTTAACTAAAACTGCCACCGTGTGTGTTCCGCGAGAGGACTTCCTCGACTGGTCTTCGAGGGGGAAATCTTTGGATGGGTCATGTTTGATGTTTTATTATACTTGTCGTATAGCGCTCTCTTATCTCTCTCCAATAACCGAAGTTGTAGTGTGTCTCTATAAGTTAGATAGTGCAAGCTTTGCTGCCGCTGAGCCCACCAGACCTATGTAGGCGAGGACCACCGAATTCTAGTCTCGCTGTGTACCTTTTGGCTTTGATAGGTATGATATCGATGATGTTAGCAAGGTTACCCTTCCAGTTTGGCATGGGAAGGGTTTATGTCAACACCCGGATTTTTAATCCTAGATGCCTGTTATGCCATACATCGCAATCCTAGGATTACCATTTTTGCGAGACATAATAGATTGGATATCACAGTACATCATCCATTACAAACCATAATAAAGTCTTACACAAATAAAGGATCTCATGATCTAGTCTTAATACAACAAGCCCTGGAATAAATAATAAGCATAGCGGTGGGGTCCATCTTTAGGGTCACAGGCAATGTTGATGATGGAAGATAGTCCTAGTTATCATAGCCGTCCTGCTGTCCTTCCTCTTGGTAGTCTCCTTCATAGTCTGGCCATAGGAATATCTAGGGACAAAAGCCATGAGTACTCTTTAAGTACTCGCAAACTATCACTAACAAGTAAGGTAGTTCTAGTGGGAATGCTAACTCTAAGTTTATTTGTAAAGTTTAGTTTGAAACCTAAGCTAAGTTCAGAAACAAAGAAAGATAAAATAAAGTTCTAAGATCACTTATGTTGGGAAACTAGTTTCATAGTCAGAACCCTGTTGTGGTCAAGTCAAGATTCATCATTCATGTCATAAGTCATTTTCAAAACATCTGACAACGGAATAGTATGGCCATTCAAACTTTCCATTACCGCGGACGCGGCTATTCGAATAGTTTGACACTCTGTAGAGGTGGTACACTTTCACCACAAGATTCGATACATCTGTCAGGGATAACCCTGAATCATCATACTTAGTATGCAGATAATCAAACATAACCTTTCCTTTACACACCCTTGTATAAACACCTCTCCTATGAGCTTGGCCTCCCAGCCATGACCATCTGTCATCCTGGGCACTGCATAGGTGGACAACATTGAGAGGTAGCCTCAGCTCAAACCTCTCCTGCGAGGGAACTAATACTAATGCATATAAACTTCCGGCTAAGCCTTACCCAATTCAGGTATTGTGGTCGTACGGTAAAATTGGAATGGTATCGCATTCGAACCCAACCATCAGTTTTGTAAAAGGGTTAAGGCTCGTGCCTCAACATTTTCATCATCATAAACCATTTGTGTCTCTCAACACATGTCAAAACATCTCAATAGAATGACTCATCATTCCAAGGTTTTCATAAGTCATTTTCACCATGTATTCCCATCTAAAGTAAATCATGTTTTGGTTTAGCTCTAAACTACTAAGTTAAGACTGTTCACTAATGTGGGATGATAATCTCAATCTCATGCCATAGAATGACATCTAAGTCTATCTAGATAGGTCAAGTTTTATACTTTTTATGCTACCTATAAACAAGGTAAAGAACTTTGGTAAAGTAAAGAAAGTAAAGCTTGTAAATAAAACTTGGAGTACGTAAATAGTCAACATGGTATAACCAAAACATGCCTAATGCCTTTGCTTAGGTTATCTAGCTTGCAAGGGTTAAGAAGGCTTGCTAGTATATTACTTGTAAGTGTTAGCTTGCCTTGGGTAGTGTAGTGGTTGAAGTTTTCTTCCTCCTCCTCTTGGTAGAACTCCTCCTCCTCGAAAGCTTGGTCGGTACTATCGTCTGTAAATACATACGGGATACACAATCACCAAACAATACTTAACTAGTCTATTTAGCACACCAAGGCACACATTTGATGATCTATTATCATCACAAGCATCACAAGGTTTAATTAACTAGCTTCATTCTTTTTACTTGAGAAAAGTAATTTCTACTCATTGAAAATAACTAAGATTTAATATTCTCCAATTAAAATATGGGATCATGTGTACACATGTCATCACCACATATTCTAACACATGGGAATGTGATTTAAATGTTGGATCACATTTTAATAAGTTTAACTTTAATAATTAATGATTTAAAGTGACTAGAAATGCCTATATAGCATTATTTTGGTACTACTCCAAAGTCACTGCATGGAAACCTTAATATTATTACATATTCAGATAGGTATGGTTAAATGTGATTTTTGAGAGTTGGAATCAACTCAAAAGCTATTATGGTTGATTTTAGAAAAATGTTTGAATGTGCAAAAGTTTCTGTCTTGTTATTTTTACTAGGAGAGATCTATAAGTCTAAACGATTTAAATCCAATGGGCTTGGATAGATATTTCAACTACCTTTCCAAAAAAATTGTAATCATTCAATTTGGATTTGTAAAACTCTCTGAATTGATTTTTAAACTACATGATAGAACTAAGTTTTAATTAAAATAGAAAAGCATATATTTGAATTGCTGGGTCAGCGCGGGAAGCTAAATGGGCTGGCCCGTGTACACTCCGCGGCGCTGAGGGATGCTGACAGGGGGGTCCCGCCTGTCAGTGACTCATTAAATGCGAAGTGGTATGGGGCGATAAGGACCACACGATTAGAACACGATCTAACGGTTCACGGTCGTCGTCGACGACGACAGACACGTCGCCGGCGAGACTAAACCCTAGCACGGTCAGTGGGGGTGCAATGGGGACGTACCGGGGCTCCAGCTAGTGCGGCGAGGCGGGCAAACGAACAAGTCAACGACGGCGGTTCTCCTGGTACTGGCGGCGTCCCTGGAGATGGCCTGGATCAACGGCTCCCTTCTCCTCCTTCCGCGGCAGGCTCCGACAAAATTCCGGCGCTGCGGGCTACAACTTGCTCTGGTGGGGCTCTAGGAGTGTTCTAAGGGGGAGTGGAGGAGAATGGTGTGACGAATTAGTGCTGGGAACTAGGGGATGGGTTAGTTTAGGCTTGGTTAGAGCTAGAAGGGACAGATGGAGTAAATTGAGGTCAAATGGGTGGCAAAACCCTGTAGAAACAGTGAGCTAAAACTAGAGTGTGATTCATGCCTGCCAAGTGTTCGACCAAATGGCTGCATGAACAAAATATTTGAATTTTTAAAAGATTTTTGGTGCAGTGGTTTATCTTATGCTTAAGCATCTAGGTTTGTTTGGGATTTTGAAATGGAGTTCATTGGGATGGTTTTTGAAAAACTGTGATCTTGATACATACACTAGATTCAATTTTCAAATGTCATTTAAAATTAGAGTTTGAATGTTTTTGGGAGATCACAAAGTGGGCCTTGGCACATCACTACTTGTACTAGCAAGGGGTGCAAAGAACCACAATTGTCTCTGTTGGGAATTGAGTGCTAGGAACACCCAAAGTGGGCTAGTTGATTAAAATGGAAAAAGTGACCATTTCCTTATTTAATTCTTTTTGATTGCTTTTTCTTTGGGAATTGCTTGGGGATGATCTAGATGATGTGTAATTCACCTTAGAGTCATTTTACAACCAATGGATCACTCAATGATGGCAATTCAAACAACTCCTAATTTAAATGCATACACATATGAATGCTTAAATATTTTTAAATGGAAAAGTTTTTGGTTAACCCTAAATTGGATAGATTTGATCTTGCTTATCCTCGATTAAAGTTTTGGGATGTTACACTTTATGGATACCGCTTGGTTATTCTTTAGGACTCTTAGTCCCATTTGGATCTTATCAATACTCGGATACTATTTGGCTTTCTGTGTGATTTGTATCTTTTATATTCTTGGCTCGTTGAGTGGTTGTTGTATATATAGGTTCTTGTGGACTCTGTTGTAAAATACTGTGATGTAACTACTTGTAGTCAAATCCCACCCACACAGAAGTGTCTGGTGGGCGTCTTTTAATCGGTTCTATGCGGGTTTTCGTGAGAAAATGCTGAGATCTGTATAGACCCGATTCAGGGGCGTTATAGGAAAGTAATAAACATCTCTACAATAACCTTCAGATCAACAATATTCAACTTCTTCTTAGGATTCCACCATAAACTAGCGTCGCCTTTTTCTCTTGAAGATAAATCCGCGCACCTCAATTACATGATCCTTTGGTTTTTACCAGCGCAGTAAGAACCTAATCCAGGAATTCCTAAATTCTGATATTTTTTCCATTGATATTTGGGAACTTGTTGTTGGAAGGCGAAGTTGTTTTCTAACCTTCATTTCTTAAATCTAAGGGATGAAACAATGATATTTTCATAGTGGTTGATAAATTTTCCAAAGTCGTTCTATGTTTCGGCGAGAGAAGGAATCACCTTCACCTTGCAGCTTCTGATCGGTAATCCTATCGAGGTGTCTTATCCTTTAGCTTGAAGTACAAAGTTTGCATTCCCTTTTGCGGATTCGTCTTCTACCAACTCTTTTCAGAATCCTCTATGGCCGCAATGTCCTATCCCATCTCTCTAGTACCCAAGGGAAACTTTATCCTCCATACATTGTCTTCTTAAGATTCTTTAAAGAAGTGGTTCTATTCCTTTATCGTGTATCTCCGGAGCACTTGAGCTATGTTCATCCTACCTTTCTTGTATCATGACAATCCTCCTTTCTCTTGAAGAAGCAGAATGATATACTCACAACAAGTCTATCATGTTTTGCAAGGTGTAGTGGTCACACCATTCCATTGAAAAACCATTTGGAAACGTGAGGATCACCTTCGTTTCGAGAACCCGCCCCTCTTTGAGTTTTCTTTTTCCTAGGAATCTTGGGGCGAGATTCATGTTAAGTGGAGGAGAGTTGTAGAATCCCAAGTGTCCAACCCTTGTAATGCTACATGATAAATAAAGATTATGCTAGTATATACTTGTCTTTATTGCATCATGATAATTCATGCTCATGTCATCATGCCACATTGCATTTGACCATCATATTAAAACACTTGTATTTGGTTCTTCCCCTCATAATTGCATCTTGTATTTGCCTCTTATTAAATATTGTTGCTTCTTGATATAACGTATTTGGTTCTTGATAAATGTGAATGATGCCCAAGTTGAGTTGAGGGCATGTATCTTCTTCCATAACACCATACTATCTTACTTGGTTCCATTTGGGTTTAACTTGCCCACTAATTCCACCATCCCTATATATATTTGAGCTTATGGATATTTATTTTGGCATATTTATTTTAAAATTCCTAAGCTTCATGTGATGATGGCTTAGCCTATCCATACCCTAGAAAGCTTTCTTTTTCTTTCTCTAAACCTATGCCTATCTCTACTCGTGTATGTGGAACATACACACACTATATGTAAACTCACTCTCACACACACTAGCTAAAATCCTAGCAAGTAACTCTAGCTATCCTAACCCTTTCCTCTTGTGGCATCCACACACACAACTAAAACGTATCTATCTACCCATGTGTGCAAACACACACGTACACCTATGCCAAACACCAAACTCACATGCGAAGCATTCCTTCCTTTTGCATTGTACCTAGCTGATCCTTGGATTCCTCTATCTTGATTAGATCAACCACCAAGCCAAGATGCGTCAGCTGCCTCTCCCTCGCACGGACTACATGGGAGCTGTGCCCTGGCACGCCACTCGCGTGATCGCTAGCTACACCCACCTGCCCTTGAACATGCTCACCTTGGCTATTTCCTTGTACATCCCCAACTCGTGACCTCTCTTCCTGTTTCCTCTCTCTGGTCCTTCCTTGGCCATAAAGCAGTTGCAACATGCCACCCCCAACCCATCTCAAGATCCAACCCCGTTCCATCTTCTTCTCCTACAAGCCAAGAAACACCACCATTCAGCCGCCGCCCTTTCCATGCCACCACCTGTGGTCACCTGTACCTGATAAGCCATTGCCTCCGCATCAGCGCCTCCATGTCCTGGAGGTGTCCTGGCCATGGATGAGCATGCTAGCACCCTTGGAACCGCTGGAGCATCTCTTGGTCGTTTACATCCTCCCCATGCACGTCAGCAGTGACCGTGCACGTCGTCTTCATCTCCTCACGCCGTCAACTATCGCCAAGATTCCTTCTCGCGCCACCACGCTCGACGGTGAGCTCCTGATTTTCCCCTACACCTTCCCTCTCCAGCTACTCCCTCTCTAGTTTTCGCACGCATGCGTCATAGTCTTTGTCACGTACTTCACGGCCGCTGCTGTCGGGCCCCTAGATTAATCCTCCGAGAATCCATGTTATGCACACCACCACGATCCCATGACCAGTCAGTCGTGGCACATAACCGACAAGTTTCAAAGTAAACATCCAATATTTAAATGGATACAAGTCATACCTTAATGCCATTATGGCTACATTAAACAACATCAGCGAAACTTCATGAAGCGTAGAGCCCGAGCCATGCCTTAACCTACAGGCAACTGACTGGGAGAATGTCCTCTCGCATAGTCGTCATCGTCACCTTCTTCTCGAGATCTGACCAAGTTAATAGCTAGGGACAATGCTAGTGAGTACTTTGAATGTACTTGCAAACCACCTTAAGAGAATAATAATACTAGAGGATATGCAATATGGAGGTGGTAGTAGGAGGGCTCCAAGAGAGGTTCTTTTCTCAAATAGTTTCTCTTGTAGATATAGCATCTACATATCTTTGTTGAAAACTTTTGTAAAACTGTTTTGAAAACCTTTTTGAAATGTTTTAGAAAACACTAGGATTGGGTCACCCATTCGTTTCTTCCTTCCGGTCATCTCATGAACAAACTCCTTTCCTTCCTTTCCGACCATCCCATGGTCAAAACATTTCCAAGCCTTTGCTTTTCCAAAGTCCTTTTTGAAATCAAAACCAACACCGCTCTACAGTAGTTTGTCCAACCAATCCATAACCACAAACATGGCTATTCAAATAGATTTACACTCTACATAGGTTGTACACTTTACCCACACCATCTGGTTACCCTGCCCTGATCACCTGCGGATCGTGGTTTGAATAACCGATCAAGACTCTCTAGATGCCACTCTTGTATAGGCCCTACCCTATGAGTTGTTCCCCTCAACACCGGGACATCCAGGCCAAGGACCAACCGGAGCACAATCCGAATCCTCAAAAATTGGAGCTTTCAATGAGAGGCTCATAGTATCGACCGGTCGCTCACATGGGCGATCCTACTTCCTCCAGGTGATTGTCTAACAGTTGACCTTTTGTAATGGAAGCCCGGAATTAGAGGGAGCTGGTCCCTTATAAGGAGTTATGAGAATTCCCACACCAGAGTAGCAAACTTCAAGTCTAGCCATGTCCAATTCTAGAGTAATGTGGTTGCACGGGTTAAGTTGTTATAGCTAAAGCTGCAAAGAAACGGATGCGTTTTCGAAAACATTTCCCTCCTCTTTCCTTTGTAAAACAAAAACCTTTTTATTTTATCAAACTTCTCTTGGTAGGTTAAACCTCACCACGGTTTTATCATAAAACATTTTGTAAACTTTTCCGGGGTCTTCCCATCCTCTAGTTTTGCTTGTGCTAAAACGGGGTCTCCAAAGGGGTATGGTGTTATACACCATCTAACATACTAGGGACAAGTAGGTGTAATCAAATGGGGTTGTACTCAGTAGAACAAAAGTGTAATGGTTTGGAGGAGCCAAGCCACTACGAGATATAGATATTTATATAATAAAACAATGCAATTTTCATAAACAGAAAGTAAAACATGCATAAGTAAAGAAAATAGGACACATCTTGATGGGGATATGCCAAAGGGGGTATGCCCAGTAGGACGTTTCGATCGGGTCGAAGGGCCAGTGAGTGTGCCTGAAGGATGGTGACTGGAGACTGGAGGCCCAGGAGCGTACCAGAAGCCCAGCCAGATTAGGTCAAACCCTCTGAATCCTTATCTTGTTCGGTTGTAGCTTGTAAACCCTAGCGAGGTGCCTTGTATATAAACCTCCCTAGGGTATCCTAGAGACTCACGTTCCATCATACACCCCCTCAAGCGACTCGCTGCTTAGACGCCGAGCTCGCCACCCCTGTAACTCGCTCTCCAATAATCTAATCTAGCAGCAGTAGGTCTTTACCCTCCGGGGGGCCGAACCTGGGTAAACCCATGTGCATCCCCCCCCATCTCGCATGGCAGATGGCCGCCAACTCTTCCTCATGATACAATTAATCGCTGCCAGTGGCAGCGACTGCCGTGGCCATTTCCACGACAGTGGCGCCCACCGTGGGGCATAGAGGGACTGGCCTGAGTTCTGCGGCGAGACCCTACTCGCCGATTGATCGGCCGCTCGCCACCGGTCACATGATCGCCATCGGCGGGATCTTACAGATCCTGCCCAGCAGCTACATCCCGGCGTCATGCTCGGTCACTCACGGCATGGTGATGCCGGTCACTCCATCAACCTCTTCATCGGCTTCACCGGCGCGGTCGACCCAGCTGCAACGGTGATCGTCGGCGGATCGCCACCGCACCACGATCTGCTCTCGGAGGAGCAGGCCCGCTCCATCAGGAGCCTCGTCACCGAGTATGACTCGGCCACTAGCGACGCGGCCGAGACCAACGCCGCCACCAATGATGATGCCCTAAACGACGACGCCGACTCCGCGACCCCTGCCTCGGTCGACGGATCTATCACCGCCGCATCACGAGAGGACTCCATCACGCGAGTCTCCAACCCGGAGGATTTCGAGGACCCCTCCATCCTCGGGATCTTCAACTCCAACTCCGGCTCGAAATCGCCCAAAGACTTCCGCGCCAGATCCAATCGCTTCAACACGATCTACATGGCGGGCAGCACGGCCGCCCCGCCAGATCCGTTTGCCACGCTGATCCCGCCGACGGCGATGGCCACAGAGGTGGAGGAAGCCCGCCTGCGGCTCGTGGAGGCGCAACGCAACAAACTCGCCGAGCGCGAGAAATAATTGCCTCGAGCGGGAAATGGCACGGGAGCTATCGCTCTATCACCAGCGCCGCATCAGGACCCGCCTGAACTCCAACGTCTAGTGCCACGTCCTGAACTTCAAAGACGAAAGCAACCCCGCACGCGCCGCCGAGCGCGAGCTGCGAGAACGCGCCGCCAGGAGGAAGTAACCCCGCGAGACCACCACCCGGCGCACCGGCGACTGGAGCCCCTCCACCACCCATAAGCCGCACGCCCCCGCCGGACCAACCGCGGATCATCATCTCGCCTCAAGCCCGCGACGCCAACGGACTACCACTATACTCCACCCCGATGGACAACGTCGTCGCGGCATCGCCAACCTCGACGTCCAAGGTGACGGCGCGCTATAGATCCAGTACGCCAAGGCCCTACTCGTCAGGGTCGTCGAGCAACAAGCTGCGGGAGTCGACCCGCGGGGGCGGATGTACTCCCGCTCCTCAGCAAGCAGGGCAGCATCAAGCGGCCGCCCAACTATCGCCAACGCATTAACTTGCCCACCACTGCAGCCCCTGGTGAATCAACCACGGGCCACCAACTCCGCGCTGTCCACCAACGAGCCGCGACCGGCGAATGACACGGTCGCCGCCAACGGGCAGTCCCTTGACGCCCGCACGAACATCATCAACAACCAGGCGTGGCGGCGCGCCAGCCCAACGACTTGAGGCACACCCTCACCAACCACGGCGACCCGGAACCAAGAGGCTCGCTCAGTCGAGTCAGGCCACAATGCTTCGGGGCCATGATCCATGGGGAAAAAATACCCCGCCAACTTCAAGGCTCCCAAGAAGATCGAAAAGTACGACCCGACGTATGATCCCGCTGTCTGGCTGGACACATACCTCATGGCAATGGGAATCGCAGGCCACACCGACCTGCTCGCCGCTCGCTGCCTCCCCCTGATGATGGAGGGTGTGACCCGGCAATGGATCAACACGCTCCCCGCCAACAACATCGATTCCTAGGAAGAAATGCGGGACGCCTTCATCAGGCACTTCGAGGACTCCTACACCCGCGCCACCACCATAGAAGATCTGGAGCGATGCATTCAGGGACAACGCGAGTCGACTCGCCGTTGGATCCAAAGATGGCAAGAACTATGGATCAACGCCTCTGGCATCCACCTAGAGACGGTGTTACATTGCTTCAAGAACGCGTGCCAGTATGAACCCCTGGTCGCTAAGATCAAGAGGGTCTACCGGACACTCGACAACGTCCCCGACCTCATCGAGATCGCCAAGCGCTACGCGGAGGAAGATCCCAACCAAGACTCTGACGACGACGAACCAGCATCCACGACAGCGGGCGCCTACGCGACATGCACTACAACAACACCCGCATCACCGGCAAGCGCCGCACGGACGGGCGAGTCGACTTCGTCGCCAACACCAGCGACTTGCTCTCCGGGCTAGGGGAGGAGACGCGTTACAAACAACGCACCATGCTCGGGGACTCGCCTACAAATCAGTCCTACTCGCGCTCGGGGACTCGCCACTCAGAAGACGCGAGAGATAAAACAGTGCACAACCAAACAATACACAAAAGTATACAATCGAGTTATACCCCATTAAAGGGTGGACGCGCTCGGGGACTCGCTCAACCAACAACAAACACACTATACAATCCTGGTCACAATACGAGTCGATTGACTCCCCTTGGCATACATTACAAAATACGTTACAACAGTCGCCACTTGGCATACATCACAAACTTCCCAACTACATTGTTTATTCCACAGGTCCTGATGAAGTAGCGCCACCACCCCCTTGACACGAACAAAAGGCTGCCACGGGTTCGTCGGGTACGTTGTCAGAGACTTCGACAACAACGACCGGAAGGGCTGCTCCGACTTCATATCGCGATGCTCCGGCTCGGGGTCGCCAGGCGCCAACACCATCTCCTAGTACGGCAGCAGATCCCCCATAGCCAGGACCTGATCGGCGTAAGGGGCGACCTTTGCGGTCAGCTTCAGCACCTCTGACATCTCCACCGTGCCGGTCGCCGATGGGTAGCCACTTGTCACGTCGTCAAGGACGAAGTCGTTGGGGAAGTGGGCGAGACCCAAGCTCAAAGCCGTGGTGGCCTCGCGCCTGAACACCGAGCGCACCATCCACTCGTCACGTCACGACAGGCACCTCCTCCAGATAGTGCCACACCTCCGTAAGCCCCCCAGGAATAACCTCGATGGGGGACATGCCTTGAAGAGCCGCTTGGACACACAAAGTCGAAGCCATGGCCGCGTTCACCATGGTAGTCATGCACTGCGAAGCATTGTAGGTCTGAACCACCGGGTCGCTCTGGCCTATCACAGCTGCAAAGTCAGACGTTAGTGAAACTACGGACCTCCCCAATTAGGGACTCGCCAAACAAGTCAGGCAAAGACGGAGACTCACCAAGGAGTTTGCGGCAGTTCTCCGTGACATGCTTCTCCAAGGCGGGTTGCTCGTTGTGCAGACCCACGATGATTGAATCTGTGGCTTTGCGTTCCTCCTCAGCCGCAGCAACAGCAGCCTTCGCTCGCTCCTCTGAAGAAACTGAGGCCGCTTTCGCCTCCTCCATGTCTTGGACCAGGGAGGCAATTCGTCCATTCGCCGCGTCCAGCTCAGCAACTGGAACATACCCTTCACGGGCCTTGGAAATCGCAGCCGGGAAACCATCTGAAAAAGAAGCCATCAGCGCGCCATACACAAAAAGTTTGTACCTGACAGAGGAAAGGACAGAAAAGAAGATACTCACCAATAGTTTCCTGAAGCCGCTAGTTCGCCTCCTGCGCTTCACGCAGATCACGCTCCAAGCGCTCCCTCGCGGCCTGCCGATCGGTCGATTCCCTTTGCAAATCCTGCAAACAAACAACACACCTCAGCATTTACCAAAACAAACTCCCAGTTCCTAGCCACCGAAATTCAGCGACTAGGAACTCGGGGACTGGAGAATAGGAAAAAAAGTTCAATTCCTAGCCGCTGAAATTCAGCCACTAGGAATTCGGGGACTGGAGAGGAGAAAGAAGTTCAGTTCCTAGCCGCTGAAATTCAGCGACTAGGAACTCAGGGACTGGACATACCTGAATAGCGTCGCCGAGCATCCTGTGAAGTTCTCCGGCGTCAGTCGATGAGATCGTGAAGGAAGTGCGCCCACGACGGGACCCAATGTCCGCATCCACGATCTCTGGACTCTGTGGAGACTGGGTGTCCGCCACGCCTGGAAATCCCCTAGCCATGAAGCGCGGGAACGTTGCCGACGCTCTGGCGGGAGCACTGGTTGTCGGTGCCGGCGCTTTCGGCATGGCCACAACCAAGACTAGCTCTGATCACGCCGCTGCCACTTCTTCGGCGACTGCCGCAACGTCAGGCTCCACGGCGTCGTCCTTGGTTGTGGTGTCGTCGGCACCCCTTCTGCTTCTTCACGCCTTCTGCGGTCGCTACATCTCCGGTGTCTTTTCTCTTCTTGGGGAGATCGCCCTCTCCCGTGGTGGCGGCCGATGGAATCTTTGCCACCGACGGACGGCCAATCTTCTTGGCTCTAGACCTGCCAGAATTCCCACAGTCAATATAACAACAATACAAAAACAAGAGGCGAATCGGAGTGAAGAACCAATACTCACTTAGCGACCGGAAGAATGCGAAGCCCAGTGCTGAGGTGCGCGGGCTTGTCCAATTCTGGACCCAGCTTGTGAGTGAGCCCCCTCTTGAAGACATCTAAAGCCCACGACACCATGGGCTTCCTCGACGATGAAGCCGTAGTCGCCGGAATCTCTGTCTCCAAAGACGCGGCCGCTCTTGACGGCTGCGGCGACCTAGACGTCGCCGCCTCAGCCGCTTCTTTGCTTGGAACCCCCGAGACAGTCGACGCAATCGCCGCGAGGGGAACCTCTACCACTACCTCGGTGTCCTTGCCCTCCAACCCCTTTGTTGGGATCGCAACCTTTGGGGATTTGTGCGAGACGTCGGGGGAATCTTCATCATCGGAGTCGTCATCCGACTCGAACACCACCGCCGATTTGGACGGTGACATTGTCTTCTTCGCTGGTGACTTGGTCTTGCATGCGGGCTTCGACGGCGTAGCAGTATGCCGGGACGTGTGCTCCTATGTGACCTCATCGCCTCCATCGTGTTCATCCAGGCTGCGGCTCACCTCGAATTCACATTGTTTCTGCATACGGGTCTTGCGAGCCACAGGCGCTAGGGGAGGAACCTCCTCCGCCTCCCCGTCGCTGTCGGAAGAGTCTCCCTTGGAGTCTTCCTCCAGTTCCTGGGGAACCTCTTCATCGAGCAGAGGGAGCCAGCCCTTCAACACCTGAAAAAGCTGAGAACCACCATGAGTAAACACCATACTCAGCGACTGAGAACTGAGGTGCGGAAATAGCGACCGGGAAGAAAACTTACTGTGGGGGCTTCATTTTTCACGGGAGTGTACGGGGCGAGCCCGACCGCCACGCTGGTGAACTCCGCATCAGTGATCTTTTTCAGGGCGGCCTTGTAGTCCTCGGCCTCCCATGATTCCTTGATGGTTCGGGAGGGGTCGTGCTTCCCGCTGTATTCATACATCCAATGCGGCCGAGCCGCCAGCGGAACCAGACGCCGCCCGAGCCAGCAGTTGTAGAGGTTGATCGAAATCAACCCCTGGTCCTTCAGCTTCTGGATCTGGTCCATCATTTCCGCGACGACCATCCGCTGCTCTTCGGGAAGCTTCTTCGGCGCCAACCGGCAAGGCTCGATCCTCTCGGCGACGAACTCGAGAAGCCACCTCGCCGGAGGGAGTGGATTCTTTTACGTAGAACCAGCTCTTCTTCCACTCGCTGGCGGCCTTCTTCGGCAGGAGGAGCTTGACGAAATTGGCCTTCGGCTTTAGTTGGAACGTGACGCCGCCTGCGGCCAACATGAAGCCACCGGACGCCTCGCGCCCGATGCGGCCATGGAAGAGCTCCAACCATAGCGGGAAGTACGGTCTGCAGCCGAGATAGCACTCGCAGAAGGCGACGAAGATCGCCAGCTGCTCGATGCTGTGTGGGACAAAATCCGATGGTTTGATCGCGTAATACATGCAAAAGCGGTGGAAGAAGAGCGAGGTGGGGAATCCTAGACCCCTTTTAAGATGGCTAGGGAAGCAGATGAATTCGCCGGGTCGCGGCTTCAGCTCGGTCTCGGAGGAGGGGGCAACCCACCAGTTCCCCTTGCGGAGGACTCCGGCGTCCTCGAAGGACTTGAGCAGGGCTGTGGTGCACTTGGATTTTCCCCATGAGCCTTTAGGAGGCGCCATCGGGTAGGACATGGAATCGCACGGTGCGGAAAGGACGAATTGGAAGGTTGAAGGCAGGGAGATTGAAGACAGGAAGAACGAATATGGAAGAATGAAGAATGCGGAGAATATTTGCAGAACTGAATCATCACTCCCCTTATATGGTAACTCCACCCGCCAAAATTGGGATAGCTGTTACACACGGTAATTGCGCCGAAGTTACCGTTGGAAATTCCAACGGAAAGTTTGACCAGAATTGATGGTCCAACTCCTCCATTTCACCCGCTACCCGCTAGTCTTTTTCACTCGCTGAAGAGGCGACTTGGGAGTAGTAACATTCATTGGGGTGGCGAATGGAAACATGGGGAAATTCTCCTTGGTTCTGATGGAGTCCATCACCGACTCGACTGGACGTCCGAATTGGGCTCGCCTACTCCGAACACCAAAGGGACACCTACGCCTGCATCAACGATGGCCTCGGGGACTACTGATGGGGATATGCCAAAGGGGGTATGCCCAGCAGGACGTTCTGATCGGGTCGAAGGGCCTGTGAGTGCGCCCGAAGGACGGCGACTGGAGGCCCAGGAGCGTACCAGAAGCCCATCCGGATTAGGTCAAACCCTCCGAATCCTTATCTTGTTCGGTTGTAGCTTGTAAACCCTAGCGAGGTGCCTTGTATATAAACCTCCCTAGGGTATCCTAGAGACTCACGTTCCATCATACACGCCCTCAAGCGACTCGTTACTTAGACGCCGAGCTTGCGACCCCTGTAACTTGCTCTCCAATAATCTAATCTAGCAGGAGTAGGTCTTTACCCTCCGGGAGCCGAACCTGGGTAAACCCATGTGCATCCGCCCCCATCTCGCACCGCAGATGGCCGCCAACTATTCCTCACGATACAATCAATCGCTGCCAGTGGCAGCGACTGCCATGGCCATTTCCACGACACATCTTATGAGCAAGAAAGT
Source organism: Avena insularis (assembly GCA_023614405.1). NCBI lineage: Eukaryota > Viridiplantae > Streptophyta > Magnoliopsida > Poales > Poaceae > Avena > Avena insularis. The sequence continues at coordinate 215,587,193 of CM042688.1, read as the reverse complement.
GGCTTTCCTGTAATCAGCAATCTATCAATATATGTCCCTGGACTTCTTCGTAAAATACCATAATAACCCTTTAATAACAATCTTCTTCTGGCCTTCGATTTAATCGCAACTATCATCGCCAAAGAGGATATATGCAAGCAAACCGAGCCACAATCAACACAAGGAATACACACATCATTTCAATACAGCAAACAAACATTCAACACACTATTCACTTCAGTAGGTTTTGGTAGGTTGAGATAGTAGAAATTGGAATTACTTAAATTGCCTTTATGGAATTTCCTTTAGGATTTATTTGCCAAAATCACTTAATAAAGGGGTTTGGAACTAAGTCTTGGGCCTATATGATATCAATATACAAAATTTATATCAACATGTAGGTATTGAAATAAGAAGGCCAACAAAAGTGGTTTGATGATTTTATCAATTTTCTTTAATTAGATATGATTATTTTAGTGGAACAACCCCTAGTTTAGGTGAATAATTCATCAGAAAATATTTGGAGCTCAAATAAATTTTTCCTTAGAGGGTGTTGTGTATATTTGATTTTGTGATTTTTGAGAGTTGGAATCACCTCAATATAACTACCAGAATGCCCTTGGGAAAATCCCAAAGTCAGTTTTATAGTCAAATTGTCTTTTTTAACCAAATTTAATCTACAGATCCAAATGATATGAGATAAAATATAATGCATAGGTATTACAAATACCTTCTAGTAGAAATTGGAATCACTAGTTGTCGATTTGTAAGTCCTCAGATATGATTTATCTAGTGATATTGCCGCATATAGATGTTTTTAATTCATAAAAATACACAGGAGATCAATAATTCTTGAACTCCTGGATATAGATAGATATTGATGTACCACAATACTGAGAGTTGGATTCAACCCAATATATGGTGTGGATTGACCAGGATAATTTCAATAAGGCATTCCTACACAGATTTTGTTATTTTTAGTGAAGTGGATCTACAGTGAGTTTTGGCATGGGACTAAGGTGAATGGATAGGCATATTGAATACCTACCATAGGGATTTTGTTTCACCCCATTTGGTTTAGTGTAACTCACTAAGGATTTTATTTACTAAAAAGACACTAAGTGATAGATTAATTCTCAGAATTTGTATCAATAATATTTTTCCAAGTTTCTATTATTGCGTGATAAATAAAACAAGGTATACGAATATAAAAATTAGATCTCGGCGATTCAGGTAGTTTTTCATTTTCACAATGAATTAAACAAAACAACTATTATATCAGGTTCTGAGATTTAAATAAAAGAGAGGAGTTTCGGGTTGTCTGGCCAAGATCCGGGGAAATGGGCCTTGGATAGGAGCTTTGGCCTGCGTCTGCGTCATCTCGCGTCTGGGGTGCTGATTTAAACACCGACCGTGGGACCTAGAGGTCAGGGAGGCGGGTGGCCGAAGGGGTTTAGGGGCATCGTGGCTACTCGAGTTAAGGCACTACTAGATATTTGCCTATCAGTGGCATGCGGTTTTTGCTATCCGTGGCGCATGGGCCATGCACCACTGTCATCACGCCACTGATATTTTTATCCATGGCGCATATTAATATGTGCCATGGATAGTTCAAATATCCGTGGCAAATGTGGGTATGGTGTGCCACAGATACTTTTTTCAAAATTCAAAAAAAGGCGGGATATGAAAAGTTATCTGTGGCGCATTGTCAACACCCGGATTTTTAATCCCAGATGCCTGTTATGCCATACATCGCAATCCCAGGATTACCGTTTTTGCGAGACATAACAGAATTGGTACCACAGTACATCATCCATTACAAACCATAATAAAGGTCTTACAAATAAAGGATGTCATGATCCAGTCTTAATACAATCAAAGCAGTGGAAAGTAAACATAGTAGGGGCTCCATCTTTAGGGTCATAGGCAATGCTGACGATGGGACATGATCCTAGTTGTCATAGACCTCCTGCTATCCATCTTCCTGGTAGTCCTCCTCATAGTCTAGCCACGGGAATATCCAGGGACAAAGCCATGAGTACTCTTTAAGTACTCGCAAACTATCACTAACAAGTAAGGTAGTTCTAGTAGGAATCTTAAGCTCTAGGTTTATTTGTAAAAAGTTAGGTTTATTTCATAAGAGTTCAAAAGTAAAGAACCTAATGTAATTTTCTACATCACCTAAGTGGGAACCTAGTTTTCATGTCCACAACCCTGTTGTGGTCAAGCCAAGGTCATAGTTCAATTCACAAGTCATTTTTGAAAACATCTGACAACGGAACAGTGTGGCCACTCCAACTGTCCATGACCGCGGATGCGGCTATTCGAATAGTTTGACACTCTGTAGAGGTGGTACACTTTCACCACAAAATTCGATACATCTGTCAGGGATAACCCCGAATCATCATACTTAGTATGCGGATAATCAATCATAACCTTTCAATTACACACTCTAGTATAGGCACCTCCCCTATGAGCTTGGCCTCCCAGCCATGGCCATCTGCCATCCTGGGAACTGCATAGGTGGACATTCACACGAGGTAGCCTCAGCTCAACCTATTTCCGCTAGGGAACACATACTAAGGCATATAAACTTCCAGTTAAGCCCTACCCAATTCAGGTATTGTGGTTGACGAGGGTTCAACTCATCAATGCCCATTGTTATGGACTTGGGTTTTGGAGAAGGAGGGAGCGCTAGAGGCATCATCGGCTAGCAAACAAGCACATAGGGACGCAAGGTTTACCCAGGTTCATGCCTCGTAGAGGTCCCTACTCCTGCTTGTCCGCTCTTGGAATTAATGGAGGAATCGAAGATTACAAGGGTGCGCAGATGCAATCTGGCGAGAGTTGTGGAAACTAGGGTTGCATGTGTCCTCCTCGCCGCCCCTCCTAGCCTTTATATAGATAGGCTAGGTCTCGGGTAGCAGGTCGAGTCGGTTACAGATTAGGGTTTTCCCTTTAAACTTTCTATCTTTAAGCTTCTTCTTGTCTTGCAAGTATTCGAGAGTTCGTGGGCCACTCGAAGTGTTCATCAGGCCGTGGAAACACCGTGGGCTTCCACCGTATCTGTACCATATATACCAAGCTCGAGTACCTGCAGGGTATACCCATGTTAGTAGCCCCCAAGTGTCCAGTGGAATCGTAGATTCGACTGAAGACTTTATGTAGCCTTTCGAGTGCATGACTGAGTATTTTTTTGAGTATTTTATTTATGTCATAGGGATTGTTGATATGCGTGACTGATTTAACCGATGCATCGGTATCAGTTAACTTCCTTAGGGAAAAACAACGCAATCTACTTAAACTCGAGTCCCCAGACTCGAATTCAGAAAAGTGCTAGTGTAATTCGACTCAAGCCGCGGAGGTCTTACAAGAGTCAAATTCTAGTATATGGGTGTGAGCACTCGACGTGTCCGTCAAGGCATGTTCATCGTACCTGTAGGCACGGATATATTTCTGGTAGTGCGTAGCAAATGCGTTGCCAGGCCTTATTCAATACTTATCCTCATGCTGCAAGCGCGACATCCGAATTTTTGTCATCACGGAGATGATTCGGGTGAGCCAGGAGACACAGTCTCTTCGTAGGGAAAAATATGAGGCGGTGTCACCATAGACTTCGAGTGTGGATGTTATCAATACACTGTATGACGCACAAATAATCATAGGGTGCACGACCAGCGCTCCCTATGGGAGTAGACCCCGAGTACCTAGTTGAGTCGAAGACTTAGGCAGGGACTAAAGAACCTTCACGACTGCTATCGTCTTTTGTTTGCTTGTTTCAGTCGAATTTGTTTCCAGCGCTCCCTATGGGAGTAACCCATGATCCATAGTCGAATCGTAAATTCGAGTGGTTGGGTATGCTTTGAATGTCCATATTCCTACGTAAAAATAAAATCGTAGGGTGCGCGACCAGCGCTCCCTATGGGAGTAGCCCCCGAGTGCTTGGTGGAGTCGAAGACTCGAGCAAGGACTAAAGTAGTAGAAGTCTTGTAGTGCTCATTTTTGATGACATCAGTGTTGACGATGTGATGACCTTAGTTGCTCGCGTGAGCAACTTTGACGGGACGTGACAAGCAGTGGTTCCCATTTTCTGACCCTGACTTGACCGGGCATGCATAATCTTTCGTTTTAACTACGCCTGCTCGATTTCCGTGCATAATGGAGGTAGTGGGGAACGGTTCGTGTTTTAGCCTCTCCGCGTGTCGACCGCGATGTGCGCCACGTGTCCAATAGAGTTTCTGTTGGCCGTTGCATTGCATCTGCAAGGGGGTTAAGTAGCAACGCAGCTGCGGTAATTTCCCATCTGCTCTTTCTCTGCTTGTGCTTCCATCGCCATTGTTGTGGCTCTCTGCTTCCTAGAGTTTGTCCTGTTCGCGGCGCTGGACCAACTCCGCGTGTTTCTGAGCTATTTCCTTCGCTCGCACCGCCATCGCAAGATGGGGAAGAAGAAAGGAGGTGCCACCACTGGGTCTGCTGCCGCCACCGCCATCGCCAAGAAGAAAGGTGGCTCCGCCACCGTGGGCACCAGCGCCACCGGTGCCGGCAAGAAGAAGGGTGTGGGCACCCGCGTCACCAATGGCGCGTGGCGTGCATCCACCATCAAGGCCTCTAAGCTCCATCTTCTGCGTCAAGGTGGGGTTCTTCCGCGTCTCGAAGACGATTCGCGAGTGCCTGGTGACGAGGTAACCCCGTGTCCTCCGTCTGGTTTTCGGGTGATGTTCCTCGCGTTCATCATTCGTGGTCTGTCTCTGCCCTTGCATCCCTTTGTCAGGGGCCTTCTTTGTTTCTATGGGCTCCAGCTGCATCAGCTATCCCCAAACTCTCTCCTTCACATTGCGTGCTATATCACGCTTTGCGAGTGTTGGCTCGGAGTCGAGCCACACTTTGGTCTCTTCAAGAGACTTTTCAAGCTGAAGCGTCAGTTGGCTTCTGGCTCGTTAGTCTATGATGTAGGAGGCTGCGAGATTCATGTCGACTCCTCCGCTACTTACTTCGACGTCAAGCTCACGGTGTCCGTCCAAGGGTGGAGGGACAAGTGGTTCTATGTCCGTGACCAGAAGGCCGACAGAGAGTACTTCGGACTCGTGCCCTTCGATCCCGCGATGCTGTGCAAGAGGAGGCGCTCCTAGAAGAACGTAGTTATGCCCGGCGAGTCTGAGGAAATGGAAGTGCTGTACAAGCGCGTCTCCGACCTCGAGAGTCACATGGGTAAAGAAGAGGGAGGCGCCGTCCTCATTCGCGCATGGTTGCGCCGTCGCATCCAGCCTATGCAGGCCAGAGTCCACCCCATGTTCAAGTGGGCTGGTGCGGACGATGTCACCTGCGTATCTGCCGATGGCATTTCCACGGGTGAAGTAGATAAGAGGTTTCGACTGGTGACCAAGTACACCACCAAGGAGGTTCTCCCCGACGAACCAGTCGTGCCTCCCTTCGACGCTTCTAACCCTCCTCCTGAGGTATGATTGCACTACGAAGTAGCTATCTTTGTTGATTGCCGTTAATTTCTTGGTGTATGATGATTTTGTCTTCTGAATGCAGGATTGGAAGGTGTCTCACAATTTGCCCCCTCTTCCCGAGGGGGTTATTCCTCGCGAAGCAGATGAAGAGAACGAGTCGGAATCGACTGTCCCACTTGAAGAGGAGGAGGAAGCCCCTAAGTCCAGCGGGCCGGACACTCGCAAGCGTTCTTGCAGCAAGGATTTGGATGCTTCGTCTCCATCAACCCCAGAGGGCCCAGCTATTGGTGCAGAGGAGCCGATTCTTGATGTTCCTGTAAGCTCCATGGTGCCATCTGCTCGCAAGAATATACGGCTGCCGAAGGAGTTGTCGGAGTCGGAGGAGCAAACCTTCGAATTTGATAAGTTTGACTGGTAAGTCTACAACTATCATCTTGGTTCTATTTGGAGTTGGATTTCCTGATGCTGGATTTTATTTCATAGTCAAGAGGCGTCGTCGTCTTCTAGCGACGCCCAATTTGTGAAGGAATCTAGAGTCGTGGACTCCAAGGCCAAGAAAGTGGCTGAGCGATCCCCCTCTCCTCCATTGGCGGCCCACTCTGGGCACAGCTCATCGAGTTCTCCGTATGCTGGGGAGCACCAGATGGTTGCCTGGACAACTACGCGGCAATCGAATTCGGAGTCTCTGGAGGAGCACGTATGTGTGATTTTGCTGTGTGCAGTCGAATTTGTGGTCCATGCGATCTGCTGATCCTCTATTTTTTCCTGAGGCAGCTCATTGTGAAGGAAGCTACTCGTTTGGCAGAGCAGGTACTTGCGATGGGTCGACAGCACGCAATGATGGACAATCACCATCGCATCGTTGAAGGTTAGTATATTGCTTCTTCTTCTTTTGCTATTGTGGGATTTTGTACATTCGACTGATGGTCCACCTTATTTTTTGCAGTTGAGCACAACGAACTTCTTCGTGATGCTGCTTCACTTGAAAAGACGCTTGCCACGACAGTGAAGAGTCGCGACGAGGCAGTCGCTGCCCTGGGGAATCACGGAAATGCGAAGAGGATTTGCGGGCCTCCATCGCTTCCAGGGAAAAGTTGTTCGAAGAACAACTATTCTCAATTGCCAAGTCACTTTCAGGTATTCTTTCATCTAGATTTGCCTTGTTTCTTGCTTTGACTTTGCTATTGTGTTGACGCTTTGCTCTGTGTAGATGCTGGCGGTCTGAGCTTCGACGCCCAGGCGCTTCGTCGCGATGATGCCTTGGCAGGCGCCATCGCGGCAGTTGAGGACCGTAGTGCTTCCATTCAGGGGACGCTGACTAAGTCCAAGGCTGTGCTCAGTCGCATCCGCGAGGAGCTGATGCCCAAAGCTGAGCTGATTGAGAACTTGGAGGACCTAGTGAGTCCCTCACTGGAGGTATCCCCGCGGACTTCAGGAAATCGCATCGTGTGGTTGGCGCTTCCATGGCACTCGCAATGGTGCAAGCCCATGGCGTGGAGGTGGATCCTGCTGTAGTCTCCAAGGCGATGCCCGACAGCGCAGATGGTCAACCGGTAGTCTTTGCTCCTTTTGCAACTGCCTGCGGCAAGTATGGGCCACAACTCCTCAACATAGTCGCCAAGTATTCCGAGGAGCTGCAACGAGCCAAGAAGGCGGCGAAGGCAACGACATCAGGGGCTGGCGGGAAGTTTGTGGCGTCTGAGACTGCCACGGACTCGATGAGGCCCCCGAAGTCGAAGTCCAAGTCGAAGAAGCAGGCTGTTCCTTAGTAGTTATATTTGTAATAGTTAATAGTTTGACTTCTTTTGTTGGAAACATGCTGCTGGCCAAGTGTCTCTGTTGATACTTTTGTCATGTTTGAATGCACTTGAACTTTTTGTCCATGTATTTGCTTGGTCCCTTATTTGATCTTGCTTGGCTTGTGATAGGGTACGTCGAGTCATCCTTCGGGTGATCCCCAGGATCCGCCATCCGCTGATGAGACCTTGGCGCAGTCGCATTCAAGGGTGGATGAGTTGTCCCTGCTTTCGCTACTGCACGATGGTGTTAAGCAGCTGGAACGCGAACTGCCCGTCCTCCGCGGTAACACGGATGTATGGAAGTCGAGGGCAGAGAAGGCCACCGCCCGAGAGCAATATCTATTGGAGGAGGTGACGCAGCTGGGCGATCAGTTCAAGTGTTAGCTTCCTGCCCTCCTATCTTTTCTTGTAGTTAGTCGTGGTAGTTCCTTGTCTTCATACTTTTGCCTTTTGCTTGGTATAGTTGTCAGCGCGCGTCATCCGCAGGATGAGAAAGACAGGATCACCATTCGCATGAACGACCTAACCTAGGAACAACTTTAGGTAAATGGGTACTTCTGGGTTGATCATGATTGTGCAATCACACTTGCGACCCTATAGGATCGTGCCTCTCGAGTGCTCCACTTTCGGAAGAAAGCGCAGTCGTGTATGAGGAATATCTACCAGACGATGTTTTTGCTGGACGCCATCCCTTCGAGCTTGTTGGCCCTCTTGGCTAAGTTTCAGGATTTGAGTGCAGATCGCGAGTGCGTGCGGCAACAGTTAGTGGCTGGTGCTAAGGCTGCCTTGTTGCTGGTGCGATTGCATAGGCCTGATATAGACGTTGCAGCTGTTGCTGCTAGGCCACCGACGCCGCTGGCAGGTTCGACATAGAATATGGTTCCACATTACCAGGAGGTGGATCGTCCAACAGAGGAAATTGTCAACTTATTTGAGGAGCAGACAAACGTTCTTTTGCTGCAGCAGTAGTTTAACTTGTATCCTGCACATAAGTGTACCAGTGTTGTAAAGTACATATGTATATGCTGGGTGTAATTGATTTTATATTGATATGTAAAGAGCTTGCTAGCTTATTTGTTTTGCAAGTGCGTTGCACTATGCGAGTCCTTTTCGTTAGCATGACATGTGTTTGTCTCAGCACCTTGCCAACCTGCCAGGTGCGTTGTAGCTGGGTTGTTGTTTGTCAAGGGTTCGATTATTGCGTCAGCTACTCGGGATATTGCGATTGGTTTGTAGAATAGGTGCGTAAAGGGTGGCGCAGCCCCTAAGTAATAAGATTGCAAAAAATAATAGAAAAACGTAGAGTTTGGGACACTTAGCTTTATTTATTCGTAGGACGGTACGAGGTACACTGTGTGGCTAAGTAGCCTGGATGAAAAGCCTTATTTGTAATGTAAAAGAAATAAAAACGACTAGGGGTAGAAGCGTTGCAGCTGCGCGACGTTCCAGGGGTTGGAGTAGGCGACTCCTGTCTCGAAATCTTTAAGGCGATAGGCGCCACCTGGGATTAGTTCTGTAATCACGTATGGTCCCTCCCAAGGAGACTCGAGCTTGAGATGCCCTTGTTGCTTCAGTCGCAGGACCAGGTCTCCTTCAACGAAGGACCTGGGGCGTAGCCTTCTGCTGTGGTAGTTGCGAAGGTTTTGCTGGTAGATCGTTGATCTCTCCGCTGCAATTTCTCGTGCCTCGTCGAGGAGGTCGATGGAGTCTTCGAGTGCGGGAGTTGACTCCTTCTTGTTGTAGGCTACTACCCGCGATGCTTTGTAGTGTACTTCGGCGGGTAGCACCACTTCGGCACCGTGCACCATGAAGAACGGGGTATATCCCGTGGCGCTGTTGGGAGTTGTGCGTAGGCTCCAGAGTGGATTTCAGCTCGTCCAGCCAGCATCTAGCATCTTGCTCGAGTGTTCGGAGGAGTCGTTTCTTAATTCCACTGCAGACGAGGCGGTTGGCCTTTTCGACTTAACCATTGGTTTGCGGGTGAGCCACCGAGGTGTAGCTTATGTTGATTCCCAGGTTTTCACAGAAACCCTAGAACTCCTTGGAGGTGAAGTTCGTCCCATTGTCCGTGATGATGCTATGTGACATGCCAAGGCGGTATACAATGGATTCGAAGAACTTGACGGCGCTGGCTCCTGACTGGTTTGTCACCGGCATGGCCTCTATGCACTTAGTGAATTTGTCGACTGCGACCAGGAGGTAGACATATCCCCCTCACGAGGACTTTGGGAGCTTGACGATCATGTCGAGTCCCCATTGCGCAATGGTCCAGGCCAATGGTATTGGCCGTAGTTCCGCGCCAGGTGCGTGCGGTTTATCTGCGAATCGCTGGCAATCATTGCAGTGCTGGACGATGTCCTTGGCGTCGTACATGGCCGTGGGCTAGTAGAATCCAGCTCGTAGAGCTTTAGAGATGAGAGCGCGACTGCCGGCATGGTGCCCGTAAGTTCCTTCATGTATGTCGAGGAGGACGGCCCTTCCGTCCATGTTGGAGATGCACCGTTGGAGTACTCCTGTGATGCTGCGCTTGTATAGCTCGCCGTTGATGATGGCGAATGCCTTGGATCGCCGTGCGATGTGTCGCGCATGAGTCAGGTCGTCTGGTAGCCTCTTGCTGAGAAGATATGTGATATAGGGTTGAGTCCAAGATGGCTCGATCATCATGAACCCATTGGTCCCTCGAGTCCTGTGTCAAGCTCCAGGTCGTCGAGTGCGATTGGATCATTGGGTGGCGTAGCCCCCCAGTCCGTTGTTGCGCTTCTTTTATTCTCTGCGGCCTTTGGCTTGATGGAGCGTTCGCAGATACGCGCGAGAAATACCCCAGGTGGTATGGGGGCGCAGGTGGAACCAGTATTGGCGAGTGCGTTTGCCTCTTCATTGGTTTCGTGGCCTACGTGCCATAGCTCACATCCATCAAAGTTGCCTTCGATTGTGTCGTAGAGGTCGCGGTCAGCGATCATATTGTCGTTCAGTGCGTCGCACTCGTGCATTGTCTGGTTGACGACCAGCTTGGAGTCGCTGTAGATGTTGAGCCTCTTGGTGCCACAGGCTTTTGCCATCCGCACCCCGTGCAACAGGGCCTCATATTCAGCTTCGTTGTTGGAGGCGGTGAACTACATTCGTAGCACGTATTTTTGCTTGTCTCCTTGGGGCGATGTCAGTATGACACCTGCTCCATCCCCGTCCTTACGCTTTGATCCATCGAAGTGAATCGTCCAGAGGTAAGACATATCTGGCTTTTCGGGGAGCTGGTTCTCCATCCAGTGTACGAGGAAATCAGGGAGGATTGCGACTTGATCGCGTCGCGCTTCTCGTATGTAATGTCTCGTGGAGACAACTCGATTCCCTAAAGCGGGACACGTCCGGTGGCGTCGGGGTTGTTGAGAATATGTCCAAGCGGGGCGTCGTTGACCACCATGATTGGGTGCTCCTAGAAGTAGTGACGCAATCGCCTGGCTGTCATGAAGACACCGTATGCCAGCTTTTGGTAATTCGGGTACCGCTGCTTTTTTGGCGTGAGCACCTCGCTGAGGTAGTAGACTAGGCGTTGTACCTGATGGCCCAAATTATATCGAGCTCGTTGGGGAACCCCAAGAGGAAGGTATGATGAGCACAGCAGCAAGTTTCCCTCAATTATGAAACCAAGGTTTAATCGAACCAGTAGGAGCAAGGAAACAGCCCAAAGGTGTTGCTAGCTGAGCCTTGGGAGGGCGCACTACCGGTGCTAGTAGCAACGTGGAGACCTGCACAACACAACCACAGAACTTTGTCCTCAACTTGCGATGAGGTTGTCAATCTCACCGGTTTTGCTGAAAACAAAGGATTAAACGTATCGAATGGAAGGAAGTAAAAGTTTGTAGAAAGTAAACACAAAGCAGTAAACAGTTTATAGATTGTATGTAAAAGAAATCGACCGGGATCCATAGTTCACTAGAGGTGGCTCTCCTTAAGATAGATAACATGCTAGGTGAACAAATTATAGCAGGGCAATTGACAAAAATCGAGAAAGCAATACATGCATATACTAATCATCTTGAATCCTTTGGAACTTGATTGGGCATTACAACATTATACATAGACCGCCATCCAACTGCATCTATGAATAATAATCCACCTTTAGGTTATCATCTGAACCCCCTCCAGTATTAAGTTGCAAGCAACAGATTATTGCTTTACGAATTGCGTGTAAAGTAAACAATACGATTGTTCTATGAATAAAGGATTGTTGTTTTCTCCCTAGTAGCAACAGCACATCTAGTACCTTAGAGATTTGTCACTTCCCAGATTACGGAGGCATGAACCCACTATCGAGCATAAATACTAACTCTTGGAGTTGCTAGCATCTACTTGGCCAAGATAGCTACTAACAACGGAAAGCATGCAAGATCACAAATAACAAAGACATGATAGAATCAATAATCAATCTGAAATAGCATCTCAATATCCATCGGATCCCCTCAAACACAACATGTAGAATTACAAATAGATGATATTGATCATGAACGGAGCTCACAAGATCTAGACATGAAAGCACAAAGGAGGAGAACTAGCCATCTAGCTACTACATGGATCCGTAGTCCAAAGATGAACTACTCACGCATCACACCAGAGGCTTGCATGATGATGAAGAAGGCCTCCAGGATGAATTCCCCTCTTCGACAAGGTGCCGGGAAGAGCTTCAGATCCCTCCCAATCTAGGGATGGAGATGACGGCGACTACAGACTCTTTCGTGGATTTTTGATCGGGTACTTTGGGTTTTCGTCCAGAGGGCAATATATAGGCGGAAGGAGAGGCCGAGGGAGTGCTGGGGTCGGCCAGACCACCCCCTGGGGCGGGCCAGGCCTGGCCGCGCAGCCAGGTGGTGTGGCCGGCCCCAACCCTTCTCCATCTCGTATTCTGGCATCTGATGACTTCCGGAAAAATAGGCACTTTGGCTTTTGTCCCGTCCAATTCCGAGAATATTCATTTTCTGACTTTCCTGGAACCAAAAACAGCATAAAATAGGCAGGTGGCACTGTGGCTCTTGTTAATAGTTTAGTCCAAGAAATCATATGGAAAGTACTCAAAAGTGTGGACAAAACAAAAGAAAGTGGATAAAACCAAGCATGGAACATCAAAAATTATAGATACATTTGCAATGTATCAATATCCCCAAGTTTAACTCCTGCTCGTCCTCGAGTAGGTAAGTGATAAAAAGAAAGAATAATTTTTGAGGTGACATGCACCATCAAAGACTTGGTCAAAGTATTTGTAAAACATTCAAAGCTGGGATCATAGTACTTCAATCATAGCATGAAAGACAAAATTCTAGCAATAAGACAAGAAACTATGATGCAATATGAAAAGGCACAAACAAAAGATTCATGAATAATAATGCTTTGCAAGACGTTTGTTTGTTTCACATAAAGAAAACATAGCATAATAGTATTCAGCTTGTCCCTCATAGAGTAGCAAATGTAAATGCATAGGATACCTTCAAAGTTCATAAGAGTGACTAGATACAAATAGTTTAAAACAAGCAATATCAAGTTATGCATCAATCAACTAGTCTTGGGACAATGCACATAGAACTAAGAATGGCCACTATGCTCTCAAAGTAGGTGCATAAAGGTAGAAGGTGGAGACTAAATATAATGGTGGAAGAAAGGCCTTCATAGAAGGAAGTAGGAATTCAAGTCTCATAAAGAGCTTCCAAAAATTATGGTACTTATAGCTTTCAGCTCTCATTGCCCCTATTATAAGCATCTTGAAGTGATTAAGGTTAAAGTGAACAAACTATGGTGTACATGCTTGACGAAGTATAAGTTAGAAATATCATGTCCCTTGTATACGAGGGTCGTTCCTCATGCTAATCAAGTTTAGTCACTGGTAAGTTCTTGTCATCGTAAGTACATGTGTATCATAGAGAACCGCCAACGGGTACCCCTTGCCCGATGATACGGAAGAATCCCCATATCAAAATGACAAGGCAAGCAGACAACGAGCATCTCAGCAATCTTCTTATTTACCATGGGAATATGGTGCTTTTTTCTCTCTTTCCTCTTATCATAATCTCTTTTTTTTCTCTTTTTCTCTTTTTTCTCAATATAGGACTCTTTTTTTTATAAGAAGAATGCTTCATAGACAGCTCATTATGGTTACGCTGCAGGTTTCCACCATGTCAGCATGGATTAGACCAGCGGCCCAGGCATTTCTCTAACACATATACATAACTCCATGGACTTACAAGCTCCCCTTTCATTTCACACCGACGACATCCATATACAAAAGAGCATGATATCAACTAGGTACAAAGTACCAAGTGCAATGTTGAAAGCATTCCCCATGACAACATGGTTCTGCCAATTCCCAACAAATAAGTGCAAGAATATACAACATAGACGACACAATGGTTCAAGTTTATTAAGGGCAAGAAAAGTAAAGTGTACCATCAAATTCGTGAGAGCTTTAATCACTAGTTTTCTCATAACAAGTTTAATTCGGAAGGTAAACAAAAGCATGAATATATTTGGAATAGCTTAAGCTAGTAGGTAGGTATGGTGGACTCTTTGGAATAACTTGGTTTAGGGAGTTGGATGCATGAGTGGAACTCATACTTGGTTGTGGAGGCTAGCAAAAGACTGGGAGCGACAAACTAAGAGAGGAATAGTGGCCATAATCATGTAGAGCGACAAAACATCATTGATTAAAGCATAAAGTGATACTACAAGTTGAAAACTACAGGATCATAAAGGCTATGGTGACTTGAGATAGTCATAACATGGTGTGAGCATGCGCCAGGTCAACCCAAATAAAGCATCAAAGGAGAATACCACTATACTATGCTTTAATATGCTAAAACAACGCATGATTCATCCAAGGCACATTAAGAAATCTCAATTTTTTATATCAAGTCATGCTACAACAAATAATACTAAGCATAAAACCAAAACAATATCAAGCATGTCATGATAGAGCATAGCCACAGTCAAAAACAAGCTCTTTTTACCACATAAGCATGAACTTTCCTACTCTTTTCCAAACCAAACCAAACTATTTGCAAACCTATGTATGAAAGAGGGGGTCCAACCAATTTATTCAGAAAACTAAGAAAACAAAAGCAAACAAAAAACCAAAACAAAATTGAAAAAGAAGACGCTCCAAGAACAACACAACCGTGCATGAAACAATAAAAATGAAGAGTTTGGAAGAAACCTGGGATTTTTATTGATGAAGTAGGGGATGCCTTGGGCGTCCCCAAGCTTTGACGCTTGTACTTCTTGGATATTTCTTGGGGTTACACGTGTGGCATCCCCAAGCTTGAGCTTTAGTCCATCCTTCAGCTCATTACTCATTCCTTCCATACACCTAAAATTTTTCCTTCATAAAAAACTTCACACAATCTTTATTAGCAAAATTAGTGCACTCAAGATAATAGGTCTTAAGGTTCAGTTCTAACACCAGATAAACTTCCATTATAACACTAGCTACTGAAGCACTTCCCTCAAAAAGCTCTATTCGCCAAAAGAACTAAAAAAGGAACCAACAAGAAGCAAATGCAGAAAATGGCAGAAATTTGTCAAAACAGACCAGTAGGTAAAGACGAATTTTTTAGAAGACATTCTGTTGCTCAAATCAAAATGTGTTGAACTAACAAAAGTTAGATAACAACCTAGGGCAGAAGCAAAAAAAATCATGCCTCAAAAAGATGTTCAGAGATTTTACATGAATTTTTACAGTGAAGCACAGAAATCTGTTTCCGGACAACAACTTTACCAATCACTACTTCTCTCTCATTAGAGGTTACTCTTGGAACAAAAAGCAAATAAAAAGGATAAGGAGCAGTTATTACTGAAGTAATAACTTCCAAGACTCATCTAAAACTTTTGGGTTATCTCCCAATAAGTACTTTTCTTTAACGCCTTTAAGTTAGGCATAAGAAGCAAGAAAAAGGATCAAGTATTCTCAAATGAAGAAGCATTAAGATCAATACTAGAAATATCTTCAACAAGACAAGGTATCTCATCCAAATAAGTTCTAGAGGATCCTCTCTCGGTGCTCTTAGGTTCACTACTTTCATCAAACGGGTTTTCAGGAACGATCCAATCAAGATTCTTTTCTATGGCTTCATGCATTGCTAATATTTTGAAGGGTGTTGGTATCTTAATTTTCTCCCCATTAGGTTCATCTTTACTCATCCTTTCTCGTGTACCAACAACATCTACACATCATCCTAGCATATTGAAACGTTCAAAGACTTTCCTAGCTTCCTTGGCAACATCATAGAACTCCTTAAGCAAAGATTCTAGAATAAAATCCCTCTTTTCAGGGTCCTCAATTTCTTTAAGCTTAAGAAACATTGCTTGCATTAAGGGGTTGAGGTTAACAAACCTAGCTTCCAACATGTGAACTAAAGAAGCTGCAGCAATCTCATAATTTGGAGCAAGTTCTACAAGAGATCTATCCTTAGTATCCTCATGTTTACTAACATGATTAAAGACTTCTTCAATATTATCTTTCCCAATTATAGAACCACTACCAATTGAAAGGTCTTTCAGGGTGAATTTAGGGATCAACATTGTGAGCTAAGGAAGAGGCAACAACTAAGGGAGACTTAATTTTTGTGTTCTTTCGAATAAGAAAGCAAACTAGTAAAACTATTTTTTTCTTGTTTTTGATAAAGAAACAAGCAAACAAAGCAAAAATAAACTAAGCAAAACAAAAATAACAAAGTAAAGAGATTGGTTATGAGGGACTCTCCGTTTGAAGATGTCCTTGACTCCCCGGCAACGGCGCCAGAAAAGTGCTTGATGGCCCAAATTATATCGAGCTCGTTGGGGAACCCCAAGAGGAAGGTATGATGAGCACAGCAGTAAGTTTCCCTCAGTTATGAAACCAAGGTTATCAATCCAGTAGGAGCAAGGAAACACCTCAAAGGTGTTGCTAGCTGGACTTTGGCAGGGCACACCACCGGTGTCAGCAGCAACGTGGATACCTGCACAACACAACCACAGAACTCTGTCCCCAACTTACGATGAGTTTGTCAATCTCACCGGTTTTGCTGAAAACAAAGGATTAAACGTATCGAGTGGAAGAAAGTAATAGTTTGCACAAAGTAAACACAAATAAGTAAACAATTGATTGTAGATTGATGGTAAAATAAAGGACCAGGGTCCATATTTCACTAGTGGTGGCTCTCCTTAAGATTGATGACATGTTGGGTGAACAAATTATAGCGGGGCAATTGACAAAAATCAAGAAAGCAATATGCATATACTACTCATCTTGACTACTTTGAGACTTGATTGGGCATTACAACATTATACATAGACCGTCATCCAACTGCATGTATGACTAATAATCCACCTTCAGGTTATCATCCGAACCCCCTCTAGTATTAAGGTGCAAGCAACGGATAATTGCATTACACATTGCGTGTAAAGTAAACAATACGATTGTTCCATGAACAAAGGATTGTTGTTTTCTCCCTAGTAGCAACAACACATCTAGTACCTTAGAGATTTATGTCACTTCCCCAGATTACTACAGGCATGAACCCACTATCGAGCATAAATACTAACTGTTTGAGTTGCTAGCATCTACTTGGACAAGATAGCTACTAACAACGGAAAGCATGCAAGATCACAAATAACAAAGACATGATAGAATCAATAATCAATCTTGTCATCGGATTGAGGACAAGTACGCCATGAGGGGGTCCTCGAGGCGTGCGGAAGAGAGGGGGCCAAGACGTACGCTGTTCTGGGATGGTGAGCACACAAGTTTACCCAGGTTCGAATCCGCTGGCTTTGGACGGATCCTACTCCTGCTAGTAATCTAGTAATACGGTGGAGCCGGAATATGGGTTACAAGGGTTCACCTGTGCGAGTTGAGATTGTAGACTACTGAGGTGTTTAGAGTGTTGCTCTAAAGGCTCTCCCTAGGACGGCTTATATAGATATCCGGCCTAGGGTTTACAGGAGAGATCTATCCGGCTACGACTAAGAGTCGGTTACAGAGTACATCTTGAACTACAAGTAACATTATGGGCCTAAGTCGGTAAGTCTTATGGGCCTTCTCGTAGCCGGATTAGACTCCGTCTTCTCTCCCTGACTGGGCCACAAATGAACCAAAGCTCTAACCCGAAGTGGGCCACCCTGGTCAGTGAGGAACTATGAGGATACCCGGAAAGTATATCCCCAACAGCAGCCCCCGGAGGCCTCCAAGATCCAAAGTCGGATTCATCATCGTATAGCTTGATCTTCGGCTTACAGAATCTTGAAGGGTTCCTGAAACTTCACAACAAAAAATACGATCCGGGTCTTAAAAATAAGTCGGAACTATCAACAGGTTACTCGGATTTTCCAGCTTCATTTCAAACTAAGCCGGAACTTGGTCTCTAACGCCACCTGACACAAGTCATGGTCAAGTCACGTCATCTGACAGACATTCTGTCAGCACGACCATTGGTGGGTCCGCGGTTCGCGGAACCGAGGCGCCGTTTCAATGCGTGAGCGGAGATCGAGGTGACGTAATCATCGCGTGGTTCCTTCCCAATTCCTTCCATGACACGTGGCGGTTACACTGTAGCATTTGCACGAATCTTGGCACGGTTAGGTGGATATAAGTGTAGGGGTTCGTAGCATGGAAAACAAAAATTTTCTATCGCATACAAACAAACAAGCCAAGATCTATCTACTAGATTGTAGCAACGAGTCGATGGAATAACTCACCCTCGAAGATTCCAAAGTGTTTAACGAGAGCAGATTCTCGTGGGTGATGTAGTCGTACTCTTTCCGATCTCAAGATCGCGTAGACGATCCTTCCAGCCACGTTCCAGCAGCGCTCCGCAGTCGGTCACACGCTCGGTACTCGACGAAGACCTTCCTCTCCCTTGTTCCAGCGGCTGGAGGTTGTAGCACTCTCGTGATTCCGCAAGACAACTGGCGTGGTACCGGAGGTAGAGGGAAATCCCAGGCTTCGCCTTAAGCCGGTAGTATGGTGGAGCTTATGAGAGAGGCTATTAGTGGTCTAGTAATTAGACACACCAATTAGAAGGCTCTAAACCAATTAGAAGGCTCTAAACCGAAATAGCTCTAAACCGGGGTTTAGGTCTAGGGTTTAGTTTAGAGGATAGGAACTTGTGTGTGTTAGGAGGGGAGGCCCTGCCCCTCCCTTTATAGGTGGGAGGGCGGCCAAGGGAGGAGTCCTCCCAAGTCGGCCTTGGGAGGCGCGCCGGCCAAGGGGACTCCTCCCCCAAGTCGGTCTCCACCTCCTCCTCTTTTCCCACTTCCCAAAATTGCCGTTTGACTTTCAAACTAGCCGTTTGACTTTTCAATTTAGGATTTAAATAAAACCCTTTATTTTGGACAGCGAGAACACTTAGTACATGATGCAATCATTCCAATATGTAATGACACATTCATGTACCCTTCCTCCGAGTGCCGGACATTCAGGGACCTTCTAGAATGTTCGATGAAAACACGGAACCATTCCGCCATCTCAAACAGGACTTTCCTTATATGAATCTTATTCTCCGGACCATTCCGGATCTCCTCGTGATATCCGGATCCCATCCGAGACCAACAACATTCGGTCTCTTTCTCATAATACCATAACTACTCAAACAACGTCGAATCCTTAAGTGTGTCTCCCTACGGTTCGTGAATTATGCGGACATGATCGAGACACTTCTCCGAACAATAACCAATAGAGGAATCTGGAAATTCATATGGCTCCCACATATTTCTACGATTACTTTGCGATCGAATGAACCACTTACATACGATACCAATTTCCCTTTGTCTCACGATATGTTACTTATCCGAGGTTATGATCGTCGGTATCTCTGCATACCTAGTTCATCCTCGCATCGATAAGTACTCTTTTCTCGTTCCTGATATGTGATCCCTTGTGACCAAGTCACATGCTTGCAAGCTAATTGGATGACATTTCACCGAGAGGGCCCAGAATATCTATCCGTCATGTGGATGGACAAATCCCACTCTTGATCCATGTGTTTCAACCAATACTTTTGAACACTCAATGCCACCTTTATAGCCACCACATTACGGTGTGGTGTTTGATGACATCAAAGCATCCATCCAGTAAAGGTGATATGCATGATCTCATGGTCGAAGGAATTAGGTTACTATGTATCAGAAAGCATATAGCAATTGAACTATTGAAATGACTTGATCTTTATGCTACGCTTATCTATAGGAGTATGTCCACCATATCATTCTCCTAACGATATGATCTTGTTGTTGATAACATCTCAATGTTCATGATAGGGAAACCACAATCATCAATCAACCAACAAGCTAGTGAAGTATAGAGGCTATACTAGGGACTTCAAATTAAGTTTACAATTCACACAAGTATTAATGTTTCCTTGTTAATACTATTATAGCATGAATATAAACATTTATCATAAACACAAAGATATAATAATAACTATATTTATTATTGCCTCTAGGGCATATCTCCAACAGTCTCCCACTTGCACTAGAGTCATCTAATCTAGATTACATGGTAATATACCGAACACCCATGGCAGTTTGGTGTTGGTCATGTTTTGCCCTCGGGAGAGGTTTAGTCAACGGATCCGCCACATTCAGATCTGTGTGTACTTTGCAAATCTTTATATCCCCATCCTGGATATGTTCTCGAATAGCGTGAAACGCAGCTTGATATGCTTCAGCTTCTTGTGTGACCTTGGTTCTGCGCATTGGCTATGGCGCCCATGTTATCACAAGAGATAGACATTGGGTCCAGCAAGACTAGGAACCACACCCAGCTCTGTAATGAACTCTTTCATCCATATCGCTTCTTGTGAAGCCTCCGAAGCAGCCATGTATTCCGATTCAGTTGAAGATCTCGCCACAACGCTTTGCTTTGCACTCCTCCAGCTAACTGCTGCACCATTCAAAATAAATACGTATCCAGATTGTGATTTAGAATCATCCGGATCGGTGTTCCAACTAGCATCGGTGTAACCGTTAACAACGAGTTGTTCATCACCTCCATAAGAAAGAACCATATCCTTAGTTCTTCTCAAGTACTTAAGGATGTTTTTGATCATTGTCCAATGATCCACTCCTGGATCACTTTGATATCTGCTAGTTAAACTAACAGCATATGCAATGTCGGGTCTAGTACATAGCATGGCATACATTAGAGATCCTATGGCTGATGCATAGGGAGTCTTACTCATCCTTTCTCTATCTTCTGCCGATGTCAGACTTTGAGTTTTACTCAAGGTCGTATTGGGCAACATGGGCAAGAACCCTTTCTTGCTATCTTCCATTCCAAACCTCTTTAGAACTTTGTCCAAATATGTACTTTGTGACAATGATATTTGACGTTTCGATCTATCTCTATAAATCTTTATGCCTAATATGTAAGCTGCTTCGCCAAGATCCTTCATTGAAAAACTATTATTCAAATATTCCTTGACACTATTAAGAAGGTCTACATCATTCCCAATCAACAATATGTCATCCACATACAGTATTAAGAATGATACAGAGCTCCCACTCACTTTCTTGTAAATACAAGCTTCTCCATAAGTTTGTATAAAACCAAAACTTTTGATTACCTTATCAAAACGTTGATTCCAACTTCAGGATGCTTGCTTCAATCCATAGATGGACCGTTGAAGCTTGCATACCTTGTTAGCATCTTTAGGATCGACAAAACCTTTGGGTTGCATCATATACAACTCTTCATCAATGTCTCCATTGAGGAATGCTGTTTTGACATCCATCTGCCATATCTCATAATCATAATATGCAGCGATTGCTAACATAATCCTCACAGACTTTTAGCTTCGCCTTGGTGAGAAAGTCTCATCGTAGTCAACTCCTTGAATTTGTCGAACCCTTTTGCGACAAGTCGAGCTTTATATACGAACATTACCATCAAGATCTGTTTTCTTCTTGAAAATCCATTTGTTCTCGACAGCCTTTCGCCATCCGTAAGTCCACCAAAGTCCATACTTGGTTTTCGTACATGGATCCAATCTCGGATTTCATGGCTTCTTGCCATTTATTGGAATCTGGGCTCATCATCGCCTCATATGTCTCGGGGTCATCGGTGTTGTCCACCAACATGACATTCATAACGGAATCATACCAATCTGGAGTGGTACGAGTTCTCGTTGACCTCCGAGGCTCTGTAGTAACTTCAACCAAAGTTTCATGATCACCATCATTAGCTTCCTCTCTTATTGGTGCAGGCACCACACTTCTTCCGGTGCTGCGCTACTCGCAATTTCGAGAGAAGGTTCGACAACCTCGTCGAGTTCTACTTTCCTTCCAGTCACTTCTTTCGAGAGAAATTCCTTCTCTAGAAAGGATCCATTCTTGGCAACAAAGATTTTGCCTTCGGATCTATGATAGAAGGTATACCCAATAGTTTCCTTCGGGTATCCTATGAAGACGCATTTTTCCGCTTTGGGTTCAAGCTTGTCCGGCTGTAACTTCTTTACATAGGCTTCACATCCCCAAACTTTAAGGAACGACAATTTAGGTTTCTTCCCAAACCATAATTCATATGGTGTCGTTTCAACGGATTTAGACGGTGCCCTATTTAAAGTGAATGCTTGTTTCTAATGCATAACCCCAAAATGATAGTGGTAAATCTGTAAGTGACATCATAGAACGAACCATATCTAAGAGAGTTCGATTCGACGTTCGACACACCATTACGCTGTGGTGTTCCCGGTGTGTCAAGCTAAAAGTATTCCACATTTCTTCAAATGCTCGCCAAACTCGTAACTTAGATATTCACCTCCACGATCAGAACGTAGAAATTTAATCTTCTTGTTACGTTGATTCTCTACTTCACTTTGAAACTCCTTAAACTTCTCGAAAGTTTCGGACTTATGTTTCATGAAATAGATATACCCATATCTACTCAAGTCATCCGTGAAGGTAAGAACATAACGATAACCACTGCGTGATGCTACACTCATTGGACCACACACATCGGTATGTATGATTTCCAATAAGTCTGTAGCTCGCTCCATTATACCAGAAAATGGAGTCTTAGTCATTTTACCCATCAGACATGCCTCGCATCTTTCAAGTGATTCAAAATCAAGTGATTCAAGAAGTCCATCGGAATGGAGTTTCTTCATACGCTTCACTCCAATGTGACCAAGACGACAGTGCCACATATAGGTCGAGTTATCGCTTGATTTCAAACGTTTAGCTTCAATGTTATTGATATGTGTATTTCCACTATCGAGATTCAATATGAATAGACCATCTATCAAAGGTGCATGTGCATAAAACATATTACTCATATAAATCGAACAACCATTATTCTCGGATTTAAACAAGTAACCGTCTCGCAATAAACAAGATCCTGATATAATGTTCATGCTTAACGCAGGCACCAAATAACAATTATTTAAGTATAAAACTAATCCCGATGGTAGATGAAGAGGTAGCGTGCCGACCGCGATCACATCAACCTTTGATCCGTTTCCTACGCGCATCGTCACCTCGTTCTTCACTAGCTTCCGTTTATTCTGCAGCTCCTGTTTCGAGTTACAAATATGAGCAACCGAACCAGTATCAAATACCCAGGCACTACTACGAATACTAGTGAGATACACATCAATAACATGTATATCAGATATACCTTTCTTCTTGATGTTGCCGTTCTTCAAATCCGCCAAGTACTTTGGGCAATTCCGCTTCCAGTGACCTTCTCTCTTGCAGTAAAAGCACTCAGTTTCAGGCTTAGGTCCAGCCTTGGTCTTCTTCGTCGGCGTGGTAAATTTCTTACCACCCTTGTTGAAGTGTCCCTTTTGCTTAGACTTGCCTTTCTTGAATTTGGTGGTCTTATTGACCATCAACACTTGGTGCTCTTTCTTGATCTCCACTTCTGCAGATTTTAACATAGCAAATAGTTCTGGCAACTCTTTGTTCATGTTCTGCATGTTGTAGTTCATCACAAAGTTCTTGTAACTTGGTGGTAGTGATTGGAGGATGCGGTAAACCCCCAAAGTATTAGGAATCACTATACCCAAACTTTGAAGTTTATTTGCGTGCCCAGACATCTTAAGAACATGCTCACTGACGGAGCTACCCTCTTCCATCTTGCAGTTAAAGAAATTTTAAGCTTCATAACTTTCAATTGCCGCATGAGTCTCAAAGATTAATTTGAGATCCTCGACAATATCATATGGATCTGACTCTTCAAACCTTTTCTGAAGCTCCGATTCTAAACCATACAAGATAGCACACTGAACTATGGAGTACTGATTCTTCCGAGCGAGGTAAACATTCTTTACTTCATCGGTAGCATCAGCTGCAGGTGGGTCACCTAGCGGTGCATCCAGCACATAGGTCAAATTACCAGCTGTGAGGACAATCCTCAAATTGCGAAACCAATCCGCGAAGTTGCTTCCATTGTTTTTCAACTTTTCTTTCTCTAGGAACGCATTAAAATTGATGGTAGGGGCTGCCATTGATCTACAACATATTTGCAATAGTTTAGACTAAGTTTATGACAAATTGAGTTCAAATTAATTAATGAAATTAAACTAGGTGAACTCCCACTCAAAACAACATCCCTCACATTGTTTTAGTGATCACACGAACCAAATCCACTACATCAACACCGATCATCACGAGAGTTGATATAGTTTCAATGGCGAACAATCATCATGTTCATCATATCTACTATATGATTCATGCTTTACCTTTCGGCGATCCGTGTTCCTGAGGCCATGTCTGTACATGCTAGGCTCGTCAAGATCAAACCTTAGCTACCGCATAAGCAAATCTGGCTTGCTTACGTTGTATTCACCCGCGGAATCAAAGACACCCGATCATCACGTGGTGCTTCGAAGCAGCAAGCTTTGGCAACGGTGCATACTAAGGGTGAACACTTTAGAACTTGAAATTTATGTGCATGAGGGATCATCTTATAATTCTACCGTGTTCTACTAATCAATACAAGATGCATAAAGTATTAACATCACATGCAATTCATAATATGTGATATGATATGGCCTTTCTTCTTTGTGCTTCCGATCTCCATCTTCAAGCACGAACATGATCTCCATCATCACCGGCATAGCATCAAGGTCAATGACGCTTCTTCATGGTTGTCGTCCACCAGCTTCAACTATTACAACTATTTTGAATAGACACGCAGGTCTTAACAGAAATTAAAGACAACCATATGGCTCCTGCCGGTTGCCAACTTACAATAAGGAACATTGCATACATCAAATATAATCACAATCATGGCCATATCACATCACTGACACCCTGCAAAACAAAGTTAGACGCCTCTACTTTCTTTGCATATTTTACGTGGTTTGGGGCTTTCAATAAGTGTCGTTCTAACTTACGAACAAGAACCACAACATTGATACTAGCATTGTTGATCACCCGTTGTAAATTGGATCTTTACTATGCTAGGAGAAACAGGCACCAAAGCCACTTATGCAATACTAGTTGAATGTTAAGCGTGGAGCAAGTCTCATGAACGATGTCATGTAAGGTTAGCCCGGGCCGCTTCATCCCAACATACCGCAAGATGCAAAGTACACAAAAAGCAATCTACAATAAAAGCATCAACGCCCACAATGACCATTGTGTTCTACTCGTGCAACAGATCTATATATAGACACGGCTCTGATACCCTTTGAGGGGTTTGTAGCATGGAAAACAAAATTTTCTATCGCATACAAACAAACAAGCCAAGATCTATCTACTAGATTGTAGCAACGAGTCGATGGAATAACTCACCCTCGAAGATTCCAAAGTGTTTAACGAGAGCAGATTCTCGTGGGTGATGTAGTCGATTTCTTCCGATCTCAAGATCGCAGACGATCCTTCCAGCGCCATCGTTCCAGCAGCGCTCCATGATCGGTCACACGCTCGGTACTCGACGAAGACCTTCCTCTGCCTTGTTCCAAAGAGTGCGGAGGTTGTAGCACTCTCCTCGTGATTCCTAAAGACAACGGCGTGGTACCGAGGTAGAGGGAAATCCCGCAGGCTTCGCCTTAAGCCGGTAGTATGGTGGAGCTTATGAGAGAGGCTATTAGTGGTATAGTAATTAGACACACCAATTAGAAGGCTCTAAACCAATTAGAAGGCTCTAAACCGAAATAGCTCTAAACCGGGGTTTAGGTCTAGGGTTTAGTTTAGAGGATAGGAACTTGTGTGTGTTAGGAGGGGAGGCCCTGCCCCTCCCTTTATAGGTGGGAGGGCCGGCGGCCAAGGGGAGGAGTCCCTCCCCAAGTCGGCCTTGGGAGGCGCGCCGGCCAAGGGGACTCCTCCCCCAAGTCGGTCTCCACCTCCTCCTCTTTTCCCACTTCCCAAAATTGCCGTTTGACTTTCAAACTAGCCGTTTGACTTTTCAATTTAGGATTTAAATAAACCCTTTATTTTGGACAGCGAGAACACTTAGTACATGATGCAATCATTCCAATATGTAATGACACATTCATGTACCCTTCCCCTCCGGAGTGCCGGACATTCCGGGACCTTCTAGAATGTTACCCATGAAAACACGGAACCATTCCGCCATCTCAAACGGACTTTCCTTATATGAATCTTATTCTCCGGACCATTCCGGATCTCCTCGTGATATCCCGGATCCCATCCGAGACTCCGAACAACATTCGGTCTCTTTCTCATAATACCATAACTACTCAAACAACGTCGAATCCTTAAGTGTGTCTCCCTACGGTTCGTGAATTATGCGGACATGATCGAGACACTTCTCCGAACAATAACCAATAGAGGAATCTGGAAATTCATATGGCTCCCACATATTTCTACGATTACTTTGCGATCGAATGAACCACTTACATACGATACCAATTTCCCTTTGTCTCATGATATGTTACTTATCCGAGGTTATGATCGTCGGTATCTCGCATACCTAGTTCATCCTCGCATCGATAAGTACTCTTTTCTCGTTCCCGTGATATGTGATCCCTTGTGACCAAGTCACATGCTTGCAAGCTAATTGGATGACATTTCACCGAGAGGGCCCAGAGAATATCTATCCGTCATGTGGATGGACAAATCCCACTCTTGATCCATGTGTTTCAACCAATACTTTCCGAACACTCAATGCCACCTTTATAGCCACCTGTTACGGTGGTGTTTGATGACATCAAAGCATCCATCCAGTAAAGGTGATATGCATGATCTCATGGTCGAAGGAATTAGGTTACTATGTATCAGAAAGCATATAGCAATTGAACTATTGAAATGACTTGATCTTTATGCTACGCTTATCTATAGGAGTATGTCCACCATATCATTCTCCTAACGATATGATCTTGTTGTTGATAACATCTCAATGTTCATGATAGGGAAACCACAATCATCAATCAACCAACAAGCTAGTGAAGTATAGAGGCTATACTAGGGACTTCAAATTAAGTTTACAATTCACACAAGTATTAATGTTTCCTTGTTAATACTATTATAGCATGAATATAAACATTTATCATAAACACAAAGATATAATAATAACTATATTTATTATTGCCTCTAGGGCATATCTCCAACAATAAGGGGTTAGGATTTTCTCCTTCTCTCTTCACCTGTCCTTTGCCTTTTCCTCTCCTCCAAATCTCCCCCGTGCGCACAGAGCTCCTCTGCTTTCCCCCCAAAACTCCTAGCAACGCCCATCCTAGGTCAACTGCTCGCCGGAGAAATGGCTTCTTCTTCCTCTTTCGGCTTGGCGGGAGCGGCGGCGACGGAAGCGGCGACGGAGAAGGAAAGCTTCCGCGGGGTCTAGATCCCCTGCATACTCAACGATGAGAAGCTCCAGAACGTGGAGACAGAAGGGCTCCTCCGTGCCGGTGACTGGCGGAGCGGCTTCGAGGAAACTGCCCCAACCATGGCCAGCGAAGGGTCCACTTCGGCACCCACCTCAACAGAGGTTTGACATTCCCTCCCTCGAAGTTCTTCTCCGAGGTGATTGACCATTTTGGTGTCCAACTCCACCATCTTCCTCCCAACTCTCTTCTAGAGATGAGCGCTTACGCTTCTTTGTGTGAGGTATTTCTCGGCATTAGGCCGAGTTTGACCCTATTCCGGTATTACTTTCATGTCCGGAGAAACTCTATCACTGCCGATGTTCCTTACATCACCGGTACTATTAGTTTTTCGCTTAGACGCGAGCGTGCATATCCCAAAATCCTAGCTAGTGACTCGGTCAAACAATGGCCAGCCACATTCTTTTATCATAGGGATATTCCGGCTCCCGACAAAGCTACTGCTTTGCCGGCTTTTGTTGATGGAGCTGCCATGGCCCAACCGTCTTGGGACGAGGCTCCTCCGGCTCTCACTGACGATCTGATCCTCGCTAAGAGGCGGATCGAATACTTGATCAAACACAAAAGACTGAAGGGATCCGACTTGGTCCAATGATGGGTGTCACGTCGGATCTAGCCCCTTCGGTACCATGGAGATCGACTGATGCACTCCATCACGTCGTCCAAGAAAGACTCCCTCCACATCAGCCCCAAAGCCTACACCATGCAAGGTTATATAAGCCAGATCAAGTGGCTGATAAGGGAGCAGATCGAGAGGAGGATCCCGGAGGTTTCTCTAGATATGCATACGGCGGAAAACCCCGTAGTGTCGGTAATCTTGTAATAGTACACCTTTTGATGTGTTTCAATCTTCAAGTTACATTGCAATACTAATACGTCTTCTTCTTTTCAGCTTGCTGACCTCCCCGAGTCGGAACTTGATCCGCTCGAAGGATATCCTCCGGAGTTTTCTCAGGAGACAGAGGTGGTCCCATTGCCGGACCTTGCGCTCAAGAGGCACAAAGCTCCGATAGTGGCTGTTGGCACAAAGGAGGTGCCCGTCGTGAAGAGGTATCTTTCAATCACATCTTCTGCCTTTGTACTTTACTCGAATTTTCTTCTAAGACGTAATGTTTCCGGCTTTATTACATTCTCAGAGCTAAACAGCTCATCAAGGGCAAGGAGAAGGGAAATTCTTCGAAGCCCCTGCGACAGACGAAGCTTACCATAGCTTCTCCTGCCGTGGCTCCTCTGACTCCTGCCCCTCAACCTTCCACAACGCCGGTGATCCGGCTCCTTCAATAGAGCCTGCGATCCTTGAATCGCAAACTGACGTCACCATGGGTGAGTCAGATTTAGATAAGTGTGAACCCTCTTTGGGTAATGATACCTCGGCAGAAACTTTTGCCGAAAACCTTATCAGTAATCCGGGACTTGCCAAGTTTGGCATGTCCCGGAAATCTGCTGAAGAGATCCAGCGGCTGGCTAGGCAATGCCTGGAGAAAAGAAACTTATCTGCCGAAGAAGAAGCGCAAGAAGTAGAGGACGTCAAACACTCTGATCTTCTTGACCAAGTGCGTCTTTGCAATGAGAGGATCAGGTCCGGGGAGCTTCCAACTGCTCCTGTGACCCCTCTGACTCTCGCTGAGAAGGTTGCAGTTGAAGTGAACGTGAGTTTGGATAAACTCACTCGCGAACAATATGTAAGTCGGAATTCCAACTCCGGTTTTTCCTTTATTTCATATCATATCCTCTAGCCCCCAAGCATGAAGTAGGATATATAATCCGGGTTTATGCTTCATTAGGATGCCAAAGAATGAACTAGTGTAGCCCCAAGGCTCGTGCTGATATTAGCAAAAATATTAGCCCGAGTCTTTAGTAGACTTCTGACTTTGGGTATTCTGACTTATAGAAAGTATGTTCCTATAACCAGGATTTGTTGAAGAATGTCTGTGATAAGCGGAGAGAGATCAGAGCTCTCCGACTTAAAAATGCTGAGCTAAAAGTTGCCAAGGATGAAGCCGAAGGTAAACAGTCCGAGACTCAAACCTTGTCTTTGTGTTTTCAATGTCGAATTTTTTTGTTGAACTGTTGTTCTTTTTTGACTTACAGCACTGGTGAAACAATCCTGTGCCATGATTGAAGAGGCCGAGAATCTCAAGACTTTGGTGGTGGAGAACAAGGAGCTGCGCCAAGAGCTGGATAAGCTCAAGGCGAATCATGAAAAGAGCATTGCTCAAATCCTTGAGTCCTCCTCCATGGCTACTGATGAGCGTGATCGCAAGATCGCTGCTCAAGATCAAAAAATCTCGGACCTCAATAATGAGCTTTGCAGAGAGAGGGACCTTTCCGAGGCGCTCCGGGCTGAACTCCAGAGTCTTCAGGAAGAGAAGACCAAAATTGACAATGTCATTTTCGGTATGTTCCATCTACCTGACTTGTCTTTTTTCTTCGACTTGTTTCAATGTTGGATTTTATTTAACTGTCTTTGTTTACAGGTCCTCTGAACTTGACGGACTCCACCTCTGTTGAGCCCCGCACCCACCGGCTTACCCAAGTCGGTGACCTGCTTCATGACTTCCGCCAATCCATTGAGGACATTGGCGAAGCTCTCAAGATTCCAGACATGCATAGCATGTCAGATTTTCAGGTGTGGGAGAAGGCAAAGGAGATGCCGCAACTTGTCCAGGATTGGAACATGTCTTACACGCGGACTGTGGCGCAAAACGCTCTCAGTATGGTCATGAGCCACCATGGAAACATGGAAATATGGCAAGTGAACAGAGGGTACTGCAAAGTAGATGAAGACGGCCAGGAGCAGGACCTTCAAGCCATCATGCACTCCTGTGCCGGATATGGGTGTCATGTGGCTGATTTAACCAGCTACGAAACTCCTTTCTTCACCCGTGTGGACACTCCGCCTCCGCCTCCAGAAGAATCAGCAGAAGTTTCCGACGATGACCACACCGTTTTGGATGTGGACATCTCGGAACGATACCAAGGTGGTGTATCCAGCGAGCCGGCAGCTCCTTCCTCTCCTGCATCATAGATTAACAGAAATATTTGTGTTATTCTGAAAAACATGATGGGCCTGTAAATATGCAGTACTATAATTTTTCTAGTGCTAAGCTTTTGATCTATTCAGCACTTTTGGCTTTAAATATTTATGTGCCTGAAATGTTTACATAAGCACTTGTACTTTTTCATCTATACTTATTGTTTATCTGGCTTTCCGCTTCGTCCCTTTCGTGAGCCGGCTAAACCTTCTACCGGAAACTTTGCCGAGCAACGGAGCTCAATTGCTAAACCAGTTTAAACTCGGAAAAAAAGCCGACTTCCAGTACCAATAATTCACTACTCGGAAAATACCCGCATCTAGCAATCAGACAAATAACCAAAGTAAAGACTAGAAACTTTAGAGTTATGCCCAAGGGTAGCAATTTTAGAATCGGAAATCTAAACCAGAACGAACATGAGCATAAAGTACTTTCAAGCATTTTGGGATTTTCGACTATGACATGATCATTCGGAAATAAGATGGTAAAAACTTCTCAGAAAATCTTGAGGTAACCAAAACTTTTATTTCTCACAGAGCATGTACATATATATGATTACAAAGAAGGATAAACTAAGAATAAAAGGGACGTAGCTGAGCAATATTCCACGGTCTGTCTAACTCATCCGGGTTTGTACTGCCTCCAGCTCTCTTTCTCTTCTTAGTAGTAGGTCTTTCTTTGATTGGCCTCATGTCAGTTAAGTAATACAAACCATTGTGCAGTACTCGAATAACTAAAAAGGGCCCTTCCCATACTGGGGAAAGTTTGTGCTTTCTTTGTTGCATAAGCCAGAGAACCAAATCACCTTTATTGAAAGATCTATTTCGGACTCTCTGGCCATGATACTTGCGTAACTTGTGCTGATAGGCTGTAGATCTCATTTCAGCAACGACGTGAACTTCTTGGACTAAGTCGAGATCATTTTGTCGAGAAATCTCGGCATCCTCTTCAATATACGCGGCCATTCTAGGAGAGGTGTGAATCAAATCACTAGGAAGAACTGCTTCTGCGCCATAGACCAAGAAGAAAGGTGTGTATCCGGTTGACCTGTTTGGAGTCGTTCGTAAACTCCATATTACAGAGGGTAACTCCTCTACCCAAGCCCCCACAGCACGTCGTAGTGGTGCTTCGAGTCTCGGCTTTAAGACTTGTAGGATTAAACCATTTGCTCTTTCGACTTGTCCATTAGCCTGTGGATGTGCGACTCACGCAATGTCAAGCCGGATATTTTGCTTGTTGCAGAATTCAGCCAATTCTCCCATAGAGAAATTACTCTCGTTGTCCGTGATAATGCTATGTGGATAACCATACCGGATTATAACATCCTCGACAAATCTTTTGGCTATTGCTCCATCACAACTAGTGACAGGTTTAGCCTCAATCCATTTTGTGAATTTATCCACCATCACTAAGAGGTGAGTAAATCCACTTGGAGCTCGTTTAAAAGGTCCTACCATATCAAGCCCCCAGACCACAAAAGACCATGTTATAGGTATTGTTCGCAGCTGATCAGCCGGAAATGAGCTTGTTTGGCGTACTTTTGGCAGCCTTTACACGTCTTGACTAATCTTTCGGCATCTGCCTGAGCTGTAAGCTAGAAAAATCCGTGTCTAAAAGATTTAGCAACTAAAGATTTGGCTGCAGCGTGGTGACCACACTCGCCTTCGTGGATTTACCTTAAGATTTCCACTCCTTCTTCCGGAGATGCGTAGCACTGAAACCCCCCAGAAACACTCCGTTTATAGAGCTCACCTTTAACAATAGTATAGGCTTTTGCTCGTTGGATAATCTGCCGGCTCAGAACCTCGT
Organism: Avena insularis; assembly: GCA_023614405.1. Lineage (NCBI taxonomy): Eukaryota > Viridiplantae > Streptophyta > Magnoliopsida > Poales > Poaceae > Avena > Avena insularis. The sequence goes on along the minus strand of CM042688.1, from coordinate 215,555,310 downwards.
CTTCGGGTAATTTGCCATCTACTAAATAATCTAAGTAGGGTTGAGTCCAGTTGGGAATTACAGCCAGAACTGCTATTAGAGGTGAGTCAGATTTGGTCGGATATTCCTCATCTACTCCCTTTATTGAGGGAACTTTGAGGTGCTCTAAAAAAGCGCCATCCGGAACCTCTTTCCGTGTAGAGCCTATCCGAGATAGTGCATCTGCTTCCTCGTTTTTTGCTCGAGGGATGTGTTGAACCTCAAACCCTTCGAACGATTTAGATAGATCATCCACGACAGCTTTATACGCTACCATGTGTTTATTTGCATTACAAATATCCGACACTTGTTGAGCAACAAGATCCGAATCTCCGTAATACATCAAACGTCGGATGCCAATATCCTTAGCAATCCGGATTCCATGCAGCAGTGCTTCATACTCGGCAATATTCTTTGTCGCTGTGAAGAATATCTGCAACACGTATAGAAGTTTATCTCCTTGGGGTGATTTGAGCACCACGCCAGCCCCTGAGCCCCCTCAAGCCTTAGACCCATCGAAATAGAGGGTCCAATATTCCGACTCAGGGAGGATCATGTTCTCCTTCGTCTCTGTCCAATCAGCAACAAAGTCAGCAAGGATCTAGGATTTGATTGCTGTCCGGGGTTTATACTCAATATCAAAAGCTGAAAGCTCTATGCCCCATTTGGCAACGCGTCCTATGGCGTCACTGTTGTTGATTATATCTCTCATGGGAGTTGTGCTCACCACGGTAATTGTATGCTCTTGAAAATAGTGTCGTAACTTACAAGATGCTAGAAAAACACCGTAAGCCAACTTTTGATAGTGTGAATACCGCTGTTTTGATTCTGTCAGGACTTCACTGACAAAGTAAGTCGGACGTTGCAGCCAGGTGCTCCTGATTTTCCTCCGGTCTCTCCACCACCATGACAATACTAACGGCCTTATTTGTCGTAGCAAGATAAAGCAACATCGGTTCCTGAGGTTCCGGCACTGCAAGGATAGGAGCAGATGAGAGTACTTTCTTTAGGTCTTGTAGTGCAGCTTCAGCTTCATCGGTCCAAACAAAATCCTTGGTCTTTTTCAGGAGTTTGTATAATGGTGCGGCTCTTTCACCAAGTCGGCGTACAAATCGACTGACCGCAGCGATGCAACCAGTTAATCTTTGTACGTCCTTTAGGCGAGTTGGCCTAGAAATATTGAGTATAGCCTTGATTTTGTCCCGGTTCACCTCTATGCCTCTTTGAGACACGATGAAACCTAACAATTTTCCGGCTGGTATTCCAAAGAAGCATTTCTTCGGGTTAAGCATGATGATGTATTTTCGTAGATTGGCAAATGTTTCCTCCAAGTCGGAAATCAGCGTTTCCTTCTTTTTGGACATCACTGCGATATCATCCACGTATGCATGTACGTTGCAACCGAGTTGGTCATGGAGGCAACACTGCATCGTGCGCTGGTACGTAGCTCCCGCGTTCTTCAGCCCAAAGGGCATCGTAACAAAACACAAGGTTCCGAAGGGGGTTATGAATGAAGTTTTGACTTTATCAGAATCCTTCATCCGGATTTGGTGATAGCCGGAATATGCGTCGAGAAAACAAAGGAGTTCTGAGCCTGCCGTAGAATCGATAACTTGATCAATTCTAGGCAGAGCGAACAGATCTTTTGGACAAGCCTAGTTCAAGGCAGTATAATCAACACACATCCTTAAATCAGTGGTGTCCTTTTTAGGGACCATTATAGGATTGGCCGACCACTCAGTGTGGATGTCCTCTTCTATGAATCCGGCTAACTCAAGCCGTGCTAGTTCCTTATCTATTGCCTTACGCTTTTCATCGCCGAAACATCATAAGGACTGTTTGACGGGTTTAGTGTTCGGGTTTACATTTAGAGAGTGCTCGACAAGTTCCCTAGGTACTCCGGTCATGTCAGATGGCTGCCATGCGAAGATATCTTGATTTGCTTGGAGGAACTTGACGAGCGCGCTTTCCTATGCGCTACCTAGGCCTACGCCTATCTGGGTCACCTTGGAGGGGTCATCATCCTTCAACTTCTTCATTTCTTCTGATGCCTTGAACTCCGGATTTGGCTTTGTCACCTCCTTCTTTGTTGCGGGCATCATGGACGGATCTATGTTCTTCTTGATCTCCTGGTACTCCTAGGTGTGCAACACGACTTCGGCAAAGGCGGCATTTCCATCCTCGAACTCTCGCGCTTTCTTCAGGTCTCCCCTGATGGTGATCACACCGTTGGGACCTGGAATTTTCATCATATTGTAAATGTAACACGGACGAGCCATAAAAGCCCAGTAAGCCGGACGTCCGAATATAGCGTGGTACGCGCTCTTGAACGGGACCACTTCGAAGGAAAGTGTTTCCGTCCGATAGTTCTTTGGAGTTCCAAAGGTAACATCCAAAGTAATCTCTCCCAGGGAATTAGCTTGTCTTCCTGGGACAACTCCGTGAAAGATCATAGAGCTATGGTTTAGCTGGGTTTCCGAGATCTTCATCTGGCGTAGCGTTTCGACATAGAGAATATTGATGCTGCTACCACCGTCCATGAGGGTCTTAGAGAAACCATAACCGTCAATAAGTGGATTGACGATTAAGGCGTATTTTCCTCGCCTGTGCAACTTAGGCGGATGATCAGCACGGTCAAATGTGATTGTCACTTCTGACCAGTCCAGGTATTGGGGGACAGCCGGAAGTGTTGCATTGAGCTCGTGTAGAACTGCTTTCTTGACCGTTGCTGGTTGAGATCCGATGAAAGTGACATAAGTGTCCTTCTTGGTGGGAAAAGTTTCCTTCCCTTCCGGCTTGGGATTTGAAGCATCAGCTTCCTCCATGTCAGAATCTTCCTTGGTCTCTTTTTCTTTTTCGGGATTCTTCTTTCCCTTCTTCCGCTTAGCTTTGTAGCCCGCAGTGTCATCTCTTTTGACATCGTCATTGAAACGACATTCGGCGTTGGTGTGGGACGAGCCCCCATTGGCGTCTAGGTGATGCACACATGGGTTATTGGCAATGTCGGCCCAAGAGTAGGTTTTGCCTAGTTGTTGGTCTCCTCTACCTTGGATTCTTGAAGTTTCACGCCCACGCCCGTGGCCTCTGCCGTGTCCTCATCCTCTAGACCCGAAAGTAGCAGTGACCACTACCGTTTCCGTGTTGGGTTTTTCTTCTGAGGTATTTTTGCGCTTCTGAGCCTGTTGCTTTGGTTGTTTTGCCGACTGTGGCACAACTAGGGTATTGAGCAATCCCTCTGCATCGTCGTCAGCATCTGCATACTTGCTCGTTGTTTCTACCATCTCTCCCAGATCAACGACCTTGTCGCACTTCAAGCGATGGCGCAGTAGACCAATTGGGAGACCTGCGATGAAAGCTTCAATCGCTGTTTGATCATTTACTCCTTCGTAGGAGTTCTTGGTGTCGATCCATTGTCCGAGGTAGTCCCGACAAGTTTCTCCGGCTTTCTGGGTGCAACGCTATAGGTCCGACCGTACATGGCCTCCGATATGTGCCGTCGAAATTCCGAAAGAACGCACTTTGCATGTCATACCAGTTGTGGATGGTGTTCTCCAGAAGTTCATTAAGCCATGATCGTGTCGTCTTCTGCAACATAAGTGGGAGATATCGGGTTGCGACTAGGCTATTTCCGCCTTTGGCGATGCAACAAGCTTGGAAATAATCCTGTAGCCAGGTATCTGGCTGAGCAATGCCGTTGTAGGCTTGGATATGTCTTGAGATAGCAAATCCTTCCGGGAATTTTGTAGCTCTGATGCATGGTCCGAAGCATTTTGGGACCACGTAGATATCATCGTTTTCATAGCGTCGCACCTCTATGTTGGAATTGATCATGTGCCTTGCATCGTTCGGGGATAGTGATCATCTCGAATGTCGGCTGTGGCTGCGGTGCCTTGGAGCCAGACTTCGGCTTCTGCCACCACCTCCTCCGCGATGTCGTCCTCCATGTCCCCCTTGAGAGCCGTTGTGATGATTGCTTGGTGGGGAGGGTGGGGTAGCTGGATTGTTTCCGGCTGATCGCCGGCCTCTATCCAGAGTGTCATTATTCCAGTTCCGGGGAGGGTCTTCACTATGACGAGCCCCCTGACGGCTTGTCCCGGCATGGTTTCCGTCGTTCCTTTGTCCGTCGTTTCCACCGTGTGAGGCTCAGCCAGACGACTTGTATGCCTAGGAGGTGGCATTTTTTGACAATCCTCCTCCCGACGTTTTTTCTTTATCTTCTCCCCTTTGATCGTTCGAGTCTCACCGGGGAGGGTTTCTCGGATACAGTGCAGCAATGGCCTCTTTTTCGGCTGCTGGGGTGACGTTGCTCCAGTCACGTGCAGTTCTGTGATGCTGTCCTGACGATCCGGTTCTCGAATAACTGTCCTCCCGACGTTCGGGGCGATGATGCTGCTCCGAAACGCGATGGGGTCTTACGTTAGCCCATGTCGGATCTGTGCGACATTGGTCGGAATCCGATACCAGTTTTTGACTTCCGGACGGGGCAATCTTTTGCTGCTCCAGTCCCTTATTGAGTAGTTTGATATCCAAACGGATCTCCTCCGGTCCTGGATTAGCCGATAGAATTTCTCGGGCTGCCACGGTATTCTGTACTGGGTTGGATATACCTAATCTCCTTTACTATCTTTCCGAGGCTTCCCCATCTCATCTCCGAAAAGGACGGCGTGGATCTACGGGAATTGGTTGTCACTAGTGTGACACTTCCTGGTCTTCTGGTATTGCCTAGAGTTGTACTTCCCCGTAGATGCTATGCGTTTCTTTTCCTCCTCAATGTTTTTGTCTTCATCGAGGAGTACTTTACGACGCGCTTCTAGGGCCTGCGCCCTCTCGTCCAGTTCTTCCGCACTAAGCTCTGCAGCTGTAGGAATAGGTGTGGTTAATGTAGCATCGATGAGTTTACGTGCACCTTCAGTGATCACGTGTCCATCCACCGATTCTTCTTTTTTCTGCTCGTCTGGGATAAGTGCTCGATCCGAGTCTTCTTCGTATTCCTCGGCAATCACCTCTTTTGTCAGAGGGTCTTTTGCTGGGGTCTTGTTCTTCTTGTTCCTCTTCTTTGCCTTCTTGGCAGCACCGGTAGCAAAGACGGCTTTGGGTCCATTTTCCGGAGTCAAGCTCGGATCGGTACTTTCGGACATCTGGACCTCGGGATTATCTCCGACTTCCATGTCATCCTGCGCTTTGGGAGAGTGTTCCCCAGATCCTTCATCCATGGCTTCTCCTTCTTCTGCAGTTTTGGAGTTGTACTCCTCTTTGTATTCCGTGGAGAACTTTCAGAAATCCGCTGACGTCATCGATTCATCCGAGGATGCGGGTATGTCGGTGTTTGTTCCAATCGCCTCCAGCACAGAGTCGGTGTTTTCTCCAGCATCGGCAGAGCCGGATCCGGATCCCACATATTCGACAAAGTGCGACGCGTGCTTCCTGAGGTACCTGCGGCTCTCGCGGTCAGCCATGTCGAAACTTTTGATGGTCTCGAGAATTGCATCTGCGCTTGCATCTTCCATTATCATACGTCGCAGTGTGTACCTTAGGAAAGGTCTGTCTGTCCCGGCATCCTCAGAGCCGGAATCAGTGTCGTTGATGAGCTCCTCCTGGTTTTTGACTTCCGTGGGTGGGTCGATCTGGGATCCGGTCTCTCCTAGGAGATCCACTCCAGATTCGATTTCGACCGCTAGGTCTTTCTCAGGCTCGGATTTCTCCACTATCTCCGCAGCTGGTGCGGGCTGGGTGGGATTAGGATTTTCTGAGATCCGGAACTCTGCCGCCTCCGCGGACAAAGGGGACCCAGAAGATTCTTCTCCCTCTATCATCACCGCTGGGGTGGGTGGGGCAGGTTCAGCAAAACCGATGTAGACATCGATCTCGCCAAAAGACATGATTGTGTAGGCACTCACATCCTCCCTAGCCGGAATCCAGGTCTCGTCGAGAATGATGAGAGGGACATCGCTGGCGTAGAGGATGCGACCGACAGCGATAGTTTTGCCGATTCCGATTCTTGCAGATTCCGCTCGGAATGCAGATCCAAATCTCACCTGCCCCACGGTGGGCGCCAACTGTCGTCGTATTGAGGACAAGTACGCCATGAGGGAGTCCTCGAGGCATGCGGAAGAGAGGTGGACGAGACGTATGGTGTTCCGGGACGGTGAGCACACAAGTTTACCCAGGTTCAAATCCGCCGGCTTTGGACGGATCCTACTCCAGCCAACAATCCAGTAATACGGCGGAGCCGGAATATGGGTTACAAGGGTTCGCCTGTGCGAGTTGAGATTATAGACTATTGAGGTGTTTAGAGTGTTGCTCTAAAGGCTCTTCCTAGGATGGCTTATATAGATATCCGGCCTAGGGTTTACAGGAGAGATCTATCCGGCTACGACTAAGAGTCGGTTACAGAGTACATCTTGAACTACAAGTAACATTATGGGCCTAGGTCGGTAAGTCTTCTGGGCCTTCTCGTAGCCGGATTGGACTCCGTCTTCTCTCCCTGACTGGGCCACCCGTGAAGCAAAGCTCTAACCCGAAGTGGGCCACCCTGGTCAGTGAGGAACTGTGAGGATACCTAGAAAGTATATCCCCAACAAATCTGAAATAGCATCTCAATATCCATCGGATCCCTGCAAACACAACATGTAGAATTACAAATAGATGATCTTGATCATGAACAGAGCTCACAAGATCTAAACATGATAGCACAAAGGAGGAGAACCAGCCATCTAGCTACTACATGGACCCGTAGTCCAGAGGTGAACTACTCACGCATCACACCGGAGGCTTGCATGGTGATGAAGAAGGCCTCTAGGGTGAATTCCCCTCTCCGGCAGGGTGCCGGAAAGACCTTCAGATCCCTCCCGATCTAGGGATGGACATGACTACGGCTACATATCCTTTCATGGTATTTTGATCGGGTACTTAGGGTTTCTGTATCGGAGCCAATATATAGGCGAAAGGAGAGGCTGAGGGGGTGCTTGGGCTGGCTGACCACCCCTAGCTGGTCGACCTGGTCGCTGCCAGTGGTGTGGCTGGGCCCCCCTCTCCATCTCGTATTCGGCTCCGTGTCCCTCGGTGAAAATCGACATTGGCTTTTGTCCCGTCAATTCGAGAATATTCATTTTCGACTTTTCGGAACCAAAAACAGAAAAGCAAAATGGCACTGTGGCTCTTGTTAATAGGTTAGTCCAAGAAATCATATGAAAAGTACTCCAAAGTATGGACAAAACATAAGAAAGTAGATAAAACCAAGCATAGAACATAAAAAATTATGGATACGTTAGCAACGTATCAGCACGCGTGGAGAGGGCAAGGTGCGGCGTGTGTGCGCGTGTTCGCTGCGATGCTCTGGCGTGCTCTCGGCATGGCTAGCAAGAGAGGTGGGTGTGATGATCACGGGTGGTCCATGGCGTGTCCTCGGTCGAGGGGTGGACAGAGGGTGGTGGTGGACGATCGCCTGTCTCCTGGTCATCGTGGGAGAGGGCGGTGCTGGCTGTGGCGAGCGGTGCTTGGTCGACCTGCATGGCGAGCTCGAGAGGCACTGCACTGGTGCGCACGGCAAAGGGGGAGTGTGTCCACTGCGCTGCTAGGTGCTGGGCGAGAACTGGGGAGAGATTTAAGGCACTAGTGGCGATTGATCACTTCTCAGAATAGTAGAAGTTAGGCAATGTTTATTTGTGTTCTGACCAAATGGCCGCATGAATTTAAGTTTTGAATTTTTGGATGAATTTTGGTGAGTGTTCTGAGTACTTGCTTGATAGTCTATGGTTGCTTGGGTTTGCCAAGGTGAAATGATTTGAGTGGTTTTTGAAAAATGGTGATCTATGTATATGGACTTGATTCAATTTTGCAATGTCCTTTAAACATATTTGAGATTTGTTTTTGTTTGTTTGTAAAGTGGGCTCGTGTTCACTTTTACTTGGTCTAGCAAAGGGTGAAAAGAATTGGGAAAGCTTCTGTTAGAAATCTTTTACTAATAACACACAAAGTGGTCTAGTGGATAAGTTTGGTCAAAATGACTATTTGCTTATATGATTCATATTTTCTTTTCTTTTCTTTTGATTTTGTTTGTAAATGGCCTAGATGATGTAGTCTTCATCTTTAAACCATTCCTTATCATTTGTAGCAATCAAACATGGCATTTGCACTCATTCATATACTAATGCAATTCACACATACACTCATATTAAATTTAATAATAAAAGTTTTTGTTAACCCTAAACTTGGGTGATTAGAACTTGATAATCTTGATTAATATTTCTGGGGTGTTACAAACCTTCCCTCCTTAAACAAAATCTCGTCTCTAGATTTAAGAAAACTAGGAACTAAAGAGATTTGGAAACTCAGTCCTAATGTAATCTTCTCGCTCCCAAGTAGCTTCTTCTTTAGTATGGTTGCTCCACTAGATCTTGACAAACTTGATACTCCAGGTCCTGGTGGTTCTGAATGCTTCTTCCAAAATATGAATGGGTACTTCACGATACGTCAGATCCTTGTTGATATTTATGGCTTGGTGATCGATGTTCTTGAACACTTCGGTCTTCTCCGGAACTTCTAGGCATTTGCGAAGTAACGAGATATGGAACACATTATGTATGGCTGACATCTCCTCCGACAGTTCTAGTTGATATGATACTTCTCCTTGGTGATTCAAAATCTTGAAGGGTCCAATATATCTAGGGGCTAATTTCCCTTTCAGTTGAAAATGTTGCATTCCTTTCAAGGGTGATACTTTGAGATACACAAAATCTCTGACATTGAAGGTCAGGTCTTGACGTCTCTTGTCAGCATAACTCTTTTATCTGGATTGGGCGGTCTTGAGGTGTTCACGTACTTTGTGAACCTTCTCTTTGGCTTCTCGTAGGATGTCGGGTCCGAAGATCTGACTCTCTCCTACTTGGCACCAATTCACGGGGGTTCGGCACTTCCTTCCATACAGAAATTTAAAGGGGGTCATTTGCAAACTAGCTTGATAACTATTGTTGTATGAGAATTCTGCGAAAGGCAGACAATCTTCCCATTCTGATCCATATTCTAGCACACAAGCTCTCAACATATCTTGTAAGATTTGGTTGACTCTTTCAGTTTGTCCATCAGTTTGCGGGTGATAAGAGGTGCTGAAGTTCAGCTTGGTTCCTAATCCTTCTTGGACTTTCTGCCAAAATCTTGAGGTAAACTGGGTTCCTCAATCTGATACTATGGTCTTAGGGGTACCATATAAACTAACGATTATAGCAATGTATAGCTCTGCTAGCTTTGAACTCTGGTAGGTGGTCTTGACAGGTATAAAATGGGCTACCTTAGACAGTCTATACACTATGACCCAAATAGAGTCATTTCCCTTACTAGATGTAGGCAAACCGGTGATGAAATCCATTTTTACAGAATCTCATTTCCATTCTGGAATCTGCAATGGTTGCAAAAGTCTAGCAGGTCGCTGATTTTCCGCTTTGACTCTCTGATAGATATCACACTTGGCTATGTAGCTTCCGATTTCTCTCTTCATCTTGTGCCACGAAAATTGCTCCTTCAAATCCTGATACATCTTCGTTCCTACTATATGGATAGAATAAAGAGTATCATGAGCTTCCTGCATGATTACTTGTTTCAGCTTGGAATCTACTGGTACACAGATACGTCCTTTGTACCACAACACTCATTCTTCATCTTTGGTGAATCCAGGTACATTCCCTCTACCGATACGACGCTTGATTCCGTCGATACTTGCATTTACTTTCCGGGCTTCCTTAATCTGACTGATCAAAGTGGGGTGAAGTTCAATACTAGCTAGGAATCCTTCGCTAACTAGCTCCGTTCTAAACCGCTCCAACTCTTCATGCAAACTTGGCTGGGTTTCTTTTATCATGGTGTTTAATCTGCACGGCAGTCTACTAAGAGCATCCGGTACCACATTGGCTTTGCCAGGGTGATAGTGAATGTCAAGGTCATAATACTTGATTAACTCTATCCATCGCCTTTGCCTCATATTCAGCTCCTTCTGGGTGAAGATATACTTCAGACTCTTGTGATCCGAATAAATCTCACAGCGGTTACCCATAAGGTAATGACGCAAGGTCTTCAAAGCTAAAACTACGACTGATAGTTCTAAGTCATGGGTAGGGTAGTTTTGCTCATGTTGCTTCTGTTGTCTGGACAGATATGATATGACTTTGCCTTCTTGCATCAACACACATCCTAGTCCAATCTTGGATGCATCACAATACACATCAAAAGGCTTCTTGATATCCGACATAATCAGAATTGGGGCTGAAATCAATCTCTTCTTGAGCTCTTGAAAACTTGCTTCACATTTGTTCGTCCATTCAAACTTCTGATCTTTCTTCAACAACTAGGTCAGCGGTCTTGCGATGCTCGAAAATCCTTCTACGAACTTGCGGTAATATCCCGCTAATCCGAGAAATGCGCGGACTTGGGTTTGAGTGGTTGGGGTTTTCCATTCTTCAACATCCTTAATCTTGGTGGGATCGACAACAATTCCTCCTACCGACATGATATGTCATAGGAATCCTACTTCCTTCAACCAGAACTCACATTTGCTAAACTTAGCATACAACCGATGTTCTCTAAGGGTTTCAAGGATGGTTCTCAGGTGTAGCTCATGGTCTTCTTCTAACTTGGAATAGATAAGAATATCGTCGATAAAAACAACGACAAACTTATACAGGAAGTTCATAAAAATCTTATTCATGAGATTCATGAAATAAGCAGGGGCATTGGTTAATCCAAAAGACACGACAATGTACTCATAGAATCCATATCTGGTGGTAAAGGCGGTCTTTGGGATATCCGTTGCACGAATCTTGAGTTGATGATAACCAGTTCTAAGTTCAATCTTAGAAAACACTCTGGCACTAGTCAACTAGTCAAACAGATCTTCTATCTTCGACAGTGGGTACTTATTCTTGATGGTGACATCATTCAGCTTCCGGTAATCCGTGCACAAATGGTTACCTCCATCTTTCTTATCCACAAACAAAACAGGCGATCTCCATGGCGATTTACTTGGTTGAATCAGACCTTTCTCCAGCATAGCATCAAGTTGCTTCTTCAGCTCCACTAATTCAGATGGGTTCATACTATAAGGTCTCTGAGCTATGGGTCCAGTTCCAGGAACTAGTTCAATGATAAACTCGATATCCCGATCTGGGGGCATACCGGGCAATTCATCTAGGAACACGTCGGGGTATTCACGGACTACTCTGACTTGGTCCAGGGTTGGTTGGGCTAGACTCTTGTTGCATTTGAATTGATGGGGTAGTGTCTCAGATACATGCACTACTGATACTCCAGTGCTACTAGTCATGGTTATGGCTTTCCTGGCATAGTCGATTAATCCTTTATGTTTCGACATCCAATCCATTCCTAGTACTACTTCCAAACCTTTGGTTCCAAGTACTATTAGATTAGCATAAAAATCTATTCCATGGATTCTGATAGGTACAGCCTTGCAAAATTTTCTAGCTTTGGTGGTTGAACCAGGTATTTGAACTATCATAACATGCTTCAATTTTGTTGGTTGAATCTTACTAGTGCATGCAAATTCTTCTGTAACAAATGAGTGTGATGCTCCAGAATCAAACAACACTCTGCAAGTACTGAGTTAATTGAAAACATACCCAGCACGACATCTGGCGCTTCCTAAGCTTCTTCAGCATTCATGTGGAACAGACGACCGTTGCGGTTGAGCGAGTTCCCTAGGGCAAATCTCTTTCCAGGATGAACACAGCGTTGCTGCTAAGCGGGTGCATTCACATTGGTGGCTGCTGCAAGATTCTTGGGGAACTCGTTGGAGTAGTGACCCTTGACTCCGCATTCAAAGCAAGTAATCATGGACTTGTCTTTTCCTGCAATAGGCACATCATTGCTTCCACTCCTTGGGGCAGTATTGTTGTTGTTGGTGGTGTTGTTGTTGGACTTGGGCGATGCACGGTTGAAGTTATTGGAGTTGCCAGGGTTATTGTGGTGGTTTCCTCTAGACTTCAAGTTTCCTACGCCATGATTGTGATAGTTTGGACGGGACATGGGGGTCTATTGTTTCTTGGGGCATATCATGCAGACAGGTTGTGGCAATACTTTGGTGTATGGTGGGATCCAGGATGGTGCATCATGCGATGCTTACGGTTGTCATTGGCTTGGTTGATCTTTCCTTCCATCTGGATAGCAGAGTCCACTAGTTCTTCTAGATCCGCAAAACGGATGTTGACTAACACTGTCTGCATCTCATCATGTAACCCATTCAGGAACCTTTCCTTCTTCTTTGCTTCAGTGCTAATCTCGTTAGGGGCATACCTAGCCAAGGATAAGAATCTGTCACGGTATTCCACCACAGTCATTTTCCCTTGTTTCAATTCCCTGAACTCATCCCTCATCCTAGTGACCAAACCTTGGGGCACATGGGTCCGACTGAACTTGATCTTGAATGCTTCCCAAGTCATCATTTGCCCTTCATTCATGGTAGTAGTGCTATTCCACCAGGCTCTTGCATCACTTGCTAGATAATGGGTGGCAAACAATACTTTTATATTGGCTTCAACTCCTTCGATCTCCAAATTGTTCTCCATGGTTTGCAGCCAGTCATCAACATCTAAGGGATCCTCAGACATACTAAATATAGGTGCGTTGGTATTCTGAAAGTTCTTGATCTTGGATCCATGGTTATCCTGGTTTCCATGGCCTTGATTATTGTGGGCCATCTGATCTATCTATTGAAGAGTGGCTAAGTTGGCTTGGCGTTTGGCTCTACTAGCTTGATGGTCAGAAACTAACATTTACAGAATCTGCAACATTGGGTCCTGAGATGAATTGCTTCCTCCGGGATTTCCGCGAGTCATCTGAAGATTGAGATAGATAATGAGACAAGGGGGAAATATCTAGGGTTTATAGGTTTGTTTTAGAAACTTTAAACTTGGAGTATAACTCTATTTTTGAAAACTATCAACTTCCTCTCATTCATTCATTCATTTATTCATTCATTCATTCATAGCACCCAATACAAACACACCACAACACAAATAGAAAATAGATGGTTTTAGGAACCATTCTGCAAAATTACGATATAGTGGGACCGAGTACAACCCATTCCTACGATAGTACTCAAGTGCATCTAATCATCATCAATGAAGGCGGAATCATCATCATCAGTGTGGAACTCCATGGCCTCGTCCTCCAGGTAGTCGTCATCATCACTGAGGTAAGAGTAGAGATCCCCACGGATATCTTCACCTTCCTCCTTCGCTTAGAGCTGGATCTCCTATTCACGGACGGTCTTCTCGAGAGTGGCAACCTTCTTGCGAAGACAAACGATGATGTGATCCTTCTTGTCACGTTGACGACAAAGTGAATGGCGCTCCTTAGCGAGGATGGCGAGGGTCTGGTCCTTCTTGGCTGCAATGGCATGGTTGTGGTTGGCGTAGGCACGGGCGTTGTCCAACTCCTTATGTCTATCATACAACATGAAGTTGAGATTATCCACCTGGTGCTTCAGCTCTGGTGTCCTGGCATCTCCAAGGGCATTCCCATAGAATCCCGCCTTGCATAGTGAGCAAAGCGAGTTCCACTAATCTGGTTGATGTTTTGCCCACACAGACGGGCAAGAGCTTCATGCATAGCCATGGCTAATCCATCTAGCCGGTTGTTCTCCCGAACGCTGAACTGAATCTTCTCCGAGGTGGGCTCTTCCATCTTGCCTCTGAGATCTGCAATTATCAGCCACTATAGTTCTCCTCCTGGCTGATCATTGAGTTGGGCCCCAAAGAACTCCGGGTGCGGGCGCTCAAGATACTCTGCGAGTGCATCTAGATCCCTCTCAAAGATCAGGTGGCCTCAGTTGCCCAGCTGGTAGAACTTACTCTACTTTACCTCCATCTATAAGAATTTAGGGTGAGCAAGTTAGTGGGGTGATCAAGTGTGTCAAATTTTATGTAGGATTGCAAGAATTTTTGAGGAACATGATTTTTTTTGAAAGAATCTCAAGGATAAGAGTGGGAATAGTTTTTCATAAATACTCACTTCTTTTGTTCTGAAACTAAGTTTTTGTTCAGACATCCATTCTAACTAGGGTCTCCTATGGTCAGGATGGCTCTGATACCAACTTGTCAACACCCGGATTTTTAATCCCAGATGCTTGTTATGCCATACATCGCAATCCCAGGATTACCATTTTTGCGAGACATAACAAAATTGGTACCACAGTACATCATCCATTACAAACCATAATAAAGGTCTTACAAATAAAGGATATCATGATCCAGTCTTAATACAATCAAAGCAGCGGAAAGTAAACGTAGTAGGGGCTCCATCTTCAGGGTCACAGGCAATGCTGATGATGGGAGATGATCCTAGTTGTCATAGATCTCCAGCTATCCATCTTCCTGGTAGTCCTCCTCATAGTCTGGCCATGGGAATAGCCAGGTACAAAGCCATGAGTACTCTTTAAGTATTTGCAAACTATCACTAACAAGTAAGGTAGTTCTAGTAGGAATCTTAAGCTCTAGGTTTATTTTCAAAAAGCCAGGTTTATTTCATAAGAGTTCAAAAGTAAAGAACCTAATGTAATTTTCTACATCATCTAAGTGGGAACCTAGTTTTCATGTCCACAACCCTGTTGTGGTCAAGTCAAGGTCATAGTTCAATTCACAAGTCATTTCTAAAAACATCTGAGAATGGGATAGTATGGCCACTCCAACTATCCATGACCATGGACGCGGCTATCCGAATAGTTTGACACTCCGCAGAGGTGGTACACTTTCACCACAAAATTCGATACATCCGTCAGGGATAACCCTGAATCATCGTACTTAGTTTGCGGATAATCAATCATAACCTTTCAATTACACACTCTAGTATAGGCACCTCCCCTATGAGCTTGGCCTCCCAGCCATGGCCATCGGCCATCCTAGGCACTTCACATGAGGTAGCCTAAGCTCAACCTCTTTCCGCTAGGGAACCCATATTAAGGCATATAAACTTCCAGTTAAGCCCTACCCAATTCAGGTATTATGGTTATACGGTAAAATTGGAATGGCATCGCATCCGAACCCAACCATCAGTTTTTATAAAGGGCCAAGGCTCATGCCTCAACATTTTGATCATCAAATCATTTTGTGTTCATAACACATGTCAAAACATTTCAATAGAATGAACCATCATTCCAAGGTTTTCATAATCATTTTCACCAAGTATTCCCATCTAAAGTGTTCAACTTTTATGCTTAGCACTAACCACTAAAATTGAGGGTATTCACTAATGAGGGTTGCTAATCAAGAGTAACTATCCAAATCTAGTTTTATGCTTTTTAATGGCATCTAAGTATAACTAGTTAGGCCTAGTTTTATGCTCTTTATGGCATCTATCCTATTTTTCCAATATTCACAAATCACTAACTAAAGGTAAAGAACTTTAGTAAAATAACAGAATAAAGCTTGCAAGTAAAACTTGGGATTGTTATAATCAAGGCTGCATAACCAAAGTATGCCTAATACATCTTGCATAGGTTATCTTGCAAGGATGGCTTGCATAGTTAACTTGTTTTGTTAGGCTTGCCTTGAGTAGTGTAGTGGTTGAAGTTCTCTTCTTCTTCGTAGCACTCCTCCTCCTCGTATCCCGGGTCGATACTAGCGTCTATAAATGAATACGAGGTACATAATCACCAAACAGTACTTAACTACTTCTATTCAGCACACTAAGTCTCACACTTGATGATCTAGCATCATCACAATCATCACATGGAATAAAGACCTAGTTTTATTTATCTTATTTTAGAAAAGTAATTTCTACTCATTGAAATTACTTAATATTTAATATTCTCCAATTAAAATATGGGATCATATTGACGCATGTCATCAACACATATTCTAATACTTGGGAATGTGATCTAAAGTGGTGGTCATATTTTATAAAGTTTAGAATTACTATTTAATACAATTAAAGTGACTAGAAATGCCTATATAGCATTCTTTTAGTACTAGTCCAAGATCACTGCATGTAAACCTAAATGTTTTTACATATTCAAATAGATCTTGTCAAATGTGATATCTGAGAGTTGGAATCAATTCAAAAGCATTTATGGTTGATTTTTTAAAAATGTTTGAAGTTGGAAAAGTCTCTGCCTTGTTATTTTTGGTATAGGTGATCTATAATTTCAAATGGTTTGAATCCAACGGGCTTGGATAGATAATTTGAATATCTTTCTAACAAAGTTGGAATCATGCAATTTGGTTTAGTGAATATCTTTGAATTGATTTTTGAATCTACTGACAGAATCTAGTTTTAACTAAAATGGAAAAGTCTATTTGAATCAACAGGCTCTGCGCGGGAAACTAATTGGGCTGGCCGAGCTACGTGGCGCGCGCGCAGCGGGCTGTTGGCAGGCGGGTCCTACTCATCAGCGATTTAATTAACGCGAAGCTGTAAGTTTCAATCTAGGCCATGTGATTAGAGCGCGATCAACGGCTGAGCATCGTCATCTCCGTCGCTCAGCGCCGGCGAGAAACAAACCCTAATGCGACGGTGGGGGTACGTGGGGGCTCACCAGGGCTCCAGCTAGGGTCGATGATGGGGGAGAATGAGTTTGTCGTCGATGGTGGTTTGAATGGTGGTCGTGGCGGCTCCTAGGGAGGCTCCTAGGTCAAGTTCCTCTTCTCCTCTGTAGCGGCGGGCTCCGGTGAAATTCTAGCAATGTGGTGCTCGCCTTGCTCCGGGGAGAGGTGTGGGAGGTGTCTGAGAAAGAGGGGAGTGGGATGGTGTGGCGAATGAGGGCTGGGGCAGCCACTATTTATACACCGGCGAGAGGGACAGAGCGACATGGCTCGGGCTTGTCGGCGACGTCGTTACAGAGGGCTATCGACATGGCTGAGGGTAGGGGTCGATGCGGTGCTTCAGGGCGGTCGTCATGCGAGTGATGGCGCGGAAAGGGGAGGTCGAGAACGGTCGGGAGCGGTCCATGCTCTACGCGGGAACGACGGTGTTCGAGACGGCGCACAGTGTCTCTACAAGCTGGCAAACGAGCATGTCTAGGGGTACGGCTGAGTGAGGTCACGCAGCGTGGAGAGGGCAAGGTGCAGCGTGTGTGCGTGTGTTAGCTGCGGCGCTCTGGCGTGCTCTCAGCATGGCTGGCAGAGAGGTGGACGCGGCGATCAAGGGTGGTCCATAGTGTGTCTTCGGTCGAGGGGTGGACAGAGGGTTGCGGTGGATGGTCACCTGTCTCCTGGTCATCATGGGAGAGGGCGGCGCTGGCTGTGACAAGCGGTGCTTGGTCGACCTGCATGGCGAGCTCGGGCGGCGCTGCACTGGTGCGCACAGGAAAGGGGGAGTGTGTCCACTATGCTGCTAGGTGCGGGGGGAGACCAGGGGAGATATTTGTGGCACTAGTGGCAATTGCTCACTGCTCAGAATAGTAGAAGTTAGGCAATGTTTATTTGTGTCTGCCAGGTGCTCGACCAAATGGCCGCATGAATTCAAGTTTTGAATTTTTGGATGAATTTCGGTGAGTGTTCTGAGTACTTGCTTGATAGTCTATGGTTGCTTGGGTTTGCCAAGGTGAATTGATTTGAGTGGTTTTTGAAAAATGGTGATCTATGCATATGAACTTGATACAATTTTGCAATGTCCTTTAAATAGATTTGGGATTTTTTATGTTTGTTTGTAAAGTGGGCTTGTGTTCACTTTTACTTGGTCTAGCAAGGGGTGAAATGAATTGGGAAAGTTTATGTTAGAAATCTTTTACTAGAAACACACAAAGTGGTCTAGTGGATAAGTTTGGTCAAAATGACCATTTGCTTATATGATTCATATTTTCTTTTCTTTTGATTTTGTTTGTAAATGGTCTAGATGATGTAGTATTCATCTTTAAACCATTCCTTATCATTTGTAGCAATCAAACATGGCATTTGCACTCATTCATATACTAATGCAATTCACACATACACTCATATTAAATTTAATAATAAAAGTTTTTGTTAACCCTAAACTTGGGTGATTAGAACTTGACAATCTTGATTAATATTTTTGGGGTGTTACACGCATGTGGGTATGAGGCGCCACTGATAATTTTTTTTAATTTCAATAAAAAATCTAGATTTGCCACCACCACTGGTGTTGCCTCGCTGCTGGTTTCATGGTCGCCTCGCCGTGGCCACAACCTACCACCGCAGGGAGGTGCGAGAGGCCGTGGCGGTGGTCGGAGAGGAGCTCGAGGAAGATGTCAGTGGTCGGAGAGGAGCTCAAGGACGACGTCGTTGGTGGTCGAAGAGGAGCTCGAGGATGACGTTGTCGGTGGTCGGAGAGGAGCTCGAGGATGGTGAAGTGGCCGAAAAGAGGGGAGGTGGAGGAGATGGAGAAGGGGAGGAAAGGAGAGGAGATGAAGGAGAAGGAGAAGGAGAAGAGAAGGGGAGGAGAAGGAGAAGAGAGGAGGAGAAGAAGAAGGAGAAGGAGAAGGAGAAGGAGGGAAGGAGAAGGAGAGGAGGATAAGAGTAGAAGGAGAGGAGAATAAGAGGAGAAGGATATGTGGGTGTTAGTAGGGCCGGATTCGAATTTGAAATCCCGCCCTAGGTTATCCGTGGTGCACCACTATGGAGCATGCCACAGATAAAGTGTGCTCAAATTTTTTTGCAGGAGAAAATCTTATTTTTGCCATTTCATTTTTTCCTTTTCGAATTTTGAGAATCTAAAAAATCGGTAGACGGTCTCTGACCATAGAGAGCGGTTCAAAATTTCCGTGCTCTTTGTTTTGATATATTATAGATATTTTTCGACATCGTATGCAAAAGTTATGGCCGTTTTACCGTGCCATAACCTTTTTTTGCAAAAAAAGTTGAAAATGATGTTTGTTAATTTTCCTATAAACTAGACCACATTACCTACCCACATGTCAAAGATTTTAAAATTTGAAGTGTTTTTTATTTTATTTTATTTTTTGCAAGACATAAAAGGTGATCCACTAGGGGGGGTGTGCAGATTTTTTGGATGGTGCAGGGCTTATCTGTGGCGCATGTGTCTGCGGTGCGCCACATATAACCCAACTATCTTTGGCGCACGGCCACCACATGCGCCACGGATATGTCCGGTACCATCCATAACTGGCAGATGTGGATGCCCGGACTTATCTGCGGTGCACCATTTGCCCATGCGCTACGGGTATTTTAGTTCTCTATGGTGCATCGTTACCACGTGCGCCACTGGTCTTTTACCTGTGGCGCACCACGCTTTCCATGCGCCACTGAACATGAATCCATGGATACGCAAATCTGTAGTAGTGAGGGCATCCGACGGTGGGAGGTCGTCGTCCACCTTAGTCACCTTGGTGGGGAGGAAACCCTAGAGGCGGTCGAGAAAGCGAGGTGGCGGCTCACCTGATGGCATAGGTGCGACGGTGACGTTCCAGATCGACGCGGCTGGCGATGAAGATCTCGGAGAGGGCGTCATAGGGGTGTTTGAGGCCTGGATATGACTCCTGCATCCTTGCCGGCGAATTCACCGTCGGTGCTCGCCGAAGTGGGTTCAAGGTGCATGCATGTTGCAGAAGAGGTGGTGGAGCGAGCTCCGGCAAGGGGCAGCAACCACTGGTTCCTCATCAGGAAGTGCATCACGCGGAGATGGACGAGGGGAGTTCGCGGGAGCTCCTCGGAGAAGGGATGTTCCGTTGTTCAAGTACCATCAAAAAGGGGTGGGTTAGGCGAAGTGGAGCATGGGGAACTCAGAGAGATGACATGGAGGGGAGTAGGAAGGAGAGCACCCAAGTGGTTTCTTGCAAAAGGCGGAGATGGAGTTTCTTCCTTTTCTAGGGATGTGTGGAACTGGGGAAGGAGCTGGGGCTTGTGGGGAGGTTCTCTGGTGGACATGGGAGAGAAATGTGGGGAAGAGGAGAGGCTGGGTGGGCTCTAGATATTTAAACCAAGGGAGGCATGTCCATGATGGACTAGGTCCATTTGGGCAAGGAGGAGGTGTCCTGGCAGGGGATTAGGCCTCAGGAGCAGTGGATGGTGATGAGAGAGGGGTCTGGTGTCGTGCAGAGAGTGGAGAGGGACTGGTTTTTAATGTTGTCTTTATTTTTAGCAAGGTTTGAGAACATGTGGCCATCCCTCTCTCTACTTCCAAGTACTAGGGACAAAATGAACATTGCCCTGCTACATTGGCGTCGACCAGAGAGGTCTCCTATGCCGAGGAGAAGTGTGCGGCAAGTTTGAAGTAATTTGGAAGAGATTTTGATCATGGTGTTTCTTATATTCAAGTTTTGGCCTTAGTAGTGATTATGAAGGAATTTCTCATTTTTATCTTATCTAGATGGTGCAAGGGTACTGGAGGATGGGGATGATCAAAACACTGTTCCCATAATTTGGAGGAACTTATTAGAGGCTTTTTGATCATAATTATGTCATTTATTCAAGTAGTGTTGAATGTGTTTTATTGTGTTCATTTGATATTTTTGAATTGGAGAACTAGTGTTTTTGGTTTGAGATGGTCTCAAATGTGGAATAACACTTTGGAGAATTTTACCAAGTTTTATTGGGAAGGAAAACTATTTAAAGTAGTTATTTTCTCATTTATGCCGTTTAAGAAAATAGGCAAAAGGAATTATTAGAACTCTTCAAAAATATTTATTTTTGAAGTGGGAGGATAGGTTATGATAAGTAGGCCTCAATTTTCCCTAAAGATGGGCAAGTATTGTGGAGAAAATCTTACCTTCTTTTATAGAGAGAGTTTGTAAGTTCTAGTAAAAGAAAGGAATTTAATTCTTTTTGGGTCAAAGTAATTATGGATAATATTTGATAAATTTTTATATCCAAGTAGATGATGTACACATTCTGTATAAATCATTTGCAACCTTGGGTTTTTAGATTCAAGCTTGATTTTAAAGATGGCTTGGGGATATAGGATGTTAGGCATTATTATTTTTATACCTTCAAAACCTTGTTGGATTTTGGAGCTCAGAGCTCCCCTTTGGCCATGGGATACATGACATATAGATGAAGTTGAGTAGATCACCATGGAACAAGAAGTTGAGTTTGATCATGCTTGAGTGCTCCAAGAATTGATTTCAAACTTTGAATAAAATAAGGGTGCCAAAACAGATTATCAACTAGCCTTCAAAACCATGTGGGTTTCTGAAGCACAAGGGTCCAATTTAAAGAAGTAAAGTAGGGATGGATAGAACTTCATTAGTAGCTTACAATCATGCCAAGCGTTGTTCAAAAGAAGATAGTATGAAGATGTGTGCTTCTACCAAAGTGGGCATGTTGATAAGATTTGGAGGAATTATTATTTTCTTGCCTACAAAACTACCAAGAACAAGTGGGTTAGAGGATGGTCTAGCCAAGTGCAATAGTGGTCCTTGGTAGTCATTAAAATGTTCTACAAGATGGTTCAAGTGCATTGCTAGAAATGCACAAGGGTTGGAAATGAGGGAGACTCAAAGAGGTGATATTGATAACAGCTTTCTAGACTCGGCCATTTTGGCAGATTTGTAGTTTTTGACTATAATACAAGAGTTGATTTCTTTGATTGGTTGCAAGGTTCCAAATCATCATCAAATGGGTGATGTTACAGTGTAGATTGAGTAGATAGGATCCATGCTTGATATTGGTCTTCATTGACTTGGAAGCTTCTAGAAGGAATTAACTCTAGGTTGATTTAGATAAGGGATTAGATAGCCACTTTAGTGACCAGAGGTTGGATTAAGCTTTCGTAATTTGCTTAGGGTTTGGTAATCTTGATTTAGTTTTATCCTATAGGATGAGCCCCTAAAGTAGCTCATACTACTTACTTATCGAACAAGTCAAAGATCAGATCAGGGCAATCCATTAGACAACAGATCAAGGCAATTCATCTTCCAAGCAATTCAAACTACTACTAGGGTTAGCACCAAGCCTAGATTGAGTTAAGGATGGTTATTTTGAAAGTTTGGAGTTTTAATAAGGGGAGAGCCCTTAGTATCTCTACCAAGAGTAGAATTCAAAAGCTTTATAAAAAGGTTTTGGAAAAACCTAGAGGTAAGAGTAGTTGAAAGTTCTGTCTTGAACACATAAGGAGATTATATTATATAGATCTCCATAATTTTTTCAATAGAAGCAATAAAATTGTTTGGTTTGCAAATGCATCTTGGCTGAGGTTTTGAAAAGCCAGAAAATTTGAGAATATGTAAAATGAGCCAAGAGTGTTTTGTTAAATAGCTTTGTCAAGTGATGGTGAGATAAGGAGTATATGATATGTTATACATTCATATGCACAAGCACAAGTATACAACAAGCAAAAACTGCATTACTAAACAAGAAAAAATATTCGTTTCCTGATTTTTGCATTCTAGACAACTAATCAGGGTTGCTAGAATTGGGATGTTACAGACCTTTCCCCCTTAAAAGAATCTCGTCCCGAGATTCGGGAGAGTAGGGTTAGGGTTTTTTGAGTCAGGGTTAGTGTTATGCGCTTCCAACGGACTAACTTTGAACGTAGTAACTATGTTAGTAGAGCTGATCTTCAATCTTCTTGACTACCTAGAGAGTTGAGCAGGTTCTAGTCTGGATTGCGACGGGTGATCTTCTTTTCCTTTTGGTTTCGAGGTCTCGAGGGTTTAGGTTGGCGAACAATCTCTAAAAGGAACTTCGCGAAGTACTCTTCTGATGATAGAATCTATAGCTTGATGTATTCTTCTTCTGTAAGGGTCCACGGTGTTCCTTGGCGACTTTTCATATCCTATTTAATAGTTTTTAGGGGCAAGGCTTCTGGGTTGCGTCTGATAGAGGGTTACTCTATTTTTGTACGTCTTTCCCTCTTATGATTAAACTAGGGTAGATTGAAGAGTTTATGCCCGTTCTTCCTTCTAGGAGTCGTCGAAGGAGGTTTGAAGAGTATCGTCAACCTTTCGTCAGGATTGAAACCTTCAGATGAGTCCACAAACTATGTCCTATGAGGCTGATATATTACCTTTATTCGTACTTAGCCTATCGAAATAGTTGAATTCTTAAGTCCTATAAACGGGTTAGAACTGAGAGGTTAGTGATTCGACACTCCTTCAGGTGGGTCTCCAGCTAAAGTAGCAGAGGGTTTTGTGAATCTTCACTTATTGTCTCATCTGATGACTCGAGAGTTGATGCTTGGCGAGAAGATGTCGGATCAGGAAATCTTTCTGAACTATCTTTCGGTAGTAAGTCTTCTTGAGTTGAGTGGAAAGACGCACCTTAGAGCTTCACTAAGGTACTTCGAGAAGGGCATATATCTTCTGTCTAGGAGTGCTAGCGGAATGCAAGAGAAAGACTGTGTTTATCCCTGGGTCTCGAGTTGAGGCCTTTGAGTGATGTCCTATTGCGTAAACCTTGCTGGATGGTTTCCTAATGAAGCATTATGGAGTTATCTCTAGGAAGGTTAGCGGTTAACGATATTCCTTATTAGTCTTCAGTTGGAGTAGAAACATCCAGCTTGGAGGAGTCGTCTTTACTTGAATTCCTTGCGTTGTTTCTGCTGGATGGTGGGGTGGACTCATTGTCTTGACACTTCCCTATCATCAGGATTTTGGGGTATTTCTGACCCCATGGGGGGGGGGACTTCCCGTTGGTTTGGGTAGGGTCAACTAAAATAGTTAGTCTCCTAGGGCTGCCGAAGCTTCTAATATGTTGAAGGTTAGTATAGTAAGTTTTTCACTCTAAGTCTTATGGTTTCTTGCAGATCATGAGGATCCTTCGGTGGTAGACTTCTGGCTTCACGTGATTCTTGCTCCTCTTGGCAGCTGAATGATGGCACGCTGTGTTGATGATGAGTCTTGAGAGTTGAGTTGGACGAGGTACGCCAGCCTGCTGAGGCGGAGTCTTCGGGGTGTTCTAACTAGAAGATGTCAAAGTTCTGGTTCTTGGGGCACTCTTCCTCTCATATACCCCCGAGATTTGTATGGGTTCTCATTAGAGGCAAATAACATGGGGGGTTTCCTGAGTTACTAGGGGGTATCGATCCTCACAACACATTTGACTAAGGTCAGACAAGCCGAAACATCCATACAAGGTGAACAGAGCGAGGGGGTCGCAATGTCTTTCGCAAAGAACATGCATGAACCAACACCTTAAGAAACTTAGGCAAGCAAACATGGTCTACTATAGGGACCAAGGAGTTAACTACACGCAGTATAGGGGAATCCTATTCCTAGGACTATTGATCCTAGATATCATCTTTCTTCAAGTAGGTGTCACTATCTTGCATAAGAACCTTCTTGATAGTGCAATATGTGATTCTCCAGGTCACGAGGATTCCGTTGGTAGAGCGATCTTGTAGTCTCCTTGTGTTTGCTGGTAGTTGCTTATCTTCATCTCGTACTCATCGTATTCATCGGGTTCTAGGTCCTAGTTATTTGAAATCCGCAGGTTTAAAATTTTGACGAGAGATGGAGGAAACCATTTCTTAAATCATTTAAATTAGGAGGGTTAAGAAGTCAAATGTTTTCGAAAAGCTTTTGAAAGTAGTTTTTCGAAAGCCAATGTTTCCGAAAATAGTTTTCCTGTCTAACGACCATGCTAACTAAGATTTTTCGATAGTTAGGATGACTCTGATACCAAGTCTGCTGACCCCCTAGATTAATCCTTCGAGAATCCCTATTATGCACACCACCACGATCCCATGATCAGTCAGTCGTGGCACATAACCGACAAGTATCAATGTAAACATCCAATACTTAAACGGATACAAGTCATACCTTAATGCCATTATGGCTATATCAAACAACATCAATAGAACTTCATCAAGCGTAGAGACCGAGCCATGCCTTAACCTACAAGCAACTGACTGGGAGAATGTTCTAGCTCGCATAGTCGTCATCATCACCTTCTTCTCAGGATCTGACCAAGTTAATAGCCATGGACAATGCCAGTGAGTACTTTGAATGTACTCGCAAATCACCTTAAGAGAATAATAATACCAGAGGATATGCAATATGTAGGTGGTAGTAGGAGGGCTCCAAGAGAGGTTCTTTTTCTCAAATAGTTTCTCTTGTAGATATAACATCTACATATCTTTGTTGAAAACTTTGGTAAAACTGTTTTTAAAAGTTTTGGAAAGCACTAGGACTAGGTCACCCATTCGTTTCTTCCTTCTAGTCATCCCATGACCAGACTCCTTTCCTTCCTTTTCGACCATCCCATGGTCAAAATATTTCCAAAGCCTTTGCTTTTCCAAAGTCCTTTTCGAAACCAAAAACCAGCACCGCTCTACAGTAGTTTGTCCAACTCATCCATAACCGTGGACATGGCTATTAGAATAGATTTACACTCTATAGAGGTTGTACACTTTACCCACACCATCCGGTTACCCTGCCCCGATCACCTATCGATCGTGGGTCGAATAACCAATCAAGACTCTCCGGATGACACTCTAGTATAGGGCCTACCCTATGAGTTGTTCCCCTCAACACCGGGTCGTCTGGTCCAAGGACCAACCAGAGCGCATTCTGACTCCTCGAGAGTGGGCACTTTCAATGAGAGGCTCATAGTATCGACCGTTCGCTCACATGGGCGATCCTACTTCCTCTAGGTGACTGTCTAACAATTGACCCTTTCTGTAAAAGAAGCCCAGAATTAGAGGGAGATGATTCCTTATAAGCAGTTATGAGAATTCCAACGCCAAAGTAGCAAACTTCAAGTCCAGCCTTGTCCCATTCTACAGTAATGTGGTTGGACAGGTTAAGTTATTATAGCTAAATCTGCAATGAAATCAGTGCATTTTCGAAAACATTTTCCTCCTCTTTCCTTTGTAAAACAAAACCCTTTTTCTTTTCTCAAACTTCTTTTGGTAGGTCAAACCTCACCAAGGTTTTATCATAAAACATTTTGTAAACTTTTCTGGGGTCTTCCCATCCTCTAGTTTTCCTTCGGCTAAAACAGGGTCTCCAAAGGGGTATGGTGTTATACATCATCTACTATACTAGGGACAAGTAGGTGTAATCAAATGGGGTTGTACTCAATAGTGCAAAAGTGTAATGGTTTGGACGAGCCAATCCACTACGAGATATAGATCTTCATATAATAAAACAATGCAATTTTCATAAACAGAAAGTAAAACATGCATAAGTAAACAAAATAGGACACAACTTATGAGCAAGAAGGTGGCTTGCCTATAATCAGCAATCTAGCAATATATGTCCTTGGACTTGTTCGTAAAATACCATAATAACCCGTTTAATAACAATCTTCTTCTGGCCTTTAATATAATCGCAACTATCGTCGTAAAAGGGATACATGCAAGCAAATTGAGCCAAAATCAACACAAGGCATACAAGCATCATTTCAATATAGCAAACAAACATTCAACACACTATTAACTTTAGTAGGTTTTGATAGGTTGAGATAGTAGCAATTGGAATTACATAAATTGCCTTTGTGGAATTTCCTATAGGATTTATTTGCCAAAACCACTTAATAAAGGGGTTTGGAACTAAGGCTTGGGCCTGTATACAAAATTGATATCAACATATAGGTATTTAAATAACAACGCCAACAAAACTGGTTTCATGATTTTATCAATTTTCTTTAATTAGATATGATTATTTTAGTGGAAAAACACCTAGTTTAGGTGAATAATTCACCAAAAAAGATTTGGACCTCAATTTTTTTATTACTTAGAGGGTGTTGTGTATATTTGAGTTTTTGATTTTTGAGAGTTGGAATCACCTCAATATAATTAATAGAATGCTCTTGGGAAAATCCCAAAGTCAGTTCTATAGCCAAATTGTCTTTTTAACCAGATTTAATCTAGAGATCCAAATGATATGAGATAAAAGAGACTGGATAGGTATGACAAATACATTCTAGTAGAAATTGGAATCACTAATTGTGGAGTTGTAAATCCTCTGAAATGATTTATCTAGTGATATTTCCACATACAGAAGTTTTTAATTCATAATAAATACTCAGAAGCTCAATAATTCTTGAACTCTTGGATATAGATAGATCTTGATGTACCACAACATTGAGAGTTGGATTCAACCAAATATATTGTGTTGATTGACCTGGATAATTTCAATAAGGCATTTTTAATGTATTTTGTTCTTTTTAGTGCAGTGGATCTATAGTTAGTTTTGGCATGGGACTAAGGTGAATGGATAGGAATATTGAATACCTACCAGAGGGATTTGGTTTCACCCCATTTGGTTAAGTGTAAATCACTGAGGATTTTATTTACTGAAAAAGACACTAAGTGATTGATTAATTCTCAGAATTTGTATCAATAATATTTTGCCAAGTTTCTGGTACTGCATGAAAGATAAAACAAGGTATAAGAATATAAAAATTAGATCTCGGTGATTCGGGTAGTTTTTCATTTTCAAATTAAATTAAACCAAACTATTATTATATCAGGTTCTGGGATTTAAATAAAAATAGAGGAGTTTCGGGTTGTCTGGGCCAGATCTGGGGGAAATGGGCCTTGGAGAGGAGCTTTGGCCTGGGTCCACGTCATCTCATGCGCGGCGCGCCAATTTAAACACCGACCGCGGGACCCAGAGGTTCGGGAGGCGGGTGGGTGAAGGGGTTTGGGGCATCGTGGCCGCTCGAGTTAAGGGGATACGATAGTGGGAGGTCGGCGTCCACCTCAGTCACCTCGATGGCAAGGAAACCCTAGAGGCGGCTGGGAAAGGGAGGGGGCGGCTCACCTGAGGGTATAGGTGCGATGGTGATGTTCTAGATCAACGCAGCTGGCGATGAAGATCTCGGAGAGGGGCGGTAGAGGGGTGTTTGACGCCGGGATATGACTCCTACATCCTCGTCGGCGAATTCACTGTGGGTTCTCACCGAAGTGGGTTCAGGGTGCATGCATGTTGCAGAAGAGGTGTCGGAGTGGGAACAACGCATGATGCTGACTCCGCCCAGGGGCGGCAACCACTGGTTCCTCATCAGCAAGGGCCATGGCCAAGGGGAGTTCTCCGGAGCTCCTCAGAAAAGGGTTCCCTGGTTTTCATGTACCATCAAAAAGGGGTGGGTTAGGCGTAGTAGAGCATGGGGAACTCAGAGAGATGACCTGCAGCTAGAGGGGGGGTAGGAAGGAGAGCACCCGAGTGGTTTCTTACAAAAGGCCGAGACGGAGTTTCTTCCTTCTCTAGGGATCTGTGGAACTAGGGGAGGAGCTCGAGCTCGTGGGGAGGTTCTCTGGTGGATAGGGAGAGAAATGAGGGGAAAAGGTGAGGCTGGAGTGGGCTCTAGATATTTAAACCGAGGGAGGCATATCCATGGTGGACCAGGCCCATGTGGGCAAGGAGGGGGTGTCCTAGCAGGGGATTGGGCCTCAGGGGTGGTGGAGGGTGATGAGAGAGGGCTCTAGTGTTGTGCAGAGAGTGGAGAGGGACTGGTTTTTGCTACTATCTTTATTTTTAGCAATGTTTGATCACATGTGGCCATACCTCTCTCTACTTCCAAGCACTAGGGACAAGATGAATAGTGCCCTGCTATAGTGGCATCGACTAGAGAGGTCTCATATGCTGAGGAGAAGTGTGTGGCAAGTTTGAAGTGATTTGGAAGAGATTTTGTTCATGATGTTGCTTATATTCAAGTTTTGGCCTTAGTAGTGATCATGAAGGAATTTCTCATGTTTTATCTTGTCTAGGTGGTGCAAGGGTACTGGTGGATGGGGATGATCAAAACACACTTCCCATAATTTGGAGGAATTTATTGGAGGATTTATGATCATAAATATGTCATTTATTCAATTAGTGCTGAATGTGTTTTATTGGGTTCATTTGAGATTTTTGAATTAGAGAAGTAGGGTTTTTGGATTGAGATGGTCTCAAATGTGGAATAACACTTTGGAGAATTTTACCAAGATTTACTGGGAAGGAAAAGTATTTAAAGTAGTTGTTTTCTCATTTCTTGTATTTAAGAAAATAGGAAAAAAGAATTATTAGAACTCTTCAAAAATATTTATTTTTGAAGTCTTAGGATAAATTATGATAAGTAGGCATCAATTGTGCCTAAAGATGGACACGTGTTTTGGAGAAAATCATACCTTCTTTTATAGGGAGAGTTTGTAAGTTCTAGTAAAAGAATTGAATTTAATTCTTTTTCGGTCAAAATAATTATGTATAATATTTGATAAGTTTTTATATCCAACATAGATGATGTCCACATGTTGTACCAATCATTTGCAACCTTGGGTTTTGATATTCAAGCTTAATTTTGAAGGTGGACAGGGGATAGATGATCTTAGGCATTATTATTTTTATACCTTCAAAACCTTGTTGCATGTTGGAGCTCAGAGCTTCCCTTGGGTCATAGGATACATGATAGATAGACCAAGGTGAGTAGACCACCATGATACAAGAAGTTGAGTTTGATCATGCTTGAGTGCTCCTAGAATTGATTTCAAACTTTGAATAAGATAAGGGTGCCAAAATAGATTATCAACTAGCCTTCAAAACCATGTGTGTTTTAGAGGCACTGTTGGGTCCGCAGCATAGAAAACAAAAAAAATTCTACGGTGTGAACTACACGCCAAGATCTATCTACTAGGTACAAAGCAACGGGTGGACATACATCCAACGAGAACTTACCCTCGTAGACAACGAGCTTTGTTAACGAGTAGGAACTCGTGGTTGATGTAGTCGTACACTTGCCGATCTCAAGATCGTGATGAAGTCCAGCAGGTCCGGCTCCAGCACGTCCATCAGATCTAGCTCCAGCACCACCAAGTCCAGCACCGCAAAGCAGCGGTGCATCCGTGATCGCACAGATGTCCGGTACCCCGACAACCTCCGTCCCTCGCTCCATCAAAGCAGCGGAAGCAGCAACTCCTTTCCAGATAAAGCCACCGGGAACATGTATCTCGCTAATCCGAGACCATGGGGATAATACTAGAGGGGGAGAGAGATCCTTCACAAGGAGGTGTGTTGTGAGAGGAGGAGAGGGGGGCCTTTTATAGGGGAGAGGGGGCACCCAAGGGCCATGGCATGGCAGCCATGGTGGTGCCCCCACCTCTTCCACATTCATGTGGGTGGAGCTCCCACTCCCATAAAAAGCCTCCACTCAAAATTCCACTCACACATGCATTAAATTTCCACCAAATTTAATGCAAGCTCTCATTAAATAAAACTATTTTATTTATTTTATTCAGAATTTTGTTAATTACATTAATTAACAAACATTCACATAAAACCCCTGGCAACATTTCAATATCACATGCAGAACCAGTTTCAGCAATTTCACCCGAAACAATTTCGGTTTCCATCGAAATGATTCCAGCGCTTTCTTAAATCTTTATCTGAAACATATTTGGTCCAAATGGTGTCGGTATCCCTTAAGTGTGTCACCCTACGGTTCGCGAATAATGTAGACATGATCGAGACCCCTCTCTGGTCAATAATCAGCAGCGGGACCTGGAGATCCGTACTGACTCCCACATATTCCACGATGACTCTTGTGATCGTGTGAACCTTTAACGTCGTAACTAAATCCCTTTGTCTCGCGATATATTACATGTCCGAGATTCGATCATCGGTATCCAAATACCTAGTTTGATCTCGTTACCGACATGCACTCTTTTCTCGTTCCCGTGATATAACATTCTAGTGATCACGTTACTTGCTTGCAAGCTATTTCAATGTGATATCATCGAGAGGGCCCAGAGTATATCTATCCATCATCGGGATGGACAAATCCCACTCTTGATCCATGAGCCTCAACATAACACCTTCAGACTAAGCGACCCACCTTTATAGTCACCCTGTTACGGTGTGACGTTTGATGTTATCAAGATACTCTTCCGGTGTTAGCAATTAACATGATCTCATGGTATAAGGACTAAGATTACTTCGTATGATGTTATAGAAATATAAACATAATGACTCTAATCGTAATGCTATACTTCGGATGAATGTTCATCACATCATTCCACCAATGGTGTGACCTTGTTATTAACAACATCATTCCACCAATGCTATACTTCGGATGAATGTTAATCAACAAGCTAGTCTATAAGAGAGGCATGACTCGGAACCCTTTTTGTTTATTAAACACAAATGTATTGATGTTTCTGAATCAATACAATTCTAGCATGTAAAATAAACATTTATCATAAACATGGAATAAGATAATAACCACTTTATTATTGCCTCTCGGGCATATTCCCTTCAGTCTCCCACTTGCACTAGAGTCAATAATCTAGTTTGATAAACTTTGCGCATTGAACACCTATGGCTTTCTGGTGTTGCATATACGCTATTGCTAGTGGTTAACATAATCTCCGGATGTGACAGTTTCAGATCCGTGTGTATTTGCATGTCTTTGCGTCTCTACGCATCACTCATTCTCAAATGAGATGGCATTGTATAAATTTGGTCCTCTGGTGAGACCTTTAGTTCGTTCGGCTCAAAATATGTTGATATTATTGTCACACAATATATCTTCATAGTATTAGCCCACTTTGAACCACACCTAGTTTGATAACAAACTACTTAACACAAATGCCCTCCTTTGCTGCTACTATAGCAGTTATATACTTAGCCTTTTGTTGTAGTATCCGTCACAATATCTCAACTTTAGAACTCATCCAAATCCATCATGGAACATCCTTTCCATTATATTGTGCCACCCATAATATAAATTGAGATAAATTTAATTTGTATCTTGTGACAAAACTAGTATCAATGTAACACTTTACAATGAACTACCTTTAACTATTGGTCACTTATACATGATATATTCTTAGTTCTTCCAAAGCTCATAAGAATATCTTTACTATTGTCCAATGATCATCTTATGAATCATTCTAGTATATGCTCATAACATTTAGAGCATAGAACATTCTGGATATATACATATCATGGTATATCGATCAGAATCTTCATGTGATTTTACTCACCAAGTGTTGAAACACTTGAATCTGAATACAATTCTTTCCATGCAGCAAGAACCTTTCTTGTTGTTTCCATATTGAACCCTTTCAATATCTCATATTGAACCCTTTCAATATCTTATATATGTATGTCTGGCACAACCATATTAGCGCCTTAATCTATCCATATAGATATTGATGCCTAATATTCTGGGTTTCCTCAAGTCTTTCATTGAAATCTTATTTTAATGAAATCCTTAACTTGTGTCAATTCAAGATACATCATTTCCAATCAACAATATGTCCTCTACATAATGTATTAGAAATATGTCTCAGTGCTCCCACTTATTTTCTTGCAAATGCAAGCATCTTCATCATCTCCGATGAATTTAAACTCTTTTAACAGTTTCATCATGGTGAAGATTCCAACTCCGCTATGCTTACTTCAACTATTGAAGTTTACATGCCCTTTTAACACCCTTTGAATTAACAAAACCCTTCGAACCATGTCATGTACATGTCCTAGGTTACCGTTCTATTAGAAGAACCTTGTTTTGTTTATTCAACTACCATATACCAAATTATATGTAGTGGTTGCTACATTAATCCGTCAAGACTATATATCGCTATGAAAGATCATATCTTGTCATAGTCAACTCCTTGAACATTGCCGTAAACTTCTTTCCGACATGTCGACTATTTCATAGATGTCAAACATCCATGTCTATTTCTTTATAGATCCAAACACGACCGATAGGCTTCATGCCTTTCCGGAGGGTCTTCCAAGTTCATAAACTTGATTTCTCGTGTATGGATACTATCACGGATTCTATGACTTCTAGTCATTTTATGGAGTCAGGGCCCATCATCGCTTCTTTGCATGTAGTCGGTTCATCATTGTCAAAACAATAACGACTTCTGTTTCAAATATTACTATTTGATTCTTACCAACCCACATGGTTCAATAGGAACTCTAATCTCCAAGATCACACCCTTTGTAATCACGAGAGCCATGAGCATTGTGGCCACCACCAAGACACTTTCGGGTGCTGCGCTACTTAGCACATATAGCTAAGGTTCAACAACCTTCTCAAAGTTCTATTGTCCTCCCACTTAACTTTTCGCGAAAAATTCCTTCTCAAGAAACTTGACGTTCTAAGCGACAAACTCTTTTGTCCTCGGTGTTATGGAGGAATTCCCAACAAATTCTTTGGGATAACCTACAAAGACGTGCTTATCCTACTTTGGTTGTAAACATTTTATTTATGCATAGCATACCAAAATTTAAGAAAAGACAATTCGGGTTTTATCCCAAACCATAACTCATATGGTGTCATTTCAACGGATCACGATGGTGCTCTTTTGAGTGAAAAAGAGGTAGTCTCTAAAGCTTTAATCCTTAAAACATAATGGTAGTGTTATAAATGACACCTTTGATCTTACCATGTCAAAAAAGGTTTGATTTGATCTCTCAAACATACCATATTCCTGTGGTTTATCAGGAAGTGCAAATTCATGGAACAATTCCTGAAATCTTAGGTGTTTTGCTAAACATGTAACTCAAATATCTTCCTTTATGATCAAATCATGAACTCTTTTATTTTCTTGTTACAATTATTTTTCACTTCATCTTGAAAGTCTTTGAACAATTTTCAAATGTTTCATACTTCTTCCTTATTAAGTAAATATATAGATATATTCACTCAAATTTCTGGAGAAGCATAAAGATCCATCGCATATGACTACACATAATGGACTATATACATCAACATGCATAATATCCAATAAGTTAGTCATCCGTTCCTCTCTGGCCTATGGACGGAGTTTCAATTATCTCGAGGAAAGTCTCACATGCGTCAATTGATCAAAATCAAAGACTCCAAAAATCCATGAACATGGAGTTTCTTCATGTTTTCTTTCAAATATAATTTAAACAGCGATGTCACTTCATAAGTGATCTTTCAATCATTTGTCTTGCGACATTTTAGCAATAGTGTTTATGGATGTGATTTCTCCAACTAGACTTGTAAAAGTTCATCCATCCTTTATGGAATACGGTAATTATTTGAACAGCCATTGTTCTCATGATACCGGAACAAAATAACAATTATTTAAACAAATCTTGAAGGCTTGGTTTGATGACAATGAAAAACACAATAACAATTTATTTGTCTTCGATGAACATCATCACTCATTCTCTTGCTGGTTACTTAGGCCATTGTAGTTCATGAATTGCGTTGTCCTGTATGACACTTCATACCAACCAATTCGGTATCCAATACCTAAGAACCACATTGTTTAACAAGCAAGGAATATAGCCATAACATGTATATCTTCTATATACCTAAGTTGGACATCTCCAACCTTTTATTTTCTGCCAAATATTTTATAGATTCTCTTTCAACAATTCCTTTTCTTTTAAAAGAATCTATCAACATCAATAGTGGTGTCATCAACATGACACATGGTATAAAGTGTATATAGTCAAATACTAATACCTTTGGACTTGCACTTTGAAGTGGATCACCATCATCAAATGTTTGGTGTTCTTTCAAAAATCCATTCTTTAGTAATCTATTAGTGTAGTAAACATTTTACTTACATCTTCTATTCATCCTTATCATGACAACTTTCATGATCAAGCTACTATAGCCTATAAGGAAGAATCGCGAGTATAATATCAGTTCACAAAACCCTTTTGGTAGATTCGGATGCCTAGCATCTCCATCCTTCACAAATTCTCATACAATATGAGAACATGTATTTTGCTAAATTATACTCTATCATAATGCAACCAAAAACATTGTTTCAGATATCACAATATCTTTCACACATGATGGTTTCTGAAACAATTTTCAGCTCCAATATAATCTTGATATTAAAACAACTTTTTGAATATCAATAATCATGGAGGCAAACATGATACTTTAGATACTAACATTGGAATTCTTACTCTTGATTTAATACTACTTATTAAACTTCATGGAGTAAATAGAGTTTGCTGAAAGTTTGCAATAGGACTTATAAACTTTAAATTGACATTCAAAACAATACGATACTAGTTTGTAAAGTAAATATCCAGAATTCTATAGTTCTATTATCTCAATTAAAACTAAGCATAAGGTAGTGAATAGATGCGAATGACTACAACAAATTATGCAAATTCACTTTGATTTAGTTTATGACAAATTGAGTTCGACTAATCCAAATTATAAATGTACTCCCACTCAAAAACGACATCCCTCGTGCCTTTTTGGTAATTACATGAACCAAATCCACTACATGAAGTCCGATCATCACGTGAGTCGGTGTAGCTTCAAAGGAGAGCATCAATATGGTCATCACATCAACTATATGGCTCATGCTTAACCTTTCGATCCGTGTTCCAAGGCCATGTCTGTACATGCTAGGCTCGCCAAGTAAGAACCTTAGTATTCACGTGTGTAAAACTGTCTTACACCCGTTGCATGAAAGCGTAGAGTTGAGAACACCCGATCATCACGTGATGTCTCGAAACACGATCCATAGAACGGTGCATACTTAAGGAAGAACATATTTTATCTTGATATTTAAATGAGGGATCATCTTACAATGCTTCAGAAAGCGCCAAACTAGCAGTATAAGATGATAACATTTAATGCGTAAAGTGAGATGATATGGTCCATGCATTTGATCTCTATCATTTGCATCATGGTATGATCTCTATCATTCCTTTGTGTGTAAGGCCAAGGTCTATGGAACTTACACATTGAATGTGTTGTAAGAGTATCTATCATACATCTACTTACAACAATACCATATCAAGACACTAGACCAGCAACGATCTAAACTAGACGCCTCTAATTTATCAATTGCAAGTTTTACGTGGCTTAGGGCTTTCGGAGATAGAACCGTTCTTACCTACGAACATGAACCACAACGAGAATAACTAAGGTATTAGCAACTCCTTGTAAATCAGATATTGACTATAGTAGGAGAGACAGACACCCGCCAGCCACTTATGCAAAACAAGTTGCATGTCAGTCGTGGAACCGGTCTCATGTACGATGACATGTAAGGTTGGTCTGGGCCGCTTCATCCCACTATGCAACCAATATCCAAAATACATGAAAGAAGCAATAACATGATCATCATCGCCCACATATAAACATATATGTACTACCCGTGCAAAGCACCTACGCATAGATCAGGCTCGATACCCTTTGTTGGGTCCATGACATAGAAAACAAAAAATTTCCTACGGTGTGAACTACACGCCAAGATCTATCTTCTAGGTACAAAGCAACAGGTGGACATACATCCAATAAGAACTTACCCTCGTAGACAACGAGCTTTGTTAAAGAGTAGGAACTTGTGGTTGATGTAGTCGTACACTTACTGATCTCAAGATCGTGATGAAGTCCAGCAGGTCCGGCTCCAGCACGTCCATCACATCCAGCTCCAGCACCACCAAGTCCAGCACCGCAAAGCAGCGCTGCATCCGTGATCACACACATGTCCAGTACCCCGACAACCTCCGTCCCTCGCTCCAGCAAAGCAGCGGAAGCAGCAACTCCTTTCCAGATAAAGCCACCGGGAACATGTATCTCGCTAATCCGAGACCATGGGGATAATACTAGAGGGGGAGAGAGATCCTTCACAAGGAGGTGTGTTGTGAGAGGAGGAGAGGGGGGCCTTTTATAGGGGATAGGGGGGAACCCAAGGGCCATGGCGTGGCAGCCATGGTGGTGCCCCCACCTCTTCCACATTCATGTGGGTGGAGCTCCCACTCCCATAAAAAGCCTCCACTCAAAATTCCACTCACACATGCATTAAATTTCCACCAAATTTAATGCGAGCTCTCATTAAATAAAACTATTTTATTTATTTTATTCAGAATTTTTTTAATTACATTAATTAACAAATATTCACATAAAACCCCCTGCACCATTTCAATATCATATGCAGAACCAGTTTCTGCAATTTCACCCGAAACAATTTCGGTTTCCATCGAAATGATTCCAGCACTTTCTTAAATATTTATCTGAAACATATTTGCTCCAAATGGTGTCGGTATCCCTTAAGTGTGTCACTCTACGGTTCGCGAATAATGTAGACATGATCGAGACCCCTCTCTGATCAATAATCAGCAGCGGGACCTGGAGATCTGTACTGACTCCCACATATTCAACGATGACTCTTGTGATCGCGTGAACCTTTAACGTTGTAACTAAATCCCTTTGTCTCGTGATATATTACATGTCCGAGATTCGATCATCGGTATCCAAATACCTAGTTTGATCTCGTTACCGACATGCACTCTTTTCTTGTTCCCGTGATATAACATTCTAGTGATCACATCACTTGCTTGCAAGCTATTTCAATGTGATATCACCGAGAGGGCCCAGAGTATATCTATCCGTCATCGGGATGGACAAATCCCACTCTTGATCCATGAGCCTCAACATAACACCTTCGTAGCACTGAACCCACCTTTATAGTCACCCTGTTACGCTGTGATGTTTGATGTTATCAAGATACTCTTCCGGTGTTAGCAATTAACATGATCTCATGGTCTAAGGACTAAGATTACTTCATATGATGTTATAGCAATATAAACATAATGACTCTGATCGTAATGCTATACTTCGGATGAATGTTCATCACATCATTCCACCAATGGTGTGACCTTGTTATTAACAACATCCAATGTCCATGATCAGGAAACCTTGATCATCTTGTTAATCAACAAGCTAGTCTATAAGAGAGGCATGACTAGGAACCCTTTTTGTTTATTAAACACACATGTATTAATGTTTCCGAATCAATACAATTCTAACATGTAAAATAAACATTTATCATAAACATGGAATAAGATAATAACCACTTTATTATTGCCTCTCGGGCATATTCCCTTCAGGCACAAGGGCCCAATTGAAACAAGTGAAGTAGGGATAGATAGACCTTCATTAGTAGCTTACAATCATGCCAAGAGTTGGTCAAAAGAAGATAGTATGAAGATGTGAGCTTCTGCTAAATTGGGCATGTTGATAAGATTTGCAGGAATTATTATTTTCTTGCCTGGAAAACCATCAGGAACAAGTGGGTTGGAGGATGGTCTAGCCAAGGGAAAGAGTGCTCCTTGGTAGTCCTTAAGATGGTCTACACGATGGTTCAAGTGCATTGCCAGAAATGCACAAGGGTTGGAAATGAGGGAGACTCAAAGAGGTGATAGTGATAATAGCTTTCTAGATTCGGCCATTTTGGCAGATTTGTAGTTTTTGACTATAATACAAGAGTTGATGTTTTCGATTGGTCGAAAGGTTCGGAATCATCATCAAATGGATGATGTTGAAGTGTAGATTGAGTAGATAGGATCCATGCTTGATATTGTTCTTCATTTACTTGGAAACTTCTAGAAGGAATTAACTCTAGGTTGATTTAGATAAGGTATTAGATAGTCACTTTAGTGACCAAAGATTAGATTAATCTTTGGTAATTTTCTTAGGGTTTGGTAATATTTATTTAGTTTGATCCTAGAGGATGAGCCCCTAAAGTAGCTCATACTCCTTCCTTAGAGAACACGTCAAACATCAGATCAGTGTAATCCATCAGACAGCAGATCAAGGCAATTCATCTTCCAAGCAAGTCAAACTACTACTAGGGTTAGCATCAATCCTAGCTTGAGGTAAGGATGGGTATTTTGAAAGGTTGGAGTTTGAATAAGGTGAGAGCCCTTGGTATCTCTACCAAGATTAGAATTCAAAAGCTTTTTAAAAAGGTTTTGGAAAAACCTAGAGGTAAGAGTAGTTGAAAGGTCTGTCTTGAACACATAAGGAGATTATATTATATAGATCTCCATAATTTTTTCAATAGAAGCTAATAAAATAGTTTGGTTTGCAAATGCATCTTGGCTGAGGTTTTGAAAAGCCAGAAAATTTGAGAATATGTAAAATGAGCCAAGAGTGTTTTGTTAAATAGCTTTTGTCAACTGATGGTGAGGTAAGGAGTATATGATATGGTATACAATTCAGATGCATAAGCACAAGCAAACAACAAGCAAACACCGCACTACTAAACAAGATAAATTTGTTGTTCCCCTTGAATTTTGCATTCTAGACAACTAATCAGGGTTGCTAGAATTGGGATGTTACAGTTGATGTTTGTTTCCACTCTCCATCGTCTCTCTCGCTACTGGTTATTGCCGCCTTGTCATATACCTTCTCTGTATGATGGTGCTTAAGCCCATACAAGCCTTGGACGAGTTCATCCAGTGCCACCGCATCGACACGTTCTCGCGTGCTCTGCTGTTCGTTGCGCTGACAGATGCATGCGTAGTATTTCTTTTTAGCCTTGTTCTTAGCTTGCCATCTGCTGCACAACACAAATCCAGAGCGACGCCTCATAACATCCTATAACCGGTGGATCCAGATATCCATAGGTTCAAAAATCACGCAAAACATGATCTAAATCTCTCGAAATCTTCTGTTGAAGATCAGCAAGTCTCGCTGCAAAAACTAATAGATTTTGACAGTCAAACGACCCTCTTTTTCTCCATGTTCATTAGAGGATTGCAAACGTCCCGTGATGGGTATATATCAATCAGGGTATACCCAGGAGGGAGATTCGACTGACCTTGGCCCATAGCGAGTGGGCCCGCAGGTACGACGACTGGAAGGAGACTTCAAAGAGGGCCTAGCGACTGGAAGCTAAAGGGCCAAGACTCTAGCTAGGCCCAGTCGGATTAGGTCAAATCCTCCGAAACCTAAACTGATTTGGTCGTAATCCTGTGAACCCTACCCATGACACTCCAGTCCTCCTCCAACATATATCATCACATATAAACAATCTCGATTGTACCTTGTTGCCAATGCAGAAAACCAAACTTTAAACAGAGGTCGGATTTGCTTGCCATCGTTGTCAAAAGTTCGCTCTAGTTATCGGCAAAAACCAGCGCCGTGTGTCAGTTTGATTAGGTGTGAGCGTTGTTCCTATTTCTCTTTAAATATTGGGCACATTATATATCCATAACAGCTGACCACCCCAGTGTCTAGTGTCTGGGGCTATTACCATAGGATCTCGTGTTTGAATCCCGTCAGCAGCACCTATTCTTTTTCTACCACAGCTGATAACCTGGCCCGCTCGTCACTGAGACATGGCTAGTATTATCCCAGTATAAAAAGAAAACTCCGGGGCTATCCAACAGCCTGGACCGCTCATCAGTGAGACATGGATAATATTCTCCCAGTAACAAAAGAAAACTCTGGGTTATCCAATTTAACAGAAAATGAATATAAATGCTTTTTATGAATATATGCATATCTTTTCAATGGTTTATGCAAATGTAACTTTTTATATATGTCTCTTGATTAGAAAAATGCAAGGATTAATAATATTCTATCCAAAATAATTTGTGGGAAAATAAATTTCGAATTTTTTTAATGCAATAAAACGCTTTTTGTTAAATAACTCATAAGTTTTAAACCGTAATTCCGAATTCGACAAATAATATGTCTAAATCGATCAGCGCGACGAGCCCCTTCTAACTATGACATCCATTCTTTAGCATCCTGTTTCATACAGCAAGGAAATTCAATAATAAAATGGACAAATAAAATTGGAATTAATTCCTTTTTGTTAATAATGCTTCACCAATATTAAGCTATGTTATACCATGCACTTGTGCATAATTTCATCATGGCATACCATGTTTTACTTGTTGCATATGCTTCATATGTTTGTGCACTTTATTTATTATATCGTCCCTTTGTGTGTTTGGTTCTTATTACGGATAGACACCGAGCAAGTGAGTTATCAGGAGACCCAAGAGTACTACGCGGATCCCGGTTATTCCACAACTGAGCTAACAGGCAAGCATTTCCGCATGTTTGCATTATATATAGCACCTATACCTCTATCTTTATACTTGCATCATTGTGTCGCGATTTGAATTAAATTGCAATCCTAAGTACTACACAACCTTTACTTTTAAACCCCACCGAAGCTTGTACCCTTAATCCTATAAGCCATTACTACAGGAGTTGTTTGGGCCACGCGAGTCATAGAATTGCATGTGTAGGGTTTGTGTGAGTCTATTATGGATAATGAGGTACCTAAACAACTTAAACTATGTAGTAATGAGATAACAAAAGAAAGAGGCGCTAGTGGGCAATAATTGTTATTTGATGTTTACCATCTCACTTGTGTCCCGTAGGACCCGAGTACTTGATTCTTGTTCCTTGACTATCGCACTATCCGCATGTGGGACCATGAATCCCCTTCGCCTGAACTTGATTCACATATTATTTCTTGGAGGCACAAACTTGTTTGGGGCTTTAGTACTATCCTATACTTATGTCATACTTTACTGCTTTATTTACTACTATTGCTCGTGGAGAGCGTTTACTATTGTATTGTTTAGGACATGTGCCACGTTTTTGCTTTATCGACAAGCCCAGGCACACATCCCGGGTATGTCGTGGAGCTGTCCGACTTCATAGAGGGTAGCTTACTAGGGTGGCCCGCTGAAATTATTTTTGAATCTTGTGAATGCTTTGTCGTGCTGCCTCGTTGCTTTTTATTTGGTTCTTCCCGGGGTTGATCATGCATGTGTTGCTATTTGTGCACCCCTGCACGATAAATCTTTCTGAAAGCCATGTCCACGGTTATGGATGACTTGGAGCATAGTTTCTCAATCATAGACAACTATAACTAAAGTACCATGTTTAATTTGACTAAAACATTACTAGTAAATAATGCAACACTCATGAAATGGTTAATAAAATTGCCAACATATGGGATGTTTACTTATGTTGCTTATATAACTGTTGGTCCTAATTAACGAGTGTTCATACATATCTGGTTGGGAGGATGTTCTAGCGTGTCTCTATAGAACTGTTTAGCTATTTATCTTTCGCTGCAATTTCGTCACCCTAGGCTAATCCCTTTAGATGCATTAAGACTTGCTGAGTGCCCTAGGGTCTGACACCATAAATATTGATCAGATTTTTAGGTATACTCCTATGGAGGCTACTACGTTGATGAGGCTAATGATTGAGGCAACGACCCTCTTGCGTAGAGATTTCGGGGATAGATATCTCTAATATCTATGCACGGGAATGTTCTTATTTCTTTGGCATCTTATGACAATTTAACTCTTAATCTATACTCGGATCTTTGTTACCTCTTTTGCTTAATGATTTGTTGAGTGATGTATGAGGATATAATCCTAAAATATTATTCACTATCTATATAATTTGGTTCTCGTCATAATGGCGTTGCAGTATATTTATATTTCTTTTAGATGGAATAGCTTTGATATACTCTTGTTTGTCACTAGCGTACATACTCACTTGTGTACGCTAGACTCGCAGCCATTCGGTCACATTTCTCGCACTCGAAAGTATAACCATGAATATTGGGGTGGATGGTTGGCCGGTACAGTTCCTTGCCATTGCAGCCTGCTTGTGGGAAGCCTCGCAGCCTCCACGGTAGTGCGTCCTCCCCAGATTCGTGTTATACTGGCTTGTGATTAGAAACGCGAGGTTCGGGGATTACATCTTCCTCCTATGTTTTAAAAGAGAAGAGTATATGAGAATTGAAGTGAAAAGAATATACTAGAAAGAAGTGTAAGAAGAGAAAAGATAGAATGAAATAGTGTTTATAATTCCATGACTTTCCTATTCCATTTAGACGTCACGATCCTACAGTCAACACACTGCCCTAATACCATCTTGTAACACCCTCGCCTGATAAGTCTGAGTTCCTGTGTATAGTACCAATCCCTGAATTGATTCACTAGCACACATAGTACAAATGAATAACAAAGAATTTAATAGTGCATCATTATTACATCGAATGATTCAGGATTTGCAATTATTACATAATGCTTAGCTCAAAGGTAACTCAAATATTCAAATAGCAGCGGTAAATGTAAATAAGATATAGCTCCATTCTCCAAACTAGGTGATACCCCGCGCGTTGCTGCGGATCGTTAGTTAAAAAATAGTTGGTGTATATATGTTTCAAATGGAAAAAAGGAAAAAGAAAATATGATGAATGTTATATAATCACATGAACCACATAGTATTTGTTGCACCAAAAATCCATGCAAGTTCCATCTAAGAAGACTAATACTTTCCTAAAATAACCTATCCAGATAAAACATGTGTGAGCTCTACATAAACATCATGCAATACAAATATCCAAATAAATATTTCAAGAGTACAGTGTACAACATACTTACGTGATAAACCTCTAAATAATTTTCATATCATTGCTTCATCATTTTATTATTAGGTGTACTACATATAAAATGAACCAATCCTGGCAAGCGAGTCTACACAATCAAAGACATCCCATGAGAATTGGGAATTTGAAGAAGCGCATCTACAAAATAAAAATATATTTTGTATTGCAGAAACTACTTTTTCTTGGGACTAAAAGGAATACTGATGATTGATACAATGAACATACAAAGAAACCAAGTCCTTGGACGTGAAGGCTAGAATTGGTGAATTGGCAAATGCATCCGTTGGTACTACTGTGGTGGAAGCTGATGAAAAAGTCTTATCGACCTTGCTAGTCCTGTCAATGTTCAATACAAAGAAGCCAATAATGGTAGGTCATCTCCACAATGAAACTTGCTCGGTTGTCTTTCTGGACACAAAAAGTAGAAGGCAAATGTCCAATTTGCTAAAAAAATTATGCAAGTTACTAATGTGTAGAAATATTTTTCAGTTAGAGTGACCTGGACGATCTGAACGGCCGAAGTATGAAAAGGTTACAATACGCAATAGTGGAAATCCATTACTTATTATCAATTTGTTTCTCCGATGTGATTATATGAGTAATGGAAACATATCTTTCTTCCTTCCTGAAAGAAGTTCTCATTTTAGATTACTGGTAAAGATCAAACATTGGCTGAAAGCTACAAGAATAATCACGTGTAGCAAAATATTTGGGAGGAATTAGGCACTCACCATAGATAGTCCCTTGACTTGAAAGATGCACATAGTAAAACCAAGGTAATCAAATAAT
This sequence comes from Avena insularis, assembly GCA_023614405.1. Lineage (NCBI taxonomy): Eukaryota > Viridiplantae > Streptophyta > Magnoliopsida > Poales > Poaceae > Avena > Avena insularis. The sequence continues at coordinate 215,511,480 of CM042688.1, read as the reverse complement.
AGGCATGGCAACGATGGACAAAACAACAGGAACCACTATATCGCATGGAAAGATGCACCACAAAGATGACTCAAATCAGATCACCGGTAGTTTGAGGAAAATCCAAACTTAGTTGAAGAAATCCTAGTAGCGGTAATAAGTTGTAGCAGAGGTCTCGATCTCAGAAACTTAGTTGAGGAAAATCCAAACTTAGTTGTAGCAGAAATTCCATATGATAATTGGGCCAGCAAGGACGTCGACATCTCAAGCAAACTTCCTGGCATGGTTACAATTCTAGAGATCCTGGTATTCCAGTAAACTCACCCGTTCGATAGCATATGAAAACCGGTGGATATATAGATAGAAGATCAGATGAAGGAGCAGTGGTACCATAAGAAGAATGAAGAAGAACGCCACTCCATGCAAATAAGCAGTTGTCCGGTGGTGAGTCACACCGCATGATTCGGTTAATAATGAGACACTGCGGGAATAAGAAAGGAGGCGTCTATCAATTTCTCAAAGAACACGGGAGAATTAGTGATTAATAAATGATGGTGGGAGGTGGTGGGAGCTGGCAAGACACATGCGTTACAACAAATGGATAGGAAGCCGGGAGGCATGACCAGCCAGAAGAAAAGATGATACGCACGTCAAGGTCGCATGTGCAAATAAATCTGTTGGTGGAGACAAACTGGTAGGCTGTGGCGGTAGATTTTCTTTGCGTTGCTAGGCAAAATAAAAAGAAAAAATAAATTTGAAAAGGTATGATGATGAAGAAGGGCTAGAGCACGTGGACCAATTAGAAGCCTGCTGATGTGTACAGCTTGCATGTTTAGAGAAATATGTTAGTGGGGATTACCTATTTAGTTATTATAGATTGTGCCACAGGCGAACAAATGTTGAGTGGAGGATCACAACCTAAATGATCACTCAAAACAATCGAAACAACCTGCAACATAAAAGGTTGCAGCCAAACAAGTCGGGTCAATTCTTTGAAGGTATTGGCAAGTGGAACAAAGGGAGAATATAACAAGTCTAAACACTACATGCTTATTTGGTTTGTGGAGTTCAAGGCATGTTTGCAGCAGAAAAATAAGTTTATCCTATCATTTTTAAATCATTTAGATCTTTCAGCACATAACCCAATTAATTTTAACCACAAGTTTTATCAAATTATGAATTTGGTATGAACGAGAACATGTCATAGCCTCTAAATTCAGTAACTTAATTCGTCTGTAACTGCGGACATGGCTAAGTACTTAGTTTTACACACTACAGGGGTTTGTACACTTTACCCACATGACTTGGTCGACGTGATCTTACCATGACACATATTTTGAGTCATGATAGGGAGAATTCCAAGAAAAGACAATTCAGGAAGAGTTCCCCAAACCCATCCACGCACCATACCAACCTATTTGGTTGTTATTTGGACTTGCTTCTTGATTTCCTTTTGTGACTAACACTGTGCATAGAGTTGACCTCAGAAAACATATACATGATGTAAGTATGAGTATTCACTTTATGTAACAGGATACGGGAGTAGAAGCTGGGTCTGAGGAACAACATTTAGAGAGAGAGGCTCAACAGAAGGAAATCAATGAGGATGTAACCGCAATTGGATCACTATCATCTCGTCTGTTGATGGAGGAAAATTTCATGCAATATATGCAAATGGTGCAAGAATACCAGAATAAGTTCATACATGAGATACTCAAATAAGTTGGGTACAGAAAGGGAAACAAAGATACAAGAGTAAGTCTTTCTGATTTCCAAAATGCCAAACCAATTACTTTTGCATCGGCACCAGAACCTATGCATGCATAGCACTGGCTGATGGATATAGAGAGGAACTTAAGACAGTCGGATGCAATGATGAGACATTATGTTATTAAACATTTCTTCTATCAGGACCATCCGCAAACTGGTGGGAGAATCAATTTGCTCTGCACACATCGGAAGAGGTACATGTGAAGAGTTCAAACATATGTTTCGTGAGTATCATGTTCCAAAGAGTATTATGGAGTTTAAGAGGAGAGAGTTTGCAGACCTACAACAAAACAATGCAACTGTGATGAAATATATTAGGGAGTTTAGTCAATTACCTTGTTACGCTATTGATGAGGTAAACACGGAAGAGAAGCGCAAGAAAAGGTTATTTAGGGGACTAAACCCTTATATGAAGATGAAAATATGGGGGACGGCAACACAACATTTCCAAGAGCTGGCTGATGCAGCAATTACTTTCTAGGATAATTACAAGATGCTACTAGAAGATAGGAAGAAAGTAGCAAAGAAAAGAGCTAAGATTGAACCAAAGAAGCTCCACACAAATGAGCTAAGGCTTAACCTGGATTTTAAACCTAGAATTCTATCTATGGGAATTGGTTCAAATCAGGGTGTTCAAAAATAGAAGAAAGGAAATATATGTGGAAACTATGGAATTCTAAGACATATAAAGAGGGATTGTAAAAGAAGAAGGTCGTTTGTTATAATTGTGGATAATATGGACATATGAGACATATTTGCCCTCACAAGCAAGTAATCAATAATGGAGAACCAATATTAAGAGGTAGAAATCTAGAAGTAGCAACAATAGAAAGCGAGGACGGCCATTCAGAAGGCTACATCATAACACTATGGAACAAGTGAATTACTCCGAACAAGCCATGATAAGTATGTTTAGCATTAGAAGTCATGTCTTCCATAGAGTTGTTCAAGGTTAACAACAAACTCATGAAGCATTAATATGAAGTCTAGATTTAGCATTATTTATTACCCACAACTAAAATCAAGGTGTAGAGTAAACTCAAGGAGTACAAATTCATTAAAAGCAGCACTCTAGAAGAAAACATGCGGGGAGGAAGGAAGAAAACTCAAGATGAGTCTATCCGAAACTCCTCCGGAACAGAAACCACAAACTTCAGGATGAATTTTAATTTAAGGGGGAAGACTATAACATCCCATTATTTAGGACTAAACAAACGGTAGAATTAGGATTTTGTAAATCTGGATGAATGCATCTGAAAATTGGGGCAAATTTTTCGCCAAACTAAAACCCTAGAGTGATCAGAATCTCTCTTGCTTCAATGGTTTAGAAATTAGCCATCTCAGCGAGTCCGACATGACCTTTAGGTATTCTTTGTGTTTTGGAAGGTTAGAATTCAAAATTGTTGTTGAATTTAGAATCTGAATTTGGAAAGTTCAATAATACTATTAGTATAACTAAGTATAAACAAATGTTATAATAAGGAATAAGTTTGATTATTGGAAAACATTATATGATAACAAATAAGAATTAATAGAGTAAATGGAATTATATTCCATAATTCAATATTATATAAAAAACAAGTAAATTAAATAAACTAGATAAAAAGAAATCATTTTAGTAATGGTATAAAAGAATTCTTTATTAATATACATACATGTAGTATTACATTTTTGTTTTACAATAAAAGAATAAAAGTAAATTAGAATTAACAAATGAAATAAATAAATAGAAAAGGATAATGGAAAAGGAATTACAACAATGAACTAAATAAAAGAATTATTTACAAGAATATAAAAAATACATTGTCTTCAACAATTAATGAATGAATAAAGACAATGAATATATTAATAAAGAAAAACCTAAAGTAGTTTCCTATTAAATCTAAATCTTCTACACCATTCTTGTTCTTGTTCCTGCAAACTAAAAGATAAACAAAGAAATAAAGATAGAAAATGTGAGGGGCTAGTGTTTTTTCTCCCGAAACAAATAATGAGATGCACTTCTATTGTTCCATCACTGAGCAATAGTATTAGGGGCAAGTTTCACCAGCAATAGTATCTATTCTTATTTAGTTTTGGGCCTCGGTCTAACTTCATTGGCTTTAAGGGGAAAGTTTTACATGAGAGGGGAAAAGTTGGAGTGGAAACAACCAAAAATTACTAAAGCCAATCCTGAACAATGCAAGCAACACACACATGGATGCATGCATATGTGCAGTCATCACAGGACAACCCCAAGGGGGGGGGATAAAGGAACAAACGTGGCATCATGGAGTTCTCTGCTGGTCACCATCTACAACATCGAGAATAGTAGGAACAACCACAAAAACACCACTAGTGTTGAGCAAAGGCAAGCCAAGGGAGGGCAGATCAAGCTAGGATTCTGAAGAGGAAGTAAGGATCAGCTACCACTAGTAGTAGAGGGTCAAGATATAGTCTGGAGCTAAGAGGAGGAGACCATAAGAGAAATCCACAACAGTTGAACTAAGGCAACATAAAGTCCACCGCAAGATCATCACAAATATCCACCACAAGCAGATTTGTCTCCTTTGCAAGTAGGTTGATAGTAAATCCACCACACTTCCTGAATCTCAGTCTTTTTGTGGGGACAGAAGTTTTGGTTAAAGGGATACACTTAGATTTGCATAAAATTGGTATGCAAATATCATTATGGGTTTACTTAAAGGCAATAGTAGAATCTATTCTTATTTTATAAAAATAGGGGCCTTAGTCTTGGAATCATTGGCGAGGGACTACAAATTCCAAAACTTCTATGTGAGTAAGATTCCATCCAATTAGTTAAGCAACAGGTCATGCTAGCTCAGCAAACCATTGTGCACACTCCACAAATTGGATGCACCACAATGGCAGCCTTACCAATAGAAGCCACTCTAATAATTATCCAAACAAAATAATCAAACAGTTAGCTCTGCAAACATATCATTTTCCTAGCCAGAGTTCTAGGAATCAACTCATGATCATAAATCATTTTCCTAGTCTAACAATAAGCTAGGAATCATTTCAACCATTCAATGTCATTACGAAACCACATGTAATCTATGCTTACAAGGTACATATACAAGATTAATCATCTTCCTAGTTAAGACCTAGGAATCATTTGCAATTCCATTTACTCTCCGTATTAACAAGTAGGTTCTCTAGGAAGCATTTCTCTAAACCATTTTCCTAGTTCCATTAACTAGGAATCAATCCAGATCATTTTTATTGCCCTTCATATAATGTCAAGAGAAAAACACTCACTGAATACCAAGATTAAGTGAGCATATACCAGCAGCATGATCACAGAGTCCAAACCCATAAATACTAAATTTGAATTCAAATTGTCGTGGTGGTGGCACGACAGATGCCATGTATAGGCTAAAGATGGGCCAATGAGCACTAGAGGTATCCATGGAGGTATAGTGTGGTGATTCAACACACAGATGAGTTGTATTCACTAGATCAATGGTGGGTTACAAGGGATCCTTGAGCTGTTCTTGGGGAGGAAGACGATGAACTTCTCAACTACCCACACAACTATCTAGGGTTTTCCCTTAGTAAAAATGGCCGACCCTCTCTCTGGAGGCTCTGGTTCTCCTTTTATAGGAGAGCCCAAGTTACAAACTAGGGCATACGTAGAAGGCATATTCCCTGAATATGCCTCTCCCAAAATAGCAAAGTGGTGCTCCTCGTTTTCCCTTCATAAGCTGATCCGGACTCATGGCATAAGCCTCTCTGAGCCCCTCTGTGGCGCGGAGTCACCAAAAATAGGCAACGTCACCTTTGTCGGCCCGTACCCACTGGTCCTTCCCTCTATCCCCTGCACTCACGCTACAGTGGAGAGAGAAAACCTTTGACCAAGAAGATTCATTCCTTTGCTTGTAAGTTAAGTCATAACCTGGCTCATGCCCAGTTAACTCGGCCTTGTTGGTACCTGCATACAAGTAACAAAGAAGCTTCCGACATATGTTTTATGTCGTCCGAGGTAATGTTGGATGAACTCCGTCCGTGCCGGGTCTACATAACTCGGCTTGCCTTGAGGTGACTCGGCCAACTTACGCTTTGACCTTGCCGTACTCCGACTATCATGACCATCATACCCCGGCGTGACCCTACCTGGGGTTATCCCCCCAACACCAATTAATTGCTTGAATTTAGGTATGCTAGAATATCAGTCAACTAAGAATTATAAAGTTTAAATCATATATTATCTAAGTTTAAAATCTTGTAACAAAGTAATAGAACAAGTCCAATGCTCTAGTTAGTCAAAAGGTAACAGTATATTGTTGCCTAGAATGGTCTGCTTTAAATCCACACTTGTTCTACACTAGTACTGGTAGCACATGGATACTATATATAATTAACTGAGAATAATTTAAAAGCTACAAGATAGATCATCCAAATGAAATCAGTACTGGGTTTATGAACTAATAGACAATGTGTCCACTACTTCAAAACCCTATAAGCAATCTCAAGCTTTGTATAGAAAGATATGGCAGATGGAACCACAACATCAAGCAGATAATTGACAGCCTTAAGCTAAGATTATCACATGGGAAACCCTAGACATGGTTGGAATCAAAGAGAGTCAGTATGAGAGAGAGAGAAATATAGAAGGAGTAGAGAACCTACCTTTGGCAACCTTAGAGCTTGTCGAAGAGGAAGCAGACAATGGAGGTGAGTCAGATGACGGTGGAGGCCATGAAACGATGGCACAACGGGTACATCCGTGTTGCACCTGCGCCGAGCCACAACCAACAGATCACCGACATCAAGGATGGAGCTCCTAAGCTCCCAATAACATTGAGTATGTGTAGCATCCCATCTGTCTAACATATGTAATGCTACATGGTCTAGTAATATAATTGCTACTTTCTAGATATAATTGTTGCATCATAATGTTATCATGCTCATGTCATCATGCCACCTTGCATTTGAGCATCATATAAAACCCTTTTCATTTGGTTCTTATTCCATATGCATTATTAATTGTATTTGCCTCTTGATATATTGTATTTGGTTCTTGATAAATGCTTGATGCCCAAGTTGAGTTGGGGGCATATCTTTTGTTAACCCCACCACCTTTCTTGTCACCACCCTAAAATCCTACCATCCAACTATATGTGAGCTTTGCATTTCTTTTGGTTTTACCTCTAGCTCATGTGGGTTGGGATGGATCCACTTCTACTTCCACATGTTCCCATATATGCACCATATTGTTTTCACATTATGGATATATGAGGAGCCACATGGTCACCTTTGCATGCTATATGAGTGGTACCCCTTTTTCAAGCTTCCATATGTCTTAATTTTGAGTGAATGCTCATGTTGGAATAATTTTGAGGATATTATGCACCTAGTGGAATACACACACTAGCATGTCCTAATTATATTCAAATATGACCATCTCCATCTACTCCACTTGGAACATCCTTTTAATTCCTTTAGCTTGGCTTTAATTCCATATTTGAGAATGCATGGAAATAAATGCCAAGGGATTTAATTTTGTTCTCACAAAATTAAATATGGCATCTACTATTCATGCATGGGCCATGCAAATCTCACCATCATCCCCTCCTTTTGGTTTTTCTTGTATTTTTGGAAGTGGAGCATGGTTCTTTGAGAGTCCATTCATGTTGGCTCTATTCTTTTGCTTTTACCATAAACCCTCACCTTCCTCTCCTTTTCAACCTCCATCAATGCATGATCAAGTGTGATCATAGCAAAAACCCTACCCTAAACCCCTCTCTCTAATCCTCTCTCTAAACCCTAACCCTAACCAACCTCTTGCCATGCCACCCTCACCACCCTACTCTCACCATGCCGAGGCATCTCTCACTCCCTCTCTCTGCCGGCAGGGCCCACCCTAGCTCTCTCTCTCTCCCCATGCCGAAGCTACCCCCCTCCTATCCCTAACCCTACTCGATCCTCCCATGCTCAACCACTCTACCCCGAGCTCACCTCCCCTCTCTGCTTTCTCTCTCTCTCTCTCGCTGCCAGCCAGGTCCCACCCGACCCCACCTGCGCCCCTGGCCCACCTGCAGCCACACCACCCCCCAGGCCGAGCAAGTGAGGGAGGAGGAGAGAAAGGTGGCGTGGAGGCCACTTTTTCTCCCGAGCCTTACCCACGGCATCCCCTCCACCCCTCGTTCTTATCTACCCCCTTTTCCCCACCGTGCAGCTACCCCAGATCCACTCCTGGCCTTGTGCTGCAGCCCATCCCCTCCTGTTCCATCCCTTCCACCCCCCGGCGACCACCATCGGCATCGTGTTCCACCGCAACAGCGAGGAGGCGGGCGTGGTGCGTGGGCCGTCGAGGAAGACCAAGGACCACCCCTGCATCGCCCCTATACACGGCACCGAAGAGGAGAAGCCCCAACCCCGCTACACGCCGAGACGAAACCCTAGCTTCGGAGCGTCTGCGTCCTCGCCGATCCGCCGCTCCTCGACCCGATCTGACCCCACCGGCAGCCCCGCGGTGAGCCACCCTACCTCCGAGACACCTCCTCTCTCGCCCTGGCTACCTGCTCTGGCCGGACATTTTGTCGGCCTGCTCTGCCTGCGCGCAGCGCTTCCGCTTAATGTCGCGATAGTTTCATCTGGTCGCGCCCACGTTTCCTCTCACCAACCCAGCCCCACCGCAGCGGTAGCCACCGCCGTGCGCAAACGCCCAGGTCGTGGGATCGACCCCCCCTCCCCCGCGCCGCGCGTCGTGTGCTGTCACCGATCTGTCGTCAGATGATTCAGAGGAAGAGAAATAGTGCCTGTGCGCACTTTGCACAAACCCCCCCACCTTTTTGGCCAGCTCAACCCGCGCTCCACCCGAACCCCACCTGTCAGCCGCTGTAGTGTTTTACAAAAAGGCACCCGCAAAGTCTAGGCCTCAACCCGCCGTCCCTGTCCGCCATGCGTGTCGCCTCGCCCACTGGCGCATGGGGCCATCCGCGGCACGGGCCCGCTTGTCAGCGGCTGTGGCTGGCTGAGCTCGCGGTATAAAATGTTTCCGCCGCGCAGCTTCATCCAGTCAGCATGGGTCCCACATGTCTGTGTCTGTGGCTAAGTTGGGGTGTGTATAAAAAGTCTGTCTGCGTTTCTGTTTTAATAAAACAATTTCAGAAATGTTTTAATATGAATTTAAAATCTGTTTTTAATAAATTTTAAATTGTAAATCCAAATAAAACAAATAATATATGTTTTGGAATCAGAAAAATGTGAGGATTTCAAATATGCCATTCAAAATATCTTTTGTGCAAATTAAATTTTCGAAATTGTTTAAATGCAATAAAAATGTCTTTTGTTAAATAATTAATAACTTTAATTCTACAACTCCAAATTCGACAAATAATATGTCTAAATCGATCAGCGCGACGAGCCCGTTCTAACCATGTGTTCCTTGTTCTCAATTGCAGCATGCATCATATAAATATAAAGTATACAGCAACTTATTTAGGAGTAAAACATGACTAAAACTCAATAAAATATTTTATTCTTGTACCCCACACCTCACCCATGCCATGCTACTTATTTCCATGAAAATTGTGCATCATTCATCATAGCATGCTTGTTTGCTTGTCGCATTTTAATTCATATGCTTGTGCACTTTATTTATGTTGGCCCCTGTTTGTTTGGTTCTTCTTCGAATAGACGCCGAGCAGGGGATATATCATGAATCCCAGGAGCACTACCCAGATCCGTCTCTCGCTTCAACTGAGCTGCCAGGCAAGCACTACCACATGCTTGCATACATATAGCACCTATTGCCTCTATCTTATTCTTGCATCATTGAGTCGCGATTGCATTAAATTGAATCCCAAGCACTGCATAGCCTCTACTTTTAAACCCCACCGAAGCTTGTTCCCCCATCCCATGAGCCAGTACTACAGGAGTTGTTTGAGCCATGTGGGTCGTAGAACAACAGGTGTAGGGTATGTGAGTGTCTGTTGGATAACGAGGTACCTAAACAACTTAACCTGATTAGTAATGGGATAACTAATGAAAGAGGCACCAGTGAGCAATATCTGCTATTTGTTTTTTCATGCTCACTTGTGTCCCGTAGGACCCTGAGTACTTGATTCCTGTTTCTTGACTATTCGCACTATCCACATCCGGGAGGCCTTATGGACCCCCCTGAGCCAGAGCTTGATTCATTTCTATTTCGTGGGGCCACAAAGTAGTTTGGGGCTTTGTTACTATCCTGTACTTATGCCATGTTTTACTGTTTTATTTAAGATTGTGCGAGGAGCACCTATACTGTTTAGGATTGTGGAGTGTTTTCGCGGTATCGACAAGCCCAGTCACACTTTCGGGTTCCCAGTCGTTTACAGCCATTGGCGCAAACCTTGGGTTCGTCTCGGAGCCAACCGTTCTTGGGTAGCTTAATGGGGTGGCCCCCTGAAATATTTTTGAATCCTGTGATCGCTTTGTCGTGAATGCCTCGTTGGGTTTTGAGTTGGTTTTTCCGAGGTTGATCGAGTGTGTGTTGCTATTTGTCCACCCCTGTAGGGTAAATCTTTCTGAAAGCCGTGTCCACGGTTATGGACGACTTGGAGCATAGTTTCTCGATCATAGACAAGTATAACTAAAGTACCGCTTTTAATTTGACTAAGTACTTGACTAGTAAATAGTGCAGTACTCATGGAATGGTTAATAAAACTACCAACGGATGAGTTGTTCGTCCGCTTTCTCGTTGGTAAGCGAGAAGGAGGATGGATCTGTTTATTATACTGTTATAACTGTTGTTACTAATTAACGGACATCCGTCTATCGTTGGTTAGGCGGATGGTTAGCGAGTATCTATCGACTTGTTAGTTATTATCTTTTGCTGCAATTGCGTCACCCTAGGTATATGTCCCCTTTAGAGGCATAAAAACTTGCTGAGTACCCCTAGGGTCTCACACGATAAATTGTTTGATTCAGATGAACAGGTGTACTCGCAAGATGGATGCTGGGTGGAGGAGACAGATGATGTTGGCAACGATCACGTGGTGTAGAGATTCTGGGGATGGGGATCCGCGAGATCTGTGGGCGGGATGTGTTTATTTATGTGGCATCTTATGCCGATTTGCTTCTTATCCGTACTCGGATCTTGTTTTCCGCTTCCACCTGATACTCTCATGTTTGATGTATGAGGAGCTATCCGAAACTATTATCTCTATCTAGGATATTTGGATCTTGCCGTATGGCGTTGCAATATTTCTATTTCTTTTAGATGGAATGGCTCTGAAAACTGTTGTATGGTGGCTTGCATACATACTCACTTGTGTATGTAGTTGATCCCTTCGCCTGCCGATTACGTCGCTCGTTCTTGTCCCGATGTTCTGGAAGTGGTTAGGATGGCCGAAAGGTCTACCTGTGAGTGGCCCCTGGCCCCACCGTACTATTTTAACCACTTTCGCTCATCCAGGCATGCAACTTAGAGCGTAATTCACCGAGGTAGTTACAGTATGGCGGCAAAGCACCCCCACAGCCACATAACCGAAACCCTAGCACCAATGAGGGGTGAGCATGGCCAGTTGATGTCACGGGAGTCAGAACAGCTTGGACCTAACAATGTAGTGGAGTGGGAATCATCAATTATGACTGTCGGTGGCGGCTAGCTCGGCCAAACTCACCGGAATCGAGCAGGGAGACGTGACAGTGTTACGGAGGGAGAAGACGTGAGAGGCGAGAGCGTTGTGGGCAAATGGGGGCCGGATGGGCCGATCTAACCCTAAGGGTTAGAGTGAACCCAATCATGTGGCCCATGAACAGAGTTAGGGATGGGCCAGGCCCAGTTCCAAAAATAAAATAAAGGAAAATATGAAATTGCCAAAATAACCCTGAGAGTATTTAAGCTCTATAAAAAATAAGGAAAAATCACAAAAATACATGTAATATATCAAAATGTTCACAAAAATAATCTGTACCTAGGAAAAATATAATAATACTTGTTTGAGTTAAATAAAATGCAAATAAATATTAACACCATTAAAACCCTTAATGAATTATAACAAAATAAGGAAAAGTACAAAAATCAATAAAAAAAAATTGTGTATAAAAATAAATCTATTATTCTATAAAAATGTTAATTATAAAATTCCTAGTAATCTTAGGTATTATAAACAAATAAGTGTTATAATTGACCTTATAGTTTATTTCCTACATTAAAATAAGAACGATATATTAGCTTTTATCATTTATAAATCAACATAAATCCTTATTAGCTTTAATTAACTACTTAGGATTTATTGAAGCTTAGAATGTAATTATTCAAATCTAAAACATGAAGAACTCCTAAAAATTTATTTCTTGAAACAAGAAAAAGTTTATTCTTTAGATTGTCCAAATATTTCAAACCATAACGAATTATTGATATCACCTAATTAGTTTATCATCCATACGTTAAATCTTGTTTCTAAAATTATTATATCAAACCAAGTCTTGCACTTATCATTCACTTACATTGAAAGTGGATGATCTCACATCTTTTATCATTCTTAGTAAAACTCTAGAATTTTGTAATTCGATAAAAATTATGTCTTAATTCCATTTATATTTTACAGTTAACTATGGTCTAGTGTATAGTAAACTAGAAGTATAATAACTCAAGATCATTTGTACTTTAGTTTTATGCCTTGTATGTTAATCTTATAGTCTTTGTAAATGTACTCTTTTGTGAAGTAAACTAAAAGATAAATCAAATCTTGAAGAAATCACCTAAGATCAACTCAATTGCGATGTTGGGAATTATTTTGGGAGTTTTACAACATGCATCTTTAAACATATTACTTATGCATAACAACATATTGCTTCTTTAAACATTGTCCTTACCAGGCAATTATGGTATTTTGTAGAACCCGAGGTCCGAGGTCAAGTTGAAGCACTCAACTAGAATATGTCGCTATATCAAGGCAAGTTCACACTTTCTGATGTCCTTTGGTTATTTTCTATCAAGTATTTGCAATCTATGATTCTTATCACCTGCATTTCAAAAAGGATGACAAAAACTCTATTTTTGATAATAATGTGAACTATTGGTTACTGAAATAGGGTGATCAGTTAATCTATTATGACCAACAATAGAACCACAATTGCTCAGAAATATATCATCTAGGATTTAATAAACAATAGAGATTCTTGCACCATAGATTACGCGTTAACCATGAGATCTATATAGGCTCTAGGGAAGTCATCTGGATCTTCTTCCTTTCGTATGTCAATGGACAACTTTTATCAGAGCCATGATTCTACATTTAGGCACGTGCAAGGGTGGGAACTATCAATTCCATGATATTAGATGTCTATGATGGATTGCCCTCTTTAGGAATGTAAAACGACACGGCCATTGTCCTAAGCTAGCAAAAGGATGGGCATACGGGGTCACGGAGAAGGGTCGTGATTGTCTTGGATTAATTACTAGGCCCCACACCATCGAAAGTGTGGACGGGTAAGATGCTCGGATGTGCAACAAGGAATTGGTCTCTCATGGGTAAAGCAATGCACCTCTGTAGAGTGTATAAAAGTGTGACATGTTACTCCCTGTTCTAGGAAGGAGCTACGAACGCTGCAGGAAAGGAACTCCACGAAGTTCTAATCAACCTGTGAAAACTGACGAACATAGCTTTTTAGAATAAAAGCAACCTTTCAAGAAATGTTTACGAAAACCTGCATAACCTATGACCTTTGGTCTGTGGTTGTAGATAGTGCATAAAACACTTATTTTTAGTAAACTTACTGAGTATGCTCGTACTCAACCATACCTTCTTAACCTTTGCTAGATTCTTAAGACATTCAAGACCAAGAAGATGAAACACTCTATTCAGCTGAAGACCAAACATAATTCTACTACGAGGAGCCAGAGTTATCCGGAAGCGTCGCAACTATGGAAGCATCTATGGAATGAAGGTCGAAGAGTCTGAAAAATAGATGTGTCAGATATAGTTCATTGAGTCTAGTAGTATAGATCTTTATCCGCTATCTAGTAATCGTATATTTTAGTAAGGTTTTGTTTGCATCTTTATCTTCTTCTCAAGTTATTATAGTTTAGCTTTGAGTCATCGGGATTCCTCGATGGACCTAGGAGGATCTCAAAGTCATCATGTAATTTCTGGTTGTAATAATAATGTATGTTTGTGGACCCTCTTTGTTTCTGTGTTACCACTTTGAGGGATGTAATATTTGCAGAACAGTGTTCCCTGAGTGTTATGTCAATGACTATAGTGTACTACATGATGCAGTGGTTTGCTGCATCACCGCAATCTCTTAGGGGATCCCACCCGATGCCTGCAAGGTGTCCTCGGGACCAAAGACTTGCCTATGTTAGCCAAATAGAACATAAGAAAATCCTCTAGGGGAGGCCATCACGAGATGTGCTTCACGGGGCGTCACGAGGCATCTCGATGTGGCACCACGAGGTGTCTCGCTTAAGTAAGTCTCGCAGGAGATTTTACTTTCATGGAGTCTGTCACGAGACAAGCGTCACAAGGCCCCACGAGGTGTTCATGCCGAAGCTCCACGAGGTGTCCTCGCCTAGGTCTTGCAAGAGACTCTATTATGTTTGGCCTCATGAGAGGACCGTTTTAGAGAGTCGCCCATCGGGGCTTCCCTCTGTTATCAAAGAGAACACGATGCATCCCCCAAAGGAGGCCATCACGAGATGTGTCTTGTGAGGCATCACAAGGCATCCTCACCGAAACCCACAAGGTGTCCTCGCCCCAAAACCCTTTAAGGGGCATGCTTGCCGAGGATCAATCGTTACACGTGCCCGGCCAGGCACCGCCTGGTAATCTCGCCAAGGCTCACGAGCTGCACTCGCCTTTACCTTGTTGGATATTGGTTCGTGAGGCCTCGGTGCCTGCTTCCTAATCTCTCTGGAACCATCGACTTGGACTAGCTATGTCCTTTGATCCTCAGTCGAGCTAAGTAAATTCTACTTCGTGTTACCATCCAGTGCCCTTTCCATCATGAGAATAGGGGGCTCGAGATAGAGATTCGAACATTTGGATCATGCTTTATGCTAACCTGCCCACAGGGGCTATACTTCACCAAACATATGTCATTTCTCATAAAACAAGTTACATATGGGACCCCACACAAGTACCTAGACTACAGGTCTAGGTGTCCCATTCCACATCACGCCAAGGCGACTTCCCCGCACCATCAGAAGTGATGGACTCATCATCCACGGTGTTGCGCTGAAATTTCTGCAGGAGGAAGTCCACATGCTGTTGGACCTCAGCAACTTGAGCCTCGGATGTGCCAGGCTTTGCGGGTTTAAGGACTTTAGCCATATCCAGCTCGGGAGTGAGGCGGAGGATATTATAGAAGATGTGACTACCCGCAAGGATCAACAGCTGCCAGCACTCGTCTTCAACAGTGCCATCCACCTCGCCTTGAAGTTGATCTAGCTCGATGGCAGTTTGGTCCCTTGCTTCTGTGTCTCATGCAAGATCTTCCTGCACGGACTTGAGTTCGGCCCTGAGCCTCTTCTCCATCACCTCAGAAGCTTTATGCTCTTCAAGTTCGTGGCACTTTTGCACATCAAGTTGGCCACACAACTCCTCGTGCTCCTATTGGCTCGTAGATAGCTGGCTCTTCAATTTTTTGACATGCCCGCGGTCGGGCATCCAACTCGTGAAAGGAATGCCTATTTGTCAGTGACAAGTTACTATTCATGCAGAAGCAGCACCTCCTACCTAGTCTTCACCTTCTCGCAAGCGGCCACAACCTCCATCTCACAAGAGGCGAGGGTTCTCTCTTGCTCCTTGAGCATCAAGGTATGCTTCCGAGCCTCGTCGAGAGCAGCCTTAGTTTCTGCCAAGTGGGAGCTAGCCGCCTCCTCTGCTTCATGTTTGCTCGTAAACGTGTCATAAAGCAGGGACAATGCACCATAAAGGCAAGGACGCTCGACCACCATATCATCCTTCGTCCTAGCCAGCACCAAGCTCAACTCAACAACGCCCGCACTAGTGGTGCAGATGGCGGCGAGGGCAGGATCTATGTCCGGGAGGGGCCCTATCTTCTCTAGAAGGCCTCCTTGTCCTGAAGTGCAGAGTGCGGTGGGCTCCCGGAGGATCCCTGATTCCGTCCATGCTCTAGGAGCTCGCCCGCATGTCCCATAAACATCGGTGTGATTTCTAGGCTCGAGGTCTTGGCACAGCCTCCCACAACATCAGGGGTGGACGCCCGGGTAGTCTCCTCCTCTATGAGCTTTCCGGCCCTCTTGTCAAGGACTGGCCTCTCATCATGCATCACCTCGGCCTCCCTTCAGTGGGCTTGTTCGTTTGCGGCCCCAAAGTTCGTGGGAGAGTGCATCGTGGGGCCTGACTTGCTTTTAATTTCCATGTTTCATAAAGTTGGGTTGCCAACTACCGAGAGGGGCCATTTCGAGGCAAACTCATCTCACCCCTATGAAATTCAAGCATTTTGTTAAACTGCCCCGTGAATTAGACGGTCGAGACTTACATGTCAGTAATCTGTCTGTTACATGAGCGCCAATGCGGCAACCTCTTAGGAAAATCAAGGAACTAAGGGGCTTGGTGCATTGACCAATTTCACAAATCCACTCCCTCCTTTCCCCTAGCATCGACGATGTCGAAATCCACCCTCCAAGTAGAATGATCCCTTCAGACATTTGAATTTCGATGCCAAGTTGTTGCACCCATTCGCTGATCCTGAGCTCCAATGCCACACTAACTATAACTGCTAGCTGGGGTGAAGGGCAAGTGGTATGGACACCATTATCTAAAGATGGAAGAAGCGCCTGCGTAGATATGCACTATCCCGGGTATGGTTGATGCTCTGCGTAAACATGCTAAAATAGGGCCAAAGCAGACTGCAAAGTTCAGCTTCATGGATGAATGTGGCATCATGGTTCCTCTAATTTGTGACAGTCAGCTAATTGGGTTGATGAAAAAGTATGCTTAGGATTGCATGTTTATGCTGAATTGTGATGTACTGGATGTGGAAGCTAATGCAACTGGGAGTTTCCCTGATATTCTTGGACAGGGTGATCACTCTAAC
Organism: Avena insularis; assembly: GCA_023614405.1. NCBI lineage: Eukaryota > Viridiplantae > Streptophyta > Magnoliopsida > Poales > Poaceae > Avena > Avena insularis. The sequence continues at coordinate 215,494,731 of CM042688.1, read as the reverse complement.
ACTTTCTCCTGGTAAGAAAAAGTCTCTTGGAGTTCGCATGTTTGTGCTAAATTGTAATTTTTGTTTTGTTTACTCTGTAGATATTAGGCACTTATGCAATAGTCCTATTTCTTTGGCATAAAGCACCGCAAGGTTAGAAACATGATTGTCGTGTCACTCATTTTGCTGCCAGAAGAAAATAAAAACGAATGGAGTGATGATAATTGACACGATTCTGGTGCTGATTATCTCGACGATTGTCAACGCCTGGATTTTTAATCCTAGATGCCTGTTATGCCATACCTCACAATCCAGGATTACCATTTTTGCGAGACATAACATATTGGATATCACAGTACATCATCCATTACAAACCACAATAAGGTCTTACACAAATAAAGGATCTCACGATCCATTCTTAGTACAAACAAGTAGCGGAATAAATAATAAGCGTAGCGGTGGGCTCCATCTTCAGTGTCACATGCAATGCTGACGACGGGAGATGATCCTAGTTGTCGTAGCTATCCTACTGTCCTTCTTCAGGGTAGTCCTCCTCATAGTCTGGCCACGGGAATATCCAGGGACAAAGCCATGAGTACTCTTTAAGTACTCGCAAACTATCACTAACAAGTAAGGTAGTTCTAGTAGGAAAGCTAAGCTCTAAGTTTATTTGCAAAAGCTAATTTGAAACCTACGCTGAGTTCAGAAGTAAAGAAAGATAAAATGAAGTTCTAAAATCACCTAAGTGGGAACTTAGTTGTCATAGTCACAACTCTGTTGTGGTCAAGTCATGTCACAATTCATTTCATAAGCAATTTTGAAAACATCTGACAACGGAACAGTATGGCCACTCCAAGTGTCCATAACCGCGGACGCGGCTATTCGAATAGTTTGATACTCTGCAGAGGTGGTACACTTTCACCACAAAATTAAATACATATGTCATGGTTAACCCTGAATCATCATACTTAGTATGCAGATAATCAAACATAACCTGTCCTTTACACACTCTAGTATAAGCACCTCTCCTATGAGCTTGGCCTCCCAGCCATGGCCATCTGCCATCCTAGGCACTACATAGGTGGACAACATTGAGAGGTAGCCTCAGCTCAAACCTCTCCCGCGAGGAAACCAATAATAATGCATATAAACTTCCCGCGAAGCGTTACCCAATTCAGGTATTGTGGTTGTATGGTAAAATTGGAATGGTATCGCATCTGAACCCAACCATCAGTTTTTATAAAGGGGCTAAGGCTCATGCCTCAACATTTTCATCATCATAAACCATTTGTGTTTCTCAACACATGTCAAAACATCTCAATAGAATGACTCATCATTCAAGGTTTTCATAAGTCATTTTCACCAAGTATTCCCATCTAAAGTGATCAAGTCTTTGGTTTGGCTCTAATATTAAGTTCAGAGTGTTAACTAAAGAGGGGTGCTAATCTTAAATCTCATGTCATAGAATGACATCTAAGTATAACTAGATAGGCCAAGTTTTATACTCTTTATGCTATCTATAAGAAAATTAAAGACCTTTTGGTAAAGTAAAAGAAAGTAAAGCTTGCAAGTAAAACTTGAGATGGGCACAAATCAAAATGGTATAACCAAGAATTCCTAATGCATCTTGCTTAGGTTATCAAGCTTGCAAGTGTTAGCTTGCATTGTTAATGATGGCTTGCCTTGGTTGGTGCAGTGATTGAAGTTCTCCTCGTCTTCTTCGGGATAGAACTCCTCCTCCTCGTAGACTTGGTCGGTACTATCGTCTATAAATAAATACAGGGTACACAATCACCAAAAAATACTTAACTAGTATAATTAACACACTAAGGCACACCCTTGATGATTTAGTATCATCAAAATCATCACAACCTTTAATGAACTAGCTTCCTTTATTTTATTTGAGAAAAGTAATTTCTACTCATTGAAATTAATTAAGATTTAATATTCTCCAATTAAAATATGGGATCATGTGGACACTGTCATCACCACATATTCTAATACACGAGAATGTGATTTAAAGTGGTGGTCACATTTTGTAAAGTTTAATTTTATTATTTAATCAATTTAAGTGACTAGAAATGCCCTAATAGCATTCTTTTGGTACTAGTCCAAAGTCACTGCATGCAAACCTAAATATTGTTACATATTCATATAGGTATGGTCAAATGTGATTTATGAGAGTTGGAATCAACTCAAAAGCTATTATGGTTGATTTTTGAAAAATGTTTGAATGTGTAAAAGTCTATGTTTTGTTATTTTGGTTATAGATGATCTATAACTCTAATTGATTTAAATCCAACGGGCTTGGATAGAGATTTATATTATCTTTCCAACAAGATTGGAATCATGTCATTTGGTTCAGTAAATCTTTCTGAATTGATTTTTAAACTAATGGACAGAATTGAGTTTAAGTCTAATTAGAAAAATATTTATTTGAATTCTAGGGCCAGCACGGGAAAGAAAATGGGCCGGCCCAGTTACAATTTGTGGCGCAGAGGACAGCTGACAGGGGGTCCCACATGTCAGCGGCTCTTCTAACACGAAGCGGTACAGGGCGATGTGGGCCGCATGATTAGAACCTAGATCGACGGCTCTAGTTCCTCGTCGACGACGGACTAGTCGCCGGCGAGAAGGAACCCTAGCGGCTCGGTGGGGGTGTAATGGGGGCATATCAGGGCTCCAGCAAGCTTGGCGATGGGGGCGATCGAACGAGGAGATGACGGCGGACTCAGGCATGGTCACGGCGGCTCCTGGGGTGGACGAAATCGACGGGGCTCTTCTTCCTCTACTACGACGAGCTCCGTCGCAATTCTGGCGAACTGCTTCTCGAGTGACTCTGGTGATGGGGTGAGGTGGTTCTGAGAGAGAGGGGCGTTGAGTGGTGTGAGGAAATGGTGCTAGGGATGGGTTCTTATATAGGCTCGACGAGCAGACCGTGAGGGCGACGGTGAGCTTGTCAGTGACGACTGTACAGGGTGCTAGAGGCATGGGCGGTGTAGGCAGATGGTGGCTTGCCTCCTGGCGGTCAGCTACGGCCTAAAGGCGACGCTAGGGGCAGTGGCATGCGGCCGGGAAATGGCAACGCTCTACGCGGCAGAGATGGTGCTCGACGCGGTTCACGGTGGCTGCTAGTCGCACGGCGGGAAAAGGGTGTGTCTGGGGATGACCTGGGGTTAAGGCGGAGCGGCATGTGCAAGCTGGGGTCGAGGCACTGCTTGTGCGGGCCTATCGGGGATGGCGCTCTGGCGTGCTCTGGGCATGGCGCAGAGGCTCGGTGCGTGGGCGATGTGAGGTGGTCCAGGGGCTGGAATGCTTGGGGAAGGGACCAAGGGCGGTGGTGCTACCACGCCTACCTCCCTAGAGTGGCAGAAGAGGGCGGGGTTGTTTCCTGCGAGTTGCCCGTGCTCGACCGGCGGGCATGGCATCGGGGTGGCGTGGAACTACTGCTAAAGGCTAAAGGGTAGCGTGTTGATGGTCTGGTTGGATCTAGGGGAGACAAGGGAAGTTAATTGGGGTCAAATGGCTCGACAAAACCTTGATCAAAACAGTGTTAGTTAGGCAGGTTATTCTATGATCATAAGGTGTTCGACACATTGGCCGCATGAAACAAAGTTTTGAATTTTGAAAATATTTTTGGTGGAGTTGTTGGTCACATGCTTGAGCATCTATGGTTGCTTGGGATTGTCAAGTTGAACTCATTTGAGTGGTTTTTGAAAAAGTGTGATCTAGGTACATACACTTGATTCCATTTTCAAATGCCATTTAAATTTAGTGTTTGAATGTTTTTGTAAGATCACAAAGTGGGCCTTGGTAGATATTTACTTGTACTAGCAAGGGGTGCAAAGAGTTAGAAATGTTTCTGTTGGAATTTGAGTTCTAGGAACACCTAAAGTGACCTAGTGGATTAAAATGGCACAAATGACAATTTGCATTTATTAATTCCACTTGGTTTCTTTTTCTTTGGATTTTTCTTGGGAATGATCTATATGATGTGGCATTCACCTTAGAATCATTTTACAACCATTAGAACAAACAAACATGGCAATTTCAAACAATTCCATATTAATGCAATACAGATATGTATTCTTAGTTATTTAAATAAGAAAAAGTTTTTGTCAACCCTAAATTGGGTGCTTTGGATCTTAATAACCTTGGTTAAAGATTTGGGATGTTACAAACCTTCCCCCTTAAACAAAATCTCGTCCCGAGATTTAAGAAAGAAAACTAGGAACTAAAGAGATCTGGAAATTCCGTCCTCATGTAATCTTCTCGCTCGCAAGTGGCTTCTTCTTCGGTATGGTTGCTCCATTGAATCTTGAGAAACTTGATACTCCAGGTCCTAGTGGTTCTGTAAGCTTCCTCCAAGATACGGGTGGGCACTTCACGATACGTTAGATCCTTGTTGATATCAACGTCTCGGTGATTGATGTTCTTGAAAACTTCGGTCTTCTCTGGCACTTCTAGGCATTTGCGAAGTAACGAGATATGGAACACATTGTGGATGGCTGACATCTCCTCTGGCAGTTCTAGTTGATACGATACTTCTCCTTGATGATTCAGAATTTTGAAGTGTCCGGTGTATCTGGGGGCTAACTTTCCTTTCAGACTAAAACATTGAGTTCCTTTCAATGGAGAAACTTTGAGATACACAAAATCTCCGACATTGAAGGTCAGGTCTCTACGCCTCTTGTCAGCATAACTCTTTTGTCTGGATTGGGCAGTCTTGAGGTTCTCACGGACTTTGTGAACCTTCTCTTCGTCTTCCCGTAGGATGTCGGGTCCAAAAATCAGACTCTCTCCTTCTTGCAACCAATTCAAAGGGGTACGTCACTTTCTTCCATACAAGAATTCAAATGGGGCCATTTGCAAACTGGCTTGATAACTGTTGTTGTATGAGAATTCTGTGAAAGGTAGACAATCTTCCCATTTTGATCCGTACTCTAACACACAAGCTCTCAACATATCCTCTAGGATTTGGTTGACTCTTTCAGTCTGTCCATCGGTCTGCGGGTGATAAGCTGTGCTGAAATTCAACTTGGTTCCTAATCCTTCTTGGACTTTCTGCCAGAATCTAGAGGTAAATTGGGTTCCTCGATCTGACACTATGGTCTTGGGGGTTCCATGCAAACTACCAATTCTAGAAATGTAAAACTCTGCTAGCTTAGAACTCTGGTAGGTTGTCTTGACAGGTATAAAATGGGCTACCTTGGACAGTCTATCAACGATGACCCAAATTGAGTCATTTCCCCTACTAGAATAGGCAAACCGGTGATAGAGTCCATTCCAATAGAATCCCATTTCCATTCCATAATCTGCAATGGTTGCAATAGTCCTGTGGGTCTCTGATGTTCTTCCTTGACTCTTTGACAGATATCACACTTGGCGATGTAGCTTCCGATTTCTCTCTTCATCTTGTGCCACCAAAATTGTTCCTTCAAATCCTGATACATCTTCATTCCGCCGGGGTGGATAGAATAAAGAGTATCATGAGCTTCTTGCATGATAACTTGCTTCAGCTCTGAATCTGCTGGCACACAGATACGTCCTTTGTACCACAGAACTCCTTCTTTGTCTTCGGTGAATCCAGGTACCTTTCCTGTACAAATATGATGCTTGATTCTGTCGATACATGCATTTCCCTTCTGGGCTTCCTTGATCTGACTGATCAAAGTGGGTTGCAGTTCAATGCTAGCTAAAAATACTTTGCTAACAAGCTTAGTTCTAAATTGCTCCAACTCTTCATGCAAACTTGGTTGCTTCTCCTTGATCATGGTGTTTAGCCTACACAGCAATCTGCTAAGAGCATCCGCTACCACATTGGCTTTGATGGGGTGATAGTGAATTTCAAGGTCATAATCCTTGATTAACTCTATCCATCTTCTTTGCCTCATGTTCAGCTCCTTCTGAGTGAAAATATACTTCAAGCTCTTTTGATCTGAGTAAATCTCATAGCGATTACCCATAAGTCAATGACGCCATGTCTTCAATGCCAAAACTACGGCTGCGAGTTCGAGATCATGGGTAGGGTAATTCTGCTCATGCTGCTTCAGTTGTCGAGACAGATACGCGATGACTTTGCCTTCTTGCATCAATACACATCCGAGACCAATCTTGGATGTATCACAATACACATCGAAAGGCTTCTATATATCTGGCATAATCAATATTGGGGCTGAAATGAATATCTTCTTGAGTTCTTGGAAACTTGCTTCACACTTGTCGGTCCATTCAAACTTCTTGTCCTTCTTCAACAATTAGGTCATGGGTCTTGGGATGCTTGAAAATCCTTCTACAAACTTCCGGTAATATCCCGCTAATCCTAGAAATGCACGGACTTGGGTTTGAGTGGTTGGGGCTTCCCATTCTTCAACATCTTTGATCTTGGCAGGATCAACAGCGACTCCTCCGGCAGACACGATATGTCCGAGGAATCCTACTTCTTTCAGCCAAAACTCACATTTGCTAAACTTGGCATATAACTGATGCTCTCTAAGGGTTTCAAGGATGATTCTCATATGTTGCTCATGGTCTTCTTATGACTTGGAGTAGATAAGGATATCGTCGATAAGAATAATGACAAACTTATCTAGAAAATTCATAAAGATCTTATCCATGAGATTCATGAAATAAGCAGGATCATTGGTTAATCCAAAATACATGACCGTATACTCATATAATCCATATCGGGTAGTAAAGGTGGTCTTTGGAATATCCATTGCACGAATCTTAAGTTGGTGATAGCCAGTCCTAAGATCAATCTTAGAGAACACTCTAGCATTAGTCAACTGATCAAACAGATCCTCTATCTTGGGCAGTGGGTACTTGTTCTTGATGGTGACGTCATTCAGCTTCCTTTAATCTGTGCAAAAACGGTGGCCTCCATCTTTCCTGTCGACGAACAACACAGGCGACCTCCATGGCGAGGCGCTTGGTTGAATCAAACCTTTCACCAGCATAGCATCAAGTTGCTTCTTCAGCTCCACTAACTCTGAGGGGTTCATGCTATAGGGTCTCTGAGCTATGGGTCTGGTTCCAGGGATTAGTTCAATAATGAACTCAATATCCCGATCCTGGGGCATACCGGGCAATTCATCTAGGAATACATCGGGGTATTCACAGACTACTCTGACTTGTTCTATGGTGGGTAGGGCTAGACTCTTGTTGCACTTGAACTGACGGGGTAAGGTTTCAGATATATGCTCTACTGATACTCCAGAGCTACTGGTCATGGTGATGGCTTTCTTGGCACAGTCTATCAATCCTTTATGCTTCGACATCCAATCCATTCCTAGCACTACTTCCAAACCTTTGGTTCCAAGTACTATTAGATTGGCATAAAAATTTATACCATGTATTCTGATAGGCACAGCCTTGCAAATTTTTCTAGCTTTTGTGGTTGAACCAGGTATTTGAACTATCATGACATGCTTCAAGTTGGTTGGGTGAATCTTACTGGTGCATGCAAATTCTTCGGTAACAAACGAGTGTGATGCTCCAGAATCAAACAACACTCTTTCTAAAACTAAGTTCACAAAAAAAATACCTAGCACGACATCTGGCGCTTCATGGGCTTCTTCGGCGTTCATGTGGAAGAGACGGCCGTTGCGGTTGTGACGGTTCCCTAGGGCGAGTCTTCTTCCGGGCTGAACACGGCGCTGCTGCTGAGCTGGGGCATTCACATTGGCAATGGCAGCAATCTTCTTGGGGCACTCGTTGGAGTAGTGACCCTTCACTCCACACTCAAAACAAGTAATCTGAGACTTGTCTTTTGCTGCAACAGGCACAACATTGTTGCCAGTCCTTGGGGCAGTATTGTTGTTGTTGTGTTTGTTGGACTTGGGCGGTGCACGATTGAAGTTGTTGGAGTTGCCGGGGTGGTTGTTGTTGTTCCCTGCAGACTTCACAGTTCCTCTGCTACGGTTGGGGTAGCTTGGGTGAGACATTGGGGGTCTGTTGTTCCACGGGGCATATCCGGCAGACGGGTTGGGGCGATACTTCTGGTGATTGTTGGATCCACTCTGGTGCATCATCCTGCGCTTGCGGTTGTCATTCGCTTAGTTGATCTTCCCTTCCATCTGAATGGTAGAGTCGACTAGCTCTTCGAGAGCCTCGAAACGGATGTTCACTAGTACCATTTGCATCTCATCATGCAGTCCGTTCAGGAATCTCTCCTTCTTAGCTTCAGTGTTGATCTCATCAGGTGCATACCTGGCTAGGGACAAGAATCCGTCACGGTACTCCACTACAGTCATTCTTCCTTGCTTTAGCTCTCTGAATTCATCTCTCATTCTGGTGACTAAATCCTGCAGCACATGGGTGCGGCTGAACTTGACTTTGAAGGCTTCCCACATCATCACTTGACCGTGGTTCATGTTACGCGTGTTGTTCCACCATGCTCTTACATCTCCTGCTAGATAGTGGGTGGCAAACAGAACTTTCTCGCTGGCATCCACTCCTGCGACTTCTAAGTTATTCTCCATGGTCTGTAACCAATCATCGGCATCCAGCGGGTTTTCATACTTGCTAATGGTAGGGGGATTGGTATTCTGGAAGTTTTTGAGTTTGGATCCATGATGATCCTGATTTCCATGGCCTTGATTGTTATGGTCCATCTGGGCGATCTGCTGCAGGGTGGCTAGATTAGCTTGGCGCTCTGCCCTACTAGCTTTACGGTCTGCAATTAGCGTCTGCAGAATCTGCAGCATTGGGTCCTGCGATGAGCTGCTCCCTCCTTGGTTTCCATGAGTCATCTAAAGATTGAGATAGATAAAGGGGTAAGAGGGAAAGTTCTAAGGTTTACGGTTTTGGTTTCAAAGATAAGACTTTGAGTTTGACTCGGGTTTTGCAAACTAACTTCTTTTCATTCATTCACTCAAAGCACATGATACAAACACACACACCACAACATGAAGGAAAACAGATGCTTTTAAGAACCATTCTGTAGACTAAGATACAATGGGACCGATACTTCTCACTCCTATGATAGTGCTCTAGTGCATCTACTCATCATCGATGAAGTCGGAGTCATCATCGTTGGTGTAGAAGTCCATGGCATCATCCTCCAGATAGTCATCATCATTGTTGAGGTACGAGTGAATATCATCCTGGATGTCTTCACCTTCTTCCTCTTCTTCTTTGGCTGCAAGCTGAACTTCTTGCTCCTTGATGGTCTTCTCGAGGCCGGCCACCTACTTGCAAAGACAGTCGACGGTGCGATCCTTCTTTGCGCATTGACGACGAAGTGATTGATGATCCTTGACTAGCAGTGAGAAAGTCTGGGCGGCAATGGCAAGGTTGTGGTTGGTGTACTCTCGAGCATTGTCCAATTCCTTCTGTCTATCATAAAGCAGGAAGTCAAGGTTCTCCACTTGGCGCTTCAACTCCGGGTGACTTGGCATCTCCGGAGGCATTCCCATAGAATCACGCCTTGCATAGTGAGCAAAGCAGGTTCCCTGGATCAAGTTGACATTCTAGGCGCAAAGATGGCCGAGAGCTTCATGCATTGCCACGGCTAATCCATCTAGCCAGTTGTTCTCTCTCATGGTGAATTGAATCTTCTCGGAAAGAGGTGCTTCCAGCTTGCCTCGAAGATCAGCCACTACTAGCCATTGTAAATCTCCTCCTGGGGGACCATTGAGTTGAGCTCCAAAGAATTCCGGATGTGGGTGCTCCAAGTACTCAGACAGTGCATCAAGATCCCTCTCGAAGATCAGTTGGCCTCCGTTTCCCTGGTAGAAGTTGCAGTTCTGAACTTCCATCTATAAGAATTTAGGATGAGTAGTTAGTGAACTGATCAAGTGTGTCAAAATTTTATTTAGTAGTGTAAGAATTTTTGAGGAACATGTATTTTTTTTGAGAGAAAGAATCCCAAGGATAAGAGTGGAATTAGTTTTTCATAAATACTCACTTTTTTGCTTTTGAAACTAAGTTTTTGTTTGGACGTCCATTCTAACTAGGGTCTCCTATGGTCAGGATGGCTCTGATACCAACTTGTCAACACCCGGATTTTTAATCCCAGATGCCTGTTATGCCATACCTCCAATCCCAGGATTACCATTTTTGCGAGACATAACAGATTGGATATCACAGTACATCGTCCATTACAAACCATAATAAGGTCTTACACAAATAAAGGATCTCACGATCCAGTCTGAGTACAAACAAGCAGCGGAATAAATAATAAGCGTAGCGGTGGGCTCCTTCTTCAGTGTCACAGGCAATGCTGACGATGGGAGATGATCCTAGTTGTCGTAGCTGTCCTACTGTCCTTCTTCAGGGTAGTCCTCCTCATAGTCTAGCCACGGTAATAGCCTGGGAAAAAGCCATGAGTACTCTTTAAGTACTCGCAAACTATCACTAACAAGTAAGGTAGTTCTAGTAGGAAAGATAAGCTCTAAGTTTATTTGCAAAAGATAATTTGAAACCTAAGCTGAGTTCAGAGGTAAAGAAAGATAAAATGAAGTTCTAAAATCACCTAAGTGGGAACTTAGTTGTCATAATCACAACTCCGTTGTGGTCAAGTCATGTCACAATTCATTTCATAAGCAATTTTGAAAACATCTGACAACGGAACAGTATGGCCACTCCAATTGTCCATAACCGCGGACGTGGCTATTTGAATAGTTTGACACTCTGCAGAGGAGGTACACTATCACCACAAAATTCGATACATATGTCATGGTTAACCCTGAATCATCATACTTAGTATGCAGATAATCAAAGATAACCTTTCCTTTACACACTCTAGTATAAGCACCTCTCCTATGAGCTTGGCCTCCCAGCCATGGCCATCTGCCATCCTGGGAACTTCATAGGTGGAAAACATTGAGAGGTAGCCTTATCTCAAACCTCTCCCGCGAGGAAACCCATACTAATGAATATAAACTTCCGGCTAAGCCTTACCCAATTCAGGTATTGTGGTTGTACGATAAAATTGGAATGGTATCGCATCCGAACATTTTCATCATCATAAAGGGGCTAAGGCTCATGCCTCAACATTTTCATCATCATAAACCATTTGTGTTTCTGAACACATGTCAAAACATCTCAATAGAATCACTCATCATTCCAAGGTTTTCATAAGTCATTTTCAGCAAGTATTCCCATCTAAAGTGATCAATTTTTTGGTTTGGCTCTAATCATTAAGTTAAGAGTGTTCACTAAAGAGGGATGCTAATCTTCAATCTCATGCCATAGAATGACATCTAAGTATAACTAGATAGGCCAAGTTTTATACTCTTTATGCTATCTATAAGAAAAGTAAAGAACTTCGGTAAAGTAAAAGAAAGTAAAGCTTGCAAGTAATACTTGAGATGGGCATAAATCAAAATGGTATAACCAAGCATGCTTAATGCATCTTGCTTAGGTTATAAAGCTTGCAAGTGTTAGCTTGCATTGTTAATGATGGCTTGCCTTGGTTGGTGCAGTGATTGAAGTTCTCCTTGTGTTCTTCATGGTAGAACTCCTCCTCCTTGTAGACTTGGACGGTACTATCGTCTATAAATAAATACGGGGTACACAATCACCAAAGAATACTTAACTAGTCTAATTAACAAACTAAGGCACACACTTGATGATCTAGTATCATCACAATCATCACAAGCTTTAATGGACTAGCTTCCTTTATTTTATTTGAGAAAAGTAATTCCTACTCATTGAAATTAATTAAATTTAATATTCGCCAATTAAAATATGGGATCATGTGGACACATGTCATCACCAAATATTCTAATACATGGGAATGTGATTTAAAGTGTTGGTCACATTTTATAAAGTTTAAGTTTATTATTTAATCAATTTAAGTGACTAGAAATGCCCTAATAGCATTTTTTGGTACTAGTCCAAAGTCACTGCATGCAAACCTAAATATTATTACGTATTCAAATATGTATGGTCAAATGTGATTTTTGAGAGTTGGAATCATCTCAAAAGCTATTATGGTTGATTTTTGAAAAATGTTTGAATGTGTAAAAGTCTCTGTTTTGTTATTTTTGCTATAGATGGTCTATAACTCTAATTGATTTAAATCCAACGGGCTTGGATAGAGATTTAAATTATCTTTCCAACAAGATTGAAATCATGTCATTTGGTCTAGTAAATCTTTCTGAATTGATTTTTAAACTAATGGACAGAATTGAGTTTAAGTCTAATTAGAAAAATATTTATTTGAATTCTAGGGCCTGCACGGGAAAGAAAATGGGCCGACGCAGTTACAATCCGCGGCGCAGAGGACAACTGACAGGGGGGTCCCGCATGTCAGCGGCTCTTCTAACATGAAGCGGTACGGGGCGATGTGGGCCGCACGATTACAACCTAGATCGACGACTCTAGTTCAACATCGACGACGGACTGGTCGTCGGCGAGACGGAACCCTAGCGGCTCGGTGGGGGTGCAATGGGGGCATACTAGGGCTCCAACAAGCTTGGCGATGGGGGTGATCGAACAAGGAGACAACGGCGGACTTAGGCGTGGTCGCGGCGGCTCCTGGGGTGGACGAAATCGACGGAGCTCTTCCTCCTCTGTTGCGGCGAGCTCCGGCGCAATTCCGGCGAACTGCTGCTCGAGCGGCTCCGGCGATTGGGCGAGGTCGTTCTGAGAGAGAGGGGAGTTGAGTGGTGTGAGGAAATGGTGCTGGGGAGGGCTTCTTATATAGGCTCGACGAGGAGACCGTGAGGGCGATAGTGAGCTCGTCGGTGACGATGGTACAGGGCGCTAGAGGCATGGGCGGTGTAGGCCGATGGTGGCTTACCTCCTGGCGGTCAGCTACAGCGTAAAGGCAACACTAGGGGCGGTGGCATGCGGTCGGGAAATGGCGACGCTTTGCGCGGCAGAGTCGGTGCTCAACGCGGTTCACGGTGGCTGATGGTCGCGCGGCGGGAAAAGGGCGTGTCTAGGGATGAGTTGGGGTTAAGGCGGAGCGGCGCGTGCAAGCTAGGGTCGAGGCGCGGCTTGTGCGGTCCTGTCACGGACGATGCTCTGGCGTGCTCCGGGCATGGCGCAGAGGCTCGGTGCGCGGGCGATATGAGGTGGTCTAGGGGCTGGCAACACATGGGGAAGGGACCAAGGGTGGCGGTGCTACCACGCCTACCTCCCTGGAGCGGCGGAAGAGGGCGGGGCTGTTTCCTACGAGCTGCCCGTGCTCGACCGGCGGGCATGGCGTCGGGTGGCGCAACACTACTGCTAAAGGCTAAAGGGTAGCGTGTTGATGGTCTGGTTGGAGCTAGGGGAGACAAGGGAAGTTAATTCCTTGATCAAAACATTGTTAGTTAGGCTGGTTTTTCATAACGGAACTAGGTGTGGTTCCTAGTGCATTGGACCCAATGGTGATCTATTGTGACAATAATGGAGCCATAGCCAACACCAAGGAACCAAGGTCTCACAAGAATTCCAAGCATATTAAGCGCCGGTTTCACTCCATCCGGGAGCATGTCAAGGATGGAGACATAAAGATTTGTAAAGTGCACATGGACCTGAATGTAGCAGATCCGTTGACTAAAGGTCTCCCTAGGACAAAACATGATCAACACCATAACACCATGGGTGTTAGATTTATCACTATGTAAACTAGATTATTGTCTCTAGTGCAAGTGGGAGACTAAAGGAAATATGCCCTTAGAGGCAATAATAAAATTGTTATTATGTATTCCTTGTATCTGATAGATGATTATTTTGCATGCTATAATTGTATTGATAGGAAACATCAATACATGTGTGTTTGATAAACAAAAAGGAGTTCCTAGTTATGCCTCTCTTATAGACTAGCTCGTTGATTAACAAGATGATCAAAGTTTCCTGATCATAGACATTGGATGTTGTTAATAACAAGGTCACATCATTTGTGAAATGGTGTGATGAACATTCATCTGAAGTATAGCATTACGATCAAAGTCATTATGTTTATATTGCTATAACATCATACGAAGTAATCTTAGTCCTTAGACCATGAGATCATGTTAATTGCTAACACTGGAAGAGTATCTTGATAACATCAAACGTCACACCGTAACAGGGTGACTATAAAGGTGGGTTCAGTGCTATAAAGGTGTTATGTTGAGGCTCATGGATCAAGATTGGAATTTTTCAATCCTGATGACGGATAGATATACTCTAGGCCCTCTCGGTGATATCACATTAAGGTAGCTTGCAAGCAAGTTATGTGATCACTAGAATGTTATATCACGGGAACAAGAAAAGAGTGCATGTCGGTAATGAGATCAAACTAGGTATTTGGATACCGATGATCGAGTCTCGGACATGTATTATATCATGAGACAAAGGGATTAAGTTACTAGCGTTAAAGGTTCTCACGATCACAGAAGTCATCATTGAATGTGTAGGAGTCAGTATGGATCTCTAGGTCCCGCTTCTGATTATTGATCTGAGAGGAGTCTCAATCATGACTGCATTATTCGCGAACCATAGGGTGACACACTTAAGGGTTGCCGGACACCATTTAGGAGCACATATGTTTCAGACAAAAGGTTTGCAAAGCGCAGGAAATGTTTCGATAGAAACAGGAATTGTTTCGATAGAAACCGGAATTGTTTCGGGTGAAATTGTAGAAAGTGGTTCTGCATGTGATATTGAAATGTTGCAAGGGGTTTTATGTGAATGTTTGTTAATTAAAGTAATTAACAAAATTCTGAATAAAATAAATAAAAGAGTTTTATTAATTGAGAGTTGCATTAAATTTGGTGGAAATTTAATGCATGCGAGTGGAATTTTGGGTGGAGTCAAAATTTATGTGAGTGGAACTTCACCACATGAATGAGGAAGAGGTGGGGGCACCCCCTTTGGCCACCGGCCATGGGAGGGGAGGATCTCCCCCTATCCTATAAAAGTCCCCCCTCTCCTCCCTCACAAAGCACACCTCCTCGTGAAGGATCTCTCTCCCCCTCTAGATATTTCCCCATGGTCTCGGATTAGTGAGATACATGTTCCTGGTGGCCTTGCGTCTAGAAGGAGTTGCTGCTTTCGCTGATTCGCTGGAGCGAGGAGGTGGAGGTTGTCCGGTAGCTTGAACGTTGTGCGAGGACGGATGCGCTGCTGATTTGTGGCGCTCGGACTTCCACACGATCTTGAGATCGGCAAGCGTACGACTACATCAACCACGAAAACTCGTTGTATTCGAGGGTAAGTTCTCCATGGATGTATGTCCACCCGTTGCTCTGTATCTAGTAGATAGATCTTGGCGTATAGTTCTCATCGTAGGAAATTTTTTGTTTTCTATGCTGCGGACCCAACAGTGGTATCATAGCCTGATCTATGCGTAGGTGCTTTGCACGGGTACTACACATATGTTTATATGTGGGCGATGATGATCATGTTATTGCATCTTCTATGTATTTTGGATATTGGTGGCATAGTGGGATGAAGCGGCCCGGACCAACCTTACATGTCATCATACATGATACCGGTTCCACGACTGACATGCAACTAGTTTTGCATAAGTGGCTATCGGGTGTCTGTCTCTCCTACTATAGTCAATATCTGATTTACAACGAGTTGCTAATAACTTGGTTATCCTCGTTGTGGTTCATGTTCGTAGGTAAGATCGGTTCTATCTCCGAAAGCCCTAAGCCACGTAAAACTTGCAATTGATAAATTAGAGGCGTCTAGTTTAGATCGTTGTTGGGCTAGTGTCTTGATATGGTATTGTTGTAAGTAGATGTATGACAGGTACTCTTACAACACACTTAACGTGTAAGTTCCATAGACCTTGGCCTTACACACAAAGGAATGATAGAGATCATACCATGACTCAAATGATAGAGATCAAATGCATGGACCATATCATCTCACTCTACACATTAGATGTTTGCATCTTATATTGCTAGTTTGGCGCTTTTGGTAGCATTATAAGATGATCCCTCATTTAGATATCAAGATAAAATGTGTTCTTCCTTAAGTATGCACTGTTTTATGGATCGTGTTTCGAGACATCACGTGATGATCGGGCGTTCTCGACTCTATGCTTTCATACGACGGGTCTAAGACAGTTTTACACACGCGAATACTAAGGTTCTTACTTGGCGAGCCTAGCATGTATAGACATGGCCTCGGAACATGGACCGAAAGGTTAAGAATGATTCATATAGTTGATATGATGCCCATATAGATGCTCACCTTTGAAGCTACACCGACTCATGTGATGATCGGACTTGATTTAGTGGATTTGGTTCATGTAATCACCAAAAGGACACGAGGGATGTCGTTTTTGAGTGGGAGTTCATTAGTAATTTGGATTAGTTGAACTCAATCTATCATAAACTTAGTCTAAATATACTTTACAAATTCTATTGTAGATTCCACCACCTGCTTTTAATTTCAATGTGTTCATGGAGAAAGAGAAACTTGGTGCGAATGGTAGCAACTTCACCAACTAGGCTATGAATTTGAGGATTCTCCTCACTGCTGCACAAAAGCAATATGTGCTAGAGGCACCGCTAGGCCCACCACCAGCTCCTGATGCCCCTGACGAGGAAAAGAACGTCTATATAACTCGTCAGGAGGACCACAACTTAGTTCATTGCGGCATACTGTATGGGCTAGAACCAGAACTTCGAAAGCGTTTCGAAAATGGCAATGCCTTTGATACCATGGGAGAATTGAACATGATTTTCGATACCCATGCTACCGTAGAGAGTTATAATGCTTCTGAAAAGTTCTTTAGCTGCATGATGGAGGAGAACAGCTCCGTTAGTGAGCATGTACTCAAAATGTCTGGGTACGCCGATAAGCTTGTGTCCTTCGGAATAACGATTCCCATTGACTTAGGCATACATCGTGTTCTCCAATCTCTGCCACCTAGCTACAAGAGCTTCATGGTGAACTATAATATGTAGGCCATGAAGAGGTCTCTTCCCAAGCTTCTATCAATGCTTAAGACTGCAGAAGTGGAGATTAGGAAAGAACATCAAGTGTTGATGATCAATAAGACCACCAGTTTCAAGAAGGACAAGAAAGGCAAGCAGAAGGGAAAGAAGGGCGGCAAATATGTTGCCGCACCTGAAAAGAAACCCCGAGCTGGCCCTAAGTATGATACCGAGTGATACTATTGCAAGGGGACTGGCCATTGGAAGCACAACTGCCCCAAGTATTTGGCGGACAAGAAGGCCGGCAACGCAAACAAAGGTATATGTGATATACATGTTATTGATGTGTACTTGACTAGTACTCACAGTAGCTCCTGGGTATTTGATACGGGATCGGTTGCTAATATATGTAACTCGGTTCAGGGGCTATGGAACAAGCGACAGCTAGCAAGGGATGAGGCAACGATGCGGGTCGGCAATGGATCAAGAGTTGATGTGATTGCCGTCGGAATGCTGCCTCTCCATATGTCATCGGGATTAGTTAGAAATCTAAATAATTGTTATTTGGTGCCTGCACTGAGCATGAACATTGTATCCGAATCGTGTTTGATGCGAAGTGGTTATTCGTTTAAATCTGAAAACAATGGTTGTTCGATTTATATGAATGATATCTTTTATGGTCATGCACCTGTATTGAATGGTTTATTTCTGTTGGATCTCGATAGTAGTATTACGCATATTCATAATGGTGATGCTAAAAGCATTAAACTTGATAATGATATATCTGCATATATGTGGCACTGTCGTCTAGGTCATATTGGCGTTAAACGCATGAAGAAACTCCATTCTGATGGACTTTTGGAATCACTTGATTTTGAATCATTTGATACATGTGAGCCATGCCTTATGGGCAAGATGACTAGAACGTCGTTTTCCGGTTCAATGGAACGGGCGATAGATTTATTGGAAATCATACATACTGATGTGTGTGGACCAATGAGTGTGTCAGCGCGAGGTGGATATCATTATTTTGTTACTTTCGCGGATGATTTGAGTAGATACGGGTATATCTATTTAACGAAACACAAGTCTGAAACTTTTGAAAAGTTCAAGGAATTTCAGAATGAAGTGGAAAATCATCGTAACAGAAAGATCAAATTTCTGCGGTCTGACCGTGGAGAGTATCTTAGTTACGAATTTAGCACACATATGAAATACTGTGGAATAGTTTCACAACTCATGCCTGCCGGAACACCACAACGTAATGGTGTGTCGGAACGTCGTAATCGTACTTTATTGGATATGGTTCGATCTATGATGTCTCTGACTGACTTGCCACTGTCATTTTGGGGTTATGCACTGGAAACCGCTGCATTCACTTTAAATAGGGCACCATCTAAATCCGTTGAAACGACACCATATGAATTATGGTTTGGAAACAAACCTAAGCTGTCATTTCTTAAAGTTTGGGGATGCGATGTTTATGTGAAGAAACTTCAACCGGATAAACTCGAACCCAAAGCGGAAAAATGCGTCTTCATAGGATACCGTAAGGAAACGATTGGGTATAGCTTCTATCACAGATCCGAGGGCAAGGTTTTTGTTGCCAAGAATGGATCCTTTCTTGAGAAGGAGTTTCTCGCGAAAGGTGTGAGTAGTCGGAAGGTAGAACTTGAAGAGGTTATTGAACCTTCTCTTCATGAATTGGCGAGTGGCGCAGCACCGAAAGTTGTTTCGGAGTTGACTTCACCTGATGAAGAGAGAGCAAATGATAATGATCATGAAACTCTGAAAGAGGATACTGCCGAACCTTGCAGGTCAAGCAAGACACGTGCAGCTCCTGAACTATACGGCAATCCTGGTATGAATTTCATGATTGATGAAATAGATGACCCTGCGACGTATGAAGAAGCCATGATGAGCCCTGATTCCAACAAATGACTAGAAGCCATGAAATCCGAGATGGAATCCATGTACGAAAACCAGGTTTGGACCTTGGTGGACTTACCTCACGATCGAAAGGCCGTTGAGAATAAATGGATTTTCAAAAGAAAAACTGATGTTGATGGTAATGTGACCATCTATAAAGCTCGACCTGTCGCAAAGGGGTTTCGACAAATTCAAGGAGTTGACTACGATGAGACATTCTCTCCCGTAGCGATGCTAAAGTCGGTTAGGTTTATGTTAGCAATTGCTGCATATTTCGATTATGAAATATGGCAGATGGATGTCAAAATTGCGTTCCTCAATGGTAATATTGAAGAAGAGTTGTATATGATACACCTAAGGGTTTTTTCGATCCTAAGGATGCTGATAAGGTATGCAAACTTCAGCGATCCATCTATGGACTGAAGCAAGCATCCCGTAGTTGGAATCTCTGCTTTAATGAGGTGATCAAAGAGTTTGGATTTATTCAAACTTATGGAGAGGCTTGTATTTACAAGAAAGTGAGTGGGAGCAATGTGGCATTTCTAATATTATATGTGGATGACATATTATTGATTGGAAATGATATAGATCTTTTAAATAGTGTTAAAAGTTATCTAAATAGCAAATTTTCGATGAAAGACCTTGGTGAAGCTTCATATATATTAGGCATTAAAATCTATAGCGATATATCAAGGCGCTTAATTGGGCTATCGCAAAGTACATACCTTGATAAGATATTAAAGAAGTTTAATATGGACGGAAGTAAGAAGGGGTTCTTACCAATGTTGCAAGGCAAGACATTGAGTAAGACTCAAAGTCCGGCTATGGCGGAAGAAAGAGAGATAATGGATAAGATCCCCTATGCCTCAGCCATAGGCTCTATAATGTACACCATGCTATGTACAAGACCGGATGTGGAACATGCTATTAGTTTGACTAGTAGGTACCAATCTGATCCAGGTTCGGAATACTAGATAGCGGTCAAGAATATCCTTAAGTACTTAAGAAGAACTAAGGATATGTTTCTTGTATACGGAGGTGAAGAAGAGCTAGTCGCTAAGTTTTATGTCGATGCTAGCTTTGACACCGATCCGGATGACTCTAAGTCTCAATCCGGATACGTATTTCTCTTGAACGGAGCAGCAGTTAGTTGGAGGAGTTCGAAACAACCTGTGGTGGCTGGATCAACGACGGAGGCGGAATATGTTGCTGCTTCAGAAGCGGCGCAGTAAGCGGTTTGGATGAAGGAGTTCATAACGGAACTAGGTGTGGTTCCTAGTGCATTGGACCCAATGGTGATCTATTGTGACAACAATGGAGCCATAGCCAATGCCAAGGAACCAAGGTCTCACAACAATTCCAAGCATATTAAGCGTCGGTTTCACTCCATCCGCGAGCATGTCAAGGATGGAGACATAAAGATTTGTAAAGTGCACACGGACCTGAATGTAGCAGATCCGTGACTAATGTTCTACCTAGGGCAAAACATGACCAACACCAGAACTCCATGGGTGTTAGATTTATCACTATCTAAACTAGATTATTGACTCTAGTACAAGTGGGAGACTGAAGGAAATATGCCCTGAGAGGCAATAATAAAGTTGTTACTATGTATTCCTTGTATATGATAGATGTTTATTTTGCATGCTATAATTGTATTGATAGGAAACATCAATACATGTGTGTTTGATAAACAAAAAGGAGTTCCTAGTTATGCCTCTCTTGTAGACTAGCTCGTTGATTAACAAGATGATCAAAGTTTCCTGATCATAGACATTGGATGTTGCTAATAACGAGGTCACAACATTTGTGAAATGATGTGATGAACATTCATCTGAATTATAGCATTACGATCAAAGTCATTATGTTTATATTTCTATAACATCATACGAAGTAATCTTAATCCTTAGACCATGAGATCATGTTAATTGCTAACACTGGAAGAGTATCTTGATAACATCAAACGTCACACCGTAACAGGGTGACTATAAAGGTGGGTTCAGTGCTACAAAGGTGTTATGTTGAGGCTCATGGATCAAGAGTGGAATTTTTCAATCCCGATGATGGATAGATATGCTCTGGGCCCTCTCGGTGATATCACATTAAGGTAGCTTGCAAGCAAGTGATGTGATCACTAGAATGTTATATCACGGGAACGAGAAAAGAGTGCATGTCGGTAACAAGATCAAACTAGGTATTTGGATACCGATGATCGAATCTTGGACATGTATTATATCATGAGACAAAGGGATTAAGTTACTAGCGTTAAAGGTTCTCATGATCACAGAAGTCATCGTTGAATGTGTAGGAGTCAGTATGGATCTCCAGGTCTCGCTTCTGATTATTGATCTGAGAGGAGTCTCAATCATGTATGCATTATTTGCGAACCATAGGGTGACACACTTAAGGGTTGCCGGACACCATTTAGGAGCACATATGTTTCAGACAAAAGGTTTGCAAAGCGCAGGAAATGTTTCGATAGAAACAGGAATTGTTTCGATAGAAACCGGAATTGTTTCGGGTGAAATTGCAAAAAGTGGTTCTGCTTGTGATATTGAAATGTTGCAAGGGGTTTTATGTGAATGTTTGTTAATTAAAGTAATTAAAATAATTCTTAATAAAATAAATAAAAGAGTTTTATTAATTGAGAGTTGCATTAAATTTGGTGGAAATTTAATGCATGTGAGTGTAATTTTGGGTGGAGTCAAAATTTATGTGAGTGGAGCTTCACCACATGAATGAGGAAGAGGTGGGGGCACCCCCCTTTGGCCGCCGTACATGGGAAGGGAGGATCCCCCCTCTCCTATAAAAGGCCCCCCTCTCCTCCCTCACAAAGCACACCTCCTCGTGAAGGATCTCTCTCCCCCTCTAGATATTCCCCCATAGTCTCGGATTAGCGAGATACATGTTCCCGGTGGCCTTGCGTCGGGAAGGAGTTGCTGCTTCCGCTGATTCGCTGGAGCGAGGAGGTGGAGGTTGTCCGTTAGCTTGAATGTGTGTGTGAGGATGGATGCGCTGCTGATTTGCGGCGCTCGGACTTCCACACGATATTGAGATCGGCAAGCGTATGACTACATCAACCACGAGTTCCTACTCGTTAACAAAACTCGTTGTCTTCGAGGGTAAGTTCTCCATGGATGTATGTCCACCCGTTGCTCTATATCTAGTATATAGATCTTGGCGTATAGTTCTCATTGTAGGAATTTTTTTCTATGCTGCAGACCCAACAATAAAGTGACCTAGTGGATTAAAATGGCACAAATGACCATTTGCATTTATTAATTCCATTTGATTTCTTTTTCTTTGGATTTTTCTTGGGAATGATCTAGATGATGTGGCATTCACCTTAGAATCATTTTATAACCATTAGAACAAACAAACATGGCAATTTCAAACAATTCCATATTAATGCAACACACATATGCATTCTTAATTATTTAAATAAGAAAAAGGTTTTGTTAACCCTAAATTGGGTGCTTTGGATCTTAATAACCTTGGTTAAAGATTTGGGATGTTACAGCGATGCAAAGGACGTGAAGCTAAGAAAATTGGCACTTAGGAAGAGGAAGAAGGCAGGAAATGAAGAACCTAGTGGATGTGAAGGCTTGGCACCCAGGCAGGGGAACAAGGCTGCTAGCAATGAAGATGCATAATAATGTGTTGAACTTGAACCTATATATGTAATTTGGTTAAATTTTAGAGCTCTGTGCATGGAACTTGTCGTGCCAAACAATCTACCCACATTCTCGGAGTAAATGTGACACGACTTGAGGTTTGGAAATGACCGAGTCACTAGTTGAATCTGAAATTTTGATTGTGCCACTACTATCTAAAAACACGCAGCACCAGTTCCACTATTGCTGAGGGGCAAGAGGTCTCCAAATTTGATGGAATGTTAGTGGCACAAAAATAAATTATTTAAGCTGCTACACTCCACAAAGCAGCAACTTATTTCAGCTGCTAGACAACGACATGGAAACATAAACAGCAATAGCAACCGATAATGCCTAGATAATGAGGAAATCAGTACCACTTTCAATTCTGGCCTAATCTTGAGCCCGAACATCTCACCACCTCCCCGCTCCTGCATCCCCTGCATCTGGCGAAGCTCCCGGATCTCCAGTAATAGGGAGTATGTTCTTCCACTTTATAAATTGTGGTTGTGTCATTTGCATGCGGCACAATCCACATAGACTATGTTTAAACAAACCACCAAAGTTAGAATACCGGCATCATCAGACAAAAGGAAGTAATGGAGGGCTAAGACAGATTAACGGGCGACCAATGTTTTTCTCCTAGGACTCCAAGACCACTAGTTCAAACCGCTAGGTCAACAAGTACTACTATTAAAATTAAAAAAGTACATAGCTCAAGCTAAATAGAAATAGTTATCACACATCTCCTTGATCTTCCTAATCTTAGTCTGATGCACATCTTCCTGCGAGAGCAAGGATCGAATCTTCTGCTCTGTCCTTTTAGCATCTTCCTTGTACATCTTCAATTGTTTCTCTGCATTTATCCGCATGCACTTGTCAATACCCGTAGTTGTGAACTGCAGGACTTTGGCATGGTGAAGTTCATTCCTTGCTTGAGTCAGTTCTTACTCTCGTTTAGCCTTCAGGGCCAACGCCATGTCCCTCTCCTTCTCGGCTTTGCTAACCTTGTCTTGCACCCTCTTGAGATCTCGGTTAAGCTTGGTTGTGTCAACATGGTCAAATAAATTATTCTCAACACTCTCAAGAATTGAGATGACTATGGATTATTTAAACTCAATGGTCATATCTCATAGTTTGTCCAGCGTTTTCTGCATCGATTTGGGCCACTCTGGATCTACCCATTTGACAACACCGCAACTTATGCATGGCAATATTGCACCATGTCCTTAACACCCTAAAAACCTCATGTCCGTGTTTCGTCCTTCGAACGCTACAAATTTAGTGGGCACATATCCATGTTCACAGAGCGGAGGACTATCGAGGCATCGATGGTAGCCACCGTCCCCGTCCAGGCCCCTGTCGAGGCACCGATGGTAGCCGTCGTCCCTGTCCAGGACCGCGTCCCCGCTACCGACGTATCTGCCGGCGAGGAGGCCCCTGTCGGTCACGGGCAGATCCAGCTCTTCTGGGATTCCTATGATCCAGAGGAGTACATCGCTCTAGTGAACCCCTACGACACCGGCATCAATGACCCATGGTCGGAGGTAACTAGGGTTTTCTCCCCTTCCCTTATTCTTCTACCATCCCCATTGTTGTATGTTGGATTTTGGTTTATTAGGGTTCGGTTTTTTGCATTTTGGTTGCTCGATCTTCTTACCTCATCAATCCTTTTTTCTATAGGTGTATGGCAGCGACGTCTGCAGTGATGACGAGTCCAGGCACACCAAGACTCGTCAGGTGCTAGGGAGGTTGTAGGCCGGCTAGTACGACGCCTTCTTCGCCTGTGGCGTCTTCAGTTGCCCCTTCTGCAGGGCGAGACTCGTCGGCACCGACTTCAACTGTGTCGTG
This sequence comes from Avena insularis, assembly GCA_023614405.1. Taxonomy (NCBI): domain Eukaryota; kingdom Viridiplantae; phylum Streptophyta; class Magnoliopsida; order Poales; family Poaceae; genus Avena; species Avena insularis. The sequence continues at coordinate 215,470,502 of CM042688.1, read as the reverse complement.
ATGCATGTAGAGGGCTCGAGTTCCGGCACCCCCAAAGTCGGCAGACCGTGAACGTCAACGCTTACATCGCTGAACACCAGGCGCTCGGCATTTATCTCCGCAACCTCAAGCGGGTGGCCATCGAAAAGGGTCGCATGCCTCCGATCAAGCCCAAGGTCTCCAAGATGAAGGGACTGGGCAACAAGAAGTGGAGGAAGCACCAGAGGAAGGAGGCGGAGGCGCATGCAAGGAGGGGTTTAACGTGTCGGATGTTGTTGTTGCTAAGTAGCTTCTTTTGTTTTGGTATATTTTGTATGATGGCTGCTGAGCAGCGAATGTATCCAACCTCCTTAAGCAACCTACTTTCTATCGCTATATCCTATTTAGTTGCGCACATCTATATCTACATTGTTTTGTTTTCTGAATGTATGTATTTTGCCGGTGTGATTTCCTGCCCTAAATTTGCTACCAGATCGGGTCAAAACGAGGACCAAAAGAAACGAATGATCAAAGAGAGAAGCTGATTAGATTTGCTACCAATTTACGCAAAAAGAAACATAACTGTTATCGAGAGAGGAAAATGTGCTCTTTCAAACTGCCAATTAACAAGCTGTCATATTGACAAGCTAACAGACACATTACAAAAACATAACACAAAGAAGTAAAATTTTATTCACTTCTCTTCAAAAAACTTGAGGCACTAGCCATCTTGACAAGCTACCAGACACATACATAAACATAACACAAAGAAGTAAAATTTAGTTCACTTCTCATCAAACAACTTGAGGCGCTTGCTAGGAGTCCAACTACCATCATCCCAGATGTTGCTTTCCTTATTGGCCTTCCACAGCGTACCAAATGCAAGTTCATCCCACCTGGAAGCTGACTTGGCTTCCCTATCTTTAGCATCCTGTGGCACAATGAGCGGTGCATCACAGGCCTAGTTGTTGCCACTGAAAGATGATGCCTCTCAGTTTGCTGCTTCAGCTGCAGCCTCTCTATCTGCTGCTTGATATGCAGCCATTTTCTTTGCATATACAACATCATGCTCAGCTATACTGCATTTGGTGAAAAGGGCTCCCCTAAGCTTGTCTTCCCTCTTGTAACTAGGGCAAAACACGAGGAAACATAGAAAGAAATGGATCTTAACGTATAGCTGGTAGGTCACGTAAGCATCTATGGCTGAATACTTCAAGTTTATCTCAGACAACGGCCTCTCATCCTAGAAATCGTGCCTGTCTGTAGGGAAATTTGCCTTCATTCTGTCGTACTACTCATCGAGGATTCTAGTTGCGAGTGTAGACATTCCATCCTTCCTCGAGCCTCCTATGATTTTAACAAGACTCTGAATATCGATCCACTTGTGTGCAGGAATTGTAATTCCCTCTTGACTAAATTTTGAAAAATCAGTTCTTTTGTCGACAGTGCAAAAAAAATTCCTTTTTCTACAAGGAATTGGTGCAGCGTCGGACACTTCTTGTTAGTTCTGAAAGTATGTAGTTTTTCATCATAAAATGCATGACCAAAATTTGTAACTACAAATGTTTTGTCAATGCAAGATCATCATATGAATATAATTTTATGCTACAAAAGTTTAGTAAATGCAAGATCAAGAATCTCAACATTGGCTTGTCATAATTTATTTGGTCCTAATAAAATTCAGTAGTTGCAAGATGAGCAAATGGATAAAGAACTAGAAGAAAAGACCCTCAAAGTGGTTAACTATAGAGAGCAGATCTACAAACTAGGTGAAGTGGTAGACGAGGACATGTTTCCTCATGGCCATTTGAACGACGACGAGTTCATTCTCGAAATATGGGTCATCCGGGGTGTACTCGAGGTCTAATCCCACGAACTTGTCCTCGTCTTTCTCAAGCCAATCCTCGTACATCCTCAGGACTTGCACCACTGTCTCCTCCTCGTTAGTGTAGACGATGTCTATCTTCTTATTGCCATGGGAAATGAAGCTTGTCTCTAGAGTGCGTCCTTCCATGGCAGCAAGGAGAAGACGAAAAGAAGACAGAGGATAGGAAGAAGAAGAGTGGTTTCTGTGAGACAGGGGAACGGTGGAACCGTTAATGTGTTTCTGAGGTAGTGGTTAACAACAGGGACGAAAGTCCAATGGAGAGACGCGTGGTGGCAGCCGTTCCAGCTTCTCAGTAAACAAAGATTAAAAATAGTAATAATGAGGATATATGCGCCCTATGTTGTCACATCAATACACCCTATCGGTCATGTTGTCCTATCCACTGCGCCAGCATGGCAAGCCTACATGAAAGCCATGACGCCTCCACGACGGCAGCGACATGATGGTAAAAACTGACAGGGGTACCCAACTTGCGGGTATTAGCCTGATATTTTGTATTCAAACATTAAGTTGAATTCGTGATGAAAACGACCCTCTGAGCATTTGGCATGCCAACTGTGGGCAACGCGGTCGATTACAAGCAACTTGGGTACCGCTTTGTCTTGGGGTCTCAATTTTCGGGCTGCAAAATTATATTCTCCCCTTCCGTGAGCTATCTCAGCTTTAGCGGCCTGATCCATATTCTAGGAGAGCGCATTCACCGCAAGGCTAGCCTCCCACGGTGTCAGCTCGGACCCAGTGCTGGCGATAGATGAGTCGCGAGGGGAGGCCAAGTTTGCCACCACCGGACCATCGCTAGCAGGAGAGGACATCCCCACGCCCGTTCCTGCAGTGATTCCTTCTACGGGCGCGCTTGGCCCTGCTTCCTCACTCACAGGGGCTCTAGGGAGTAGAATGGGAGAGGATCTGTTGATCCCTGGAGCGTGGTGCAAGCCGGAGTACTCTGATCTCCGTGGAGGAGGGCACCCCCTGGCAGCTTCTCCCCCCGGAGACCTTTCACCATTGCGCGAGGATAAACTTCAATTGCGGCAAAGGGCACAAGCACTGATAGAACAGGTAGTATCTTACCCATTCAAGCGAGGATTCTGTCATGTCAGAGTGCATGCTCCGCCCACCAGTTCTGGAGCTTCTGGGCATGTTCGGTATTTTCCCCTCGCCGAGGCAGCCACCACCGCGGATCTCCACCTCGCCACCTTCGTGGGAGTTCTCATCGAGGTTGATGGCTTCATCCATGGAGTCGTACTTCAGATGTCGCACGGAGGGGGCCACGTGATACACAACTTCATTGACATCATCGTCTAAGGAGCTGAGCACCACCGCATGGTTTCCTCTTGGGGGAGAGAACCTCTTTAACCTCTAGAGTGCTCCCTTCATCTTGAGAGCTCTCGCAGGCATCCTCCGCCTCCTCGGTGGATTCAGGACTAGTAATAGAGGTGTCGGCTTCCGCCAAAATTCATCATCCTCCGGCCTCTCATAGAGCAGCCCTTAGGCATTGAACAGAGTTATCATCACAAAAATCTCGCGCCTCACCTTCCCTTTGGAGAGGTACAGTGGAGGCACACCCTTGTCAGCAGGGTACAAAATGCCCTGCTCCACGAACAACACTTTCATTACGTCTTTGACCGCAGACTCGACAATGACCCCCTCTTGGAGCTTCCTGCAGTCTGTATTGTCATCAAAGGTCCACATTTCCCTCGTGTGCAACTAGGGAGGAAAGATTCATTGCCGAATGAAGTCCTTGGACACCATCAGCTTCGTCAAGCCCTTCTCACGAAGCTCCTCGATGTGAGCAGCGATAACCTCCCACTCCTCTTGAGGAAGGCGCTTCCTGCTCCACCTGCGGGTCTTCGCCACAAGAGCCGTGGGGACTGCGAACCACTGATTCGCTGCATGCACATCCATCCAGACCTAGCGCGTGCGAAAATTCTTCACCTTCTTCGTCCAATCTTTGGGAAGGTACTTGGAGTCGGAGTGGAAGGAGACGCACCCATAGCACTGGTTCCCTGATGTGGTGCACATGCTGTAGAAATGGCGGAACAATTGCACCGAGGGCCTGACCCCTGGGAACGCCTCGCAGAAATTGGCAAAGACAACAATGATGGTAACAAAGTTGGGTTGCAGGTGCATCACATAGACTTTATAGTGATCCAGGAGGGCAAGGAAGAAGTCAGAGAAAGGGTGATCAACCCCATATACAAGGTATGAAGGTAAAAGGGAAACGCGGTTGCAGGAAGTTTGCTGGTATCCATCGTGCCTGGCCACCAGGAGGTAGCTCCGCACTCGTTGAACTTCCCAGCCACAAGGTGCTGGACAAGGGGAGGATTGTCGGTGGTCTTTATGGTTGTGTTCCCTAGCGCCTGGAGAGGCTCACTAGACACCTCTCTTCCATCTGCAGCTCTCTAGGAAGAATGCACCTTCTTGGGGGCCATGGCCAAACAAGAGGAATGTCCGTTTGCCGTACCAAACTTCCCGGGTGAGTGCACCGCGGTACCTGAGTTGTCATCAATCGCGTGGAGGGGCCGTAGTAGAATCGCCAATTGTCCAGAAGGGCCAAATGGTGGTGAATACAAATCTAACGGCCAAACGGTCGTTTGAACCAGACGAAAAACAATTGAACTCAAATACCGCTGTTAGGTCAACTCTTCTTGGCCTGCCATGTCAGTATTCCCCGTTATCTTTTGCGATCATGGACTAGCTTACTCCTGCGTGGACCAGATCCCTGAGTGGACCAGATCTATTTCTTTACTCTGCTCTGGTCTTCTCCCCTGCTCCCCTCCCCATAACATTTGCTCAGCTCCGGCTACTCGTCTCAGATCGGAGCTCGCACTTGCTCTAATTTGCGTCCCCGCCATGTCCAGTCAACCTCCCACGCCTCTAATCAAAGCTCGCAGTCATCGCCGTGGCATCGTCTGCCATATCGGAGCTTCGCGTCCTTGGACTAATATCTCGCCTCTGGCTAGTCCTTCTCGCATAGTGGAGCGCGTCCCGTCGGGCGATCTAGGTCGGTTACCAGCCTCGGGAAGTTGCGTGCTACCGCGCATCCCAGGCATGGTAGCCCTGGCACAGCAGTTTGACGACCACGCTCTCATGGACACCATGCTGGGTGTCCGTCTCGCCGTGTTGTCGGCAGAGTTGCTGTCGGCTTTCAGGTCTCGTTTTGGGATCAGACGAAATGAGGTCAAGATTGAGGTATGCGCGCCGCCATTCGATTTTTTCGTCCGATTCGAGCACATCTCAGACACCGAGCATGTTCTGCATTCTTTCCGTTCTTTCGAGTGCTGCAGGGAGAAAATGAGCTTCATGCGTTGGCATCACGCCTGTGGGTGGGACGATCGCTTGGGGCAGCTTTGTTTCTTCTCCAAACTCGGCTTTGACGGCCTCCCATTGGATGCTTGGGAGTCGGAGGCCCTCAAGAAGGTTGTCAGTAGCCTTGGCGGCGAGCTGGTGGAAATCGTGCCACCGAGCGATAGATGGGTCATTGAGGTAAAGGCGTGGCTGTAAGATCCTAACGTCGTTCCTAAGATGTACGAGGTGCAGATTCCAAGTAGGGCAGGACGACAGCTTTGCTGGAAGCACCCGGTCATCATCAACCTGGAGGAGGTTCTGGAATCGGTACATGGCATTCAGGGCCCCGAAGAGGCTGCCAGAAAGCGTCCTTGTTGCCTGCAGTGTTGGCCTGGAAGGATCGATGGCACAGGACCACCACCGTTTCGCGACGGCGCACACAGTTTCGGTAGGGGAACCGGGCTTGGATGAGCTGGTGGTTCCGATTTCCCTTGAGTGAAGACAGAGCTCTAGTGAATTGCCGTGGTATGTGTGGCTAATGAATTTGTATTATGGAGAGTGTAGCGGGAAGTTAGCATCGACTAAAAATGTGTAATAGTTTGAATCGATGTAGTATGTGTGTGTAATAGTTTGAAGTAGTATGTGTGTGTAATAGTTTGAATAGATGTAGTATGTGTGGGTAATGAATTTGATGTAGTGTGTGTGTAATAGTTTGAATCGATGTAGTTGAACACTGTGCTTTATAATTTCTATGAATAACCAAGGACAACCTCATGAAAAGAGGGTGGTCTGGCAATGAGCAATGTCAAATTTGTGGATGCCAGGAAAATGTAGTCCATCTCCTCTTCAAGTACAAGGTAGCTACATTTGTAACACGTTGAACTGTAGGACCATTTTGCAGGAAACACAAGACAAAGGAAAAATGGTTTACAGCACAGACAACAGACGCAAAATCTGTAGTCTGGGATAAAAAGATGCCAGTTAACTACATTTAACCATGACTAGTAATTGAAGGAAATAGATACTTGATAGTATTTTCTTACAACAGTAGTACTTCTGTACAAAACGGTCTTGTACCTGCACAAAAGTGGGCTAAACTTCCTACTAGTTTATAGAACAATTTGTCAGCATTTTATCTACAACAACCATTCTTCAGTCTGAACTTAACTATTCTACACTGAAGAAACTATAGATCTCCACCAGAAAAGTTGGCTGGCCAATTGCCTTGAGAGGACATAAGTTCTTTGATCATTTAACCCAAACTGATCTATTGCCTTCCCGCCAAACTACAGAAATATGCATCGTTCATGCACGAGCGATTTGCGTGCGTCGACTACAAGAAATGTGTTGACTAGTGACCTTTTCTTAACGACCCTAAGTTTTTTGGTCATAGATCTATGACCATTTCGAACCAACTGGTCATAGGCCATTTGGGAGGGTATAAACCTTAACAAACTACAACCTTTTTTGTTAGGAAGGTCATAATTTGTTTACACCAGTTGGTCATAACATAGGCATCGCTAGTCCATGACCTTAATTTTCAGGGACTACGACCAATTTAAATGGTCATGGATGCTATTCATGATAAGTTAAGAAAGACCAATGCCACCTCAGCAGGTTGGTCTAGGTGTCACGTCCACGTGTCAAGTTCCGCTGACGTGTCTATATATGTGCCATATTCATGTGTCAATTTACGCTGACATATCATGTCCACATGGCGGTTCTACCAATTGTACTCCTACCCGCTGACATGTGGGGCCTACTTGTCATGTTGGACAATATTAGACAAAAAACAAGCTCCTGGGAGCTTGAACTCGCAACCTCATGCTCGAGGACAGTTGAGTCTACCAACTCACCACCACAACATTCTTGCATATATGCTACTACCACGCGTCTTTAAATAGACGACAGCTCCAGAGGGGGTCGAACTCGCGACCTCACGCGAGGACAGTAAACCTGCAGGCGGTCTACCAACTCGGCATAGAAACTTTCTTGTATATATACTACTACCACGAATCATTAAACAGACGTTGGTGGACCAAATATTAGACAAAAAGAAAGCTCCAGCAGGGGTCGAACTCGCGACCTCACACGAGGAAAGTTAGTCTGCATGTGGTCTACCAACTCCACACCTAGACCTTTTTGTATTACGACTACTAGCGTGAGACTTTAAGCAATAATCGGCCCTCTCAACCCATAGAGGCCTCCACCTTGTGGCTTCTTAGGCAACTCCCTGGGCTCATCTTGGGATGATGGATGCAAGCGAGCACGCAAGCTTGGCCAGTTTGCCTGGCGGGTTCGCCGGGCCTGCCATATCTAGTTTTTTTCTTTTTTTTAATTTTTTTGTATCTTTCTAATCATAATTCCAAATTGAGTCAAACAAAATTCATAGAAATTGTAAAATTTTAGAGATTTTTTAGGACATTATGGAACACTTCTACTTTTTGGTAAAACTACAAGAATATATTTTTCATATAAAACCTTAATAGGTGTAAAAAGAGATTTTGAATCATAGTTTTGACAATAGGGACTTGATATTGAAATTATTTGTCTATGGGATGAGCTTCGCGAAACTTGCATTGGATCTTTGAAGAAACATCATATTGTGAGTCTAAAAATGATTTTTTCAAAAAATTATGAGCATTAGATGATCTAGCTGTAGTTCAAATCGGACCCACTTCCTACCGATTTGGCACGGATTTGTCTTTTTTGCCATGGATGGACGGAAAGGTTTGAGATATCCTACTTGGGACATTTTCCATGTAAGGTGGTCTAGTATTTTTGAAAAATATGGCAGTAGCATTATGAATTAGCCATTTGGTGGTTGCTTCACAAAATGCCCCGTTTTTTGCACTCGGAAAATGGAAAATGCATTTTCCGTGGGACAAAAAGGAAAACTTCCTCCTGCAACAATGTTCTCCATCCCAAGATGCACATGCATGCACAATATGGGCATATTATCATAACTATGTCACGATTCTGGCCATAACATTGGTCGTTTGACCTAAAAGCCATGAAACCTCGAACATGATAGGTCATTTCTGTGAAGGTTTTTTCGAGATGTTCACGATATACCAAGTTTGGTACTTTTCCTTGAAAATATGTCACATAATATTACACCACGTGAAGGTTTTACATTGTTTGGACCGTTTTTGAATTTTTCATGCCTGTTTCAAACTATGGTCAAAACGTGGGCACGGAGGTTCATAGATAGGGGATGATCCTCTCTAAACTTGCATTGGATCTCTGAAAAACATCATATTGTGAGTCTAAAAATGATTTTTTCAAAAAATTATGAGCATTAGATCATCTAGCTGTAGTTCAAATCAGACCTACTTCCTACCGATTTGGCTCAAATTTGTCTTTTTCGCCATGGGTGGACGGAAAGGTTTGAGATATCCTACTTGGGACATTGTCCATGTATGGTGGTCTAGTATTTTTGAAAAATATGGCGGTAGCATTATGAATTAGCCATTTGGTGGTTACTTCACAAAATGCCCCATTTTGTGGCACTCGGAAAATGGAAAATGCATTTTCTGTGGGACAAAAAGGAAAACTTCCTCATGCAACATTGTTCGCCATCCCAAGATACACATGCATGCACAATATGAGCATATTATCATAAAATATGTCATGATTCTGGCCATAACATTGGTCGTTTGACCTAAAAGCCATGAAACCTCGAACATGATAAGTCATTTCTGTGAAGGTTTTTTCGAGATGTTCGCAATATACCAATTTTGTTATTTTTCCTTGAAAATATGTCACATAATATGACACCACGTGAAGGTTTTACATTGTTTAGACCATTTTTGAATTTTTCATGCCCGTTTCAAACTATGGTCAAAACGGTGGGCACGGAGGTTCATAGATAGGGGATGATCCTCTCTAAATTTGCATTGGATCTCTGAAGAAACATCATATTGTGAGTCTAAAAATGATTTTTTCAAAAAATTATGAGCATTAGATCATCTAGCTGTAGTTCAAATCGAATCCACTTCCTACCGATTTGGAACGAATTTGTCTTTTTCACCATGGGTGGACGGAAAGGTTTGAGATATCCTATTTGGAACATTGTCCATGTAAGGTGGTCTAGTATTTTTTAAAATATGGCGGTAGCATTATGAATTAGCCATTTGGTGGTTGCTTCATAAAATGCCCCGTTTTGTGGCACTCGGAAAATGGAAAATGCATTTTCTGTGGGACAAAAAGGAAAACTTCAACATTGTTCGCTATCCCAAGATGCACATGCATGTACAATATGGGCACATTATCATAAACTATGTCATGATTCTGGCCATAACATTGGTCGTTTGACCTAAAAGCCATGAAACCTCGAAAATGATAGGTCATTTCTGTGAAGGTTTTTTCGAGATGTTCGCAATATACCAAGTTTGTTATTTTCCTTGAAAATATGTCACATAATATGACACCACAAGAAGGTTTTACATTGTTTGGACCGTTTTTAAATTTTTCAAGTCCATTTCAAACTATGGTCAAAACGGTGGGCACGGAGGTTCATAGATAGGGGATGATCCTCTCTAAACTTGCATTGGATATCTGATAACAGCATATTGTGAGTCTAAAAATAATTTTTTCAAAAAATCATGAGCATCAGATCATGTACCTGTAGTTCAAATCGGACCCACTTCCTTCGATTCAGCAGGAATTTGTCTTTTTCGCCAGGGGTGGACAAAATGGTTTGAGATACCCTACTCAGGACATTGTCCATGTAAGGTTGTATAGTATTTTTGAAAAATATGGTTTTAGCATTTTGAATTAACCATTTGGTGGTTGCTGCACAAAATGCCCCGTTTTTTGAACTCGGAAAATAGAAAATGCATTTTCTGTGCGATGAAAAGGAAAACTTCCTCCTACAACATTGTTAGGTATCCCAAGATGAATATGCATGCACAATATAGGCACATTACCACAAACTATGCCGCGATTCTAACCATAACATTGGTGTTTTGATCCGAAAGCCATGAAACCTCGAACAAGATAGCTCATTTCTGTGAAGGTTTTTTCAAGATGTTCGCAATATACCAAGTTTGGTATTTTCCCTTGCAAATATATCACATAATATGACACCACGCGAAGGAGTTACCTCATTTGGACCGTTTTTCAATTTCTTATGCCTATTTGAAACTATGGTCAAAATGGCAGGCATGAAGGTTATTAGCTAGGGGATGAGCCTCGCTTAACTTGCATTGGATCTCTGATAAAACAACATGTTGTGAACCTAAAAATTATTTTTGCAAAAAATTACGAGCATTATATCATGTACTTGTAGTTTAAATCGGACCCATTTCTTACCGATTTGGCGGATATTTGTCTTTTTCACCAGGGGTGGACGGAAAGGTTTGAGATACCCCGGTTGGGATATTGTCCATGCAAGGTGGTCTACTATTTATGAAAAATATGGTGGTAGTATTTTGAATTGGCACTTTGGTGGTTGCTTCACAAAACGGCTCGTTTTTGGCATTTTAGAAATTAGAAAAATCCCTTTTTTGCACAACCAATCACATCGCAGCAAACATCTCTCACGGATCAGCCCAATTTAGAACCAATCTCAGCCATCCACCGCTCACCCTGCCGATCCAACGAAGCTCGCTCACTAGAAGGAAACACACATGACGCACGCACCTAGTCCCCACGTGCTAGCGAACGCATCTTTCCCTCCCACCCTTTCCAATCTTATCCCTCGTTAACCCTAGCCAAGCTCGACCCTCGCACCGCCGCCTCCTTGCTAACCCTAGCCTGAGAACTAACACCGCCGCCTCGCTAACCCTAGAGCTAGCTCGCCCCCAGGACGGCGTCGACAACAACGGGGCCGGGCCTCGGGCGGGTAGTGGTCTTCTACCGGTCCTAGACGGCCAGGATCCACGGGGGCTGCGGCTAGCTTGGTCGCTGGCGTGCACATGCCTTGCTAGGATGACGCGTGGTGCTCCATTGAGCTTGCCTGCCAGCGTCCATTGATCAGGGGACGCGCGGCGCTCTGCAGGACGCCGACTCCTTGGCACTGGTGGCCTGGAGATCTGGCGCCCTTTCTCCACGAGGCTTCCCGGTGGCCTGAAGATCTGGTGATCCCTCTTGATGATGACACACCCTCTCTGGAAGCAAGCAAGAGCAGTAGGAACCCCGATCAGGAATCCACCACCAAATCCGCCTCGTAGAAGAGGAATCGAAAGATAAACCAGCTTCGATTCATCACCTCTTCCCTTGCTCCTAGCTAGGGTCGTGTCCCCGTGCACATCGAGTCTGCAGCCTTAGTATTGTCTTCATAATTGGTGACACTACTCTGAATTGCTTGGTAGATATCTCATGCTAGGATCTGGTAATTTTGACATACATTTCCTTCTACATTGGAAATTAATCGACTGTGTATTTTCTTGTGTTCAACTACTGCATGATGGCGAAGCTTCTGAACAGCACATATCAGTATTCAGTACTTGTTCATATCAGTACCTTATGGACCCTTCTTCCTATGAATAGGTTTACTCATTAGTCATTAGTTATGTATAGATAACATAGAGTGTTGACTGATATATTTTAAATTGATACTACGAGATTTCTTCATTGTGCCTGTGTTAGTTGGTGTCATCAAGATATGCATGTGCAATGTGTTCTACTATGGTGTAACTTTAATCTTTGGCGGAGTCCTTTTCTTGTTAAACATGGTAAACCTGTTGGAGTCGAATGAGCGAGTAATAACTTTTGTAGATAATCTATATGCTACAGCTTCATAATTCTATATATTTGCCACCTCATGTTTTCACGACCTCATAGTACTGTATAATATTTATCTAGTTTGATCTAAAAATGTGTTTGTAATAGACCAGCTTTTTTTACTATCAGGTTCCAGCTTTTTTTTGCTTCGCACGTCGATTCTCTATGGTAACTTGATCGGAGTTTCTGTTCACTCATGGCTATGATGATCGGATTGCCCGAGATGCGTCGCATGGTGCGGAGGAGGTATTCAACTATCTTTACCCCAGGAACATATATATTTCTGGGGTTATATATAGCGATTCTTGCTTGCAATCACTGGTTGCAGGACTGAGTAGGAGCAGTTGAGGAAGCAGTAGTACCATGCTTGTAAGAATTTTACATGCTTGATTTTCACTACACCAGCTGTAGGAAGCAGTTGAGAAAGCACTTGTAGGAAGAAGTAGTATTGTTTAAATGGATGAACCTAATGTATATTAATATTGACTATCCAAAATCTCACTACTAGGATTTGTAGTTCTACTTTGTGACTACCATACCTCTTGTATCCTCTTTGCTGCTGCTATTAATATGGATCTATTGCCTCTACTGTAAGATATGAATAAAGTTGAGCACTCTTTTAGTTTCTTCTGTAGTATGCATTGTTTTATGAGCTTCATATCTCAGTGGTGTTGGTCTTGACAGGTAATCCCACCAAGATTATTCGGTGCATGGAGTCCAGTGAATTCTGCTACATCACCGAGAACACCTACATAAGCCAGGAGGTGTGTGTTCTTCTCTTGCTTCATTTGTGCTTTATTGTGGAATTATGTCGAGATATGGTGCTGATCTGTATTCTTATATGCATGCATGGCTTATTAACATGGAGAGTGATATTACTAAACATTCTCAAGATAGCATGTCATCTCTGTATTCCTAAAATGAATGATGAATACCCATTTTGGTTCAATGATTAATTGTTAGATACTGTTGATCATCTATTCCTCTTTCACTCATGTTTCTAGGCATGTTTATTTGCTGGCACAAACACATATATGTGTGATAATAACAGTAATGTCTACAAGTTAGATTAGTTAGCCTACAAACATGGTAGAATTGGTTACATAGAACATCAGGGTGATTACATAAAAGATTGTGGCTAAAACTATTTGATGATTGCATAGAGTTGATTAAACATGCATAATGAAGCAACTAACAGATACATATGTTACAGTACTGAATTCCTACACATTTGCAAATTAACTTTTGCTTCTTGTGCAAGTTTCATACTAGTCATAAGTAATATTAATAGAGTAGAGTTTCTTGTGCAGGAGTACCTGATGCTAATCTAGAGGAGGACGAAGAACCAGAGTCGGAGGACGAAGGTGCAGTGGCACTTGATGCATCCATCACGACATGGAGGCCCGGAGAAGGAGATGACTGAAGGCACGGAGGAGGAGCGAGTTCCTGGAGGTCCTGGGTTGTTTATAGAGGTCCTGGAAGCGCTTCAGGCCGGAGGAGGAGCTACATCCTGGAAATGGAAGTGTGAAGAAGAAGAAAGCCCCACTCAACAAACAACTAGTTATATGTTGTGATATTATCTAGGTTAAATGAACGTATGTAAAGACTGTGCTATTAGCCAAATTTGGCCTTTGATTGATAATTTCCATTTGTTTTCTGTTTTTCACTACAATATTGTTTATTTGCTGGAAAAATTACAAAATTGAAACGTGACATGTGGTTAATGAGATCGTGACACTGTTATCTTATATGGCCTTGAATAAGGCTGGCTGTAATGAACATTTGAAGAAATAGCTGAACAAAAAGGCTAAAAAGTAAGAAGCGGTTCTTTAAAAGGCCTAGGTCCAACTAAAAATGTGCGCCTCAAAGGCCTAAAAGCCTAAAAACGAAATAGGCTATAAATGGAAATGCCCAAAATAAATTGTATAGTACATAGTATCCATTAAAGGCCAAAATGTTGGGCTCGGCCCATTTAAAAGGCTAAAATGGATCGAGCTGAATTTGATGCCATGTAGGATTCACTGATGTGCCAGGTAGGATCCACTGATATGGACAAGGCAGGTTGCCCATGACCATAATTTTGGTCATAGAGTTTATGACCATCTATATTGGTCATACTAGTCCATGACCAATTTAAAAATAAGGTCGTTAGTTATCTATAGTGATCCTCGGTATGTGACCTACTCGTTTTGGTCATACAAAGGCCATAGATAGATTACTATGACCTTTTAGTGACCAATATTTGGGGTCACTAGTTAGTACATTTCTTGTAGTGGCCAGTCCCGGTTCAGTTGGACCATCCGTGCCGCCGCAACGATTTCTTCAAAACTGAAATTCGGCATCTCCTTCTTGGGATCGTAGGTCCGTGTGAACTCGAACCTGAATTCCGGGGCTGAGCTGATGCCCGCCGCCAGCTCCGGCTGTCGAACAATCCAGCATGCTGAGTATAGACGCTTGGTCGCCGCCACGGTACGGCCTCCGACGGTGCGTAGGATGGAGCATCTTTGCCGCAGACGGCATGCTCCCAGCCTCCCCCACTGCGGTAAGGTAGTTCGTGCCGAAGCATGGACGCGAGAGTTCCTAGACCTTGGCGCTGCCCTATTCGAGGGTGTGTACCCTCGGCGGCATGCTCTCGTGAACGATTTGATACGTACCTTGTTCCCACTACCTAGAGCATGCTGTAATGCCGCCGCGCGATTTCTCCACATCGCTCTCTTGGCCCCGATGATGCCGCGATGATGCCGCCATGGGCTGATTCGGCACATTCGGGGAAATCATCCGCCTGGCAGGGCAATGGGAGACCAGCCTTGAAGTAGAGCTTCATGGCCTGCCTTAGAGGGGCTAAATACCCCAGTTTCGGCGACTATCGCGGCGGCAGCGGTGGCTGCTTAGGCGGGGCCATGTTACCCTAGTTGGTGCGACACGGAGGAGCTGCGCAAGGTGAACTATGGTTTGTCGGAGAAGGGGAGTGAAAGACTAACAGTAGTTTTGGACTACGGGCACGCGTGAAAATAACCATCTCCCATTTCCTTAGAGGGTAATAATTCGACACTCGTTGCATTAACCGCTCAATCTTTATTTCCCTTCTCAGCATAAGAGTACAAACATATTAAAAAGATTGGTCGTGGCTATCCACCTCATCGGGCAATGTACCAGGACAGGTAGGAGACGGCACCGGGTTTCATTTTAGAAATGTTGACAACTGTGCCCTTATGTTTATACGATATTATTTATATGCTACCATGTACCATCGATTGTAGCAACACCATCAGAAACAGGGGATGACGATGTGGCGTGTTTTCTTTTTTTAAAGAGCATTAGAAACAGGGGATGCGGACATGGCATGTTTTTTGACTGGTGGGGCCGCCTCCTCCACCTTCGACGACGTGCATCCCAGGTTCGAGGGTTGGTGCCGCCCACCAACACGTTATTGTGCAATTTTCCATGTGGAACCTGAATTCCGGCGCTGAGCTGATGCCCATGTCAAACACAGAGAATTCTGCAAGAAGCTACTAAAAATAAATACTTTGAATTCTGAAAGTACGAAAATTAAATACATTACAATTTTGTCTGAAAGGTAATACGCATACTGCTGATCGAAATAATATAAATACAGTACAAATTTCTACTTCGAAAAATAGACCTGAATATGCTCGTAAATAACCTAGGATGAATATAGGATTCATTCTCCCCTATATATTTCATCGTCGGCGGCTCCTGCGTGCTGCAACACATATTCAGAGAACTCTCTCCGTCTGCAATGTGCTGCCAGTATCTCGTCTAGAGGGTAAGGCCTCGGTGTATGTTCTAGACTTAAGCCATACGTCATTGTTGGTTCCTCTTCCCAGCCTTGAACCTCATGATCGTATAGTCTGATATAATTCCTCGAGTATATGCAACCGGGTTTGACTATGGGGTGTAACCTGGTGTCAATGGAGATAGACCGATTGTAATCAACAAAGAGGGCACGACTTCCAATGTCATCGACGGCTTCGAGAGAGCGGTTCTCCGTGTCCACCCGGTACAACACCGGTTGCCCTTTGCCGAAATCCCCATTCAACACAAGAAGCAGATCACCATCTGACTCCACAAGGTAAAATTTGTAAGTTCCACGTACCTGTTCAAAGACTGGGGCCGAAATTATTTTGGCCATCGTGACAGTGCTTGCGCACTGCTCTAAATGGATGTTGGTCGACAAGATGTCTCCATTCTCAAGTAATGCATATACTTCCCCTTGGAATGTCGTCATGCAGTCCAGAAGCATAGGAGGAGGTGGCGAATACAATCCTTCTCGAAATGATTCATTGATTTGCCCCATTGGGGTACTCTCATCGGCCCATGCAATATGATTTGGATAATCAGTGCAAACAAACACCATCGTAGGGGACTTTGTCACGACGACAGATTGCAGAAGATCAGATGGTATGTGTGCTTGAAACTCAATGTTAGACTTATGAGTGATTGGATTTAGAAGCCGAATCTTGTACGGCTCCACCATCTGAGCAAGCACGATGACACCACGAGAAACACCGACGAAGTAGAATCTTTTGTAAGAAGAGGGCATCAGTTAGCACTATGATGTTTACAATGGAAAATAACAATAAATATCGGATGTGAATGTGAACCTGCGATGGACATCCATTAGATTTGTCCTGAAGCAACGACTAGTGGCGAGGTTGAGGAAGGTGAAGTCGCCAATGTCTGGAAGTGTGTGATCTATCATGATCCAGTTGTTGAGATGGAATTCGGGCACCTTTAAAGTGCAGCGCCAATCGGTGCAGACTTCTCGACAAGCAGCATAGGTGTCGACGTACTCCTCTTTCTCCAGCAAGTAGTCGACGATCTTGCAAAGTGGATCGGCTGGGAGATCGGACCAGTTCCTCTTCATCCGGCTACTGGCCATGGCTTACGTGCGGGAATGTTTTGATCGAGGAAGAAAGAAGAACTACCACTGCGAGGAGAAGAAGAAGAGGATAACAGACGAGGGAGACGAAGCGGAACTGCCACTGCGAGGAGACGAGGAGAAGAGGAGACGAGGGAGAAGAAGCGGAACTGCCACTTCAAGTTTGGATCAATGGGCTTTTTTCGGAACTAGCGCGTGAACCAGCCATGCACTGCATGCAAGTTTTGATCAAACAGACTGACATGTGGGACCTGCTAAAAAATTCCGTGAAGTGCTACCATGCATAGTGCGCTGACAGGTGGCATGTTTTCTGACTGGCGGGCCTGCCTCCTCCACCTTCGACGGTGCGCGTCCCAGGTTTGAGGGCTGGTGCCGCCCACCAACACATTATTGTGCAATTTTCCATGCTTTGTCACAACCAGCTCCGCCGCCTCCGCCTCTCCGCCGCCACTCCGACTGCACCACTCTCGTGCCCCTTGGGTCGCCCTCCCGCCTCCTCCCTCGCCATCCTCACGCCCTCCCTCCCCTCCCTGTCTCCTTGTGCCCGCCCATCGCCCAAAGGCCTAGAAACGAAAACCGAGAGTCGGCCGTTGGGTTAGGGGGCCAACGACGCTAGTGATCCAGATCCCACTCGGAGATGGATCCTGCGAGGCTTGATTGCACAGATATGGGTCCTGCATGGCGGGACAGTACGAAATCTCCTTCAAGTCTAGAGAGCATAGAGGACAATGAAACAGGGGGAGAGGAAGTGGGGTGCAGAACTTTGGAGATATGGAGCCCGGAGAAGGTGTCGTGCATCCACATTGAAGGGTAAGAACTGTGATTCCTTTTTTGCATACCCCAATTAGCGTTTCTAGTCCCGTGGTGATGCTGTGTTTCCTGGGGTTGAGCATAGGGAATGCATGCGGCACCTCGCTACTAACTTCACGAAGAAGTTCAAAGGAAAAATCTTTGTAGAGGACTTGTGCCGATCAACATACACATCCACCCCAAGCACGCATGGTACTTACTTGCAGAACATGTATGTAGTGCCAAAGGTGAAAAAATACCTTGAAGAGCATCACACCAAGCTATGGTCAGAAGTTCCAGAACATTGGCTGAGGTTTATGCAGAATACAAGCATGGAAGTGAACGGAGGTATGTTGGGGATATACTTTCCGGGTATCCTCACAGTTCCTCACTGACCAGGGTGGCCCACTTCGTGTTAGAGTATTGCTTCACGGGCGGCCCAGTCAGGGAGAGAAGACGGAGTCCAATCCGGCTACAGGAAGGCCCAGAAGACTTATCGACTTAGGCCATGATGTTACTTGTAGTTCAATATGTACTCTGTAACAGACTCTTAGTCATAGCCGGATAGATCTCTCCTGTAAACCCTAGGCCGGATATCTATATAAGTCGTCCTAGGGAGAGCCTTTAGGGCATAACCTCAATAGTCTACAATCTCAACTCGCATAGGCGAAACCCTTGTAACCCATATTCCGGCTCTGCCAGACATCGATTGCTAGTAGGAGTAGGATCCCAAAGTCGGCAGATTCAAATCGGTAAACTTGTGTGCTCACCGTCTCGGAATACCGACGCCTCACCCCTCTCTTCCACACGCCGAGGACCCCTCATGGCGCATTTGTCATCAATCCGACGACAGCTTGGCGCCCACCGTAAAGTGTGAGCTACGGATCTGCTGCTCCGAGCGGAATGCAAGAATCGGCATCGGCAAGACTATCACCGCTTCCACATCCTCTACGCCAGCAACGTCCCTCTCATCGTTCTCGACGAGACTTGGATTCGGGCAAAGGAGGTCGTGACTGCCTACACAATCATGTCTTTTGGCGAGATCGATGTTTACATCGGTTTCGCTAAACCTGCCCCCCAGCGGTGATGATAGAGGCAGAAGAATTTTCTGGGTCCCCTTTGTCCGCAGAGGCAGTAGAGTTTCAAATCTCAGAAAACCCTAATCCCACCCAGCCCGCACCAGTTGTAGAGACAGTGGAGAAATCCGAACCTGAAGAAGACCTAGCGGTCAACGTTGAATCTAGAGTGGATCTCCCTAGAGGAGCCAGATCCCAAATCGACCCACCCGTGGAAGTCGAAATCCAGGAGGAGCATATCAACGACACTGATTCGCTCGATGCTGGACGCAGATGTGCCTTTCCTAAGGTACACAACGACGTATGATACTGCAAGGCGAAAGCGCAGATGCAATCCTCGAGACCGTCAAAAGTTTCGATATGACTGATCGCGAAAGCCGCAGGTACCTCAGGAAGCATGTGTAACACTTCGTCGGATACGTGGGATCCGGATCCAGCTCTGTCGATGCTGGAGAGAACACCGACTCGGTGCTGGAGGCAATTGGAACAAACGCCGATGTACCCGCATCCTCGTATGAGTCGATGACGTCAGCAGATTTCCGAAAGTTCTCCGCGGAATATGAAGAGGAGTATAACTCCAAAGCTGCAGAAGAAGGAGAAGCCATGGATGAAGGATCCGGGGAACACTCTCCCAAATCACAGGATGACATGGGCCTCGGAGACAATCCCGAAGTCCAAATGTCTGAAAGTACCGATCAGAGCTTGACTCCGGGAAACGGGCCCAAAGCCGTCTTTGCTACCGGCGCTGCCAAGAAGGCAAAGAAGAAGAACAAGAAAAACAAGACCCCGGCAAAAGACCCTCTAACAGAGGAAGTAATTGCCGAGGAATACTAAGAAGACTCGGACAGAGCACTGATCCCAGACGAGCTGAAGAAAGAAGCATCGGTGGATGGACACGTGATCACTAAAGGTGAGTGTAAACTCATCGATGCGGCATTAACTACACCTATCCCTACAGCTGCAGAACTTACTACAGATGAGCTGGATGAAAGGGTGCAAGCCCTAGAAGCGCGTAGCCAACAACTCCTCGATGAAGCCAAAAACATCGAGGTGGAGAAGAAATGCATGTCGAACAAGGAGTACATGTCTCATCTGCATCAGAAGACACGGAAGCGTCACATAGATGACAACCAATTCCCATGTGTCTGTGCCGTCCTTTTTGGAGATGAGATGGGGAAGCCACGGAAAGATAGCAATGGAGATTGGGTATACCCAACACCAGTACAAAATACCGTGGTAGCCCGAGAAATTCTATCGGCTAATCCAGGACCAGAAGAGATCCGTTTGGGTATCAAGCTACTCAACAAGGGACTGGAGCAGCAAAAGGTCGCCCTGTCCGGAAGTCAAAAACTGGTCTCAGATGCTGACCAATGTCACACAGATCCGGCATGGGCTGACGTAAGACCCCATTACGTTCCGGAGCAGTATTATCGCCCCAAATGACGGGAAGACAATTATTCGAGAACCGGATCATCAGGACAGCATCGCAAAACCACACGCGGTTGGGGCAATGTCGCACCAGCGGCCGAGAAAGACGCCATCGCTGCCTTGAATCCGACGAATCCTCCCCGACGAGAATCTAAGGATCGAAGGGGAGAAGATAAAGAGAAACGTCGGGAGGAGGATCGTCAGAGAATGTTGCCTCCTAGACATGAGAACCGTCCGGCTGAGCCTCACTATGGTGGGAACGACGGACGGAGGAACGATGGAAACCATGCAGGTCCAAGCCGGCAGGCGGCTCGTCGTAGTCAAGACCCTCCCCGGAATCGGAATAATGACGTTCCGGACAGAGGCCGGCGATCAGCCGGAAACTATCCAGCTGCTCCACCTTCTCCACCACACAGTCATCACAACGGCTCCCATGGAGGGCAAGGAGCACGACATGGCGGAGGAGGTGGTGGCAGAAGCCGAAGTCTGGCTCCACGGCACCGCAGCCACAGCCGGCATTCAGGACGATCTCTATCCCCGAATGACGCAAGACACATGATTAACTCCAACATAGAGGCTCGGCGCTATGAAAATGATGACGTGTACGTGGGCCCAAAGTGTTTCGGTCCATGCATCAGAGCTACAAAATTCCCGGAAGGATTTGCTATCTCAAGACATATCCAAGCCTACGACGGCATTGGTCGACCAGACACCTGGTTACAGGATTTCTTCCAAGCTTGCCGCATCACGAAAGGCGGAAACAGCCTGGTCGCAACCCGATATATCCCACTTATGTTGCGGAAGACGGCACGATCATGGCTCAATGAATTTCCAGCAAACACCATCCATAACTGGTATGATTTACAAAGCGCGTTCTTTCAGAATTTCGAAGGCACATATCGGAGGCCCTGTACGGTTGCAGACCTACAGCGTTGCACCCAGAAAGCCGGAGAAACTTGCCGGGATTACCTCGGATGATGGATCGACACCAAGAACTCCTGCGAAGGAGTAAATGATCAAACTGCGATTGAAGCTTTCATCACAGGTCTCCCAATTGGTTTACTACGCCATCGCTTGAAGTGTGACAAGGTTACCAATTTGGGAGAGACGATAGAAACAGGGAGCAAGTATGCAGACACTGACGATGATGCAGAAGGACTACTCAATGCCCTAGTTGTGCCTCAGTCGGCAAAACAACCAAAGCAACAAGCTCAGAAGCGCAAAAACACCTCGGAAGAAAAACCCAACACGGAAACAACAGTAGTCACTACTGTTTCCGGGTCTGGAGGACGTGGCGGAGGCCGCGGGCGTGGCCGTGGGACATCAAGGGTCCAGGTTAGAGGAGAACAACAACCAGGCAAAACCTACTCTTGGGCCGACATTGCCAATAACCCATGTGTGCATCACCTAGACGCCAGTGAGGGCTCGTCCCACACTAACGCTGAATATCGTTTCAACGACGACATCAAAAGAGATGACACCGCGGGCTACAAAGCTAATCGGAAGAAGGGAAATAAAAATCCAGAAAAAGACAAAGAGACCAAGGAGGATTCTGACATGGAAGAAGCTGATGCTTCAAATCCCAAGTCGGAAGGGAAGAAGACTTTTCCCACCAAGAAGGACACTTATGTCACCTTCCTCGGATCTCAACCAGCAAAGGTCAAGAAATAAGTTCTACACGAGCTCAATGCAACAGTTCCGGCTGACCCCCAGTATCTAGACTGGTCGGAAGTGGCAATCACGTTTGACCGCGATGATCATCCGCCTAAGCTACACAGGCGAGGAAAATATGCCTTAATCGTCAACCCACTTATTGACGGTTATGGTTTCTCCAAGACCCTCATGGACGGTGGTAGCAGCATCAATATTCTCTATGTCGAAACGCTACGCCGGATGAAGATCTCGGAGACACAGCTGAACCATAGCTCTGTGATTTTTCACGGAGTTGTCCGAGGAAGACAAGCTAATTCCCTGGGAGAGATCACTTTGGATGTTACCTTTGGAACTCCAAAGAATTATCGAACGGAAGCACTTTCCTTCGAAGTGGTCCTGTTCAAGAGCGCATACCACGCTATATTCGGACGTCCGGCTTATTGGGCTTTTATGGCTCGTCCATGTTACATTTACAATATGATGAAAATTCTAGGTCCCAACGGCGTGATCACCATCAGGGGAGACCCGAAGAAAGCGCGAGAGTGCGAGGATGGAAATGCCGCCTTTGCTGAAGCTGTGTTGCACACCCAGGAGTACCAGGAGATCAAGAAGAGCATAGATCCGTCCGAGATGCCCGCAACAAAGAAGGAGGTTACCAAGCCAAATCCGGAGTTCAAGGCATCATAAGAGACGAAGAAAGCGGCGTTGAAGGAAGATGACCCCTCCAAGGTGACCCAGATAGGCGTAGGCCTAGAGAGCGTATAGGAAAGCGCGCTCGTCAAGTTCCTCCAAGCAAATCAAGATATCTTCGTATGGCAGCCATCTAACATGACCGGAGTACCTAGGGAACTTGCCGAGCACTCTCTAAATGTAAACCCGAACGCTAAACCCGTCAAACAGTCCTTACGATGGTTTGGCGACGAAAAGCGTAAGGCAATAGTTAAGGAACTAGCACGGCTCGAGTTAGCCGGATTCATAGAAGAGGTCATCCACACTGAGTGGTCGGCCAATCCTGTAATGGTCCCTAAAAAGGACACCACTGGTTTAAGGATGTGTGTTGATTATACTGCCTTGAACAAGGCTCGTCCAAAAGATCCGTTCGCTTTGCCTAGAATTGATCAAGTTATCGATTCTACGGCAGCTCTAACTCCTCTCGCTTTCTCGACGCATATTCCGGTTATCACCAAATCCGGATGAAGGAATCTGACAAAGTCAAAACTTTATTCATAACCCCCTTCGGAACCTTCTGTGTTGTTATGATGCCCTTTGGGTTGAAGAATGCAGGAGCTACAAGACGATGCAGCGTTGCCTCCATTTACCAACTCGGACGCAATGTACATGCATACGTGGATGATATCGCGGTGATGTCCAAAAAGAAGGAAACACTCATTTCCGACTTGGAGGAAACGTTCGCCAATCTACGAAAATACAACATCATGCTTATCCTGAAGAAATGTTTCTTTGGAATTCTAGCCGGGAAATTGTTAGGCTTCATCGTGTCTCAAAGAGTCATAGAGGTGAACCGCGACAAAATCAAGGCTATACTTAATATTTCCAGGCCAACTCGCCTGAAGGACGTACAAACACTAACTGGTTGAATTGCTGCGGTCAGTCGATTTGTAAGCCGGCTTAGTGAAAGAGCCGCACCATTGT
The DNA here is from genome assembly GCA_023614405.1 of Avena insularis. Classification (NCBI taxonomy): domain Eukaryota; kingdom Viridiplantae; phylum Streptophyta; class Magnoliopsida; order Poales; family Poaceae; genus Avena; species Avena insularis. The sequence goes on along the minus strand of CM042688.1, from coordinate 215,447,140 downwards.
ACAAACTCCTGAAGAAAACCAAGGACTTTGTCTGGACTGACAAAGCTGAAGCTGCACTGCAAGACCTGAAGAAAGTACTCTGATCTGCTCCTATCCACGCTGCGCCAGAACCTCAGGAACCGATGTTGCTTTATATTGCTGCAACAAATAAGGTCGTTAGTATCGTCATGGTGGTGGAGAGACCAGAGGAAAATCAGGAACGCTTGGTGCAGCGTCCGACTTATTTTGTCAGCGAGGTCTTGACAGAATCAAAACAGCGATATCCGCACTATCAAAAGTTGGCTTACGGTGTTTTCCTAGCATCTCGTAAGTTACGACACTATTTTCAGGAGCATCCAATTACCGTGGTGAGCAAAGCTCCCATGAGAGACATAATCAACAATAGCGATGCCACAGGACGTGTCGCCAAATGGGGCATAGAGCTCTCAGCTTTCGATATTGAGTATAAACCTCGGACAGCAATCAAATCCCAGATCCTTGCCGACTTTGTCGCTGATTGGACAGAGACGAAGGAGAACATGGTCCTCCCTGAGTCGGGATATTGGACCCTCTTTTTTGATTGGTCTAAGGCTCGAGGGGGCTCGGGGGCTGGCGTGGTGCTCAAATCACCCCAAGGAGATAAACTATTATACGTGTTGCAGATCCACTTCACAACGACGAACAATACTGCCGAGTATGAAGCACTGCTGCATGGAATCCGGATTGCCAAGGATATTGGCATCCGACGTTTGATGTGTTACGGAGATTCAGATCTTGTTGCTCAGCAAGTCTCGGATATTTGTAATGCAAATAAGCACATGGCAGCATACAAAGTTGTCATGGATGATCTATCTAAATCGTTCGAAGGGTTTGAAGTTCAGCACATCCCTCGAGCAGAAAATGAGGAAGCAGATGCACTATCTCAAATAGGCTGTGCGCGGAAGGAGGTCCCGGATGGCGCATTTTTAGAGCACCTCAAAGTTCCCTCAGTAAAGGGAGTAGATGAGGAATATCCGACCAAATCCGACTCACCTTTAATAGTAGTTCTGGCTGTAATTCCTAGCTGGACTCAACCCTACCTTGATTATTTGGTAGATGGCAAAATACCCGAAGACGAGGTGCTGAGCCGGCAGATTATCCGACGAGCAAAAGCCTAAACTATTGTTAGGGGTGAGCTCCATAAACGGAGTGTTTCTAGGGGTTTTCAGCGTTGTGTATCTCCGGAAGAAGGAGTGGAAATCTTAAGGGAAATCCACGAAGGTGAGTGTGGTCACCATGCTGCAGCCAAATCTTTAGTGGCAAAAGCTTTTCGACATGGTTTTTTCTGGCTTATAGCTCAGGCGGATGCCGAACGGTTAGTCAAGACATGCAAAGGCTGCCAAAAGTACGCCAAGCAAGCTCATGTTCGGCCGATCAGCGAACAATACCTATAACATGGCCTTTTATGTATGGGGCTTGATATGGTAGGACCCTTTAAACAAGCTCCAAGTGGATTTACCCACCTCTTAGTGATGGTGGATAAATTCACTAAATGGATTGAGGCTAAACCTGTCACTAGTTGTGATGGAGCAACAGCCAAAAGATTTGTCGAGGATGTTATAATCCGGTATGGTTATCCACATAGCATTATCACGATAATGGGAGTAACTTTTCTATGGGAGAACTGGCGGAATTCTGTGATGAGCAAAATATCCGGCTTGACATTGCATCAGTCGCACATCCACAAGCTAACGGACAAGTTGAAAGAGCAAATGGTTTAATTCTACAAGGCTTGAAACCAAGACTCGAAGCACCACTACGACGCGTCGGGGGCTTGGGCAAGAACTACCTTCTGTAATTTGGAGTTTACGAACAACTCCGAACAGGTCAACAGGATACACACCTTTCTTCTTGGTCTATGGCGCAGAAGCAGTTCTTCCTAGTGATTTGATTCATACTTCTCCTAGAGTTGCCGCGTATATCGAAGAGGATGCCGAGGTTTCTCGACAAAATGATCTCGACTTAGTCGAAGAAGTTCGCGTCATTGCTAAAATGAGATCTACAGCCTATCAGCAGAGGTTACGCAAGTATCATAGCCAGAGAGTCTGAAATAGATCTTTCAATAAAGGTGATTTGGTCCTCCGGCTTGTGCAACAAAGAAAGCATAAAGTTTCCCCATTATGGGAAGGGCCTTTTTTAGTTAGTCGAGTATTGCACAATGGATCGTACTACTTAACTGACATGAGGCCAGTCAAAGAAAGACCTACTACTAAGAAGAGAAAGAGAGCTGGAGGCAGTACAAATCCGGATGAGTTAGACAGACCATGGAATATTGCTCAGCTACGTCCCTTTTGTTCTTAGTTTATCCTTCTTTGTAATCATACATATGTACATGTTCTGTGAGAAATAAAAGTTTTGGTTGCCTCAAGTTTTTCTGAGAAGTTCTTAAACCATCTTATTTCCGAATGATCATGTCATAGTCGAAAATCCCAGAATGCTTGAAAGTACTTTATGCTCATGTTCGTTCTGGTCTAGATTTCCGATTTCTAAAAACTGCTGCCTTCGGGTATAACTCTAAAAATTTCTAGTCTTTACTTTGGTTATTTATCTGATTGCCGGATGCGGGCATTTTCCGAGTAGTGAATTGTTGGTACTAGAAGCCATCTTTGTTTCCGAGTTTAAACTGGTTTAGCAATTGAGCTCCGTTGCTCGGCAAAGTTTCCGGCTGAAGGTTTAGCTGGCTCACGAAAGGGACGAGGCGAAAAGCCAGATAAACGATAAGTCAACACGAAAAATATAAGTGCTTGTGAAAACATTTTAGCACACAAAAAAAGTCTAAGGACAAAAGTGCTGAATAGATAAAAAACTTAGCACTAACAAAAAGTCATAGTACTTAATATTTACAAAACGCATCATGTTCTTTCACAGAATAATACATAAGTTTGTGGTCTATGCTGCAGGAGGAGATGAAGGATCTACTGGCTCACTGGTCACTCCGCCTTGATATCGTTCCGAGATATCCGCATCCGAATTGGTGCGTTCATCGTCGGAAACTTCTTCAGCTTCTTCTGCAGGAGGAGGCGGAGTATCCACGCGGGTGAAGAAGGGGATCTCGTAGCTGGTCAGATCAGCTACGTGGCACCCATATCTGGCATAGGAGTGCATGATGGCTTGAAGGTCCTGCTCCTGGCCGTCTTCGTCTACCTTGCAGTACCCTTTAGTCACTTGCCATATTTCCATGTTTCCATGGTGGCTCATGACCATGGAGAGGGCATTCTGCGCGGCAGTCCGCGCATAGGAAATATTCCAGTCCTGAACAAGTTGCGGTATCTCCTTGGCCCTGTCCCACACCTCAAAATCTAACATGCTTGGCATGTACGGAATCCTGAGAGACTCGCCAATGTCCTCAAGGGACTGGCGGTAGTCATGAAGAAGATCACCGACTTGGGTAAGCCGGTGAGTGCGGGGCTCGGACGAGGAAGAGTCCGACAACTTTAGAGGACCTATACAAAAAACAAGTCAAGAAAAATCTGACATTGATAATAGTCGAAGAAAAGATAAGTCAGAAAGGTGGAACGTACCAAGAATGACGTTTTCAATCTTGGTCTTCTCCTCCCGGAGACTCTGGAGTTCAGCCCGGAGCGCCTGGGATATATCCTTCTCTCTACCAAGCTCATTCTTGAGGTCCGAGATTACTTCATCTTGAGCGGCAATATTGTGATCGCGCTCTTCAGTGGCCATGGAGGAGGATTCCAGGACTTGAGCTATGCTCGTTTCATGATCCGCCTTGAGCTTATCCAGCTCTTGGCGAAGTCCCTTGTTTTCCACCACCAGGGTTTTGAGGTTCTTGGCCTCTTCAATCATAGCGATGGATTGTTTCACCAACGCTGTAAGACAAAAAGAACAACAGTTCAGAAAAAATCGACATAGAAAAAGCAAAAGACAAGGTTTGAATCTCGAAATATTTACCTTCAGCTTCATCCTTGGCTACCTTGAGCTCGGCATTTTTAAACCGGAGAGATTTGATCTCTCTCCGCTTATTACAGACATTGGACAATAATTCCTGGTTATAGGAACATACTTTCTGTAAGTCGGAATACCCAAAGTCAGAAAGTTACTTAAGACTCGGGCTAATATTTTTACTAAATATCAGCACGAGCCTTGGGGGCTACACTAGTTCGTTCTTTGGCATCCTAATGAAAGCATAAACTCGGATTCTATATCCTACTTTATGCTTGGGGGCTAGAGGATATGATATAACATAATGTAAAAACAAGAGTTGGAATTCCGACTTACATATTGCTCGCGGGTGAGTTTATCTAAATCCGCATTCACTTCAGCTGCCACCTTCTCGACGAGAGTAAGAGGAATCACTGGGGCTGTTGGAAGCTCGCCAGTTCTGATCCTCTCGTCGCGAAGGCGGACTTGAGTAAGAAGGTCAGAGAACTTGACGTCCTCTGCTTCTTGCACCTCCTCTTCGGGGGATAGATGGCTTTTGTCCAGGACTTGCCTGGCTAGCCGCTGGATCTCCTCTGCAGATTTCTGGGTTAGGCCAAATTTGGCAAGACCTAGATTGTTGAGGAGGTTTTCGGCGAAGACTTCAGCCGAGGGATCATTACCCGAAGAGGGTTCACCCTTATCTTGACCTGACGCACTCGTGGTGACGTTAGTATGCGACCCAATGATCGTCGGCTCCGCTTGAGGAGCCAGATCTTCTGCAATCACCGGAGAAGGGATGATCGCCGGAGTTGCAGATGGTTTAGGGACCTGAGTCGGAGGAGCCACGGCAGGGGAAGCTATTGTAAGCTTCGTCTGGCACAAGGGCTTCAAAGAAGTCCCCTTCCCCTTGCTCTTGATGATTGATTTTGCTCTGAGAAAGTAGTAAAGTCGGAAACATTACATCTCGGAAAGAAACTTGTGTAAAGAACAAAGGCGGAAAAGTTGTGATAGAAGGTTACCTCTTCACGACTGGCACCTCCTTTGTGCCAACCGCTATTGTCGGAGCTTTGCGCTTCTTGAGCGCAAGATCCGGCAGTGGAACTACTTCCACCTCCTAAGAGAACTCTGGAGGGTATCCTTCGAGTGGAGCAAGTTCCGACTCGGGGATGTCAGCAAGCTGAAAATAAGAAAACATATCAGTATTGCAATATAACTCAAAGATAGAAACACATAAAAGATGTGATGATAAAAGCTTATCGGCACCACGGGGTTTTCCGCCGTGTGCATGTCCAGAGAAACCTCTGGAATCCGCCTTTCAATCCGCTCCTTGATCAGCCACTTAATTTGGCTTATGTAGCCTTGAGTGGTGTAGGCCTTCGGGCTGATGTGGAGGGAGTCGGTCAGAGAAGACGTGACGGAATGCATCAGTCTATCCCCGTGGTACTGAAGTGGCTGGATCCGGCGTGAGACCCAGCACTGGACCAAGTCGGATCCCTTCAGACCATTGTGCTTGATCAGATATTCGATCCGCCTCTTAGCGAGGATCAGATCATCTGTGAGAACCGGAGCAGCCTCGTCCCAGGAAGGTTAGGCCATGGCGGCTCCGTCGACAAAAGTCGGCAAAGCAGTAGCTTTTCCGGGAGCCAGAATATCCCTATGGTAGAAAAAAGTGGCTGGCCATTGCTTGACCGAGTCACTGGCAGAAATTTTGGGATATGCCCGGTCTCGTCTAAGAGAAAAACTAATAGTGCCGGTGATGTAAGGAACACCAGCAGTGTTGGAATTCCTCCGAACATGAAAGTAAAACCGGAAGAGAAGCAAACTCGGCCTAATGCCGAGAAAGCCCTCACAAAGCACAGCATATGCGCTCATTTCTAGAAGAGAATTGGGAGGAAGATTGTGGAGTTGAACTCCATAGTGATCTATCACCTCGGAGAAGAATTCCGAGGGAGGAAAGGACAAACCTCGGTCTAGATGAGTACCAAAGTGAACTCGCTCGCCCTCGTGTGGGTTGGGGACGGTTTCGCCGGAGCCGCCTGACGAGCAGCCCCTCCTTCTCCACATTCTTGAGGCCTGCCTTGTCGAGGGCGAGGGATCCATATTCCTCAGGCTTTCCTTCTCCGCCGCAGCCTGGCCACACGCCGGCCACGCCAAACCGGAGGAAGAAGATGAAGAAGCCATTTTTCTCCGGTGAGAAAGTGACCTTAAAGGGCAGCGCTGGGAGTTTTCTGTGGGGGAAGGACGAGGAGGCTCTATGCACGCAGGAGGATTGGGAAGAAAGGAGATGGCAAAGGGCTGGTGGAAAGGAGAAGAGAAAATCTAAACCCCTTATATCCACCTACCTGCGCCAAGATTCGTGCAAACGCTATAGTGCAATCGCCACGCGTCGTGGAAAGAACTGGGAAGGACCCGCAGGATGATTGCGTCGCCTCGATCTCCACGCACACATTGAAACGGCGCCTCGGTTCCACGGACCGCGGACCCACCAACGGTCATGCTGACGGAACGCTGTCAGATGACGTGACTTGACCATGCTTGTGTCAGGTGGCGTTAGAGACCAAGTTTCGGCTTAGTTTGAAAATGAGCTGGAAAATCCGAGTTACCAACTGAAAGGTCGGACTTATTTTTTAAGACCCGGATTGTATCTTTTGTTGTGAAGTTTCAGGAACCCTTCAAGATTCTGCAAGCCAAAGATCAAGCTAGACGATGATAAATCCGACTTTGGATCTTGGAGGCCTCCGGGGGCTGCTGTTGGGGATATACTTTCCGGTATCCTCACAGTTCCTCACCGACTGTGGTGGCCCACTTCGGTTAGAGTATTGCTTCACAGGCGGCCCGGGAGAGAAAACGAGTCCAATCCGCCACGGAAGGCCAAGACTTGCCGACTTAGGCCATGATGTTACTTGTAGTTCAAGATGTACTGTAATGCACTCTTAGTAAGCCGGATAGATCTCTCTCAGAAACCCTAGGACGGATATCTATATAAGCCGCCCTAGGGAGAGCCTTTAGGCATAACCTCAATAGTCTACAATCTCAACTCGACAAAGCGAAATCCTTGTAACCCATATTCCGCTCGCCAGACATTAGATTGCTAGCAGGAATAGGATCCGGCCCAAAGCCATGGATTCAACTGGGTAAACTTGTGTGCCCACCGTCCCGGAATACCGTACGTCTCACCCCCCCTCTCTTCAACACGCCTCAAGGACCCCCTCATGGTGTACTGTCATCAATTTGACGACAAGGTACACTATAGACATTGGAAACAAGACTTGTTCATGCAGGCAGTGGCAGATTACTGGTCTGCTATGTCACCATGCAATTTACTTCATCTTAAAGCTTAGAGGTAACGGAGCTGAAATAGAGAACTATGTCGACAACTATTTCTCCGTGGACAAGTTTGCTGCAACTTATGCAAAAAACGTACCACATATGGCCGATGAAAATGATTGGGAGATTGTCGATCCAGGGTTTAAACATCAACCACCAGTTCTTAGGAGGCCACCTGGGAGGCCTAGAAAGCTAAGGATCGAAGCCTCCACCGATAAAGGTTCAAGGCTGGGAGCTAGGAAAAGGAAATGCAAACGTTGTGGCGGATTCGGCCATATCAAGAGGTTGTGCAAAAACCAGATTACATGATATTGTCCCTGTTCACACCCCGTGGCGTAAAATGAGGCTTCTACCAAAACGGAGGAAGAGCAAAGACGAAGACGGTGATGAGCACTCGGAGGAAAACGTACGTAAGCAGCCAATTTATGAAGAAGTGGAGGTGCCAACGAGAAAAGGGGGTGAAAAGAAACAAAAGGGTAAGAGGAACAGGGAGGAAAGGGCAAATAATGGAGGTGTATTAGAATATGAAGAAGTTGCAGGGGTGATTGAGGATGTCCTTGAGGATCTTTCGGCTAACTGCAGGAGAAATAATAAATCCCTTCCAATTTCATCTTTGTCCGATTCTCCGGATGAAAGGTAAGCTTAAAATTTGTTTTATTTGCCATTTTATCATTTTTTTTTATCCTCATCAACTGATGCTTAATGCAGCGTGGGCTAGCAGACTAATAAGAGGAGCAAAAAGATGCGGGCACAGTAACATCGTATGTTGAATTATACCATTGAAACTAAACTAGCCGTGTCGTCTTTATTTATATCCCATGCGTAACGGTTACGTGATGGGGTCATGTGGACCAGATTATAATTTTTTAAATATTATTACATTAATTTTTTACCTGCGTTGGGACGCGGCTACTAGTTCCCATATCCTCCGGCGCACTCCAGAATTATGGATGTGCCATCAAGTAGCAGAGTCAGCGTATTGTCCCATCAGATGTGAACACAATGACTTTGTTTGTTCAGAATTTGACGACTTTTGATCAGTTTGAAAGACAGATAAACCTAAAACATGTATCTAGACATGTTTTGGGTATAGACACATTTATTAAATATCTAAAAAAAACTAAGTCAGTTATATCTGGACAGGAGTAATACACTATTACAACACGCTCGATCCCTTCTCCTCTGGTGCACTCCAAATTATGGTTGTGCCATCAAGTGCTGGGAGCAGAGTCAACGTATTGTCCCATCAGATATGCCAGGAACGCGCAAACTTTATTTTCAGGATCGGACGAGTTTCGATCGACTAGTTTCAAAGACAAAGACAACTAAAATATGGCCAACATATATAGATTATGACGATAATCGACCATGACTCAAGTGATCCAGATCCAAAGAGCGCATTAAGATACCGTACATAGAATTTAATTTATGCTTAAGTGGCCCTAATCGATTATGACGCTCCCGTAGTCTCCATCATTGACGATGTTATCCGCGTCGCCGCCAGCCTCCTCCGCATCGGAATCGATCCCGACGTTCCCGGCAGCGTTCCTCCTCATGGATTCATCACGGCGTGCTGTATCGATAATGGTGGAGGTCGTACGCCTAGGAACTGCCCAGAAGTGCTGCCTCCCTTCGGGGTTGCGCAGATCCGGGTGGATCTCCCACCGGTGGGTTCCGCACAGCTTAATCAACACAGCCTGCTCCTTCTTGAACAACTTTCGCCAGTACGCGCCCGTGCACGAGTACCGCGCCATTGCCCTCTTCCGCTCCGACAGCTAGGGGCGGTGCTCCTCAATCTGCCTCGCCAACGCGTTGTCGCGCAAGAGCGGCACGACAGGAACCCTGGCATAGCTGAGCGCGAAGCCGGCCGGAAGCCTCGCGAACGGCAGCGCGAGTATGTCGTAGTGGGCAAACATCTGAGCCTCGTGCAAGCTGAGTTTGGTCCTCTCCCTCTCCATGGCGATGAAGGAACACGATCTGATCTTCGGCCCCGAGGTTAAGGGGATAAGCGCAAGGACATAGGCCCAGCGTCGTTGCCACTCCCAATCAGTTCGCAGAACAGACTTCTCACGGATCTCCCTCGTGAAGGACATCCTTATCGTCCACGCACCCCGATCCAACGGCTCCTAACAATCGGGGACCGGGTCTTCTAGAAGCCCAGAGCGGTTGCTGCTTAGCTCTGCGTCCTGATTATTTGTGGCCAACGGCTATAGTTGAAAATAATACACATTTGAATGACACTGGTGGATAAATATGTTGTCTCTGAAGGGAACACACATCTAATGACTCTAGCTGTGGTTAATGAGAAGAACACACATTTCAATGACACTGGTGGATCCATATGTGGTATGTGAAAAGAATAGTCATGAAATGACTCCAGTTGTTGTTAGTAAAAAGAACACACATGCAATGACACTGGGGGATCCATGTGTGGTCTCTGAAGAGAACAAATATGCAATGACTCTAGTTGTTGTTAGTAAAAAACACACACATGCAATGACACTGGTGGATCCATATGTGGTATGTGAAAAGAACACACATGCAATGACTCTAGTTATTGTTAGTAAAAAGAACACACATGCAATGACACTGGTGGATCCATAGGTGGATTGTGAAAAGAGCACACATGCAATGACACTGGTGGATCCATATGTGGTATGTGAAAAGAACACACATGCAATGACTGTAGTTGTTGTTAGTAAAAAGAACACACATGCAATGACAGTGGTGGATCCATGTGTGGTCTCTGAAGAGAACACACATTTCAATGACTCCAGTTGTTGTTAGTAAAAAGAACACACATGCAATGATACTGGTGGATCCATGTGTGGTCTCTAAAAAGAACACACATGCAATGACTCTGGCTGTTGTTAGTAAAAAGAGCATACATGCAATGACACTAGTGGATCCATAGGTGGATTGTGAAAAGAACACACATGCAATGACACTGGTGGATCCATATGTGGTATGTGAAAAGAACACACATCCAATGAATCTGGTTGTTAGTAAAAAGAACACACATGCAATGACACTGGTGGATCCATAGGTGGATCGTGAAAAAGAACACACATGCAATGACACTGGTGGATCTATGTGTGGTCTCTGAAGAGAACACACATGCAATGACTCTGGTTGTTAGTAAAAAGTGCACACATGCAATTACACTGGTGGATCCATGTGTGGTCTCTGAAGAGAACACACATGCAATGACACTAGTGGATCCATATGTGGTATGTGAAAAGAACACACATGCAATGACTATGGTTGTTGTTAGTAAAAAGAACACACATGCAATGACACTGGTGGATCCATATGTGGTATGTGAAAAGAACACACATGCAATGCCTCCAGTTGTTGTTAGTAAAAAGAACACACATGCAATGACACTGGTGGATCCATGTGTGGTCTCTAAAGAGAACACACATTTCAATGACACTGGTGGATCCATATGTGGTATGTGAAAAGAACACACATGCAATGACATTGGTGGATCCATAGGTGGATTGTGAAAAGAGCACACATGCAATGACACTGGTGGATCCATATGTGGTATGTGAAAAAAAATACATGCAATGACTCCAGTTGTTGTTAGTAAAAACAACACACATGCAATGACACTGGTGGATCTATGTGTGGTCTCTGAAGAGAACACACATGCAATGACACTGGTGGATCCATGTGTGGTCTCTAAAGAGAACACACATGCAATGACACTGGTGGATCCATGTGTGGTCTCTAAAGAGAACACTCATTTCAATGAATCTGGTTGTTGTTAGTAAATAAGAACACACATGCAATGATTTCGGTCGATCCATGTGTGGTCTCTCAAGAGAACACACATGCAATGACTCTGGTTGTTGTTAGTAAAAAGAGCACACATGCAATGACACGGGTGGATCCATAGGTGGATTGTGAAAAGAACACACATGCAATGACACTAGTGGATCCATATGTGGTATGTGAAAAGAACACACATGCAATTACTCTGGTTGTTGTTAGTAAAAAGAACACACATGCAATGACACTGGCGGATCCATGTCTGGTCTCTAAAGAGAACACACATTTCAATGACACTGGTGGATCCATATGTGGTATGTGAAAAGAACACACATGCCATGACTCTGGTTGTTGTTAGTAAAAAGAAAACACATGTAGTAACACTGGTGGATCCATGTGTGGTCTCTGAAGAGAACACACATTTCAATGACTCTAGTTGTTGTTATTAAAAACAACACACATGCAATGACACTAGTGGATCCATATGTGGTATGTGAAAAGAACACACATGCAATGACTCTGGTTGTTGTTAGTAATAAGAACACACATGCAATGACACTGGTGGATCCATGTGTGGTCTCTGAAGAGAACACACATTTCAATGACACTGGTGGATCCATATGTGGTATGTGAAAAGATAACACATGAAATGACTCTAGTTGTTGTTAGTAAAAAGAACACACATGCAATGACACTGGTGGATCTATGTGTGGTCTCTGAAGAGAACACACATTTCAATGACACTGGTTGTTGTTGTTAAAAAGAACACACATGCAATGACACTGGTGGATCCATGTGTGGTCTCTGAAGAGAACACACATGCAATGACTCTGGTTGTTATTAGTAAAAAGAGCACACATGCAATGACACTGTTGGATCCATAGGTGGCTTGTGAATAGAACACACATACAATGACACTACTGGATCCATATGTTGTTAGTGAAAATGACACACATTTAAATGACACTGGTGGATCCATATGTTGTATGTGAAAAAACACACATGCAATGACTCTGGTTGTTGTTAGTAAAAAGAACACACATGCAATTACACTGGTGGATCCATGGGTGGTCTCTGAAGAGAACACACATTTCAATGACTTGAGTTGTTGTTAGTAAAAGGAACAGACATGCAATGACACTGGTGGATCCATGTGTGGTCTCTGAAGAGAACACACATGCAATGACTCTGGTTGTTGTTAGTAAAAAGAGCACACATGCAATGACACTGGTGGATCCATATGTGGTATGTGAAAAAAAACACATACAATGACTCCAGTTGTTGTTAGTAAAAAGAACACACATGCAATGACACTGGTGGATCCATGTGTGGTCTCTGAAGAGAACACACATTTCAATGAATCTGGTTGTTGTTAGTGAAAAGAACACACATGCAATGACACTTGTGGATCCATGTGTGGTCTCTGAAGAGTACACACATTTAAATGACACTGGTGGATCCATATGTGGTATGTGAAAAAACACACATGCAATGACTCTGGTTGTTGTTAGTAAAAAGAACACACATGCAATTACACTGGTGGATCCATGTGTGGTCTCTAAAGAGAACACACATTTCAATGACTTGAGTTGTTGTTAGTAAAAGGAACACACATGCAATGACACTGGTGGATCCATGTGTGGTCTATGAAGAGAACACACATGCAATGACTCTGGATGTTGTTAGTAAAAAGAGCACACATGCAATGACACTGGTGGATCCATAGGTTGATTGTGAAAAGAACACAGATGCAATGACACTGGTGGGTCCATATGTGGTATGTGAAAAGAACACACATGCAATGACTCTTGTTGTTGTTAGTAAAAAGAACACTCATGCAATGAGACTGGTGGATCCATGAGCACACATGCAATGACACTGGTGGATCCATATGTAGTATGTGAAAAGAACACACATGCAATGACTCCAGTTGTTGGTAGTAAAAAGAGCACACATGCAATCACACCGGTGGATCCATGTGTGGTCTGTGAAGAGAACACACATTTCAATGACACTGGTGGATCCATATGTGGTATGTGAAAAGAACACACATGCAATGACTCTAGTTGTTGTTAGTAAAAAGAACACACATGCAATGACACTGGTGGATCCATGTGTGGTCTCTAAAGAGAACACACATTTCAATGACTCTAGTTGTTGTTAGTAAAAAGAACACATATGCAATGACACTGGTGGATCCATGTGTGGTCTCTAAAGAGAACACACATGCAATAACTCTAGTTGTTAGTAAAAAGAGCACACATGCAATAACACTGGTGGCTCCATAGGTGGATTGTGAAAAGAACACACATGCAATGACACTAGTGGATCCATATGTGGTATGTGAAAAGAGCACACATGCAATGACTCTGGTTGTTGTTAGTAAAAAGAACACACATGCAATGACACTGGTGGATCCATGTGTGGTCTCTAAAGAGAACACACATGCAATGACTCTGGTTGTTGTTAGTAAAAAGAGCACACATGCAATGACACTGGTGGATCCATAGGTGGATTGTGAAAAGAATACACATACAATGACACAGGTGGATGCATATGTGGTATGTGAAAAGAACACACATACAATGACTCCAGTTATTGTTAGTAAAAAGAACACACATGCAATGACACGGGTGGATCCATGTGTGGTCTCTGAAGAGAACACACATGCATTGACACTGGTGGATCCATGTGTGGTCTCCGAAGAGAACACTCATTTCAATGAATCTGGTTGTTGTTAGTAAAACAGAACACACATGCAATGACACTGGTGGATCCATGTGTGGTCTCTGAAGAGAACACACATGCAATGACTCTGGTTGTTGTTAGTAAAAAGAGCACACATTCAATGACACTGGTGGATCCATAGGTGTATTGTGAAAATAACACACATGCAATGACACTGGTGGATCCATATGTGGTATGTGAAAAGAACACACATGCAACTACTCCGGTTGTTGTTAGTAAAAAGAACACACATGCAATGACACTGGTGGATCTATGTGTGGTATTTGAAGAGAACACACATGCAATGACTCTGGTTGTTGTTAGTGAAAAGAGCACACATGCAATGACACTGGTGGATCCATGTGTGGTCTCTGAAGAGAACACACATGCAATGACTCTGGTTGTTGTTAGTAAAAAGAGCACACATGCAATGACACTGGTGGATCCATAGGTGTATTGTGAAAATAACACACATCCAATGACACTGGTGGATCCATATGTGGTATGTGAAAAGAACACACATGCAATTACTCTGGTTGTTGTTAGTAAAAAGAACACAAATGCAATGACACTGGTGGATCCATGTGTGGTTTCTGAAGAGAACACACATTTCAATGACACTGGTGGATCCATATGTGGTATGTGAAAAGAACATGCAATGACACTGGTGGATCCATAGGTGGATTGTGAAAAGAGCACACATGCAATGACACTGGTGGATCCATATGTGGTATGTGAGAAGAACACACATGCAATGACTCCAGTTGTTGTTAGTAAATAGAACACACATGCAATGACACTAGTGGATCCATGTGTGGTCTCTGGAGACAACACACATGCAATGACACTGGTGGATCCATGTGTGGTCTCGGAAGAGAACACACATTTCAATGACTCTAGTTGTTGTTAGTAAAAAGAACACACATGCAGTGACACTAGTGGATCCATGTGTGGTCTCTGAAGAGAACACACATTTAAATGACACTGGTGGATCCATATGTGGTATGTGAAAAGAACACACATGCAATGACTTTGGTTGTTGTTAGTAAAAAGAACACACATGCAATGACACTGGTGGATCCACGTGTGGTCTCTGAAGAGAACACACATTTCAATGACTCGAGTTGTTGTTAGTAAAAAGAACACACATGCAATGACACTGGTGGATCCATGTGTGGTCTCTGAAGAGAACACACATGCAATGACTCTGGATGTTGTTAGTAAAAAGAGCACACATGCAATGACACTAGTGGATCCATAGGTTGATTGTGAAAAGAACACAGATGCAATGACACCGGTGGATCCATATGAGGTATGTGAAAAGAACACACATGCAATGACTCTGGTTGTTGTTAGTAAAAAGAACACACATGCAATGACACTGATGGATCCATAGGTGGATTGTGAAAAGAGCACACATGCAATGACACTGGTGGATCCATATATAGTATGTGAAAAGAACACACATGCAATGACTCCAGTTGTTGGTAGTAAAAAGAACACACATGCAATGACACCGGTGTATCCATGTGTGGTCTATGAAGAGAACACACATTTCAATGACACTGGTGGATCCATATGTGGTATGTGAAACGAACACACATGCAATGACTCTGGTTGTTGTTAGTAAAAAGAACAGACATGCAATGACACTGGTGGATCCATGTGTGGTCTCTGAAGAGAACACACATTTCAATGACTCTAGTTGTTGTTAGTAAAAAGAACACATATGCAATGACACTGGTGGATCCATGTGTGGTCTCTAAAGAGAACATACATGCAATAACTCTAGTTGTTAGTAAAAAGAGCACACATGCAATAACACTAGAGGATCCATAGGTGGATTGTGAAAAGAACACACATGCAATGACACTAGTGGATCCATATGTGGTCTCTGAAAAGAACACACATTTCAATGACTTTGGTTGTTGTTGGTAAAAAGAACACACATGCAATGACACTGGTGGATCCATGTGTGGTCACTGAAGAGAACACACATTTTAATGACACTGGTGGATCCATATGTGGTATGTGAAAAGAACACACATGCAATGACTCTGGTTGTTGTTAGTAAAAAGAACACACATGCAATGACACTGGTGGACCCATGTGTGGTCTCTAAAGAGAACACACATTTCAATGACTCTAGTTGTTGTTAGTAAAAACAACACATATGCAATGACACTGGTGGATCCATGTGTGGTCTCTAAAGAGAACACACATGCAATAACTCTAGTTGTTAGTAAAAAGAGCACACATGCAATAACACTGGTGGATCCATAGGTGGATTGTGAAAAGAACACACATACAATGACACTAGTGGATCCATATGTGGTATGTGAAAAGAACACACATGCAATGACTCTGGTTGTTGTTAGTAAAAAGAACACACATGCAATGACACTGGTGGATCCATGTGTGGTCTCTAAAGAGAACACACATGCAATGACACTAGTTGTTGTTAGTAAAAAGAGCACACATGCAATGACACTGGTGGATCCATAGGTGGTCTCTGAAGAGAACACACATGCAGTGACTCTGGTTGTTGTCACTAAAAAGAACACACATGCAATGACAATGGTGGATCCATATGTGGTATGTGAAAAGAACACACATGCAATGACTCTGGTTGTTGTTAGTAAAAAGAACACACATGCAATGACACTGGTGGATCCATGTGTGGTCTCTAAAGAGAACACACATTTCAATGACACTGGTGGATCCATATGTGGTATGTGAAAAGAACACACATGCAATGACTCTGGTTGTTGTTAGTAAAAAAACACACATTCAATGACACTGGTGGATCCATGTGTGCTCTCTGAAGAGAATAAACATTTCAATGACTCTGGTTGTTGTTATTAAAAAGAACACACATGCAATGACACTGGTGGATCCATGTGTGGTCTCTGAAGAGAACACACATGCAATGACTGTGGTTGTTAGTAAAAAGAGCACACATGCAATGACACTGGTGGATCCATAGGTAGATTGTGAAAAGAACACACATGCAATGACCCTAGTGGATCCATATGTGGTATGTGAAAAGAACACACATGCAATGACACTGGTTGTTGTTAGTAAAAAGAACACACATGCAATGACACTGGTGGATCCATGTGTGGTCTCTAAAGAGAACACACATGCAATGACTCTGGTTGTAATTAGTAAAAAGAGCACACATGCAATGACACTGGTGGATCCATAGGTGGTCTCTGAAGAGAACACACAAGCAATGACTCTGGTTATTGTTAGTAAAAAGAGCACACATGCAATGACACTGGTGGATCCATAGGTGGATTGTGAAAAGAACACACATGCAATGACACTAGTGGATCCATATGTGGTATGTGAAAACAACACACATGCAATGACTCTGGTTGTTGTTAGTAAAAAGAACACACATGCAATGACACTAGTGGATCCATAGGTGGATTGTGAAAAGAACACACATGCAATGACAATGGTGGATACATATGTGGTATGTGAAAAGAACACACATGCAATGACTCCGGTTGTTGTTAGTAAAAAGAACACACATGCAATGACACTTGTGGATCCATATGTGGATTGTGAAAAGATCACACGTGAAATGACACTGGGGGATCCATATGTGGTATGTGAAAAGAACACACAAGCAATGACTCTAGTTGTTGTTAGTAAAAAGAACACACATGCAATGACACTGGTGGATCCATGTGTGGTCTCTAAAGAGACCACACATTTCAATGACACTGGTGGATCCATTTGTGGTATGTGAAAAGAACACACATGCAATGACATTGGTGGATCCATAGGTGGATTGTGAAAAGAGCACACATGCAATGACACTGGTGGATCCATATGTGGTATCTGAAAAAAAACATGCAATGACTCAAGGTGTTGTTAGTAAAAAGAACACACATGCAATGACACTGGTGGATCCTTGTGTGGTCTCTGAAGAGAACACACATGCAATGACACTGGTGGATCCATGTGTGGTTTCTGAAGAGAACACTCATTTCAATGAATCTTTTTGTTGTTAGTAAAAAAGAACACACATGCAATGACACTTGTGGATCCATGTGTGGTCTCTGAAGAGAACACACATGCAATTACTCTGGTTGTTAGTAAAAAGAGCACACATGCAATGACACTGGTGGATCCATGTGTAGTATCTGAAGAGTACACATATTTAAATGACACTGGTGGATCCATATGTGGTATGTGAATAAACACACATGCAATGACTCTGGTTGTTGTTAGTAAAAAGAACACACATGCAATTACACTGGTGGATCCATTTGTGGTCTCTAAAGAGAAGACACATTTCAATGACTCGAGTTGTTGTTAGTAAAAGGAACACACATGCAATGACACTGGTGGATCCATGTGTGGTCTCTGAAGAGAACACACATGCAATGACTCTGGATGTTGTTAGTAAAAAGAGCACACATGCAATGACACTGGTGGATCCATAGGTTGATTCTGAAAAGAACACAGATGCAATGACACCGATGGATCCATATGTGGTATGTGAAAAGAACACACATGCAATGACTCTGGTTGATGTTAGTAAAAAGAACACACATGCAATGACACTGGTGGATCCATAGGTGGATTGTGAAAAGAGCACACATGCAATGATACTGGTGGATCCATATGTAGTATGTGAAAAGAACACACATGCAAAGACTCCAGTTGTTGGTAGTAAAAAGAACACACATGCAATGACACCGGTGGATCGATGTGTGGTCTGTGAAGAGAACACACATTTCAATGACACTGGTGGATCCATATGTGGTATGTGAAAAGAACACACATGCAATGACTCTGGTTGTTGTTAGTAAAAATAACACACATGCAATGAGACTGTTGGATCCATGTGTGGTCTCTGAAGAGAACACACATTTCAATGACTCTAGTTGTTGTTAGTAAAAAGAACACATATGCAATGACACTGGTGGATCCATGTGTGGTCTCTAAAGAGCACACACATGCAATAACACTAGTTGTTAGTAAAATGAGCACACATGCAATATCACTAGAGGATCCATAGGTGGATTATGAAAAGAACACACATGCAATGACACTAGTGGATCCATATGTGGTCTCTGAAAAGAACACACATTTCAATGACTTTGGCTGTTGTTGGTAAAAAGAACACACATGCAATGACACTGGTGGATCCATGTGTGGTCTCTGAAGAGAACACACATTTCAATGACACTGGTGGATCCATATGTGGTATGTGAAAAGAACACACATGCAATGACTCTGGTTGTTGTTAGTAAAAAGAACACACATGCAATGACACTGGTGGATCCATGTGTGGTCTCTAAAGAGAACACACATGCAATAACTCTAGTTGTTAGTAAAAAGAGCACACATGCAATAACACTGGTGGATCCATATGTAGATTGTGAAAAGAACACACATGCAATGACACTAGTGGATCCATATGTGGTATGTCAAAAGAACACACATGCAATGACTCTGGTTGTTGTTAGTAAAAAGAACACACATGCAATGACACTGGTGGATCCATGTGTGGTCTCTAAAGAGAACACACATGCCATGACTCTAGTTGTTGTTAGTAAAAAGAGTACACATGCAATGACACTGGTGGATCCACAGGTGGTCTCTGAAGAGAACACACATTCAGTGGCTCTGGTTGTTGTTACTAAAAAGAACACACATGCAATGACAATGGTGGATCCATATGTGGTATGTGAAAAGAACACTCATGCAATGACTCTGGTTGTTGTTACTAAAAAGAACACACATGCAATGACACTGGTGGATCCATGTGTGGTCTCTGAAGAGAACACACATTTCAATGACACTGGTGGATCCATATGTGGTATGTGAAAAGAACACACATGCAATGACTCTGGTTGTTGTTAGTAAAAAAACACACATTTAATGACACTGGTGGATCCATTTGTGCTCTCTGAAGAGAACAAACATTTCAATGACTCTGGTTGTTGTTAGTTAAAAGAACACACATGCAATGACACTGGTGGATCCATGTGTGGTCTCTGAAGAGAACACACATGCAATGACTGTGGTTGTTAGTAAAAAGAGCACACATGCAATGACACTGGTGGATCCATAGGTAGATGGTGAAAAGAACACACATGCAATGACCCTAGTGGATCCATATGTGGTATGTGAAAAGAACACACATGCAATGACACTGGTTGTTGTTAGTAAAAAGAACACACATGCAATGACACTGGTGGATCCATGTGTGGTCTCTAAAGAGAACACACATGCAATGACTCTGGTTGTTGTTAGTAAAAAGAGCACACATGCAATGACACTGGTGGATCCATAGGTGGTCTCTGAAGAGAACACACATCCAATGACTCTAGTTGTTGTTAGTAAAAAGAGCACACATGCAATGACACTGGTGGATCCATAGGTGGATTGTGAAAAGAACACACATGCAATGACACTAGTGGATCCATATGTGGTATGTGAAAACAACACACATGCAATGACTCTGGTTGTTGTTAGTAAAAAGAACACACATGCAATTACACTAGTGGATCTATAGGTGGATTGTGAAAACAACACACATGCAATGACAATGGTGGATCCATATGTGGTATGTGAAAAGAACACACATGCAATGACTCCGGTTGTTGTTAGTAAAAAGAACACACATGCAATGACACTTAAGGATCCATATGTGGATTGTGAAAAGATCACACGTGCAATGACACTAGTGGATCCATATGTGGTATGTGAAAAGAACACACAAGCAATGACTCTAGTTGTTGTTAGTAAAAAGAACACACATGCAATGACACTGGTGGATCCATGTGTGGTCTCTAAAGAGAACACACATTTCAATGACACTGGTTGATCCATTTGTGGTATGTGAAAAGAACACACATGCAATGACATTGGTGGATCCATAGGTGGATTGTGAAAAGAGCACACATGCCATGACACTGGTGGATCAATATGTGGTATCTGAAAAAAAACATGCAATGACTCAAGGTGTTGTTAGTAAAAAGAACACACATGCAATGGCACTGGTGGATCCTTGTGTGGTATCTGAAGAGAACACACATGCAATGACACTGGTGGATCCATGTGTGGTTTCTGAAGAGAACACTCATTTCAATGAATCTGGTTGTTGTTAGTAAAAAAGAACACACATGCAATGACACTGGTGGATCCATGTGTGGTCTCTCAAGAGAACACACATGCAATGACTCTGGTTGTTGTTAGTAAAAAGAGCACACATGCAATGACACTGGTGGATCCATAGGTGTATTGTGAAAATAACACACATGCAATGACACTGGTGGATCCATATGTGGTATGTGCAAATAACACACATGCAATTCTCTGGTTGTTGTTAGTAAAAAGAATACACATGCAATGACACTGGTGGATCCATGTGTGGTCTCTAAAGAGAACACACATTTCAATGACACTAATGGATCCATATGTGGTCTCTGAAGAGAACACACATTACAATGACACTGGTGGATCCACATGTGGTATGTGAAAATAACACACATGCAATGACTCCAGTTGTTGTTAGTAAAAAGAACACATAGGCAATGACCCTAGTGGATCCATGTGTGGTCTCTGAAGAGAACACACATTTCAATGACTTTGGTTTCTGTTAGTAAAAAGAGCACATGTGCAGTGACACTGGTGGATCCATAGGTGGATTGTGAAAAGAACACACATGCAATGACACTGGTGGATCCATATGTGGTATGTGAAAAGAACACACATGCAATGACTCTGGTTGTTGTTAGTAAAAAGAACACACATGCAATGACACTGGTGGATCCATGTGTGGTCTCTGAAGAGAACACACATTTCAATGACACTGGTGGATCCATATGTGGTATATGAAAAGAACACACATGAAATGACTCCACTTGTTGTTAGTAAAAATAACACACATGCAATGACACTGGTCGATCCATGTGTGGTATGTGAAAAGAACACACATTTCAATGACTCTGGTTGTTGTTGGCAAAAAGAACACACATGCAATAACATTGGTGGATCCATAGGTGGATTGTGAAAAGAGCACACATGCAATGACACTGGTGGATCCATATGTGGTATGTGAAAAAAACACATGTAATGACTCCAGGTGTTGTTAGTAAAAAGAACACATAGGCAATGACAGTGGTGGATCCATGTGTGGTCTCTAAAGAGAACACACATTTCAATGACTCTGGTTGTTGTTAGTAAAAAGACCACACATGCAATGACACTAGTGGATCCATAGGTGGATTGTGAAAAGAACACACATGCAATGACAATGGTGGATCCATATGTGGTATGTGAAAAGAACACACATGCAATGACTCTGGTTGTTAGTAAAAGGAACACACATGCAATGACACTGGTGGATCCATGTGTGGTCTCTGAAGAGAACACACATTTCAATGACACTGGTGGATCCATATGTGGTATGTGAAAAGGACACACATGCAATGACTCCAGTTGTTGTTAGTAAAAGAACACACATGCAATGACACTGGTAGATCCATGTGTGGTCTCTAAAGAGAACACACATGCAATGACTCTGGTTGTTGTTAGTAAAAAGAGCACACATGCAATGACACTGTTGGATCCATAAGTGGCTTGGGAATAGAACACACATGCAATGACACTCGTGGATCCATATGTGGTATGTGAAAACAACACACATGCAATGACTCCAGTTGTTGTTAGTAAAAAGAACACACATGCAATGACACTTGTGGATCCATAGGTGGATTGTGAAAAGGGCACACATGTAATGACATTGGTGGATCCATATGTGGTATGTGAAAAGAACACACATGCAATGACTCCAGTTGTTGTTAGTAAAAAGAACACGAATGCAATGACCCTGGTGGATCCATATGTGCTATGTGAAAAGAACACACATGCAATGACTCTGGTTGTTGTTAGTAAAAACAACACACATGCAATGACACTGGTGGATCCATGTGTGGTCTCTGAAGAGAACACACATTTCAATGACTCTAGTTGTTGTTAGTAAAAAGAACACATATGCAATGACACTGGTGGATCCATGTCTGGTCTCTAAAGAGAACACACATGCAATAACTCTAGTTGTTAGTAAAAAGAGCACACATGCAATAACACTGGTGGATCCATAGGTGGATTGTGAAAAGAACACACATGCAATGACACTAGTGGATCCATATGTGGTATGTGAAAAGAACACACATGCAATGACTCTGGTTATTGTTAGTAAAAAGAACACACATGCAATGACACTGGTGGATCCATGGGTGGTCTCTAAAGATAACACACATGCAATGACTCTGGTTGTTGTTAGTAAAAAGAGCACACATGCAATGACACTGGTGGATCCATAGGTGGTCTCTGAAGAGAACACACATGGAGTGACTCTGGTTGTTGTTACTAAAAAGAACCCACATGCAATGACAATGGTGGATCCATATGTGGTATGTGAAAAGAACACACATCCAATGACTCTGGTTGTTGTTAGTAAAAAGAACACACATGCAATGACACTGGTGGATCCATATGTGGTATGTGAAAAGAACACACATGCAATGACACTGGTGGATCCATATGTGGTATGTGAAAAAAACACATGTAATGACTCCAGTTGTTGTTAGTAAAAAGAACACATAGGCAATGACAGTGGTGGATCCATGTGTGGTCTCTAATGAGAACACACATTTCAATGACTCTGGTTGTTGTTAGTAAAAAGACCACACATGCAATGACACTAGTGGATCCATAGGTGGATTGTGGAAAGAACACACATGCAATGACAATGGTGGATCCATATGTGGTATGTGAAAAGAACACACATGCAATGACTCTGGTTGTTAGTAAAAGGAACACACATGCAATGACACTGGTGGATCCATGTGTGGTCTCTGAAGAGAACACACATTTCAATGACACTGGTGGATCCATATGTGGTATGTGAAAAGGACACACATGCAATGACTCTAGTTGTTGTTAGTAAAAGAACACACATGCAATGACACTGGTAGATCCATGTGTGGTCTCTGAAGAGAACACACATGCAATGACTCTGGTTGTTGTTAGTAAAAAGTGCACACATGCAATGACACTGTTGGATCCATAAGTGGCTTGGGAATAGAACACACATGCAATGACACTCGTGGATCCATATGTGGTATGTGAAAACAACACACATGCAATGACTCCAGTTGTTGTTAGTAAAAAGAACACACATGCAATGACACTTGTGGATCCATAGGTGGGTTGTGAAAAGGGCACACATGTAATGACATTGGTGGATCCATATGTGGTATGTGAAAAGAACACACATGCAATGACTCCAGTTGTTGTTAGTAAAAAGAACACGAATGCAATGACACTGGTGGATCCATATGTGGTATGTGAAAAGAACACACATGCAATGACTTTGGTTGTTGTTAGTAAAAAGAACACACATGCAATGACACTGGTGGATCCATGTGTGGTCTCTGAAGAGAACACACATTTCAATGACTCTAGTTGTTGTTAGTAAAAAGAACACATATGCAATGACACTGGTGGATCCATGTCTGGTCTCTAAAGAGAACACACATGCAATAACTCTAGTTGTTAGTAAAAAGAGCACACATGCAATAACACTAGTGGATCCATAGGTGGATTGTGAAAAGAACACACATGCAATGACACTAGTGGATCCATATGTGGTATGTGAAAAGAACACACATGCAATGACTCTGGTTATTGTTAGTAAAAAAGAACACACATGCAATGACACTGGTGGATCCATGGGTGGTCTCTAAAGATAACACACATGCAATGACTCTGGTTGTTGTTAGTAAAAAGAGCACACATGCAATGACACTGGTGGATCCATAGGTGGTCTCTGAAGAGAACACACATGGAGTGACTCTGGTTGTTGTTACTAAAAAGAACACACATGCAATGACAATGGTGGATCCATATGTGGTATGTGAAAAGAACACACATCCAATGACTCTGGTTGTTGTTAGTAAAAAGAACACACATGCAATGACACTGGTGGATCCATGTGTGGTCTCTGAAGAGAACACACATTTCAATGACACTGGTGGATCCATATGTGGTATGTGAAAAGAACACACATTTCAATGACTCTGGTTGTTGTTAGTAAACAAACACACATTCAATGACACTGGTGGATCCATGTGTGCTCTCTGAAGAGAACACACATTTCAATGACTCTGGTTATTGTTAGTAAAAAGAACACACATGCAATGACACTGGTGGATCCATATGTGGTCTCTGAAGAGAACACACATGCAATGACTGTGGTTGTTAGTAAAAAGAGCACACATGCAATGACACTGGTGGATCCATAGGTAGATTGTGAAAAGAACACACATGCAATGACCCTAGTGGATCCATATGTGGCATTTGAAAAGAACACACATGCAATGACACTGGTTGTTGTTAGTAAAAGAACACACATGCAATGACACTGGTGGATCCATGTGTGGTCTCTGAAGAGAACACACATGCAATGACTCTGGTTGTTGTTAGTAAAAAGAGCACACATGCAATGACACTGGTGGATCCATAGGTGGTCTCTG
Organism: Avena insularis; assembly: GCA_023614405.1. Lineage (NCBI taxonomy): Eukaryota > Viridiplantae > Streptophyta > Magnoliopsida > Poales > Poaceae > Avena > Avena insularis. The sequence goes on along the minus strand of CM042688.1, from coordinate 215,421,842 downwards.
AAGAGAACACACATGCAATGACTCTGGTTGTTGTTAGTAAAAAGAGCACACATGCAATGACACTGGTGGATCCATAGGTGGATTGTGAAAAGAACACACATGCAATGACACTAGTGGATCCATATGTGGTATGTGAAAACAACACACATGCAATGACTCTGGTTGTTGTTAGTAAAAAGAACACACATGCAATGGCACTAGTGGATCCATAGGTGGATTGTGAAAAGAACACACATGCAATGACAATGGTGGATCCATATGTGGTCTGTGAAAAGAACACACATGCAATGACTCCGGTTGTTGTTAGTAAAAAGAACACACTTGCAATGACACTTGTGGATCCATATGTGGATTGTGAAAAGATCTCACGTGCAATGACACTGGTGGATCCATATGTGGTATGTGAAAAGAACACACAAGCAATGACTCTAGTTGTTGTTAGTAAAAAGAACACACATGCAATGACACTGGTGGATCCATGTGTGGTCTCTAAAGAGAACACACATTTCAATGACACTAGTGGATCCATTTGTGGTATGTGAAAAGAACACACATGCAATGACATTGGTGGATCCATAGGTGGATTGTGAAAAGAGCACACATGCAATGACACTGGTGGATCCATATGTGGTATCTGAAAAATAACATGCAATGAATCAAGGTGTTGTTAGTAAAAAGAACACACATGCAATGACACTGGTGGATCCATGTGTGGTCTCTGAAGAGAAAACACATGCAATGATACTGGAGGATCCATGTGTGGTCTCTGAAGAGAACACACATTTCAATGAATCTGGTTGTTGTTAGTAAAAAAGAACACACATGCAATGACACTGGTGGATCCATGTGTGGTCTCTGAAGAGAACACACATGCAATGACTCTGGTTGTTGTTAGTAAAACGAGCACACATGCAATGACACTGGTGGATCCATAGGTGTATTCTGAAAAGAACACACATGCAATGACACTGGTGGATCCATATGTGGTATGTGAAAAGAACACACATGCAATGACTCTGGTTGTTGTTAGTAAAAAGAACACACATGCAATGACACTGGTGGATCCATGTGTGGTCTCTGAAGAGAACACATATTTCAATGACACTGGTGGATCCATGTGTGGTATGTGAAAAGAACACACATTTCAATGACTCTGGTTGTTGTTGGCAAAAAGAACACACATGCAATGACACTGGTGGATCCATGTATGGTCTCTGAAGAGAACACACATTTCAGTGACACTGGTGGATCCATATGTGGTATGTGAAAAGAACACATATGCAATAACATTGGTGGATCCATAGGTGGATTGTGAAAAGAGCACACATGCAATGATACTGGTGGATCCATATGTGGTATGTGAAAAAAAACACATGTAATGACTCCAGTTGTTGTTAGTAAAAAGAACACATAGGCAATGACAGTGGTGGATCCATTTGTGGTCTCTAAAGAGAACACACATTTCAATGACTCTGGTTGTTGTTAGTAAAAAGACCACACATGCAATGACACTAGTGGATCCGTAGGTGGATTGTGAAAAGAACACACATGCAATGACAATGGTGGATCCATATGTGGTATGTGAAAAGAACACACATGCAATGACTCTGGTTGTTGTTAGTAAAAGGAACACACATGCAATGACACTGGTGGATCCATGTGTGGTCTCTGAAGAGAACACACATTTCAATGCCACTGGTGGATCCATATGTGGTATGTGAAAAGAACACACATGCAATGACTCCAGTTGTTGTTAGTAAAAGAACACACATGCAATGACACTGGTAGATCCATGTGTGGTCTCTGAAGAGAACACACATGCAATGACTCTGGTTGTTGTTAGTAAAAAGTGCACACATGCAATGACACGGTTGGATCCATAGGTGGCTTGGGAATAGAACACACATGCAATGACACTCGTGGATCCATATGTGGTATGTGAAAACAACACACATGCAATGACTCCAGTTGTTGTTAGTAAAAAGAACACACATGCAATGACACTTGTGGATCCATAGGTGGATTTTGAAATGGGCACACATGCAATGACATTGGTGGATCCATATGTGGTATGTGAAAAGAACACACATGCAATGACTCCAGTTGTTCTTACTAAAAAGAACATGAATGCAATGACACTGGTGGATCCATGTGTGGCTTCTGAAGAGAGCACACATTTCAATGACACTGGTGGATCCATATGTGGTATGTGAAAAGAACACACATGCAATGACTCTGGTTGTTGTTAGTAAAAAGAACACATAGCCAATGACACTAGTGGATCCATGTGTTGTCTCTAAAGAGAACACACATTTCAATGACTCTGGTTGTTGTTAGTAAAAAGTGCACACATGCAATGACACTGGTGGATCCATAGGTGGATTGTGAAAAGAACACACATGCAATGACACTGGTGGATACATAGGTGGCCTCTGAAGAGAACACACATGCAATGACTCTGGTTGTTGTTAGTAAAAAGAATACACATGCAATGACACTGGTGGATCCATGTGTGGTCTCTGAAGAGAACACACATTTCAATGACACTGGTGGATCCATATGTGGTATGTGAAAAGAACACACATGAAATGACTCCAATTGTTGTTAGTAAAAATAACACACATGCAATGACACTGGTGGATCCATGTGTGGTATGTGAAAAGAACACACATTTCAATGACTCTGGTTGTTGTTGGTAAAAAGAACACACATGCAATGACACTGGTGGATCCATGTGTGGTCTATGAAGAGAACACACATTTCAATGACACTGGTGGATCCATACGTGGTATGTGAAAAGAACACACATGCAATGACATTGGTGGATCCATAGGTGGATTGTGAAAAGAGCACACATGTAATGACACTAGTGGATCTATATGTGGTATGTGAAAAAACACGCATGCAATGACTCCTGTTGTTGTTAGTAAAAAGAACACACATGCAATGACACTGGTGGATCCATGTGTGGTCTCTGAAGAGAACACACATGCAATGACACTGATGGATCCATTTCTGGTTTCTGAAGAGAACACTCATTTCAATGAATCTGGTTTTTGTGAATAAAAAAGAACACACATGCAATGACACTGGTGCATCCATGTGTGGTCTCTGAAGAGAACACTCATTTCAATGAATCTGGTTTTTGTTAGTAAAAAAGAACACACATGCAATGACACTGGTGGATCCATGTGTGGTCTCTGAAGAGAACACACATGCAATGACTCTGGTTGTTGTTAGTAAAAAGAGCACACATGCAATGAGACTGGTGGATCCATAGGTGGATTGTGAAAAGAACACACATGCAATGACACTGGTGGATCCATATGTGGTATGTGAAAAGAACACACATGCAATTACTCTTGTTGTTGTTAGTAAAAAGAACACACATGCAATGACACTGGTGGATCCATGTGTGGTCTCTGAAAAGAACACACATTTCAATGACACTGGTGGATCCATATGTGGTATGTGAAAAGAACACAGATGCAATGACTCTAGTTGTTGTTAGTAAAAAGAACACATAGGCAATGACACTGGTGGATCCATGTGTGGTCTCTGAAGAGAACACACATTTCAATGACTCTGGTTGTTGTTAGTAAAAAGAGCACGCATGCAATGACACTGGTGGATCCATGTATGGTCTCTGAAGAGAACACACATTTCAGTGACACTGGTGGATCCATATGTGGTATGTGAAAAGAACACATATGCAATAACATTGGTGGATCCATAGGTGGATTGTGAAAAGAGCACACATGCAATGACACTGGTGGATCCATATGTGGTATGTGAAAAAAAACACATGTAATGACTCCAGTTGTTGTTAGTAAAAAGAACACATAGGCAATGACAGTGGTGGATCCATTTGTGGTCTCTAAAGAGAACACACATTTCAATGACTCTGGTTGTTGTTAGTAAAAAGACCACACATGCAATGACACTAGTGGATCCGTAGGTGGATTGTGAAAAGAACACACATGCAATGACAATGGTGGATCCATATGTGGTATGTGAAAAGAACACACATGCAATGACTCTGGTTGTTGTTAGTAAAAGGAACACACATGCAATGACACTGGTGGATCCATGTGTGGTCTCTGAAGAGAACACACATTTCAATGACACTGGTGGATCCATATGTGGTATGTGAAAAGAACACACATGCAATGACTCCAGTTGTTGTTAGTAAAAGAACACACATGCAATGACACTGGTAGATCCATGTGTGGTCTCTGAAGAGAACACACATGCAATGACTCTGGTTGTTGTTAGTAAAAAGTGCACACATGCAATGACACGGTTGGATCCATAGGTGGATTGTGAAAAGAACACACATGCAATGACACTCGTGGATCCATATGTGGTATGTGAAAAGAACACACATGCAATTACTCTTGTTGTTGTTAGTAAAAAGAACACACATGCAATGACACTGGTGGATCCATGTGTGGTCTCTGAAAAGAACACACATTTCAATGACACTGGTGGATCCATATGTGGTATGTGAAAAGAACACAGATGCAATGACTCCAGTTGTTGTTAGTAAAAAGAACACATAGGCAATGACACTGGTGGATCCATGTGTGGTCTCTGAAGAGAACACACATTTCAATGACTCTGGTTGTTGTTAGTAAAAAGAGCACGCATGCAATGACACTGGTGGATCCATAGGTCAATTGTGAAAAGAACACACATGCAATGAAACTGGTGGATCCATATGTGGTATGTGAAAAGAACACACATGCAATGACTCAGGTTGTTGTTAGTAAAAAGAACACACATGCAATGACACTGGTGGATCCATGTGTGGTCTTTGAAGAGAACACACATTTCAATGACACTGGTGGATCCATATGTGGTATGTGAAAAGAACACACATGAAATGACTCCAGTTGTTGTTAGTAAAAATAACACACATGCAATGACACTAGTGGATCCATGTGTGGTATCTAAAGAGAACACACATTTCAATGACTCTAGTTGTTGTTGGTAAAAAGAACACACATGCAATGACACTGGTAGATCCATGTGTGGTCTCTGAAGAGAACACACATGTAATGACTCTGGTTCTTGTTAGTAAAAAGAGCACACATGCTATGACACTGTTGGATCCATAGGTGGCTTGTGAATAGAACACACATGCAATGACACTAGTGGATCCATATGTGGTATATGAAAACAACACACATGCAATGACTCTAGTTGTTGTTAGTAAAAAGAACACACATGCAATGACACTGGTGGATGCATAGGTGGATTGTGAAAAGGGCACACATGCAATGACATTGGTGGATCCATATGTGGTATGTGGAAAGAACACACATGCAATGACTCCAGTTGTTGTTAGTAAAAAGAACACGAATGCAAGGACACTGGTGGATCCATGTGTGGTTTCTGAACAGAACACACATTTCAATGAAACTGGTGGATCCATATGTCATATGTGAAAAGAACACACATGCAATGACTCTGGTTGTTGTTAGTAAAAGGAACACACATGCAATGACACTGGTGGATCCATGTGTCGTCTCAAAAGAGAACACACATTTCAATGACACTGGTGGATCCATATATGGTATGTAAAAAGAACACACATGAAATGACTCCAGTTATTGTTAGTAAAAATAACACACATGCAATGAGACTGGTGGATCCATGTGTGGTCTCTAAAGAGAACACACATTTCAATGACTCTGGTTGTTCTTGGTAAAAAGAACACACATGTAATGACACTTGTGGATCCATGTGTGGTCTCTGAAGAGAACACACAGGCAATGACTCTGGTTGTTGTTAGTAACAAGAGCACACATGCAATGACACTGTTGGATCCATAGGTGGCCTGTGAATAGAACACACATGCAATGACACTAGTGGATCCATATGTGGTATGTGAAAACAACACACATGCAATGACTCCAGTTGTTGTGAGTAAAAAGAACACACATGCAATGACACTGGTGGATCCATAGGTGGATTGTGAAAAGAACACACATGCAATGAAACTGGTGGATCCATATGTGGTATGTGAAAAGAACACAAATGCAATGACTCAGGTTGTTGTTAGTAAAAAGAACACACATGCAATGAAACTGGTGGATCCATGTGTGGTCTCTGAAGAGAGCACACATTTCAATGAGACTGGTGGATCCATATGTGGTATGTGAAAAGAACACACAAGAAATGACCCCAGTTGTTGTTAGTAAAAATAACACACATGCAATGACACTGGTGGATCCATGTGTGGTATCTGAAGAGAACACACATTTCAATGACTCTGGTTGTTGTTGGTAAAAAGAACACACATGCAATGACACTGGTGGATCCATGTGTGGTCTCTGAAGAGAACACACATTTCAATGACACTGGTGGATCCATACGTGGTATGTGAAAAGAACACACATGCAATGACATTGGTGGATCCATAGGTGGATTGTGAAAAGAGCACTGATGCAATGACACTGGTGGATCCATATGTGGTATGTGAAAAAAGACACATGCAATGACTCCAGTTGTTGTTAGTAAAAAGAACACACATGCAATGACACTGGTGGATCCATGTGTGGTCTCTGAAGAGAACACACATGCAATGACACAGGTGGATCCATTTGTGGTCTCTAAATAGAACACTCATTTCAATGAATCTGGTTTTTGTTAGTAAAAAAGAACACACATGCAATGACATTGGTGGATCCATGTGTGGTCTCTGAAGAGAACACACATGCAATGACTCTGGTTGTTGTTAGTAAAAATAGCACACATTCAATGACACTGGTGGATCCATAGGTGGATTGTGAAAAGAACACACATGCAATGACACTGGTGGATCCATATGTGGTATGTGAAAAGAACACATGCAATTACTCTTGTTGTTAGTAAAAAGAACACACATGCAATGACACTGGTGGATCCATGTGTGGTCTCTGAAGAGAACACACATTTCAATGACACTGGTGGATCCATATGTGGTATGTGAAAAGAACACAGATGCAATCACTCCAGTTGTTGTTAGTAAAAATAACACATAGGCAATGACACTGGTGGATCCATGTGTGGTCTCTGAAGAGAACACACATTTCAATGACTCTGGTTGTTGTTAGTAAAAAGAGCACACATGCAATGACACTGGTGGATCCATAGGTGGATTGTGAAAAGAACACACATGCAATGAAACTGGTGGATACATATGTGGTATGTGAAAAGAACACAAATGCAATGACTCAGGTTGTTGTTAGTAAAAAGAACACACATGCAATGAAACTGGTGGATCCATGTGTGGTCTCTGAAGAGAGCACACATTTCAATGAGACTGGTGGATCCATATGTGGTATGTGAAAAGAACACACAAGAAATGACCCCAGTTGTTGTTAGTAAAAATAACACACATGCAATGACACTGGTGGATCCATGTGTGGTATCTGAAGAGAACACACATTTCAATGACTCTGGTTGTTGTTGGTAAAAAGAACACACATGCAATGACACTGGTGGATCCATCTGTGGTCTCTGAAGAGAACACACATGCAATGACTCTGGTTGTTGTTAGTAAAAAGAGCACACATGCAATGACACTGTTGGATCCATAGGTGGCTTGTGAATAGAACACACATGCAATGACACTAGTGGATCCATATGTGGTATGTGAAAACAACACACATGCAATGACTCCAGTTGTTGTTAGTAAAAAGAACACACATGCAATGACACTGGTGGATCCATAGGTGGATTGTGAAAAGAGCACACATGCAATGACACTGGTGGATCCATGTGTCGTCTCTGAAGAGAACACACATTTAATGACACTGGTGGACCTATATTTGGTATGTGAAAACAAAACACATGAAATGACTCTAGTTGTTGTTAGTAAAAAGAACACACATGCAATGAAACTAGTGGATCCATGTCTGGTCTCTAAAGAGAACACACATTTCAATGACTCTGGTTGTTGTTAGTAAAAAGAAGACACATGCAATGGCACTGATGGATCCATGTGTGGTCTCTGAAGAGAACACACATGCAATGACTCTGGTTGTTGTTAGTAAAAAGAGAACACATGCAATAACACTGGTGGATCCATAGGTGGATTGTGAAAAGAACACACATGCAATGACACTAGTGGATCCATATGTGGTATGTGAAAAGAACACACATGCAATGAATCTAGTTGTTGTTAGTAAATAGAACACACATGCAATGACACTAGTGGATCCATAGGTGGATTGTCAAAAGAGCACACATGCAATGACACTGGTTGATCCATATGTGGTATGTGAAAAGAACACACATGAAATGACTCCAGATGTTGTTAGTAAAAAGAACACCCATGCAATGATACTAGTGGATCCATGTGTGTTCTCTGAAGAGAACACACATTTCAATGACACTAGTGGATCCATATGTGGTATGTGAAAAGAACACACATGCAACGACTCTGGTGGATCCATAGGTGGATTGTGAAAAGAGCACACATGCAATGACACTGGTGGATCCATATTTGGTATGTGAAAAGAACACACATGCAATGACTCCAGTTGTTGTTAGTAAAAATAACACATAGGCAATGACACTGGTGGATCCATGTGTGGTCTCTGAAGAGAACACACATTTCAATGACTCTGGTTGTTGTTAGTAAAAAGAGCACCAATGCAATGACACTGGTGGATCCATAGGTGGATTGTGAAAAGAACACATATGCAATGAAACTGGTGGATCCATATGTGGTATGTGAAAATAACACAAATGCAATGACTCAGGTTGTTGTTAGTAAAAAGAACACACATGCAATGAAACTGGTGGATCCATGTGTGGTCTCTGAAGAGAACACACATTTCAATGAGACTGGTGGATCCATATGTCGTATGTGAAAAGAACACACAAGAAATGACCCTAGTTGTTGTTAGTAAAAATAACACACATGCAATGACACTGGTGGATCCATGTGTGGTATCTGAAGAGAACACACATTTCAATGACTCTGGTTGTTGTTGGTAAAAAGAAAACACATGCAATGACACTGGTAGATCCATGTGTGGTCTCTGAAGAGAACACACATGTAATGACCCTGGTTGTTGTTAGTAAAAAGAGCACACATGCAATGACACTGTTGGATCCATAGGTGGCTTGTGAATAGAACACACATGCAATGACACTAGTGGATCCATATGTGGTATGTGAAAACAACACACATGCAATGACTCCAGTTGTTGTTAGTAAAAAGAACACACATGCAATGACACTGCTGGATCCATAGGTGGATTGTGAAAAGAGCACACATGCAATGACACTGGTGGATCCATGTGTCGTCTCTGAAGAGAACACACATTTCAATGACACTGGTGGACCTATATTTGGTATGTGAAAAGAAAACACATGAAATGACTCTAGTTGTTGTTAGTAAAAAGAACACACATGCAATGAAACTAGTGGATCCATGTGTGGTATCTAAAGAGAACACACATTTCAATGACTCTGGTTGTTGTTAGTAAAAAGAAGACACATGCAATGGCACTGATGGATCCATGTGTGGTCTCTGAAGAGAACACACATGCAATGACTCTGGTTGTTGTTAGTAAAAAGAGAACACATGCAATAACACTGGTGGATCCATAGGTGGATTGTGAAAAGAACACACATGCAATGACACTAGTGGATCCATATGTGGTATGTGAAAAGAACACACATGCAATGACTCTAGTTGTTTTTAGTAAATAGAACACACATGCAATGACACTAGTGGATCCATAGGTGGATTGTGAAAAGAGCACACATGGAATGACACTGGTTGATCCATATGTGGTATGTGAAAAGAACACACATGAAATGACTCCAGATGTTGTTAGTAAAAAGAACACCCATGCAATGATACTAGTGGATCCATGTGTGTTCTCTGAAGAGAACACACATTTCAATGACACTAGTGGATCCATATGTGCTATGTGAAAAGAACACACATGCAACGACTCTGGTGGATCCATAGGTGGATTGTGAAAAGAGCACACATGCAATGACACTGGTGGATCCATATTTGGTATGTGAAAAGAACACACATGCAATGACTCCAGTTGTTGTTAGTAAAAATAACACATAGGCAATGACACTGGTGGATCCATGTGTGGTCTCTGAGGAGAACACACATTTCAATGACTCTGGTTGTTGTTAGTAAAAATAGCACACATGCAATAACACTGGTGGATCCATAGGTGGATTGTGAAAAGAACACATATGCAATGAAACTGGTGGATCCATATGTGGTATGTGAAAATAACACAAATGCAATGACTCAGGTTGTTGTTAGTAAAAAGAACACACATGTAATGAAACTAGTGGATCCATGTGTGGTCTCTGAAGAGAACACACATTTCAATGAGACTGGTGGATCCATATGTCGTATGTGAAAAGAACACACAAGAAATGACCCTAGTTGTTGTTAGTAAAAATAACACACATGCAATGACACTGGTGGATCCATGTGTGGTATCTGAAGAGAACACACATTTCAATGACTCTGGTTGTTGTTGGTAAAAAGAACAAACATGCAATGACACTGGTAGATCCATGTGTGGTCTCTGAAGAGAACACACATGTAATCACTCTGGTTGTTGTTAGTAAAAAGAGCACACATGCAATGACACTGTTGGATCCATAGGTGGCTTGTGAATAGAACACACATACAATGACACTACTGGATCCATATGTGGTATGTGAATACAACACACATGCAATGACTCCCGTTGTTGTTAGTAGAAAGAACACACATGCAATGACAATGCTGGATCCATATGTGGATTGTGAAAAGAGCACACATGCAATGACACTGGTGGATCCATGTGTCGTCTCTGAAGAGAACACACATTTCAATGACACTGGTGGACCTATATTTGGTATGTGAAAAGAAAACACATGAAATGACTCTAGTTGTTGTTAGTAAAAAGAACACACATGCAATAAAACTAGTGGATCCATGTGTGGTCTCTAAAGAGAACACACATTTCAATGACTCTGGTTGTTGTTAGTAAAAAGAAGACACATGCAATGGCACTGATGGATCCATGTGTGGTCTCTGAAGAGAACACACATGCAATGACTCTGGTTGTTGTTAGTAAAAAGAGAACACATGCAATAACACTGGTGGATCCATAGGTGGATTGTGAAAAGAACACACATGCAATGACACTAGTGGATCCATATGTGGTATGTGAAAAGAACACACATGAAATGACTCTAGTTGTTGTTAGTAAATAGAACACACATGCAATGACACTAGTGGATCCATAGGTGGATTGTGAAAAGAGCACACATGCAATGACACTGGTCGATCCATATGTGGTATGTGAAAAGAACACACATGAAATGACTCCAGATGTTGTTAGTAAAAAGAACACCCATGCAATGATACTAGTGGATCCATGTGTGTTCTCTGAAGAGAACACACATTTCAATGACACTAGTGGATCCATATGTGGTATGTGAAAAGAACACACATGCAACGACTCTGGTGGATCCATAGGTGGATTGTGAAAAGAGCACACATGCAATGACACTGGTGGATCCATATTTGGTATGTGAAAAGAACACACATGCAATGACTCCAGTTGTTGTTAGTAAAAATAACACATAGGCAATGACACTGGTGGATCCATGTGTGGTCTCTGAAGAGAACACACATTTCAATGACTCTGGTTGTTGTTAGTAAAAAGAGCACACATGCAATGACACTGGTGGATCCATAGGTGGATTGTGAAAAGAACACACATGCAATGAAACTGGTGGATCCATATGTGGTATGTGAAAAGAACACAAATGCAATGACTCAGGTTGTTGTTAGTAAAAAGAAGACACATGCAATGAAACTGGTGGATCCATGTGTGGTCTCTAAAGAGAACACACATTTCAATGAGACTGGTGGATCCATATGTGGTATGTGAAAAGAACACACAAGAATGACCCCAGTTGTTGTTAGTAAAAAGAACACACATGCAATGACACTGGTGGATCTATGTGTGGTCTCTGAAGAGAACACACATTTCAATGACACTGGTTGTTGTTGGTAAAAAGAACACACATGCAATGACACTGGTGGATCCATGTGTGGTCTCTGAAGAGAACACACATGCAATGACTCTGGTTGTTATTAGTAAAAAGAGCACACATGCAATGACACTGTTGGATCCATAGGTGGCTTGTGAATAGAACACACATACAATGACACTACTGGATCCATATGTGGTATGTGAATACAACACACATGCAATGACTCCCGTTGTTGTTAGTAGAAAGAACACACATGCAATGACTCTGGTGGATCCATAGGTGGATTGTGAAAAGAGCACACATGCAATGACACTGGTGGATCCATATGTGGTATGTGAAAAGAACACACATGCAATGACTCCAGTTGTTGTTAGTAAAAAGAACACAAATGCAATGACACTGGTGGATCCATGTGTGGTTTCTGAAGAGAACATACATTTCAATGACACTGGTGGATCCATATGTGGTATGTGAAAAGAATACACATGCAATGACTCTGGTTGTTGTTAGTAAAAAGAACACACATGCAATGACACTGGTGGATCCATGTGTGGTCTCTAAAGAGAACACACATTTCAATGACACTGGTGGATCCATATGTGGTATGTGAAAAGAACACACATGAAATGACTCCAGTTGTTGTCAGTAAAAATAACACACATGCAATGAGACTGGTAGATCCATGTGTGATCTCTAAAGGGAACACACATTTCAATGACTCTGGTTGTTGTTGGTAAAAAGAACACACATGCAATGACACTGGTGGATCCATCTGTGGTCTCTGAAGAGAACACACATGCAATGACTCTGGTTGTTGTTAGTAAAAAGAGCACACATGCAATGACACTGTTGGATCCATAGGTGGCTTGTGAATAGAACACACATGCAATGACACTAGTGGATCCATATGTGGTATGTGAAAACAACACACATGCAATGACTCCAGTTGTTGTTAGTAAAAAGAACACACATGCAATGACACTGGTGGATCCATAGGTGGATTGTGAAAAGAGCACACGTGCAATGACACTGGTGGATCCATGTGTCGTCTCTGAAGAGAACACACATTTCAATGACACTGGTGGACCTATATTTGGTATGTGAAAAGAAAACACATGAAATGACTCTAGTTGTTGTTAGTAAAAAGAACACACATGCAATGAAACTAGTGGATCCATGTGTGGTCTCTAAAGAGAACACACATTTCAATGACTCTGGTTGTTGTTAGTAAAAAGAAGACACATGCAATGGCAATGCTGGATCCATGTGTGGTCTCTGAAGAGAACACACATGGAATGACTCTGGTTGTTGTTAGTAAAAAGAGAACACATGCAATAACACTGGTGGATCCATAGGTGGATTGTGAAAAGAACACACATGAAATGACACTAGTGGATCCATATGTGGTATGTGAAAAGAACACACACGCAATGACTCTAGTTGTTGTTAGTAAATAGAACACACATGCAATGACACTAGTGGATCCATAGGTGGATTGTGAAAAGAGCACACATGCAATGACACTGGTCGATCCATATGTGGTATGTGAAAAGAACACACATGCAATGACTCTAGTTGTTGTTAGTAAAAAGAACACCCATGCAATGATACTAGTGGATCCATGTGTGTTCTCTGAAGAGAACACACATTTCAATGATACTAGTGGATCCATATGTGGTATGTGAAAAGAACACACATGCAACGACTCTGGTGGATCCATAGGTGGATTGTGAAAAGAGCACACATGCAATGACACTGGTGGATCCATATTTGGTATGTGAAAAGAACAAACATGCAATGACTCCAGTTGTTGTTAGTAAAAAGAACACACATGCAATGGCACTAGTGGATCTATGTGTAGTCTCTGAAGAGAACACACATGCAATGATACTGGTGGATCCATGTCTGGTCTCTGAAGAGAACACATATTTTAATGACTCCGGTTGTTATTAGTAAAAAGAGGGCACATGCAATGACACTGGTCCATCCATGTGTGGTCTCTAAAGATAACACACATGTAATGACTCTGGTTGTTGTTAGTAAAAAGAGCACAGGTGCAATGACACTAGTGCATCCATAGGTGGATTGTGAAAAGAACACACATGCAGTGACACTGGTGGATCCATATGTGGTATGTAAAAAGAACACACATGCAATGACTCTGGTTGTTGTTAGTAAAAAGAACACACATGCAATGACACTGGTGGATCCATGTGTGGTCTCTGAAGAGAACACACATGCGATGACTCTGGTTGTTATTAGTAAAAAGAGAACACATGCAATAACACTGGTGGATCCATAGGTGGATTGTGAAATGAACACACATGCAATGACACTAGTGGATCCTTATGTGGTATGTGAAAAGAACACACATGCAATGACTCTAGTTGTTGTTAGTAAATAGAACACACATGGAATGACACTGGTGGTTCCATAGGTGGATTGTGAAAAGAGCACACATGCAATGACACTGGTGGATCCATATGTGGTATGTGAAAAGAACACACATGAAATGACTCTAGATGTTGTTAGTAAAAAGAACACCCATGCAATGATACTAGTGGATCCATGTGTGGTCTCTGAAGAGAACACACATTTCAATGACACTAGTGGATCCATATGTGGTATGTGAAAAGAACACACATGCAATGACTCTGGTGGATCCATAGGTGGATTGTGAAAAGAGCACACATGCAATGACACTGGTGGATCCATATTTGGTATGTGAAAAGAACACACATGCAATGACTCCAGTTGTTGTTAGTAAAAAGAACACACATGCAATGGCACTAGTGGATCTATGTGCAGTCTCTGAAGAGAACACACATGCAATGATACTGGTGGATCCATGTCTGGTCTCTGAAGAGAACACACATCTTAATGACTCCGGTTGTTATTAGTAAAAAGAAAGCACATGAAATGACACTGGTGGATCCATGTGTGGTCTCTAAAGAGAACACACATGTAATGACTCTGGTTGTTGTTAGTAAAAAGAGCACACAAGCAATGACACTGGTGGATCCATAGGTGGATTGTGAAAAGAACACACATGCAATGACACTGGTGGATCCATATGTGGTATGTAAAAAGAACACACATGCAATGACTCTGGTTGTTGTTAGTAAAACGAACACACATGTAATGACACTGGTGGATCCATGTGTAGTCTGTGAAGAGAACACACATGCAATGACTCTAGTTGTTATTAGTAAAAAGAGAACACATGCAATAACACTGGTGGATCCATAGGTGGATTGTGAAAAGAACACACATGCAATGACACTAGTGGATCCATATGTGGTATGTGAAAAGAACACACATGCAATGACTCTAGTTGTTGTTAGTAAATAGAACACACATGGAATGACACTGGTGGATCCATAGGTGGATTGTGAAAAGAGCACACATGCAATGACACTGGTGGATCCATATGTGGTATGTGAAAAGAACACACATGAAATGACTCTGGTTGTTGTTAGTAAAAAGAACACACATGCAATGACACTGGTGGATCCATGTGTGGTCTCTGAAGAGAACACACATGCAATGAATCTGGTTGTTGTTAGTAAAAAGAGCACACATGCAATGACACTGGTGGATCCATAGGTGGTCTCTAAAGAGAACACACATGCAATGACTCTGGTTGTTGTTAGTGAAAAGTGCACACATGCAATGACACTGGTGGATCCATAGGTGGATTGTGAAAAGAACACACATGCAATGACACTAGTGGATCCATATGTGGTATGTGAAAATAACACACATGCAATGACTTTGGTTGTTGTTAGTAAAACGAACACACATGCAATGACACTAGTGGATCCATAGGTGGATTGTGAAAAGAACACACATGTAATGACACTGGTGGATCCATATGTGGTATGTAAAAAGAACACACATGCAATGACTCTGGTTGTTGTTAGTAAAAAGAACACACATGCAATGCCACGGGTGGATCCATAGGTGGATTGTGGAAAGAGCACACATGCAATGATACTGGTGGATCCATATGTGGTATGTGAAAAGAACACACATGCAATGACTCTAGTTGTTGTTAGTAATAATAACACACATGCAATGACACTGGTGGATCCATGTGTGATCTCTGAAGTGAACACACATGCAATGACACTGGTGGATCCATGTGTGGTCTCTGAAGAGAACACACATGCAATGACTTTGGTTGTTGTTAGTAAAAAGAGCACACATGCAATGACACTAGTGGATCCATAGGTGGATTGTGAAAACAACACACATGCAATGACACTAGTGGATCCATATGTGGTATGTGAAAAGAACACACATGCAATGACTCTAGTTGTTGTTAGGATATAGAACACACATGCAATGTCACCGGTGGATCCATCGGTGGATTGTGAAAAGAGCACACATGGAATGACACTGGTGGATTCATATGTGGTATGTGAAAAGAACACACATGCAATGACTCTGGTTGTTGTTAGTATAAAGAACACACATGCAATGACACGGGTGGATCCATAGGTGGATTGTGGAAAGAGCACACATGCAATGACACTGGTGGATCCATATGTGGTATGTGAAAAGAACACACATGCAATGACTCCATTTGTTGTTAGTAATAATAACACACATGCAATGACACTGGTGGATCCATGTGTGATCTCTGAAGAGAACACACATGCAATGACACTGGTGGATCCATGTGTGGTCTCTGAAGAGAACACACATTTCAATGACTCTGGTTGTTGTTAGTAAAAATAACACACATGCAATGACACAGATGGATCCAAGTGTGGTCTCTGAAGAGAACACACATGCAATGACTCTGGTTGTTGTTAGTAAAAAGAGCACACATGCAATGACACTGGTGGATCCATGTGTCGTCTCTGAAGAGAACACACATGCAATGACTTTGGTGGTTGTTAGTAAAAAGAGCACACATGCAATGACACTAGTGTATCCATAGGTGGATTGTGAAAACAACACACATGCAATGACACTAGTGGATCCATATGTGGTATGTGAAAAGAACACACATGCAATGACTCTGGTTGTTGTTAGTAAAAAGAACACACATGCAATGACACCGGTGGATCCATCGGTGGATTGTGAAAAGAGCACAGATGCAATGACACTGGTGGATCCATATGTGGTATGTGAAAAGAACACACAGGCAATGACTCTGGTTGTTGTTAGTAAAATGAACACACATTCAATGACACTGGTGGATCCCTGTGTGGTCTTTGAAGAGAACACACATGCAATGACTTTGGTTGTTGTTAGTAAAAAGAGCACACATGTAATGACACTGGTAAATCCATAGGTGGATTGTGAAAAGAACCCACATGCAGTGACACTAGTGGATCCATATGTGGTATGTGAAAAGAACACACATGCAATGACTCTGGTTGTTGTTAGTAAAAAGAACACACATGCAATGACACTGGTGGATCCATAGGTGGATTATGAAAAGAGCATACATGCAATTATACCGGTGGATCCATATGTGGTATGTGAAAAGAACACACATGAAATGACTCCAGTTGTTGTTAGTAAAAAGAACACCCATGCAATGACACTGGTGGATAGATGTGTGGTCTCTGAACAGAACACACATTGCAATGACACTAGTGGATCCATATGTGGTATGTGAAAAGAACACACATGCAATGACTCTAGTGGATCCATAGGTGGATTGTGAAAAGAGCACACATGCAATGACACAGGTGGATCCATATGTGGTATGTGAAAAGAACACACGTGCAATGACTCCAGTTGTTGTTAGTAAAAAGAACACACATGCAATGACACTGGTGGATCCATGTGTGGTCTCTGAAGAGAACACACATTTCAATGACTCCGATTGTTGTTAGTAAAAAGAACACACATGCAATAACACTGGTGGATCCATGTGTGGTATTTGAAGCGAACACACATGCAATGACTCTGGTTGTTGTTAGTAAAAAGAGCACACATGCAATGACACTGGTGGATCCATAGGTGGATTGTGAAAACAACACACATGCAATGACAATGGTGGATCCATATGTGGTATGTGAAAAGAACACATATGCAATGACTCTGGTTATTGTTAGTAAAAAGAACACACATGCAATGACACTGGTGGATGCATGTGTGGTCTCTAAAGAGAACACACATCCAATGACTCCAGTTGTTGTTAGTAAAAAGAGCACACATGGAATGACACTGGTGGATCCATAGGTGGTCTCTGAAGAGAACACACATACAATGACTCTGGTTGTTGTTAGTAAAAAGAGCAGACATGCAATGACACTGGTGGATCCATAGGTGGATTGTGAAAAGAACACACATGCAATGACACTGGTGGATCCATATTAGGTATGTGAAAAGAACACACATGCAATGACTCTGGTTGTTGTTAGTAAAAATAACACACGTGCAATGACACTAGTGGATCCATAGGTGGATTGAGAAAAGAGCACACACGCAATGACACTGTTGGATCCATATGTGGTATGTGAAAAGAACACACATGCAATGACTCTGGTTGTTGTTAGTAAAAACAACACACATGCAATGACACTGGTGGATCCATGTGTGGTCTCTGACGAGAACACACAGGCAATGCCACTGGTGGATCCATATGTGGTATGTGAAAAGAACACACATGCAATGACGCTGGTTGTTGTTAGTAAAAATCACACACATGGAGTGACACTGGTGGATCCATAGGTGGATTGAAAAAAAACACACATGCAATGACACTAGTGGATCCATAGGTGGATTGTGGAAAGAGCACACATGCAATGACACTGGTGGATCCATATGTGGTATGTGAAAAGAACACACATGCAATGACTCTAGTTGTTGTTAGTAAAAATAACACACATGCAATGACACTGGTGGATCCATGTGTGGTCTTTGAAGAGAACACAGATGCAATGACACTGGTGGATCCATGTGTGGTCTCTGAAGAGAACACACATTTCAATGACTCAGGTTGTTGTTAGTAAAAAGAACACACATGCAATGACACTGGTGGATCCAAGTGTGGTCTCTGAAGAGAACACACATGCAGTTACTCTAGTTGTTGTTAGTAAAAAGAGCACACATGCAATGACACTGGTGGATCCATGTGTGGCCTCGGAAGAGAACACACATGCAATGACTTTGGTCGTTGTTAGTAAAAAGAGCACTCATGCAATGACAATAGTGGATCCATAGGTGGATTGTGAAAAGAACACACATGCAATGACACTAGTGGATCCATATGTGGTTTGTGAAAAGAACACACATGCAATGACTCTGGTTGTTGTTAGTAAAAAGAACACACATGCAATGACACTGGTGGATCCATCGGTGGATTGTGAAAAGAGCACACATGCAATGACACTGGTGGATCCATCGGTGGATTGTGAAAAGAGCACACATGCAATGACACTGGTGGATCATATCTGGTATGTGAAAAGAACACACATGCAATGACTCTGGTTGTTGTTAGTAAAAAGAACACACATTCAATGACACTAGTGGATCCATGTGTGGTCTTTGAAGAGAACACACATGCAATGACTTTGGTTGTTATTAGTAAAAAGAGCACACATGCAATGACACTGGTGGATCCATGTGTGGTCTCTGAAGAGAACACACATGCAATGAATTTGGTCGTTGTTAGTAAAAAGAGCACACATGCAATGACACTAGTGGATCCATAGGTGGATCGTGAAAAGAACACACATGCAATGACACTAGTGGATCCATATGTGGTATGTGAAAATAACACACATGCAATGACTCTAGTTGTTGTTAGTAAAAAGAACACACATGCAATGACACTGGTGGATCCATAGGTGGATTGTGAAAACGGCATACATGCAATGACACTGGTGGATCCATATGTGGTATGTGAAAAGAATACACATGAAATGACTCCAGTTGTTGTTAGTAAACAGAACACCCATGCAATGTCACTGGTAGATACATGTGTGGTCTCTGAAGAGAACACACATTGCAATGACATTAGTGGATCCATATGTGGTATGTGAAAAGAACACACATGCAATGACTCTGGTGGATCCATAGGTGGATTGTGAAAAGAGCACACATGCAATGACACTGGTGGATCCATATGTGGTATGTGATAAGAACACACATGCAATCACTCCTGTTGTTGTTAGTAAAAAGAACACACATGCAATGATACTGGTGGATCCATGTGTGGTCTTTGAAGAGAACACACATGCAATGACTCTGGTTGTTGTTAGTAAAAAGAGCACACATGCAATGACACTGGTGGATCCATAGGTGGATTGTGAAAAGAACACACATGCAATGACACTGGTGGATCCATATGTGGTATGTGAAAAGAACACACATGCAATGACTCTAGTTGTTGTTAGTAAAAAACACACATGCAATGACACTGTGGATCCATGTGTGGTCTCTGCAGAGAACACACATCCAATGACTCCAGTTGTTGTTAGTAAAAAGAGCACACATGCAATGACACTGGTGATCCATAGGTGGTCTCTGAAGAGAACACACATGCAATGACTCTAGTTGTTGTTAGTAAAAAGAACACACATGCAATGACACGGGTGGATCCATAGGTGGATTGTGAGAAGAACACACATGCAATGACACTGGTGGAGCCATATGTGGTATGTGAAAATAACACACATGCAATGAAGCTGGTTGTTGTTAGTAAAAATAACACACATGCAATGGCACTAGTAGATCCATAGGTGGATTGAGAAAAGACCACACATGCAATGACACTGTGGGATCCATATGTTGTATGTGAAAAGAACACACATGCAATGACACTGGTGGATCCATGTGTGGTCTCTGAAGAGAACACACATGCAATGACACTGGTGGATCCATGTGTGGTCTCTAAAGAGAAGACACATTTCAATGACTCTGGTTGTTGTTAGTAAAAAGAACACAGATGCAATGACACTGGTGGATCCATGTGTGGTCTCTGAAGAGATACTCATGCAATGACTCTGGTTGTTATTAGTAAAAAGAGCACAGATGCAATGACACTGGTGGATCCATAGGTGGATTGTGAAAAGAACACAAATGCAATGACACTGGTGGATCTATATGTGGTATGTGAAAGAACACACATGCAATGACTCTGGTTGTTGTTAGTAAAAATAACGCACATGCAATGACACTCGTGGATCCATCGGTGGATTGTGAAAAGAGCACACATGCAATGACACTGGTGGATCCATATGTGGTATGTGAAAAGAACACACATGCAATGACTGCAGTTGTTGTTAGTAAAAAGAACACACATGCAATGACACTAGTGGATCCATGTGTGGTCTCTGAAGGGAACACACATGCAATGACACTGGTGGATCCATGTGTGGTCTCTGAAGAGAACACACATTTCAATGACTCCGGTTGTTGTTAGTAAAAAGAACACACATGCAATGACACTAGTGGATCCATGTGTGGTCTCTGAGGAGAACACACATGCAATGATTCTGGTTGTTGTTAGTAAAAATAGCACACATGCAATGACACTGGTGGATCCATAGGTGGATTGTGAAAATAACACACATGCAATGACACTGGTGGATCCATATGTGGTATGTGAAAATAACACACATGCAATGACTCTGGTTGTAGTTAGTAAAAAGAACAAACATGCACTAACACTGGTGGATCCATGTGTGGTCTCTAAAGAGAACACACATGCAATGAATCTGGTTGTTGTTAGTAAAAAAGTACACATGCAATGACACTGGTGGATCCATAGGTGGTCTCTGAAGAGAACACAGATGCAATGACTCTGGTTGTTGTTAGTAAAAAGAGCACACATGCAATGACACTGGTGGATCCATAGGTGGATTGTGAAAAGAACACACATGCAATGACACTGGTGGATCCATATGTGGTATGTGAAAAGAACACACATGCAATGACTCTGGTTGTTGTTAGTAAAAAGAACACACATGCAATGACACTGGTGGATCCATAGGTGGATTGTGAAAAGAACACACATGCAATGACACTAGTGGATCCATATGTGGTATGTGAAAAGAACACACATGCAATGACTCTGGTTGTTGTCAGTAAAAAGAACACACATGCAATGACACTAGTGGATCCATAGGTGGATTGAGAAAAGAGCACACATGCAATGACACTAGTGGATCCATATGTGGTATGTGAAAAGAACACACATGCAATGACTCTGGTTGTTGTTAGTAAAAAGAACACACATGCAATGACACTAGTGGATCCATGTGTGGTCTCTAAAGATAACACACATTAAAATGACTTTGGTTGTTGTTAGTAAAAAGAACACACATGCAATGACACTGGTGGATCCATGTGTGGTCTCTGAAGAGAACACACATGCAACGACTTTGGTTGTTGTTAGTAAAAAGAGCACACATGCAATGACACTGGTGGATCCATAGATGGATTGTGAAAAGAACACACATGCAATGACATTGGTGGATCCATATGTGGTATGTGAAAAGAACACACATGCAATGACTCTAGTTGTTGTTAGTAAAAAGAACACACATGCACTGACACTAGTGGATCCATGTGTGGTCTCTTAAGAGAACACACATGCAATGACACTGGTGGATCCATGTGTGGTCTCTGAAGAGAACACACATTTCAATGACTCTAGTTGTTGTTAGTAAAAAGAACACACATGCAATGAAACTAGTGGATCCATGTGTGGTCTCTAAAGAGAACACACATGCAATGACTCCTGTTGTTGTTAGTAAAAAGAGCACACATGCAATGACATCAGGATCCACGTGTGGTCTCTGAAGAGAACACACATGGAATGACTTTGGTTGTTGTTAGTTAAAAGAGCACACATGCAATTACACTGGTGGATCCATAGGTGGATTGTGAAAAGAACACATATGCAATGACACTAGTGGATCCATATGTGGTATGTGAAAAGAACACACATGCAATGACTCTGGTTGTTGTTAGTAAAAAGAACACACATGCAATGACACTGGTGGATCCATCGGTGGATTGTGAAAAGAGCACACATGCAATGACACTGGTGGATCCATATGTGGTATGGGAAATGAACACACACGCAATGACTCCAGTTGTTGTTAGTAAAAAGGACACACATGCAATGACTTTAGTGGATCCATGTGTGGTCTCTGAAGAGAACACACATGCAATGACACTGGTGGATCCATGTGTGGTCTCTGAAGAGAACACACATTTCAATGACTCCGGTTGTTGTTAGTAAAAAGAACACACATGCAATGACACTGGTAGATCGATGTGTGGTATGTGAAGAGAACACACATGCAATGATTCTGGTTGTTGTTAGTAAAAAGAGCACACATGCAATGACACTGGTGGATCCATAGGTGGATTATGAAAAAAAACATGCAATGACACTGGTGGATCCATATGTGGTATGTGAAAAGAACACACACGCAATGACTCCAGTTGTTGTTAGTAAAAAGAACACACATCTAATGACACTGGTGGATCCATAGGTGGATTGTGAAAACGGCATACATGCAATGACACTGGTGGATCCATATGTGGTATGTGAAAAGAATACACATGAAATGACTCCAGTTGTTGTTAGTAAAAAGAACACCCATGCAATGTCACTAGTGGATACATGTGTGGTCTCTGAAGAGAACACACATTGCAATGACATTAGTGGATCCATATGTGGTATGTGAAAAGAACACACATGCAATGACTCTGGTGGATCCATAGGTGGATTGTGAAAAGAGCACACATGCAATGACACTGGTGGATCAATATGTGGTATGTGATAAGAACACACATGCAATGACTCTGGTTGTTGTTAGTAAAAAGAGCACACATGCAATGACACTGGTGGATCCATAGGTGGATTGTGAAACGAACACACATGCAACGACACTGGTGGATCCATATGTGGTATGTGAAAAGAACACACATGCAATGACTCTAGTTGTTGTTAGTAAAACACACACATGCAATGACACTGGTGGATCCATGTGTGGTCTCTGTAGAGAACACACATCCAATGACTCCAGTTGTTGTTAGTAAAAAGAGCACACATGCAATGACACTGGTGATCCATAGGTGGTCTCTGAAGAGAACACACATGCAATGACTCTGGTTGTTGTTAGTAAAAAGAACACACATGCAATGACACGGGTGGATCCATAGGTGGATTGTGAAAAGAACACACATGCAATGACACTGGTGGAGCCATATGTGGTATGTGAAAATAACACACATGCAATGAAGCTGGTTGTTGTTAGTAAAAATAACACACATGCAATGGCACTAGTAGATCCATAGGTGGATTGAGAAAAGACCACACATGCAATGACACTGTGGGATCCATATGTTGTATGTGAAAAGAACACACATGCAATGACACTGGTGGATCCATGTGTGGTCTCTGAAGAGAACACACATGCAATGACACTGGTGGATCCATGTGTGGTCTCTAAAGAGAAGACACATTTCAATGACTCTGGTTGTTGTTAGTAAAAAGAACACACATGCAATGACACTGGTGGATCCATGTGTGGTCTCTGAAGAGATACTCATGCAATGACTCTGGTTGTTATTAGTAAAAAGAGCACAGATGGAATGACACTGGTGGATCCATAGGTGGATTGTGAAAAGAACACAAATGCAATGACACTGGTGGATCTATATGTGGTATGTGAAAGAACACACATGCAATGACTCTGGTTGTTGTTACTAAAAATAACGCACATGCAATGACACTCGTGGATCCATCGGTGGATTGTGAAAAGAGCACACATGCAATGACACTGGTGGATCCATATGTGGTATGTGAAAAGAACACACATGCAATGACTGCAGTTGTTGTTAGTAAAAAGAACACACATGCAATGACACTGGTGGATCCATGTGTGGTCTCTGAAGAGAACACACATTTCAATGACTCCGGTTGTTGTTAGTAAAAAGAACACACATGCAATGACACTAGTGGATCCATGTGTGGTCTCTGAGGAGAACACACATGCAATGATTCTGGTTGTTGTTAGTAAAAATAGCACACATGCAATGACACTGGTGGATCCATAGGTGGATTGTGAAAATAACACACATGCAATGACACTGGTGGATCCATATGTGGTATGTGAAAATAACACACATGCAATGACTCTGGTTGTAGTTAGTAAAAAGAACAAACATGCACTGACACTGGTGGATCCATGTGTGGTCTCTAAAGAGAAAACACATGAAATGACTCGTTGTTGTTGTTGTTAGTAAAAGAGCACACATGCAATGACACTGTGGATCCATAGGTGGATTGTGAATAAAACACACATGCAATGACACTGGTGGATCCATATGTGGTAGGTGAAAAGAACACACATGCAATGACTCGTTGTTGTTAGTAAAAGAACACACATGCAATGACACTGTGGATCCATAGGTGGATTGTGAAAAGAACACACATGCAATGACACTAGTGGATCCATATGTGGTATGTGAAAAGAACACACATGCAATGACTCTGGTTGTTGTCAGTAAAAAGAACACACATGCAATGACACTAGTGGATCCATAGGTGGATTGAGAAAAGAGCACACATGCAATGACACTAGTGGATCCATATGTGGTATGTGAAAAGAACACACATGCAATGACTCTGGTTGTTGTTAGTAAAAAGAACACACATGCAATGACACTAGTGGATCCATGTGTGGTCTCTAAAGATAACACACATTAAAATGACTTTGGTTGTTGTTAGTAAAAAGAACACACATGCAATGACACTGCTGGATCCATGTGTGGTCTCTGAAGAGAACACACATGCAACGACTTTGGTTGTTGTTAGTAAAAAGAGCACACATGCAATGACACTGGTGGATCCATAGATGGATTGTGAAAAGAACACACATGCAATGACACTGGTGGATCCATATGTGGTATGTGAAAAGAACACACATGCAATGACTCTAGTTGTTGTTAGTAAAAAGAACACACATGCAATGACACTAGTGGATCCATGTGTGGTCTCTTAAGAGAACACACATGCAATGACACTGGTGGATCCATGTGTGGTCTCTGAAGAGAACACACATTTCAATGACTCTAGTTGTTGTTAGTAAAAAGAACACACATGCAATGAAACTAGTGGATCCATGTGTGGTCTCTAAAGAGAACACACATGCAATGACTCCTGTTGTTGTTAGTAAAAAGAGCACACATGCAATGACACTGGTGGATCCACGTGTGGTCTCTGAAGAGAACACACATGAAATGACTTTGGTTGTTGTTAGTTAAAAGAGCACACATGCAATGACACTGGTGGATCCATAGGTGGATTGTGAAAAGAACACATATGCAATGACACTAGTGGATCCATATGTGGTATGTGAAAAGAACACACATGCAATGACTCTGGTTGTTGTTAGTAAAAAGAACACACATGCAATGACACTGGTGGATCCATCGGTGGATTGTGAAAAGAGCACACATGCAATGACACTGGTGTATCCATATGTGGTATGGGAAATGAACACACACGCAATGACTCCAGTTGTTGTTAGTAAAAAGGACACACATGCAATGACTTTAGTGGATCCATGTGTGGTCTCTGAAGAGAACACACATGCAATGACACTGGTGGATCCATGTGTGGTCTCTGAAGAGAACACACATTTCAATGACTCTGGTTGTTGTTAGTAAAAAGAACACACATGCAGTGACACTGGTAGATCGATGTGTGGTATGTGAAGAGAACACACATGCAATGATTCTGGTTGTTGTTAGTAAAAAGAGCACACATGCAATGACACTGGTGGATCCATAGGTGGATTATGAAAAAAAACATGCAATGACACTGGTGGATCCATATGTGGTATGTGAAAAGAACACACACGCAATGACTCTAGTTGTTGTTAGTAAAAAGGACACACATGCAATGACACTGGTGGATCCATGTGTGGTCTCTAAAGAGAACAAGCATCCAATGACATCGGTGGATCCATGTGTGGTCTCTGAAGAGAACACACACTTCAATGACTCCGGTTGTTGTTAGTAAAAAGAAAACACATGCAATGACAAGAGACCACACATGCAATGATTCTGGTTGTTGTTAGTAAAAAGAGCACACATGCAATGACACTGGTGGATCCATATGTGTTATGTGAAAAGAATTCACATGCAATGACTCTTGTTGTTGTTAGTAAAAAGAACACACATGCAATGACACTAGTGGATCCATGTGTGGTCTCTGAGGAGAACACACATGCAATGATTCTGGTTGTTGTTAGTAAAAATAGCACACATGCAATGACACTGGTGGATCCATAGGTGGATTCCGAAAATAACACACATGCAATGACACTGGTGGATCCATATGTGGTATGTGAAAATAACACACATGCAATGACTCTGGTTGTAGTTAGTAAAAAGAACACACATGCACTGACACTGGTGGATCCATGTGTGGTCTCTAAATAGAACGCACATGCAATGAATCTGGTTGTTGTTAGTAAAAAAGCACACATGCAATGACACTGGTGGATCCATAGGTGGTCTCTGAAGAGAACACAAATGCAATGACTCTGGTTGTTGTTAGTAAAAAGAGCACACATGCAATGACACTGGTGGATCCATAGGTGGATTGTGAAAAGAACACGCATGCAATGACACTGGTGGATCCATATGTGGTATGTGAAAAGAACACACATGCAATGACTCTGGTTGTTGTTAGTAAAAAGAACACACATGCAATGACACTGGTGGATCCATAGGTGGATTGTGAAAAGAACACACATGCAATGACACTGGTGGATCCATATGTGGTATGTGAAAAGAACACACATGCAATGACTCTGGTTGTTGTCAGTAAAAAGAACACACATGCAATGACACTAGTGGATCCATAGGTGGATTGAGAAAAGAGCACACATGCAATGACACTAGTGGATCCATATGTGGTATGTGAAAAGAACACACATGCAATGACTCTGGTTGTTGTTAGTAAAAAGAACACACATGCAATGACACTAGTGGATCCATGTGTGGTCTCTAAAGATAACACACATTAAAATGACTTTGGTTGTTGTTAGTAAAAAGAACACACATGCAATGACACTGGTGGATCCATGTGTGGTCTCTGAAGAGAACACACATGCAACGACTTTGGTTGTTGTTAGTAAAAAGAGCGCACATGCAATGACACTGGTGGATCCATAGATGGATTGTGAAAAGAACACACATGCAATGACACTGGTGGATCCATATGTGGTATGTGAAAAGAACACACATGCAATGACTCTAGTTGTTGTTAGTAAAAAGAACACACATGCAATGACACTGGTGGATCCATGTGTGGTCTCTTAAGAGAACACACATGCAATGACACTGGTGGATCCATGTGTGGTCTCTGAAGAGAACACACATTTCAATGACTCTAGTTGTTGTTAGTAAAAAGAACACACATGCAATGAAACTAGTGGATCCATGTGTGGTCTCTAAAGAGAACACACATGCAATGACTCCTGTTGTTGTTAGTAAAAAGAGCACACATGCAATGACACTGGTGGATCCACGTGTGGTCTCTGAAGAGAACACACATGAAATGACTTTGGTTGTTGTTAGTTAAAAGAGCACACATGCAATGACACTGGTGGATCCATAGGTCGATTGTGAAAAGAACACATATGCAATGACACTAGTGGATCCATATGTGGTATGTGAAAAGAACACACATGCAATGACTCTGGTTGTTGTTAGTAAAAAGAACACACATGCAATGACACTGGTGGATCCATCGGTGGATTGTGAAAAGAGCACACATGCAATGACACTGGTGGATCCATATGTGGTATGGGAAATGAACACACACGCAATGACTCCAGTTGTTGTTAGTAAAAAGGACACACATGCAATGACTTTAGTGGATCCATGTGTGGTCTCTGAAGAGAACACACATGCAATGAGACTGGTGGATCCATGTGTGGTCTCTGAAGAGAACACACATTTCAATGACTTTGGTTGTTGTTAGTAAAAAGAACACACATGCAATGACACTGGTAGATCGATGTGTGGTATGTGAAGAGAACACACATGCAATGATTCTGGTTGTTGTTAGTAAAAAGAGCACACATGCAATGACACTGGTGGATCCATAGGTGGATTATGAAAAAAAAACATGCAATGACACTGGTGGATCCATATGTGGTATGTGAAAAGAACACACACGCAATGACTCCAGTTGTTGTTAGTAAAAAGGACACACATGCAATGACACTGGTGGATCCATGTGTGGTCTCTGAAGAGAACAAGCATGCAATGACATCGGTGGATCCATGTGTGGTCTCTGAAGAGAACACACATTTCAATGACACCGGTTGTTGTTAGTAAAAAGAACACACATGCAATGACAAGAGACCACACATGTAATGATTCTGGTTGTTGTTAGTAAAAAGAGCATACATGCAATGACACTGGTGGATCCATATGTGTTATGTGAAAAGAATTCACATGCAATGACTCTTGTTGTTGTTAGTAAAAGAACACACATGCAATGACATCAGGTGGATCCATGTGTGGTCTTTGAAGAGAACACATGCAATGACTCTGGTTGTTGTTAGTAAAAAGAGCACACTTGCAATGACACTAGTGTATCCATAGGTGGTCTCTGAAGAGAACACAGATGCAATGACTCTGGTTGTTGTTAGTAAAAAGAGCACACATGTACTGACACTAGTGGATCCATAGGTGGATTGTGAAAAGAACACACATGCAATGACACTGGTGGATCCATATGTGGTATGTGAAAAGAACACACATGCAATGACTCTGGTTGTTCTTAGTAAAAAGAACACACATGCAATGACACTGGTGGATCCATATGTGGTATGTGAAAAGAACACACATGCAATGACTGGTTGTTCTTAGTAAAAAGAACACACATGAAATGACACTAGTGGATCCATAGGTGGATTGAGAAAAGAGCACACATGCAATGACACTAGTGGATCCATATGTGGTATGTGAAAAGAACACACATGCAATGACTCTGGTTGTTGTTAGTAAAAAGAACACACATGCAATGAAACTGGTGGATCCATGTGTGGTCTCTAAAGAGAACACACATGAATGACACTGGTGGATCCATTTGTGGTCTCTGAAGAGAACACTCATTTCAATGAATCTGGTTGTTGTTAGTAAAAAGAACACACATGCAATGACATCAGGATCCATGTGTGGTCTCTCAAGAGAACACACATGCAATGACTCGTTGTTGTTAGTAAAAGAGCAGATATGCAATGACACTTGGTGGATCCATAGGTGGATTGTGAAACAACACACATGCAATGACACTGGTGGATCCATATGTGGTATGTGAAAATAACACACATGCAATGACTCGTTGTTGTTAGTAAAAAGAACACACATGCATCGACATTTGGTGGATCCATGTGGTCTTTGAAGAGAACACACACATGCAATGACTCTGGTTGTTGTTAGTAAAAGAGCACACATGCAATGACATTGGTGGATCCATAGGTGGATTATGGAAAAAAACATGCAATGACACTGGTGGATCCATATGTGGTATGTGAAAAGAACACACACGCAATGACTCAGCTTGTTGTTAGTAAAAGGACACACATGCAATGACACTGTGGATCCATGTGGTCTCAAGAGAACAAGCATGCAATGACATCGGTGGATCCATGTGTGGTCTCTGAAGAGAACACACATTTCAATGACTCCGGTTGTTGTTAGTAAAAAGAACACACATGCAATGACAACAGACCACACATGCAATGATTCTGGTTGTTCTTAGTAAAAAGAGCACACATGCAATGACACTGGTGGATCCATAGGTGGATTATGAAAAAAAAAACACATGCAATGACACTGGTGGATCCATATGTGTTATGTGAAAAGAATTCACATGCAATGACTCTGGTTGTTGTTGGTAAAAAGAACACACATGCAATGACACTGGTTGATCCATGTGTGGTCTTTGAAGAGAACACACATGCAATGACTCTGGTTGAGTAAAAGAGCACACTTGCAATGACACTGGTGTATCCATAGGTGGTCTCTGAAGAGAACACAGATGCAATGACTCTAGTTGTTGTTAGTAAAAAGAGCACACATGTACTGACACTGGTGGATCCATAGGTGGATTGTGAAAAGAACACACATGCAACGACACTGGTGGATCCATATGTGGTATGTGAAAAGAACACACATGCAATGACTCTGGTTGTTCTTAGTAAAAAGAACACACATGAAATGACACTGGTGGATCCATATGTGGTATGTGAAAAGAACACACATGCAATGACTCTGGTTGTTGTTAGTAAAAAGAACACACATGAAATGACACTAGTGGATCCATAGGTGGATTGAGAAAAGAGCACACATGCAATGACACTAGTGGATCCATATGTGGTATGTGAAAAGAACACACATGCAATGACTCTGGTTGTTGTTAGTAAAAAGAACACACATGCAATGACACTGGTGGATCCATGTGTGGTCTCTAAAGAGAACACACATGAATGACACTGGTGGATCCATATGTGGTATGTGAAAATAACACACATGCAATGACTCTGGTTGTAGTTAGTAAAAAGAACACACATGCACTGACACTGGTGGATCCATGTGTGGTCTCTAAATAGAACGCACATGCAATGAATCTGGTTGTTGTTAGTAAAAAAGCACACATGCAATGACACTGGTGGATCCATAGGTGGTCTCTGAAGAGAACACAAATGCAATGACTCTGGTTGTTGTTAGTAAAAAGAGCACACATGCAATGACACTGGTGGATCCATAGGTGGATTGTGAAAAGAACACACATGCAATGACACTGGTGGATCCATATGTGGTATGTGAAAAGAACACACATGCAATGACTCTGGTTGTTGTTAGTAAAAAGAACACACATGCAATGACACTGGTGGATCCATAGGTGGATTGTGAAAAGAACACACATGCAATGACACTGGTGGATCAATATGTGGTATGTGAAAAGAACACACATGCAATGACTCTGGTTGTTGTCGAAAAAGATCACACATGCAATGACACTAGTGGATCCATAGGTGGATTGAGAAAAGAGCACACATGCAATGACACTAGTGGATCCATATGTGGTATGTGAAAAGAACACACATGCAATGACTCTGGTTGTTGTTAGTAAAAAGAACACACATGCAATGACACTAGTGGATCCATGTGTGGTCTCTAAAGATAACACACATTAAAATGACTTTGGTTGTTGTTAGTAAAAAGAACACACATGCAATGACACTGGTGGATCCATGTGTGGTCTCTGAAGAGAACACACATGCAACGACTTTGGTTGTTGTTAGTAAAAAGAGCGCACATGCAATGACACTGGTGGATCCATAGATGGATTGTGAAAAGAACACACATGCAATGACACTGGTGGATCCATATGTGGTATGTGAAAAGAACACACATGCAATGACTCTAGTTGTTGTTAGTAAAAGAACACACATGCAATGACATCGGTGGATCCATGTGTGGTCTCTTAAGAGAACACACATGCAATGACATCAGGATCCATGTGGTCTCTCAAGAGAACACACATTTCAATGACTCTAGTTGTTGTTAGTAAAAGAACACACATGCAATGAAACTAGTGGATCCATGTGTGGTCTCTAAAGAGAACACACATGCAATGACTCCTGTTGTTGTTAGTAAAAAGAGCACACATGCAATGACACTGGTGGATCCACGTGTGGTCTCTGAAGAGAACACACATGAAATGACTTTGGTTGTTGTTAGTTAAAAGAGCACACATGCAATGACACTGGTGGATCCATAGGTCGATTGTGAAAAGAACACATATGCAATGACACTAGTGGATCCATATGTGGTATGTGAAAAGAACACACATGCAATGACTCGTTGTTGTTAGTAAAAGAACACACATGCAATGACACTGGTGGATCCAGGTGGATTGTGAAAGAGCACACATGCAATGACACTGGTGGATCCATATGGTATGGGAAATGAACACACACGCAATGACTCAGCTTGTTAGTAAAAAGGACACACATGCAATGACTTTAGTGGATCCATGTGTGGTCTCTGAAGAGAACACACATGCAATGAGACTGGTGGATCCATGTGTGGTCTCTGAAGAGAACACACATTTCAATGACTTTGGTTGTTGTTAGTAAAAAGAACACACATGCAATGACACTGGTAGATCGATGTGTGGTATGTGAAGAGAACACACATGCAATGATTCTGGTTGTTGTTAGTAAAAAGAGCACACATGCAATGACACTGGTGGATCCATAGGTGGATTATGAAAAAAAAACATGCAATGACACTGGTGGATCCATATGTGGTATGTGAAAAGAACACACACGCAATGACTCCAGTTGTTGTTAGTAAAAAGGACACACATGCAATGACACTGGTGGATCCATGTGTGGTCTCTGAAGAGAACAAGCATGCAATGACATCGGTGGATCCATGTGTGGTCTCTGAAGAGAACACACATTTCAATGACACCGGTTGTTGTTAGTAAAAAGAACACACATGCAATGACAAGAGACCACACATGTAATGATTCTGGTTGTTGTTAGTAAAAAGAGCATACATGCAATGACACTGGTGGATCCATATGTGTTATGTGAAAAGAATTCACATGCAATGACTCTTGTTGTTGTTAGTAAAAAGAACACACATGCAATGACACTGGTGGATCCATGTGTGGTCTTTGAAGAGAACACACATGCAATGACTCTGGTTGTTGTTAGTAAAAAGAGCACACTTGCAATGACACTAGTGTATCCATAGGTGGTCTCTGAAGAGAACACAGATGCAATGACTCTGGTTGTTGTTAGTAAAAAGAGCACACATGTACTGACACTAGTGGATCCATAGGTGGATTGTGAAAAGAACACACATGCAATGACACTGGTGGATCCATATGTGGTATGTGAAAAGAACACACATGCAATGACTCTGGTTGTTCTTAGTAAAAAGAACACACATGCAATGACACTGGTGGATCCATATGTGGTATGTGAAAAGAACACACATGCAATGACTCTGGTTGTTGTTAGTAAAAAGAACACACATGAAATGACACTAGTGGATCCATAGGTGGATTGAGAAAAGAGCACACATGCAATGACACTAGTGGATCCATATGTGGTATGTGAAAAGAACACACATGCAATGACTCTGGTTGTTGTTAGTAAAAAGAACACACATGCAATGAAACTGGTGGATCCATGTGTGGTCTCTAAAGAGAACACACATGAATGACACTGGTGGATCCATTTGTGGTCTCTGAAGAGAACACTCATTTCAATGAATCTGGTTGTTGTTAGTAAAAAAGAACACACATGCAATGACACTGGTGGATCCATGTGTGGTCTCTGAAGAGAACACACATGCAATGACTCTGGTTGTTGTTAGTAAAAAGAGCAGATATGCAATGACACTGGTGGATCCATAGGTGGATTGTGAAAACAACACACATGCAATGACACTGGTGGATCCATATGTGGTATGTGAAAATAACACACATGCAATGACTCTGGTTGTTGTTAGTAAAAAGAACACACATGCACTGACACTGGTGGATCCATGTGTGGTCTTTGAAGAGAACACACATGCAATGACTCTGGTTGTTGTTAGTAAAAAGAGCACACATGCAATGACATTGGTGGATCCATAGGTGGATTATGGAAAAAAACATGCAATGACACTGGTGGATCCATATGTGGTATGTGAAAAGAACACACACGCAATGACTCCAGTTGTTGTTAGTAAAAAGGACACACATGCAATGACACTGGTGGATCCATGTGTGGTCTCTGAAGAGAACAAGCATGCAATGACATCGGTGGATCCATGTGTGGTCTCTGAAGAGAACACACATTTCAATGACTCCGGTTGTTGTTAGTAAAAAGAACACACATGCAATGACAACAGACCACACATGCAATGATTCTGGTTGTTCTTAGTAAAAAGAGCACACATGCAATGACACTGGTGGATCCATAGGTGGATTATGAAAAAAAAAACACATGCAATGACACTGGTGGATCCATATGTGTTATGTGAAAAGAATTCACATGCAATGACTCTGGTTGTTGTTGGTAAAAAGAACACACATGCAATGACACTGGTTGATCCATGTGTGGTCTTTGAAGAGAACACACATGCAATGACTCTGGTTGTTGTGAGTAAAAAGAGCACACTTGCAATGACACTGGTGTATCCATAGGTGGTCTCTGAAGAGAACACAGATGCAATGACTCTAGTTGTTGTTAGTAAAAAGAGCACACATGTACTGACACTGGTGGATCCATAGGTGGATTGTGAAAAGAACACACATGCAACGACACTGGTGGATCCATATGTGGTATGTGAAAAGAACACACATGCAATGACTCTGGTTGTTCTTAGTAAAAAGAACACACATGAAATGACACTGGTGGATCCATATGTGGTATGTGAAAAGAACACACATGCAATGACTCTGGTTGTTGTTAGTAAAAAGAACACACATGAAATGACACTAGTGGATCCATAGGTGGATTGAGAAAAGAGCACACATGCAATGACACTAGTGGATCCATATGTGGTATGTGAAAAGAACACACATGCAATGACTCTGGTTGTTGTTAGTAAAAAGAACACACATGCAATGACACTGGTGGATCCATGTGTGGTCTCTAAAGAGAACACACATGAATGACACTGGTGGATCCATTTGTGGTCTCTGAAGAGAACACTCATTTCAATGAATCTGGTTGTTGTTAGTAAAAAAGAACACACATGCAATGACACTGGTGGATCCATGTGTGGTCTCTGAAGAGAACACACATGCAATGACTCTGGTTGTTGTTAGTAAACAGAGCACATATGCAATGACACTGGTGGATCCATAGGTGGATTGTGAAAACAACACACATGCAATGACACTGGTGGATCCATATGTGGTATGTGAAAATAACGCACATGCAATGACTCTGGTTGTTGTTAGTAAAAAGAACACACATGCACTGACACTGGTGGATCCATGTGTGGTCTTTGAAGAGAACACACATGCAATGACTCTGGTTGTTGTTAGTAAACAGAGCACACATGCAATGACACTGGTGGATCCATAGGTGGATTATGGAAAAAAACATGCAATGACACTGGTGGATCCATATGTGGTATGTGAAAAGAACACACACGCAATGACTCCAGTTGTTGTTAGTAAAAAGGACACACATGCAATGACACTGGTGGATCCATGTGTGGTCTCTGAAGAGAACAAGCATGCAATGACATCGGTGGATCCATGTGTGGTCTCTGAAGAGAACACACATTTCAATGACTCCGGTTGTTGTTAGTAAAAAGAACACACATGCAATGACAAGAGACCACACATGCAATGATTCTGGTTGTTCTTAGTAAAAAGAGCACACATGCAATGACACTGGTGGATCCATAGGTGGATTATGAAAAAAAAAACACATGCAATGACACTGGTGGATCCATATGTGTTATGTGAAAAGAATTCACATGCAATGACTCTGGTTGTTGTTGGTAAAAAGAACACACATGCAATGACACTGGTGGATCCATGTGTGGTCTTTGAAGAGAACACACATGCAATGACTCTGGTTGTTGTGAGTAAAAAGAGCACACTTGCAATGACACTGGTGTATCCATAGGTGGTCTCTGAAGAGAACACAGATGCAATGACTCTGGTTGTTGTTAGTAAAAAGAGCACACATGTACTGACACTGGTGGATCCATAGGTGGATTGTGAAAAGAACACACATGCAACGACACTGGTGGATCCATATGTGGTATGTGAAAACAACACACATGCAATGACTCTGGTTGTTCTTAGTAAAAAGAACACACATGCAATGACACTGGTGGATCCATATGTGGTATGTGAAAAGAACACACATGCAATGACTCTGGTTGTTGTTAGTAAAAAGAACACACATGAAATGACACTAGTGGATCCATAGGTGGATTGAGAAAAGAGCACACATGCAATGACACTAGTGGATCCATATGTGGTATGTGAAAAGAACACACATGCAATGACTCTGGTTGTTGTTAGTAAAAACAACACACATGCAATGACACTGGTGGATCCATGTGTGGTCTCTAAAGAGAACACACATGAATGACACTAGTGGATCCATTTGTGGTCTCTGAAGAGAACACTCATTTCAATGAATCTGGTTGTTGTTAGTAAAAAAGAACACACATGCAATGACACTGGTGGATCCATGTGGGGTCTCTGAAGAGAACACACATGGAATGACTCTGGTTGTTGTTAGTAAAAAGAGCACCCATGCAATGACACTGGTGGATCCATAGGTGGATTGTGAAAACAACACACATGCAATGACACTGGTGGATACATATGTGGTATGTGAAAATAACACACATGCAATGACTCTGGTTGTTGTTAGTAAAAAGAACACACATGCACTGACACTGGTGGATCCATGTGTGGTCTTTGAAGAGAACACACATGCAATGACTCTAGTTGTTGTTAGTAAAAAATAACACATGCAATGACACTGGTGGATCCATAGGTGGTCTCTGAAGAGAACACATATGCAATGACTCTGGTTGTTGTTAGTAAAAAGATTACACATGAAATGACACTGGTGGATCCATAGGTGGATTGTGAAAAGAACACACATGCAATGACACTGGTGGATCCATATGTGGTATGTGAAAAGAACACACATGCAATGACTCTGGTTGTTGTTAGTAAAAAGAACACACATGCGATGACACTGGTGGATCCATAGGTGGATTGTGAAAAGAACACACATGCAATGACACTGCTGGATCCATATGTGGTTTGTGAAAAGAACACACATGCAATGACTTTGGTTGTTGTTAGTAAAAAGAACACACATGCAATGACACTAGTGGATCCATATGTGGTATGTGAAAAGAATACACATGTAATGACTCTGGTTGTTGTTTGTAAAAAGAACACACATGCAATGACACTGGTGGATCCATGTGTGGTCTCTGAAGAGAACACACATTTCAATGACTCTGATTGTTGTTAGTAAAAAGAACACACATGCAATGACACTGGTGGATCCATGTGTGGTCTCTGAAGAGAACACACATGCAATGACTTTGGTTGTTGTTAGTAAAAAGAGCACACATGCAATGACACTGGTGGATCCATAGGTGGATTGTGAAAAGAACACACATGCAATGACACTAGTGGATCCATATGTGGTATGTGAAAAGAACACACATGCAATGACTCCAGTTGTTGTTAGTAAAAAGAACACACATGCAATGACACTGGTGGATCCATGTGTGGTCTCTGAAGAGAACACACATTTGAATGACTCTCGTTGTTGTTAGTAAAAAGAACACACATGCAATGACATGTAGAGGTCTCAACCTGATAAGGTAGATTCCTCCTGTGTTTACAATGCTAGTCCCTGGATCAATAGCTAGCATCCACAGTTAAGATGTAATATCAAGAAACAAAGGTCATAATATAACTTTATAATCAGGAATAACATAATTTTATTACATCATACATAGCTCATTTGGCTATTACATTACATTGCAGCGGAATAAATAAAATCATGGGTCCTTCATCTTCAAAGTTCCATATGCAGATGTTGGTTGTAGACTTTGTAATCCTAATCAAACAATCTTCACTAAAACAATCAAACCTGCAACATTACAAGTTACAACCACAAGGGTCAATACATTTGAATTGTATTGGCAAGTTTCACTACTATGTATAATATAGGTGGATCCTATCATTACATGCATATTTGGCTAAGTAGAGTTTAAGGCTCATTTGCATAAAGCAAAATTTATCCTATCTTTTCAAAATGGTTTTGGTCCTTTGT
This sequence comes from Avena insularis, assembly GCA_023614405.1. Classification (NCBI taxonomy): domain Eukaryota; kingdom Viridiplantae; phylum Streptophyta; class Magnoliopsida; order Poales; family Poaceae; genus Avena; species Avena insularis. Next base: position 215,382,951 of record CM042688.1, on the reverse strand, counting down.
CAAATCTCCTTTTCAAAAATCCCTTGAACTCCTTGGTAACCCCAAGTGTTCAAGTCTTTGTCAAAATCTCTTGAGCACCTTGGTAACCCCAAGTGCATCAAGTTTTAAAAGTTTTCTTTTAGAAATTAGAGTGTCGAGATCTTCCATAGCTTCAGGCCTTAGTTGCTCAGTATTGTCCATAACCGGGGACACGGCTAAGTACTTAGATTTTATTATCTTCTGCAGAAGTTGTACACTTTACCCACATATCACACTCTCATATTGTTGCCACCAGTGGCCGCTGGATTAGTACTCACCAAGATGGAATACTGGCAGATTGAGAATGTGACGAAGTCTTTCCAAAGGGTCCTCCCATACATCATTGCTAGCTTGTCATCAGTAACAATGTAGGATTCCAGGTCCCCATTTTTCTAGAGTCAAGACAATGCATGGGTCTTCCCAATGTAGTTGACTAAGCCAGAGCCATAATAGCATGTGGTTGCACATGAAAGCCACAATTGGAGAAACATGTTCAATCTCTAAGTTTCCTGGGTGGTTTTCTTTTGGAGCACAACACAAAGAGATTGCCATAGAATGGTTCCTTTTGTTGCCACCTTCTCCAAAACTCAAAGTCCTTGTCCACCCAGGTGGTTCATTGAGTCCTTGTTTTATTATATAAAATCACAAGTTCTTTTCTCAACTTCATAAAATCTCAACATGTATCTCTTTTCAAAAAATAGCATGGCTAAGCATGTAACAACTACATTGTTTTCACTAAGGTATATATAGGGAATCCTATTAGGATTAGCATAGCATAAGTATAGAAATTATTTTCATGCATGTTTTCAAAATCCACTAAGTATAATGAAAATAGTAGGACTTTGGATGATAGTGTAACTTGCCTTTTTGGTAGGGAATGGTGGTTCACTCCTTGATCTTGCTAGTCTCACACTTCTCTAACTTCACTACAAGTCAATCAAGCAAACACAAAAATCAACTAACATTCCAAACCAAAGTCAAACAAACAATTTCACACACAAAGCAAAGGGTTCTAAATTATGCATGGGAGCATGCACAAGATAGTTTTATTTGCAAACAGGGTCTCCACTAGGCTTCTAAACTTTGTAAGGTCCAACTTGGTCATTTACCAAAATGGCAAAGTCATTTGCAAATGGGTCTTATCCATAAACCATTTTCAAAACCTTTCATCATTTTATGTGGTGAAAAACATTTTTCTCAATGCCACAAATTTAAGTGATTTCACTTAATAAGTTGTTGTTTCTCAAAACTTGGTTTTTATGGTCAGTAGGTTTGGTCCAAAACATTTTCTCCAAAGTTTTTACTCAAAACCATTTTTATAAACAAAACAATAGTTTTATTTAGCTAGAAATGGACTAAACCAATTAATCCATTCTAAACTTTTCCAAATCCATTTTTCAAACCATGGGTTGGTTCCTGGGGTCAGTAGGTTCTTCACAAACCCTTTTGCAAAAGTTTTAACCCTAAAATCATTTTTAAACAATTTTTCTAATCTAAATAAGCACACAAATGAATCTGCAAAAACAAGCAAACAAACAGATACTATTTGCTAAACCAAGGGCATGGTTGGCTAGGGTTTGTTCCACTGATTCCAATGATACCAAATTTGTAATTTTTGGACGTGTGGATCAAAAGTTAGAGGGTTTTCGAAATCATACCTAAATCAGATTTCAAATTCTAATTCCAATCCATCTGGTGACACGTGGCGCAACGTTATTCGCTGGTACCGGTTCGGTCGGATCGGCAGACACAGAGCGTTGGATCTAATCAAATCGTGTGGTCCAGAAAGCATACCCCTTCGCGTTTAAGTGGTCTAATCTTGCTCGCCCGATCTAGATCGAACGGCTGTCATCGCATTGACCAAACTCGGCGTGAAGAACGCTGGGCGGCGTAAGTCGAGCGGCGGCGGCGCTGGTGAAATAGGAAGCGAGGGAGGAGGGGAAGGTGCTCACCTCGTTCGCTGAATGATGCTGATGCTCAACGTGGTACTGGTTGGTGAAGGCGACGCGCCGGCCCCTAATTGCTCGCCGGAGATGAGCTGGACCTCGGGCGGCTCTGGAGGTCGTCGAGGGCGAGGATAGGGAGCACCCTAGGACAAACGGAAGGCACCATTAGGTTCGTAAGATCATGGCAGTCACTATCGTGTCCACGAGGAAAGGAGGGAAGGTCAGGTTTACCGGGGAACGTCGCCGCAGTTGGAGCAGACGGCGGCGCTGGCTCGGGGAAGACGTTGCCGACACTCAGGGACGCTGGGCGCAGCCGCGCCGCGTAAAGGTTCACTAGGGAATGCTGAGCACAGCTGCATGCTCGAGGAGGCAGGAGGTGGTGTGCTTTAGCCGGAATCGAGAGATAAGCTCGTCGGAGACGGCGGCGGTGCAGAAGAGATTGGCGACAGCCTAGGGGCAGAGAGGAAGTGCTACTTGGGGAAAATGAGAGAGGAGGAGTGGGCGTATAAGGGCGCGTCATTGCTGTTGATAATAACTCGTGCATTCACGCAAATTTACAAGAATTTACAGCGGCAGAAACGGCGAGGGGAGGAACTGGTCTGCAGGGGGGGTGAAGGAGACGATGATGTGGCGTGGGGTCGTCTTGTCAGCGATAGAGAAGGAAAGGGAGTTGGGTCCACCAGTCAGCTGCTTAGCGGGTTCTTTCTGCGGTGAAGAAAACGGTTCGGGGCAAGGGAACAGGTGGGCTGGATTTGGGCCATTTTGTTGATGGGTCCGCTTTTCATATTTTTTTCTTCCTGTTGGCTTTTTCTTTTTCCAAATCAAATTCTGTTTTGAAAATCAACTCACAAATCAAACAACAAAACAAACATTCAAACAATTCCAACACTTCCAAACTTGTAATGAGTTTTTGGTTCTGTTTATCAACATAAACCAAATCCCAAAAATAAAATAATATTTTTATTCATTTTAGGATCCATTCAATAATTAAATAAAATGGATCTTTAGTTATTTAATAAAATAGGGTTTGATTTAATTAATAAAATTTCTATTTGAAATCCAAATATTTTTCAAAACCAAAACAGTAGGTTTATTTGGAAATAAAGAATATTTGGAAATCTTGTTTAAAACAAAATAACATTTTTGCTATAGGGTCCATTAATAATTAAATAAAATGGACCTTAGTTATAATCCAAATAGGATTTGTTTATTTAAAAACTTTATTTCGAAATCTAAAATAAAACCAACACACTTCAGTAGGTTTTATTTGAGAATATAAAATACTTGGAAAACTTATTTTAAATAAATAAATAAGTTTTGATGTTTTGAAAATAGTAAAACCTTTATTAATAAAACTTGGATATTTAAATCCTTTTTATTTTATTTTAAATAAACCTTTACTAATTTAATCAAAGCAAAACCTTTTGTTTCAAAATCTTGGCCAAGGTTTAATTTGGCTTTATAAAATAATATTTATTTATAAATCCACCTTTTCTTTTGAAAACCAAATCTTTTTATTTTAAAGATTCAAAATAGTAATTCCAATTATAAAAACTTTCTTGATCCTTTGTGAATATTTGTTGATCAATTTTGGTATGGATTAAATCCATGGATTTGGAGATACTTTGGAAATGATTTTCTTCCATTAGGGTTTTAGGATTTGGATTTATTTTCCAAGTGTTCAAATTTCCAGATACATTCATTGAGGAATGCATTTCCCTTGATTTGGATTTTTGTTGAATTCATATTTTAGCCAAAGTTTGTTCAAGATGGGATTTTAAGTTTCCTTTTAGAAACAAAAGTTTCTTTTCACCCTGATTTTCAACAAAAAATTTATTTTGTTTATTTATTTTTTACATTACAAGATTTGGAAAATCTCGGGATGTTACATGACACTAGTGGATCCATGTGTGGTCTCTAAAGAGAACACACATGCAATGACTCTTGTTGTTGTTAGTAAAAAGAGCACACATGCAATGACACTGGTGGATCCACGTGTGGTCTCTAAAGAGAACACACATGCAATGACTTTGGTTGTTATTAGTTAAAAGAGCACATATGCAATGACACTGGTGGATCCATAGGTGGATTTTGAAAAGAACACACATGCAATGACACTAGTGGATCCATATGTGGTATATGAAAAGAACACACATGCAATGACTCTGGTTGTTTTTAGTAAATAGAACACACATGCAATGACACTGGTGGATCCATTGGTGGATTGTGAAAAGAGCACACATGCAATGACACTGGTGGATCCATATGTGGTATGTGAAAAGAACACACATGCAATGACTCCACTTGTTGTTAGTAAAAAGGACACACATGCAATGACACTGGTGGATCCATGTGTGTTATGTGAAAAGAACACACAAGCAATGACTCTAGTTGTTGTTAGTAAAAAGAACACACATGCAATGACACTGGTGGATCTAGGTGTGGTCTCTGAAGAGAACACACATGCAATGACACTGGTGGATCCATGTGTTGTCTCTGAAGAGAACACACATTTCAATGACCCTAGTTGTTGTTAGTAAAAAGAACACACATGCAATGACACTAGTGGATCCATGTGTGGTCTATAAAGAGAACACACATGCAATGACTCTTGTTGTTGTTAGTAAAAAGAGCACACATGCAATGAAACTGGTGGATCCATGTGTGGTCTATGAAGATAACACACATGCAATGACTTTGGTTGTTGTTAGTAAAAAGAGCACACATGCAATGACACTGGTGGATCCATAGGTGGATTGTGAAAAGAACACACATGCAATGACACTGGTGGATCCATATGTGGTATGTGAAAAGAACACACATGCAATGACTCCAGTTGTTGTTAGTAAAAAGAACACACATGCAATGGCATTGGTGGATCCATGTGTGGTCTCTAAAGAGAACACACATGCAATGACACTGATGGATCCATGTGTGGTCTCTGAAGAGAACACACATTTCAATGACTCTAGTTGTTGTTAGTAAAAAGAACACACATGCAATGACACTAGAGGATCCATGTGTGGTCTCTAAAGAGAACACACATGCAATGACTCTTGTTGTTGTTAGTAAAAAGAGCACACATGCAATGACACTGGTGGATCCACGTGTGGTCTCTAAAAAGAACACACATGCAGTGACTCTTGTTGTTGTTAGTTAAAAGAGCACACATGCAATGACACTGGTGGATCCATAGGTGGATTATGAATAGAACACACATGCAATGACACTAGTGGATCCATATGTGGTATGTGAAAAGAACACACATGCAATGACTCGAGTTGTTGTTAGTAAAAAGGACACACATGCAATGACATCGGTGGATCCATGTGTGGTCTCTAAAGAGAACAAGCATGCAATGACATCGGTGGATCCATGTGTGGTCTCTGAAGAGAACACACATTTCAATGACTCCGGTTATTGTTAGTAAAAACAACACACATGCAATGACAAGATACCACACATGCAATGATTCTGGTTGTTGTTAGTAAAAAGAGCACACATGCAATGACACTAGTGGATCCATAGGTGGATTATGAAAAAAAACACATGCAATGACACTGGTGGATCCATATGTGGTATGTGAAAAGAACACACATGCAATGACTCTGGTTGTTGTTAGTAAAAAGAACACACATGCAATGACACTGGTGGATCCATGTGTGGTCTTTGAAGAGAACACACATGCAATGACTCTGGTTGTTGTTAGTAAAAAGGGCACACATGCAATGACACTGGTGGATCCATAGGTGGTCTCTGAAGAGAACACAGATGCAATGACTCTGGTTGTTGTTAGTAAAAATAGCACACATTTAGTGACACTGGTGGATCCATAGGTGGATTATGAAAAGAACACACATGCAACAACACTGGTGGATCCATATGTGGTATGTGAAAAGAACACACATGCAATGACTCTGGTTGTTCTTAGTAAAAAGAACACACATGCAATGACACTGTTGGATCCATAGGTGGATTGTGAAAAGAACACACATGCAATGACACTGGTGGATCCATATGTGGTATGTGAAAAGAACACACATGCAATGACTCCGGTTGTTGTTAGTAAAAAGAACACACATGAAATGACACTAGTGGATCCATAGGTGGATTGAGAAAAGAGCACACATGCAATGACACTAGTGGATCCATATGTGTTATGTGAAAAGAACACACATGCAATGACTCTGGTTGTTGTTAGTAAAAAGAACACGCATGCAATGACACTGGTGGACCCATAGGTAGATTGTGAAAACAACACACATGCAATGACACTGGTGGATCCATATGTGGTATGTGAAAATAACACACATGTAATGACTTTGGTTGTTGTTTGTAAAAAGAACACACATGCACTGACACTGGTGGATCCATGTGTGGTCTTTGAAGAGAACACACATGCAATGACTCTGGTTGTTGTTAGTAAAAAATCACGCATGCAATGACACTGGTGGATCCATAGGTGGTCTCTGAAGATAACACATATGCAATGACTCTGGTTGTTGTTAGTAAAAAGATCACACATGCAATGACACTGGTGGATCCATAGGTGGATTGGGAAAAGAACACACATGCAATGACACTGGTGGATCCATAGGTGGATTGTAAAAAGAACACACATGGAATGACACTGCGGGATCCATATGTGGTTTGTGAAAAGAACACACATGCAATGACTGTGGTTGTTGTTAGTAAAAAGAACACACATGCAATGACACTAGTGGATCCATAGGTGGATTGAGAAAAGAGCACACATGCAATGACACTAGTGGATCCATATGTGGTATGTGAAAAGAAACACACATGTAATGACTCTGGTTGTTGTTTGTAAAAAAAAAACACATGCAATAACACTGGTGGATCCATGTGTGGTATCTAAAGAGAACACACATGCAATGACACTGGTGGATCCACGTGTGGTCTCTAAAAAGAACACACATGCAATGACTCTTGTTGTTGTTAGTTAAAAGAGCACACATGCAATGACACTGGTGGATCCATAGGTGGATTGTGAAGAGAACACACATGCAATGACTTTGTTTGTTGTTAGTAAAAGAGCACACATGCAATGACACTGGTGGATCCATAGGTGGATTGTGAAAAGAACACACGTGCAATGACACTGGTGGATCCATATGTGGTATGTGAAAAGAACACACATGCAATGACTCCAGTTGTTGTTAGTAAAAAGAACACACATGCAATGACACTGGTGGATCCATGTGTGGTGTCTGAAGAGAACACACATTTCAATGACTCTCGTTGTTGTTAGTAAAAAGAACACACATGCAATGACACTAGTGGATCCATGTGTGGTCTCTAAAGAGAACACACATGCAATGACTCTTGTTGTTGTTGGTAAAAAAAGCACACATGCAATGACACTGGTGGATCCATGTGTGGTCTTTGAAGAGAACACACATGCAATGACTCTGGTTGCTGTTAGTAAAAAGAGCACACATGCAATGACACTGGTGGATCCATAGGTGGTCTCTAAAGAGAACACAGATGCAATGACTCTAGTTGTTGTTAGTAAAAAGAGCACACATGTAGTGACACTGGTGGATCCATAGGTGGATTGTGAAAAGAACACACATGCAACGACACTGGTGGATCCATATGTGGTATGTTAAAAGAACACACATGCAATGACTCTGGTTGTTCTTAGTAAAAAGAACACACATGCAATGACACTGGTGGATCCATAGGTGGATTGTGAACAGAACACACATGCAATTACACTGGTGGATCCATATGTGGTATGTGAAAAGAACACACATGCAATGACTCTGGTTGTTGTTAGTAAAAAGAACACACATGAAATGACACTAGTGGATCCATAGGTGGATTGAGAAAAGAGCACACATGCAATCACACTAGTGGATCCATATGTGGTATGTGAAAAGAACACACATGCAATGACTCTGGTTGTTGTTAGTAAAAAGAACACACATGCAATGACACTGGAGGATCCATGTGTGGTCTCTAAAGAGAACACACATGAATGAAACTGGTGTATCCATTTGTGGTCTCTGAAGACAACACTCATTTCAATGAATCTGGTTGTTGTTAGTAAAAAAGAACACACATGCAATGACACTGGTGGATCCATGTGTGGTCTCTGAAGAGAACACACATGCAATGACTCTGGTTGTTGTTAGTAAAAAATCACACATGCAATGACACTGGTGGATCCATAGGTGGTCTCTGAAGAGAACACATATGCAATGACTCTGGTTGTTGTTAGTAAAAGATCACACATGCAATGACACTGGTGGATCCATAGGTGGATTGTGAAAAGAACACACATGCAATGACACTGGTGGATCCATATGTGGTATGTGAAAAGAACACACATGCAATGACTCTGGTTGTTGTTAGTAAAAAGAACACACATGCAATGACACTGGTGGATCCATAGGTGGATTGTGAAAAGAACACACATGCAATGACACTGCTAGATCCATATGTGGTTTGTGAAAAGAACACACATGCAATGACTTTGGTTGTTGTTAGTAAAAAGAACACACATGCAATGACACTAGTGGATCCATAGGTGGATTGAGACAAGAGCACACATGCAATGACACTAGTGGATCCATATGTGGTATGTGAAAAGAACACACATGTAATGACTCTGGTTGTTGTTTGTAAAAAGAACACACATGCAATGACACTGGTGGATCCATGTGTGGTCTCTAAAGAGAACACACATGCAATGACACTGGTGGATCCATGTGTGGTCTCTAAAGAGAACACACATGCAATGACACTGGTGGATCCATGTGTGGTCTCTGAAGAGAACACACATTTCAATGACTCTGATTGTTATTAGTAAAACGAACACACATGCAATGACACTAGTGGATCCATGTGTGGTCTCTGAGGAGAACACACATGCAATGATTTTGGTTGTTGTTAGTAAAAAGATCACACATGCAATGACACTGGTGGATCCATAGGTGGATTGTGAAAAGAACACACATGCAATGACACTGGTGGATCCATATGTGGTATGTGAAAAGAACACACATGCAATGACTCCAGTTGTTGTTAGTAAAAAGAACACACATGCAATGACACTGGTGGATCCATGTGTGGTCTCTGAAGAGAAAACACATTTCAATGACTCTCGTTGTTGTTAGTAAAAAGAACACACATGCAATGACACTAGTGGATCCATGTGTGGTCTCTAAAGAGAACACACATGCAATGACTCTTGTTGTTGTTAGTAAAAAGAGCACACATGCAATGACACTGGTGGATCAACGTGTGGTCTCTGAAGAGAACACACATGCAATGACTTTGGTTGTTATTAGTTAAAAGAGCACACATGCAATGACACTGGTGGATCCAAAGGTGGATTTTGAAAACAACACACATGCAATGACACTAGTGGATCCATATGTGGTATGTGAAAATAACACATATGCAATGACTCTGGTTGTTTTTAGTAAAAAGAACACACATGCAATGACACTGGTGGATCCATTGGTGGATTGTGAAAAGAGCACACATGCAATGACACTGGTGGATCCATATGTGGTATGTGAAAAGAACACACATGCAATGACTCCACTTGTTGTTAGTAAAAAGGACACACATGCAATGACACTGGTGGATCCCTGTGTGGTATGTGAAAAGAACACACAAGCAATGACTCCAGTTGTTGTTAGTAAAAAGAACACACATGCAATTACACTGGTGGATCCAGGTGTGGTCTCTGAAGAGAACACACATGCAATTATTCTGGATGTTGTTTGTAAAAAGAGCACACATGAAATCACACTGGTGGATCCATAGGTGGATTGTGAAAAAAACACACATGCAATGACACTAGTGGATCCATATGTGGTATGTGAAAAGAACACACATGAAATGACTGTGGTTGTTGTTAGTAAAAATAACACACATGCAATGACATCAGGATCCATGTATGGTCTATAAAGAGAACACACATGCATTGACTCTTGTTGTTGTTAGTAAAAAGAGCACACATGCAATGACACTGGTGGATCCATAGGTGGATTGTGAAAAGAACACACATGCAATGACACTAGTGGATCCATATGTGGTATGTGAAAAGAACACACATGCAATGACTCTAGTTGTTGTTAGTAAAAAGAACACACATGCAATGACACTGGTGGATCCATCGGTGGATTGTGAAAAGAGCACACATGCAATGACACTGGTGGATCCATATGTGGTATGTGAAAAGAACACACATGAAATGGCTCCAGTTGTTGTTAGTAAAAAGATAACACATGCAATGACACTGGTGGATCCATGTGTGGTCTCTAAAGAGAACACACATTTCAATGACTCCGGTTGTTGTTTGTAAAAAGAACACACATGCAATTTCACTGGTGGATCCATGTGTGGTCTCTGAAGAGAACACACATGCAATTATTCTGGATGTTGTTTGTAAAAAAAAAACACATGCAATGACACTAGTGGATCCATATGTGGTATGTGAAAAGAACACACATGCAATGAATGTGGTTGTTGTTAGTAAAAATAACACACATGCAATGACACTGGTGGATCCATGTGTGGTCTCTGAAGAGAACACACATGCATTGACTCTAGTTGTTGTTAGTAAAAAGAGCACACATGCAATGACACTGGTGGGATCCATAGCTGGTCTCTGAAGAGAACACAGATGCAATGACTCTGGTTGTTGTTAGTAAAAAGAGCACACATGGAATGACACTGGTGGATCCATAGGTGGATTGTGAAAAGAACACACATGCAATGACACTGGTGGATCCATATGTGGTATGTGAAAAGAACACACATGCAATGACTCCAGTTGTTGTTAGTAAAAAGAACACACATGCAATGACACTGGTGGATCCATGTGTGGTATGTGAAAAGAACACACATGCAATGACACTGGTGGATCCATATGTCGTATGTGAAAAGAACACACATGCAATGAATTTGGTTGTTGTTAGTAAAAAGAACACACATGCAATGACACTGGTGGATCCATAGGTGGATTGTGAAAAGAACACACATGCAATGACACTGATGGATCCATATGGGGTATGTGAAAAGAACACACATGCAATGACTCTGGTTGTTGTTAGTAAAAAGAACACACATGTAATGACACTGGTGGATCCATAGGTGGATTGAGAAAAGAGCACACATGCAATGACACTGGTGGATCCATATGTGGTATGGGAAAAGAACACACATGCAATGACTCTGGTTGTTGTTAGTAAAAAGATAACACATGCAATGACATCAGGATCCATGTGGTCTCTAAAGAGAACACACATTTCAATGACTCCGGTTGTTGTTTGTAAAAAGAACACACATGCAATTTCACTGGTGGATCCATGTGTGGTCTCTGAAGAGAACACACATGCAATGATTCTGGATGTTGTTTGAAAAAAGAGCACACATGCAATCACACTGGTGGATCCATAGGTGGATTGTGAAAAAAACACACATGCAATGACACTAGTGGATCCATATGTGGTATGTGAAAAGAACACACATGAAATGACTGTGGTTGTTGTTAGTAAAAATAACACACATGCAATGACACTGGTGGATCCATGTGTGGTCTCTGAAGAGAACACACATGCAATGACCTTGGTTGTTGTTAGTAAAAAGAGCACACATGCAATGACACTGGTGGATCCATAGGTGGATTGTGAAAAGAACACACATGCAATGACACTAGTGGATCCATATGTGGTATGTGAAAAGAACACACATGCAATGACTCTAGTTGTTGTTAGTAAAAAGAACACACATGCAATGACACTGGTGGATCCATCGGTGGATTGTGAAAAGAGCACACATGCAATGACACTGGTGGATCCATATGTGGTATGTGAAAAGAACACACATGCAATGACTCCAGTTGTTGTTAGTAAAAAGATAACACATGCAATGACACTGGTGGATCCATGTGTGGTCTCTAAAGAGAACACACATTTCAATGACTCCGGTTGTTGTTTGTAAAAAGAACACACATGCAATTTCACTGGTGGATCCATGTGTGGTCTCTGAAGAGAACACACATGCAATGATTCTGGATGTTGTTTGTAAAAAGAGCACACATGCAATCACACTGGTGGATCCATAGGTGGATTGTGAAAAAAACACACATGCAATGACACTAGTGGATCCATATGTGGTATGTGAAAAGAACACACATGCAATGAATGTGGTTGTTGTTAGTAAAAATAACACACATGCAATGACACTGGTGGATCCATGTGTGGTCTCTAAAGAGAACACACATGCAATGACTCTAGTTGTTGTTAGTAAAAAGAGCACACATGCAATGACACTGGTGGGATCCATAGCTGGTCTCTGAAGAGAACACAGATGCAATGACTCTGGTTTTTGTTAGTAAAAAGAGCACACATGGAATGACACTGGTGGATCCATAGGTGGATTGTGAAAAGAACACACATGCAATGACACTGGTGGCTCCATATGTGGTATGTGAAAAGAACACACATGCAATGACTCCAGTTGTTGTTAGTAAAAAGAACACACATGCAATGACACTGGTGGATCCATGTGTGGTATGTGAAAAGAACACACATGCAATGACACTGGTGGATCCATATGTCGTATGTGAAAAGAACACACATGCAATGAATTTGGTTGTTGTTAGTAAAAAGAACACACATGCAATGACACTGGTGGATCCATAGGTGGATTGTGAAAAGAACACACATGCAATGACACTGATGGATCCATATGGGGTATGTGAAAAGAACACACATGCAATATATCTGGTTGTTGTTAGTAAAAAGAACACACATGTAATGACACTGGTGGATCCATAGGTGGATTGAGAAAAGAGCACACATGCAATGACACTGGTGGATCCATATGTGGTATGGGAAAAGAACACACATGCAATGACTCTGGTTGTTGTTAGTAAAAAGAACACACATGCAATGACACTGGTGGATCCATGTGTGGTCTCTAAAGAGAACACACATTTCAATGACTCTCGTTGTTGTTAGTAAAAAGAACACACAAGCAATGACACTAGTGGATCCACATTTGGTCTCTGAAGAGAACACACATGCAATGACTCTGGTTGTTATTAGTAAAAAGAGCACACATGCAATGACACTGGTGGATCCATGTGTGGTCTCTAAAGAGAACACAGATGTAATGACTATTGGTTGTTGTTAGGAAAAAGAGAACACATGCAATGACACTGTTGGATACATAGGTGGTCTCTGAAGAGAACACACATGCAATGACTCTGGTTGTTGTTAGTAAAAAGAATACACATGCAATGACACTAGTGGATCCATGTGTGGTCTCTGGAGAGAACACACATTTCAATGACACTAGTGGATCCATATGTGGTATGTGAAAAGAACACACATGAAATGACTCCAGTTGTTGTTAGTAAAAAGAACACACATGCAATGACACTGGTGGATCCATGTGTGGTCTCTGAAGGGAACACACATTTCAATGACTCTGGTTGTTGTTAGTAAAAAGAACACACATGCAATGACACTAGTGGATCCATGTGTGGTCTCTGAAGAGAACACACATGCAATGACTCTTGTTGTGTTAGTAAAAAGAGCACACATGCAATGACACTGGTGGATCCATATGTGGTATGTGAAAAGAACACACATGCAATGACTCCAGTTGTTGTTAGTAAAAAGGACACACATGCAATGACACTGGTGGATCCATGTATGGTCTTTGAAGAGAACTCACATGCAATGACACTGGTTGATCCATGTGTGGTCTCTGAAGAGAACACACATTTCAATGACTCCGGCTGTTGTTAGTAAAAAGAACACACATGCAATGACACTGGTGGATCCATGTGTGGTCTCTAAAGAGAACACACATGCAATGATTCTGGTTGTTGTTAGTAAAAAGAGCACACATGCAATGACACTGGTGGATCCATAGGTGGATTATGAAAAAAAACACATGCAATGACACTGGTGGATCCATATGTGGTATGTGAAAAGAACACACATGCAATGAGTCTAGTTGTTGTTAGTAAAACGAACACACATGCAATGACACTGGTGGATCCATGTGTGGTCTCTGAAGAGAACACACATGCAATGACTCTGGTTGTTGTTAGTAAAACGAGCACACATGCAATGACACTGGTGGGATCCATAGCTGGTCTCTGAAGAGAACACAGATGCAATGACTCTGGTTGTTGTTAGTAAAAAGAGCACACATGGAATGACACTCGTGGATCCATAGGTGGATAGTGAAAAGAACGCACATGCAATGACACTGGTGGATCCATATGTGGTATGTGAAAAGAACACACATGCAATGACTCCAGTTTTTGTTAGTAAAAAGAACACACATGCAATGACACTGGTGGATCCATGTGTGGTATGTGAAAAGAACACACATGCAATTACACTGGTGGATACATATGTGGTATGTGAAAAGAACACACATGCAATGAATCTGGTTGTTGTTAGTAAAAAGAGCACACATGCAATGACATTGGTGGATCCATAGGTGGATTGTGAAAAGAACACACAAGCAATGACACTAGTGGATCCATATGTGGTATGTGAAAATAACACACATGCAATGACTCTGGTTGTTGTTAGTAAAAAGAACACACATGCAATAACACTGGTGGATCCAGGTGTGGTCTCTGAAGATAACACACATGCAATGACACTGGTGGATCCATGTGCGGTCTCTGAAGAGAACACACATTTCAATGACTCTTGTTGTTGTTAGCAAAAAGAACACACATGCAATGACACTGGTGGATCCATGTGTGATCTCTGAAGAGAACACACATGCAATGACTTTGGTTGTTGTTAGTAAAAAGAGCACACATGCAATGACACTGGTGGATCCATAGGTGGATTGTGAAAGGACCACACATGCAATAACACTGGTGGATCCATATGTGGTATGTGAAAAGAACACACATGCAATGACTCCAGTTGTTGTTAGTAAAAAGAGCACACATGGAATGACACTGGTGGATCCATAGGTGGATTGTGAAAAGAACACACATGCAATGACACTGGTGGCTCCATATGTGGTATGTGAAAAGAACACACATGCAATGACTCCAGTTGTTGTTAGTAAAAAGAACACACATGCAATGACACTGGTGGATCCATGTGTGGTATGTGAAAAGAACACACATGCAATGACACTGGTGGATCCATATGTCGTATGTGAAAAGAACACACATGCAATGAATTTGGTTGTTGTTAGTAAAAAGAACACACATGCAATGACACTGGTGGATCCATAGGTGGATTGTGAAAAGAACACACATGCAATGACACTGATGGATCCATATGGGGTATGTGAAAAGAACACACATGCAATAAATCTGGTTGTTGTTAGTAAAAAGAACACACATGTAATGACACTGGTGGATCCATAGGTGGATTGAGAAAAGAGCACACATGCAATGACACTGGTGGATCCATATGTGGTATGGGAAAAGAACACACATGCAATGACTCTGGTTGTTGTTAGTAAAAAGAACACACATGCAATGACACTGGTGGATCCATGTGTGGTCTCTGAAGAGAACACACATTTCAATGACTCTGGTTGTTGTTAGTAAAAAGAACACACATGCAATGACACTAGTGGATCCATGTGTGGTCTCTGAAGAGAACACACATGCAATGACTCTGGTTGTTATTAGTAAAAAGAGCACACATGCAATGACACTGGTGGATCCATGTGTGGTCTCTAAAGAGAACACAGATGTAATGATTATTGGTTGTTGTTAGGAAAAAGAGAACACATGCAATGACACTGGTGGATATAGGTGGTCTCTGAAGAGAACACACATGCAATGACTCTGGTTGTTGTTAGTAAAAAGAATACACATGCAATGACACTAGTGGATCCATGTGTGGTCTCTGGAGAGAACACACATTTCAATGACACTAGTGGATCCATATGTGGTATGTGAAAAGAACACACATGAAATGACTCCAGTTGTTGTTAGTAAAAAGAACACACATGCAATGACATCAGGATCCATGTGTGGTCTCTGAAGAGAACACACATTTCAATGACTCTGGTTGTTGTTAGTAAAAAGAACACACATGCAATGACACTAGTGGATCCATGTGTGGTCTCTGAAGAGAACACACATGCAATGACTCTTGTTGTTGTTAGTAAAAAGAGCACACATGCAATGACACTGGTGGATCCATATGTGGTATGTGAAAAGAACACACATGCAATGACTCCAGTTGTTGTTAGTAAAAAGGACACACATGCAATGACACTGGTGGATCCATGTATGGTCTTTGAAGAGAACTCACATGCAATGACACTGGTTGATCCATGTGTGGTCTCTGAAGAGAACACACATTTCAATGACTCCGGCTGTTGTTAGTAAAAAGAACACACATGCAATGACACTGGTGGATCCATGTGTGGTCTCTAAAGAGAACACACATGCAATGATTCTGGTTGTTGTTAGTAAAAAGAGCACACATGCAATGACACTGGTGGATCCATAGGTGGATTATGAAAAAAAACACATGCAATGACACTGGTGGATCCATATGTGGTATGTGAAAAGAACACACATGCAATGAGTCTAGTTGTTGTTAGTAAAACGAACACACATGCAATGACACTGGTGGATCCATGTGTGGTCTCTGAAGAGAACACACATGCAATGACTCTGGTTGTTGTTAGTAAAACGAGCACACATGCAATGACACTGGTGGGATCCATAGCTGGTCTCTGAAGAGAACACAGATGCAATGACTCTGGTTGTTGTTAGTAAAAAGAGCACACATGGAATGACACTCGTGGATCCATAGGTGGATTGTGAAAAGAACGCACATGCAATGACACTGCTGGATCCATGTGTGCTCTCTGAAGAGAACACACATGCAATGACACTGGTGGATCCATGTGTGGTCTCTGAAGAGAACACACATTTCAATGACTCCGGTTGTTGTTAGTAAAAAGAACACAGATGCAATTTCACTGGTGGATCCATGTGTGGTATCTGAAGAGAACACACATGCAATGACTCTGGTTGTTATTAGTAAAAAGAGCACACATGCAATGACACTGGTGGATCCATGTGTTGTCTCTAAAGAGAACACAGATGTCATGACTATTGGTTGTTGTTAGGAAAAAGAGCAAACATGCAATGACACTTGTGGATACATAGGTGGTCTCTGAAGAGAACACACATGCAATGACTCTGGTTGTTGTTAGTAAAAAGAATACACATGCAATAACACTGGTGGATCCATGTGTGGTCTCTGGAGAGAACACACATTTCAATGACACTGGTGGATCCATATGTGGTATGTGAAAAGAACACACATGAAATGACTCCAGTTGTTGTTAGTAAAAAGAACACACATGCAATGACACTGGTGGATACATGTGTGGTCTCTAAAGAGAACACACATTTCAATGACTCTGGTTGTTGTTAGTAAAAAGAACACACATGCAATGACACTAGTGGATCCATGTGTGGTCTCTGAAGAGAACACACATGCAATGACTCTGGTTGTTGTTAGTAAAAAGAGCACACATGCAATGACACTGGTGGATCCATATGTGGTATGTGAAAAGAACACACATGCAATGACTCCAGTTGTTGTTAGTAAAAAGGACACAGATGCAATGACACTGGTGGATCCATGTATGGTCTTTGAAGAGAACTCACATGCAATGACACTGGTTGATCCATGTGTGGTCTCTGAAGAGAACACACATTTCAATGACTCCGGCTGTTGTTAGTAAAAAGAACACACATCCAATGACACTGGTGGATCCATGTGTGGTCTCTGAAGAGAACACACATGCAATGATTCTGGTTGTTGTTAGTAAAAAGAGCACACATGCAATGACACTGGTGGATCCATAGGTGGATTATGAAAAAAAACACATGCAATGACACTGGTGGATCCATATGTGGTATGTGAAAAGAACACACATGCAATGACTCTGGTTGTTGTTAGTAAAACGAACACACATGCAATGACACTGGTGGATCCATGTGTGGTCTCTGAAGAGAACACACATGCAATGACTCTGGTTGTTGTTAGTAAAACGAGCACACATGCAATGACACTGGTGGGATCCATAGCTGGTCTCTGAAGAGAACACAGATGCAATGACTCTGGTTGTTGTTAGTAAAAAGAGCACACATGGAATGACACTGGTGGATCCATAGGTGGATTGTGAAAAGAACGCACATGCAATGACACTGGTGGATCCATATGTGGTATGTGAAAAGAACACACATGCAATGACTCCAGTTGTTGTTAGTAAAAAGAACACACATGCAATGACACTGGTGGATCCATGTGTGGTATGTGAAAAGAACACACATGCAATGACACTGGTGGATCCATATGTGGTATGTGAAAAGAACACACATGCAATGAATCTGGTTGTTGTTAGTAAAAAGAGCACACATGCAATGACATTGGTGGATCCATAGGTGGATTGTGAAAAGAACACACAAGCAATGACACTAGTGGATCCATATGTGGTATGTGAAAAGAACACACATGCAATGACTCTGGTTGTTGTTAGTAAAAAGAACACACATGCAATAACACTGGTGGATCCAGGTGTGGTCTCTGAAGATAACACACATGCAATGACACTGGTGGATCCATGTGCGTTCTCTGAAGAGAACACACATTTTAATGACTCTGGTTGTTGTTAGCAAAAAGAACACACATGCAATGACACTGGTGGATCCATGTGTGGTCTCTGAAGAGAACACACATGCAATGACTTTGGTTGTTGTTAGTAAAAAGAGCACACATGCAATGACACTGGTGGATCCATAGGTGGATTGTGAAAGGACCACACATGCAATAACACTGGTGGATCCATATGTGGTATGTGAAAACAACACACATGCAATGACTCCAGTTGTTGTTAGTAAAAAGAACACACATGCAATGACACTGGTGGATCGATGTGTGGTCTCTGAAGAGAACACACATGCAATGACACTGGTGGATTCATGTGTGGTCTCTGAAGAGAACACACATTTCAATGACTCTAGTTGTTGTTAGTAAAAAGAACACACATGCAATGACACTAGTGGATCCATGTGTGGTCTATAAAGAGAACACACATGCATTGACTCTTGTTGTTGTTAGTAAAAAGAGCACACATGCAATGACACTGGTGGATCCATGTGTGGTCTCTGAAGAGAACACACATGCAATGACCTTGGTTGTTGTTAGTAAAAATAGCACACATGCAATGACACTGGTGGATCCATAGGTGGATTGTGAAAAGAACACACATGCAATGACACTAGTGGATCCATATGTGGTATGTGAAAAGAACACACATGCAATGACTCTAGTTGTTGTTAGTAAAAAGAACACACATGCAATGACACTGGTGGATCCATCGGTGGATTGTGAAAAGAGCACACTTGCAATGACACTGGTGGATCCATATGTGGTATGTGAAAAGAACACACATGCAATGGCTCCAGTTGTTGTTAGTAAAAAGATAACACATGTAATGACACTTGTGGATCCATGTGTGGTCTCTGAAGAGAACACACATTTCAATGACTCCGGTTGTTGTTAGTAAAAAGAACACACATGCAATTTCACTGGTGGATCCATGTGTGGTATCTGAAGAGAACACACATGCAATGATTCTGGATGTTGTTAGTAAAAAGAGCACACATGCAATCACACTAGTGGATCCATAGGTGGATTGTGAAAAGAGCACACATGCAATGACTCTGGTTGTTGTTACTAAAAAGAATACACATGCAATGACACTAGTGGATCCATGTGTGGTCTGTGAAGAGAACACACATTTCAATGACACTGGTGGATCCATATGTGGTATGTGAAAAGAACACACATGAAATGACTCCAGTTGTTGTTAGTAAAAAGAACACACATGCAATGACACTGGTGGATCCATGTGTGGTCTCTGAAGGGAACACACATTTCAATGACTCTTGTTGTTGTTAGTAAAAAGAACACACATGCAATGACACTAGTGGATCCATGTGTGGTCTCTGAAGAGAACACACATGAAATGACTCTGGTTGTTGTTAGTAAAAAGAGCACACATGCAATGACACTGGTGGATCCATATGTGGTATGTGAAAAGAACACACATGCAATGACTCAGTTGTTGTTAGTAAAAAGAACACACATGCAATGACACTGCTGGATCCATGTGTGGTCTCTGAAGAGAACACACATGCAATGACACTGGTGGATCCATGTGTGGTCTCTAAAGAGAACACACATTTCAATGACTCCGATTGTTGTTAGTAAAAAGAACACACATGCAATGACATTGGTGGATCCATGTGTGGTCTCTGAAGAGACCACACATGCAATGATTCTGGTTGTTGTTAGTAAAAAGAGCACACATGCAATGATACTGGTGGATCCATAGGTGGATTGTGAAAAAAATACACATGCAATGACACTGGTGGATCCATATGTGGTATGTGAAAAGAACACACATGCAATGACTCTTGTTGTTGTTAGTAAAAATAACACACATGCAATGACACTGGTGGATCCATGTGTGGTCTCTGAAGAGAACACACATGCAATGACTCTGGTTGTTGTTAGTAAAAAGAGCAAACATGCAATGACACTGGTGGATCCATGTGTGGTCTCTGAAGAGAACACACATGCAATGACTCTGGTTGTTGTTAGTAAAAAGAGCACACATGCAGTGACACTGGTGGATCATATGTGGTATGTGAAACGAACACACATGCAATGACATTGGTGGATCCATGTGTGGTCGCTGAAGAGAACACAGATGCAATGACTCTGGTTGTTGTTAGTAAAAAGAGCACACATGGAATGACACTGGTGGATCCATAGGTGGATTGTGAAAAGAACACACCTGCAATGACACTTGTGGATCCATATGTGGTATTTGAAAAGAACACACATGCAATGACTCTGGTTGTTGTTAGTAAAAAGAACACACATGCAATGACACCCCATAGGTGGATTGTGAAAAGAACACACATGCAATGACACTGGTAGATCCATATGGGGTATGTGAAAAGAACACACATGCAATGACTCTGGTTGTTGTTAGTAAAAAGAACACACATGCAATGACACTGGTGAATCCATAGGTGGATTTAGAAAAGAGCACACCTGCAATGACATTGGTGGATCCATATGTGGTATGTGAAAAGAACACACATGCAATGACTCTGGTTGTTGTTACTAAAAAGAACACACATGCAATGACACTGGTGGATCCATGTGTGGTCTCTGAAGAGAACACACATGCAATGACACTGGTGGATCCATGTGTGGTCTCTAAAGAGAACACACATTTCAATGACTCTGGTTATTGTTAGTAAAAAGAACACCCATGCAATTTCACTGGTGGATCCATGTGTGGTCTCTGAAGAGAACACACATGCAATGAATCTGGTTGTTGTTAGTAAAAAGAGCACACATGCAATGACACTCGTGGATCCATAGGTGGATTGTGAAAAAAACACACATGCAATGACACTGGTGGATCCATATGTGGTATGTGAAAAGAACAGACATGCAATGACTCTGGTTGTTGTTAGTAAAAAGAACACACATGCAATGACACTGGTGGATCCATGTGTGGTCTCTAAAGAGAACACACATGCAATGACACTGGTGGATCCATGTGTGGTCTCTGAAGAGAACACACATTTCAATGACTCAGGTTGTTGTTAGTAAAAAGAACACACATGCAATGACACTGGTGGATCCATGTGTGGTCTCTGAAGAGAACTCACATGCAATGACTTTGGTTGTTATTAGTAAAAAGAGCACACATGCAATGAAACTGGTGGATCCGTGTGTGGTCTCTGAAGAGAACGCACATGTAATGACTTTGGTTATTGTTAGTAAAAAGAGCACACATGCAATGACACTGGTGGATACATAGGTGGTCTCTGAAGAGAACACACATGCAATGACACTGGTGGATCCATGTGTGGTCTCTGAAGAGAACACACATTTCAATGACACTGGTGGATCCATATGTGGTATGTGAAAAGAACACACATGAAGTGACTGCAGTTGTTGTTAGTAAAAAGAACACACATGCAATGACACTGGTGGATCCGTCTGTGGTCTCTCAAGAGAACACACATTTCAATGACTCTGGTTGTTGTTAGTAAAAAGAACACACATGCAATGACACTGGTGGATCCATGTGTGGTCTCTGAAGAGAACACACATGCAATGACTGTGGTTGTTGTTAGTAAAAAGAGCACACATGCAATGACACTGGTGGATCCATATGTGGTATGTGAAAAGAACACACATGCAATGACACTGGTGGATCCATGTGTGGTCTCTGAAGAGAACACACATGCAATGACTCTGGTTGTTGTTAGTAAAAAGAGCACACATGCAATGACACTGGTGGATCCATAGCTGGTCTCTGAAGAGAACACAGATGCAGTGAATCTGGTTGTTGTTAGTAAAAAGAGCACACATGGAATGACACTGGTGGATCCATAGGTGGATTGTGAAAACAACACACATGCAATGACACTGGTGGATCCATATGTGGTATGTAAAAAGAACACACATGCAATGACACTGGTGGATCCATGTGTGGTATGTGAAAAGAACACACATGCAATGACACTGGTGGATCCATATGTGGTATGTGAAAAGAACACACATGCAATGAATCTGGTTGTTGTTAGTAAAAAGAACACACATGCAATGACACTGGTGGATCCATAGGTGGATTGTGAAAAGAATACACATGCAATGACACTTGTGGATCCATATGGGGTATGTGAAAAGAACACACATGCAATGACTCTGGTTGTTGTTAGTAAAAAGAACACACATGCAATGACACTGGTGGATCCATAGGTGGATTGAGAAAAGAGCACACATGCAATGGCACTGGTGGATCCATATGTGCTTTGTGAAAAGCACACACATGCAATGACTCTGGTTGTTGTTAGTAAAAATAACACACATGCAATGACTCTGGTGGATCCATGTGTGGTCTCTGAAGAGAACACACATGCAATGACACTGGTGGATCCATGTGTGGTCTCTGAAGAGAACACACATTTCAATGACTCTGGTTGTTGTTAGTAAAAACAACACACATGCAATGACACTGGTGGATCCATGTGTGGTCTCTAAAGAGAACACACGTGTAATGACTTTGGTTGTTGTTAGTAAAAAGAGCACACATGCAATGACTCTGGTTGTTATTAGTAAAAAGAATACACATGCAATGACACTGGTGGATCCATGTGTGGTCTTTGAAGAGAACACACATTTCAATGACACTGGTGGATCCATATGTGGTATGTGAAAAGAACACACCTGAAATGACTCCAGTTGTTGTTAGTAAAAAGAGCACACATGCAATGACACTGGTGGATCCTTGTGTGGTCTCTGAAGAGAACACACATTTCAATGACTTTGGTTGTTGTTAATAAAAAGAACACACATGCAATGACACTGGTGGATCCATGTGTGGTCTCTGAAGAGAACACACATGCAATGACTCTGGTTCTTGTTAGTAAAAAGAGCACACATGCAGTGACACTGGTGGATACATATGTGGTATCTGAAAAGAACACACATGCAATGCGGTTGTTGTTATTAAAAAGGACACACATGCAATGACACTGGTGGATCCATGTGTGGTCTCTGAAGAGAACGCACATGCAATGACACGGGTGGATCCATGTGTGGTCTCTCAAGAGACCACACATGCAATGATTCTGGTTGTTGTTAGTAAAAAGAGAACACATGCAATGATACTGGTGGATCCATAGGTGGATTGTGAAAAAAATACACATGCAATGACACTGGTGGATCCATATGTGGTATGTGAAAAGAACAAGACCACACATGCAATGATTCTGGTTGGTGTTAGTAAAAAGAGCACACATGCAATGATACTGGTGGATCCATAGGTAGATTGTGAAAAAAATACACATGCAATGACACTGGTGGATCCATATGTGGTATGTGAAGAGAACAAACATGCAATGACTCTAGTTGTTGTTAGTAAAAATAACACACATGCAATGACACTGGTGGATCCATGTGTGGTCTCTGAAGAGAACACACATGCAATGACTCTGGTTGTTGTTAGTAAAAAGAGTACACATGCAATGATACTGGTGGATCCATAGGTGGATTGTGAAAAGAACACACATGCAATTACACTTGTGGATGCATATGTGGTATGTGAAAAGAACACACATGCAATGACTCTGGTTGTTGTTAGTAAAAAGAACACACATGCAATGACACTGGTGGATCCATAGGTGGATTGTGAAAAGAACACACATGTAATGACACTGGTAGATCCATATGGGGTATGTGAAAAGAACACACATGCAATGACTCTGGTTGTTGTTAGTAAAAAGAACACACATGCAATGACACTGGTGAATCCATAGGTGGATTGGGAAAAGAGCACACATGCAATGACATTGGTGGATCCATATGTGGTATGTGAAAAGAACACACATGCAATGACTCTGGTTGTTGTTACTAAAAAGAACACACGTAATGACATCAGGATCCATGTGGTCTCTGAAGAAAACACACATGCAATGACACTGGTGGATCCATGTGTGGTCTCTGAAGAGAACACACATTTCAATGACTCTGGTTGTTGTTAGTAAAAAGAACACACATGCAATTTCACTGGTGGATCCATGTGTGGTCTCTGAACAGAACACACATGCAATGAATCTGGTTGTTGTTAGTAAAAAGAGCACACATGCAATGACACTGGTGGATCCATAGGTGGATTGTGAAAAAAACACATGCAATGACACTGGTGGATCCATATGTGGTATGTAAAAAGAACACACATGCAATGGCTCTGGTTGTTGTTAGTAAAAAGAATACACATGCAAGGACACTGGTGGATCCATGTGTGGTCTCTGAAGAGAACACACATTTCAATGACACTGGTGGATCCATATGTGGTATGTGAAAAGAACACACATGAAATGACTCCAGTTGTTGTTAGTAAAAAGAACACACATGCAATGACACTGGTGGATCCTAGTGTGGTCTCTGAAGAGAACACACATTTCAATGACTCTGGTTGTTGTTAGTAAAAAGAACACACATGCAATGACACTGGTGGATCCATGTGTGGTCTCTGAAGAGAACACACATGCAATGACTCTGGTTGTTGTTAGTAAAAAGAGCACACATGCAGTGACACTGGTGGATCATATGTGGTATTTGAAAAGAACACACATGCAATGACTCCGGTTGTTGTTATTAACAAGGACACACATGCAATGACACTGGTGGATCCATGTGTGGTCTCTGAAGAGAACGCACATGCAATGACACTGGTGGATCCATGTGTGGTCTCTGACGAGAACACACATTTCAATGACTCTGGTTGTTGTTAGTAAAAAGAACACACATGCAATGACACTGGTGGATCCATGTGTGGTCTCTGAAGATAACACACATGCAATGATTCTGGTTGTTGTTAGTAAAAAGAGCACACATGCAATGACACTGGTGGATCCATAGGTGGATTGTGAAAAAAAAACACATGCAATGACTCTGGTGGATCCATATGTGGTATGTGAAAAGAACACACATGCAATGACTCTGGTTGTTGTTAGTAAAAATAACACACATGTAATGACACTGGTGGATCCATGTGTGGTCTCTGAAGAGAACACACATGCAATGACTCTGGTTGTTGTTAGTAAAAAGAGCACACATGCAATGACACTGGTGGATCCATAGGTGGTCTCTGAAGAGAACACAGATGCAATGACTCTGGTTGTTAGTAAAAAGAGCACACATGGAATGACACTTGTGGATCCATAGGTGGATTGAGAAAAGAGCACACATGCAATGACACTGGTGGATCCATAGGTGGATTGAGAAAAGAGCACACATGCAATGACACTGGTGGATCCATATGTGGTATGTGAAAAGAACACACATGCAATGACTCTGGTTGTTGTTACTAAAAAGAACACACATGCAATGACACTGGTGGATCCATATGTGGTATGTGAAAAGAACACACATGCAATGAATCTGGTTGTTGTTAGTAAGAAGAACACACATGCAATGACACTGGTGGATCCATAGGTGGATTGTGAAAAGAACACACATGCAATGACACTGGTGGATCCATATGGGGTATGTGAAAAGAACACACATGCAATGACTCTGGTTGTTATTAGTAAAAAGAACACACATGCAATGACACTGGTGGATCCATAGGTGGATTGAGAAAAGAGCACACATGAAATGACACTAGTGGATCCATATGTGGTATGTGAAAAGAACACACATGCAATGACTCTGGTTGTTGTTAGTAAAAAGAACACACATGCAATTACACTGGTGGATCCATGTGTGGTCTATGAAGAGAACACACATGCAATGACACGGGTGGATCCATGTGTGGTCTCTAAAGAGAACACACATGCAATGACTCTGGTTGTTGTTAGTAAAAAGAGCACACATGCAATGACCCTGGAGGATCCATAGGTGGTCTCTGAAGAGAACACAGATGCAATGACTCTGGTTGTTGTTAGTAAAAAGAGCATACATGGAATGACACTGGTGGATCCATAGGTGGATTGTGAAAAGAACACACATGCAATGACACTTTTGGATGCATATGTGGTATTTGAAAAGAACACACATGCAATGACTCTAGTTGTTGTTAGTAAAAAGAACACACATGCAATGACACTGGTGGATCCATAGGTGGATTGTGAAAAGAACACACATGCAATGACACTGGTAGATCCATATGAGGTATGTGAAAAGAACACACATGCAATGACTCTGGTTGTTGTTAGTAAAAAGAACACACATGCAATGACACTGGTGAATCCATAGGTGGATTGAGAAAAGAGCCCACATGCAATGACATTGGTGGATCCATATGTGGTATGTGAAAAGAACACACATGCAATGACTCTGGTTGTTGTTACTAAAAAGAACACACGTGCAATGACACTGGTGGATCCATGTGTGGTCTCTAAAGAGATAACACATGCAATGACACTGGTGGATCCATGTGTGGTCTCTGAAGAGAACACACATTTCAATGACTCCGGTTGTTGTTAGTAAAAATAACACACATGCAATTTCACTGGTGGATCCATGTGTGGTCTCTGAACAGAACACACATGCAATGAATCTGGTTGGTGTTAGTAAAAAGAGCACACATGCAATGACACTGGTGGATCCATAGGTGGATTGTGAAAAAAAACACATGAAATGACACTGGTGGATCCATATGTGGTATGTGAAAAGAACACACATGCAATGGCTCTGGTTGTTGTTAGTAAAAAGAACACACATGCAATGACACTGCTGGATCCATGTGTGGTCTCTGAAGAGAACACAAAAGCAATGACACTGGTGGATCCATGTGTGGTCTCTGAAGAGAACACACATTTCAATGACTCAGGTTGTTGTCAGTAAAAAGAACACACATGCAATGACACTGGTGGATCCATATGTGGTCTCTCAAGAGAACTCACATGCAATGACTTTGGTTGTTGTTAGTAAAAAGAGCACACATGCAATGACAGTGGTGGATCCATGTGTGGTCTCTGAAGAGAATGCACATGTAATGACTTTGGTTATTGTTAGTAAAAAGAGCACACATACAATGACATTGCTGGATACATAGGTGGTCTCTGAAGAGAACAAACATGCAATGACTCTGGTTGTTGTTAGTAAAAAGAGCACACATGCAGTGACACTGGTGGATCATATGTGGTATGTGAAAAGAACACACATGCAATGACTCCGGTTGTAGTTATTAAAAAGGACACACATGCAATGACACTGGTGGATCCATGTGTGGTCCCTGAAGAGAACGCACATGCAATGACACTGGTGGATCCATGTGTGGTCTCTAAAGTGAACACACATTTCAATGACTCTGGTTGTTGTTAGTAAAAAGAACACACATGCAATGACACTGGTGGATCGATGTGTGGTCTCTGAAGATAACACACATGCAATGATTGTGGTTGTTGTTAGTAAAAAGAGCACACATACAATGACACTGGTGGATCCATAGGTGGATTGTGAAAAAAACACACATGCAATGACTCTGGTGGATCCATATGTGGTATGTGAAAAGAACACACATGCAATGACTCTGGTTGTTTTTTAGTAAAAATAACACACATGTAATGACACTAGTGGATCCATGTGTGGTCTCTGAAGAGAACACACATGCAATGACTCTGGTTGTTTTAGTAAAAAGAGCACACATGCAATGACACTGGTGGATCCATAGGTGGTCTCTGAAGAGAACACAGATGCAATGACTCTGGTTGTTAGAAAAAAGAGCACACATGGAATGACACTTGTGGATCCATAGGTGGATTGAGAAAAGAGCACACATGCAATGACACTGGTGGATCCATAGGTGGATTGAGAAAAGAGCACACATGCAATGACACTGGTGGATCCATATGTGGTATGTGAAAAGAACACACATGCAATGACTCTGGTTGTTGTTACTAAGAAGAACACACATGCAATGACACTGGTGGATCCATATGTGGTATGTGAAAAGAACACACATGCAATGAATCTGGTTGTTGTTAGTAAGAAGAACACACATGCAATGACACTGGTGGATCCATAGGTGGATTGAGAAAAGAGCACACATGCAATGACACTGGTGGATCCATAGGTGGATTGAGAAAAGAGCACACATGCAATGACACTGGTGGATCCATATGTGGTATGTGAAAAGAACACACATGTAATGACTCTGGTTGTTGTTACTAAAAAGAACACACGTGCAATGACACTGGTGCATCCATGTGTGGTCTCTAAAGAGATAACACATGCAATGACACTGGTGGATCCATGTGTGGTCTCTGAAGAGAACACACATTTCAATGACTCCGGTTGTTGTTAGTAAAAATAACACACATGCAATTTCACTGGTGGATCCATGTGTGGTCTCTAAACAGAACACACATGCAATGAATCTGGTTGGTGTTAGTAAAAAGAGCACACATGCAATGACACTGGTGGATCCATAGGTGGATTGTGAAAAAAACACACATGCAATGACACTGGTGGATCCATATGTGGTATGTGAAAAGAACACACATGCAATGGCTCTGGTTGTTGTTAGTAAAAAGAACACACATGCAATGACACTGCTGGATCCATGTGTGGTCTCTGAAGAGAACACACATGCAATGACACTGGTGGATCCATGTGTGGTCTCTGAAGAGAACACACATTTCAATGACTCAGGTTGTTGTCAGTAAAAAGAACACACATGCAATGACACTGGTGGATCCATGTGTGGTCTCTGAAGAGAACTCACATGCAATGACTTTGGTTGTTGTTAGTAAAAAGAGCACACATGCAATGACACTGGTGGATCCATGTGTGGTCTCTGAAGAGAATGCACATGTAATGACTTTGGTTATTGTTAGTAAAAAGAGCACACATACAATGACATTGGTGGATACATAGGTGGTCTCTGAAGAGAACACACATGCAATGACACTGGTGGATCCATATGGGGTATGTGAAAAGAACACACATGCAATGACTCTGGTTGTTGTTAGTAAAAATAACACACATGCAATGACACTGGTGGATCCATAGGTGGATTGAGAAAAGAGCACACATGCAATGACACTAGTGGATCCATATGTGGTATGTGAAAAGAACACACATGCAATGACTCTGGTTGTTGTTAGTAAAAAGAACACACATGCAATTACACTGGTGGATCCATGTGTGGTCTATGAAGAGAACACACATGCAATGACACTGGTGGATCCATGTGTGGTCTCTAAAGTGAACACACATTTCAATGACTCTGGTTGTTGTTAGTAAAAAGAACACACATGCAATGACACTGGTGGATCCATGTGTGGTCTCTGAAGATAACACACATGCAATGATTGTGGTTGTTGTTAGTAAAAAGAGCACACATACAATGACACTGGTGGATCCATAGGTGGATTCTGAAAAAAACACACATGCAATGACTCTGGTGGATCCATAGGTGGATTGAGAAAAGAGCACACATGCAATGACACTAGTGGATCCATATGTGGTATGTGAAAAGAACACATATGCAATGACTCTAGTTTTTGTTAGTAAAAAGGACACACATGCAATTACACTGGTGGATCCATGTGTGGTCTATGAAGAGAACACACATGCAATGACACTGGTGGATCCATGTGTGGTCTCTGAAGAGAACACACATTTCAATGACACTGGTGAATCCATGTGTGGTATGTGAAAAAAGACACATGAAATGACTCCAGTCGTTGTTAGTAAGAAGAACACACATGCAATGACACTGGTGGATCCATGTGTGGTCTCTAAAGAGAACACACATTTCAATGACTCCGGTTGTTGTTAGTAAAAAGAGCACACATGCAATTACACTGGCGGATCCCTATGTGGTATGTGAAAAGAACACACATGCAATGACTCCAGTTGTTGTTACTAAAAAGAACACATATGCAATGACACTGGTGGATCCATATGTGGTATCTGAAGAGAACGCACATGCAATGACACTGGTGGATCCATGTGTGGTCTTTGAAGAGAACACACATTTCAATGACTCCGGTTGTTGTTAGTAAAAAGAACACACATGCAATTTCACTGGTGGATCCATGTGTGGTCTCTAAAGAGAACACACACGCAATGACTCTGGTTGTTGTTAGTAAAAATAACACACATGTAATGGCACTGGTGGATCCATATGTGATATGTGAAAAGAACACACATGCAATGACTCTGGTTGTTGTTAGTAAAAATAACACACATGCAATGACACTGGTGGATCCATGTGTGGTCTCTAAAGAGAACACACATGCAATTACTCTGGTTGTTGTTAGTAAAAAGAGCACACATACAATGACACTGGTAGATCCATAGCTGTTCTCTGAAGAGAACACAGATGCAATGACTCTGGTTGTTGTTAGTAAAAAGAGCACACATGGAATGACACTGGTGGATCCATAGGTGGATTGTGAAAAGAGGACACTTGCAATCACACTGGTGGATCCATAGGTGGTCTCTGAAGAGAACACATATGCAATGACTCTGGTTGTTGTTAGTAAAAAGAGCACACATGGAATGACACTGGTGGTTCCATAGGTGGATTGTGAAAAGAACACACATGCAATGACACTGGTGGATCCATATGTGGTATGTGAAAAGAACACACATGCAATGACTCTGGTTGTTGTTAGTAAAAAGAACACACATGCAATGACACTGGTGGATCCATAGGTGGATTGAGAAAAGAGCAGACATGCAATGACACTGGTGGATCCATATGTGGTATGTGAAAAGAACACACATGCAATGACTCTAGTTGTTGTTAGTAAAAAGAACACACATGCAATGACACTGGTGGATCCATGTGTGGTCTCTGAAGAGAACACACATGCAATGACACTGGTGGATCCGTGTGTGGTCTCTAAAGAGAACACACATTTCAATGACTCCGGTTGTTGTTTGTAAAAGGAACACACATGCAATGACACTCGTGGATCCATGTGTTGTCTCTGAAGCGAACACACATGCAATGACACTGGTGGATCCATGTGTGGTCTCTGAACAGAACACACATGTAATGAATATGGTTGTTGTTAGTAAAAAGAGCACACATGCAATGACACTGGTGGATCCATAGGTGGATTGTGAAAAGAACACATATATAATGACTCTAGTTGTTGTTAGTAAAAAGAACACACATGCAATGACACTGGTGGATCCATAGGTGGATTGTGAAAAGAGCACACATGCAATGACACTCGTGGATCCATATGTGGTATGTGAAAAGAACACACATGCAATGACTCCAGTTGTTGTTAGTAAAAAGAACACACATGCAACGACATGTAAGATCCCTCCTTATTAAAGGAAAAGATCCCTGTGATTGCAATGCTAGTGCCTGGATCAATTCTAGCATCCACAGTTTAAGATGAAGTACACAGATACAAAGGTCGTTTATTACAGTCATTCCAGAGATAAAACATAGTCTTTTACAACTCATGGCCAAAGGCCTAATACAGGAGTTTATGGAATATGTAAATAAACATAAGTCTTCATCTTCATGTGCCACAGGCAAGCATGTTGAGTGTAGACTCATGACTCCTATTCATCATCAGAGTAACCTGCAACATCATAAGTTACAGCCACAAGGGTCAATACTTTGGAATAGTATTGGCAAGTGAGACCTTAGTATATTTTAAGTGGACTATAATACTATATGCATTTGGCTGGTGGAGCTTAGGCTTGCATTGCTCAAAATAGATTTTTCCTTAACTTTTTGAAAATACTAATTTTTTTTTGGCAAAAACACCCAAGGCATCTATCAATCAAAGACTCCAGATCCACTCAGGGCATCTACCAATCAATGACTGAAGATCCTTTTAACCCTTGTTCACCCACAAGTTTTATTTAGAAATTGGAGTGATGAGATTCTTGAAGTTTCCATGTCTTGATGCTCAAATTGTCCTTTACTGTGACATGGCTAAGTACTTAGGTTTTACACTCTGCAGAGGTGGTGCACTTTCCCCACAAGCCTTGGTTTCCCAAGACATGATCCTTCAGTAGCATTTCCTTAGTCAAATGGATGCGTTCCAACCTATCATCCCATCTACCACCCACTGTCCAAGAGACTAAGTTCTAGCATCCTAAGATCATGGCAGAGCCCATAATGCCAAGTGGTTGCACTTGAAGCTTCTCAACATTTGACATCTCAAATCTCTTTGTTTCCTGGGTGGCCATCCACAAGTGAGATACACTAAGGTAAACCATAAACATGGGCCTTGTGAACCACTCAACCAAAACCACCAAGCAAGTCCATTCCACCTGTGAGATTCATTAACTTAGTTGTTTTGTTAAATAAAACTCAAGTCCTTAGACTTAGAATAATTTTTCCATAGTGTATATATAAACCACCCTTGTTTTCTAGTAGCTAGGCTAAGCATGGCATGGCAACTTATCCTTAGGGAATTTTCCTAGCAACTCTAGCATTCTATTCTAAATAGGATTTCCCAACATCAATTGACAAAAGTAGCATGCAAAACCTAACAAAATATATCTAATGCATGTTTAAAATATAGGAATGGAATATTCATGAAGATATCACTTGCCTTGGTAGTGTGGAGAGTAGCACTCGTCACAATCACAATCACTAGCAAAATCTACACACAAAGTTATAGCACACAATTACACACAAATATATACAAACAAAAATATTATGAATGCATGCATGCATGAATCTACCAAGTGATGATTTTTTTGAAAACTCAACCAAGCAAGTGCATGAATACAGAAACTAAACAAGTCACAAAATAGCCAAGACAACTTAAATAACCCTAAAACAAAATACTAAACTAAATCTATACTCAAAAAGGCCTCAAACAAGTTTCTGTAATTTAAGCCAAACTAATGGTTACTATTTGCTAAACAAAAAGGATAGGCAGAAAGGTCTTGTTTTACTGAATCCAACGGTATAAAGTTTGCAAAATTCTAACGTGGAATTCAAAAGATATAGGCATTTGAATTTGGATCAAATTTCTGGTTTTAAATCTATTTTCAGATCTAACCTAGCCACGCGTCATGTTCTTATTCGCCTGCATCGCTTTCAAGATCGGATCGAGCTACAGCACCTGGATCTAAATGAAATCTGGCGGCTCAGATCGCGTACCGCTTCGGGGTTAAGTGGATCTATCCTAGTGCTACGATACAGATCTAACGGCTGTTATTTCCCTGGCCAAGAACTGGCGGCGGAGCGGCGGCTACCGGCGGCGGAACTGTCGGTCGATGACGTTGCCGATGATGCAGGAGGCAAGTGAGAACGTGGAGTAGCTCACCGGGCTCAGGGGGTCACGACGATGCTCGTCGTACTCGTGGTTGGTCAAAGGGCGCTCGGGCACGGCTGCGATTCCTCGCCGGAGTTCGTGGCGGCGTCGGGTGCATCGGGTGGTCGTCGTGGACGTCGCTGTGGATCACCCCAAGGCAAAGCGAGGACACGGTTAGATTCACAGAGTCGAGACAGAGCCGTGTGCGTGAACTAGAAAGCGCGGGGCGGTCTGGTCTTACCACTAGAGTTCGCGGAGTTCGGCAGCGTCGGTGGCGACTAGTCGACGATGTTGCCGAGCTACGGTCCATGCGAGAGCAACCAAACGTGTTAAAAGAAGCGCAGAGGCTCGAATCAGTTTGCAAGATCGAGAGGCAGGGGAGCTCGACTCACCGAGTCGCCGCGATCGCCGGAGACAGCGGGTTTCAGAGGGTAATGCTCGCAGCCTGGTGGCGCCTGGTTCGGGTTTGAGGGAGAAGAGAGGGGCGAGGGGTTCTTATAGCCTGGTCACGAGCAAGAATTACTCGCCAATAAATCAATTGACGCCGCGAATTAAACACGTAAACGCCGCGTTGATTTGGGGATGAACGGGTCGTGCGGGTGGAGACGACGGTGATGTGGAGAAGGCCCGCTTGTCAGCGAGGTGTGCGGAGTGCAGGTGGGGTCTGTCTGTCAGCGACTTAACGCGTCAAGGCTGTGAGAAGGAAAAGGAGATCCCGGGTGGGCTTGCTGGCTTGATCCGCTGCTGCCAGATTCTGCCGCCGCCCTTTTCTTTTGAGAATTCCTTTTCTTTTCTAATTCCATTTTCTGAATAGAATTTGATATGAATTCAAATCCTTTTGAATTCAAACTGCTTTGGGGATTTTTGCAGGTTCTGTGGGTTTAAAAGCAGTCGATGACCATGTGGTTACTAGCAAGGGCTTGGTCAAGCTTGGGTTTCAAAGTAAACAGATTTGCTCTAGTTTGCAAATATTTGAAATAGGGCTCAAACTATTTCTAAATTTTGAATCTTGGGTTAAAAGCTTCACCTAGCCTTTCCAACCATGGAGGCAAGCAAACAAGTTCATAGACAATCAAATCCCAAAGGGTGATGGCCAATTGAGACAATTTGCCCACATGAAATCATAGCTCACACTTCTGCCTCTAAATGATTTTGAGACAACCCTATATGAATGACTGATGCAAGGCTGAAATGAATGAGTTTTGAAACATGATTTTTGGATGTTACAAATCTAACCCCTTTAAAATGAATCTCCCTCGAGATTCGGATTGGCTAGCAAATAGGTGAGGGTGGTCTTTCCAAGATCATCTTCTTTCCCATGTTGCTTCTTCTTGAATGATGGTTCCATTGTACTTTGCAAAACTTGATGGTTTTTGTCCTTGTGACTCTTTACGTGGTCTCAAGAATCTTGATGAGCTTTTCTTCATAGGTGAGATCACTTTCTCGTTGTACTTCTTCCAAAGATATGGTATGCTTCAAAGATGTTTCTTCCATTTCTGGGTGACATTTCTTGAGCTGGCTCACATGAAAAACATTATGGACGGCTAATAGAGATGTCGCGCTCGATTTCATATGCATCTTCTCCCTTGCGACTTAGAATGTTGAATGGTCCCACATATCTTGGTGCCAACTTTCCTTTGACTCCAAATCTTTTTACTCCACGAAGTGGTGATACTCTAAGATAAACTCTATCCCCAACTTCGTAAGTGACTTCTCTACGCTTAGCATCTGCGTAGCTTTTCTGTCGAGACTGTGCTATCTTCAATCTGTCTCTAACCAATTTGACCTTTTCTTCGGCGTCTTTGATAAGATCTGGTCCAAACAAACTTCTTTCTCCTACACCATTCCATAGCAATGGGGTGGTACACTTTCTTCCGTATAGAAACTCAAATGGTGCCATCCCAATACTAGATTGGTGATTGTTGTTGTAAGAAAACTCGCAGAAGGCGTACTTTCATCCCAACTTGCTCCATAGTCTAGGGCACATGCCCTCAACATGTCTTCAAGAATTTGATTAGTCCTTTCTGTTTGTCCATCAGTTTGAGGATGAAAAGCAGTGCTGAATTCCAATCTCGTTCCTAAAGATTCATGAAGCTGTCTCCAAAAGTGAAAAGTGAATTTAGTTCCTCTATCAGACACAATACTCTTAGGTACACCGTGAAGGCATACAATTCTGCTCATGTAGATTTTGGCTAACTTGGCACTTGTATAAGTTGTCTTTACGGGTATAAAATGAGCCACTTTAGTTAGGCGATCTACTACTACCCATATGGAATCATACCCTGACCTGGTCCTTGGTAATCCGGTAATGAAATCCATACCAATATTTTCCCACTTCCATTCAGGAATAGGCATTGGTTGAAGCAAACCTGCTGGTTTCTGATGTTCCGCTTTCACTCTACTACACACATCACACAAGGCAATGTGTTCGGCGATGTCCCTTTTGAGATTGTTCCACCAAAATCTTTCTTTCATATCCATGTACATTTTGTTGTTTCCCGGGTGAATAGAATATGGAGAGTTATGGGCTTCTTGCAGAATCAGTTTCCGCATTTCCAGATCTTGTGGAACACAAATGCGTTTCTCGTGCCATAAAGTACCTTGTTCGTCCATATGGAAACTTTTAGCTTTCCCTTGGCTAATCCTTTCCTTGATCTCTTCGATCTCTTTATCCGTCTTTTGGGCTTCTTTAATCTTATCCAACAGAGTGGGTTGAACATCCAAAGACATGAGATGTCCTTCCGGCACAATCTCCAACCTGAGTTCCTTGAATTGCTTACACAAATCATCAGGCAATTCACCTTTGGTAAGACCATTTACAAACGCCTTACGACTTAGAGCATCTGCTACTACATTTGCTTTACCGGGGTGGTATTGCAAACTCAAGTCGTAATCCTTGATAAGTTCTAACCATCTCCTTTGTCTCATATTGATTTCCTTCTGGGTGAAGATATACTTCAAACTCTTATGATCGGTGAATACTTCACAACGTTTTCCCAAAAGGTAATGTCTCCATGTTTTGAGTGCATGGACAACAGCGGCTAACTCTAAATCATGAGTAGGATAATTTACTTCATGAGTTTTGAGTTGTCTCGAGGCATAAGCCACAACTTTTCCGCCTTGTATAAGTACGGCTCCTAATCCCTGATGCGAAGCATCACAATACACTTGGAAATCCTTTTCCAAATCTGGTAGGCACAGTACTGGTGCTGACACAAGTCTCTTCTTTAGTTCTTGAAAGCTGAGTTCACATCCTTCAGACCAAGCAAATTTCTTATCTTTCTTTAACAATTCTGTCATTGGTTTAGCAACCTTAGAAAATTTTTCAATGAATCTTCTGTAGTAACCTGCTAAACCAAGGAAACTACGAACCTCTTTTACGTTCTTAGGAGATTCCCATTCCGTCACAAATTAAAACTTTAGCAGGATCAATCACACCATCCTTTGTCATAACATGACCAAGAAATCCAACTTCCTCTAACCAAAACTCACACTTGCTGAATTTGGCATAAAGCTTATGTTCCCTTAGTTTCTCAAGTATCAAGCGTAGATGTCTTTCATGCTCTTCCTTGCTCTTGGAGTAGACTAAGATGTCATTGATGAAAACGACAACGAACTTGTCGAGAAATTCCATGAACACTTTGTTCATCATATTCATGAAGTATGCTGGAGCGTTGGTTAAACCAAAAGGCATCACGGTGTACTCATACAATCCATACCTTGTGGTGAATGTTGTTTTAGGTATGTCTTGCTCTCTTATCTTGAGTTGAAAATAGCCTGACCGAAGATCAATCTTCGAGAACACACATGCTCCTTCTAGCTGATCAAACAAGTCATTTATTCTTGGCAAAGGATACTTGTTCTTGATGGTTACCTCGTTGAGAGAACGGTAATCTATGCATAACCTTTGAGTTCTGTCTCTCTTTTCTCTTAACAAAACCGAGCTCCCAAGATGAAGAACTTGGCTGGATGAATCCTTTCTCGCAATTGTTCTCCAAGTTGTTTCTTGAGTTCCTTAAGTTCGCCAACGACATTTATAAGGCCTCTTTGCTCTTGGTCCAGAACCTGGTACCAAATCTATTATAAACTCCACATCTCTATCTGGTGGCATTCCTGGTAATTCTTCCGGAAACACATCCGGATATTCACACACAACTGGCACACTGTCCATGCTAACCCCCTTAAGATAATTCAACTTACTCCCTTTAGATTTAAAATTGGACTTGAATATTATCCTCTTACCTTCAGGGGTTGTGAGTGAAATTGTGCGATTTGCGCAATCTAGTACTCCCTCATACTTAGCCATCCAATCCATTCCCAAAATTATATCCAATCCTTGGGAATTTAGGATTATTAGGTTTACTGGAAACTTATGTTTTCCGATCTCTATGACTAGATCATGACATCCTGAGTTTACTATCATTTCTCCACCAGGAGAACTTACTCTTATAGGACATCCAATGATTTCTACCGTAGTTCATTTCTTTCATTTAATGCTTTTGATATGAATGAATGAGATGCACCAAAGATCAAAGAGTACAAATGCTGGGATAGAATTGAGTCCGAACTTACCAAAGAACGCATCAGGTGCTCTTCATAGACCTCCTCCACATTGATGTGGTTAACCTGTCCTTTCCGAAAAGGATTGGGCTTGTTAGGTCCTTCAACGTTCTTCTCGTGGCACTCATTAGCATAATGCCCCACTTCTTGCATTTGAAGCATTCAACCCGACCGATGTCCCTTTAGGTCGACTTCCACTTCCACCTCCACCGTGGTGGTTCTTATGTCGATCTTGTGATTCTTATACTTATCATTGTCATGACTGCGATGATGCTTGTTGTCATGACGGTTGTGGTTGTGGTGCTTGTTAAATTTCCCATGCTTGTGGGATCCTGAGCTGACACTATCATCATAGTGAGATCGTTTATGAGACGATCCTGAGTTATGCTTGTCGGAGTGTTTCCTCTTTCTACTCTCGACTTGCTTCATTTTATTCTCCACAATAACAGCTTTGTCACACAGCGACTGGTAAGTTGGAACATATGCCATGCATAACGCAAATTCAGCTCATCATTCAAGCCTTCCAGAAACTTTTCCTTCCTTTTGGCATCAGTGTCAACCTCATCCGGTGCATAGCGCGCCAGATTGTTGAACTCTTCAATATATTCAGCCACGCTATGGTGGCGCTGCTTCAGGTTGTGAAATTCCTTCTTTTTCAGGCTCATCATACCTGGTGAGATATGAGTAGTACGAAAACCATCTTCAAAGATAGCCCAAGTCACTTCATCAATAGGCGTGGTAACTGAAGTTGTCCCCATCCATGCGCTGGTCCTTCCAATGATGTCTGCGAACCCGACCTTTTCAGCATCTATGCATCCCACGGTCACTAAGTCTTTGTTCACAGAACGTAGCCAATCATTGGCCACCATGGGATCAGTCGTTCCCGAAAACTTAGCTGGCCTCAGACGCAGAAATCTGGTGAGCATATCAAAACCTGGAGGGTTGTTGTTGTTATTGGGGTTGTTGTTGTTGTTCTGGTTCTGGATGAACGTCGTCATCATTTGCATAAGCTGTGTTTGCGCATTCATCATTTGTTGCATTTCCGGGGTAATGTTGGGGTTGGGGTTTGCGCGACGGGGAGGCATCTATGGTTTATTCATATAGAGATAAGAATGAGATACCCTTACATGATTTATGCACAATACATTACACAAGCAAACACATAGCAAGCAACACTAGGATAAAAGCTAAACAACAAGATAACAAAAGTCTCAAAGTACAAACACACAAGTGGCAAGCCATCCACATGTCGGATGGTCCAAACATTAAGTTCACAAATAATAAGTGCGGTAAATAAAGATAACTGAGTAGTCAAATCTACTCGTCGGCATCAATCTCCTCCTCGACAAAGGTAAGACCTGCGTTCTCCATTGCGGTCTTGTTCTCCTCGATGGTAGTGGTCAAAGAGTCGATCTTGGCCTTGAGAGCCCTCTTCTGGGAACGAAGCCTCTCAATCACTGTCTGCTGCTGCTCTAACTCGAAGTCCTTGGACTGCAGTTCCTCGGTCATATCACGAATCCTCTTGTTCCTATCCTGGACACGCTTCTCTTGACTCTTGAACTTACGGTCTTGGGTCTCGAACTTCGTCTCCATCTCCTTGACTATCTCTGCCTGCTGCCAAGAAAGAGCTTGTCCTTCTCGCAAGCTGCACTGGAGCTCGTCATTACTAAGCATGACGTTGGTCCTATCGGTATCCACGTGCCTAATAAGAGTCTCTAAGTCCCGGAGGTACAGGCGATCGGCTCTGCTGTGACCCTCGAGTCGCCCTCAAAGTCAATGGACTCTCCGTCATCATCACGCCTTCCAAGGCGTGGAAGTGAGTGCCTCTAACTGTCGGGAGTGACGCCCTAACATGCGTCCTATCAGATCCTGCATGACCACCTCCATGCCTCTCTCCCTGCCATCGCATAAGCTTGAAGACGATGGCCTCCGTAGTAGGCTCTCAAGGCCCCGGCTGGTTCACCTTGAAGCCCCAAAGGTCCTTCCTCTCAAACTTGGTGAGTGGGTGCACCGTAATGATAGGAAGAGGGAGATCGAGTAAAGTAGTAAGCTCTACGATACGAGGACCAAAACGGTAGCTGAACTCCTCAACAAAGTCGATGGCAATAGGCATCTATTTATAAGATTGAAAAGTTAGAACAACACAAATTTAAATTAAACAAGACAAACATTCAAGCATAACCATGGAACAC
This sequence comes from Avena insularis, assembly GCA_023614405.1. Taxonomy (NCBI): domain Eukaryota; kingdom Viridiplantae; phylum Streptophyta; class Magnoliopsida; order Poales; family Poaceae; genus Avena; species Avena insularis. The sequence continues at coordinate 215,342,362 of CM042688.1, read as the reverse complement.
ACAAGTCATGCATACATAATTCCATTACATCAACCAAGGTTCAAACTTATTTAAGGTATCATTTTGGAAAATAAGGTGATAGGTGGTGGACCAACTAACGAATAGCTCTAACAATCCTATCTCATTGGATCTGGTGGCTAACACAATGTTCCTAGTGGCAATCACCCTATCTTGTTCACATGCTTCTATCACTAAGTCTATAATATCTCCTCTTAAGGATTGGTTGGTTATTTCCAACTCTTGGGTATGTTCCTTCTCTTTCTCTAAGTCTTTTTGGAGGTTGAGCATCTTGCACTTGACTCTAGCACTTAGTTCCTTGATAGTCTTCCAAGCTGCTTCTTTTGCTGACTCAAAGAATGTGGTGTGCATAAAAGTGTTGGTGTACATGCAGAAGCCTTTTTCTTTGTGGTTGTCTTCCTTGTTCTTGTACAAGTGAAGTTGCACCCACCAATACTCCACTCCTTCCTCCATCACTGGAAAGCTCTTGTACACAGCTGCACCATGTACTCCCATGGTCTCCATGAGGTCCTTGAGAATCTTGGGAAACTCAGTCTCACACTCCAAGGTCATGGTCATGAGTGGTCCTTTCTTCACGGCTTCGTTGACGGAGTTCATCTACAAATAGAGATGAGAATGAGAAGATTAGAAAAGTTTACGAGAAGAATAGACAAGTGTAGAAGAAGAAAAAAAAATTCCTTAGTGGTTTCCAATCCTAGGGTCATAATCCTACAGGCAACACAGTGCTCTGATACCATCTGTAAGATCCCTCCTTATTAAAGGAAAAGATCCCTGTGATTGCAATGCTAGTCCCTGGATCAATGCTAGCATCCACAGTTTAAGATGAAGTACACAGATACAAAGGTCATTTATTACAGTCATTCCAGAGATAAAACATAGTCTTTTACAACTCATGGTCAAAGGCCTAATACAAGAGTTTATGGAATATGTAAATAAACATAAGTCTTCATCTTCATGTGCCACAGGCAAGCATGTTGAGTGTAGACTCATGACTCCTATTCATCATCAGAGTAACCTGCAACATCATAAGTTACAGCCACAAGGGTCAATACTTTGGAATAGTATTGGCAAGTGATACCTTAGTATATTTTATGTGGACTATAATACTATATGCATTTGGCTGGTGGAGCTTAGGCTTGCATTGCTCAAAATAGATTTTTCCTTAACTTTTTGAAAATACTAAATTTTGTTTGGCAAAAACACCCAAGGCATCTATCAATCAAAGACTCCAGATCCACTCAGGGCATCTACCAATCAATGACTGAAGATCCTTTTAACCCTTGTTCACCCACAAGTTTTATTTAGAAATTGGAGTGATGAGATTCTTGAAGTTTCCATGTCTTGATGCTCAAATTGTCCTTTACTGTGGACATGGCTAAGTACTTAGGTTTTACACTGCAGAGGTGGTGCACTGTCCCCACAAGCCTTGGTTTCCCAAGACATGATCCTTCAGTAGCCTTTCCTTAGTCAAATGGACGTGCTCCAACCTATCATCCCATCTACCACCCACTGTCCAAGAGACTAAGTTCTAGCATCCTAAGATCATGGCAGAGCCCATAATGCCAAGTGGTTGCACTTGAAGCTTCTCAACATTTGACATCTCAAATCTCTTTGTTTCCTGGGTGGCCATCCACAAGTGAGATACACTAAGGTAAACCATAAACATGGGCCTTGTGAACCACTCAACCAAAAACCACCAAGCAAGTCCATTCCACCCAGGAGATTCATTAACTTAGTTGTTTTGTTAAATAAAACTCAAGTCCTTAGACTTAGAATAATTTTTCCATAGTGTATATATAAACCACCCTTGTTTTCTAGTAGCTAGGCTAAGCATGGCATGGCAACTTATCCTTAGGGAATTTTCCTAGCAACTCTAGCATTCTATTCTAAATAGGATTTCCCAACATCAATTGACAAAAGTAGCATGCAAAACCTAACAAAATATATCTAATGCATGTTTAAAATATAGGAATGGAATATTCATGAAGATATCACTTGCCTTGGTAGTGTGGAGAGTAGCACTCGTCACAATCACAATCACTAGCAAAATCTACACACAAAGTTATAGCACACAATTACACACAAATATATACAAACAAAAATATTATGAATGCATGCATGCATGAATCTACCAAGTGATGATTTTTGAAAACTCAACCAAGCAAGTGCATGAATACAGAAACTAAACAAGTCACAAAATAGCCAAGACAACTTAAATAACCCTAAAACAAAATACTAAACTAAATCTATACTCAAAAAGGCCTCAAACAAGTTTCTGTAATTTAAGCCAAACTAATGGTTACTATTTGCTAAACAAAAAGGATAGGCAGAAAGGTCTTGTTTTACTGAATCCAACGGTATAAAGTTTGCAAAATTCTAACGTGGAATTCAAAAGATATAGGCATTTGAATTTGGATCAAATTTCTGGTTTTAAATCTATTTTCAGATCTAACCTAGCCACGCGTCATGTTCTTATTCGCCTGCATCGCCAAGACCGGATCGAGCGATACGCATACCTGGATCTAAATGAAATCTGGCGGCTCAGATCGCTGCATCGCCGGGTTAAGTGGATCTATCCTAGTGCTACGATACGTATCTAACGGCCGTTATTTCTCGCCAAGAATCTGGCGGAGCGGCGGCTACCGGCGGCGGAACTGTCGGTCGATGATGTTGCCGATGATGCAGGAGGCAAGTGAGAACGTGGAGTAGCTCACCGGGCTCAGGGGGTCACGACGATGCTCGTCGTACTCGTGGTTGGTCAAAGGGCGCTCGGGCACGGCTGCGATTCCTCGCCGGAGTTCGTGGCGGCGTCGGGTGCATCGGGTGGTCGTCGTGGACGTCGCTGTGGATCACCCCAAGGCAAAGCGAGGACACGGTTAGATTCATAGAGTCGAGACAGAGCCGTGTGCGTGAACTAGAAAGCGCGGGGCGGTCTGGTCTTACCACTAGAGTTCGCCGGAGTTCGTGCAGACGTCGGTGGCGACTAGTCGACGATGTTGCCGGAGCTACGGTCCATGTGAGAGCAAACGAAACGTGTTAAAAGAAGCGCAGAGGCTCACTGGATCAGTTTGCAAGATCGAGAGGCAGAGGGGAGCTCTGGACTCACCGGAATTCGCCGGCGCAGTCGTCGGAGACGGCGGGGTTTCAGAGGGTAATGCTCGCAGCCTGGTGGCGCTCTGGGTTCGGGGTTTGAGGGAGAAGAGAGAGGGGGCAGAGGGGGTTCTTATAGCCTGGTCACGAGCGAGAATTACTCGGCCAATAAATCGAATTGACGTCGCGAATTAAACACAGAAACGCCCGCGTTGATTTGGGGATGAACGGGTCGTGCGGGTGGAGACGACGGTGACGTGGAGAAGGCCCGCTTGTCAGCGAGGTGCGCGGAGTGCAGGTGGGGTCTGTCTGTCAGCGACTTAACGCAAGGCCACAAGGTGAGAAGGAAAAGGAGATCCCGGGTGGGCTTGCGGGCTTGATCCATTGGGCCAGATTCAGCCGCCGCCCTTTTCTTTTGAGAATTCCTTTTCTTTTTCTAATTCCATTTTCTGAATAGAATTTGATATGAATTCAAATCCTTTTGAATTCAAACTGCTTTGGGGATTTTTGCAGGGTTCTGTGGGTTTAAAAACGAGTCAGATGACCATGTGGTTACTAGCAAGGGCTTGGTCAAGCTTGGGTTTCAAAGTAAACAGAGATTTGCTCTAGTTTGCAAATATTTGAAATAGGGTTTTGAAACTATTTCTAAATTTTGAATCTTGGGTTAAAAGCTTCACCTAGCCTTTCCAACCATGGAGGCAAGCAAACAAGTTCATAGACAATCAAATCCCAAAGGGTGATGGCCAATTGAGACAATTTGCCCACATGAAATCATAGCTCAAACTTCTGCCTCTAAATGATTTTGAGAAAAACCCTATATGAATGAATGATGCAAGGATGAAATGAATGAGTTTTTTAAACATGATTTTTTGGATGTTACACGACACTAGTGGATCCATGTGTGGTCTCTGAAGAGAACACACATTTCAATGACACTGGTGGATCCATATGTGGTATGTGAAAAGAACACACATGCAATGACACTGTGGATCCATAGGTGGATTGTGTAAAGAGCACACATGCAATGACAATGGTGGATCCATATGTGGTATGTGAAAAGAACACACATGCAATGACTCCAGTTGTTGTTAGTAAAAAGAACACACATGCAATGACATCAGGATCCATGTGGTCTCAAGAACACACATGCAATGACACTAGTGGATCCATGTGTGGTCTCTGAAGAGAACACACATTTCAATGACTCTGGTTATTGTTAGTAAAAACAACACACATGCAATGACACTGGTGGATCCATCTGTGGTCTCTAAAGTGAACAGACATGCAATGACTCTGGTTGTTGTTAGTAAAAAGAGCACACATGCAATGACACTAGTGGATCCATAGGTGGATTATGAAAAGAACACACATGCAATGATACTGGTGGATCCATATGTGGTATGTGAAAAGAACACACATGCAATGAATCCAGTTGTTGTTAGTAAAAAGAACACACATGCAATGACACTGGTGGATCCATGTGTGGTCTCTGAAAAGAACAAACATGCAATGACTCCAATTGTTGTTAGTCAAAGAACACACATGCAATGACACTAGTGGATCCATGTGTGGTCTCTGAAGACAACACACATGCTATGACACTGGTGGATCCATGTGTGGTCTCTGAAGAGATCACACATTTCAATGACTCTGGTTGTTGTTAGTAAAAATAATACACATGCAATGACACTGGTGGATCCATGTGTGGTGTCTAAAGAGAACACACATTTCAATTACTCTGGTTGTTGTTAGTAAAAAGAACACACGTGCAATGACACTGGTGGATCCATGTGTGGTCTCTGAAGAGAACACACATGCAATGACTTTGGTTGTTTTTTGTAAAAAGAACACACATGGAATGACACTGGTGGATCCATATGTGGTATGTGAAAAGAACACACATGCAATGACTCCAATTTTTGTTAGTAAAAGAACACACATGCAATGACACTGGTGGATCCATGTGTGGTCTCTGAAGAGATCACACATTTCAATGACTCTAGTTGTTGTTAGTAAAAATAATACACATGCAATGACACTGGTGGATCCATGTGTGGTCTCTGAAGAGAACACACATTTCAATGACTTTAGTTGTTGTTAGTAAAAAGAATACACATGCAATGACACTGGTGGATCCATGTGTGGTCTCTGAAGAGAACACACATTTCAATGACTCTGGTTGTTGTTAGTAAAAAGAACACACATGCAATGACACTGGTGGATCCATGTGTGGTCTCTGAAGAGAACACACATGCAATGACTCTGGTTGTTGTTAGTAAAAATAACACACATGCAATGACACAGGTGGATCCATATGTTGTATGTGAAAATAACACACATGCAATGACACTGTGGATCCATAGGTGGATTGTGTAAAGAGCACACATGCAATGACACTGGTGGATCCATATGTGGTATGTGAAAAAAAAACACATGCAATGACTCCAGTTGTTGTTAGTAAAAAGAACACACATGCAATGACACTGGTGGATCCATGTGTGGTCTCTGAAGAGAACACACATGCAATGACACTGGTGGATCCATGTGTGGTCTCTGAAGAGAATACATATTTCAATGACTCTCGTTGTTGTTAGTAAAAAGAACACACATGGAATGACACTGGTGGATCCATGTGTGGTCTCTGAAGTGAACACACATGCAATGACTCTGGTTGTTGTTAGTAAAAAGAGCACACATGCAATGACACTAGTGGATCCATAGGTGGATTGTGAAAAGAACACACATGCAATGACAGTGGTGGATCCATATGCGGTATGTGAAAAGAACACACATGCAATGAATCCAGTTGTTGTTAGTAAAAAGAAAAACATGCAATGACATTGGTGGATCCATGTGTGGTCTCTAAAGCGAACACACATTTCAATGACACTAGTGGATCCATATGTGGTATGTGAAAAGAACACACATGAAATGACTCTAGTTGTTGTTTGTAAAAAGAACACACATGCCATGACACTGGTGGATCCATGTGTGTTCTATGAAGAGAACACACATTTCAATGACTATGGTTGTTGTTAGTAAAAAGAACACACATTCAATGACACTGGTGTATCCATGTGTGGTCTCTAAAGAGAACACACATGCAATGACTCTGGTTGTTGTTAGTAAAAAGAGCACACATGCAATGACACTGGTGGATCCATAGGTGGATTCTGAAAAGAACACACATGCAATGACACTGGTTGATCCATATGTGGTATGTGAAAAGAACACACATGCAATGACTCTGGTTGTTGTTAGTAAAATAACAGACATGCAATGACACCGGTGGATCCATAGGTGGATTGTGAAAAGAGCACACATGCAATGACACTGGTGGATCCATATGTGGTATGTGAAAAGAACACACATGCAATGACTCCAGTTATTGTTACTAAAAAGAACACACATGCAATGACACTGGTGGATCCATGTGTGGTCTCTGAAGAGAACACACATTTCAATGACACTGGTGGATCCATATGTGGTATGTGAAAAGAACACACATGCAATGACACTGTGGATCCATAGGTGGATTGTGTAAAGAGCACACATGCAATGACACTGGTGGATCCATATGTGGTATGTGAAAAGAACACACATGCAGTGACTCCAGTTGTTGTTAGTAAAAAGAACACACATGCAATGACACTGGTGGATCCATGTGTGGTCTCTTAAGAGAACACACATGCAATGACACTGGTGGATCCATGTGCGGTCTCTGAAGAGAACACACATTTCAATGACTTTGGTTGTTGTTCGTAAAAACAACACACATGGAATGACACTGGTGGATCCATGTGTGGTCTCTTAAGTGAACACACATGCAATGACTCTGGTTGTTGTTAGTAAAAAGAGTACAGATGCAATGACACTATGGATCCATAGGTGGATTGTGTAAAGAGCACACATGTAGTGACACTGGTGGATCCATATGTGGTATGTGAAAAGAACACACATGCAATGACTCTAGTTGTTGTTAGTAAAAAGAGCACACATGCAATGACACTAGTGGATCCATAGGTGGATTATGAAAAGAACACACATGCAATGATACTGGTGGATCCATATGTGGTATGTGAAAAGAACACACATGCAATGAATCCAGTTGTTGTTAGTAAAAATAACACACATGCAATGACATCAGGATCCATGTGTGGTCTCAAGAGAACACACATGCAATGACTCTGTTGTTGTTAGTAAAAAGAATACACATGCAATGACATCAGGTGGATCCATGTGTGGTCTCTGAAGAGAACACACATTTCAATGACGCTGGTGGATCCATATGTGGTATTTGAAAATAACACACATGAAATGACTCCAGTTGTTGTTAGTAAAAAGAACACACATGCAATGACACTGGTGGATCCATGTGTGGTCTCTGAAAAGAACACACATGCAATGACTCCAATTGTTGTTAGTCAAAGAACACACATGCAATGACACTAGTGCATCCATGTGTGGTCTCTGAAGACAACACACATGCTATGACACTGGTGGATCCATGTGTGGTCTCTGAAGAGATCACACATTTCAATGACTCTGGTTGTTGTTAGTAAAAAGAATACACATGCAATGACACTGGTGGATCCATGTGTGGTGTCTAAAGAGAACACATATTTCAATTACTCTGGTTGTTGTTAGTAAAAAGAACACACATGCAATGACACTGGTGGATCCATGTGTGGTCTCTTAAGAGAACACACATGCAATGACACTGGTGGATCCATGTGCGGTCTCTGAAGAGAACACACATTTCAATGACTTTGGTTGTTGTTAGTAAAAACAACACACATGGAATGACACTGGTGGATCCATGTGTGGTCTCTTAAGTGAACACACATGCAATGACTCTAGTTGTTGTTAGTAAAAAGAGTACAGATGCAATGACACTGTGGATCCATAGGTGGATTGTGTAAAGAGCACACATGCAATGACACTGGTGGATCCATATGTGGTATGTGAAAAGAACACACATGCAATGACTCTAGTTGTTGTTAGTAAAAAGAACACACATGCAATGACACTGGTGGATCCATGTGTGGTCTCTGAAGAGAACACACATGCAATGACACTAGTGGATCCATGTGTGGTCTCTGAAGAGAACACACATTTCAGTGACTCTGGTTATTGTTAGTAAAAACAACACACATGCAATGACACTGGTGGATCCATCTATGGTCTCTAAAGTGAACACACATGCAATGACTCTGGTTGTTGTTAGTAAAAAGAGCACACATGCAATGACACTAGTGGATCCATAGGTGGATTATGAAAAGAACACACATGCAATGATACTGGTGGATCCATATGTGGTATGTGAAAAGAACACACATGCAATGAATCTAGTTGTTGTTAGTAAAAAGAACACACATGCAATGACACTGGTGGATCCATGTGTGGTCTCTGAAGAGAACACACATGCAATGACTCTGGTTGTTGTTAGTAAAAAGAATACACATGCAATGACACTGGTGGATCCATGTGTGGTCTCTGAAGAGAACACACATTTCGATGACACTGGTGGATCCATATGTGGTATGTGAAAAGAACACACATGAAATGACTCCAGTTGTTGTTAGTAAAAAGAACACACATGCAATGACACTGGTGGATCCATGTGTGGTCTCTGAAAAGAACACACATGCAATGACTCCAATTGTTGTTAGTCAAAGAACACACATGCAATGACACTAGTGGATCCATGTGTGGTCTCTGAAGACAACACACATGCTATGACAGTGGTGGATCCATGTGTGGTCTCTGAAGAGATCACACATTTCAATGACTCTGGTTGTTGTTAGTAAAAAGAATACACATGCAATGACACTGGTGGATCCATGTGTGGTGTCTAAAGAGAACACACATTTCAATTACTCTGGTTGTTGTTAGTAAAAAGAACACACGTGCAATGACACTGGTGGATCCATGTGTGGTCTCTGAAGAGAACACACATGCAATGACTCTGGTTGTTGTTTGTAAAAAGAACACACATGGAATGACACTGGTGGATCCATATGTGGTATGTGAAAAGAACACACATGCAATGACTCCAATTGTTGTTAGTAAAAGAACACACATGCAATGACACTGGTGGATCCATGTGTGGTCTCTGAAGAGATCACACATTTCAATGACTCTAGTTGTTGTTAGTAAAAATAATACACATGCAATGACATCAGGATCCATGTGTGGTCTCTGAAGAGAACACACATGCAATGACTCTGGTTGTTGTTAGTAAAAAGAGCACACATGCAATGACACTGGTGGATCCATATGTCGTATGTGAAAAGAACACACATGCAATTGTTGGAGATATGCCCAAGAGGCAATAATAAAGTGGTTATTATCATATCTTCATACTTATGATAAATGTTTACATACCATGCTATAATTGTATTAACCGGAAACATTAATACTTGTGTGATTTGTAAACTAGAATAAGAGTCCCTAGTAAAGCCTCTTGTTAAACTAGCTTGTTGGTTAATATATGATCATTGTTTCCTGATCATGAACATAGAGATGTTATTAACAACAGGGTCATATCATTAGGAGAATGATGTGATGGACATACTCCTATAGATAAGCGTAGCATAAAGATCAAGTCATTTCAATAGTTCAATTGCTATATGCTTTCTGATACATAGTAACCTAATTCCTTCGACCATGAGATCATGCATATCACCTTTACTGGCAGAAAAGAAAAGACTAGAATTGTTCAGTTTAAAGTATATAGATGATATACATGTTATGGCTATATTCTTTGCTTATTAAACAATGTGGTTCTTAAGTACTTGATACTGAATTTGTTGGTATGAATCGTCATACGAAACAACACAATTCATGAACTACAATGGCCTAAGTAATTAGCAAAAGAATATGTGATGATGTTCATCGAGAACAAAATAAAGGGTTATTGTGTTGCTCGTTAAACATCAAAAGCTTGCCTTCAAGATTTGTTTTATCAGGTATTATGAGAACAAAAGGGTTGTTCAAATAATTGCCGTAATCCATAAAAGATGGATGATTCGCAAATCTCGTTGGAGACATCACATCCATAAAACTAGTGCTAAAAATGTCGAAAGACAAATTGATTGAAAGATCACTTAGGAAGTGACATCGCCGTTTAAATTATATTGGAAAGAAAACATGAAGAAAATCCATATGGATGGAATTTTGGAGTCTATTTTATTTTGATCAAATGACGTTTTTGAAAATTTCCTAGAGATAATTAAAACTTCGCTCATAGGCCAAAAGGAACGATGGACTAGCTTATTGGAACTTGTACATATTGTTGTATAAATCCATTATGTGTAGTCAAGAGCGATGGATTTCAACTTCATATGCTTTCTCCAAAATTTGAGTGAATATATGAATATTTACTTAATAAGGATGAAGTGTGAAATATTTGAAAAGTTCAAAGAATTTTAAGATGAAGTGCAAAATCATTGTAACAAGAATATAAATAGTTTATGATAAGATCATAAAGGAAGATATTTGAGTTACAAGTTTAGCATAATACCTAAGATTTAAGGAATCGTTCCGTGGATTTGCATTTCCCGAAACACCATAAAGAGTATGGAGCGTTCGAGATATGTAATTAAACCTTGTTTGACATGGTAAGATCAAAGGTGTAATTCATAGAACTGCCATTATATTTTAAAGATTAAAAGCTTTAGAGATTACCGCTTTTCCACCAAAAGAGCTCCATCATAATCCGCTGAAATGACAAGATAAAGGTTATGGTTTGGGATAAAACCCAAGTAGTCCTTTCTTAAACATTGGTATGCTTTGCATAAGAAAGATGTTTGCAACCAAAGTCGGATAAACCTGTCTTTGTATTACTATTAAGTATTCCTCCATAAACACCGGAGACAAAAGTGTTTGTAGCTTAGAACGTCAAGTTTCTTTGAGAAGGAATTTTTCGTGAAAAGTTAAGTGGGAGGACAATAGAACTTTGATAAGGTTAAAAGAACATAAGCTATATGTGCAAAGTTGTGCAGACCAAAAGTGTTCCGGAGGCAAAGAATAATGCTCATGGCTCACGTGCCTCAAAGGTTGTGGTCACGGAGGTCTAATTTTCTATTGAACCAAGTAGGTCAAGTAAACAATCAAATACCAAGATTTGAGGGTTGAATCATTATTTGAGAATAATGAACAGACTACATGCAAAGAAGCGATGATGGGCCCCGACTGGCCAAATGGTTTGAAGCCATAAAATCCGTGATAGTTCCATACACGAGAAATCAAGTTTTGAACTTGAAGGACCCTCGAGAAAGGTGTAAGACCTTACAGTTGTGTTTGGATCTATAAAGAAGTAGACATGGATGTTTCACATCTATGAAATAGTCGACATGTTGGGAAAAAAGTTCACAGCAATGTTCAAATGCTGACTATGACAAGATTTGATCTTTCATAGTGATATTTAGTCTAGACGGATTAATGTAGCAACCACTACATATAAATTTGTTATATGGTAGTTGAATAAACAAAACAAGTTCTTCTAAAAGAATCGTTACCTAGGACATGTGCATAACACGGTCCATAGGGTTTTGTTAATTCAAAGGATGCTAAAAGCATATGCAAACTTCAATGGTTAAAGTGAGCATCATGGAGTTAGAATCTTCATTGTGATGAAACTGTTAAAGGAGTTTAAAAGTTCATTAGAGACGATGAAGATGCTTGCATTTGCAAGAAATTAAGTGGAGCGCTAAGACATGTTTCTAATACATTATGTGGAAGACATATTGTTGATTGGAAATAATGTATCTTTTATTAACACATATTAAGAATTTCATCCCGATGAAAGACTTAGGCAAAACCCAAATATTTGGCATCAATAGACGCTAATATGGTTGTGCCAGAAATACATAGACGAGATATTGAATGAGTTCAATATAGAAACTACAAGAAAAGGTTCTTGTCGCACGGAAAGGATTGAATGAGTTCAATGTTGATGATCTATTCAAGTGTAGTGGCACTTGGTCAGTGACACAAAGATTCAAGTATAGATTGATACTTGATGTATGAAATCACAAAGAGTATTTATATCAATCATATCGTGATATGTACAAATCCAGATATGTCCTATGCTCTAAATGTTGTGAGCATATACCGTAATGATTTGTAAGATGATCATTGGACAATAGTAAGGATATTCTTATGATCTTTTGGAAGAACTAAGAGTATATTATTTGTAGAAGTGACAAATAGATGGTTAGTTCATTGTAAAAGTACTACATTGATACTAGTTTTGTCACAAAGTACAAATTTAGTTTATCTCAATCTAAACTAAGGGTGGCACAATATAATGGAAAGTGAGTTCCATAATGGATTTGGATGAGTTCCAAAGTTAAGACATTGTGACAGATACTACAACAAAAGGCTAAGTATATGACTGCTATTATAGCAGCAAAAGAGGGCATTTGTGTCAAGTAGTTTGTTATCAAACTAGGTGTAGTTCACAGGGATAATACTATGAAGATATATTGCGACAATATTGTCAACATGTTTTAACCCCAAAGAACTAAAGGTCACACCGAAGACCAAATTTATACAAAGCCATCTCATTTGAGAATGAGTGATGCGAGAGACGCAAAGACATGCAATTACACACGGACTGAAGTGTCGATCCGGAGATCAGTTGACCACTAGCAATCGTGTACATACAACACCGTAAAAGCCATAGGTGTTGAAAACACAAAGGTTTGAAACTAGATTATTGACTCTAGTGCAAGTGGGAGACTGTTGGAGATATGCCCAAGAGGCAATAATAAAGTGGTTATTATCATATCTTCATACTTATGATAAATGTTTACATACCATGCTATAATTGTATTAACCGGAAACATTAATACTTGTGTGATTTGTAAACTAGAATAAGAGTCCCTAGTAAAGCCTCTTGTTAAACTAGCTTGTTGGTTAATATATGATCATTGTTTCCTGATCATGAACATAGAGATGTTATTAACAGGGTCATATCATTAGGAGAATGATGTGATGGACATACTCCTATAGATAAGCGTAGCATAAAGATCAAGTCATTTCAATAGTTCAATTGCTATATGCTTTCGATACATAGTAACCTAATTCCTTCGACCATGAGATCATGCATATCACCTTTATGGATGGATGCTTTGATGTCATCAAACACCACACCGTAACAGGTGGCTATAAAGGTGGCATTGAGTGTTCGGAAAATATTGGTTGAAACACATGGATCAAGAGTGGGATTTGTCCATCCACATGACGGATAGATATTCTCTGGCCCTCTCGGTGAAATGTCATCCAATTAGCTTGCAAGCATGTGACTTGGTCACAAGGGATCACATATCACGGAACGAGAAAAGAGTACTTATCAAGAACGAGGTTGAACTAGGTATGCGAGATACCGACGATCATAACCTCGGATAAGTAACATATCGTGAGACAAAGGGAAATTGGTATCGTATGTAAGTGGTTCATTCGATCGCAAAGTAATCGTAGAAATATGTGGGAGCCATATGAATTTCCAGATTCCTCTATTGGTTATTGTTCGGAGAAGTGTCTCGATCATGTCCGCATAATTCACGAACCGTAGGGAGACACACTTAAGGATTCGACGTTGTTTGAGTAGTTATGGTATTATGAGAAAGAGACCGAATGTTGTTCGGAGTCTCGGATGGGATGATATCACGAGGAGATCCGGAATGGTCCGGAGAATAAGATTCATATAAGGAAAGTCCCATTTCGGAGTTGGGGAATGGTTCCGTGTTTTCATCGGGAACATTCTAGAAGGTCCTGGAATGTCCCAAGACCGAGGGGGGAAGGGTACATGAATGTTTCATTGTAAGTTGGAATGATTGCATCATGTACTAAGTGTTCTCGCTGTCCAAAATAAAGGGTTTATTTAAATCCTAAATTGAAAAGTCAAACGGCTAGTTTGAAAGTCAAACGGCAAGTTTTGGAAAGTGGAAAGAGGAGGAAAAGAGGGAAACCGAGTTGGGGAGGGAGACCTCCTCCAACCGGCGGCCACCACCCAAGCCGAGTTGGGGAGGGACTCCACTCCTCCCTCGGCGCCAGCCCCTCCCACCTATATAAGGAGGGGGGCTCCTCCTAAGACACACAAGTTCCTATCCTCTAAACTAAACCCTAGACCTAAACCCCGGTTTAGAGCTATTTCGGTTTAGAGCCTTCTAATTGGTTTAGAGCCTTCTAATTGGTGTGTCTAATTACTAGACCACTAATAGCCTCTCTCATAAGCTCCACCATACTCGCACCGCTTAAGGCGGCCTCAAGGGATCTCCCTCTACTTCCTGCATACACGCCAGTCAGCCGGAATCGCGAGGAGAGTGCTACAACCTCCGCTTGCTGGAACAAGGGAGAGGAAGGTCTTCGCCGAAAGTACCAACGATGTGACCGATCAAGGGAGCGCTGCCGAACGTATACCGAAGGATCGCTCACGCGATCTTGAGATCGGAAAGAGTACGACTACATCACCCACGAGAATCGCTCGTTAACCACTTTGGAATCTTCGAGGTGAGTTCCTCTATCGACTGCTGCTACAATCTAGTAGATAGATCTTGGCTTGTTTGTTTGTATGCGATAGAAATTTTTTGTTTTCCATGCTACTTAACCCCTACAAAGGGTATCGAGCCGTGTCTATATGTAGATCACAGACGAGTAGAACACAATGGTCATTGTGGGCATTGATGCTTTTATTGTAGATTACTTTTGTGTACTTTGCATCTTGCGGTATGTTGGGATGAAGCGGCCGGCTAACCTTACATGACATCGCTCATGAGACTTGCTCCACGCTGACATGCAACTTGTATTGCATAAGTGGCTTTATGGTGCCTGCTTTCTCCTAGCATAGTAAAGATCCAATTTACAACGGGTGATCAACAATGCTAGTATCAATGTTGTGGTTCTTGTTCGTAAGTTAGAACGACACTTATTGAAAGCCCCAAACCACGTAAAATATGCAAAGAAAGTAGAGGCGCCTAACTTTGTTTTGCAGGGGTGTGCAGTGATGTGATATGGCCATGATTGTGATTATATTTGATGTATGCAATGTTCCTTATTGTAAGTTGGCAACCGGCAGGAGCCATATGGTTGTCTTTAATTTCTGTTAAGACCTGCGTGTCTATTCAAAATAGTTGTAATAGTTGAAGCTGGTGGACGACAACCATGAAGAAGCGTCATTGACCTTGATGCTATGCCGGTGATGATGGAGATCATGTTCGTGCTTGAAGATGGAGATCGGAAGCACAAAGAAGAAAGGCCATATCATATCACATATTATGAATTGCATGTGATGTTAATCCTTTATGCATCTTGTATTGCTTAGTAGACGACGGTAGCATTATAAGATGATCCCTCATGCACATAAATTTCAAGTTCTAAAGTGTTCACCCTTAGTATGCACTGTTGCCAAAGCTTGCTGCTTCGAAGCACCACGTGATGATCGGGTGTCTTTGATTCCGCTGGTGAATACAACGTAAGCAAGCCAGATTTGCTTATGCGGTAGCTAAGGTTTGATCTTGACGAGCCTAGCATGTACAGACATGGCCTCTGGAACACGGATTACGAAAGGTAGAGCATGAGTCATATAGTAGATATGATGAACATGTTGATTGTTCGCCATTGAAGCTATATCAACTCTCGTGATGATCGGTTTTGATGTAGTGGATTTGGTTCGTGTGATCACTAAAACAATGTGAGGGATATTGTTTTGAGTGGGAGTTCACCTAGATTAATTTAATTATTAATTAGAACTCAATTTATCATAAACTAAATCAAAGTGAATTTGCATAGTTGTTGTAGTCATTGGCATCCGCTTACCACCTTGCGCTTAGTTATAATTGAGATGATAGAACTATAGAATTCTGGTTAGTTACTTTCTAACTGGTATCGTATTGTATTGAAGTGTTAATCTAAAGTTTAAAAGTCCTATTGCAAACTTTCAGTAAGTTCCGGTTACTCCATAAAGTTTAATAATTAGTATTAAAACAAGAGTGACAATTCCAAGTGTTAGTATATAAGTATCATGTTTATCTCCATGATTCTTGATATTCAAAGGATTGTCTTAATATCAAGGTAATCTAGGATCTGAAAGAGTTGTTTCAGAAACCATGATGTGTGGAAGATATTGTGATATCTAAAACGAAGTTTTGGTTACAACATGATAGAGTATAATATGGCAAAGTTCATGTTCTCATATTTTGATGAGAATTTGCAAAAGGTTGGAGACACTAGTTGTCCTAATCCTCCAAAAGGTTTTGGATAGCAACATTATACTCATAATTCATCATTATAAGCTAAAGTAGCTTGATCATGGACGATTCCATGATAAAGTGAATATTTGATGTAGGTAAAATGTTTACTACACCAAGAGATTACTAAAGAAAGGAATTTGGAAGAACACCAAACATTTGATGATGGTGATCTACTTCAAAGTGCAAGTCCAAAGACATTTGTATTTAATTATACACGCTTTGGATTATGTGTCATATGTATGACTCCACTATTGATGTTGATAGATTCTTTCAAACGGAAAGAAAATCTTGAAAGAGAATCTCATAAATATATGGCGTAAAAGAAAAGACTAGAATTGTTCAGTTTAAAGTATATAGATGATATACATGTTATGGCTATATTCTTTGCTTATTAAACAATGTGGTTCTTAAGTACTTGATACTGAATTTGTTGGTATGAATCGTCATACGAAACAACACAATTCATGAACTACAATGGCCTAAGTAATTAGCAAAAGAATATGTGATGATGTTCATCGAGAACAAAATAAAGGGTTATTGTGTTGCTCGTTAAACATCAAAAGCTTGCCTTCAAGATTTGTTTTATCAGGTATTATGAGAACAAAAGGGTTGTTCAAATAATTGCCGTAATCCATAAAAGATGGATGATTCGCAAATCTCGCTGGAGACATCACATCCATAAAACTAGTGCTAAAAATGTCGAAAGACAAATTGATTGAAAGATCACTTAGGAAGTGACATCGCTGCTTAAATTATATTGGAAAGAAAACATGAAGAAAATCCATATGGATGGAATTTTGGAGTCTATTTGATTTTGATCAAATGATGTTTGTGAAACTTTCCTAGAGATAATTAAAACTTCGTTCATAGGCCAAAAGGGAACGATGGACTAGCTTATTGGAACTTGTACATATTGTTGTACGAAATCCATTATGTGTAGTCAAGAGCGATGGATTTCAACTTCATATGCTTTCTCCGAAAATTTGAGTGAATATATGAATATTTACTTAATAAGGATGAAGTGTGAAATATTTGAAAAGTTCAAAGAATTTTAAGATGAAGTGCAAAATCATTGTAACAAGAATATAAATAGTTTATGATAAGATCATAAAGGAAGATATTTGAGTTACAAGTTTAGCATAATACCTAAGATTTAAGGAATCGTTCTGTGGATTTGCATTTCAAACACCATAAAGAGTATGGAGCGTTCGAGATATGTAATTAAACCTTGTTTGACATGGTAAGATCAAAGGTGTAATTCATAGAACTGCCATTATATTTTAAAGATTAAAAGCTTTAGAGACTACCGTTTTCCACTGAAAAGAGCTCCATCATAATCCGCTGAAATGACAGTATAAAAGGTTATGGTTTGGGATAAAACCCAAGTAGTCCTTTCTTAAACATTGGTATGCTTTGCATAAGAAAGATGTTTGCAACCAAAGTCGGATAAACCTGTCTTTGTATTACTATTAAGTATTCCTCCATAAACACCGGAGACAAAAGTGTTTGTAGCTTAGAACGTCAAGTTTCTTTGAGAAGGAATTTTTCGTGAAAAGTTAAGTGGGAGGACAATAGAACTTTGATAAGGTTAAAAGAACCTTAGCTATATGTGCAAAGTTGTGCAAAGACCGAAAAGTGTTCCGGAGGCAGCAACAATGCTCATGGCTCACGTGCCTCAAAGGTTGTGGTCACGGAGGTCTAATTTTCTATTGAACCAAGTAGGTCAAGTAAACAATCAAATACCAAGATTTGAGGGTTGAATCATTATTTGAGAATAATGAGCAGACTACATGCAAAGAAGCGATGATGGGCCTGACTGGCCAAATGGTTTGAAGCCATAAAATCCGTGATAGTTCCATACGAGAAATCAAGTTTTGAACTTGAAGGACCCTCGAGAAAGGTGTAAGACCTTACAGTTGTGTTTGGATCTATAAAGAAGTAGACATGGATGTTTCACATCTATGAAATAGTCGACATGTTGGGAAAAAGTTCACAGCAATGTTCAAAGGCTGACTATGACAAGATTTGATCTTTCATAGTGATATTTAGTCTAGACGGATTAATGTAGCAACCACTACATATAAATTTGTTATATGGTAGTTGAATAAACAAAACAAGTTCTTCTAAAGAATCGCTACCTAGGACATGTGCATAACACGGTCCATAGGGTTTTGTTAATTCAAAGGATGCTAAAAGCATATGCAAACTTCAATGGTTAAAGTGAGCATCATGGAGTTGGAATCTTCATTGTGATGAAACTGTTAAATGAGTTTAAAAGTTCATTAGAGACGATTATGATGCTTGCATTTGCAAGAAATTAAGTGGGAGCTAAGACATGTTTCTAATACATTATGTGGAAGACATATTGTTGATTGGAAATAATGTATCTTTTATTAACACATATTAAGAATTTCATCCCGATGAAAGACTTAGGCAAAACCAAATATTTGGCATCAATAGACGCTAATATGGTTGTGCCAGAAGTACATAGACGAGATATTGAATGAGTTCAATATAGAAACTACAAGAAAAGGTTCTTGTCGCACAGAAAGGATTGAATGAGTTCAATGTTGATGATATATTCAAGTGTATTGGCACTTGGTAAGTGAAACAAAGATTCAAGTATAGATTGATACTTGATGTATGAAATCACAAAGAGTATTTATATCAATCATACTGTGATATGTACAAATCCAGATATGTCCTATGCTCTAAATGTTGTGAGCATATACCAGAATGATTTGTAAGATGATCATTGGACAATAGTAAGGATATTCTTATGATCTTTTGGAAGAACTAAGAGTATATTATTTGTAGAAGTGACAAATAGATGGTTAGTTCATTGTAAAAGTACTACATTGATACTAGTTTTGTCACAAAGTACAAATTTAGTTTATCTCAATCTAAACTAAGGGTGGCACAATATAATGGAAAGTGAGTTCCATAATGGATTTGGATGAGTTCCAAAGTTAAGACATTGTGACAGATACTACAACAAAAGGCTAAGTATATGACTGCTATTATAGCAGCAAAAAAGGGCATTTGTGTCAAGTAGTTTGTTATCAAACTAGGTGTAGTTCACAGCGGGATAATACTATGAAGATATATTGTACGACAATATTGTCAACATGTTTTAACCCCAAAGAACTAAAGGTCACACCGAAAGACCAAATTTATACAAAGCCATCTCATTTGAGAATGAGTGATGCGTAGGGACGCAAAGACATACAATTACACACGGACCTGGAAGTGTCAGATCCGGAGATCAGTTGACCACTAGCAATCGTGTACATACAACACCGTAAAGCCATAGGTGTTGAATACACAAAGGTTTGAAACTAGATTATTGACTCTAGTGCAAGTGGGAGACTATTGGAGATATGCCCAAGAGGCAATAATAAAGTGGTTATTATCATATCTTCATACTTATGATAAATGTTTACATACCATGCTATAATTGTATTAACCGGAAACATTAATACTTGTGTGATTTGTAAACTAGAATAAGAGTCCCTAGTAAAGCCTCTTGTTAAACTAGCTTGTTGGTTAATATATGATCATTGTTTCCTGATCATGAACATAGAGATGTTATTAACAACAGGGTCATATCATTAGGAGAATGATGTGATGGACATACTCCTATAGATAAGCGTAGCATAAAGATCAAGTCATTTCAATAGTTCAATTGCTATATGCTTTCTGATACATAGTAACCTAATTCCTTCGACCATGAGATCATGCATATCACCTTTACTGGATGGATGCTTTGATGTCATCAAACACCACACCGTAACAGGGTGGCTATAAAGGTGGCATTGAGTGTTCGGAAAATATTGGTTGAAACACATGGATCAAGAGTGGGATTTGTCCATCCACATGACGGATAGATATTCTCTGGGCCCTCTCGGTGAAATGTCATCCAATTAGCTTGCAAGCATGTGACTTGGTCACAAGGGATCACATATCACGAGAAAAGAGTACTTATCAGTAACGAGGTTGAACTAGGTATGCAGAGATACCGACGATCATAACCTCGGATAAGTAACATATCGTGAGACAAAGGGAAATTGGTATCGTATGTAAGTGGTTCATTCGATCGCAAAGTAATCGTAGAAATATGTGGGAGCCATATGAATTTCCAGATTCCTCTATTGGTTATTGTTCGGAGAAGTGTCTCGATCATGTCCGCATAATTCACGAACCGTAGGGAGACACACTTAAGGATTCGACGTTGTTTGAGTAGTTATGGTATTATGAGAAAGAGACCGAATGTTGTTCGGAGTCTCGGATGGGATCCGGGATATCACGAGGAGATCCGGAATGGTCCGGAGAATAAGATTCATATAAGGAAAGTCCCATTTCGGAGTTGGGGAATGGTTCCGGTGTTTTCATCGGGAACATTCTAGAAGGTACCGGAATGTCCGGCACTCCGGAGGGGGAAGGGTACATGAATGTGTCATTGTAAGTTGGAATGATTGCATCATGTACTAAGTGTTCTCGCTGTCCAAAATAAAGGGTTTATTTAAATCCTAAATTGAAAAGTCAAACGGCTAGTTTGAAAGTCAAACGGCAAGTTTTGGAAAGTGGAAAGAGGAGGAAAAGAGGGAAACCGAGTTGGGGAGGGAGACCTCCTCCAACCGGCGGCCACCACCCAAGCCGAGTTGGGGAGGGACTCCACTCCCTCCCCCTGGCGCGCCAGCCCCCTCCCACCTATATAAGGAGGGGCAGGGCTCCCCTCCTAAGACACACAAGTTCCTATCCTCTAAACTAAACCCTAGACCTAAACCCCGGTTTAGAGCTATTTCGGTTTAGAGCCTTCTAATTGGTTTAGAGCCTTCTAATTGGTGTGTCTAATTACTAGACCACTAATAGCCTCTCTCATAAGCTCCACCATACTCGCACCGGCTTAAGGCGAAGCCCTGCGGGATCTCCCCTCTACTTCCGGTACCACGCCGTTGTGCTGCCGGAATCGCGAGGAGAGTGCTACAACCTCCGCTGCCTGCTGGAACAAGGGAGAGGAAGGTCTTCGTCGAGTACCGAACGTGTGACCGATCAAGGAGCGCTACTGAACGTGGCGCTGGAAGGATCGTCCACGCGATCTTGAGATCGGAAAGAGTACGACTACATCACCCACGAGAATCTGCTCTCGTTAACCGCTTTGGAATCTTCGAGGGTGAGTTCCTCTATCGACTCGTTGCTACAATCTAGTAGATAGATCTTGGCTTGTTTGTTTGTATGCGATAGAAATTTTTTGTTTTCCATGCTACGAACCCCTACAGCAATCACTCCAGTTGTTGTTAGTAAAAAGAACACACATGGAATGACACTGGTGGATCCATGTGTGGTCTTTGAAGAGAACACACATTTCAATGACACTGGTGGATCCATATGTGGTATGTGAAAAGAACACACATGCAATGAGACTGGTGGATCCATAGGTGGATTGTGAAAAGAGCACACATGAAATGACACTGGTGGATCCATATGTGGTATGTGAAAAGAACACACATGCAATGACTCCAATTGTTGTTAGTAAAAGAACACACATGCAATGACACTGGTGGATCCATGTGTGGTGTCTGAAGATGAAGACAACACACATGCAATGACACTGGTGGATCCATGTGTGGTCTCTGAAGAGATCACACATTTCAATGACTCTAGTTGTTGTTAGTAAAAAGAATACACATGCAATGACATCAGGATCCATGTGTGGTCTCAAGAGAACACACATGCAATGACATCAGGATCCATGTGTGGTCTCTGAAGAGAACACACATTTCAATGACTCTGGTTGTTGTTAGTAAAAACAACACACATGCAATGACACTGGTGGATCCATCTGTGGTCTCTAAAGTGAACACACATGCAATGACTCTGGTTGTTGTTAGTAAAAAGAGCACACATGCAATGACACTGGTGGATCCATGTGTGGTCTCCAATGTAATGCATATGTAATGAATATGGATGTTGTTAGTAAAAAGAGCACACATGCAATGACACTTGTGGATCCATAGGTGGATTGTGAAAAGAACACATATATAGTGACTCTAGTTGTTGTTAGTAAAAAGAACACACATGCAATGACACTGGTGGATCCATAGGTGGACTGTGAAAAGAGCACACATGCAATGACACTGGTGGATCCATATGTGGTATGTGAAAAGAACAAACATGCAATGACTCTGGTTGTTGTTAGTAAAAATAACACACATGCAATGACACTGGTGGATCCATGTGTGGTCTCTAAAGATAACACACATGCAATTACTCTGGTTTTTGTTAGTAAAAAGAGCACACATACAATGAAACTGGTGGATCCATAGCTGTTCTCTGAAGAGAACACAGATGCAATGACTCTGGTTGTTGTTAGTAAAAAGAGCACACATGGAATGACACTGGTGGATCCATAGGTGGATTGTGAAAAGAGCACACTTGCAATGACACTGGTGGATCCATAGGTGGTCTCTGAAGAGAACACGGATGCAATGACTCTGGTTGTTGTTAGTAAAAAGAGCACACATGGAATGACACTGGTGGATCCATAGGTGGATTGTGAAAAGATCACACATGCAATGACACTGGAGGATCCATATGTGGTATGTGAAAAGAACACACATGCAATGACTCTGGTTGTTGTTAGTAAAAAGAACACACATGCAATGACACTTGTGGATCCATAGGTGGATTGAGAAAAGAGCACACATGCAATGACACTGGTGGATCCATATGTGGTATGTGAAAAGAACACACATGCAATGACTCTATTTGTTGTTAGTAAAAAGAACACACATGCAATAACTCTGGTGGATCCATGTGTGGTCTCTGAAGAGAACACACATGCAATGACACTGGTGGATCCATGTGTGGTCTCTAAAGAGAACACACATTTCAATGACTCTGGTTGTTGTTAGTAAAAGGAACACACATGCAATGACACTCGTGGATCCATGTGTGGTCTCTGAAGCGAACACACATGCAATGACTCTGGTTGTTGTTAGTAAAAAGAGCACACATGCAATGACACTGGTGGATCCATGTGTGGTCTCTGAACAGAACACACATGTAATGAATATGGTTGTTGATAGTAAAAAGAGCACACATGCAATGACACTGGTGGATCCATAGGTGGATTGTGAAAAGAACACATATATAATGACTCTAGTTGTTGTTAGTAAAAAGAACACAAATGCAATGACACTGGTGGATCCATAGGAGGATTGTGAAAAGAGCACACATGCAATGACACTGGTGGATCCATAGGTGGATTGTGAAAAGAACACATATATAATGACTCCAGTTGTTGTTAGTAAAAAGAACACACATGCAATGACACTGGTGGATCCATAGGTGGATTGGGAAAAGAGCACACATGCAATGACACTGGTGGATCCATATGTTGTATGTGAAAAGAACACACATGCAATGACTCCAGTTGTTGTTACTAAAAAGAACACACATGCAATGACACTGGTGGATCCATGTGTAGTCTCTGAAGAGAACACACATCTCAATGACACTGGTGGATCCATATGTGGTATGTCAAAAGAACACACATGCAATGACACTGGTGGATCCATAGGTGAATTGTGTAAAGAGCACACATGCAATGACACTGGTGGATCCATATGTGGTATGTGAAAAGAACACACATGCAATGACTCCAGTTGTTGTTAGTAAAAAGAACACACATGCAATGACATCAGGATCCATGTGTGGTCTCTGAAGAGAACACACATGCAATGACACTGGTGGATCCATGTGTGGTCTCTGAAGAGAACACACATTTCAATGACTCTGGTTGTTGTTAGTAAAAACAACACACATGCAATGACACTGGTGGATCCATCTGTGGTCTCTAAAGTGAACACACATGCAATGACTCTGGTTGTTGTTAGTAAAAAGAGCACACATGCAATGACACTAGTGGATCCATAGGTGGATTGTGAAAATAACACACATGCAATGACACTGGTGGATCCATATGTGGTATGTGAAAAGAACACACATGCAATGAATCCAGTTGTTGTTAGTAAAAAGAACACACATGCAATGACACTGGTGGATCCATGTGTGGTCTCTGAAGAGAACACACATGCAATGACTCTGGTTGTTGTTAGTAAAAAGAATACACATGCAATGACACTGGTGGATCCATGTGTGGTCTCTGAAGAGAACACACATCTCAATGACACAGGTGGATCCATATGTGGTATGTGAAAAGAACACACATGAAATGACTCCAGTTGTTGTTAGTAAAAAGAACACACATGCAATGACACTGGTGGATCCATGTGTGGTCTCTGAAAAGAACACACATGCAATGACTCCAATTGTTGTTAGTAAAAGAACACACATGCAATGACACTGATGGATCCATGTGTGGTCTCTGAAGACAACACACATGCAATGACACTGGTGGATCCATGTGTGGTCTCTGAAGAGATCACACATTTCAATGACTCTAGTTGTTGTTAGTAAAAAGAATACACATGCAATGACACTGGTGGATCCATGTGTGGTGTCTAAAGAGAACACACATTTCAATTACTCTGGTTGTTGTTAGTAAAAATAACACACGTGCAATGACACTGGTGGATCCATGTGTGGTCTCTGAAGAGAACACACATGCAATGACTCTGGTTGTTGTTAGTAAAAAGAACACACATGGAAAGACACTGGTGGATCCATATGTGGTATGTGAAAAGAACACACATGCAATGACTCCAATTGTTGTTAGTAAAAGAACACACATGCAATTACACTAGTGGATCCATGTGTGGTCTCTGAAGAGATCACACATTTCAATGACTCTAGTTGTTGTTAGTAAAAATAATACACATGCAATGACACTGGTGGATCCATGTGTGGTCTCTGAAGAGAACACACATGCAATGACTCTGGTTGTTGTTAGTAAAAAGAGCACACATGCAATGACACTGGTGGATCCATATGTGGTATGTGAAAAGAACACACATGCAATCACTCCAGTTGTTGTTAGTAAAAAGAACACACATGGAATGACACTGGTGGATCCATGTGTGGTCTTTGAAGAGAACACACATTTCAATGACACTGGTGGATCCATATGTGGTATGTGAAAAGAACACACATGCAATGAGACTGGTGCATCCATAGGTGGATTGTGAAAAGAGCACTCATGAAATGACACTGGTGGATCCATATGTGGTATGTGAAAAGAACACACATGCAATGACTCCAATTGTTGTTAGTAAAAGAACACACATGCAATGACACTGGTGGATCCATGTGTGGTGTCTGAAGACAACACACATGCAATGACACTGGTGGATCCATGTGTGGTCTCTGAAGAGATCACACATTTCAATGACTCTAGTTGTTGTTAGTAAAAAGAGTACACATGCAATGACACTGGTGGATCCATGTGTGGTCTCTGAAGAGAACACACATGCAATGACACTGGTGGATCCATGTGTGGTCTCTAAAGAGAACACACATTTCAATGACTCTGGTTGTTGTTAGTAAAAACAACACACATGCAATGACACTGGTGGATCCATCTGTGGTCTCTAAAGTGAACACACATGCAATGACTCTGGTTGTTGTTAGTAAAAAGAGCACACATGCAATGACACTGGTGGATCCATGTGTGGTCTCTGAACTCAACATAAATTTAATGACTATGGTTGTTGTTAGTAAAAAGAGCACACATGCAATGACACTTGTGGATCCATAGGTGGATTGTGAAAAGAACAAATATAAAATGACTCTAGTCGTTGTTATTAAAAAGAACACACATGCAATGACATTGGTGGATCCATAGGTGGACTGTGAAAAGAGCACACATGCAATGACACTGGTGGGTCCATATGTGGTATGTGAAAAGAACACACATGCAATGACTCCAGTTGTTGTTAGTAAAAAGAACACACATGCAATGACACTGGTGGATCCATGTGTGGTCTCTGAAGAGAACACACATTTCAACGACACTGGTGGATCCATATGTGGTATGTGAAAAGAACACACATGCAATGACACTGTGGATCCATAGGTGGATTGTGTAAAGAGCACACATGCAATGACACTGGTGGATCCATATGTGGTATGTGAAAAGAACACACATGAAATGACTCCAGTTGTTGTTAGTAAAAAGAACACACATGCAATGACACCGGTGGATTCATGGGTGGTCTCGGAAGAGAACACACATGCAATGACTCTGGTTGTTGTTAGTAAAAAGAACACACATGCAAAGACATTGGTGGATCCATATGTGGTATGTGAAAAGAACACACATGCAATGACACTGTGGATCCATAGGTGGATTGTGTAAAGAGCACACATGCAATGACACTGGTGGATCCATATGTGGTATGTGAAAAAAAAAACATGCAATGACTCCAGTTGTTGTTAGTAAAAAGAACACACATGCAATGACACTGGTGGATCCATGTGTTGTCCCTGAAGAGAACACACATGCAATGACACTGGTGGATCCATGTGTGGTCTCTGAAGAGAACACATATGCAATGACTCTGGTTGTTGTTAGTAAAAAGAGCACACATGCAATGACACTAGTGGATCCATAGGTGGATTGTGAAAAGAACACACATGCAATGACACTGGTGGATCCATATGTGGTATGTGAAAAGAACACACATGCAATGAATCCAGTTGTTGTTAGTAAAAAGAACACACATGCAATGACACTGGTGGATCCATGTGTGGTCTCTGAAGAGAACACACGTGCAATGACATTGGTGGATCCATGTGTGGTCTCTGAAGCGAACACACATTTCAATGACACTAGTGGATCCATATGTGGTATGTGAAAAGAACACACATGAAATGACTCTAGTTGTTGTTTGTAAAAAGAACACACATGCCATGACACTGGTGGATCCATGTGTGGTCTATGAAGAGAACACATATTTCAATGACTATGGTTGTTGTTAGTAAAAAGAACACACATTCAATGACATCAGGTATCCATGTGGTCTCTAAAGAGAACACACATGAAATGACTCTGGCTGTTGTTAGTAAAACTAGGACACATGCAATGACACTGGTGGATCCATATGTGGTATGTGAAAAGAACACACATGCAATGACTCTGGTTGTTGTTAGTAAAAAGAACAGGCATGCAATGACACTGGTGGATTGTGAAAAGAGCACACATGCAATGACACTGGTGGATCCATGTGTGGTCTCTGAAGAGAACACACATGCAGCGCCACTGGTGGATCCATGTGTGATCTCTGAAGAGAACACACATTTCAATGACACTGGTGGATCCATATGTGGTATGTGAAAAGAACACACATGCAATGACACTGTGGATCCATAGGTGGATTGTGTAAAGAGCACACATGCAATGACACTGGTGGATCCATATGTGGTATGTGAAAAGAACACACATGCAATGACTCAGTTGTTGTTAGTAAAAAGAACACACATGCAATGACACCGGTGGATCCATGGGTGGTCTCTGAAGAGAACACACATGCAATGACTCTGGTTGTTGTTAGTAAAAAGAACACACATGCAATGACACTGGTGGATCCATATGTGGTATGTGAAAAGAACACACATGCAATGACACTTTGGATCCATAGGTGGATTGTGTAAAGAGCACACATGCAATGACACTGGTGGATCCATATGTGGTATGTGAAAAAAAACACATGCAATGACTCCAGTTGTTGTTAGTAAAAAGAACACACATGCAATGACACTGGTGGATCCATGTGTGGTCTCTGAAGAGAACACACATGCAATGACACTGGTGGATCCATGTGTGGTTGTAACATCCCTAAAAAAATCATGTTTCAAAACTCATTCATATCATTCTTGCATCATTCATTCATATAGGGTTTTTCTCAAAATCATTTAGAGGCAGAAGTTTGAGCTATGATTTCATGTGGGCATTTTATCTCAATTGGCCATCACCTTTTGAGACTTGAATGCTTAGGTACTTGTTTGCTTGACTCCATGGTTGGAAAGAATAGGAGAAGCATTTAAACCCAAAATTCCAATTTAGAAATATTTTCTAAACCCCATTCCAAATATTGGCAACTAGAGACAAAGAGACAAAGTCTCTGTTTATTTTGAAACCCAAGCTTGACCAAACCTTGCAAGGTAACCACATGGTTATTTGACTGCATTTGAACCCACAAGAACCCTGCAAAAATCCCCAAAGAAATTTGAATTCAAAAGGATTTGAATTCATATCAAATTCTATTCAGAAAATAGAATTAGAAAAAGAAAAAGGCTAAAGAAAAGAAAAAGGCCGAGCGGCCAGAATCTGGCCCAGCAGCGGATCCAGCCAACAAGCCCACCCGGTCCTCCTTTTCTTCTCTCACGCGAGCCCATGCAGACAAACCGACAGTGACAGGCAGACCCCCGCACACCGCGCACCTCGGCCGACAAACGGGCCCGGTCCACGCCGCCTCGTCTTCCCAGATCGCGCCGCGACCACGTCGCTGGCAGTGAAGGCCGGTAATGGCGGCGTAAATGGGCTTTAAACCCAGCGTTTCTGTCGATTCCCGGCTATAAGATCCTCTCGCTCCACGATCTTTTTCCCCAGACACCTCGCCACTCCGCCACCAGTCGCCCTCAATCAGCTTTGCACCGCGGACAGAACCTCTCCGGCGATCGATTCCGGTGAGCCAGTGTTCCTCGCCTCTCGTTCTTGCTATCCTTTCGGTGAATCCTTGCACATCTCTCGACCTCGCTAGTCTGTCCGGTCGCCTGTGTCGCGGTTCCACTTGACACCGCGAAAGCACCGACGGCGACATCAACTCCGACGAGCTCTAGTGGTAAGTCCACACCGCCCCGCGCCTCCTAGTTCATGCTCACTACTTCGCCTTGACCCTGCGAACCTAACCGTGTCCTCGACTTGCCTTGGGGTGATTCACAGCGACGTCCACGACGACCACCCGACGCAACCGCCCACAAGAACTCCGGTAGCAATCGCAACCTTGTCCGAAGCACCTTGACCAACCGCGAGTACGACTCGCTTCGCGGTGACCTCCTGAGCCCGGTAAGCCACTCCTCCTTCTTCCTCGCCGTCGCATCATCGGCAACATCATCGATCGACGATTCCGCCACGGTAGCCACCGCAAGCCGCCATTCTTGGCCAAGAAGTAGCACCGTTAGATCTGCATCGAAGCGCTAGGATAGATCCACTTAACCCGAAGCGATGCGCGATCTGAGCCGCCAGATTTCATTTAGATCCTACGCTGTGGAGCTCGATCCAGCGAACTGCACGAATCAGAACATGACGCGTGGCTAGGTTAGATCTGAGAATAGAATTTAAAATCAGAAATTTGATCCAAATTCATTTGCCTATATCTTTTGAACCCCACGTTGGAATTTTGCACACTTTATACAGATGGATTCAGAAAAACAAGACCTTTCTGCCTATCCTTTTTGTTTTGCAAATAGTAACCATTTGATTAGCTTAAAATGCAGAGGCATGTTTGAGGCTATTTTAAGTATAGATTTAGTTTAGTATTTTGTTTTAGGGTTATTTAAATTGTCTTGGCTACTTTGTGACTAGTTTCAGTTTCTGTATTCATGCACTTGCTTGGTTGAAGTTTTCAAAATCATCACTTGGTAGATTCATGCATGCATGCATTCATAATACTTTTGTTTGTATATATATGTGTAATTGTATGCTACAACTTTGTGTGTAGATTTTGCTAGTGATTGTGATTGTGACAAGTGCTACTCTCCACACTACCAAGGCAAGTGATATCTTCATGAATATTCCCTACCTATATTTTATACTTGCATTAGATATATTTTGTTAGGACTTGCATGTTACTTTTGTCAACTAATGATGGGAAATCCTATTTAGAATAGAATGCTAGAATTGCTAGGAAATTCCCTAAGGACAAGTTGCCATGCCATGCTTAGCCTAGCTACTAGAAAACAAGGGTGGTTTATATATTCACACTATGGAAAAATATTCTAAGTCTAAGGACTTGTTTTTATTTAACAAAACAACTAAGTTAATGAATCACCTGGGTGGAATGGAAAGATTGGGTTATGTTGAGTGGTTACACAAGGCCAGGTGTACTGGTGAACCTTGTGTATCTCACTTGTGGATGGCCACCTAGGAACAAAGAGATTTGAGTTGTCAAATGTTTGAGAAGCTTCTAGTGCAGCCACTTGGTAATATGTGCTCTGCCATTATCTTAGGATGCTGAACTTAGTCTCTTGGACAGTGGGTGGTAGATGGGTTGATAGGTTGGAGCGCCCCATTTGACTAAGGAAAGGCTATCAAGGATCATGTCTTGGGAAACCAAGGCTCGTGGGGAAAGTGCACCACCTCTGCAGTGTAAAACCTAAGTACTTAGCCATGTCCCTGTAAAGGACAATTTGAGCATCAAGACATGGAAACTTCAAGAATCTCATCACTCCAATTTCTAAATAAAACTTGTGGGTGAACAAGGGTTAAAGGATCTTCAGTCTTTGATTGGTAGATGCCCTGAGTGGATCTTCAGTCTCTGATTGGTAGATACCTTGGGATGGTCTTTGTCAAGCAAAACTTAGTGTTTTCAAAAGTTAAGGAAAAATCTATTTTGAGCAATGCAAGCCTAAGCTCCACCAGCCAAATGCATATAGCCTTATAGTCCACTTAAATTATACTAAGGTATCACTTGCCAATACTATTCCAAAGTATTGACCCCCTGTGGCTGTAACTTATGATGTTGCAGGTTACTCTGATGATGATTAGGAGTCATGAGTCTACACTCAACATGCTTGCCTGTGGCACATGAAGATGAAGACTTATGTTTATTTACATATTCCATAAACTCTTGTACTAGGCCTTTGGCCATGAGTTGTAAAAGACTATGTTTTATCTCTGGAATGACTGTAATAAACGACCTTTGTTTCTCGTGGTACTTCATCTTAAACTGGATGCTAGCAATGATCCAGGACTAGCATTGCAATCACAGGATCTTTTCCTTTAATAAGGAGGGATCTTACAGATGGCATCGAACCTGTGTTGCCTGTAGGATTATGACCCTAGGATTGGAAACCACTAAGGAAAATTTTAACTTCTTCTACACTTGTCTATTCTTCTCGTAAACTTTTCTAATCTTCTCCTTCTCATCTCTATTTGTAGATGAACTCAGTCAACGAAGCCGTGAAGAAAGGACCACTCATGACCATGACCTTGGAGTGTGAGACTGAGTTTCCCAAGATTCTCAAGGACCTCATGGAAACCATGGGAGTACATGGTGCAGCTGTGTACAAGGGCTTTCCAGTGATGGAGGATGGAGTGGAGTATTGGTGGGTGCAACTTCACTTGTACAAGAACAAGGAAGACAACCACAAAGAAAAAGGCTTCTGCATGTACACCAACACTTTTATGCACACCACATTCTTTGAGTCAGCAAAAGAAGCAGCTTGGAAGACTATCAAGGAACTAAGTGCTAGAGTCAAGTGCAGGATGCTCAACCTCCAAAAAGACTTAGAGAAAGAGAAGGAACATACCCAAGAGTTGGAAGTCACCAACCAATCCTTAAGAGGAGATATTATAGACTTAGTGATAGAAGCATGTGAACAGGATAGGGTGATTGCCACTAGGAACATTGTGTTAGCCACCAGATCCAATGAGATAGGATTGTAAGCGCACTTCGTTAGTTGACCACCACCTATCACCTTATTTTCCAAAATGATACCTTAAAAGTTTGAACCTTGGTGGTTGTAATGGATTTATGTATGCATGACTTGTATGATTTATGTGTTCCATGGTAATGCTTGAATGTTTGTCTTGTTTAATTTGAATTTGTGTTGTTCTAACTTTTCAATCTTATAAATAGATGCCTATTGCCATCAATACTGTTGAGGAGTTCCGGGCTACCCGTTTTGGTCCTCGTATCGTAGAGCTTACTACTTTACTCGATCTCCCTCTTCCTATCATTACGGTGCACCCACTCACCAAGTTTGAGAGGAAGGACCTTTGGGGCTTCAAGGTGAACCAGCCAGACGCCAGCAGCCTACTACGGAGGCCATCGCCTTCAAGCTTATGCACGACAGGGAGAGAGGCATGGAGGTTGTCATGCAGGATCTGATAGGACGACTGTTAGGACGTCACTCCCAACAGGTTAGAGGCACTCACTTCCACGCCTTCGGAAGGCGTGATGATGACGGAGAGTCCATTAACTTTGAGGACGACTCAAGGGTCACAGCAGAGCCGATACGCCTGCATTCTCCGTGACTTAGAGACTCTTATTAGGCACGTGGATACCGATAGGACCAACGCCATGCTTAGTAATGACGAAGCCTGTGCAGTCATGAGAAGGACAAGCTCTTCGCGCAGCAGGACGAGATAGTCAAGGAGATGGAGACGAAGTTCGAGACCCAAGACCGTAAGTTCAAGAGTCAAGAGAAGCGTGTCCAGGATAGGAACAAGAGGATTCGTGATATGACCGAGGAACTGCAGTCCAAGGACTTCGAGTTAGAGCAGCAGCAGACAGTGATTGAGAGGCTTGCCCCGTAAGAGGGCTCTCAAGGCCAAGATCGAATCTTTGACCACTACCATCGAGGAGAACAAGACCGCAATTGAGAACGCAGGCCTTACCTTTGTCGAGGAGGAGATTGAAGTCGATTTGAGTAGATTTGACTACTCAGTTATCTTTATTTACCGCACTTGTTATTTATGAACTTATTGTTGGACCATCCGACATGTGGATGGCTTGCCACTTGTATGTTTGTACTTTGAGATTTTTGTTCTCTTGTTGTTTAGCTTTTATCCTAATATTGCTTGCTATGTGTTTGCTTGTGTAATGT
This sequence comes from Avena insularis, assembly GCA_023614405.1. Taxonomy (NCBI): domain Eukaryota; kingdom Viridiplantae; phylum Streptophyta; class Magnoliopsida; order Poales; family Poaceae; genus Avena; species Avena insularis. Next base: position 215,309,204 of record CM042688.1, on the reverse strand, counting down.
ATTGTGCATAAATCATGTAAGGGTATCTCATTCTTATCTCTATATGAATAAACCACAGATGCCTCCCCGTCGCGCAAACACCAATCCCAACCCCAACATTACCCCAGAAATGCAACAAATGATGAATGCGCAAACACAGCTTATGCAAATGATGACGACGCTCATCCGTAACTGCAACAACAACAACAACCCCAACAACAACAACAACAACAATAACAACAACAACCCTCCGTGTTTTGATATGCTCACCAGATTTCTGGCCTAAGGCCAGCTAAGTTTTCGAACGACCGATCCCATGGTGGCCAATGATTGGCTACGCTCGTGAACAAAGACTTAGTGACCGAGGATGCACAGATGCTGAAAAGGTCAGTTTGCAAAGACATCTGTTGGAAGGACCAGCCGCAAGATGGTGGGACAACTTCCGATTACCACGCCTATTGATGAGGTGACTTGGGCTATCTTTGAAGATGGATTTCAGACTACTCATATCTCACTGTATGATGAGCCTGAAAAAGAAGGAATTTCACAACTCAAGCGCCACCACAGCGTGGCTGAATATATTGAAGAGTTCAACAACTGGCGCTATGCACCGGATGAGGTTGACATCGATGCCAAAAGGAAGGAAAAGTTTCGAAGGCTTGAATGATGAGCTAAATCTACAAATGTCTGTGGCGTATGTTCCAACTTATCGGCCATCGTGGTGACAAGGCTGTTATTGTGGAGAATAAAATGAAGCAAGTCGAGAGTAAGAAGAGGAAACATCTGACAAGCACAGCTGATCATCACATAAACGATCTCACTATGATGATAGTGTCACCAGATCCCACAAGCATGGGAAGTTTAACAAGCACCACAGCCACAACCATGACAACAAACATCATCGCAATCATGACAATGATAAGTACAAGAACCACAAGAGTGGATATAAGAGCCACCATAGTGGAAGTGGAAGTGGAAGTGGAAGTCAACCTAAGAAGGACAACAACAAAGTTGAATGCTTCAAATGCAAGAAGTCGGGCATTATGCTAATGAGTGCCCCGAGAAGAACGTTGAAGGACCTAACAAACCCAATCCTTTTCGAAAGGACAGGTTAACCACATCAATGTGGAAGAAGTCTATGAAGAACCCGATGCCGCTGTCGGTAAGTTCAGACTCAATTCCATCTCAGCATTTGTACTCTTTGACACCGGTGCATCTCATTCATTCATATCTAAAGCATTTGTCGAAAGATATGGGTTTGCATCCAAAACATTGGGTGTCCGATAAAAGTTAGCTCTCCGGAGGGGATATGATAGTGAGTCTTGGATGCCGGGATCTAGTCATAGAGATCGGAAAACATAAGTTTCAAAGAAACCTAATAATCCTAAATTCCCAAGGATTGGATGTAATTTTGGGAATGGATTGATGGCTAAGTATGAGGGAGTACTAGATTGTGCAAATCGCACAATTTCACTCACAACCCCGCAGTAAGAGGATAACATTTAAGTCCAATTTTAAATCTAAAGGAGTAAGCTGAATTCTCTTAAGGGGTTAGCATGGACAAGCAGCTAATTAGGTGTGAGTATCCGGATGTCTTCCCTAAGAGTTACCAGAATGCCACCAGACAGAGATGTGGAGTTTATAATAGAATTGGTACTGTGATCCGGGCCAAGAGCAAAGAGACCTTATAAAATGTCATTGACGAACTTAAAGAACTCAAGAAACAACTTGGAGAACAATTGCGTAAAGGATTCATCCACCAAGTTCTTCATCTTGGGGAGCTCCAGCTTTGTTCAGAGAAAAGAGGGATAGAACTCAAAGATTATGCATAGATTACCGTTCTCTCAACGAGGTAACCATCAAGAACAAATATCCTTTGCCAAGAATCAATGACTTGTTTGATCAGCTAGAAGGAGCTTGTGTGTTCTCAAAGATTGACCTTCGGTCGCTATTTTCAACTCAAGATAAGAGAGCAAGACATACCTAAAACAGCATTCACCACAAGGTATGGATTGTATGAGTACACAAGGATGCCTTTTGGATTAACCAATGCTCCAAAGATACTTCATGAATATGATGAACAAAGTGTTCATGGAATTTCTCGACAAGTTTGTTGTCGCTTTCATCGATGACATCTTGGTCTACTCCAAGAGCAAGGAGGAGCATGAAAGACATCTACGCTTGATACTTGAGAAACTAAGGAACATAAGCTTTATGCCAAGTTCAGCAAGTGTGAGTTTTGGTTAGAGGAAGTTGGATTTCTTGGTCATGTTATGACAAAGGATGGTATAGCATTGACCCTAAAGTTTCAGCCGTAATGTAATGGGAATCTCCTAAGAATGTAAAAGAGGTTCGTAGTTTTCTTGGTTTAAAGGTGTTACTACGTAAGGTTCATTGAAAATTTTTCAAAGGTTGCTAAACCAATGACAGAATTATTAAAGAAAGATAAGAAATTTGCTTGGTCTGAATGATGTGAACTCAGCTTTCAAGAATTAAAGAAGAGACTTGTGTCAAGACCAGCTCAGGCCTACCAGATTTGGAAAAGGATTTCCAGTGTATATTGTGATGCTTCTCATCAAGGATTAGGAGCCGATTTATGCAAGGCGGAAAAGTTGTGGCTTATGCCTCGAGACAACTCAAAACTCATGAAGTAAACTATCCTACTCATGATTTAGAGTTAGTCTGTTGTCCATACACTCAAGACATGGAGACACTACCTTTTGGGAAAACGCTAGAAGTGTTCACCGACCATAAGAGTTTGAAATATATCTTCACACAGAAGGAGATCAATATGAGACAAAGAAGATGGCTAGAACTTATCAAGGATTACGACTTGAGTTTGCAATACCACCCCGGTAAAGCAAATGTAGTAGCAGATGCTCTAAGTCGTAAAGCATTTGTAAATGGTCTTACCAAAGGTGAATTGCCGATGATTTGTGTAAGCAATTCAAGGAACTCAGATTGAGATTGTGCCAAGGACATCTCATGTCTTTGGATGTTCAACCCACTGTTGGATAAGATTAAGGAAGCCCAAAAGACGGATAAAGAAATCAAGAGATTAAGGAAAGGATTAGCCAAGGAAAGCTAAAAGTTTCCATATGGACGAACAAGGTACTTTATGGCACGAGAAACGATTTGTGTTCCACAAGATCCGAAATGCGGAAACTGATTCTGCAAGAAGCCCATAACTCTCCATATTCTATTCACCCGGGAAACACCAAAATGTATATGGATATGAAAGAAAGATTTTGGTGGAACAATCTTAAAAGGGACATCGCCGAACACATTGCTTTGTGTGATGTGTGTAGTAGAGTGAAAGCGGAGCATCAGAAACCAGCAGGTTTGCTTCAACCAATGCCTATTCCTGAATGGAAGTGGGAAAATATTGGTATGGATTTCATTACCGGATTACCAAGGACCAGGTCAGGGTATGATTCCATATGGGTAATAGTAGATCGCCTAACTAAAGTGGCTCATTTTATACCAGAAAGACAACTTATACCAGTGCCAAGTTAGCCAAAATCTACATGAGCAGAATTGTATACCTTCACGGTGTACCTAAGAGTATTGTGTCTGATAGAGGAACTCAGTTCACTTCTCACTTTTGGAGACAGCTTCATGAATCTCTAGGAACGAGGTTGGAATTCAGCACTGCTTTTCATCCTCAAACCGATGGACAAACAGAAAGGACTAATCAAATTCTTGAAGACATGTTAAGGGCATGTGCCCTAGACTATGGAGCAAGTTGGGATGAAAGTCTGCCTTACGCAGAGTTTTCTTACAACAACAAATCACCAATCTAGTATTGGGATGGCACCATTTGAGTTTCTATACGAAGAAAGTGTACCACCCCATTGCTATGGAATGGTGTGGGAGAAAGAAATTTGTTTGGACCAGACCTTATCAAAGACGCCAAGAAAAGGTCAAATTGGTTAGAGACAGATTGAAGATAGCATGCCTCGATGTAAAAGCTACGCAGATGCTAAGCGAGAGAAGTCACTTACGAAGTTGGGGATAGAGCTTATCTTAGAGTATCACTACTCGTGGAGTAAAAAGATTTGGAGTCAAAGGAAAGTTAGCACCAAGATATGTGGGACCATTCAACATTTTAAGTCGCAAGGAGAAGTCAGATATGAAATCGAATCGCCAAAGATCTTTACTAGCAAATTCATAATGTTTTTCATGTGAGCCACCAAGAAATGTCACCCAAATGGAAGAAACATCTTTGAAAGATACCATATCTTTGGAAGAAGTTCAACTAGAAAGTGATCTCACCTATGAAGAAAAGCCTGTCAAGATACTTGAGACCACGTAAAGAGTCACGAGAACAAAGACTATCAAGTTTTGCAAAGTACAATGGAATCATCATTCAAGAAGAAGCAACATGGGAAAGAGAAGATGATCTTGGAAAGACCACCTCACCTATTTGCTAGTTAATCCGAATCTCGAGGGCTAGATTCATTTTAAGGGGTTAGATTTGTAACATCCCTAAAAAATCATGTTTCAAAACTCATTCATATCATTCTTGCATCATTCATTCATATAGGGTTTTTCTCAAAATCATTTAGAGGCGTAAGTTTGAGCTATGATTTCATGTGGGCATTTTATCTCAATTGGCCATCACCTTTTGAGACTTGAATGCTTAGGTACTTGTTTGCTTGCCTCCATGGTTGGAAAGAATAGGAGAAGCATTTAAACCCAAAATTCCAATTTAGAAATATTTTCTAAACCCCATTCCAAATATTGGCAACTAGAGACAAAGAGACAAAGTCTCTGCTTATTTTGAAACCCAAGCTTGACCAAACCTTGCAAGGTAACCACATGGTTATTTGACCCATTTGAACCCACAAGAACCCTGCAAAAATCCCAAAGAAATTTGAATTCAAAAGGATTTGAATTCATATCAAATTCTATTCAGAAAATAGAATTAGAAAAGAAAAGGCTAAAGAAAAGAAAAGGACGAGCGGCCAGAATCGCCCAAAGAATGATCCAGCCCAGCAAGCCCACCCGGGTCCTCCTTTTCTTCTCTCACGCCATGAGCCCACGCAGACAACCGACAAAGTGACCCCACCTGCACACCGCGCAAGACTCGCCGACAAACGGGCCGGTCCACGCCGCCTCGTCTTCCCAGATCGCGCTGCGACCACGCCGCCGCAAAGGAAGGCCGGTAATGGCGCCGGGCGTAAATGGGCTTTAAACCCGAGCTTTCGTCGATTCCGGCTATAAGATCCTCTGCCCACGATCTTTTTCCCCAGACACCTCGCCACTCCGCCACCAGTGCCCTCAATCAGCTTTGCACCGCCGCGATGTAACCTCTCCGCGATCGATTCCGGTGAGCCCGGTGTTCCTCTGCCTCTCGTTTTGCTATCCCGCCGGTGAATCCTTGCGCATTCATCGACCTCGCTTAGTCTGTCTGACGCTTGTGTCGCCGGTTCCACTTGACACCGCGAGCACCGACGGCGACATCAACTCCGACGAGCTCTAGTGGTAAGTCCGCATCGCCGCCTCCTAGTTCATGCTCACTACCGCTTTGACCTCGCGAACCTAACCGTGTCCTCGACTTGCCTTTGGGTGATTCAGCCGACGCCCACGACGACCACCCGACGCAATACCGCCCACAAAGAACTCCGCGAGCAATCGCAACCTTGTCCGAGCGCCCCTTGACCAACCGCGAGTACGACAAGCTTCACCGTGACCTCCTGAGCCCGGTAAGCCACTCCTCCTTCTTCTCGCCGTGCATCATCGGCAACATCATCGACGACGATAGCCGGTAGCCAGCCGCCAGTTCTTGGCCGAGAAGTAGCAGCGTTAGATCTGCATCGAAGCGCTTAGGATAGATCCACTTAACCTCGGGCACGCGATCCGAGCCGCCAGATTTCATTTAGATCCTACGGTGTGGAGCTCGATCCAGCGAACTGCACGAGCGAATCGTAACATGACGCGTGGCTAGGTTAGATCTGAGAATAGAATTTAAAATCAGAAATTTGATCCAAATTCATTTGCCTATATCTTTTGAACCCCATGTTGGAATTTTGCAAACTTTATACCGTTGGATTCAGAAAAACAAGACCTTTCTGCCTATCCTTTTTGTTTTGCAAATAGTAACAATTTGATTAGCTTAAAATGCAGAGGCATGTTTGAGGCTATTTTAAGTATAGATTTAGTTTAGTATTTTTGTTTTAGGGTTATTTAAATTGTCTTGGCTACTTTGTGACTAGTTTCAGTTTCTGTATTCATGCACTTGCTTGGTTGAAGTTTTCAAAAATCATCACTTGGTAGATTCATGCATGCATGCATTCATAATACTTTTGTTTGTATATATATGTGTGTAATTGTATGCTACAACTTTGTGTGTAGATTTTGCTAGTGATTGTGATTGTGACAAGTGCTACTCTCCACACTACCAAGGCAAGTGATATCTTCATGAATATTCCCTACCTATATTTTATACTTGCATTAGATATATTTTGTTAGGACTTGCATGTTACTTTTGTCAACTAATGATGGGAAATCCTATTTAGAATAGAATGCTAGAATTGCTAGGAAATTCCCTAAGGACAAGTTGCCATGCCATGCTTAGCCTAGCTACTAGAAAACAAGGGTGGTTTATATATTCACACTATGGAAAAATATTCTAAGTCTAAGGACTTGTTTTTATTTAACAAAACAACTAAGTTAATGAATCACCGGTGGAATGGAAAGATTGGGTTATGTTGAGTGGTTACACAAGGCCGAAGTACTGGTGAACCTTGTGTATCTCACTTGTGGATGGCCACCAGGAACAAAGAGATTTGAGTTGTCAAATGTTTGAGAAGCTTCAAGTCTGACCACTTGGTAATATGGGCTCTGCCATGATCTTAGGATCTGGAACTTAGTCTCTTGGACAGTGGGTGGTAGATGGGTTGATAGGTTGGAGCGCGTCCATTTGACTAAGGAAAGGCTATCAAGGATCATGTCTTGGGAAACCAAGGCTCGTGGGGAAAGTGCACCACCTCTGCAGTGTAAAACCTAAGTACTTAGCCATGTCCCCGGTAAAGGACAATTTGAGCATCAAGACATGGAAACTTCAATAATCTCATCACTCCAATTTCTAAATAAAACTTGTGGGTGAACAAGGGTTAAAGGATCTTCAGTCTTTGATTGGTAGATGCCCTGAGTGGATCTTCAGTCTCTGATTGGTAGATACCTTGGGATGGTCTTTGTCAAGCAAAAACTTAGTGTTTTCAAAAAGTTAAGGAAAAATCTATTTTGAGCAATGCAAGCCTAAGCTCCACCAGCCAAATGCATATAGCCTTATAGTCCACTTAAATTATACTAAGGTATCACTTGCCAATACTATTCCAAAGTATTGACCCCCTGTGGCTGTAACTTATGATGTTGCAGGTTACTCTGATGATGATTAGGAGTCATGAGTCTACACTCAACATGCTTGCCTGTGGCACATGAAGATGAAGACTTATGTTTATTTACATATTCCATAAACTCTTGTACTAGGCCTTTGGCCATGAGTTGTAAAAGACTATGTTTTATCTCTGGAATGACTGTAATAAACGACCTTTGTATCTGTGTACTTCATCTTAAACTGTGGATGCTAGCAATGATCCAGGGACTAGCATTGCAATCACAGGGATCTTTTCCTTTAATAAGGAGGGATCTTACAGTGGTCTCTGAAGAGAACACATATTTCAATGACTCTCGTTGTTGTTAGTAAAAAGAACACACATGGAATGACACTGGTGGATCCATGTGTGGTCTCTGAAGTGAACACACATGCAATGACTCTGGTTGTTGTTAGTAAAAAGAGCACACATGCAATGACACTAGTGGATCCATAGGTGGATTGTGAAAAGAACACACATGCAATGACACTGGTGGATCCATATGTGGTATGTGAAAATAACACACATGCAATGAATCCAGTTGTTGTTAGTAAAAAGAACACACGTGCAATGACATTGGTGGATCCATGTGTGGTCTCTGAAGCGAACACACATTTCAATGACACTAGTGGATCCATATGTGGTATGTGAAAAGAACACACATGAAATGACTCTAGTTGTTGTTTGTAAAAAGAACACACATGCCATGACACTGGTGGATCCATGTGTGGTCTATGAAGAGAACACACATTTCAATGACTATGGTTGTTGTTAGTAAAAAGAACACACATTCAATGACACTGGTGTATCCATGTGTGGTCTCTAAAGAGAACACACATGAAATGACTCTGGTTGTTGTTAGTAAAAAGAGGACACATGCAATGACATTGGTGGATCCATAGGTGGATTGTGAAAAGAACACACATGCAATGACACTGGTGGATCCATATGTGGTATGTGAAAAGAACACACATGCAATGACTCTGGTTGTTGTTAGTAAAAAGAACAGGCATGCAATGACACTGGTGGATTGTGAAAAGAGCACACATGCAATGACACTGGTGGATCCATATGTGGTATGTGAAAAGAACACACATGCAATGACTCCAGTTGTTGTTAGTAAAAAGAACACACATGCAATGACACTGGTGGATCCATGTGTGGTCTCTGAAGAGAACACACATGCAGTGACACTGGTGGATCCATGTGTGGTCTCTGAAGAGAACACACATTTCAATGACACTGGTGGATCCATATGTGGTATGTGAAAAGAACACACATGCAATGACACTGTGGATCCATAGGTGGATTGTGTAAAGAGCACACATGCAATGACACTGGTGGATCCATATGTGGTATGTGAAAAGAACACACATGCAATGACTCAGTTGTTGTTAGTAAAAAGAACACACATGCAATGACACCGGTGGATCCATGGGTGGTCTCTGAAGAGAACACACATGCAATGACTCTGGTTGTTGTTAGTAAAAAGAACACACATGCAATGACACTGGTGGATCCATATGTGGTATGTGAAAATAACACACATGCAATGACACTGTGGATCCATAGGTGGATTGTGTAAAGAGCACACATGCAATGACACTGGTGGATCCATATGTGGTATGTGAAAAAAAACACATGCAATGACTCCAGTTGTTGTTAGTAAAAAGAACACACATGCAATGACACTGGTGGATCCATGTGTGGTCTCTGAAGAGAACACACATGCAATGACACTGGTGGATCCATGTGTGGTCTCTGAAGAGAACACATATTTCAATGACTCTCGTTGTTGTTAGTAAAAAGAACACACATGGAATGACACTGGTGGATCCATGTGTGGTCTCTGAAGTGAACACACATGCAATGACTCTGGTTGTTGTTAGTAAAAAGAGCACACATGCAATGACACTAGTGGATCCATAGGTGGATTGTGAAAAGAACACACATGCAATGACACTGGTGGATCCATATGTGGTATGTGAAAAGAACACACATGCAATGAATCCAGTTGTTGTTAGTAAAAAGAACACACGTGCAATGACATTGGTGGATCCATGTGTGGTCTCTGAAGCGAACACACATTTCAAAGTGGATCCATATGTGGTATGTGAAAAGAACACACATGAAATGACTCTAGTTGTTTTTTGTAAAAAGAACACACATGCCATGACACTGGTGGATCCATGTGTGGTCTATGAAGAGAACACACATTTCAATGACTATGGTTGTTGTTAGTAAAAAGAACACACATTCAATGACACTGGTGTATCCATGTGTGGTCTCTAAAGAGAACACACATGCAATGACTCTGGTTGTTGTTAGTAAAAAGAGCACACATGCAATGACACTGGTGGATCCATATGTGGTATGTGAAAAGAACACACATGCAATGACTCTGGTTGTTGTTAGTAAAAATAACACACATGCAATGACACTGGTGGATCCATGTGTGGTCTATAAAGAGAACACACATGCAATTACTCTGGTTGTTGTTAGTAAAAAGAGCACACATACAATGAAACTGGTGGATCCATAGCTGTTCTCTGAAGAGAACACAGATGCAATGACTCTGGTTGTTGTTAGTAAAAAGAGCACACATGCAATGACACTGGTGGATCCATAGGTGGATTGTGAAAAGAACACACATGTAATGACACTGGTGGATCCATATGTGGTATGTGAAAAGAACACACATGCAATGACTCTGGTCGTTGTTAGTAAAAAGAACAGGCATGCAATGACACTGGTGGATCCATAGGTGGATTGTGAAAAGAGCACACATGCAATGACACTGGTGGATCCATATGTGGTATGTGAAAGGACACACATTCAATGACTCCAGTTGTTGTTAGTAAAAAAAACACACATGCAATGACACTGGTGGATCCATGTGTGGTCTCTGAAGAGAACACACATGCAGTGACACTGGTGGATCCATGTGTGGTCTCTGAAGAGAACACACATTTCAATGATACTGGTGGATCCATATGTGGTATGTGAAAAGAACACACATGCAATCACTCCAGTTGTTGTTAGTAAGAAGAACACACATGGAATGACACTGGTGGATCCATGTGTGGTCTTTGAAGAGAACACACATTTCAATGACACTGGTGGATCCATATGTGGTATGTGAAAAGAACACTCATGCAATGAGACTGGTGCATCCATAGGTGGATTGTGAAAAGAGCACTCATGAAATGACACTGGTGGATCCATATGTGGTATGTGAAAAGAACACACATGCAATGACTCCAATTGTTGTTAGTAAAAGAACACACATGCAATGACACTGGTGGATCCATGTGTGGTGTCTGAAGACAACACACATGCAATGACATCAGTGGATCCATGTGTGGTCTCTGAAGATCACACATTTCAATGACTCTAGTTGTTGTTAGTAAAAGAGTACACATGCAATGACATCAGGATCCATGTGTGGTCTCAAGAGAACACACATGCAATGACACTGGTGGATCCATGTGTGGTCTCTAAAGAGAACACATATTTCAATGACTCTGGTTGTTGTTGGTAAAAACAACACACATGCAATGACACTGTGGATCCATCTGTGGTCTCTAAAGTGAACACACATGCAATGACTCGGTTGTGGTTAGTAAAAAGAGCACACATGCAATGACACTGGTGGATCCATGTGTGGTCTCTGAACAGAACAGACATGTAATGAATATGGTTGTTGTTCGTAAAAAGAGCACACATGCAATGACACTTGTGGATACATAGGTGGATTGTGAAAAGAACACATATATAATGACTCTAGTAGTTGTTAGTAAAAAGAACACACATGCAATGACATTGGTGGATCCATAGGTGGACTGTGAAAAGAGCACACATGCAATGACACTGGTGGGTCCATATGTGGTATGTGAAAAGAACACACATGCAATGACTCCAGTTGTTGTTAGTAAAAAGAACACACATGCAATGACACTGGATCCATGTGTGGTCTCAAGAGAACACACATTTCAACGACACTGGTGGATCCATATGTGGTATGTGAAAAGAACACACATGCAATGACACTGTGGATCCATAGGTGGATTGTGTAAAGAGCACACATGCAATGACACTGGTGGATCCATATGTGGTATGTGAAAAGAACACACATGCAATGACTCCAGTTGTTGTTAGTAAAAAGAACACACATGCAATGACACCGGTGGATCCATGGGTGGTCTCGGAAGAGAACACACATGCAATGACTCTGGTTGTTGTTAGTAAAAAGAACACACATGCAAAGACATTGGTGGATCCATATGTGGTATGTGAAAAGAACACACATGCAATGACACTGTGGATCCATAGGTGGATTGTGTAAAGAGCACACATGCAATGACACTGGTGGATCCATATGTGGTATGTGAAAAAAAACACATGCAATGACTCCAGTTGTTGTTAGTAAAAAGAACACACATGCAATGACACTGGTGGATGCATGTGTGGTCCCTGAAGAGAACACACATGCAATGACACTGGTGGATCCATGTGTGGTCTCTGAAGAGAACACATATTTCAATGACTCTCGTTGTTGTTAGTAAAAAGAACACACATGGAATGACACTGGTGGATCCATGTGTGGTCTCTGAAGTGAACACACATGCAATGACTCTAGTTGTTGTTAGTAAAAAGAGCACACATGCAATGAAACTAGTGGATCCATAGGTGGATTGTGAAAAGAACACACATGCAATGACACTGGTCGATCCATATGTGGTATGTGAAAAGAACACACATGCAATGAATCCAGTTGTTGTTAGTAAAAAGAACACACGTGCAATGACATTGGTGGATCCATGTGTGGTCTCTAAAGCGAACACACATTTCAATGACACTAGTAGATCCATATGTGGTATGTGAAAAGAACACACATGAAATGACTCTAGTTGTTGTTTGTAAAAAGAACACACTTGGCATGACACTGGTGGATCCATGTGTGGTCTATGAAGAGAACACACATTTCAATGACTATGGTTGTTGTTAGTAAAAAGAACACACATTCAATGACACTGGTGTATCCATGTGTGGTCTCTAAAGAGAACACACATGAAATGACTCTGGTTGTTGTTATTAAAAAGAGGACACATGCAATGACACTGGTGGATCCATAGGTGGATTGTGAAAAGAACACACATGCAATGACACTGGTGGATCCATATGTGGTATGTGAAAAGAACACACATGCAATGACTCTGGTTGTTGTTAGTAAAAAGAACATGCATGCAATGACACTGGTGGATTGTGAAAAGAGCACACATGCAATGACACTGGTGGATCCATATGTGGTATGTGAAAAGAACACACATGCAATGACTCCAGTTGTTGTTAGTAAAAAGAACACACATGCAATGACATCAGGATCCATGTGTGGTCTCTGAAGAGAACACACATGCAGTGACACTGGTGGATCCATGTGTGGTCTCTGAAGAGAACACACATTTCAATGACACTGGTGGATCCATATGTGGTATGTGAAAAGAACACACATGCAATGACACTGTGGATCCATAGGTGGATTGTGTAAAGAGCACACATGCAATGACACTGGTGGATCCATATGTGGTATGTGAAAAGAACACACATGCAATGACTCAGTTGTTGTTAGTAACAAGAACACACATGCAATGACACCGGTGGATCCATGGGTGGTCTCTGAAGAGAACACACATGCAATGACTCTGGTTGTTGTTAGTAAAAAGAACACACATGCAATGACACTGGTGGATCCATATGTAGTATGTGAAAAGAACACACATGCAATGACACTGTGGATCCATAGGTGGATTGTGTAAAGAGCACACATGCAATGACACTGGTGGATCCATATGTGGTATGTGAAAAAAAACACATGCAATGACTCCAGTGGTTGTTAGTAAAAAGAACACACATGCAATGACACTGGTGGATCCATGTGTGGTCTCTGAAGAGAACACACATGCAATGACACTGGTGGATCCATCTGTGGTCTCTGAAGAGAACACATATTTCAATGACTCTTGTTGTTGTTAGTAAAAAGAACACACATGGAATGACACTGGTGGATCCATGTGTGGTCTCTGAAGTGAACACACATGCAATGACTCTGGTTGTTGTTAGTAAAAAGAGCACACATGCAATGACACTAGTGGATCCATAGGTGGATTGTGAAAAGAACACACATGCAATGACACTGGTCGATCCATATGTGGTATGTGAAAAGAACACACATGCAATGAATCCAGTTGTTGTTAGTAAAAAGAACACACGTGCAATGACATTGGTGGATCCATGTGTGGTCTCTGAAGCGAACACACATTTCAAAGTGGATCCATATGTGGTATGTGAAAAGAACACACATGAAATGACTCTAGTTGTTGTTTGTAAAAAGAACACACATGCCATGACACTGGTGGATCCATGTGTGGTCTATGAAGAGAACACACATTTCAATGACTATGGTTGTTGTTAGTAAAAAGAACACACATTCAATGACACTGGTGTATCCATGTGTGGTCTCTAAAGAGAACACACATGCAATGACTCTGGTTGTTGTTAGTAAAAAGAGCACACATGCAATGACACTGGTGGATCCATAGGTGGATTGTGAAAAGAACACACATGCAATGACACTGGTGGATCCATATGTGGTATGTGAAAAGAACACACATGCAATGACTCTGGTCGTTGTTAGTAAAAAGAACAGGCATGCAATGACACTGGTGGATCCATAGGTGGATTGTGAAAAGAGCACACATGCAATGACACTGGTGGATCCATATGTGGTATGTGAAAAGAACACACATTCAATGACTCCAGTTGTTGTTAGTAAAAAGAACACACATGCAATGACACTGGTGGATCCATGTGTGGTCTCTGAAGAGAACACACATGCAGTGACACTGGTGGATCCATGTGTGGTCTCTGAGGAGAACACACATTTCAATGACACTGGTGGATCCATATGTGGTATGTGAAAAGAACACACATGCAATGACACTGTGGATCCATAGGTGGATTGTGTAAAGAGCACACATGCAATGACACTGGTGGATCCATATGTGGTATGTGAAAAGAACACACATGCAATGACTCCAGTTGTTGTTAGTAAAAAGAACACACATGCAATGACATCGGTGGATCCATGGGTGGTCTCTGAAGAGAACACACATGCAATGACTCTGGTTGTTGGTAGTAAAAAGAACACACATGCAATGACACTGGTGGATCCATATGTGGTATGTGAAAAGAACACACATGCAATGACACTGTGGATCCATAGGTGGATTGTGTAAAGAGCACACATGCAATGACACTGTGGATCCATATGTGGTATGTGAAAAAACACATGCAATGACACTGGTTGTTGTTAGTGAAAGGAACACACATGCAATGACACTGGTGGATCCATGTATGGTCTCTGAAGAGAACACACATGCAATGACACTGGTGGATCCATGTATGGTCTCTGAAGAGAACACAGATTTTAATGAATCTAGTTGTTGTTACTAAAAAAACACAAATGCAATGACACTGGTGGATCCATGTGTGGTCTCCGAAGTGAACACACATGCAATGACTCTGGTTGTTGTTAGTAAAAAGAGCACACATGCAATGACACTAGTGGATCCATAGGTGGATTGTGAAAAGAACACACATGCAATGACACTGGTGGATCCATATGTGGTATGTGAAAAGAACACACATGAAATGACTCCAGTTGTTGTTAGTAAAAAGAACACACATGCAATAACACTGGTGGATCCATGTGTGGTCTCTGAAAAGAACACACATGCAATGACTCCAATTGTTGTTAGTAAAAGAACACACATGCAATGACACTAGTGGATCCATGTGTGGTCTCTGAAGATAACACACATGCAATGACACTGGTGGATCCATGTGTGGTCTCTGAAGAGATCACACATTTCAATGACTCTGGTTGTTGTTAGTAAAAAGAATACACATGCAATGACACTGGTGGATCCATGTGTGGTGTCTAAAGAGAACACACATTTCAATTACTCTGGTTGTTGTTAGTAAAAAGAACACACGTGCAATGACACTGGTGGATCCATGTGTGGTCTCTGAAGAGAACACACATGCAATGGCTCTGGTTGTTGTTAGTAAAAAGAGCACACATGGAAAGACACTGGTGGATCCATATGTGGTATGTGAAAAGAACACACATGCAATGACTCCAGTTGTTGTTAGTAAAAAGAACACACATGGAATGACACTGGTGGATCCATGTGTGGACTTTGAATAGTACACACATTACAATGACTCTTGTGGATCGATTTGTTGTATGTGAAAAGAACACACATGCAATGAGACTGGTGCATCCATAGGTGGATTGTGAAAAGAGCACTCATGAAATGACACTGGTGGATCCATATGTGGTATGTGAAAAGAACACACATGCAATGACTCCAATTATTGTTAGTAAAAGAACACACATGCAATGACACTGGTGGATCCATGTGTGGTATCTGAAGACAACACACAGCCATGACACAGTTGGATCCAAGAGTGGTCTCTGAAGATCACACATTTCAATGACTCTAGTTGTTGTTAGTAAAAGAGTACACATGCAATGACATGGTGGATCCATGTGTGGTCTCTGAAGAGAACACACATGCAATGACACCAGTGGATCCATGTGTGGTCTCTAAAGAGAACACACATTTCAATGACTCTGGTTGTTGTTAGTAAAACAACACCCATGCAATGACACTGGTGGATCCATCTGTGGTCTCTAAAGTGAACACACATGCAATGACTCTGGTTGTTGTTAGTAAAAAGAGCACACATGCAATGACACTGGTGGATCCATGTGTGGTCTCTGAACAGAACCGCCATGTAAAGAATATGGTTGTAGTGAGTAAAAGACCACACATGCAATGACACTTGTGGATCCATAGGTGGATTGTGAAAAGAACAAATATATAATGACTCTAGTCGTTGTTAGTAAAAAGAACACACAAGCAATGACATTGGTGGATCCATAGGTGGACATGAAAAGAGCACACATGCAATGACACTGTGGGTCCATATGTGGTATGTGAAAAGAACACACATGCAATGACTCCAGTTGTTGCTAGTAAAAAGAACACACATGCAATGACATCAGGATCCATGTGTGGTCTCAAGAGAACACACATTTCAACGACCTTTGGTGGATCCATATGTGGTATGTGAAAAGAACACACATGCAATGACACTGTGGATCCATAGGTGGATTGTGTAAAGAGCACACATGCAATGACACTGGTGGATCCATATGTGGTATGTGAAAAGAAACACACATGCAATGACTCCAGTTGTTGTTAGTAAAAAAACACACATGCAATGACACCGGTGGATCCATGGGTGGTCTCGGAAGAGAACACACATGCAATGACTCTGGTTGTTGTTAGTAAAAAGAACACACATGCAAAGACATTGGTGGATCCATATGTGGTATGTGAAAAGAACACACATGCAATGACACTGTGGATCCATAGGTGGATTGTGTAAAGAGCACACATGCAATGACACTGGTGGACCCATATGTGGTATGTGAAAAAAAACACATGCAATGACTCCAGTTGTTGTTAGTAAAAAGAACACACATGCAATGACACTGGTGGATCCATGTGTGGTCCCTGAAGAGAACACACATGCAATGACACTGGTGGATCCATGTGTGGTCTCTGAAGAGAACACATATTTCAATGACTCTCGTTGTTGTTAGTAAAAAGAACACACATGGAATGACACTGGTGGATCCATGTGTGGTCTCTGAAGTGAACATACATGCAATGACTCTGGTTGTTGTTAGTAAAAAGAGCACACATGCAATGACACTAGTGGATCCATAGGTGGATTGTGAAAAGAACACACATGCAATGACACTGGTCGATCCATATGTGGTATGTGAAAAGAACACACATGCAATGAATCCAGTTGTTGTTAGTAAAAAGAACACACGTGCAATGACATTGGTGGATCCATGTGTGGTCTCTGAAGCGAACACACATTTCAATGACACTAGTAGATCCATATGTGGTATGTGAAAAGAACACACATGAAATGACTCTAGTTGTTGTTTGTAAAAAGAACACACATGCCATGACACTGGTGGATCCATGTGTGGTCTATGAAGAGAACACACATTTCAATGACTATGGTTGTTGTTAGTAAAAAGAACACACATTCAATGACACTCGTGTATCCATGTGTGGTCTCTAAAGAGAACACACATGAAATGACTCTGGTTGTTGTTATTAAAAAGAGGACACATGCAATGACACTGGTGGATCCATAGGTGGATTGTGAAAAGAACACACATGCAATGACACTGGTGGATCCATATGTGGTATGTGAAAAGAACACACATGCAATGACTCTGGTTGTTGTTAGTAAAAAGAACAGGCATGCAATGACACTAGTGGATTGTGAAAAGAGCACACATGCAATGACACTGGTGGATCCATATGTGGTATGTGAAAAGAACACACATGCAATGACTCCAGTTGTTGTTAGTAAAAATAACACACATGCAATGACACTGGTGGATCCATGTGTGGTCTCTGAAGAGAACACACATGTAGTGACACTGGTGGATCCATGTGTGGTCTCTGAAGAGAACACACATTTCAATGACACTGGTGGATCCATATGTGGTATGTGAAAAGAACACACATGCAATGACACTGTGGATCCATAGGTGGATTGTGTAAAGAGCACACATGCAATGACACTGGTGGATCCATATGTGGTATGTGAAAAGAACACACATGCAATGACTCAGTTGTTGTTAGTAACAAGAACACACATGCAATGACACCGGTGGATCCATGGGCGGTCTCTGAAGAGAACACACATGCAATGACTCTGGTTGTTGTTAGTAAAAAGAACACACATGCAATGACACTGGTGGATCCATATGTAGTATGTGAAAAGAACACACATGCAATGACACTGTGGATCCATAGGTGGATTGTGTAAAGAGCACACATGCAATGACACTGGTGGATCCATATGTGGTATGTGAAAAAAAACACATGCAATGACTCCAGTGGTTGTTAGTAAAAAGAACACACATGCAATGACACTGGTGGATCCATGTGTGGTCTCTGAAGAGAACACACATGCAATGACAATGGTGGATCCATCTGTGGTCTCTGAAGAGAACACATATTTCAATGACTCTCGTTGTTGTTAGTAAAAAGAACACACATGGAATGACACTGGTGGATCCATGTGTGGTCTCTGAAGTGAACACACATGCAATGACTCTGGTTGTTGTTAGTAAAAAGAGCACACATGCAATGACACTAGTGGATCCATAGGTGGATTGTGAAAAGAACACACATGCAATGACACTGGTCGATCCATATGTGGTATGTGAAAAGAACACACATGCAATGAATCCAGTTGTTGTTAGTAAAAAGAACACACGTGCAATGACATTGGTGGATCCATGTGTGGTCTCTGAAGCGAACACACATTTCAAAGTGGATCCATATGTGGTATGTGAAAAGAACACACATGAAATGACTCTAGTTGTTGTTTGTAAAAAGAACACACATGCCATGACACTGGTGGAACCATGTGTGGTCTATGAAGAGAACACACATTTCAATGACTATGGTTGTTGTTAGTAAAAAGAACACACATTCAATGACATCAGGTATCCATGTGTGGTCTCTAAAGAGAACACACATGCAATGACTCGTTGTTGTTAGTAAAAGAGCACACATGGAATGACACTGGTAGATCCATAGATGGATTGTGAAAAGAACACACATGCAATGACACTGTGGATCCATATGTGGT
The DNA here is from genome assembly GCA_023614405.1 of Avena insularis. Classification (NCBI taxonomy): domain Eukaryota; kingdom Viridiplantae; phylum Streptophyta; class Magnoliopsida; order Poales; family Poaceae; genus Avena; species Avena insularis. Next base: position 215,290,023 of record CM042688.1, on the reverse strand, counting down.
ATGTGAAAAGAACACACATGCAATGACTCGTCGTTGTTAGTAAAAAGAACAGGCATGCAATGACACTGGTGGATCCATAGGTGGATTGTGAAAAGAGCACACATGCAATGACACTGTGGATCCATATGTGGTATGTGAAAATAACACACATTCAATGACTCAGTTGTTGTTAGTAAAAGAACACCCATGCAATGACACTGGTGGATCCATGTGTTGTCTCATAAGATAACACACATGCATTGACACTGGTGGATCCATGTGTGGTCTCTGAGGAGAACACACATTTCAATGACACCGGTGGATCCATATGTGGTATGTGAAAAGAACACACATGCAATGACACTGTGGATCCATAGGTGGATTGCGAAAAGAGCACACATGCAATGACACTAGCGGATCCATATGTGGTATGTGAAAAGAACACACATGCAATGACTCCAGTTGTTGTTAGTAAAAAGAACACATGCAATGACATCGGTGGATCCATGGGTGGTCTCAAGAGAACACACATGCAATGACTCGGTTGTTGGTAGTAAAAAGAACACACATGCAATGACACTGTGGATCCATATGTGGTATGTGAAAAGAACACACATGCAATGACACTGTGGATCCATAGGTGGATTGTGTAAAGATCACACATGCAATGACACTGGTGGATCCATATATGGTATGTGAAAAGAATACACATGCAATGACTCTAGTTGTTGTTAGTAAAAAGAACACACATGCAATGACACTGGTGGATCCATGTGTGGTCTGTTCAGTGACCACACATGCTATGACACTGGTGGATCCATGTGTGGTCTCTGAAGAGAACACACATTTCAATGACTCTGGTTGTTGTTAGTGAAAAGAACACACATGTAATGACACTGGTGTATCCATGTGTGGTCTCTGAAGTGAACACACATGCAATGACTCTGGTTGTTGTTAGTAAAAAGAGCACACATGCAATGACACTAGTGGATCCATAGGTGGATTGTGAAAAGAACACACATGCAATGACACTGGTGGATCCATATGTGGTATGTGAAAAGAACACACATGAAATGACTCCAGTTGTTGTTAGTAAAAAGAACACACATGCAATGACACTGGTGGATCCATGTGTGGTCTCTAAAAAGAACACACATGCAATGACTCCAATTATTGTTAGTAAAAGAACACACATGCAATGACACTAGTGGATCCATGTGTGGTCTCTGAAGACAACACACATGCAATGACACTGGTGGATCCATGTGTGGTCTCTGAAGAGATCACACATTTCAATGACTCTGGTTGTTGTTAGTAAAAAGAATACACATGCAATGACACTGGTGGATCCATGTGTGGTGTCTAAAGAGAACACACATTTCAATTACTCTGGTTGTTGTTAGTAAAAAGAACACATGTGCAATGACACTGGTGGATCCATGTGTGGTCTCTGAAGAGAACACACATGCAATGGCTCTGGTTGTTGTTAGTGAAAAGAACACACATGGAAAGACACTGGTGGATCCATATGTGGTATGTGAAAAGAACACACATGCAATGACTCCAATTGTTGTTAGTAAAAGAACACACATGCAATGACACTGGTGGATCCATGTGTGGTCTCTGAAGAGATCACACATTTCAATGACTCTAGTTGTTGTTAGTAAAAATAATACACATGCAATGACACTGGTGGATCCATGTGTGGTCTCTGAAGAGAACACACATGCAATGACTCTGGTTGTTGTTAGTAAAAAGAGCACACATGCAATGACACTGGTGGATCCATATGTGGTATGTGAAAAGAACACACATGCAATCACTCCAGTTGTTGTTAGTAAAAAGAACACACATGGAATGACACTGGTGGATCCATGTGTGGTCTTTGAAGAGAACACACATTTCAATGACACTGGTGGATCCATATGTGGTATGTGAAAAGAACACACATGCAATGAGACTGGTGCATCCATAGGTGGATTGTGAAAAGAGCACTCATGAAATGACACTGGTGGATCCATATGTGGTATGTGAAAAGACACACACATGCAATGACTCCAATTGTTGTTAGTAAAAGAACACACATGCAATGACACTGGTGGATCCATGTGTGGTATCTGAAGACAACACACATGCAATGACACTGGTGGATCCATGTGTGGTCTCTGAAGAGATCACACATTTCAATGACTCTAGTTGTTGTTAGTAAAAAGAGTACACATGCAATGACACTGGTGGATCCATGTGTGGTCTCAAGAGAACACACATGCAATGACACTGGTGGATCCATGTGTGGTCTCTAAAGAGAACACACATTTCAATGACTCTGGTTGTTGTTAGTAAAAACAACACACATGCAATGACACTGGTGGATCCATCTGTGGTCTCTAAAGTGAACACACATGCAATGACTCTGGTTGTTGTTAGTAAAAAGAGCACACATGCAATGACACTGATGGATCCATGTGTGGTCTCTGAACAGAACAGACATGTAATGAATATGGTTGTTGTTAGTAAAAAGAGCACACATGCAATGACACTTGTGGATCCATAGGTGGATTGTGAAAAGAACACATATATAATGACTCTAGTCGTTGTTAGTAAAAAGAACACACATGCAATGACATTGGTGGATCCATAGGTGGACTGTGAAAAGAGCACACATGCAATGACACTGGTGGGTCCATATGTGGTATGTGAAAAGAGCACACATGCAATGACTCCAGTTGTTGTTAGTAAAAAGAACACACATGCAATGACATCAGGATCCATGTGTTGTCTCTTAAGAGAACACACATTTCAACGACTCTTGTGGATCCTTATGTGGTATGTGAAAAGAACACACATGCAATGACACTGTGGATCCATAGGTGGATTGTGTAAAGAGCACACATGCAATGACACTGGTGGATCCATATGTGGTATGTGAAAAGAACACACATGCAATGACTCCAGTTGTTGTTAGTAAAAAGAACACACATGCAATGACATCGGTGGATCCATGGGTGGTCTCTGAAGAGAACACACATGCAATGACTCTGGTTGTTGGTAGTAAAAAGAACACACATGCAATGACACTGGTGGATCCATATGTGGTATGTGAAAAGAACACACATGCAATGACACTGTGGATCCATAGGTGGATTGTGTAAAGAGCACACATGCAATGACACTGGTGGATCCATATGTGGTATGTGAAAAAAAACACATGCAATGACTCTAGTTGTTGTTAGTAAAAAGAACACACATGCAATGACACTGGTGGATCCATGTGTGGTCTCTGAAGAGAACACACATGCAATGACACTGGTGGATCCATGTGTGGTCTCTGAAGAGAACACATATTTCAATGACTCTCGTTGTTGTTAGTAAAAAGAACACACATGGAATGACATTGGTGGATCCATGTGTGGTCTCTGAAGTGAACACACATGCAATGACTCTGGTTGTTGTTAGTAAAAAGAGCACATGCAATGACACTTGTGGATCCATAGGTGGATTGTGAAAATAACACACATGCAATGACACTGGTGGATCCATATGTGGTATGTGAAAAGAACACACATGAAATGACTCCAGTTGTTGTTAGTAAAAAGAACACACATGCAATGACACTGGTGGATCCATGTGTGGTCTCTGAAAAGAACACACATGCAATGACTCCAATTGTTGTTAGTAAAAGAACACACATGCAATGACACAAGTGGATCCATGTGTGGTCTCAAGACAACACACATGCAATGACATCAGGATCCATGTGTGGTCTCAAGAGATCACACATTTCAATGACTCTGGTTGTTGTTAGTAAAAAGAATACACATGCAATGACACTAGTGGATCCATGTGTGGTGTCTAAAGAGAACACACATTTCAATTACTCTGGTTGATGTTAGTAAAAAGAACACACGTGCAATGACACTGGTGGATCCATGTGTGGTCTCTGAAGAGAACACACATGCAATGGCTCTGGTTGTTGTTAGTGAAAAGAACACACATGGAAAGACACTGGTGGATCCATATGTGGTATGTGAAAAGAACACACATGCAATGACTCCAATTGTTGTTAGTAAAAGAACACACATGCAATGACACTGGTGGATCCATGTGTGGTCTCTGAAGAGATCACACATTTCAATGACTCTAGTTGTTGTTAGTAAAAATAATACACATGCAATGACACTGGTGGATCCATGTGTGGTCTCTGAAGAGAACACACATGCAATGACTCTGGTTGTTGTTAGTAAAAAGAGCACACATGCAATGACACTGGTGGATCCATATGTGGTATGTGAAAAGAACACACATGCAATCACTCCAGTTGTTGTTAGTAAAAAGAACACACATGGAATGACACTGGTGGATCCATGTGTGGTCTTTGAAGAGAACACACATTTCAATGACACTGGTGGATCCATATGTGGTATGTGAAAAGAACACACATGCAATGAGACTGGTGCATCCATAGGTGGATTGTGAAAAGAGCACTCATGAAATGACACTGGTGGATCCATATGTGGTATGTGAAAAGACACACACATGCAATGACTCCAATTGTTGTTAGTAAAAGAACACACATGCAATGACACTGGTGGATCCATGTGTGGTATCTGAAGACAACACACATGCAATGACACTGGTGGATCCATGTGTGGTCTCTGAAGAGATCACACATTTCAATGACTCTAGTTGTTGTTAGTAAAAAGAGTACACATGCAATGACACTGGTGGATCCATGTGTGGTCTCTGAAGAGAACACACATGCAATGACACTGGTGGATCCATGTGTGGTCTCTAAAGAGAACACACATTTCAATGACTGGTTGTTGTTAGTAAAAACAACACACATGCAATGACACTGGTGGATCCATCTGTGGTCTCTAAAGTGAACACACATGCAATGACTCTGGTTGTTGTTAGTAAAAAGAGCACACATGCAATGACACTGATGGATCCATGTGTGGTCTCTGAACAGAACAGACATGTAATGAATATGGTTGTTGTTAGTAAAAAGAGCACACATGCAATGACACTTGTGGATCCATAGGTGGATTGTGAAAAGAACACATATATAATGACTCTAGTCGTTGTTAGTAAAAAGAACACACATGCAATGACATTGGTGGATCCATAGGTGGACTGTGAAAAGAGCACACATGCAATGACACTGGTGGGTCCATATGTGGTATGTGAAAAGAACACACATGCAATGACTCAGTTGTTGTTAGTAAAAGAACACACATGCAATGACATCAGGATCCATGTGTGGTCTCTGAAGAGAACACACATTTCAACGACACTGGTGGATCCATATGTGGTATGTGAAAAGAACACACATGCAATGACACTGTGGATCCATAGGTGGATTGTGTAAAGAGCACACATGCAATGACACTGGTGGATCCATATGTGGTATGTGAAAAGAACACACATGCAATGACTCCAGTTGTTGTTAGTAAAAAGAACACACATGCAATGACATCGGTGGATCCATGGGTGGTCTCTGAAGAGAACACACATGCAATGACTCTGGTTGTTGGTAGTAAAAAGAACACACATGCAATGACACTGGTGGATCCATATGTGGTATGTGAAAAGAACACACATGCAATGACACTGTGGATCAATATGTTGATTGTGTAAAGATCACATGCAATGACACTGGTGGATCCATATGTGGTATGTGAAAAAAAACACATGCAATGACTCTAGTTGTTGTTAGTAAAAAGAACACACATGCAATGACACTGGTGGATCCATGTGTGGTCTCTGAAGAGAACACACATGCAATGACACTGGTGGATCCATGTGTGGTCTCTGAAGAGAACACATATTTCAATGACTCTCGTTGTTGTTAGTAAAAAGAACACACATGGAATGACACTGGTGGATCCATGTGTGGTCTCTGAAGTGAACACACATGCAATGACTCTGGTTGTTGTTAGTAAAAAGAGCACACATGCAATGACACTAGTGGATCCATAGGTGGATTGTGAAAAGAACACACATGCAATGACACTGGTGGATCCATATGTGGTATGTGAAAAGAACACACATGAAATGACTCCAGTTGTTGTTAGTAAAAAGAACACACATGCAATGACACTGGTGGATCCATGTGTGGTCTCTGAAAAGAACACACATGCAATGACTCCAATTGTTGTTAGTAAAAGAACACACATGCAATGACACTAGTGGATCCATGTGTGGTCTCTGAAGAGATCACACATTTCAATGACTCTGGTTGTTGTTAGTAAAAAGAATACACATGCAATGACACTGGTGGATCCATGTGTGGTGTCTAAAGAGAACACACATTTCAATTACTCTGGTTGTTGTTAGTAAAAAGAACACACGTGCAATGACACTGGTGGATCCATGTGTGGTCTCTGAAGAGAACACACATGCAATGGCTAGTGTTGTTAGTGAAAAGAACACACATGGAAAGACACTGGTGGATCCATATGTGGTATGTGAAAAGAACACACATGCAATGACTCCAATTGTTGTTAGTAAAAGAACACACATGCAATGACACTGGTGGATCCATGTGTGGTCTCTGAAGAGATCACACATTTCAATGACTCTAGTTGTTGTTAGTAAAAATAATACACATGCAATGACACTGGTGGATCCATGTGTGGTCTCTGAAGAGAACACACATGCAATGACTCTGGTTGTTGTTAGTAAAAAGAGCACACATGCAATGACACCGGTGGATCCATATGTGGTATGTGAAAAGAACACACATGCAATGACTCCAGTTGTTGTTAGTAAAAAGAACACACATGGAATGACAATGGTGGATCCATGTGTGGTATCTGAAGAGAACACACATTTCAATGACACTGGATCCATATGTGGTATGTGAAAAGAACACACATGCAATGAGACTGCATCCATAGGTGAATTGTGAAAAGAGCACTCATGAAATGACACTGGTGGATCCATATGTGGTATGTGAAAAGACACACACATGCAATGACTCCAATTGTTGTTAGTAAAAGAACACACATGCAATGACACTGGTGGATCCATGTGTGGTATCTGAAGACAACACACATGCAATGACACTGGTGGATCCATCTGTGGTCTCTGAAGAGACACATTTCAATGACTCTAGTTGTTGTTAGTAAAAGAGTACACATGCAATGACATCAGGATCCATGTGTGGTCTCAAGAGAACACACATGCAATGACATGTGGATCCATGTGTGGTCTCTAAAGAGAACACACATTTCAATGACTCGTTGTTGTTAGTAAAACAACACACATGCAATGACACTGGTGGATCCATCTGTGGTCTCTAAAGTGAACACACATGCAATGACTCTGGTTGTTGTTAGTAAAAAGAGCACACATGCAATGACACTGATGGATCCATGTGTGGTCTCCAATGTAACAGACATGTAATGAATATGGTTGTTGTTAGTAAAAAGAGCACACATGCAATGACACTTGTGGATCCATAGGTGGATTGTGAAAAGAACACATATATAATGACTCTAGTCGTTGTTAGTAAAAAGAACACACATGCAATGACATTGGTGGATCCATAGGTGGACTGTGAAAAGAGCACACATGCAATGACACTGGTGGGTCCATATGTGGTATGTGAAAAGAACACACATGCAATGACTCCAGTTGTTGTTAGTAAAAAGAACACACATGCAATGACACTGGTGGATCCATGTGTGGTCTCTGAAGAGAACACACATTTCAACGACACTGGTGGATCCATATGTGGTATGTGAAAAGAACACACATGCAATGACACTGTGGATCCATAGGTGGATTGTGTAAAGAGCACACATGCAATGACACTGGTGGATCCATATGTGGTATGTGAAAAGAACACACATGCAATGACTCCAGTTGTTGTTAGTAAAAAGAACACACATGCAATGACATCGGTGGATCCATGGGTGGTCTCTGAAGAGAACACACATGCAATGACTCTGGTTGTTGGTAGTAAAAAGAACACACATGCAATGACACTGGTGGATCCATATGTGGTATGTGAAAAGAGCACACATGCAATGACACTGGTGGATCCATAGGTGGATTGTGAAAAGAAAACACATGCAATGACACTGGTGGATCCATATGTGGTATGTGAAAAAAACACATGCAATGACTCCAGTTGTTGTTAGTAAAAAGAACACACATGCAATCACACCGTGGATCCGTGTGTGGTGTCTGAAGAAAACACACATGCAATGACACTAGTGGATCCATGTGTGGTCTCTGAGGAGAACACACATTTCAATGACTCTGGTTGTTGTTAGTAAAAAGAACACACATGCAATGACACTGGTGGATCCATGTGTGGTCTCTGAAGTGAACACACATGCAATGACTCTGGTTGTTGTTAGTAAAAAGAGCACACATGCAATGACACTAGTGGATCCATAGGTGGATTGTGAAAAGAACACACATGCAATGACACTGGTGGATCCATATGTGGTATGTGAAAAGAACACACATGAAATGACTCCAGTTGTTGTTAGTAAAAAGAACACACATGCAATGACACTGGTGGATCCATGTGTGGTCTCTGAAAAGAACACACATGCAATGACTCCAATTGTTGTTAGTAAAAGAACACACATGCAATGACACTAGTGGATCCATGTGTGGTCTCTGAAGACAACACACATGCAATGACACTGGTGGATCCATGTGTGGTCTCTGAAGAGATCACACATTTCAATGACTCTGGTTGTTGTTAGTAAAAAGAATACACATGCAATGACACTGGTGGATCCATGTGTGGTGTCTAAAGAGAACACACATTTCAATTACTCTGGTTGTTGTTAGTAAAAAGAACACACGTGCAATGACACTGGTGGATCCATGTGTGGTCTCTGAAGGGAACACACATGCAATGGCTCTGGTTGTTGTTAGTGAAAAGAACACACATGGAAAGACACTGGTGGATCCATATGTGGTATGTGAAAAGAACACACATGCAATGACTCCAATTGTTGTTAGTAAAAGAACACACATGCAATGACACTGGTGGATCCATGTGTGGTCTCTGAAGAGATCACACATTTCAATGACTCTAGTTGTTGTTAGTACAAATAATACACATGCAATGACACAGGGATCCATGTGTGGTCTCAAGAGAACACATGCAATGACTCTGGTTGTTGTTAGTAAAAAGAGCACACATGCAATGACACTGGTGGATCCATATGTGGTATGTGAAAAGAACACACATGCAATCACTCCAGTTGTTGTTAGTAAGAAGAACACACATGGAATGACACTGGTGGATCCATGTGTGGTCTTTGAAGAGAACACACATTTCAATGACACTGGTGGATCCATATGTGGTATGTGAAAAGAACACACATGCAATGAGACTGGTGCATCCATAGGTGGATTCTGAAAAGAGCACTCATGAAATGACACTGGTGGATCCATATGTGGTATGTGAAAAGACACACACATGCAATGACTCCAATTGTTGTTAGTAAAAGAACACACATGCAATGACACTGGTGGATCCATGTGTGGTATCTGAAGACAACACACATGCAATGACACTGGTGGATCCATGTGTGGTCTCTCAAGAGATCACACATTTCAATGACTCTAGTTGTTGTTAGTAAAAGAGTACACATGCAATGACATCAGTGGATCCATGTGTGGTCTCTGAAGAGAACACACATGCAATGACACTGGTGGATCCATGTGTGGTCTCTAAAGAGAACACACATTTCAATGACTCTGGTTGTTGTTAGTAAAAACAACACACATGCAATGACACTGGTGGATCCATCTGTGGTCTCTAAAGTGAACACACATGCAATGACTCTGGTTGTTGTTAGTAAAAAGAGCACACATGCAATGACACTGATGGATCCATGTGTGGTCTCTGAACAGAACAGACATGTAATGAATATGGTTGTTGTTAGTAAAAAGAGCACACATGCAATGACACTTGTGGATCCATAGGTGGATTGTGAAAAGAACACATATATAATGACTCTAGTCGTTGTTAGTAAAAAGAACACACATGCAATGACATTGGTGGATCCATAGGTGGGTGTGAAAAGAGCACACATGCAATGACACTGGGGTCCATATGTGGTATGTGAAAAGAACACACATGCAATGACTCCAGTTGTTGTTAGTAAAAAGAACACACATGCAATGACACTGGTGGATCCATGTGTGGTCTCTGAAGAGAACACACATTTCAACGACACTGGTGGATCCATATGTGGTATGTGAAAAGAACACACATGCAATGACACTGTGGATCCATAGGTGGATTGTGTAAAGAGCACACATGCAATGACACTGGTGGATCCATATGTGGTATGTGAAAAGAACACACATGCAATGACTCCAGTTGTTGTTAGTAAAAAGAACACACATGCAATGACACGGGTGGATCCATGGGTGGTCTCGGAAGAGAACACACACACATGCAATGACTCTGGTTGTTGTTAGTAAAAAGAACACACATGCAAAGACATTGGTGGATCCATATGTGGTATGTGAAAAGAACACACATGCAATGACACTGTGGATCCATAGGTGGATTGTGTATAGAGCACACATGCAATGACACTGGTGGATCCATATGTGGTATGTGAAAAAAACACACATGCATAGACTCCAGTTGTTGTTAGTAAAAAGAACACACATGCAATGACACTGGTGGATCCTTGTGTGGTCCCTGAAGAGAACACACATGCAATGACACTGGTGGATCCATGTGTGGTCTCTGAAGAGAACACATATTTCAATGACTCTCGTTGTTGTTAGTAAAAAGAACACACATGGAATGACCCTGGTGGATCCATGTGTGGTCTCTGAAGTGAACACACATGCAATGACTCTGGTTGTTGTTAGTAAAAAGAGCACACGTGCAATGACACTAGTGGATCCGTAGGTGGATTGTGAAAATAACACACATGCAATGACACTGGTGGATCCATATGTGGTATGTGAAAAGAACACACATGCAATGAATCCAGTTGTTGTTAGTAAAAAGAACACACGTGCAATGACATTGGTGGATCCATGTGTGGTCTCTGAAGCGAACACACATTTCAATGACACTAGTAGATCCATATGTGGTATGTGAAAAGAACACACATGAAATGACTCTAGTTGTTGTTTGTAAAAAGAACACATATGCCATGACACTGGTGGATCCATGTGTGGTCTATGAAGAGAACACACATTTCAATGACTATGGTTGTTGTTAGTAAAAAGAACACACATTCAATGACACTGGTGTATCCATGTGTGGTCTCTAAAGAGAACATACATGCAATGACTCTGGTTGTTGTTAGTAAAAAGAGGACACATGCAATGACACTGGTGGATCCATAGGTGGATTGTGAAAAGAACACACATGCAATGACACTGGTGGATCCATATGTGGTATGTGAAAAGAACACACATGCAATGACTCTGGTCGTTGTTAGTAAAAAGAACAGGCATGCAATGACACTGGTGGATCCATAGGTGGATTGTGAAAAGAGCACACATGCAATGACACTGGTGGATCCATATGTGGTATGTGAAAAGAACACACATGCAATGACTCCAGTTGTTGTTAGTAAAAAGAACACACATGCAATGATACTGGTGGATCCATATGTGGTCTCTGAAGAGAACACACATGCAGTGACATCAGGATCCATGTGTGGTCTCTGAAGAGAACACACATTTCAATGACACTGGTGGATCCATATGTGGTATGTGAAAAGAACACACATGCAATGACACTCTGGATCCATAGGTGGATTGTGTAAAGAGCACACATGCAATGACACTGGTGGATCCATATGTGGTATGTGAAAAAAACACACATGAAATGACTCCAGTTGTTGTTAGTAAAAAGAACACACATGCAATGACACTGGTGGATCCATGTGTGGTCTCTGAAAAGAACACACATGCAATGACTCCAATTGTTGTTAGTAAAAGAACACACATGCAATGACACTAGTGGATCCATGTGTGGTCTCTGAAGTCAACACACATGCAATGACACTGGTGGATCCATGTGTGGTCTCTGAAGAGATCACACATTTCAATGACTCTGGTTGTTGTTAGTAAAAAGAATACACATTCAATGACACTGGTGGATCCATGTGTGGTGTCTAAAGAGAACACACATTTCAATTACTCTGGTTGTTGTTAGTAAAAAGAACACACGTGCAATGACACTGGTGGATCCATGTGTGGTCTCTGAAGAGAACACACATGCAATGACTATGGTTGTTGTTAGTAAAAAGAACACACATGGAAAGACACTGGTGGATCCATATGTGGTATGTGAAAAGAACACACATGCAATGACTCCAATTGTTGTTAGTAAAAGAACACACATGCAATGACACTGGTGGATCCATATGTGGTATGTGAAAAGAACACACATGCAATGAATCCAGTTGTTGTTAGTAAAAAGAACACACGTGCAATGACATTGGTGGATCCATGTGTGGTCTCTGAAGCGAACACACATTTCAATGACACTAGTGGATCCATATGTGGTATGTGAAAAGAACACACATGAAATGACTCTAGTTGTTGTTTGTAAAAAGAACACATATGCCATGACACTGGTGGATCCATGTGTGGTCTATGAAGAGAACACACATTTCAATGACTATGGTTGTTGTTAGTAAAAAGAACACACATTCAATGACACTGGTGTATCCATGTGTGGTCTCTAAAGAGAACATACATGCAATGACTCTGGTTGTTGTTAGTAAAAAGAGGACACATGCAATGACACTGGTGGATCCATAGGTGGATTGTGAAAAGAACACACATGCAATGACACTGGTGGATCCATATGTGGTATGTGAAAAGAACACACATGCAATGACTCTGGTCGTTGTTAGTAAAAAGAACAGACATGCAATGACACTGGTGGATCCATAGGTGGATTGTGAAAAGAGCACACACGCAATGACACTGGTGGATCCATATGTGGTATGTGAAAAGAACACACATGCAATGACTCCAGTTGTTGTTAGTAAAAAGAACACACATGCAATGATACAGGTGGATCCATGTGTGGTCTCTGAAGAGAACACATGCAATGACATCAGGATCCATGTGTGGTCTCTGAAGAGAACACACATTTCAATGACACTGGTGGATCCATATGTGGTATGTGAAAAGAACACACATGCAATGACACTCTGGATCCATAGGTGGATTGTGTAAAGAGCACACATGCAATGACACTGGTGGATCCATATGTGGTATGTGAAAAGAACACACATGAAATGACTCCAGTTGTTGTTAGTAAAAAGAACACACATGCAATGACATCAGGATCCATGTGGTCTCTGAAAAGAACACACATGCAATGACTCCAATTGTTGTTAGTAAAAGAACACACATGCAATGACACTAGTGGATCCATGTGTGGTCTCTAAAGACAACACACATGCAATGACACTGGTGGATCCATGTGTGGTCTCTGAAGAGATCACACATTTCAATGACTCTGGTTGTTGTTAGTAAAAAGAATACACATTCAATGACACTGGTGGATCCATGTGTGGTGTCTAAAGAGAACACACATTTCAATTACTCTGGTTGTTGTTAGTAAAAAGAACACACGTGCAATGACACTGGTGGATCCATGTGTGGTCTCTGAAGAGAACACACATGCAATGACTATGGTTGTTGTTAGTAAAAAGAACACACATGGAAAGACACTGGTGGATCCATATGTGGTATGTGAAAAGAACACACATGCAATGACTCCAATTGTTGTTAGTAAAAGAACACACATGCAATGACACTGGTGGATCCATGTGTGGTCTCTGAAGAGATCACACATTTCAATGACTCTAGTTGTTGTTAGTAAAAATAATACACATGCAATGACACTGGTGGATCCATGTGTGGTCTCTGAAGAGAACACACATGCAATGACTCTGGTTGTTGTTAGTAAAAAGAGCACACATGCAATGACACTGGTGGATCCATATGTGGTATGTGAAAAGAACACACATGCAATCACTCCAGTTGTTGTTAGTAAAAAGAACACACATGGAATGACATCAGGATCCATGTGTGGTCTCTGAAGAGAACACACATTTCAATGACACTGGTGGATCCATATGTGGTATGTGAAAAGAACACACATGCAATGAGACTGGTGCATCCATAGGTGGATTGTGAAAAGAGCACTCATGAAATGACACTGGTGGATCCATATGTGGTATGTGAAAAGAACACACATGCAATGACTCCAATTGTTGTTAGTAAAAGAACACACATGCAATGACATCAGGATCCATGTGTGGTGTCTCAAGACAACACACATGCAATGACATCAGTGGATCCATGTGTGGTCTCTGAAGAGATCACACATTTCAATGACTCTAGTTGTTGTTAGTAAAAAGAGTACACATGCAATGACATCAGGGATCCATGTGTGGTCTCTTAAGAGAACACACATGCAATGACATCAGGATCCATGTGTGGTCTCTAAAGAGAACACACATTTCAATGACTCTGGTTGTTGTTAGTAAAAACAACACACATGCAATGACACTGGTGGATCCATCTGTGGTCTCTAAAGTGAACACACATGCAATGACTCTGGTTGTTGTTAGTAAAAAGAGCACACATGCAATGACACTGGTGGATCCATGTGTGGTCTCTGAAAAGAACACACATGCAATGACTCCAATTGTTGTTAGTAAAAGAACACACATGCAATGACACTGGTGGATCCATGTGTGGTCTCTGAAGACAACACACATGCAATGACACTGGTGGATCCATGTGTGGTCTCTGAAGAGATCACACATTTCAATGACTCTAGTTGTTGTTAGTAAAAAGAATACACATTCAATGACACTGGTGGATCCATGTGTGGTGTCTAAAGAGAACACACATTTCAATTACTCTGGTTGTTGTTAGTAAAAAGAACACACGTGCAATGACATCAGGGATCCATGTGTGGTCTCTGAAGAGAACACACATGCAATGACTATGGTTGTTGTTAGTAAAAAGAACACACATGGAAAGACACTGGTGGATCCATATGTGGTATGTGAAAAGAACACACATGCAATGACTCCAATTGTTGTTAGTAAAAGAACACACATGCAATGACACTGGTGGATCCATATGTGGTATGTGAAAAGAACACACATGCAATGAATCCAGTTGTTGTTAGTAAAAAGAACACACGTGCAATGACATTGGTGGATCCATGTGTGGTCTCTGAAGCGAACACACATTTCAATGACACTAGTGGATCCATATGTGGTATGTGAAAAGAACACACATGAAATGACTCTAGTTGTTGTTTGTAAAAAGAACACATATGCCATGACACTGGTGGATCCATGTGTGGTCTATGAAGAGAACACACATTTCAATGACTATGGTTGTTGTTAGTAAAAAGAACACACATTCAATGACACTGGTGTATCCATGTGTGGTCTCTAAAGAGAACATACATGCAATGACTCTGGTTGTTGTTAGTAAAAAGAGGACACATGCAATGACACTGGTGGATCCATAGGTGGATTGTGAAAAGAACACACATGCAATGACACTGGTGGATCCATATGTGGTATGTGAAAAGAACACACATGCAATGACTCGGTGATGTGAGTAAAAAGAACACACATGCAATGACACTGGTGGATCCATAGGTGGATTGTGAAAAGAGCACACATGCAATGACACTGGTGGATCCATATGTGGTATGTGAAAAGAACACACATGCAATGACTCCAGTTGTTGTTAGTAAAAAGAACACACATGCAATGATACTGGTGGATCCATGTGTGGTCTCTGAAGAGAACACACATGCAGTGACACTGGTGGATCCATGTGTGGTCTCTGAAGAGAACACACATTTCAATGACACTGGTGGATCCATATGTGGTATGTGAAAAGAACACACATGCAATGACACTCTGGATCCATAAGTGGATTGTGTAAAGAGCACACATGCAATGACACTGGTGGATCCATATGTGGTATGTGAAAAGAACACACATGAAATGACTCCAGTTGTTGTTAGTAAAAAGAACACACATGCAATGACACTGGTGGATCCATGTGTGGTCTCTGAAAAGAACACACATGCAATGACTCCAATTGTTGTTAGTAAAAGAACACACATGCAATGACACTAGTGGATCCATGTGTGGTCTCTGAAGACAACACACATGCAATGACACTGGTGGATCCATGTGTGGTCTCTGAAGAGATCACACATTTCAATGACTCTGGTTGTTGTTAGTAAAAAGAATACACATTCAATGACACTGGTGGATCCATGTGTGGTGTCTAAAGAGAACACACATTTCAATTACTCTGGTTGTTGTTAGTAAAAAGAACACACGTGCAATGACATTGGTGGATCCATGTGTGGTCTCTGAAGAGAACACACATGCAATGACTATGGTTGTTGTTAGTAAAAAGAACACACATGGAAAGACACTGGTGGATCCATATGTGGTATGTGAAAAGAACACACATGCAATGACTCCAATTGTTGTTAGTAAAAGAACACACATGCAATGACACTGGTGGATCCATGTGTGGTCTCTGAAGAGATCACACATTTCAATGACTCTAGTTGTTGTTAGTAAAAATAATACACATGCAATGACACTGGTGGATCCATGTGTGGTCTCTGAAGAGAACACACATGCAATGACTCTGGTTGTTGTTAGTAAAAAGAGCACACATGCAATGACACTGGTGGATCCATATGTGGTATGTGAAAAGAACACACATGCAATCACTCCAATTGTTGTTAGTAAAAAGAACACACATGGAATGACACTGGTGGATCCATGTGTGGTCTCTGAAGAGAACACACATTTCAATGACACTGGTGGATCCATATGTGGTATGTGAAAAGAACACACATGCAATGAGAGTGGTGCATCCATAGGTGGATTGTGAAAAGAGCACTCATGAAATGACACTGGTGGATCCATATGTGGTATGTGAAAAGAACACACATGCAATGACTCCAATTGTTGTTAGTAAAAGAACACACATGCAATGACACTGGTGGATCCATGTGTGGTGTCCAAGACAACACACATGCAATGACACTGGTGGATCCATGTGTGGTCTCTGAAGAGATCACACATTTCAATGACTCTAGTTGTTGTTAGTAAAAAGAGTACACATGCAATGACACTGGTGGATCCATGTGTGGTCTCTTAAGAGAACACACATGCAATGACACTGGTGGATCCATGTGTGGTCTCTAAAGAGAACACACATTTCAATGACTCTGGTTGTTGTTAGTAAAAACAACACACATGCAATGACACTGGTGGATCCATCTGTGGTCTCTAAAGTGAACACACATGCAATGACTCTGGTTGTTGTTAGTAAAAAGAGCACACATGCAATGACACTGGTGGATCCATGTGTGGTCTCTGAACAGAACAGACATGTAATGAATATGGTTGTTGTTAGTAAAAAGAGCACACATGCAATGACACTTGTGGATCCATAGGTGGATTGTGAAAAGACCACATATATAATGACTCTAGTCGTTGTTAGTAAAAAGAACACACATGCAATGACATTGGTGGATCCATAGGTGGACTGTGAAAAGAGCACACATGCAATGACACTGGTGGGTCCATATGTGGTATGTGAAAAGAACACACATGCAATGACTCCAGTTGTTGTTAGTAAAAAGAACACACATGCAATGACACTGGTGGATCCATGTGTGGTCTCTGAAGAGAACACACATTTCAACGACACTGGTGGATCCATATGTGGTATGTGAAAAGAACACACATGCAATGACACTGTGGATCCATAGGTGGATTGTGTAAAGAGCACACATGCAATGACACTGGTGGATCCATATGTGGTATGTGAAAAGAACACACATGCAATGTCTCCAGTTGTTGTTAGTAAAAAGAACACACATGCAATGACACCGGTGGATCCATGGGTGGTCTCGGAAGAGAACACACATGCAATGACTCTGGTTGTTGTTAGTAAAAAGAACACACATGCAAAGACATTGGTGGATCCATATGTGGTATGAGAAAAGAACACACATGCAATGACACTGTGGATCCATAGGTGGATTGTGTAAAGAGCACACATGCAATGACACTGGTGGATCCATATGTGGTATGTGAAAAAAAAACACATGCAATGACTCTAGTTGTTGTTAGTAAAAAGAACACACATGCAATGACACTGGTGGATCCATGTGTGGTCCCTGAAGAGAACACACATGCAATGACACTGGTGGATCCATGTGTGGTCTCTGAAGAGAACACATATTTCAATGACTCTCGTTGTTGTTAGTAAAAAGAACACACATGGAATGACACTGCTGGATCCATGTGTGGTCTCTGAAGTGAACTGTAAGATCCCTCCTTATTAAAGGAAAAGATCCCTGTGATTGCAATGCTAGTCCCTGGATCATTGCTAGCATCCACAGTTTAAGATGAAGTACACAGATACAAAGGTCGTTTATTACAGTCATTCCAGAGATAAAACATAGTCTTTTACAACTCATGGCCGAAGGCCTAGTACAAGAGTTTATGGAATATGTAAATAAACATAAGTCTTCATCTTCATGTGCCACAGGCAAGCATGTTGAGTGTAGACTCATGACTCCTAATCATCATCAGAGTAACCTGCAACATCATAAGTTACAGCCACAGGGGGTCAATACTTTGGAATAGTATTGGCAAGTGATACCTTAGTATAATTTAAGTGGACTATAAGGCTATATGCATTTGGCTGGTGGAGCTTAGGCTTGCATTGCTCAAAATAGATTTTTCCTTAACTTTTTGAAAACACTAAGTTTTTGCTTGACAAAGACCATCCCAAGGTATCTACCAATCAGAGATCAAGATCCACCTGTGGCATCTACCAATCAAAGACTGAAGATCCTTTAACCCTTGTTCACCCACAAGTTTTATTTAGAAATTGGAGTGATGAGATTCTTGAAGTTTCCATGTCTTGATGCTCAAATTGTCCTTTACTGGGGACATGGCTAAGTACTTAGGTTTTACACTGCAGAGGTGGTGCACTTTCCCCACGAGCCTTGGTTTCCCAAGACATGATCCTTCAAGCCTTTCCTTAGTCAAATGGACGCTCCAACCTATCAACCCATCTACCACCCACTGTCCAAGAGACTAAGTTCCAGCATCCTAAGATCATGGCAGAGCCCATATTACCAAGTGGTTGCACTTGAAGCTTCTCAAACATTTGACAACTCAAATCTCTTTGTTCCTGGTGGCCATCCACAAGTGAGATACACAAGGTTCACCAAGACTCGGCCTTGTGTAACCACTCAACATAACCCAATCTTTCCATTCCACCTAGGTGATTCATTAACTTAGTTGTTTTGTTAAATAAAACAAGTCCTTAGACTTAGAATATTTTTCCATAGTGTGAATATATAAACCACCCTTGTTTTCTAGTAGCTAGGCTAAGCATGGCATGGCAACTTGTCCTTAGGGAATTTCCTAGCAATTCTAGCATTCTATTCTAAATAGGATTTCCCATCATTAGTTGACAAAAGTAACATGCAAGTCCTAACAAAATATATCTAATGCAAGTATAAAATATAGGTAGGGAATATTCATGAAGATATCACTTGCCTTGGTAGTGTGGAGAGTAGCACTTGTCACAATCACAATCACTAGCAAAATCTACACACAAAGTTGTAGCATACAATTACACACATATATATATACAAACAAAAGTATTATGAATGCATGCATGCATGAATCTACCAAGTGATGATTTTTAAAACTTCAACCAAGCAAGTGCATGAATACAGAAACTGAAACTAGTCACAAAGTAGCCAAGACAATTTAAATAACCATAATACAAAATTAATAAACTAAATCTATACTTAAAATAGCCTCAAACATGCCTCTGCATTTTAAGCTAATCAAATGGTTACTATTTGCAAAACAAAAAGGATAGGCAGAAAGGTCTTGTTTTTCTGAATCCAACGGTATAAAGTTTGCAAAATTCCAACGTGGGTTCAAAAGATATAGGCAAATGAATTTGGATCAAATTTCTGATTTTAAATTCTATTCTCAGATCTAACCTAGCCACGTCATGTTCGATTCGCTCGTTCAAGGCTGGATCGAGCTCCACAGCCGTAGGGATCTAAATGAAATCTGGCGGCAGATCGCGCATCGCCGGGTTAAGTGGATCTATCCTAGCGCCACGATGCGCATCTAACGGTCGCTACTTCTCCGCCAAGAATCTGGCGGGCTCGCGGTGGCTACCGGCGCGGAATCGCTCGGTCGATGATGTTGCCGGCGATGCGACGGCGAGGAAGAAGGAGGAGTGGCTTACCGGCTCAGGAGGTCACGGCGAAGCTTGTCGCATTTCGCGTTGGTCAAGGGGCGCCGGACAAGGTTGCGATTGCTCGCCGGAGTTCGTGGCGGCGCCGTGCCGGGTGGTCGCCGGACGCCGTGAATCACCCCAAGGCAAGTCGAGGACACGTTAGGTTCGCAGGGTCAAGGCGGAAGTAGTGAGCATGAACTAGGAGGCGCGGGCGGTCTGGACTTACCACCAGAGCTCGCCGGAGTTGATGTCGCCGGTGCTCGCGGTGTCAAGTGGAACCGCGACCGGGCAAGCGGACAGACTAGCGAGGTCGAGATGCGCAAGGATTCACCGAAAGGATAGCAAGAACGAGAGGCGAGGGGGAACACTGGCTCACCGGAATCGATCGCCGGAGAGGTTCTGTCCATGGGCGGTGCAAAGCTGATTGAGGGCAGCCTGGTGGCGGAGTGAGCGAGGTGTCTGGGGGAAAAAGATCGTGGAGCAGAGAGGATCTTATAGTCGGGGAATCGACAGGAAACGCTCGGGTTTAAAGCCCATTTACGCCACGCCATTACCGCCTTCACCGCTGGCGCGACGGGTCGCAGCGCGGTCTGGGAAGACGAGGCGACGTGGACCGGCCCGTTTGTCGCCGAGGTGCGGTGTGCAGGTGGGGTCTGCTGGGTGCCGTCTCAAGGGCTCAAGGTGAGAGAAGAAAAAGGAGGACCCCGGTGGGCTTGCTGGCCTGGATCCGCTGGGCCGGATTCGCCGCCGGCCTTTTCTTTCCTTTAGCCTTTTTTTTCTAATTCTATTTTCTGAATAGAATTTGATATGAATTCAAATCCTTTTGAATTCAAATTTCTTTGGGGATTTTTGCAGGGTTCTTGTGGGTTCAAATGCAGTCAAATAACCATGTGGTTACCTTGCAAGGTTTGGTCAAGCTTGGGTTTCAAAATAAACAGAGACTTTGTCTCTTTGTCTCTAGTTGCCAATATTTGGAATGGGGTTTAGAAAATATTTCTAAATTGGAATTTTGGGTTTAAATGCTTCTCCTATTCTTTCCAACCATGGAGGCAAGCAAACAAGTACCTAAGCATTCAAGTCTCAAAGGTGATGGCCAATTGAGATAAAATGCCCACATGAAATCATAGCTCAAACTTCTGCCTCTAAATGATTTTGAGAAAAACCCTATATGAATGAATGATGCAAGAATGATATGAATGAGTTTTGAAACATGATTTTTTTAGGGATGTTACAAATCTAACCCCCTTAAAATGAATCTCACTCGAGATTCGGATTGGCTAGCAAATAGGTGAGGGTGGTCTTCCAAGATCATCTTCTTTCCCATGTTGCTTCTTCTTGAATGATGATTCCATTGTACTTTGCAAAACTTGATAGTCTTTGTTCTCGTGACTCTTTCGTGGTCTCAAGTATCTTGACAGGCTTTTCTTCATAGGTGAGATCACTTTCTAGTTGAACTTCTTCCAAAGATATGGTATCTTTCAAAGATGTTTCTTCCATTTCGGGTGACATTTCTTGAGCTGGCTCACATGAAAAACATTATGGATCGCTAGTAAAGATGTCGGGCCTGATTTCATATGCAGCTTCTCTCATGCGACTTAAAATGTTGAATGGTCCCACATATCTTGGTGCTAACTTTCCTTTGACTCAAATCTTTTACTCCACGAAGTGGTGATACTCTAAGATAAGCTCTATCCCCAACTTCGTAAGTGACTTCTACGCTTAGCATCTGCGTAGCTTTTCCGTCGAGACCGTGCTATCTTCAACTGCTCTAACCAATTTGACCTTTTCTTGGCGCCTTTGATAAGGTCTGGTCCAAACAAACTTCTTTCTCCCACACCATTCCATAGCAATGGGGTGGTACACTTTCTTCCGTATAGAAACTCAAATGGTGCCATCCCAATACTAGATTGGTGATCGTTGTTGTAAGAAAACTCAAGAAGGCGACTTTTCATCCCAACTTGCTCCATAGTCTAGGGCACATGCCCTCAACATGTCTTCAAGAATTTGATTAGTCCTTTCTGTTTGTCCATCAGTTTGAGGATGAAAAGCAGGCTGAATTCCAACCTCGCTCCTAGAGATTCATGAAGTCGCTCCAAAAGTGAGAAGTGAACTGAGTTCCTCTATCACAATACTCTTAGGTACACCGTGAAGGCATACAATTCTGCTCATGTAGATTTTGGCTAACTTGGCACTGGTATAAGTTGTCTTTACGGGTATAAAATGAGCCACTTTAGTTAGGCGATCTACTATTACCCATATGGAATCATACCGACCTGGTCCTTGGTAATCCGTAATGAAATCCATACCAATATTTTCCCACTTCCATTCAGGAATAGGCATTGGTTGAAGCAAACCTGCTGGTTTCTGATGCTCCGCTTTCACTCTACTACACACATCACACAAAGCAATGTGTTCGGCGATGTCCCTTTTAAGATTGTTCCACCAAAATCTTTCTTTCATATCCATATACATTTTGGTGTTTCCTGGGTGAATAGAATACGGAGAGTTATGGGCTTCTTGCAGAATCAGTTTCCGCATTTCCGGATCTTGTGGAACACAAATACGTTTCTCGTGCCATAAAGTACCTTGTTCGTCCATATGGAAACTTTTAGCTTTCCCTTGGCTAATCCTTTCCTTAATCTCTTCGATTTCTTTATCCGTCTTTTGGGCTTCCTTAATCTTATCCAACAGAGTGGGTTGAACATCCAAAGACATGAGATGTCCTTCCGCACAATCTCCAATCTGAGTTCCTTGAATTTCTTACACAAATCATCTGGCAATTCACCTTTGGTAAGACCATTTACAAATGCTTTACGACTTAGAGCATCTGCTACTACATTTGCTTTACCGGGGTGGTATTGCAAACTCAAGTCGTAATCCTTGATAATTTCTAGCCATCTTCTTTGTCTCATATTGATCTCCTTCTGTGTGAAGATATATTTCAAACTCTTATGGTCGGTGAACACTTCACAACGTTTTCCCAAAAGGTAGTGTCTCCATGTCTTGAGTGCATGGACAACAGCGGCTAACTCTAAATCATGAGTAGGATAGTTTACTTCATGAGTTTTGAGTTGTCTCGAGGCATAAGCCACAACTTTTCCGCCTTGCATAAGTACGGCTCCTAATCCTTGATGAGAAGCATCACAATATACCGGAAATCCTTTTCCAAATCTGTAGGCACAGAATCGGTCGACACAAGTCTCTTCTTTAATTCTTGAAAGCTGAGTTCACATCCTTCAGACCAAGCAAATTTCTTATCTTTCTTTAATAATTCTGTCATTGGTTTAGCAACCTTTGAAAAAATTTCAAAGAACCTTCTGTAGTAACCTGCTAAACCAAGAAAACTACGAACCTCTTTTACATTCTTAGGAGATTCCCATTACATACGGCT
Source organism: Avena insularis (assembly GCA_023614405.1). Taxonomy (NCBI): domain Eukaryota; kingdom Viridiplantae; phylum Streptophyta; class Magnoliopsida; order Poales; family Poaceae; genus Avena; species Avena insularis. Next base: position 215,266,325 of record CM042688.1, on the reverse strand, counting down.
GAAACTTTAGCAGGTCAACTGCTATACCATCCTTTGTCATAACATGACCAAGAAATCCAACTTCCTCTAACCAAAACTCACACTTGCTGAACTTGGCATAAAGCTTATGTTCCCTTAGTTTCTCAAGTATCAAGCGTAGATGTCTTTCATGCTCCTCCTTGCTCTTGGAGTAGACCAAGATGTCATCGATGAAAACGACAACGAACTTGTCGAGAAATTCCATGAACACTTTGTTCATCATATTCATGAAGTATGCTGGAGCATTGGTTAATCCAAAAGGCATCATCAGGTACTCATACAATCCATACCTTGTGGTGAATGCTGTTTTAGGTATGTCTTGCTCTCTTATCTTGAGTTGAAAATAGCTCGACCAAGGTCAATCTTTGAGAACACACAAGCTCCTTCTAGCTGATCAAACAAGTCATTGATTCTTGGCAAAGGATATTTGTTCTTGATGGTTACCTCGTTGAGAGAACGGTAATCTATGCATAATCTTTGAGTTCTATCCCTCTTTTCACTTAACAAAACTGGAGCTCCCCAAGATGAAGAACTTGGCTGGATGAATCCTTTCTGCAATTGTTCTCCAAGTTGTTTCTTGAGTTCTTTAAGTTCGTCAACTGACATTTTATAAGGTCTCTTTGCTCTTGGCCCAGATCCTGGTACCAATTCTATTATAAACTCCACATCTCTATCTCGGTGGCATTCTGGTAACTCTTCCGGAAGACATCCGATACTCACACAATTGGCACAATGTCCATGCTAACCCCTTAAGAGAATTCAGCTTACTCCCTTTAGATTTAAAATTGGACTTAAATGTTATCCTCTTACTGCGCAGGGTTGTGGAGTGAAATTGTGCGATTTGCACAATCTAGTACTCCCTCATACTTAGCCATCCAATCCATTCCCAAAATTACATCCAATCCTTGGGAATTTAGGATTATTAGGTTTACTGGAAACTTATGTTTTCCGATCTCTATGACTAGATCCCGCATCCAAGACTCACTATCATATCCCTCCCGGAGAGCTAACTTTTATCGACACCCAATGTTTTCAGATGCAAACCCATATCTTTCGACAAATGCTTTAGATATGAATGAATGAGATGCACCGTGTCAAAGAGTACAAATGCTGAGATGGAATTGAGTCTGAACTTACCAAAGAACGGCATCGTGTTCTTCATAGACTTCTTCCACATTGATGTGGTTAACCTGTCCTTTCTGAAAAGGATTGGGTTTGTTAGGTCCTTCAACGTTCTTCTCAGGGCACTCATTAGCATAATGCCCCAGCTTCTTGCATTTGAAGCATTCAACCCGATTGTTGTCCTTCTTAGGTTGACTTCCACTTCCACTTCCACTATGGTGGCTCTTATATCCACTCTTGTGGTTCTTGTACTTATCATTGTCATGATTGCGATGATGTTTGTTGTCATGACGGTTGTGGTTGTGGTGCTTGTTAAACTTCCCATGCTTGTGGGATCCTGAGCTGACACTATCATCATAGTGAGATCGTTTATGTGATGATCCAGAGCTGTGCTTGTCGGAGTGTTTCCTCTTACTCTCGACTTGCTTCATTTTATTCTCCACAATAACAGCCTTGTCACACAATGATCGATAAGTTGGAACATACGCCACGCATACCGTAGATTTAGCTCATCATTCAAGCCTTCCAGAAACTTTTCATTCCTTTTGGCATCAGTGTCAACCTCATCCGGTGCATATCTCTCCAGATTTTTGAACTCTTCAATATATTCAGCCACGCTGTGGTGGCGCTGCTTCAGGTTGTGAAATTCCTTCTTTTTCAGGCTCATCATACTTGGTGAGATATGAGTAGTACGAAATCCATCTTCAAAGATAGCCCAAGTCACCTCATCAATAGGCGGTAATCTGAAGTTGTCCCACCATGTCGCGGCTGGTCCTTCCAATGTATGTGCCGCAAACCGACCTTTTCAAAGATCTCGCATCCTACGGTCACTAAGTCTTTGTTCACGTAACGTAGCCAATCATTGGCCACCATGGGATCCGTTCTCAAAACTTAGCTGGCCTTAGACGCAGAAATCTGGTGAGCATATCAAAACCTGGAGGGTTGTTGTTGTTGTTGTTGGGGTTGTTGTTGTTGTTCTGGTTCTGGATGAACGTCGTCATCATTTGCATAAGCCGTGTTTTGCATTCATCATTTGTTGCATTTCGGGTAATGTTGGGGTTGGGATTGGTGTTTGCGCGACGGGAGGCATCCGTGGTTTATTCATATAGAGATAAGAATGAGATACCCTTACATGATTTATGCACAATACATTACACAAGCAAACACATAGCAAGCAATATTAGGATAAAAGCTAAACAACAAGAGAACAAAAATCTCAAAGTACAAACATACAAGTGGCAAGCCATCCACATGTCGGATGGTCCAACAATAAGTTCATAAATAACAAGTGCGGTAAATAAAGATAATCGAGTAGTCAAATCTACTCGCCTCAATCTCCTCCTCGACAAAGGTAAGGCCTGCTTCCATTGCGGTCTTGTTCTCCTCGATGGTAGTGGTCAAAGAGTCGATCTTGGCCTTGAGAGCCCTCTTCGGGAACGAAGCCTCTCAATCACTGCTCACGCCGCTCTAACTCAAGTCCTTGACCGCAGTTCCTGGTCATATCACGAATCCTCTTGTTCCTATCCCGGACACGCTTCTCTTGACTCTTGAACTTACGGTCTTGGGTCTCAACTTCGCTCCATCTCCTTGACTATCTCTGCCCCGCTGCGCGAAGAGCTTGTCCTTCTCGCCAAGCTGCACTGAGCTCGTCATTACTAAGCATGACGTTGGTCCTATCGGTATCCACGTGCCTAATAAGAGTCTCTAAGTCCTGGAGGTACAGCGATCGGCTCGCTGTGACCCTTGAGTCGCCCTCAAAGTCAATGGACTCCGTCATCATCACGCCCGAAGGCGTGGAAGTGAGTGCCTCTAACCTGTCGGGAGTGACGCCCTAATCGTCCTATCAGATCCTCGCATGACAACCTCCATGCCTCTCTCCGTCATCATCGCATAAGCTTGAAGACGATGGCCTCCGTAGTAGGCTCTCAAGGCCCCGGCTGGTTCACCTTGAAGCCCCAAAGGTCCTTCCTCTCAAACTTGGTGAGTGGGTGCACCGTAATGATAGGAAGAGGGAGATCGAGTAAAGTAGTAAGCTCTACGATACGAGGACCAAAACGGGTAGCCGAACTCCTCAACAAAGGCCGATGGCAATAGGCATCTATTTATAAGATTGAAAAGTTAGAACAACACAAATTCAAATTAAACAAGACAAACATTCAAGCATTACCATGGAACACATAAATCACACAAGTCATGCATACATAAATCCATTACAACCACCAAGGTTCAAACTTTTAAGGTATCATTTTGGAAAATAAGGTGATAGGTGGTGGTCAACTAACGGCGCGCTTACAACCCTATCTCATTGGATCTGTGGCTAACACAATGTTCCTAGTGGCAATCACCCTATCCTGTTCACATGCTTCTATCACTAAGTCTATAATATCTCCTCTTAAGGATTGGTTGGTGACTTCCAACTCTTGGGTATGTTCCTTCTCTTTCTCTAAGTCTTTTTGGAGGTTGAGCATCCTGCACTTGACTCTAGCACTTAGTTCCTTGATAGTCTTCCAAGCTGCTTCTTTTGCTGACTCAAAGAATGTGGTGTGCATAAAAGTGTTGGTGTACATGCAGAAGCCTTTTTCTTTGTGGTTGTCTTCCTTGTTCTTGTACAAGTGAAGTTGCACCCACCAATACTCCACTCCATCCTCCATCACTGGAAAGCCCTTGTACACAGCTGCACCATGTACTCCCATGGTTTCCATGAGGTCCTTGAGAATCTTGGGAAACTCGCCTCACACTCCAAGGTCATGGTCATGAGTGGTCCTTTCTTCACGGCTTCATTGACGGAGTTCATCTACAAATAGAGATGAGAAGGAGAAGATTAGAAAAGTTTACGAGAAGAATAGACAAGTGTAGAAGAAGTTAAAATTTTCCTTAGTGGTTTCCAATCCTAGGGTCATAATCCTACAGGCAACACAGTGCTCTGATACCATCTGTAAGATCCCTCCTTATTAAAGGAAAAGATCCTCGTGATTGCAATGCTAGTCCTCGGATCATTGCTAGCATCCACAGCTTAAGATGAAGTACAGATACAAAGGTCGTTTATTACAGTCATTCCAGATAAAACATAGTCTTTTACAACTCATGGCCAAAGGCCTAGTACAAGAGTTTATGGAATATGTAAATAAACATAAGTCTTCATCTTCATGTGCCACAGGCAAGCATGTTGAGTGTAGACTCATGACTCCTAATCATCATCAGAGTAACCTGCAACATCATAAGTTACAGCCACAGGGGGTCAATACTTTGGAATAGTATTGGCAAGTGATACCTTAGTATAATTTAAGTGGACTATAAGGCTATATGCATTTGGCTGGTGGAGCTTAGGCTTGCATTGCTCAAAATAGATTTTTCCTTAACTTTTTGAAAACACTAAGTTTTTGCTTGACAAAGACCATCCCAAGGTATCTACCAATCAGACGAAGATCCACTCAGGGCATCTACCAATCAAAGACTGAAGATCCTTTAACCCTTGTTCACCCACAAGTTTTATTTAGAAATTGGAGTGATGAGATTCTTGAAGTTTCCATGTCTTGATGCTCAAATTGTCCTTTACTGTGGACATGGCTAAGTACTTAGGTTTTACACTGCAGAGGTGGTGCACTTTCCCACGAGCCTTGGTTTCCCAAGACATGATCCTTCAGTAGCCTTTCCTTAGTCAAATGGACGCGCCCAACCTATCAACCCATCTACCACCCACTGTCCAAGAGACTAAGTTCCAAAGCATCCTAAGATCATGGCAGAGCCCATATTACCAAGTGGCTGCACTTGAATCTTCTCAAACATTTGACAACTCAAATCTCTTTGTTCCTGGTGGCCATCCACAAGTGAGATACACAAGGTTCACCAGTACTTGGCCTTGTGTAACCACTCAACATAACCCAATCTTTCCATTCCACCTGTGATTCATTAACTTAGTTGTTTTGTTAAATAAAAACAAGTCCTTAGACTTAGAATATTTTTCCATAGTGTGAATATATAAACCACCCTTGTTTTCTAGTAGCTAGGCTAAGCATGGCATGGCAACTTGTCCTTAGGGAATTTCCTAGCAATTCTAGCATTCTATTCTAAATAGGATTTCCCATCATTAGTTGACAAAAGTAACATGCAAGTCCTAACAAAATATATCTAATGCAAGTATAAAATATAGGTAGGGAATATTCATGAAGATATCACTTGCCTTGGTAGTGTGGAGAGTAGCACTTGTCACAATCACAATCACTAGCAAAATCTACACACAAAGTTGTAGCATACAATTACACACATATATATACAAACAAAAGTATTATGAATGCATGCATGCATGAATCTACCAAGTGATGATTTTTGAAAACTTCAACCAAGCAAGTGCATGAATACAGAAACTGAAACTAGTCACAAAGTAGCCAAGACAATTTAAATAACCCTAAAACAAAAATACTAAACTAAATCTATACTTAAAATAGCCTCAAACATGCCTCTGCATTTTAAGCTAATCAAATGGTTACTATTTGCAAAAAAAAAGGATAGGCAGAAAGGTCTTGTTTTTCTGAATCCAACGGTATAAAGTTTGCAAAATTCCAACGTGGGGTTCAAAAGATATAGGAAAATGAATTTGGATCATATTTCTGATTTTAAATTCTATTCTCGGATCTAACCTAGCCACGCGTCATGTTACGATTCGCCGCATTCGCTGGATCGAGCTCCACAGCCGTAGGGATCTAAATGAAATCTGGCGGCTCAGATCGCTGCACCGCTCGGGTTAAGTGGATCTATCCTAGCGCCACGATGCGCATCTAACGGCCGCTACTTCTTCGCCAAGAATCGTGGCGCTGTAGTGGCTACCGGCGGCGGAATCGCTTGGCCGATGATGTCGGCGATGCGACGGCGAGGAAGAAGGAGGAGTGGCTTACCGGGCTCAGGGAGGTCATGGCGAAGCTTGTCGCATCGCCGTTGGTCAAGGGGCGCCGACAAGGTTGCGATTGCTCGCCGGAGTTCTGTGGCGTAAGGCGTCGGTGGTCGCCGTGGACGTCGCCGTGAATCACCCCAAGGCAAGTCGAGGACACGGTTAGGTTCGCAGGTCAAGGCGAAGTAGTGAGCATGAACTAGGAGGCGCGGGCGATGCGGACTTACCACTAGAGCTCGTCGGAGTTGATGTCGCCGTCGGTGCTCGCGGTGTCAAGTGGAACCGGCGACCTGGGCAGTACCGGACATACTAGCGAGGTCAGTAGATGCGCAAGGATTCACTAAGGAGGATAGCAAGAACGAGAGGCAGAGGGGAACACTGGCTCACCGGAATCGATCGCCGGAGAGGTTCTGTCATGGCGGTGCAAAGCTGATTGAGGGCAGACTGGTGGCGGAGTGAGCGAGGTGTCTGGGGAAAAGATCGTGGAGCGTAGAGGATCTTATAGCCGGGAATCGACAGGAAACGCCGGGTTTAAAGCCCATTTACGCCGGCCATTACCGCCTTTCATCGCCTTGGCGACGTGGTCGCAGCGCGGTCTGGGAAGACGAGGGCGACGTGGACCGGCCCGCTTGTCGGCCGAGGTGCGCGGGTGAAGTGCCTTTGTCGGTGTCTCGTGGGCTCGCGCGTGAGAGAAGAAAAAGGAGGACCCCGCATGGGCTTGCTGGGCTGGATCCACTGCTGGGCCAGATTCTGGCCGCTCGGCCTTTTTCTTTCCTTTAGCCTTTTTCTTTTTCTAATTCTATTTTCTGAATAGAATTTGATATGAATTCAAATCCTTTTGAATTCAAATTTCTTTGGGGATTTTTGCAGGGTTCTTGTGGGTTCAAATGCAGTCAAATAACCATGTGGTTACCTTGCAAGGTTTGGTCAAGCTTGGGTTTCAAAATAAACAGAGACTTTGTCTCTTTGTCTCTAGTTGCCAATATTTGGAATGGGGTATAGAAAATATTTCTAAATTGGAATTTTGGGTTTAAATGCTTCTCCTATTCTTTCCAACCATGGAGGCAAGCAAACAAGTACCTAAGCATTCAAGTCTCAAAAGGTGATGGCCAATTGAGATAAAATGCCCACATGAAATCATAGCTCAAACTTCTGCCTCTAAATGATTTTGAGAAAAACCCTATATGATTGAATGATGCAAGAATGATATGAATGAGTTTTGAAACATGATTTTTTTAGGGATGTTACATGAACACACATGCAATGACTCTGGTTGTTGTTAGTAAAAAGAGCACACATGCAATGACACTAGTGGATCCATAGGTGGATTGTGAAAAGAACACACATGCAATGACACTGGTGGATCCATATGTGGTATGTGAAAAGAACACACATGCAATGAATCCAGTTGTTGTTAGTAAAAAGAACACACGTGCAATGACATTGGTGGATCCATGTGTGGTCTCTGAAGCGAACACACATTTCAATGACACTAGTGGATCCATATGTGGTATGTGAAAAGAACACACATGAAATGACTCTAGTTGTTGTTTGTAAAAAGAACACACATGCCATGACACTGGTGGATCCATGTGTGGTCTATGAAGAGAACACACATTTCAATGACTATGGTTGTTGTTAGTAAAAAGAAGACACTTTCAGTGAGACTTTTGTATCCATTTGTGGTCTCTTAAGAGAACACACATGCAATGACTCTGGTTGTTGTTAGTAAAAAGAGGACACATGCAATGACACTGGTGGATCCATAGGTGGATTGTGAAAAGAACACACATGCAATGACACTGGTGGATCCATATGTGGTATGTGAAAAGAACACACATGCAATGACTCTGGTTGTTGTTAGTAAAAAGAACAGGCATGCAATGACACTGGTGGATGGTGAAAAGAGCACACATGCAATGACACTGGTGGATCCATATGTGGTATGTGAAAAGAACACACATGCAATGACTCCAGTTGTTGTTAGTAAAAAGAACACACATGCAATGACATCAGGATCCATGTGTGGTCTCTGAAGAGAACACACATTTCAACGACACTGGTGGATCCATATGTGGTATGTGAAAAGAACACACATGCAATGACACTGTGGATCCATAGGTGGATTGTGTAAAGAGCACACATGCAATGACACTGGTGGATCCATATGTGGTATGTGAAAAGAACACACATGCAATGTCTCCAGTTGTTGTTAGTAAAAAGAACACACATGCAATGACACCGGTGGATCCATGGGTGGTCTCGGAAGAGAACACACATGCAATGACTCTGGTTGTTGTTAGTAAAAAGAACACACATGCAAAGACATTGGTGGATCCATATGTGGTATGTGAAAAGAACACACATGCAATGACACTATGGATCCATAGGTGGATTGTGTAAAGAGCACACATGCAATGACACTGGTGGATCCATATGTGGTATGTGAAAAAAACACACATGCAATGACTCTAGTTGTTGTTAGTAAAAAGAACACACATGCAATGACACTGGTGGATCCATGTGTGGTCCCTGAAGAGAACACACATGCAATGACACTGGTGGATCCATGTGTGGTCTCTGAAGAGAACACATATTTCAATGACTCTCGTTGTTGTTAGTAAAAAGAACACACATGGAATGACACTGGTGGATCCATGTGTGGTCTCTGAAGTGAACACACATGTAATGACTCTGGTTGTTGTTAGTAATAAGAGCACACATGCAATGACACTAGTGGATGCATAGGTGGATTGTGAAAAGAACACACATGCAATGACACTGGTGGATCCATATGTGGTATGTGAAAAGAACACACATGCAATGAATCCAGTTGTTGTTAGTAAAAAGAACACACGTGCAATGACATTGGTGGATCCATGTGTGGTCTCTGAAGCGAACACACATTTCAATGACACTAGTGGATCCATATGTGGTATGTGAAAAGAACACACATGAAATGACTCTAGTTGTTGTTTGTAAAAAGAACACACATGCCATGACACTGGTGGATCCATGTGTGGTCTATGAAGAGAACACACATTTCAATGACTATGGTTGTTGTTAGTAAAAAGAACACACATTCAGTGACACTGGTGTATCCATGTGTGGTCTCTAAAGAGAACACACATGCAATGACTCTGGTTGTTGTTAGTAAAAAGAGGACACATGCAATGACACTGGTGGATCCATAGGTGGATTGTGAAAAGAACACACATGCAATGACACTGGTGGATCCATATGTGGTATGTGAAAAGAACACACATGCAATGACTCTGGTTGTTGTTAGTAAAAAGAACACACATGCAATGACACTGGTGGATGGTGAAAAGAGCACACATGCAATGACACTGGTGGATCCATATGTGGTATGTGAAAAGAACACACATGCAATGACTCCAGTTGTTGTTAGTAAAAAGAACACACATGCAATGACACTGGTGGATCCATGTGTGGTCTCTGAAGAGAACACACATTTCAACGACACTGGTGGATCCATATGTGGTATGTGAAAAGAACACACATGCAATGACACTGTGGATCCATAGGTGGATTGTGTAAAGAGCACACATGCAATGACACTGGTGGATCCATATGTGGTATGTGAAAAGAACACACATGCAATGTCTCCAGTTGTTGTTAGTAAAAAGAACACACATGCAATGACACCGGTGGATCCATGGGTGGTCTCGGAAGAGAACACACATGCAATGACTCTGGTTGTTGTTAGTAAAAAGAACACACATGCAAAGACATTGGTGGATCCATATGTGGTATGTGAAAAGAACACACATGCAATGACACTATGGATCCATAGGTGGATTGTGTAAAGAGCACACATGCAATGACACTGGTGGATCCATATGTGGTATGTGAAAAAAACACACATGCAATGACTCTAGTTGTTGTTAGTAAAAAGAACACACATGCAATGACACTGGTGGATCCATGTGTGGTCCCTGAAGAGAACACACATGCAATGACACTGGTGGATCCATGTGTGGTCTCTGAAGAGAACACATATTTCAATGACTCTCGTTGTTGTTAGTAAAAAGAACACACATGGAATGACACTGGTGGATCCATGTGTGGTCTCTGAAGTGAACACACATGTAATGACTCTGGTTGTTGTTAGTAATAAGAGCACACATGCAATGACACTAGTGGATGCATAGGTGGATTGTGAAAAGAACACACATGCAATGACACTGGTGGATCCATATGTGGTATGTGAAAAGAACACACATGCAATGAATCCAGTTGTTGTTAGTAAAAAGAACACACGTGCAATGACATTGGTGGATCCATGTGTGGTCTCTGAACACACATTTCAATGACACTAGTGGATCCATATGTGGTATGTGAAAAGAACACACATGAAATGACTCTAGTTGTTGTTTGTAAAAAGAACACACATGCCATGACACTGGTGGATCCATGTGTGGTCTATGAAGAGAACACACATTTCAATGACTATGGTTGTTGTTAGTAAAAAGAACACACATTTAGTGACACTGGTGTATCCATGTGTGGTCTCTAAAGAGAACACACATGCAATGACTCTGGTTGTTGTTAGTAAAAAGAGGACACATGCAATGACACTAGTGGATCCATAGGTGGATTGTGAAAAGAACACACATGCAATGACACTGGTGGATCCATATGTGGTATGTGAAAAGAACACACATGCAATGACTCTGGTTGTTGTTAGTAAAAAGAACAGGCATGCAATGACACTGGTGGATGGTGAAAAGAGCACACATGCAATGACACTGGTGGATCCATATGTGGTATGTGAAAAGAACACACATGCAATGACTCCAATTGTTGTTAGTAAAAAGAACACACATGCAATGACACTGGTGGATCCATGTGTGGTCTCTGAAGAGAACACACATTTCAACGACACTGGTGGATCCATATGTGGTATGTGAAAAGAACACACATTTCAATGACACTGTGGATCCATAGGTGGATTGTGTAAAGAGCACACATGCAATGACACTGGTGGATCCATATGTGGTATGTGAAAAGAACACACATGCAATGACACTGGTGGATCCATATGTGGTATGTGAAAAGAACACACATGCAATGACTCCAGTTGTTGTTAGTAAAAAGAACACACATGCAATGACACCGGTGGATCCATGGGTGGTCTCTGAAGAGAACACACATGCAATGACTTTTGTTGTTGTTAGTAAAAAGAACACACATGTAATGACACTGGTGGATCCATATGTGGTATGTGAAAAGAACACACATGCAATGACACTGTGGATCCATAGGTGGATTGTGTAAAGAGCACACGTGCAATGACACTGGTGGATCCATATGTGTTATGTGAAAAAAAACACATGCAATCACTCCAGTTGTTGTTAGTAAAAAGAACACACATGCAATGACACTGGTGGATCCATGTGTGGTCTCTGAAGAGAACACACATGCAATGACACTGGTGGATCCATGTGTGGTCTCTGAAGAGAACACATATTTCAATGACTCTCGTTGTTGTTAGTAAAAAGAACACACATGGAATGACACAGGTGGATCCATGTGTGGTCTCTGAAGTGAACACACATGCAATGACTCTGGTTGTTGTTAGTAAAAAGAGCACACATGCAATAACACTAGTGGATCCATAGGTGGATTGTGAAAAGAACACACTTGCAATGACACTGGTGGATCCATATGTAGTATGTGAAAAGAACACACATGCAATGAATCCAGTTGTTGTTAGTAAAAAGAACACACGTGCAATGACATTGGTTGATCCATGTGTGGTCTCTGAAGCGAACACACATTTCAAAGTGGATCCATATGTGGTATGTGAAAAGAACACACATGAAATGACTCTAGTTGTTGTTTGTAAAAAGAACACACATGCCATGACACTGGTGGATCCATGTGTGGTCTATGAAGAGAACACACATTTCAATGACTATGGTTGTTGTTAGTAAAAAGAACACACATTCAATGACACTGGTGTATCCATGTGTGGTCTCTAAAGAGAACACACATGCAATGACTCTGGTTGTTGTTAGTAAAAAGAGCACACATGCAATGACACTGGTGGATCCATAGGTGGATTGTGAAAAGAACACACATGCAATGACACTGGTGGATCCATATGTGGTATGTGAAAAGAACACACATGCAATGACTCTGGTCGTTGTTAGTAAAAAGAACAGGCATGCAATGACACTGGTGGATCCATAGGTGGATTGTGAAAAGAGCACACATGCAATGACACTGGTGGATCCATATGTGGTATGTGAAAAGAACACACATTCAATGACTCTAGTTGTTGTTAGTAAAAAGAACACACATGCAATGACACTGGTGGATCCATGTGTGGTCTCTGAAGAGAACACACATGCAGTGACACTGGTGGATCCATGTGTGGTCTCTAAAGAGAGCACACATTTCAATGACACTGGTGGATCCATATGTGGTATGTGAAAAGAACACACATGCAATGACACTTTGGATCCATAGGTGGATTGTGTAAAGAGCACACATGCAATGACACTGGTGGATCCATATGTGGTATGTGAAAAGAACACACATGCAATGACTCCAGTTGTTGTTAGTAAAAAGAACACACATGCAATGACATCGGTGGATCCATGGGTGGTCTCTGAAGAGAACACACATGCAATGACTCTGGTTGTTGGTAGTAAAAAGAACACACATGCAATGACACTGGTGGATCCATATGTGGTATGTGAAAAGAACACACATGCAATGACTCTGGTTGTTGTTAGTAAAAAGAGCACACATGCAATGACACTGGTGGATCCATATGTGGTATGTGAAAAGAACACACATGCAATCACTCCAGTTGTTGTTAGTAAAAAGAACACACATGGAATGACACTGGTGGATCCATGTGTGGTCTCTGAAGAGAACACACATTTCAATGACACTGGTGGATCCATATGTGGTATGTGAAAAGTACACACATGCAATGAGACTGGTGCATCCATAGGTGGATTGTGAAAAGAGCACTCATGAAATGACACTGGTGGATCCATATGTGGCATGTGAAAAGAACACACATGCAATGACTCCAATTGTTGTTAGTAAAAGAACACACATGCAATGACACTGGTGGATCCATGTGTGGTGTCTGAAGACAACACACATGCAATGACACTGGTGGATCCATGTGTGGTCTCTGAAGAGATCACACATTTCAATGACTCTAGTTGTTGTTAGTAAAAAGAGTACACATGCAATGACACTGGTGGATCCATGTGTGGTCTCTGAAGAGAACACACATGCAATGACACTGGTGGATCCATGTGTGGTCTCTAAAGAGAACACACATTTCAATGACTCTGGTTGTTGTTAGTAAAAACAACACACATGCAATGACACTGGTGGATCCATCTGTGGTCTCTAAAGTGAACACACATGCAATGACTCTGGTTGTTGTTAGTAAAAAGAGCACACATGCAATGACACTGGTGGATCCATGTGTGGTCTCTGAACAGAACAGACATGTAATGAATATGGTTGTTGTTAGTAAAAAGAGCACACATGCAATGACACTTGTGGATCCATAGGTGGATTGTGAAAAGACCACATATATAATGACTCTAGTCGTTGTTAGTAAAAAGAACACACATGCAATGACATTGGTGGATCCATAGGTGGACTGTGAAAAGAGCACACATGCAATGACACTGGTGGGTCCATATGTGGTATGTGAAAAGAACACACATGCAATGACTCCAGTTGTTGTTAGTAAAAAGAACACACATGCAATGACATCAGGATCCATGTGTGGTCTCCAAGAGAACAAACATTTCAACGACACTGGTGGATCCATATGTGGTATGTGAAAAGAACACACATGCAATGACACTGTGGATCCATAGGTGGATTGTGTAAAGAGCACACATGCAATGACACTGGTGGATCCATATGTGGTATTTGAAAAGAACACACATGCAATGTCTCCAGTTGTTGTTAGTAAAAAGAACACACATGCAATGACACCGGTGGATCCATGGGTGGTCTCGGAAGAGAACACACATGCAATGACTCTGGTTGTTGTTAGTAAAAAGAACACACATGCAAAGACATTGGTGGATCCATATGTGGTATGAGAAAAGAACACACATGCAATGACACTGTGGATCCATAGGTGGATTGTGTAAAGAGCACACATGCAATGACACTGGTGGATCCATATGTGGTATGTGAAAAAAACACACATGCAATGACTCTAGTTGTTGTTAGTAAAAAGAACACACATGCAATGACACTGGTGGATCCATGTGTGGTCCCTGAAGAGAACACACATGCAATGACACTGGTGGATCCATGTGTGGTCTCTGAAGAGAACACATATTTCAATGACTCTCGTTGTTGTTAGTAAAAAGAACACACATGGAATGACACTGGTGGATCCATGTGTGGTCTCTGAAGTGAACACACATGCAATGACTCTGGTTGTTGTTAGTAAAAAGAGCACACATGCAATGACACTAGTGGATCCATAGGTGGATTGTGAAAAGAACACACATGCAATGACACTGGTGGATCCATATGTGGTATGTGAAAAGAACACACATGCAATGAATCCAGTTGTTGTTAGTAAAAAGAACACACGTGCAATGACATTGGTGGATCCATGTGTGGTCTCTGAAGCGAACACACATTTCAATGACACTAGTGGATCCATATGTGGTATGTGAAAAGAACACACATGAAATGACTCTAGTTGTTGTTTGTAAAAAGAACACACATGCCATGACACTGGTGGATCCATGTGTGGTCTATGAAGAGAACACACATTTCAATGACTATGGTTGTTGTTAGTAAAAAGAACACACATTCAGTGACACTGGTGTATCCATGTGTGGTCTCTAAAGAGAACACACATGCAATGACTCTGGTTGTTGTTAGTAAAAAGAGGACACATGCAATGACACTGGTGGATCCATAGGTGGATTGTGAAAAGAACACACATGCAATGACACTGGTGGATCCATATGTGGTATGTGAAAAGAACACACATGCAATGACTCTGGTTGTTGTTAGTAAAAAGAACAGGCATGCAATGACACTGGTGGATGGTAAAAAGAGCACACATGCAATGACACTGGTGGATCCATATGTGGTATGTGAAAAGAACACACATGCAATGACTCCAATTGTTGTTAGTAAAAAGAACACACATGCAATGACACTGGTGGATCCATGTGTGGTCTCTGAAGAGAACACACATTTCAACGACACTGGTGGATCCATATGTGGTATGTGAAAAGAACACACATGCAATGACACTGTGGATCCATAGGTGGATTGTGTAAAGAGCACACATGCAATGACACTGGTGGATCCATATGTGGTATGTGAAAAGAACACACATGCAATGTCTCCAGTTGTTGTGAGTAAAAAGAACACACATGCAATGACACCGGTGGATCCATGGGTGGTCTCGGAAGAGAACACACATGCAATGACTCTGGTTGTTGTTAGTAAAAAGAACACACATGCAAAGACATTGGTGGATCCATATGTGGTATGTGAAAAGAACACACATGCAATGACACTGTGGATCCATAGGTGGATTGTGTAAAGAGCACACATGCAATGACACTGGTGGATCCATATGTGGTATGTGAAAAAAAACACATGCAATGACTCTAGTTGTTGTTAGTAAAAAGAACACACATGCAATGACACTGGTGGATCCATGTGTGGTCTCTGAAGAGAACACACATGCAATGACACTGGTGGATCCATGTGTGGTCTCAAGAGAACACATATTTCAATGACTCTCGTTGTTGTTAGTAAAAAGAACACACATGGAATGACACTGGTGGATCCATGTGTGGTCTCTGAAGTGAACACACATGTAATGACTCTGGTTGTTGTTAGTAAAAAGAGCACACATGCAATGACACTAGTGGATCCATAGGTGGATTGTGAAAAGAACACACATGCAATGACACTGGTGGATCCATATGTGGTATGTGAAAAGAACACACATGCAATGAATCTAGTTGTTGTTAGTAAAAAGAACACACGTGCAATGACATTGGTGGATCCATGTGTGGTCTCTGAAGCGAACACACATTTCAATGACACTAGTGGATCCATATGTGGTATGTGAAAAGAACACACATGAAATGACTCTAGTTTTTGTTTGTAAAAAGAACACACATGCCATGACACTGGTGGATCCATGTGTGGTCTATGAAGAGAACACACATTTCAATGACTATGGTTATTGTTAGTAAAAAGAACACACATTCAGTGACACTGGTGTATCCATGTGTGGTCTCTAAAGAGAACACACATGCAATGACTCTGGTTGTTGTTAGTAAAAAGAGGACACATGCAATGACACTGGTGGATCCATAGGTGGATTGTGAAAAGAACACACATGCAATGACACTGGTGGATCCATATGTGGTATGTGAAAAGAACACACATGCAATGACTCTGGTTGTTGTTAGTAAAAAGAACAGGCATGCAATGACACTGGTGGATGGTGAAAAGAGCACACATGCAATGACACTGGTGGATCCATATGTGGTATGTGAAAAGAACACACATGCAATGACTCCAGTTGTTGTTATTAAAAAGAACACACATGCAATGACACTGGTGGATCCATGTGTGGTCTCTGAAGAGAACACACATGCAGTGACACTGGTGGATCCATGTGTGGTCTCTGAAGAGAACACACATTTCAATGACACTGGTGGATCCATATGTGGTATGTGAAAAGAACACACATGCAATGACAATGTGGATCCATAGGTGGATTGTGTAAAGAGCACACATGCAATGACACTGGTGGATCCATATGTGGTATGTGAAAAGAACACACATGCAATGACTCCAGTTGTTGTTAGTAAAAAGAACACACATGCAATGACACCGGTGGATCCATGGGTGGTCTCTGAAGAGAACACACATGCAATGACTTTTGTTGTTGTTAGTAAAAAGAACACACATGTAATGACACTGGTGGATCCATATGTGGTATGTGAAAAGAACACACATGCAATGACACTGTGGATCCATAGGTGGATTGTGTAAAGAGCACACGTGCAATGACACTGGTGGATCCATATGTGGTATGTGAAAAAAAAACACATGCAATCACTCCAGTTGTTGTTAGTAAAAAGAACACACATGCAATGACACTGGTGGATCCATGTGTGGTCTCTGAAGAGAACACACATGCAATGACACTGGTGGATCCATGTGTGGTCTCTTAAGAGAACACATATTTCAATGACTCTCGTTGTTGTTAGTAAAAAGAACACACATGGAATGACACTGGTGGATCCATGTGTGGTCTCTGAAGTGAACACACATGCAATCTCTCTGGTTGTTGTTAGTAAAAAGAGCACACATGCAATAACACTAGTGGATCCATAGGTGGATTGTGAAAAGAACACACATGCAATGACACTGGTGGATCCATATGTGGTATGTGAAAAGAACAGACATGCAATGAATCCAGTTGTTGTTAGTAAAAAGAACACACGTGCAATGACATTGGTTGATCCATGTGTGGTCTCTGAAGCGAACACACATTTCAAAGTGGATCCATATGTGGTATGTGAAAAGAACACACATGAAATGACTCTAGTTGTTGTTTGTAAAAAGAACACACATGCCATGACACTGGTGGATCCATGTGTGGTCTATGAAGAGAACACACATTTCAATGACTATGGTTGTTGTTAGTAAAAAGAACACACATTCAATGACACTGGTGTATCCATGTGTGGTCTCTAAAGAGAACACACATGCAATGACTCTGGTTGTTGTTAGTAAAAAGAGCACACATGCAATGACACTGGTGGATCCATAGGTGGATTGTGAAAAGAACACACATGCAATGACACTGGTGGATCCATATGTGGTATGTGAAAAGAACACACATGCAATGACTCTGGTCGTTGTTAGTAAAAAGAACAGGCATGCAATGACACTGGTGGATCCATAGGTGGATTGTGAAAAGAGCACACATGCAATGACACTGGTGGATCCATATGTGGTATGTGAAAAGAACACACATTCAATGACTCTAGTTGTTGTTAGTAAAAAGAACACACATGCAATGACACTGGTGGATCCATGTGTGGTCTCTGAAGAGAACACACATGCAGTGACACTGGTGGATCCATGTGTGGTCTCTGAAGAGAGCACACATTTCAATGACACTGGTGGATCCAAATGTGGTATGTGAAAAGAACACACATGCAATGACACTGTGGATCCATAGGTGGATTGTGTAAAGAGCACACATGCAATGACACTGGTGGATCCATATGTGGTATGTGAAAAGAACACACATGCAATGACTCCAGTTGTGGTTAGTAAAAAGAACACACATGCAATGACATCGGTGGATCCATGGGTGGTCTCTGAAGAGAACACACATGCAATGACTCTGGTTGTTGGTAGTAAAAAGAACACACATGCAATGACACTGGTGGATCCATATGTGGTATGTGAAAAGAACACACATGCAATGACATTGTGGATCCATAGGTGGATTGTGTAAAGATCACACATGCAATGACACTGGTGGATCCATATGTGGTATGTGAAAAAAAACACATGCAATGACTCTAGTTGTTGTTAGTAAAAAGAACACACATGCAATGACACTGGTGGATCCATGTGTGGTCTCTGAAGAGAACACACATGCAATGACACTGGTGGATCCATGTGTGGTCTCTGAAGAGAACACATATTTCAATGACTCTCGTTGTTGTTAGTAAAAAGAACACACATGGAATGACACTGGTGGATCCATGTGTGGTCTCTGAAGTGAACACACATGCAATGACTCTGGTTGTTGTTAGTAAAAAGAGCACACATGCAATGACACTAGTGGATCCATAGGTGGATTGTGAAAAGAACACACATGCAATGACACTGGTGGATCCATATGTGGTATGTGAAAAGAACACACATGAAATGACTCCAGTTGTTGTTAGTAAAAATAACACACATGCAATGACACTGGTGGATCCATGTGTGGTCTCTGAAAAGAACACACATGCAATGACTCCAATTGTTGTTAGTAAAAGAACACACATGCAATGACACTAGTGGATCCATGTGTGGTCTCTGAAGACAACACACATGCAATGACACTGGTGGATCCATCTGTGGTCTCTGAAGAGATCACACATTTCAATGACTCTGGTTGTTGTTAGTAAAAAGAATACACATGCAATGACACTAGTGGATCCATGTGTGGTGTCTAAAGAGAACACACATTTCAATTACTCTGGTTGATGTTAGTAAAAAGAACACACGTGCAATGACACTGGTGGATCCATGTGTGGTCTCTGAAGAGAACACACATGCAATGGCTCTGGTTGTTGTTAGTAAAAAGAACACACATGGAAAGACACTGGTGGATCCATATGTGGTATGTGAAAAGAACACACATGCAATGACTCCAATTGTTGTTAGTAAAAGAACACACATGCAATGACACTGGTGGATCCATGTGTGGTCTCTGAAGAGATCACATTTCAATGACTCTAGTTGTTGTTAGTAAAAATAATACACATGCAATGACATCAGGATCCATGTGTGGTCTCAAGAGAACACACATGCAATGACTCGGTTGTTGTTAGTAAAAAGAACACACATGCAATGACACTGGTGGATCCATATGTGGTATGTGAAAAGAACACACATGCAATCACTCTAGTTGTTGTTAGTAAAAAGAACACACATGGAATGACACTGGTGGATCCATGTGTGGTCTTTGAAGAGAACACACATTTCAATGACACTGGTAGATCCATATGTGGTATGTGAAAAGAACACACATGCAATGAGACTGGTGCATCCATAGGTGGATTGTGAAAAGAGCACTCATGAAATGACACTGGTGGATCCATATGTGGTATGTGAAAAGAACACACATGCAATGACTCCAATTGTTGTTAGTAAAAGAACACACATGCAATGACACTGGTGGATCCATGTGTGGTGTCTGAAGACAACACACATGCAATGACACTGGTGGATCCATGTGTGGTCTCTGAAGAGATCACACATTTCAATGACTCTAGTTGTTGTTAGTAAAAAGAGTACACCTGCAATGACATCAGGATCCATGTGTGGTCTCTTAAGAGAACACACATGCAATGACATCAGGATCCATGTGTGGTCTCTAAAGAGAACACACATTTCAATGACTCTGGTTGTTGTTAGTAAAAACAACACACATGCAATGACACTAGTGGATCCATCTGTGGTCTCTAAAGTGAACACACATGCAATGACTCTGGTTGTTGTTAGTAAAAAGAGCACACATGCAATGACACTGGTGGATCCATGTGTGGTCTCTGAACAGAACAGACATGTAATGAATATGGTTGTTGTTAGTAAAAAGAGCACACATGCAATGACACTTGTGGATCCATAGGTGGATTGTGAAAAGAACACATATATAATGACTCTAGTCGTTGTTAGTAAAAAGAACACACATGCAATGACATTGGTGGATCCATAGGTGGACTGTGAAAAGAGCACACATGCAATGACACTGGTGGGTCCATATGTGGTATGTGAAAAGAACACACATGCAATGACTCCAGTTGTTGTTAGTAAAAAGAACACACATGCAATGACACTGGTGGATCCATGTGTGGTCTCTGAAGAGAACACACATTTCAACGACACTGGTGGATCCATATGTGGTATGTGAAAAGAACACACATGCAATGACACTGTGGATCCATAGGTGGATTGTGTAAAGAGCACACATGCAATGACACTGGTGGATCCATATGTGGTATGTGAAAAGAACACACATGCAATGACTCCAGTTGTTGTTAGTAAAAAGAACACACATGCAATGACACCGGTGGATCCATGGGTGGTCTCGGAAGAGAACACACATGCAATGACTCTGGTTGTTGTTAGTAAAAAGAACACACATGCAAAGACATTGGTGCATCCATATGTGGTATGTGAAAAGAACACACATGCAATGACACTGTGGATCCATAGGTGGATTGTGTAAAGAGCACACATGCAATGACACTGGTGGATCCATATGTGGTATGTGAAAAAAACACACATGCATAGACTCCAGTTGTTGTTAGTAAAAAGAACACACATGCAATGACACTGGTGGATCCATGTGTGGTCCCTGAAGAGAACACACATGCAATGACACTGGTGGATCCATGTGTGGTCTCTGAAGAGAACACATATTTCAATGACTCTCGTTGTTGTTAGTAAAAACAACACACATGGAATGACACTGGTGGATCCATGTGTGGTCTCTGAAGTGAACACACATGCAATGACTCTGGTTGTTGTTAGTAAAAAGAGCACACATGCAATGACACTAGTGGATCCATAGGTGGATTGTGAAAAGAACACACATGCAATGACACTGGTGGATCCATATATGGTATGTGAAAAGAACACACATGCAATGAATCCAGTTGTTGTTAGTAAAAAGAACACACGTGTAATGACATTGGTGGATCCATGTGTGGTCTCCAAGCTTAACACACATTTCAATGACACTAGTGGATCCATATGTGGTATGTGAAAAGAACACACATGAAATGACTCTAGTTGTTGTTTGTAAAAAGAACACACATGCCATGACACTGGTGGATCCATGTGTGGTCTATGAAGAGAACACACATTTCAATGACTATGGTTGTTGTTAGTAAAAAGAACACACATTCAATGACACTGGTGTATCCATGTGTGGTCTCTAAAGAGAATACACATGCAATGACTCTGGTTGTTGTTAGTAAAAAGAGGACACATGCAATGACACTGGTGGATCCATAGGTGGATTGTGAAAAGAACACACATGCAATGACACTGGTGGATCCATATGTGGTATGTGAAAAGAACACACATGCAATGACTCTGGTCGTTGTTAGTAAAAAGAACAGGCATGCAATGACACTGGTGGATCCATAGGTGGATTGTGAAAAGAGCACACATGCAATGACACTGGTGGATCCATATGTGGTATGTGAAAAGAACACACATGCAATGACTCCAGTTGTTGTTAGTAAAAAGAACACACATGCAATGACACTGGTGGATCCATGTGTGGTCTAGGAAGAGAACACACATGCAAGGACACTGGTGGATCCATGTGTGGTCTCAAGAGAACACATTTCAATGACACTGGTGGATCCATATGTGGTATGTCAAAAGAACACACATGCAATGACACTGTGGATCCATAGGTGGATTGTGTAAAGAGCACACATGCAATGACACTGGTGGATCCATATGTGGTATGTGAAAAGAACACACATGCAATGTGTCCAGTTGTTGTTAGTAAAAAGAACACACATGCAATGACACCGGTGGATCCATGGGTGGTCTCTGAAGAGAACACACATGCATTGACTCTGGTTGTTGTTAGTAAAAAGAACACACATGCAATGACACTGGTGGATCCATATGTGGTATGTGAAAAGAACACACATGCAATGACACTGTGGATCCATAGGTGGATTGTGTAAATAGCACACATGCAATGACACTGGTGGATCCATATGTGGTATGTGAAAAAAACACATGCAATGACTCTAGTTGTTGTTAGTAAAAAGAAAACACATGCAATGACACTGGTGGATCCATGTGTGGTCTCTGAAGAGAACACACATGCAATGACACTGGTGGATCCTTGTGTGGTCTCTGAAGAGAACACATATTTCAATGACTCTCGTTGTTGTTAGTAAAAAGAACATACATGGAATGACACTGGTGGATCCATGTGTGGTCTCTGAAGTGAACACACATGCAATGACTCTGGTTGTTGTTAGTAAAAAGAGCACACATGCAATGACACTAGTGGATCCATAGGTGGATTGTGAAAAGAACACACATGCAATGACACTGGTGGATCCATATGTGGTATGTGAAAAGAACACACATGCAATGAATCCAGTTGTTGTTAGTAAAAAGAACACACGTGCAATGACATTGGTGGATCCATGTGTGGTCTCTGAAGCGAACACACATTTCAAAGTGGATCCATATGTGGTATGTGAAAAGAACACACATGAAATGACTCTAGTTGTTGTTTGTAAAAAGAACACACATGCCATGACACTTGTGGATCCATGTGTGGTCTATGAAGAGAACACACATTTCAATGACTATGGTTGTTGTTAGTAAAAAGAACACACATTCAATGACACTGGTGTACCCATGTGTGTTCTCTAAAGAGAACACTCATGCAATGACTCTGGTTGTTGTTAGTAAAAAGAGCACACATGCAATGACACTGGTGGATCCATAGGTGGATTGTGAAAAGAACACACATGCAATGACACTGGTGGATCCATATGTGGTATGTGAAAAGAACACACATGCAATGACTCTGGTTGTTGTTAGTAAAAAGAACAGGCATGCAATGACACTGGTGGATCCATAGGTGGATTGTGAAAAGAGAACACATGCAATGACACTGGTGGATCCATATGTGGTATGTGAAAAGAACACACATTCAATGATTCCAGTTGTTGTTAGTAAAAAGAACACACATGCAGTGACACTGGTGGATCCATGTGTGGTCTCTGAAGAGAACACACATTTCAATGACACTGGTGGATCCATATGTGGTATGTGAAAAGAACACACATGCAATGACACTGTGGATCCATAGGTGGATTGTGTAAAGAGCACACATGCAATGACACTGGTGGATCCATATGTGGTATGTGAAAAGAACACACATGCAATGACTCCAGTTGTTGTTAGTAAAAAGAACACACATGCAATGACACCGGTGGATCCATGGGTGGTCTCTAAAAAGAACACACATGCAATGACTCTGGTTGTTGTTAGTAAAAAGAACACACATGCAATGACACTGGTGGATCCATATGTGGTATGTGAAAAGAACACACATGCAATGACTCCAGTTGTTGTTAGGAAAAAGAACACACATGCAATGACACTGGTGGATCCATGTGTGGTATCTGAAGAGTACACACATGCAATGACACTAGTGGATCCATGTGTGGTCTCTGAAGAGAACACATATTTCAATGACTCTCGTTGTTGTTAGTAAAAAGAACACACATGGAATGACACTGGTGGATCCATGTGTGGTCTCTAAAGTGAACACACATGCAATGACTCTGGTTGTTGTTAGTAAAAAGAGCACACATGCAATGACACTAGTGGATCCATAGGTGGATTGTGAAAAGAACACACATGCAATGACACTGGTGGATCCATATGTGGTATGTGAAAAGAACACACATGCAATGAATCCAGTTGTTGTTATTAAAAAGAACACACGTGCAATGACATTGGTGGATCCATGTGTGGTCTCTGAAGCGAACACACATTTCAAAGTGGATCCATATGTGGTATGTGAAAAGAACACACATGAAATGACTCTAGTTGTTGTTTGTAAAAAGAACACACATGCCATGACACTGGTGGATCCATGTGTAGTCTATGAAGAGAACACACATTTCAATGACTATGGTTGTTGTTAGTAAAAAGAACACACATTCAATGACACTGGTGTATCCATGTGTGGTCTCTAAAGAGAACACACATGCAATTACTCTGGTTGTTGTTAGTAAAAAGAGCACACATGCAATGACACTGGTGGATCCATAGGTGGATTGTGAAAAGAACACACATGCAATTACACTGGTGGATCCATATGTGGTATGTGAAAAGAACACACATGCAATGACTCTGGTTGTTGTTAGTAAAAAGAACAGACATGCAATGACACTGGTGGATCCATAGGTGGATTGTGAAAAGAGCACACATGCAATGACACTGGTGGATCCATATGTGGTATGTGAAAAGAACACACATGCAATGACTCCAGTTGTTGTTAGTAAAAAGAACACACATGCAATGACACTGGTGGATCCATGTGTGGTCTCTGAAGAGAACACACATGCAGTGACACTGGTGGATCCATGTGTGGTCTCTGAAGAGAACACACATGCAGTGACACTTGTGGATCCATGTGTGGTCTCTGAAGAGAACACACATTTCAATGACTCTGGTTGTTGTTAGTAAAAACAACACACATGCAATGACACTGGTGGATCCATCTGTGGTCTCTAAAGTGAACACACATGCAATGAATCTGGTTGTTGTTAGTAAAAAGAGCACACATGCAATGACACTAGTGGATCCATAGGTGGATTGTGAAAAGAACACACATGCAATGACACCAATTGTTGTTAGTAAAAGAACACACATGCAATGACACTGGTGGATCCATATGTGGTATGTGAAAAGAACACACATGCAATGACTCCAATTATTGTTAGTAAAAGAACACACATGCAATGACACTGGTGGATCCATGTGTGGTCTCTGAAGAGATCACACATTTCAATGACTCTAGTTGTTGTTAGTAAAAATAATACACATGCAATGACACTGGTGGATCCATGTGTGGTCTCTGAAGAGAACACACATGCAATGACTCTGGTTGTTGTTAGTAAAAAGAGCACACATGCAATGACACTGGTGGATCCATATGTGGTATGTGAAAAGAACACACATGCAATCACTCCAGTTGTTGTTAGTAAAAAGAACACACATGGAATGACACTGGTGGATCCATGTGTGGTCTTTGAAGAGAACACGCATTTCAATGACACTGGTGGATCCATATGTGGTATGTGAAAAGAACACACATGCAATG
Organism: Avena insularis; assembly: GCA_023614405.1. Lineage (NCBI taxonomy): Eukaryota > Viridiplantae > Streptophyta > Magnoliopsida > Poales > Poaceae > Avena > Avena insularis. The sequence goes on along the minus strand of CM042688.1, from coordinate 215,240,607 downwards.
AGACTGGTGGATCCATAGGTGGATTGTGAAAAGAGCACACATGAAATGACACTGGTGGATCCATCTGTGGTATGTGAAAAGAGCACATATGCAATGACTCCAATTGTTGTTAGTAAAAGAACACACATGCAATGACACTGGTGGATCCATGTGTGGTCTCTGAAGACAACACACATGCAATGACACTGGTGGATCCATGTGTGGTCTCTGAAGAGATCACACATTTAAATGACTCTAGTTGTTGTTAGTAAAAAGAATACACATGCAATGACACTGGTGGATCCATGTGTGGTCTCTGAAGAGAACACACATGCAATGACACTGGTGGATCCATGTGTGGTCTCTGAAGAGAACACACATTTCAATGACTCTGGTTGTTGTTAGTAAAAACAACACACATGCAATGACACTGGTGGATCCATCTGTGGTCTCTAAAGTGAACACACATGCAATGACTCTGGTTGTTGTTAGTAAAAAGAGCACACATGCAATGACACTGGTGGATCCATGTGTGGTCTCTGAACAGAACAGACATGTAATGAATATGGTTCTTGTTAGTAAAAAGAGCACACATGCAATGACACTTGTGGATCCATAGGTGGATTGTGAAAAGAACACATATATAATGACTCTAGTTGTTGTTAGTAAAAAGAACACACATGCAATGACACTAGTGGATCCATAGGTGGATTGTGAAAAGAGCACACATGCAATGACACTGGTGGATCCATATGTGGTATGTGAAAAGAACACACATGCAACGACGCCAGTTGTTGTTAGTAAAAAGAACACACATGCAATGACACTGGTGGATCCATGTGTGGTCTCTGAAGAGAACACACATTTCAATGACACTGGTGGATCCATATGTGGTATGTGAAAAGAACACACATGCAATGACACTGGTGGATCCATGTGTGGTCTCTGAAGAGAACACACATTTCAATGACTCTGGTTGTTGTTAGTAAAAACAACACACATTGCAATGACACTTGTGGATCCATCTGTGGTCTCTAAAGTGAACACACATGCAATGACTCTGGTTGCTGTTAGTAAAAAGAGCACACATGCAATGACACTAGTGGATCCATAGGTGGATTGTGAAAAGAACACACATGCAATGACACTGGTGGATCCATATGTGGTATGTGAAAAGAACACACATGCAATGAATCCAGTTGTTGTTAGTAAAAAGAACACACATGCAATGACACTGGTGGATCCATGTGTGGTCTATGAAGAGAATACACATGAAATGACTCTGGTTGTTGTTAGTAAAAATAATACACATGCAATGACACTGGTGGATCCATGTGTGGTCTCTGAAGAGAACACACATTTCAATGACACTAGTGGATACATATGTGGTATGTGAAAAGAACACACATGAAATGACTCTAGTTGTTGTTAGTAAAAAGAACACACATGCAATGACACTGGTGGATCCATGTGTGGTCTCTGAAAAGAACACACATGCAATGACTCCAATTGTTGTTAGTAAAAGAACACACCTGCAATGACACTGGTGGATCCATGTGTGGTCTCTGAAGACAACACACATGCAATGACACTGGTGGATCCATGTGTGGTCTCTGAAGAGATCAGACATTTCAATGACTCTGGTTGTTGTTAGTAAAAAGAATACACATGCAATGACACTGGTGGATCCATGTGTGGTCTCTAAAGAGAACACACATTTCAATTACTCTGGTTGTTGTTAGTAAAAAGAACACACGTGCAATGACACTGGTGGACCATGTGTGGTCTCTGAAGAGAACACACATGCAATGACTCTGGTTGTTGTTAGTAAAAAGAACACACATGGAATGACACTGGTGGATCCATATGTGGTATGTGAAAAGAACACACATGCAATGACTCCAATTGTAGTTAGTAAAAGAACACACATGCAATGACACTGGTGGATCCATGTGTGGTCTCTGAAGACAACACACATGCAATGACACTAGTGGATCCATGTGTGGTCTCTGAAGAGATCAGACATTTCAATGACTCTAGTTGTTGTTAGTAAAAATAATACACATGCAATAACACTGGTGGATCCATGTGTGGTCTCTGAAGAAAACACACATGCAATGACTCTGGTTGTTGTTAGTAAAAAGAGCACACATGCAATGACACTGGTGGATCCATATGTGGTATGTGAAAAGAACACACATGCAATGACTCGAGTTGTTGTTTGTAAAAAGAACACACATGGAATGACAGTGGTGGATCCATGTGTGGTCTTTGAAGACAACACACATTTCAATGACACTGGTGGATCCATATGTGGTATGTGAAAAGAACACACAGGCAATGAGACTGGTGGATCCATAGGTGGATTGTGAAAAGAGCACACATGAAATGACACTGGTGGATCCATATGTGGTATGTGAAAAGAACACACATGCAATGACTCCAATTGTTGTTAGTAAAAGAACACACATGCAATGACACTGGTGGATCCATGTGTGGTGTCTGAAGACAACACACATGCAATTACACTGATGGATCCATGTGTGGTCTCTGAAGAGATCACACATTTCAATGACTCTAGTTGTTGTTAGTAAAAAGAATACACATGCAATGACACTGGTGGATCCATGTGTGGTCTTTGAAGAGAACACACATTTCAATGACTCTGGTTGTTGTTAGTAAAAAGAACACACATGCAATGACACTGGTGGATCCATGTGTGGTCTCTGAAGAGAACACACATGCAATGACTCTGGTTGTTGTTAGTAAAAAGAACACACATGCAATGACACCGGTGGATCCATATGTTGTATGTGAAAAGAACACACATGCAATGACACTGTGGATCCATAGGTGGATTGTGTAAAGAGCACACATGCAATGACACTGGTGGAGCCATATGTGGTATGTGAAAAAAACACACATGCAATGACTCCAATTGTTGTTAGTAAAAAGAACACACATGCAATGACACTGGTGGATCCATGTGTGGTCTCTGAAGAGAACACACATGCAATGACACTGGTGGATCCATGTGTGGTCTCTGAAGAGAACACATATTTCAATGACTCTCGTTGTTATTAGTAAAAAGAACACACATGGAATGACACTGGTGGATCCATGTGTGGTCTCTGAAGTGAACACACATGCAATGACTCTACTTGTTGTTAGTAAAAAGAGCACACATGCAATGACACTAGTGGATCCATATGTGGATTGTCAAAAGAACTTACATGCAATGACACTGGTGGATCCATACGTGGTATGTGAAAAGAACACACATGCAATGAATCCAGTTGTTGTTAGTAAAAAGAACACACATGCAATGACATTGGTGGATCCATGTGTGGTCTCTGAAGCGAACACACATTTCAATGACACTAGTGGTCCATATGTGGTATGTGAAAAGAACACACATGAAATGACTCTAGTTGTTGTTTGTAAAAAGAACACACATGCCATGACACTGGTGGATCCATGTGTGGTCTATGAAGAGAACACACATTTCAATGACTATGGTTGTTGTTAGTAAAAAGAACACACATTCAATGACACTGGTGTATCCATGTGTGGTCTCTAAAGAGAACACACATGCAATGACTCTGGTTGTTGTTAGTAAAAAGAGCACACATGCAATGACACTGGTGGATCCATAGGTGGATTGTGAAAAGAACACACATGCAATGACACTGGTGGATCCATATGTGGTATGTGAAAAGAACACACATGCAATGACTCTGGTTGTTGTTAGTAAAAAGAACAGACATGCAATGACACCGGTGGATCCATAGGTGGATTGTGAAAAGAGCACACATGCAATGACACTGGTGGATCCATATGTGGTATGTGAAAAGAACACACATGCAATGACTCCAGTTGTTGTTAGTAAAAAGAACACACATGCAATGACAATGGTGGATCCATGTGTGGTCTCTGAAGAGAACACACATTTCAATGACACTGGTGGATCCATATGTGGTTTGTGAAAAGAACACACATGCAATGACACTGTGGATCCATAGGTGGATTGTGTAAAGAGCACACATGCAATGACACTGGTGGATCCATATGTGGTATGTGAAAAGAACACACATGCAGTGACTCCAGTTGTTGTTAGTAAAAAGAACACACATGCAATGACACTGGTGGATCCATGTGTGGTCTCTGAAGAGAACACACATGCAATGACACTGGTGGATCCATGTGTGGTCTCTGAAGAGAACACACATTTCAATGACTCTGGTTGTTGTTAGTAAAAACAACACACATGCAATGACACTGGTGGATCCATCTGTGGTATGTGAAAAGAACACACATGCAATGACTCCAATTGTTGTTAGTAAAATAACACACATGCACTGACACTGGTGGATCCATGTGTGGTCTCTGAAGACAACACACATGCAATGACACTGGTGGATCCATGTGTGGTCTCTGAAGAGATCACACATTTCAATGACTCTAGTTGTTGTTAGTAAAAAGAATACACATGCAATGACACTGGTGGATCCATGTGTGGTCTCTAAAGAGAACACACATTTCAATTACTCTGGTTGTTGTTAGTAAAAAGAACACACGTCCAATGACACTGGTGGATCCATGTGTGGTCTCTGAAGAGAACACACATGCAATGACTCTGGTTGTTGTTAGTAAAAAGAACACACATGGAATGACACTGGTGGATCCATATGTGGTATGTGAAAAGAACACACATGCAATGACTCCAATTGTTGTTAGTAAAAGAACACACATGCAATGACACTGGTGGATCCATGTCTGGTCTCTGAAGACAACACACATGCATTGACACTGGTGGATCCATGTGTGGTCTCTGAAGAGATCACACATTTCAATGACTCTAGTTGTTGTTAGTAAAAATAATACACATGCAATAACACTGGTGGATCCATATGTGGTATGTGAAAAGAACACACATGCAATGACTCTGGTTGTTGTTAGTAAAAAGAACAGACATGCAATGACACCGGTGGATCAATAGGTGGATTGTGAAAAGAGCACACATGCAATGACACTGGTGGATCCATATGTGGTATGTGAAAAGAACACACATGCAATGACTCCAATTGTTGTTAGTAAAAAGAACACACATGCAATGACACTGGTGGATCCATGTGTGGTCTCTGAAGAGAACACACATTTCAATGACACTGGTGGATCCATATGTGGTATGTGAAAAGAACACACATGCAATGACACTGTGGATCCATAGGTGGATTGTGTAAAGAGCACACATGCAATGACACTGGTGGATCCATATGTGGTATGTGAAAAGAACACACATGAAGTGTCTCCAGTTGTTGTTAGTAAAAAGAACACACATGCAATGACACTGGTGGATCCATGTGTGGTCTCTGAAGAGAACACACATGCAATGACACTAGTGGATCCATGTGTGGTCTCTGAAGAGAACACACATTTCAATGACTCTGGTTGTTGTTAGTAAAAACAACACACATGCAATGACACTGGTGGATCCATCTGTGGTCTCTAAAGTGAACACACATGCAATGACTCTGGTTGTTGTTAGTAAAAAGAGAACACATGCAATGACACTAGTGGATCCATAGGTGGATTGTGAAAAGAACACACATGCAATGACACTGGTGGATCCATACGTGGTATGTGAAAAGAACACACATGCAATGAATCCAGTTGTTATTAGTAAAAAGAACACACATGCAATGACATTGGTGGATCCATGTGTGGTCTGAAGCGAACACACATTTCAATGACACTAGTGGATCCATATGTGGTATGTGAAAAGAACACACATGAAATGACTCTAGTTGTTGTTTGTAAAAAGAACACACATGCCATGACACTGGTGGATCCATGTGTGGTCTATGAAGAGAACACACATTTCAATGACTATGGTTGTTGTTAGTGAAAAGAACACACATTCAATGACATTGGTGTATCCATGTGTGGTCTCTAAAGAGAACACACATGCAATGACTCTGGTTGTTGTTAGTAAAAAGAGCACACATGCAATGACACTAGTGGATCCATAGGTGGATTGTGAAAAGAACACACATGCAATGACATTGGTCGATCCATATGTGGTATGTGAAAATAACACACATGCAATGACTCTGGTTGTTGTTAGTAAAAAGAACAGACATGCAATGACACTGGTGGATCCAGAGGTGGATTGTGAAAAGAGCACACATGCAATGACACTGGTGGGTCCATATGTGGTATGTGAAAAGAACACACATGCAATGACTCCAGTTGTTGTTAGTAAAAAGAACACACATGCAATGACACTGGTGGATCCATGTGTGGTCTCTGAAGAGAACACACATGCAATGAAACTGGTGGATCCATGTGTGGTCTCTGAAGGGAACACACATTTCAATGACACTGGTGGATCCATATGTGGTATGTGAAAAGAACACACATGCAATGGCACTGTTGATCCATAGGTGGATTGTGTAAAGAGCACACATGCAATGACACTGGTGGATACATATGTGGTATGTGAAAAGAACACACATGCAATGACTCCAGTTGTTGTTAGTAAAAGAACACACATGCAATGACAGGTGGATCCATGTGTGGTCTCTAAAGAGAACACACATGGAATGACATCAGTGGATCGATGTGTGGTCTCTGAAGAACACACATTTCAATGACTCTGGTTGTTGTTAGTAACATGAACACAAATGCAATGACACTGGTGGATCCATATGTGGTATGTGAAAAGAAGACACATGCAATGAGACTGGTGGATCCATAGGTGGATTGTGAAAAGAGCACACATGAAATGACACTGGTGGATCCATATGTGGTATGTGAAAAGAACACACATGCAATGACTCCAATTGTTGTTAGTAAAAGAACACACATGCAATGACCTTTGGTGGATCCATGTGTGGTGTCCAAGACAACACACATGCAATGACATCAGTGGATCCATGTGTGGTCTCTGAAGAGATCACACATTTCAATGACTCTAGTTATTGTTAGTAAAAAGAATACACATAATGACATCAGGATCCATGTGTGGTCTCTGAAGAGAACACACATTTCAATGACTCTGGTTGTTGTTAGTAAAAAGAACACACATGCAATGACACTGGTGGATCCATGTGTGGTCTCTGAAGAGAACACACATGCAATGACTCTGGTTGTTGTTAGTAAAAAGAACACACATGCAATGACACTGGTGGATCCATATGTTGTATGTGAAAAGAACACACATGCAATGACACTGTGGATCCGTAGGTGGATTGTGTAAAGAGCACACATGCAATGATACTGGTGGATCCATATGTGGTATGTGAAAAAAAAACACATGCAATGACTCCAGTTGTTGTTAGTAAAAAGAACACACATGCAATGACATTGGTGGATCCATGTGTGGTCTCTGAAGAGAACACACATGCAATGACACTGGTGGATCCATGTGTGGTCTCTGAAGAGAACACATATTTCAATGACTCTCGTTGTTGTTAGTAAAAAGAACACACATGGAATGACACTGGTGGATCCATGTGTGGTCTCTGAAGTGAAGACACATGCAATGACTCTGGTTGTTGTTAGTAAAAAGAGCACACATGCAATGACACTAGTGGATCCATAGGTGGATTGTGAAAAGAACACACATGCAATGACACTGGTGGATACATATGTGGTATGTGAGAAGAACACACATGCAATGAATCCAGTTGTTGTTAGTAAAAAGAATACACATGCAATCACATTGGTGGATCCATGTGTGGTCTCTGAAGCGAACACACATTTCAATGACACTAGTGGATCCATATGTGGTATGTGAAAAGAACACACATGAAATGACTCTAGTTGTTGTTTGTAAAAAGAACACACATGCCATGACACTGGTGGATCCATGTGTGGTCTATGAAGAGAACACACATTTCAATGACTATGGTTGTTGTTAGTAAAAAGAACACACATTGAATGACACTGTTGCATCCATGTGTGGTCTCTAAAGAGAACACACATGCAATGACTCTAGTTGTTGTTAGTAAAAAGAGCACACATGCAATGACACTGGTGGATCCATAGGTCGATTGTGAAAAGAACACACATGCAATGACACTGGTGGATCCATATGTGGTATGTGAAAAGAACACACATGCAATGACTCTGGTTGTTGTTAGTAAAAAGAACAGACATGCAATGACACCGGTGGATCCATAGGTGGATTGTGAAAAGAGCACACATGCAATGACACTGGTGGATCCATATGTGGTATGTGAAAAGAACACACATGCAATGACTCCAGTTGTTGTTAGTAAAAAGAACACACATGCAATGACACTGGTGGATCCATGTGTGGTCTCTGAAGAGAACACACATTTCAATGACACTGGTGGATCCATATGTGGTATGTGAAAAGAACACACATGCAATGACACTGTGGATCCATAGGTGGATTGTGTAAAGAGCACACATGCAATGACACTGGTGGATCCATATGTGGTATGTGAAAAGAACACACATGAAGTGTCTCCAGTTGTTGTTAGTAAAAAGAACACACATGCAATGACACTGGTGGATCCATGTGTGGTCTCTGAAGAGAACACACATGCAATGACACTGGTGGATCCATGTGTGGTCTCTGAAGAGAACACACATTTCAATGACTCTGGTTGTTGTTAGTAAAAACAACACACATGCAATGACACTGGTGGATCCATCTGTGGTCTCTAAAGTGAACACACATGCAATGACTCTGGTTGTTGTTAGTAAAAAGAGCACACATGCAATGACACTAGTGGATCCATAGGTGGATTGTGAAAAGAACACACATGCAATGACACTGGTGGATCCATACGTGGTATGTGAAAAGAACACACATGCAATGAATCCAGTTGTTATTAGTAAAAAGAACACACATGCAATGACATTGGTGGATCCATGTGTGGTCTCTGAAGCGAACACACATTTCAATGACACTAGTGGATCCATATGTGGTATGTGAAAAGAACACACATGAAATGACTCTAGTTGTTGTTTGTAAAAAGAACACACATGCCATGACACTGGTGGATCCATGTGTGGTCTATGAAGAGAACACACATTTCAATGACTATGGTTGTTGTTAGTGAAAAGAACACACATTCAATGACATTGGTGTATCCATGTGTGGTCTCTAAAGAGAACACACATGCAATGACTCTGGTTGTTGTTAGTAAAAAGAGCACACATGCAATGACACTAGTGGATCCATAGGTGGATTGTGAAAAGAACACACATGCAATGACATTGGTCGATCCATATGTGGTATGTGAAAATAACACACATGCAATGACTCTGGTTGTTGTTAGTAAAAAGAACAGACATGCAATGACACTGGTGGATCCATAGGTGGATTGTGAAAAGAGCACACATGCAATGACACTGGTGGGTCCATATGTGGTATGTGAAAAGAACACACATGCAATGACTCCAGTTGTTGTTAGTAAAAAGAACACACATGCAATGACACTGGTGGATCCATGTGTGGTCTCTGAAGAGAACACACATGCAATGAAACTGGTGGATCCATGTGTGGTCTCTGAAGAGAACACACATTTCAATGACACTGGTGGATCCATATGTGGTATGTGAAAAGAACACACATGCAATGGCACTGTTGATCCATAGGTGGATTGTGTAAAGAGCACACATGCAATGACACTGGTGGATACATATGTGGTATGTGAAAAGAACACACATGCAATGACTCCAGTTGTTGTTAGTAAAAAGAACACACATGCAATGACACTGGTGGATCCATGTGTGGTCTCTAAAGAGAACACACATGGAATGACACTGGTGGATCGATGTGTGGTCTCTGAAGAGAACACACATTTCAATGACTCTGGTTGTTGTTAGTAAAAAGAACACACATGCAATGACACTGGTGGATCCATATGTGGTATGTGAAAAGAAGACACATGCAATGAGACTGGTGGATCCATAGGTGGATTGTGAAAAGAGCACACATGAAATGACACTGGTGGATCCATATGTGGTATGTGAAAAGAACACACATGCAATGACTCCAATTGTTGTTAGTAAAAGAACACACATGCAATGACACTGGTGGATCCATGTGTGGTGTCTGAAGACAACACACATGCAATGACACTGGTGGATCCATGTGTGGTCTCTGAAGAGATCACACATTTCAATGACTCTAGTTATTGTTAGTAAAAAGAATACACACGCAATGACACTGGTGGATCCATGTGTGGTCTCTGAAGAGAACACACATTTCAATGACTCTGGTTGTTGTTAGTAAAAAGAACACACATGCAATGACACTGGTGGATCCATGTGTGGTCTCTGAAGAGAACACACATGCAATGACTCTGGTTGTTGTTAGTAAAAAGAACACACATGCAATGACACTGGTGGATCCATATGTTGTATGTGAAAAGAACACACATGCAATGACACTGTGGATCCGTAGGTGGATTGTGTAAAGAGCACACATGCAATGATACTGGTGGATCCATATGTGGTATGTGAAAAAAAAACACATGCAATGACTCCAGTTGTTGTTAGTAAAAAGAACACACATGCAATGACACTGGTGGATCCATGTGTGGTCTCTGAAGAGAACACACATGCAATGACACTGGTGGATCCATGTGTGGTCTCTGAAGAGAACACATATTTCAATGACTCTCGTTGTTGTTAGTAAAAAGAACACACATGGAATGACACTGGTGGATCCATGTGTGGTCTCTGAAGTGAAGACACATGCAATGACTCTGGTTGTTGTTAGTAAAAAGAGCACACATGCAATGACACTAGTGGATCCATAGGTGGATTGTGAAAAGAACACACATGCAATGACACTGGTGGATACATATGTGGTATGTGAGAAGAACACACATGCAATGAATCCAGTTGTTGTTAGTAAAAAGAATACACATGCAATCACATTGGTGGATCCATGTGTGGTCTCTGAAGCGAACACACATTTCAATGACACTAGTGGATCCATATGTGGTATGTGAAAAGAACACACATGAAATGACTCTAGTTGTTGTTTGTAAAAAGAACACACATGCAATGACACTGGTGGATCCATGTGTGGTCTATGAAGAGAACACACATTTCAATGACTATGGTTGTTGTTAGTAAAAAGAACACACATTCAATGACACTATTGCATCCATGTGTGGTCTCTAAAGAGAACACACATGCAATGACTCTACTTGTTGTTAGTAAAAAGAGCACACATGCAATGACACTGGTGGATCCATAGGTCGATTGTGAAAAGAACACACATGCAATGACACTGGTGGATCCATATGTGGTATGTGAAAATAACACACATGCAATGACTCTGGTTGTTGTTAGTAAAAAGAACAGACATGCAATGACACCGGTGGATCCATAGGTGGATTGTGAAAAGAGCACACATGCAATGACACTGGTGGATCCATATGTGGTATGTGAAAAGAACACACATGCAATGACTCCAGTTGTTGTTAGTAAAAAGAACACACATGCAATGACATCTGGATCCATGTGGTCTCAAGAGAACACACATTTCAATGACACTGGTGGATCCATATGTGGTATGTGAAAAGAACACACATGCAATGACACTGTGGATCCATAGGTGGATTGTGTAAAGAGCACACATGCAATGACACTGGTGGATCCATATGTGGTATGTGAAAAGAACACACATGAAGTGTCTCCAGTTGTTGTTAGTAAAAAGAACACACATGCAATGACACTGGTGGATCCATGTGTGGTCTCTGAAGAGAACACACATGCAATGACATCAGGATCCATGTGTGGTCTCTGAAGAGAACACACATTTCAATGACTCTGGTTGTTGTTAGTAAAAACAACACACATGCAATGACACTGTGGATCCATCTGTGGTCTCTAAAGTGAACACACATGCAATGACTCGGTTGTTGTTAGTAAAAGAGCACACATGCAATGACACTAGTGGATCCATAGGTGGATTGTGAAAAGAACACACATGCAATGACACTGGTGGATCCATACGTGGTATGTGAAAAGAACACACATGCAATGAATCCAGTTGTTATTAGTAAAAAGAACACACATGCAATGACATTGGTGGATCCATGTGTGGTCTCTGAAGCGAACACACATTTCAATGACACTAGTGGATCCATATGTGGTATGTGAAAAGAACACACATGAAATGACTCTAGTTGTTGTTTGTAAAAAGAACACACATGCCATGACACTGGTGGATCCATGTGTGGTCTATGAAGAGAACACACATTTCAATGACTATGGTTGTTGTTAGTGAAAAGAACACACATTCAATGACATTGGTATCCATGTGTGGTCTCTAAAGAGAACACACATGCAATGACTCTGGTTGTTGTTAGTAAAAAGAGCACACATGCAATGACACTAGTGGATCCATAGGTGGATTGTGAAAAGAACACACATGCAATGACATTGGTCGATCCATATGTGGTATGTGAAAATAACACACATGCAATGACTCTGGTTGTTGTTAGTAAAAAGAACAGACATGCAATGACACTGGTGGATCCATAGGTGGATTGTGAAAAGAGCACACATGCAATGACACTGGTGGGTCCATATGTGGTATGTGAAAAGAACACACATGCAATGACTCCAATTGTTGTTAGTAAAAGAACACACATGCAATGACATCAGGATCCATGTGTGGTCTGAAGAGAACACACATGCAATGAAACTGGTGGATCCATGTGTGGTCTCTGAAGGGAACACACATTTCAATGACACTGGTGGATCCATATGTGGTATGTGAAAAGAACACACATGCAATGGCACTGTTGATCCATAGGTGGATTGTGTAAAGAGCACACATGCAATGACACTGGTGGATACATATGTGCTATGTGAAAAGAACACACATGCAATGACTCCAGTTGTTGTTAGTAAAAGAACACATGCAATGACACTGTGGATCCATGTGTGGTCTCTAAAGAGAACACACATGGAATGACACTGGTGGATCGATGTGTGGTCTCTGAAGAGAACACACATTTCAATGACTCTGGTTGTTGTTAGTAAAAAGAACACACATGCAATGACACTGGTGGATCCATATGTGGTATGTGAAAAGAAGACACATGCAATGAGACTGGTGGATCCATAGGTGGATTGTGAAAAGAGCACACATGAAATGACACTGGTGGATCCATATGTGGTATGTGAAAAGAACACACATGCAATGACTCCAATTGTTGTTAGTAAAAGAACACACATGCAATGACACTGGTGGATCCATGTGTGGTGTCTCAAGACAACACACATGCAATGACACTGGTGGATCCATGTGTGGTCTCTGAAGAGATCACACATTTCAATGACTCTAGTTATTGTTAGTAAAAATAATACACACGCAATGACATCAGGATCCATGTGTGGTCTCAAGAGAACACACATTTCAATGACTCGTTGTTGTTAGCAAAAAGAACACACATGTAATGACACTGGTAGATCCATGTGTGGTCTCAAGAGAACAGATGCAATGACCCCGGTTGTTGTTAGTAAAAAGAACACACATGCAATGACACTGGTGGATCCATATGTTGTATGTGAAAAGAACACACATGCAATGACACTGTGGATCCGTAGGTGGATTGTGTAAAGAGCACACATGCAATGATACTGGTGGATCCATATGTGGTATGTGAAAAAAAAACACATGCAATGACTCAATTAGTAAAAAGAACACACATGCAATGACACTGGTGGATCCATGTGTGGTCTCAAGAGAACACACATGCAATGACACTGGTGGATCCATGTGTGGTCTCTGAAGAGAACACATATTTCAATGACTCTCGTTGTTGTTAGTAAAAAGAACACACATGGAATGACACTGGTGGATCCATGTGTGGTCTCTCAAGTGAACACACATGCAATGACTCTGTTGTTGTTAGTAAAAAGAGCACACATGCAATGACACTAGTGGATCCATAGGTGGATTGTGAAAAGAACACACATGCAATGACACTGGTGGATACATATGTGGTATGTGAGAAGAACACATCATGCAATGAATCCATTTGTTGTTAGTAAAAAGAATACACATGCAATCACATTGGTGGATCCATGTGTGGTCTCTGAAGCGAACACACATTTCAATGACACTAGAGGATCCATATGTGGTATGTGAAAAGAACACACATGAAATGACTCTAGTTGTTGTTTGTAAAAAGAACACACATGCCATGACACTGGTGGATCCATGTGTGGTCTATGAAGAGAACACACATTTCAATGACTATGGTTGTTGTTAGTAAAAAGAACACACATTCAATGACACTGTTGCATCCATGTGTGGTCTCTAAAGAGAACACACATGCAATGACTCTAGTTGTTGTTAGTAAAAAGAGCACACATGCAATGACACTGGTGGATCCATAGGTGGATTGTGAAAAGAACACACATGCAATGACACTGGTGGATCCATATGTGGTATGTGAAAAGAACACACATGCAATGACTCTGGTTGTTGTTAGTAAAAAGAACAGACATGCAATGACACCGGTGGATCCATAGGTGGATTGTGAAAAGAGCACACATGCAATGACACTGGTGGATCCATATGTGGTATGTGAAAAGAACACACATGCAATGACCCAGTTGTTGTTAGTAAAAAGAACACACATGCAATGACACTGGTGGATCCATGTGTGGTCTCTGAAGAGAACACACAATTCAATGACACTGGTGGATCCATATGTGGTATGTGAAAAGAACACACATGCAATGACACTGTGGATCCATAGGTGGATTGTGTAAAGAGCACACATGCAATGACACTGGTGGATCCATATGTGGTATGTGAAAAGAACACACATGAAGTGTCTCAGGTTGTTGTTAGTAAAAGAACACACATGCAATGACATTTGGTGGATCCATGTGTGGTCTCTGAAGAGAACACACATGCAATGACACTGGGGGATCCATGTGTGGTCTCTGAAGAAAACACACATTTCAATGACTGGTTGTTGTTAGTAAAAACAACACATGCAATGACACTGGTGGATCCATCTGTGGTCTCTAAAGTGAACACACATGCAATGACTCTGGTTGTTGTTAGTAAAAAGAGCACACATGCAATGACACTAGTGGATCCATAGGTGGATTGTGAAAAGAACACACATGCAATGACACTGGTGGATCCATACGTGGTATGTGAAAAGAACACACATGCAATGAATCCAGTTGTTATTAGTAAAAAGAACACACATGCAATGACATTGGTGGATCCATGTGTGGTCTCTGAAGCGAACACACATTTCAATGACACTAGTGGATCCATATGTGGTATGTGAAAAGAACACACATGAAATGACTCTAGTTGTTGTTTGTAAAAAGAACACACATGCCATGACACTGGTGGATCCATGTGTGGTCTATGAAGAGAACACACATTTCAATGACTATGGTTGTTGTTAGTGAAAAGAACACACATTCAATGACACTGGTGTATCCTTGTGTGGTCTCTAAAGAGAACACACATGCAATGACTCTGGTTGTTGTTAGTAAAAAGAGCACACATGCAATGACACTGGTGGATCCATAGGTGGATTGTGAAAAGAACACACATGCAATGACATTGGTGGATCCATATGTGGTATGTGAAAAGAACACACATGCAATGACTGGTTTTTGTTAGTAAAAGAATGACATGCAATGACACTGGTGGATCCATAGGTGGATTGTGAAAAGAGCACACATGCAATGACACTGGTGGGTCCATATGTGGTATGTGAAAAGAACACACATGCAATGACTCCAGTTGTTGTTAGTAAAAAGAACACACATGCAATGACACTGGTGGATCCATGTGTGGTCTCTGAAGAGAACACACATGCAATGAAACTGGTGGATCCATGTGTGGTCTCTGAAGGGAACACACATTTCAATGACACTGGTGGATCCATATGTGGTATGTGAAAAGAACACACATGCAATGACACTGTTGATCAATAGGTGGATTGTGTAAAGAGCACACATGCAATGACACTGGTGGATACATATGTGGTATGTGAAAAGAACACACATGCAATGACTCCAGTTGTTGTTAGTAAAAAGAACACACATGCAATGACACTGGTGGATCCATGTGTGGTCTCTAAAGAGAACACACATGGAATGACACTGGTGGATCGATGTGTGGTCTCTGAAGAGAACACACATTTCAATGACTCTGGTTGTTGTTAGTAAAAAGAACACACATGCAATGACACTTGTGGATCCATATGTGGTATGTGAAAAGACCACACATGCAATGACTCTAGTTGTTGTTAGTAAAAAGAACACACATGCAATGACACTGGTGGATCCATGTGTGGTCTCTGAAGAGAACACACATTTCAATGACACTTGTGGATCCATATGTGGTATGTGAAAAGAACACACACGCAATGACACTGTGGATCCATAGGTGGATTGTGAAAAGAGCACACATGCAATCACACTGGTGGATCCATATGTCCTATGTGAAAAGAACACACATGCAATGACTCCAGTTGTTGTTAGTAAAAAGAACACACATGCAATGACACTGGTGGATCCATGTGTGGTCTCTAAAGAGAACACACATGCAATGACTCTGGTTGTTGTTAGTAAAAAGAATACACATGCAATGACACTGGTGGATCCATGTGTGGTCTCTAAAGAGAACACACATTTCAATGACACTGGTGGATCCATATGTGGTATCTGAAAAGAACACACATGAAATGACTCTAGTTGTTGTTAGTAAAAAGAACACACATGCAATGACACTGGTGGATCCTTGTGTGGTCTCTGAAGAGAACACACATTTCAATGACTCTGGTTGTTGTTAGTAAAAAGAACACACATGCAATGACACTGGTGGATCCATGTGTGGTCTCTGAAGAGAACACACATGCAATGACTCTGGTTGTTGTTAGTAAAAAGAGCACACATGCAGTGACGCTGGTGGATCATATGTGGTATGTGAAAAGAACACACATGCAATGACTCCGGTTGTTGTTATTAAAAAGGACACACATGCAATGACACTGGTGGATCCATGTGTGGTCTCTAAAGAGAACGCACATGCAATGACACTGGTGGATCCATGTGTGGTCTCTAAAGAGAACACACATTTCAATGACTCTGGTTGTTGTTAGTAAAAAGAACACACATGCAATGACACGGGTGGATCCATGTGTGGTCTCTAAAGAGAACAGACATGCAATGACTTTTGTTGTTGTTAGTAAAAGTGCACACGTGCAATGACACAGGTAGATCCATAGGTGGTTTGTGAAAAGAACACACATGCAATAACACTGGTGGATCCATATGTGGTATGTGAAAAGAACACACATGCAATGAATCCAATTGTTGTTAGTAAAAGAACACACATGCAATGACACTGGTGGATCCATGTGTGGTCTCTGAAGACAACACACATGTAATGACACTGGTGGATCCATGTGTGGTCTCTGAAGAGATCACACATTTCAATGACTCTGGTTGTTGTTAGTAAAAAGAATACACATGCAATGACACTGGTGGATCCATGTGTGGTCTCTAAAGAGAACACACATTTCAATTACTCTGGTTGTTGTTAAAAAAAAGAACACACGTTCAATGACACTGGTGGATCCATGTGTGGTCTCTGAAGAGAACACACATGCAATGACTCTGGTTGTTGTTAGTAAAAAAAACACATGGAATGACACTGGTGGATCCATATGTGGTATGTGAAAAGAACACACATGCAATGACTCCAATTGTTGTTAGTAAAAGAACACACATGCAATGACACTGGTGGATCCATGTCTGGTCTCTGAAGACAACACACATGCAATGACACTGGTGGATCCATGTGTGGTCTCTAAAGAGATCACACATTTCAATGACTCTAGTTGTTGTTAGTAAAAATAATACACATGCAATAACACTGGTGGATCCATGTGTGGTCTCTGAAGAGAACACACATGCAATGACTCTGTTTGTTGTTAGTAAAAAGAGCACACATGCAATGACACTGGTGGATCCATATGTGGTATGTGAAAAGAACACACATGCAATGACTCCAGTTGTTGTTAGTAAAAAGAACACACATGGAATGACACTGGTGGATCCATGTGTGGTCTTTGAAGAGAACACACATTTCAATGACACTGGTGGATCCATATGTGGTATGTGAAAAGAAGACACATGCAATGAGACTGGTGGATCCATAGGTGGATTGTGAAAAGAGCACACATGAAATGACACTGGTGGATCCATATATGGTATGTGAAAAGAACACACATGCAATGACTCCAATTGTTGTTAGTAAAAGAACACACATGCAATGACACTGGTGGATCCATGTGTGGTGTCTGAAGACAACACACATGCAATGACACTGGTGGATCCATGTGTGGTCTCTGAAGAGATCACACATTTCAATGACTCTAGTTATTGTTAGTAAAAAGAATACACATGCAATGACACTGGTGGATCCATGTGTGGTCTCTGAAGAGAACACACATTTCAAGGACTCTGGTTGTTGTTAGTAAAAAGAACACACATGCAATGACACTGGTGGATCTATGTGTGGTCTCTGAAGAGAACACACAGGCAATGACTCTGGTTGTTGTTAGTAAAAAGAACACACATGCAATGACACTGGTGGATCCATATGTTGTATGTGAAAAGAACACACATGCAATGACACTGTGGATCCATAGGTGGATTGTGTAAAGAGCACACATGCAATGATACTGGTGGATCCATATGTGGTATGTGAAAAAAAAACACATGCAATGACTCCAGTTGTTGTTAGTAAAAAGAACACACATGCAATGACACTGGTGGATCCATGTGTGGTCTCTGAAGAGAACGCACATGCAATGACACTGGTGGATCCATGTGTGGTCTCTGAAGAGAACACATATTTCAATGACTCTCGTTGTTGTTAGTAAAAAGAACACACATGGAATGACACTGGTGGATCCATGTGTGGTCTCTGAAGTGAAGACACATGCAATGACTCTGGTTGTTGTTAGTAAAAAGAGCACACATGCAATGACACTAGTATATCCATAGGTGGATTGTGAAAAGAACACACATGCAATGACACTGGTGGATACATATGTGGTATGTGAGAAGAACACACATGCAATGAATCCAGTTGTTGTTAGTAAAAAGAACACACATGCAATCACATTGGTGGATCCATGTGTGGTCTCTGAAGCGAACACACATTTCAATGACACTAGTGGATCCATATGTGGTATGTGAAAAGAACACACATGAAATGACTCTAGTTGTTGTTTGTAAAAAGAACACACATGCCATGACACTGGTGGATCCATGTGTGGTCTATGAAGAGAACACACATTTCAATGACTATGGTTGTTGTTAGTAAAAAGAACACACATTCAATGACACTGTTGTATCCATGTGTGGTCTCTAAAGAGAACACACATGCAATGACTCTAGTTGTTGTTAGTAAAAAGAGCACACATGCAATGACACTGGTGGATCCATAGGTGGATTGTGAAAAGAACACACATGCAATGACACTGGTGGATCCATATGTGGTATGTGAAAAGAACACACATGCAATGACTCTGGTTGTTGTTAGTAAAAAGAAACATGCAATGACACCGTGGATCCATAGGTGGATTGTGAAAAGAGCACATGCAATGACACTGGTGGATCCATATGTGGTATGTGAAAATAACACACATGCAATGACTCCAGTTGTTGTTAGTAAAAAGAACACACATGCAATGACACTGGTGGATCCATGTGTGGTCTCTGAAGAGAACACACATTTCAATGACACTGGTGGATCCATATGTGGTATGTGAAAAGAACACACATGCAATGACACTGTGGATCCATAGGTGGATTGTGTAAAGATCACACATGCAATGACACTGGTGGATCCATATGTGGTATGTGAAAAGAACACACATGAAGTGTCTCCAGTTGTTGTTAGTAAAAAGAACACACATGCAATGACACTGGTGGATCCATGTGTGGTCTCTGAAGAGAACACACATGCAATGACACTGGTGGATCCATGTGTGGTCTCTGAAGAGAACACACATTTCAATGACTCTGGTTGTTGTTAGTAAAAACAACACACATGCAATGACACTGGTGGATCCATCATTGGTCTCTAAAGTGAACACACATGCAATGACTCTGGTTCTTGTTAGTAAAAAGAGCACACATGCAATGACACTAGTGGATACATAGGTGGATTGTGAAAAGAACACACATGCAATGACACTGGTGGATCCATACGTGGTATGTGAAAAGAACACACATGCAATGAATCCAGTTGTTATTAGTAAAAAGAACACACATGCGATGACATTGGTGGATCCATGTGTGGTCTCTGAAGCGAACACACATTTCAATGACACTAGTGGATCCATATGTGGTATGTGAAAGGAACACACATGAAATGACTCTAGTTGTTGTTTGTAAAAAGAACACACATGCCATGACACTGGTGGATCCATGTGTGGTCTATGAAGAGAACACACATTTCAATGACTATGGTTGTTGTTAGTGAAAAGAACACACATTCAATGACATCAGGTATCCATGTGTGGTCTCTAAAGAGAACACACATGCAATGACTCTGGTTGTTGTTAGTAAAAAGAGCACACATGCAATGACACTGGTGGATCCATAGGTGGATTGTGAAAAGAACACACATGAAATGACATTGGTGGATCCATATGTGGTATGTGAAAAGAACACACATGCAATGACTCTGGTTGTTGTTAGTAAAAAGAACAGACATGCAATGACACTGGTGGATCCATAGGTGGATTGTGAAAAGAGCACACATGCAATGACACTGGTGGGTCCATATGTGGTATGTGAAAAGAACACACATGCAATGACTCCAGTTGTTGTTAGTAAAAAGAACACACATGCAATGACATTTGGTGGATCCATGTGTGGTCTCTGAAGAGAACACACATGCAATGAAACTGGTGGATCCATGTGTGGTCTCTGAAGGGAACACACATTTCAATGACACTGGTGGATCCATATGTGGTATGTGAAAAGAACACACATGCAATGACACTGTTGATCCATAGGTGGATTGTGTAAAGATCACACATGCAATGACACTGGTGGATACATATGTGGTATGTGAAAAGAACACACATGCAATGACTCCAGTTGTTGTTAGTAAAAAGAACACACATGCAATGACACTGGTGGATCCATGTGTGGTCTCTAAAGAGAACACACATGGAATGACATCAGGGATCGATGTGTGGTCTCTGAAGAGAACACACATTTCAATGACTCTGGTTGTTGTTAGTAAAAAGAACACACATGCAATGACACTGGTGGATCCATATGTGGTATGTGAAAAGACCACACATGCAATGACTCTAGTTGTTGTTAGTAAAAAGAACACACATGCAATGACACTGGTGGATCCATGTGTGGTCTCTGAAGAGAACACACATTTCAATGACACTTGTGGATCCATATGTGGTATGTGAAAAGAACACACATGCAATGACACTGTGGATCCATAGGTGGATTGTGAAAAGAGCACACATGCAATCACACTGGTGGATCCATATGTCCTATGTGAAAAGAACACACATGCAATGACTCCAGTTGTTGTTAGTAAAAAGAACACACATGCAATGACACTGGTGGATCCATGTGTGGTCTCTAAAGAGAACACACATGCAATGACTCTGGTTGTTGTTAGTAAAAAGAATACACATGCAATGACACTGGTGGATCCATGTGTGGTCTCTAAAGAGAACACATTTCAATGACACTGGTGGATCCATATGTGGTATCTGAAAAGAACACACATGAAAGGACTCCAGTTGTTTTTAGTAAAAAGAACACACATGCAATGACACTGGTGGATCCATGTGTAGTCTCTGAAGAGAACACACATTACAATGACTGGTTGTTGTTAGTAAAAGAACACACATGCAATGACACTGGTGGATCCATGTGTGGTCTCTGAAGAGAACACACATTTCAATGACACTGGTGGATCCAAATGTGGTATGTGAAAAGAACACACATGAAATGACTCTAGTTGTTGTTAGTAAAAAGAACACACATGCAATGACACTGGTGGATCCTTGTGTGGTCTCTGAACAGAACACACATTTCAATGACTCTGGTTGTTGTTAGTAAAAAGAACACACATGCAATGACACTGGTGGATCCAGGTGTGGTCTCTGAAGAGAACACACATGCAATGACTCTGGTTGTTGTTAGTAAAAAGAGCACACATGCAGTGACGCTGGTGGATCATATGTGGTATGTGAAAAGAACACACATGCAATGACTCCGGTTGTTGTTATTAAAAAGGACACACATGCAATGACACTGGTGGATCCATGTGTGGTCTCTGAAGAGAACGCACATGCAATGACACTGGTGGATCCATGTGTGGTCTCTAAAGAGAACACACATTTCAATGACTCTGGTTGTTGTTAGTAAAAAGAACACACATGCAATGACACTAGTGGATCCATGTGTGGTCTCTAAAGAGAACAGACATGCAATGACTTTTGTTGTTGTTAGTAAAAGTGCACACGTGCAATGACACTGGTAGATCCATAGGTGGTTTGTGAAAAGAACACACATGCAATGACACTGGTGGATCCATATGTGGTATGTGAAAAGAACACACATGCAATGACTCTGGTTGTTGTTAGTAAAAAGAACACACATGCAATGACACTGGTGGATCCATGTGTGCTCTCTAAAGCGAACACACATGCAATGACACTGGTGGATCCATGTGTGGTCTCTAAAGAGAACACACATTTCTATGAGTCTGGTTGTTGTTAGTAAAAAGAACACACATGCAATGACACTGGTGGATCCATGTGTGGTCTCTGAAGAGAACACACATGCAATGACTCTAGTTGTTGTTAGTAAAAAGAGCACACATGCAATGACACTGGTGGAACCATGTGTGGTCTCTAAAGAGAACACACATGTAATGACTTTGGTTGTTGTTATTAAAAAGAGCAAACATGCAATGACACTAGTGGATCCATAGGTGGATTGTGAAAAGAACATACATGCAATGACACTAGTGGATCCATATGTGGTATGTGAAAATAACACATATACAATGACTCTAGTTGTTGTTAGTAAAAAGAACACACATGCAATGGCACTTGTTGATCCATATGTGGATTGTGAAAAGAGCACACATACAATGACACTGGTGGATCCATATGTGGTATGTGAAAAGAACACACATGCAATGACTCCAGTTGTTGTTAGTAAAAAGAACACACATGCAATGACACTGGTGGATCCATGTGTGGTCGCTGAAGAGAACACATATTTCAATGACACTGGTGGATCCATATGTGGTATGTGAAAAGAACACACATGCAATGACACTGTGGATCCATAGGTGGATTGTGTAAAGGGCACACATGCAATGACACTGGTGGATCCATATTTGGTATGTGAAAGGAACACACATGCAATGACTCCTGTTGTTGTTAGTAAAAAGAACACACATGCAATGACACTGGTGGATCCATGTGTGGTCTCTGAAGAGAACACACATGCAATGACACTGGTGGATCCATGTGTGGTCTCTGAAGAGAACACACATTTCAATGACTCTGGTTGTTGTTAGTAAAGCGAACACACATGCAATGACACTGGTGGATCCATGTGTGGTCTCTAAAGAGAACACACATTTCTATGAGTCTGGTTGTTGTTAGTAAAAAGAACACACATGCAATGACACTGGTGGATCCATGTGTGGTCTCTGAAGAGAACACACATGCAATGACTCTAGTTGTTGTTAGTAAAAAGAGCACACATGCAATGACACTGGTGGAACCATGTGTGGTCTCTAAAGAGAACACACATGTAATGACTTTGGTTGTTGTTATTAAAAAGAGCAAACATGCAATGACACTAGTGGATCCATAGGTGGATTGTGAAAAGAACATACATGCAATGACACTAGTGGATCCATATGTGGTATGTGAAAATAACACATATACAATGACTCTAGTTGTTGTTAGTAAAAAGAACACACATGCAATGGCACTTGTTGATCCATATGTGGATTGTGAAAAGAGCACACATACAATGACACTGGTGGATCCATATGTGGTATGTGAAAAGAACACACATGCAATGACTCCAGTTGTTGTTAGTAAAAAGAACACACATGCAATGACACTGGTGGATCCATGTGTGGTCGCTGAAGAGAACACATATTTCAATGACACTGGTGGATCCATATGTGGTATGTGAAAAGAACACACATGCAATGACACTGTGGATCCATAGGTGGATTGTGTAAAGGGCACACATGCAATGACACTGGTGGATCCATATTTGGTATGTGAAAGGAACACACATGCAATGACTCCTGTTGTTGTTAGTAAAAAGAACACACATGCAATGACACTGGTGGATCCATGTGTGGTCTCAAGAGAACACACATGCAATGACACTGGATCCATGTGTGGTCTCCAAAGAACACACCTTTCAATGACTCGCGTTGTTGTTAGTAAACAGAACACACATGCAATGACACTGGTGGATCCATGTGTGGTCTCTAAAGAGAACACACATTTCTATGAGTCTGGTTGTTGTTAGTAAAAAGAACACACATGCAATGACACTGGTGGATCCATGTGTGGTCTCTGAAGAGAACACACATGCAATGACTCTAGTTGTTGTTAGTAAAAAGAGCACATGCAATGACACTGGTGGAACCATGTGGTCTCTAAAGAGAACACACATGTAATGACTTTGGTTGTTGTTATTAAAAAGAGCAAACATGCAATGACACTAGTGGATCCATAGGTGGATTGTGAAAAGAACATACATGCAATGACACTAGTGGATCCATATGTGGTATGTGAAAATAACACATATACAATGACTCTAGTTGTTGTTAGTAAAAAGAACACACATGCAATGGCACTTGTTGATCCATATGTGGATTGTGAAAAGAGCACACATACAATGACACTGGTGGATCCATATGTGGTATGTGAAAAGAACACACATGCAATGACTCCAGTTGTTGTTAGTAAAAAGAACACACATGCAATGACACTGGTGGATCCATGTGTGGTCGCTGAAGAGAACACACATTTCAATGACACTGGTGGATCCATATGTGGTATGTGAAAAGAACACACATGCAATGACACTGTGGATCCATAGGTGGATTGTGTAAAGGGCACACATGCAATGACACTGGTGGATCCATATTTGGTATGTGAAAGGAACACACATGCAATGACTCCTGTTGTTGTTAGTAAAAAGAACACACATGCAATGACACTGGTGGATCCATGTGTGGTCTCTGAAGAGAACACACATGCAATGACATCAGGATCCATGTGTGGTCTCTGAAGAGAACACACATTTCAATGACTCTGGTTGTTGTTAGTAAAAAGAACACGCATGCAATGACACTGGTGGATCCATGTGTGGTCTCTGAAGTCAACACACATGCAATGACTCTTGTTATTGTTAGTAAAAAGAGCACACATGCAATGACACTAGTGGATCCATAGGTGGATTGTGAAAATAACACACATGCAATGACACTGGTGGATCCATATGTGGTATTTGACAAGAACACACATGCAATGAATCCAGTTGTTGTTAGTAAAAAGAACACACATGCAATGACATTGGTGGATCCATGTGTGGTCTCTAAAGCGAACACACATTTCAATGACAATGGTGGATCCATATGTGGCACGTGAAAAGAACACACATGAAATGACTCCAGCTGTTGTTAGTAAAAAGAACACACATGCAATGACACTGGTGCATCCATGTGTGGTCTCTGAAGAGAACACACATGCAATGACTCTAGTTGTTGTTAGTAAAAAGAATACACATGCAATGACACTGGTGGATCCATGTGTGGTCTCTGAAGAGAACACACATTTCAAGGACACTAGTGGATCCATATGTGGTATGTGAAAAGAACACACATGAAATGACTCCAGTTGTTGTTAGTAAAAAGAACACACATGCAATGACACTGGTGGATCCATGTGTGGTGTCTGAAAAGAACACACATGCAATGACTTCAATTGTTGTTAGTAAAATAACACACATGCAATGACACTGGTGGATCCATGTGTGGTCTCTGAAGACAACACACATGCAATGACACTTGTGGATCCATGTGTGGTCTCTGAAGAGATCACACATTTCAATGACTCTGGTTGTTGTTAGTAAAAAGAATACACATGCAATGACACTGGTGGATCCATGTGTGGTCTCTAAAGAGAACACACATTTCAATTACTCTGGTTGTTGTTAGTAAAAAGAACACACGTGCAATGACACTGGTGGATCCATGTGTGGTCTCTGAAGAGAATACACATGCAATGACTCTGGTTCTTATTAGTAAAAAGAACACACATGGAATGACACTGGTGGATCCATATGTGGTATGTGAAAAGAACACACATGCAATGACTCCAATTGTTGTTAGTAAAAGAACACACATGCAATGACATCAGGATCCATGTGTGCTCTCAAGACAACACATGCAATGACAGGTGGATCCATGTGTGGTCTCTGAAGAGATCACACATTTCAATGACTCTAGTTGTTGTTAGTAAAATAATACACATGCAATAACATCAGGTGGATCCATGTGTGGTCTCCAAGAGAACACATGCAATGACTCTGGTTGTTGTTAGTAAAAAGAGCACACATGCAATGACACTGGTGGATCCATATGTGGTATGTGAAAAGAACACACATGCAATGACTCGAGTTGTTGTTAGTAAAAAGAACACACATGGAATGACACTGGTGGATCCATGTGTGGTCTTTGAAGAGAACACACATTTCAATGACACTGGTGGATCCATATGTGATATGTGAAAAGAACACACATGCAATGAGACTGGTGGATCCATAGGTGGATTGTGAAAAGAGCACACATGAAATGACACTGGTGGATCCATATGTGGTATGTGAAAAGAACACACATGCAATGACTCCAATTGTTGTTAGTAAAAGAACACACATGCAATGACATTGGTGGATCCATGTGTGGTATCTGAAGACAACACACATGCAATGACACTGGTGGATCCATGTGTGGTCTCTGAAGATATCACACATTTCAATGACTCTAGTTGTTGTTAGTAAAAAGAATACACATGCAATGACACTGGTGGATCCATGTGTGGTTTCTGAAGAGAACACACATTTCAATGACTCTGGTTGTTGTTAGTAAAAAGAACACACATGCAATGACACTGGTGGATCCATGTGAGGTATCTGAAGAGAACACACATGCAATGACTCTGGTTGTTGTTAGTAAAAAGAACACACATGCAATGACACTGGTGGATCCATATGTGGTATGTGAAAAGAACACACATGCAATGACACTGTGGATCCATAGGTGGATTGTGTAAAGAGCACACATGCAATGACACTGGTGGATCCATGTGTGGTTTCTGAAGAGAACACACGTTTCAATGACTCTGGTTGTTGTTAGTAAAAAGAACACACATGCAATGACACTGGTGGATCCATGTGAGGTATCTGAAGAGAACACACATGCAATGACTCTTGTTGTTAGTAAAAAGAACACACATGCAATGACACTGGTGGATCCATATGTGGTATGTGAAAAGAACACACATGCAATGACACTGTGGATCCATAGGTGGATTGTGTAAAGAGCACACATGCAATGACACTGATGGATCCATATGTGGTATGTGAAAAAAACACACATGCAATGACTCCAGTTGTTGTTAGTAAAAAGAACACACATGCAATGACACAGGTGGATCCATGTGTGGTCTCTGAAGAGAACACACATGCAATGACACTGGTGGATCCATGTGTGGTCTCTGAAGAGAACACATATTTCAATGACTCTCGTTGTTGTTAGTAAAAAGAACACACATGGAATGACACTAGTGGATCCATGTGTGGTCTCTGAAGTGAACACACATGCAATGATTCTGGTTGTTGTTAGTAAAAAGAGCACACATGCAATGACACTAGTGGATCCATAGGTGGATTGTGAAAAGAACACACATGCAATGACACTGGTGGATCCATACGTGGTATGTGAAAAGAACACACATGCAATGAATCCAGTTGTTATTAGTAAAAAGAACACACATGCGATGACTTTGGTGGATCCATGTGTGGTCTCTGAAGCGAACACACATTTCAATGACACTAGTGGATCCATATGTGGTATATGAAAAGAACACACATGAAATGACTCTAGTTGTTGTTTGTAAAAAGAACACACATGCCATGACACTGGTGGATCCATGTGTGGTCTATGAAGAGAACACACATTTCAATGACTATGGTTGTTGTTAGTGAAAAGAACACACATTCAATGACACTGGTGTATCCATGTGTGGTCTCTAAAGAGAACACACATGAAATGACTCTGGTTGTTGTTAGTTAAAAGAGCACGCATGCAATGACACTGGTGGATCCATAGGTGGATTGTGAAAAGAACACACATGCAATGACATTGGTGGATCCATATATGGTATGTGAAAAGAACACACATGCAATGACTCTGGTTGTTGTTAGTAAAAAGAACAGACATGCAATGACACTGGTGGATCCATAGGTGGATTGTGAAAAGAGCACACATGCAATGACACTGGTGGGTCCATATGTGGTATGTGAAAAGAACACACATGCAATGACTCCGGTTGTTGTTAGTAAAAAGAACACACATGCAATGACACTGGTGGATCCATGTGTGGTCTCTGAAGAGAACACACATGCAATGACACTGGTGGATCCATGTGTGGTCTCTGAAGGGAACACACATTTCAATGACACTGGTGGATCCATATGTGGTATGTGAAAAGAACACACATGCAATGACACTGTTGATCCATAGGTGGATTGTGTAAAGAGCACACATGCAATGACACTGGTGGATACATATGTGGTATGTGAAAAGAACACACATGCAATGACTCCAGTTGTTGTTAGTAAAAAGAACACACATGCAATGACCTTTGGTGGATCCATGTGTGGTCTCTAAAGAGAACACACATGGAATGACACTGGTGGATCGATGTGTGGTCTCTGAAGATAACACACATTTCAATGACTCTGGTTGTTGTTAGTAAAAAGAACACACATGCAATGACACTGGTGGATCCATATGTGGTATGTGAAAAGACCACATAGGCAATGACTCTAGTTGTTGTTAGTAAAAAGAACACACATGCAATGACACTGGTGGATCCATGTGTGGTCTCTGAAGAGAACACACGTTTCAATGACAATTGTGGATCCATATGTGGTATGTGAAAAGAACACACATGCAATGACACTGTGGATCCATAGGTGGATTGTGAAAAGAGCACACATGCAATCACACTGGTGGATCCATATGTCCTATGTGAAAAGAACACACATGCAATGACTCCAGTTGTTGTTAGTAAAAAGAACACACATGCAATGACACTGGTGGATCCATGTGTGGTCTCTAAAGAGAACACACATGCAATGACTCTGGTTGTTGTTAGTAAAAAGAATACACATGCAATGACACTGGTGGATCCATGTGTGGTCTCTAAAGAGAACACACATTTCAATGACACTGGTGGATCCATATGTG
The DNA here is from genome assembly GCA_023614405.1 of Avena insularis. Lineage (NCBI taxonomy): Eukaryota > Viridiplantae > Streptophyta > Magnoliopsida > Poales > Poaceae > Avena > Avena insularis. Next base: position 215,210,993 of record CM042688.1, on the reverse strand, counting down.
GTATCTGAAAAGAACACACATGAAAGGACTCCAGTTGTTTTTAGTAAAAAGAACACACATGCAATGACACTGGTGGATCCATGTGTGGTCTCTGAAGAGAACACACATTTCAATGACTCTGGTTGTTGTTAGTAAAAAGAACACACATGCAATGACACTGGTGGATCCATGTGTGGTCTCTGAAGAGAACACACATTTCAATGACACTGGTGGATCCAAATGTGGTATGTGAAAAGAACACACATGAAATGACTCTAGTTGTTGTTAGTAAAAAAACACACATGCAATGACCTTTGGTGGATCCTTGTGTGGTCTCTGAGAGAACACACATTTCAATGACTCTGGTTGTTGTTAGTAAAAGAACACACATGCAATGACACTGGTGGATCCATGTGTGGTCTCAGAAGAACACACATTCAATGACACTGGTGGATCCATATGTGGTATCTGAAAAGAACACACATGAAAGGACTCCAGTTGTTTTTAGTAAAAAGAACACACATGCAATGACACTGGTGGATCCATGTGTGGTCTCTGAAGAGAACACACATTTCAATGACTCTGGTTGTTGTTAGTAAAAAGAACACACATGCAATGACCCTGGTGGATCCATGTGTGGTCTCTGAAGAGAACACACATTTCAATGACACTGGTGGATCCAAATGTGGTATGTGAAAAGAACACACATGAAATGACTCTAGTTGTTGTTAGTAAAAAGAACACACATGCAATGACACTGGTGGATCCTTGTGTGGTCTCTGAAGAGAACACACATTTCAATGACTCTGGTTGTTGTTAGTACAAAGAACACACATGCAATGACACTGGTGGATCCATGTGTGGTCTCTGAAGAGAACACACATGCAATGACTCTGGTTGTTGTTAGTAAAAAGAGCACACATGCAGTGACGCTGGTGGATCATATGTGGTATGTGAAAAGAACACACATGCAATGACTCTGGTTGTTTTTATTAAAAAGGACACACATGAATGACACTGGTGGATCCATGTGTGGTCTCTGAAGAGAACGCACATGCAATGACACTGGTGGATCCATGTGTGGTCTCTAAAGAGAACACACATTTCAATGACTCTCGTTGTTGTTAGTAAAAAGAACACACATGCAATGACACTGGTGGATCCATGTGTGGTCTCTAAAGAGAACAGACATGCAATGACTTTTGTTGTTGTTAGTAAAAGTGCACACGTGCAATGACACTGGTAGATCCATAGGTGGATTGTGAAAAGAACACACATGCAATGACACTGGTGGATACATATGTGGTATGTGAGAAGAACACACATGCAATTAATCCAGTTGTTGTTAGTAAAAAGAACACACATGCAATCACATTGGTGGATCCATGTGTGGTCTCTGAAGCGAACACACATTTCAATGACACTAGTGGATCCATATGTGGTATGTGAAAAGAACACACATGAAATGACTCTAGTTGTTGTTTGTAAAAAGAACACACATGCCATGACACTGGTGGATCCATGTGTGGTCTATGAAGAGAACACACATTTCAATGACTATGGTTGTTGTTAGTAAAAAGAACACACATTCAATGACACTGTTGTATCCATGTGTGGTCTCTAAAGAAAACACACATGCAATGACTCTAGTTGTTGTTAGTAAAAAGAGCACACATGCAATGACACTGGTGGATCCATAGGTGGATTGTGAAAAGAACACACATGCAATGACACTGGTGGATCCATATGTGGTATGTGAAAAGAACACACATGCAATGACTAGGGTTGTTGTTAGTAAAAAGAACAGACATGCAATGACACCGGTGGATCCATAGGTGGATTGTGAAAAGAGCACACATGCAATGACACTGGTGGATCCATATGTGGTATGTGAAAAGAACACACATGCAATGACTCTAGTTGTTGTTAGTAAAAAGAACACACATGCAATGACACTGGTGGATCCATGTGTGGTCTCTGAAGAGAACACACATTTCAATGACACTGGTGGATCCATATGTGGTATGTGAAAAGAACACACATGCAATGACACTGTGGATCCATAGGTGGATTCTGTAAAGAGCACACATGCAATGACACTGGTGGATCCATATGTGGTATGTGAAAAGAACACACATGAAGTGTCTCCAGTTGATGTTAGTAAAAAGAACACACATGCAATGACACTGGTGGATCCATGTGTGGTCTCTGAAGAGAACACACATGCAATGACACTGGTGGATCCATGTGTGGTCTCTGAAGAGAACACACATTTCAATGACTCTGGTTGTTGTTAGTAAAAACAACACACATGCAATGACACTGGTGGATCCATCTGTGGTCTCTAAAGTGAACACACATGCAATGACTCTGGTTCTTGTTAGTAAAAAGAGAACACATGCAATGACACTAGTGGATCCATAGGTGGATTGTGAAAAGAACACACATGCAATGACACTGGTGGATCCATACGTGGTATGTGAAAAGAACACACATGCAATGAATCAAGTAGTTATTAGTAAAAAGAACACACATGCGATGACATTGGTGGATCCATGTGTGGTCTCTGAAGCGAACACACATTTCAATGACACTAGTGGATCCATATGTGGTATGTGAAAAGAACACACATGAAATGACTCTAGTTGTTGTTTGTAAAAAGAACACACATGCCATGATACTGGTGGATCCATGTGTGGTCTATGAAGAGAACACACATTTCAATGACTATGGTTGTTGTTAGTGAAAAGAACACACATTCAATGACACTGGTGTATCCATGTGTGGTCTCTAAAGAGAACACACATGCAATGACTCTGGTTGTTGTTAGTAAAAAGAGCACACATGCAATGACACTGGTGGATCCATAGGTGGATTGTGAAAAGAACACACATGAAATGACATTGGTGGATCCATATGTGGTATGTGAAAAGAACACACATGCAATGACTCTGGTTGTTGTTAGTAAAAAGAACAGACATGCAATGACACTGGTGGATCCATAGGTGGATTGTGAAAAGAGCACACATGCAATGACACTGGTGGGTCCATATGTGGTATGTGAAAAGAACACACATGCAATGACTCCAGTTGTTGTTAGTAAAAAGAACACACATGCAATGACACTGGTGGATCCATGTGTGGTCTCTGAAGAGAACACACATGCAATGAAACTGGTGGATCCATGTGTGGTCTCTGAAGGGAACACACATTTCAATGACACTGGTGGATCCATATGTGGTATGTGAAAAGAACACACATGCAATGACACTGTTGATCCATAGGTGGATTGTGTAAAGAGCACACATGCAATGACACTAGTGGATACATATGTGGTATGTGAAAAGAACACACATGCAATGACTCCAGTTGTTGTTAGTAAAAAGAACACACATGCAATGACACTGGTGGATCCATGTGTGGTCTCTAAAGAGAACACACATGGAATGACACTGGTGGATCGATGTGTGGTCTCTGAAGATAACACACATTTCAATGACTCTGGTTGTTGTTAGTAAAAAGAACACACATGCAATGACACTGGTGGATCCATATGTGGTATGTGAAAAGACCACACATGCAATGACTCTAGTTGTTGTTAGTAAAAAGAACACACATGCAATGACACTGGTGGATCCATGTGTGGTCTCTAAAGAGAACACACATTTCAATGACACTGGTGGATCCATATGTGGTATCTGAAAAGAACACACATGAAAGGACTCCAGTTGTTTTTAGTAAAAAGAACACACATGCAATGACACTGGTGGATCCATGTGTGGTCTCTGAAGAGAACACACATTTCAATGACTCTGGTTGTTGTTAGTAAAAAGAACACACATGCAATGACCCTGGTGGATCCATGTGTGGTCTCTGAAGAGAACACACATTTCAATGACACTGGTGGATCCAAATGTGGTATGTGAAAAGAACACACATGAAATGACTCTAGTTGTTGTTAGTAAAAAGAACACACATGCAATGACACTGGTGGATCCTTGTGTGGTCTCTGAAGAGAACACACATTTCAATGACTCTGGTTGTTGTTAGTAAAAAGAACACACATGCAATGACACTGGTGGATCCATGTGTGGTCTCTGAAGAGAACACACATGCAATGACTCTGGTTGTTGTTAGTAAAAAGAGCACACATGCAGTGACGTTGGTGGATCATATGTGGTATGTGAAAAGAACACACATGCAATGACTCCGGTTGTTGTTATTAAAAAGGACACACATGCAATGACACTAGTGGATCCATGTGTGGTCTCTGAAGAGAACGCACATGCAATGACACTGGTGGATCCATGTGTGGTCTCTAAAGAGAACACACATTTCAATGACTCTGGTTGTTGTTAGTAAAAAGAACACACATGCAATGACACTGGTGGATCCATGTGTGGTCTCTAAAGAGAACAGACATGCAATGACTTTTGTTGTTGTTAGTAAAAGTGCACACGTGCAATGACACTGGTAGATCCATAGGTGGTTTGTGAAAAGAACACACATGCAATGACACTGGTGGATCCATATGTGGTATGTGAAAAGAACACACAAGCAATGACTCTGGTTGTTGTTAGTAAAAAGAACACACATGCAATGACACTGGTGGATCCATGTGTGCTCTCTAAAGCGAACACACATGCAATGACACTGGTGGATCCATGTGTGGTCTCTAAAGAGAACACACATTTCTATGAGTCTAGTTGTTGTTAGTAAAAAGAACACACATGCAATGACACTGGTGGATCCATGTGTGGTCTCTGAAGAGAACACACATGCAATGACTCTAGTTGTTGTTAGTAAAAAGAACACACATGCAATGACACTGGTGGATCCATATGTGGTATCTGAAAAGAACACACATGAAAGGACTCCAGTTGTTTTTAGTAAAAAGAACACACATGCAATGACACTGGTGGATCCATGTGTGGTCTCTGAAGAGAACACACATTTCAATGACTCTGGTTGTTGTTAGTAAAAAGAACACACATGCAATGACCCTGGTGGATCCATGTGTGGTCTCTGAAGAGAACACACATTTCAATGACACTGGTGGATCCAAATGTGGTATGTGAAAAGAACACACATGAAATGACTCTAGTTGTTGTTAGTAAAAAGAACACACATGCAATGACACTGGTGGATCCTTGTGTGGTCTCCAAGAGAACACACATTTCAATGACTCGTTGTTGTTAGTAAAAAGAACACACATGCAATGACATCAGGATCCATGTGTGGTCTCAAGAGACCACACAGTTCAATGACAGTGGTGGATCCATATGTGGTATCTGAAAAGAACACACATGAAAGGACTCAGTTGTTTTTAGTAAAAAGAACACACATGCAATGACATCGGTGGATCCATGTGGTCTCAAGAGAACACACATTTCAATGACTCTTGTTGTTGTTAGTAAAAAGAACACACATGCAATGACCCTTGTGGATACATGTGTGGTCTCTGAAGAGAACACACATTTCAATGACACTGGTGGATCCAAATGTGGTATGTGAAAAGAACACACATGAAATGACTCTAGTTGTTGTTAGTAAAAAGAACACACATGCAATGACACTGGTGGATCCTTGTGTGGTCTCTAAAGAGAACACACATTTCAATGACTCGGTTGTTGTTAGTAAAAAGAACACACATGCAATGACATCAGGTGGATCCATGTGTGGTCTCTGAAGAGAACACATGCAATGACTCGTTGTTGTTAGTAAAAAGAGCACACATGCAAAGGACGTGGATCATATGTGGTATGTGAAAAGAACACACATGCAATGACTCGTTGTTTTTTAAAAGGACACACATGAATGACATCTGGATCCATGTGTGGTCTCTCAAGAGAACGCACATGCAATGACATCAGGATCCATGTGTGGTCTCTAAAGAGAACACACATTTCAATGACTCTCGTTGTTGTTAGTAAAAAGAACACACATGCAATGACACTGGTGGATCCATGTGTGGTCTCTAAAGAGAACAGACATGCAATGACTTTTGTTGTTGTTAGTAAAAGTGCACACGTGCAATGACACTGGTAGATCCATAGGTGGTTTGTGAAAAGAACACACATGCAATGACACTGGTGGATACATATGTGGTATGTGAGAAGAACACACATGCAATTAATCCAGTTGTTGTTAGTAAAAAGAACACACATGCAATCACATTGGTGGATCCATGTGTGGTCTCTGAAGCGAACACACATTTCAATGACACTAGTGGATCCATATGTGGTATGTGAAAAGAACACACATGAAATGACTCTAGTTGTTGTTTGTAAAAAGAACACACATGCCATGACACTGGTGGATCCATGTGTGGTCTATGAAGAGAACACACATTTCAATGACTATGGTTGTTGTTAGTAAAAAGAACACACATTCAATGACACTGTTGTATCCATGTGTGGTCTCTAAAGAAAACACACATGCAATGACTCTAGTTGTTGTTAGTAAAAAGAGCACACATGCAATGACACTGGTGGATCCATAGGTGGATTGTGAAAAGAACACACATGCAATGACACTGGTGGATCCATATGTGGTATGTGAAAAGAACACACATGCAATGACTCTGGTTGTTGTTAGTAAAAAGAACAGACATGCAATGACACCGGTGGATCCATAGGTGGATTGTGAAAAGAGCACACATGCAATGACACTGGTGGATCCATATGTGGTATGTGAAAAGAACACACATGCAATGACTCTAGTTGTTGTTAGTAAAAAGAACACACATGCAATGACATCAGGATCCATGTGTGGTCTCTGAAGAGAACACATTTCAATGACACTGGTGGATCCATATGTGGTATGTGAAAAGAACACACATGCAATGACACTGTGGATCCATAGGTGGATTCTGTAAAGAGCACACATGCAATGACACTGGTGGATCCATATGTGGTATGTGAAAAGAACACACATGAAGTGTCTCCAGTTGTTGTTAGTAAAAAGAACACACATGCAATGACACTGGTGGATCCATGTGTGGTCTCTGAAGAGAACACACATGCAATGACATCAGGATCCATGTGGTCTCAAGAGAACACACATTTCAATGACTCTGGTTGTTGTTAGTAAAACAACACACATGCAATGACACTGGTGGATCCATCTGTGGTCTCTAAAGTGAACACACATGCAATGACTCTGGTTCTTGTTAGTAAAAAGAGAACACATGCAATGACACTAGTGGATCCATAGGTGGATTGTGAAAAGAACACACATGCAATGACACTGGTGGATCCATACGTGGTATGTGAAAAGAACACACATGCAATGAATCCAGTAGTTATTAGTAAAAAGAACACACATGCGATGACATTGGTGGATCCATGTGTGGTCTCTGAAGCGAACACACATTTCAATGACACTAGTGGATCCATATGTGGTATGTGAAAAGAACACACATGAAATGACTCTAGTTGTTGTTTGTAAAAGAACACACATGCCATGATCTGGTGGATCCATGTGTGGTCTATGAAGAGAACACATTTCAATGACTATGGTTGTTGTTAGTGAAAAGAACACACATTCAATGACATCAGGTATCCATGTGTGGTCTCTAAAGAGAACACACATGCAATGACTCGTTGTTGTTAGTAAAAGAGCACACATGCAATGACACTGGTGGATCCATAGGTGGATTGTGAAAAGAACACACATGAAATGACATTGGTGGATCCATATGTGGTATGTGAAAAGAACACACATGCAATGACTCGGTTGTTGTTAGTAAAAGAACAGACATGCAATGACACTGGTGGATCCATAGGTGGATTGTGAAAAGAGCACACATGCAATGACACTGGTGGGTCCAAATGTGGTATGTGAAAAGAACACACATGCAATGACTCAAGTTGTTGTTAGTAAAAGAACACACATGCAATGACATCAGGATCCATGTGTGGTCTCAAGAGAACACACATGCAATGAAATCAGGTGGATCCATGTGTGGTCTCTGAAGGGAACACACATTTCAATGACACTGGTGGATCCATATGTGGTATGTGAAAAGAACACACATGCAATGACACTGTTGATCCATAGGTGGATTGTGTAAAGAGCACACATGCAATGACACTAGTGGATACATATGTGGTATGTGAAAAGAACACACATGCAATGACTCCAGTTGTTGTTAGTAAAAAGAACACACATGCAATGACACTGGTGGATCCATGTGTGGTCTCTAAAGAGAACACACATGGAATGACACTGGTGGATCGATGTGTGGTCTCTGAAGATAACACACATTTCAATGACTCTGGTTGTTGTTAGTAAAAAGAACACACATGCAATGACACTGGTGGATCCATATGTGGTATGTGAAAAGACCACACATGCAATGACTCTAGTTGTTGTTAGTAAAAAGAACACACATGCAATGACACTGGTGGATCCATGTGTGGTCTCTGAAGAGAACACACATTTCAATGACACTTGTGGATCCATATGTGGTATGTGAAAAGAACACACATGCAATGACACTGTGGATCCATAGGTGGATTGTGAAAAGAGCACACATGCAATCACACTGGTGGATCCATATGTCCTATGTGAAAAGAACACACATGCAATGACTCCAGTTGTTGTTAGTAAAAAGAACACACATGCAATGACATCAGGATCCATGTGTGGTCTCTAAAGAGAACACACATGCAATGACTCAAGTTGTTGTTAGTAAAAAGAATACACATGCAATGACACTGGTGGATCCATGTGTGGTCTCTAAAGAGAACACACATTTCAATGACACTGGTGGATCCATATGTGGTATCTGAAAAGAACACACATGAAAGGACTCCAGTTGTTTTTAGTAAAAAGAACACACATGCAATGACACTGGTGGATCCATGTGTGGTCTCTGAAGAGAACACACATTTCAATGACTCTGGTTGTTGTTAGTAAAAAGAACACACATGCAATGACATCGGTGGATCCATGTGTGGTCTCTGAAGAGAAGATACATTTCAATGACTCCGGTGGATCCATATGTGGTATGTGAAAAGAACACACATGAAATGACTCTAGTTGTTGTTAGTAAAAGAACACACATGCAATGACATCAGGATCCTTGTGTGGTCTCAAGAGAACACACATTTCAATGACTCTGGTTGTTGTTAGTAAAAGAACACACATGCAATGACATCAGGATCCATGTGTGGTCTCAAGAGAACACACATGCAATGACTCTGGTTGTTGTTAGTAAAAAGAGCACACATGCAGTGACGTTGGTGGATCATATGTGGTATGTGAAAAGAACACACATGCAATGACTCCGGTTGTTGTTATTAAAAAGGACACACATGCAATGACACTAGTGGATCCATGTGTGGTCTCAAGAGAACGCATGCAATGACACTGGTGGATCCATGTGTGGTCTCTAAAGAGAACACACATTTCAATGACTCTGGTTGTTGTTAGTAAAAAGAACACACATGCAATGACACTGGTGGATCCATGTGTGGTCTCTAAAGAGAACAGACATGCAATGACTTTTGTTGTTGTTAGTAAAAGTGCACACGTGCAATGACACTGGTAGATCCATAGGTGGTTTGTGAAAAGAACACACATGCAATGACACTGGTGGATCCATATGTGGTATGTGAAAAGAACACACAAGCAATGACTCTGGTTGTTGTTAGTAAAAAGAACACACATGCAATGACATCAGGATCCATGTGTGCTCTCTAAAGCAACACACATGCAATGACATCAGGATCCATGTGTGGTCTCTAAAGAGAACACACATTTCTATGAGTCTGTTGTTGTTAGTAAAAGAACACACATGCAATGACATTTGGTGGATCCATGTGTGGTCTCTGAAGAGAACACACATGCAATGACTCTAGTTGTTGTTAGTAAAAAGAGCACACATGCAATGACACTGGTGGAACCATGTGTGGTCTCTAAAGAGAACACACATGTAATGACTTTGGTTGTTGTTATTAAAAAGAGCAAACATGCAATGACACTAGTGGATCCATAGGTGGATTGTGAAAAGAACATACATGCAATGACACTAGTGGATCCATATGTGGTATGTGAAAATAACACATATACAATGACTCTAGTTGTTGTTAGTAAAAAGAACACACATGCAATGGCACTTGTTGATCCATATGTGGATTGTGAAAAGAGCACACATACAATGACACTGGTGGATCCATATGTGGTATGTGAAAAGAACACACATGCAATGACTCCAGTTGTTGTTAGTAAAAAGAACACACATGCAATGACACTGGTGGATCCATGTGTGGTCGCTGAAGAGAACACACATTTCAATGACACTGGTGGATCCATATGTGGTATGTGAAAAGAACACACATGCAATGACACTGTGGATCCATAGGTGGATTGTGTAAAGGGCACACATGCAATGACACTGGTGGATCCATATTTGGTATGTGAAAGGAACACACATGCAATGACTCCAGTTGTTGTTAGTAAAAAGAACACACATGCAATGACATCAGGATCCATGTGTGGTCTCAAGAGAACACACATGCAATGACATCAGGATCCATGTGTGGTCTCTGAAGAGAACACACATTTCAATGACTCTGGTTGTTGTTAGTAAAAAGAACACGCATGCAATGACACTGGTGGATCCATGTGTGGTCTCTGAAGTCAACACACATGCAATGACTCTTGTTATTGTTAGTAAAAAGAGCACACATGCAATGACACTAGTGGATCCATAGGTGGATTGTGAAAATAACACACATGCAATGACACTGGTGGATCCATATGTGGTATTTGACAAGAACACACATGCAATGAATCCAGTTGTTGTTAGTAAAAAGAACACACATGCAATGACATATGTGGATCCATGTGTGGTCTCTAAAGCGAACACACATTTCAATGACAATGGTGGATCCATATGTGGCACGTGAAAAGAACACACATGAAATGACTCCAGCTATTGTTAGTAAAAAGAACACACATGCAATGACACTGGTGCATCCATGTGTGGTCTCTGAAGAGAACACACATGCAATGACTCTAGTTGTTGTTAGTAAAAAGAATACACATGCAATGACATCAGGATCCATGTGTGGTCTCTGAAGAGAACACACATTTCAAGGACACTGGTGGATCCATATGTGGTATGTGAAAAGAACACACATGAAATGACTCCAGTTGTTGTTAGTAAAAAGAACACACATGCAATGACACTGGTGGATCCATGTGTGGTCTCTGAAAAGAACACACATGCAATGACTTCAATTGTTGTTAGTAAAATAACACACATGCAATGACACTGGTGGATCCATGTGTGGTCTCTGAAGACAACACACAGCAATGACACTGTTGGATCCATGTGTGGTCTCTGAAGAGATCACACATTTCAATGACTCTGGTTGTTGTTAGTAAAAAGAATACACATGCAATGACACTGGTGGATCCATGTGTGGTCTCTAAAGAGAACACACATTTCAATTACTCTGGTTGTTGTTAGTAAAAAGAACACACGTGCAATGACACTGGTGGATCCATGTGTGGTCTCTAAAGAGAATACACATGCAATGACTCTGGTTCTTATTAGTAAAAAGAACACACATGGAATGACACTGGTGGATCCATATGTGGTATGTGAAAAGAACACACATGCAATGACTCCAATTGTTGTTAGTAAAAGAACACACATGCAATGACATCAGGGATCCATGTGTGCTCTCTGAAGACAACACACATGCAATGACACTGGTGGATCCATGTGTGGTCTCTGAAGAGATCACACATTTCAATGACTCTAGTTGTTGTTAGTAAAAATAATACACATGCAATAACACTGGTGGATCCATGTGTGGTCTCTGAAGAGAACACACATGCAATGACTCTGGTTGTTGTTAGTAAAAAGAGCACACATGCAATGACACTGGTGGATCCATATGTGGTATGTGAAAAGAACACACATGCAATGACTCGAGTTGTTGTTAGTAAAAAGAACACACATGGAATGACACTGGTGGATCCATGTGTGGTCTTTGAAGAGAACACACATTTCAATGACACTGGTGGATCCATATGTGATATGTGAAAAGAACACACATTCAATGAGACTGGTGGATCCATAGGTGGATTGTGAAAAGAGCACACATGAAATGACACTGGTGGATCCATATGTGGTATGTGAAAAGAACACACATGCAATGACTCCAATTTTCGTTAGTAAAAGAACACACATGCAATGACACTGGTGGATCCATGTGTGGTATCTGAAGACAACACACATGCAATGACACTGGTGGATCCATGTGTGGTCTCTGAAGATATCACACATTTCAATGACTCTAGTTGTTGTTAGTAAAAAGAATACACATGCAATGACACTGGTGGATCCATGTGTGGTTTCTGAAGAGAACACACATTTCAATGACTCTGGTTGTTGTTAGTAAAAAGAACACACATGCAATGACACTGGTGGATCCATGTGAGGTATCTGAAGAGAACACACATGCAATGACTCTGGTTGTTGTTAGTAAAAAGAACACACATGCAATGACACTGGTGGATCCATATGTGGTATGTGAAAAGAACACACATGCAATGACACTGCGGATCCATAGGTGGATTGTGTAAAGAGCACACATGCAATGACACTGGTGGATCCATGTGTGGTTTCTGAAGAGAACACACGTTTCAATGACTCTGGTTGTTGTTAGTAAAAAGAACACACATGCAATGACACTGGTGGATCCATGTGAGGTATCTGAAGAGAACACACATGCAATGACTCTTGTTGTTAGTAAAAAGAACACACATGCAATGACACTGGTGGATCCATATGTGGTATGTGAAAAGAACACACATGCAATGACACTGTGGATCCATAGGTGGATTGTGTAAAGAGCACACATGCAATGACACTGATGGATCTATATGTGGTATGTGAAAAAAACACACATGCAATGATTCCAGTTGTTGTTAGTAAAAAGAACACACATGCAATGACACAGGTGGATCCATGTGTGGTCTCTGAAGAGAACACACATGCAATGACACTGGTGGATCCATGTGTGGTCTCTGAAGAGAACACATATTTCAATGACTCTCGTTGTTGTTAGTAAAAAGAACACACATGGAATGACACTAGTGGATCCATGTGGGGTCTCTGAAGTGAACACACATGCAATGACTCTGGTTGTTGTTAGTAAAAAGAGCACACATGCAATGACACTAGTGGATCCGTAGGTGGATTGTGAAAAGAACACACATGCAATGACACTGGTGGATCCATACGTGGTATGTGAAAATAACACACATGCAATGAATCCAGTTGTTATTAGTAAAAAGAACACACATGCGATGACTTTGGTGGATCCATGTGTGGTCTCTGAAGCGAACACACATTTCAATGACACTAGTGGATCCATATGTGGTATGTGAAAAGAACACACATGAAATGACTCTAGTTGTTGTTTGTAAAAAGAACACACATGCCATGACACTGGTGGATCCATGTGTGGTCTATGAAGAGAACACACATTTCAATGACTATGGTTGTTGTTAGTGAAAAGAACACACATTCAATGACACTGGTGTATCCATGTGTGGTCTCTAAAGAGAACACACATGCAATGACTCTGGTTGTTGTTAGTTAAAAGAGAACGCATGCAATGACACTGGTGGATCCATAGGTGGATTGTGAAAAGACCACACATGCAATGACATTGGTGGATCCATATGTGGTATGTGAAAAGAACACACATGCAATGACTCTGGTTGTTGTTAGTAAAAAGAACGGACATGCAATGACACTGGTGGATCCATAGGTGGATTGTGAAAAGAGCACACATGCAATGACACTGGTGGGTCCATATGTGGTATGTGAAAAGAACACACATGCAATGACTCCGGTTGTTGTTAGTAAAAAGAACACACATGCAATGACACTGGTGGATCCATGTGTGGTCTCTGAAGAGAACACACATGCAATGACACTGGTGGATCCATGTGTGGTCTCTGAAGGGAACACACATTTCAATGACACTGGTGGATCCATATGTGGTATGTGAAAAGAACACACATGCAATGACACTGTTGATCCATAGGTGGATTGTGTAAAGAGCACACATGCAATGACACTGGTGGATACATATGTGGTATGGGAAAAGAACACACATGCAATGACTCCAGTTGTTGTTAGTAAAAAGAACACACATGCAATGACACTGGTGGATCCATGTGTGGTCTCTAAAGAGAACACACATGGAATGACACTGGTGGATCGATGTGTGGTCTCTGAAGATAACACACATTTCAATGACTCTGGTTGTTGTTAGTAAAAAGAACACACATGCAATGACACTGGTGGATCCATATGTGGTATGTGAAAAGACCACATAGGCAATGATTCTAGTTGTTGTTAGTAAAAAGAACACACATGCAATGACACTGGTGGATCCATGTGTGGTCTCTGAAGAGAACACACGTTTCAATCACACTTGTGGATCCATATGTGGTATGTGAAAAGAACACACATGCAATGACACTATGGATCCATAGGTGGATTGTGAAAAGAGCACACATGCAATCACACTGGTGGATCCATATGTCCTATGTGAAAAGAACACACATGCAATGACTCCAGTTGTTGTTAATAAAAGAACACACATGCAATGACACTGGTGGATCCATGTGTGGTCTCTAAAGAGAACACACATGCAATGACTCTGGTTGTTGTTAGTAAAAAGAATACACATGCAATGACACTGGTGGATCCATGTGTGGTCTCTAAAGAGAACACACATTTCAATGACACTGGTGGATCCATATGTGGTATCTGAAAAGAACACACATGAAAGGACTCCAGTTGTTTTTAGTAAAAAGAACACACATGCAATGACACTGGTGGATCCATGTGTGGTCTCTGAAGAGAACACACATTTCAATGACTCTGGTTGTTGTTAGTAAAAAGAACACACATGCAATGACACTGGTGGATCCATGTGTGGTCTCTGAAGAGAACACACATTTCAATGACACTGGTGGATCCAAATGTGGTATGTGAAAAGAACACACATGAAATGACTCTAGTTGTTGTTAGTAAAAAGAACACACATGCAATGACACTGGTGGATCCTTGTGTGGTCTCTGAAGAGAACACACATTTCAATGACTCTGGTTGTTGTTAGTAAAAAGAACACACATGCAATGACACTGGTGGATCCATGTGTGGTCTCTGAAGAGAACACACATGCAATGACTCTGGTTGTTGTTAGTAAAAAGAGCACACATGCAGTGACGCTGGTGGATCATATGTGGTATGTGAAAAGAACACACATGCAATGACTCTGGTTGTTGTTATTAAAAAGGACACACATGAATGACATTGGTGGATCCATGTGTGGTCTCTGAAGAGAACGCACATGCAATGACACTGGTGGATCCATGTGTGGTCTCTAAAGAGAACACACATTTCAATGACTCTGGTTGTTGTTAGTAAAAAGAACACACATGCAATGACACTGGTGGATCCATGTGTGGTCTCTAAAGAGAACAGACATGCAATGACTTTTGTTGTTGATAGTAAAAGTGCACACGTGCAATGACACTGGTAGATCCATAGGTGGTTTGTGAAAAGAACACACATGCAATGACACTGGTGGATCCATATGTGGTATGTGAAAAGAACACACATGCAATGACTCTGGTTGTTGTTAGTAAAAAGAACACACATGCAATGACACTGGTGGATCCATGTGTGCTCTAAAGAACACACATGCAATGACATCTGGATCCATGTGTGGTCTCTAAAGATATCACATTTCTATGAGTCTGGTTGTTGTTAGTAACAAGAACACACATGCAATGACACTGGTGGATCCATGTGTGGTCTCTGAAGAGAACACACATGCAATGACTCTAGTTGTTGTTAGTAAAAAGAGCACACATGCAATGACACTGGCGGAACCTTGTGTGGTCTCTAAAGAGAACACACATGTAATGACTTTGGTTGTTGTTATTAAAAAGAGAAAACATGCAATGACACTAGTGGATCCATAGGTGGATTGTGAAAAGAACATACATGCAATGACACTAGTGGATCCATATGTGGTATGTGAAAATAACACATATACAATGACTCTTGTTTTTGTGAGTAAACAGAGCACACAAGAAATGACACTTGTTGATCCATATGTGGATTGTGAAAAGATCACACATGCAATGACACTGGTGGATCCATATGTGGTATGTGAAAAGAACACACATGCAATGACTCCAGTTGTTGTTAGTAAATAGAAAACACATGCAATGACTGGTGGATCCATGTGTGGTCACCAAGAGAACACACATTTCAATGACACTGGTGGATCCATATGTGGTATGTGAAAAGAACACACATGCAATGACACTGTGGATCCATAGGTGGATTGTGTAAAGGGCACACATGCAATGACACTGGTGGATCCATATTTGGTATGTGAAAGGAACACACATGCAATGACTCAGTTGTTGTTAGTAAAAGAACACACATGCAATGACATCAGGATCCATGTGTGGTCTCTGAAGAGAACACACATGCAATGACACTGGTGGATCCATGTGTGATCTCTGAAGAGAACACACATTTCAATGACTCTGGTTGTTGTTAGTAAAAAGAACACGCATGCAATGACACTGGTGGATCCATGTGTGGTCTCTGAAGTCAACACACATGCAATGACTCTTGTTATTGTTAGTAAAAAGAGCACACATGCAATGACACTAGTG
Source organism: Avena insularis (assembly GCA_023614405.1). Classification (NCBI taxonomy): domain Eukaryota; kingdom Viridiplantae; phylum Streptophyta; class Magnoliopsida; order Poales; family Poaceae; genus Avena; species Avena insularis. Next base: position 215,194,274 of record CM042688.1, on the reverse strand, counting down.
GATCCATAGGTGGATTGTGAAAATAACACACATGCAATGACACTGGTGGATCCATATGTGGTATTTGACAAGAACACACATGCAATGAATCTAGTTGTTGTTAGTAAAAAGAACACACATGCAATGACATTGGTGGATCCATGTGTGGTCTCTGAAGCGAACACACATTTCAATGACAATGGTGGATCCATATGTGGCACGTGAAAAGAACACACATGAAATGACTCCAGCTGTTGTTAGTAAAAAGAACACACATGCAATGACACTGGTGCATCCATGTGTGGTCTCTGAAGAGAACACACATGCAATGACTCTAGTTGTTGTTAGTAAAAAGAATACACATGCAATGACACTGGTGGATCCATGTGGTCTCAGAAGAGAACACACATTTCAAGGACACTGGTGGATCCATATGTGGTATGTGAAAAGAAAACACATGAAATGACTCCAGTTGTTGTTAGTAAAAAGAACACACATGCAATGACACTGGTGGATCCATGTGTGGTCTCTGAAAAGAACACAAATGCAATGACTCCAATTGTTGTTAGTAAAATAACACACATGCAATGACACTGGTGGATCCATGTGTGGTCTCTGAAGACAACACACATGCAATGACACTGGTGGATCCATGTGTGGTCTCTGAAGAGATCACACATTTCAATGACTCTGGTTGTTGTTAGTAAAAAGAATACACATGCAATGACCATGGTGGATCCATGTGTGGTCTCTAAAGAGAACACACATATCAATTACTCTGGTTGTTGTTAGTAAAAAGAACACACGTGCAATGACACTGGTGGATCCATGTGTGGTCTGTGAAGAGAATACACATGCAATGACTATGGTTCTTATTAGTAAAAAGAACACACATGGAATGACACTGGTGGATCCATATGTGGTATGTGAAAAGAACACACATGCAATGACTCCAATTGTTGTTAGTAAAAGAACACACATGCAATGACACTGGTGGATCCATGTGTGGTCTCTGAAGACAACACATGCAATGACACTGGTGGATCCATGTGTGGTCTCTGAAGACAACACACATGCAATGACACTGGTGGATCCATGTGTGGTCTCTGAAGAGATCACACATTTCAATGACTCTAGTTGTTGTTAGTAAAAATAATACACATGCAATAACACTGTTGGATCCATGTGTGGTCTCTGAAGAGAACACACATGCAATGACTCTGGTTGTTGTTAGTAAAAAGAGCACACATGCAATGACACTGGTGGATCCATATGTGGTATGTGAAAAGAACACACAGGCAATGACTCGAGTTGTTGTTAGTAAAAAGAACACACATGGAATGACACTGGTGGATCCATGTGTGGTCTTTGAAGAGAACACACATTTCAATGACACTGGTGGATCCATATGTGATATGTGAAAAGAACACACATGCAATGAGACTGGTGGATCCATAGGTGGATTGTGAAAAGAGCACAAATGAAATGACACTGGTGGATCCATATGTGGTATGTGAAAAGAACACACATGCAATGACTCCAATTGTTGTTAGTAGAAGAACACACATGCAATGACACTGGTGGATCCATGTGTGGTCTCTGAAGACAACACACATGCAATGACACTGGTGGATCCATGTGTGGTCTCTGAAGATATCACACATTTCAATGACTCTAGTTGTTGTTAGTAAAAAGAATACACATGCAATGACACTGGTGGATCCATGTGGTTTTGAAGAGAACACACATTTCAATGACACTGGTTGATCCAAATGTGGTATGTGAAAAGAACACACATGAAATGACTCTAGTTGTTGTTAGTAAAAAGAATACACATGCAATGACACTGGTGGATCCATGTGTGGTTTCTGAAGAGAACACACATTTCAATGACACTGGTGGATCCAAATGTGGTATGTGAAAAGAACACACATGAAATGACTCTAGTTGTTGTTAGTAAAAAGAACACACATGCAATGACACTGGTGGATCCTTGTGTGGTCTCTGAAGAGAACACACATTTCAATGACTCTGGTTGTTGTTAGTAAAAAGAACACACATGCAATGACATCAGGATCCATGTGTGGTCTCTGAAGAGACACACATGCAATGACTCTGGTTGTTGTTAGTAAAAAGAGCACACATGCAGTGACGCTGGTGGATCATATGTGGTATGTGAAAAGAACACACATGCAATGACTCTGGTTGTTGTTATTAAAAAGGACACACATGAATGACATTGGTGGATCCATGTGTGGTCTCTGAAGAGAACGCACATGCAATGACACTGGTGGATCCATGTGTGGTCTCTAAAGAGAACACACATTTCAATGACTCTGGTTGTTGTTAGTAAAAAGAACACACATGCAATGACACTGGTGGATCCATGTGTGGTCTCTAAAGAGAACAGACATGCAATGACTTTTGTTGTTGATAGTAAAAGTGCACACGTGCAATGAAACTGGTAGATCCATAGGTGGTTTGTGAAAAGAACACACATGCAATGACACTGGTGGATCCATATGTGGTATGTGAAAAGAACACACATGCAATGACTCTGGTTGTTGTTAGTAAAAAGAACACACATGCAATGACACTGGTGGATCCATGTGTGCTCTCTAAAGCGAACACACATGCAATGACACTGGTGGATCCATGTGTGGTCTCTAAAGAGAACACACATTTCTATGAGTCTGGTTGTTGTTAGTAACAAGAACACACATGCAATGACACTGGTGGATCCATGTGTGGTCTCTGAAGAGAACACACATGCAATGACTCTAGTTGTTGTTAGTAAAAAGAGCACACATGCAATGACACTGGCGGAACCTTGTGTGGTCTCTAAAGAGAACACACATGTAATGACTTTGGTTGTTGTTATTAAAAAGAGAAAACATGCAATGACACTAGTGGATCCATAGGTGGATTGTGAAAAGAACATACATGCAATGACACTAGTGGATCCATATGTGGTATGTGAAAATAACACATATACAATGACTCTAGTTGTTGTTAGTAAAAAGAACACACATGCAATGGCACTTGTTGATCCATATGTGGATTGTGAAAAGAGCACACATGCAATGACACTGGTGGATCCATATGTGGTATGTGAAAAGAACACACATGCAATGACTCCAGTTGTTGTTAGTAAAAAGAACACACATGCAATGACACTGGTGGATCCATGTGTGGTCGCTGAAGAGAACACACATTTCAATGACACTGGTGGATCCATATGTGGTATGTGAAAAGAACACACATGCAATGACACTGTGGATCCATAGGTGGATTGTGTAAAGGGCACACATGCAATGACACTGGTGGATCCATATTTGGTATGTGAAAGGAACACACATGCAATGACTCCAGTTGTTGTTAGTAAAAAGAACACACATGCAATGACACTGGTGGATCCATGTGTGGTCTCTGAAGAGAACACACATGCAATGACACTGGTGGATCCATGTGTGATCTCTGAAGAGAACACACATTTCAATGACTCTGGTTGTTGTTAGTAAAAAGAACACGCATGCAATGACACTGGTGGATCCATGTGTGGTCTCTGAAGTCAACACACATGCAATGACTCTTGTTATTGTTAGTAAAAAGAGCACACATGCAATGACACTAGTGGATCCATAGGTGGATTGTGAAAATAACACACATGCAATGACACTGGTGGATCCATATGTGGTATTTGACAAGAACACACATGCAATGAATCTAGTTGTTGTTAGTAAAAAGAACACACATGCAATGACATTGGTGGATCCATGTGTGGTCTCTGAAGCGAACACACATTTCAATGACAATGGTGGATCCATATGTGGCACGTGAAAAGAACACACATGAAATGACTCCAGCTGTTGTTAGTAAAAAGAACACACATGCAATGACACTGGTGCATCCATGTGTGGTCTCTGAAGAGAACACACATGCAATGACTCTAGTTGTTGTTAGTAAAAAGAATACACATGCAATGACACTGGTGGATCCATGTGTGGTCTCTGAAGAGAACACACATTTCAAGGACACTGGTGGATCCATATGTGGTATGTGAAAAGAAAACACATGAAATGACTCCAGTTGTTGTTAGTAAAAAGAACACACATGCAATGACACTGGTGGATCCATGTGTGGTCTCTGAAAAGAACACAAATGCAATGACTCCAATTGTTGTTAGTAAAATAACACACATGCAATGACACTGGTGGATCCATGTGTGGTCTCTGAAGACAACACACATGCAATGACACTGGTGGATCCATGTGTGGTCTCTGAAGAGATCACACATTTCAATGACTCTGGTTGTTGTTAGTAAAAAGAATACACATGCAATGACCATGGTGGATCCATGTGTGGTCTCTAAAGAGAACACACATATCAATTACTCTGGTTGTTGTTAGTAAAAAGAACACACGTGCAATGACACTGGTGGATCCATGTGTGGTCTGTGAAGAGAATACACATGCAATGACTATGGTTCTTATTAGTAAAAAGAACACACATGGAATGACACTGGTGGATCCATATGTGGTATGTGAAAAGATCACACATGCAATGACTCCAATTGTTGTTAGTAAAAGAACACACATGCAATGACACTGGTGGATCCATGTGTGGTCTCTGAAGACAACACACATGCAATGACACTGGTGGATCCATGTGTGGTCTCTGAAGACAACACACATGCAATGACACTGGTGGATCCATGTGTGGTCTCTGAAGAGATCACACATTTCAATGACTCTAGTTGTTGTTAGTAAAAATAATACACATGCAATAACACTGTTGGATCCATGTGTGGTCTCTGAAGAGAACACACATGCAATGACTCTGGTTGTTGTTAGTAAAAAGAGCACACATGCAATGACACTGGTGGATCCATATGTGGTATGTGAAAAGAACACACAGGCAATGACTCGAGTTGTTGTTAGTAAAAAGAACACACATGGAATGACACTGGTGGATCCATGTGTGGTCTTTGAAGAGAACACACATTTCAATGACACTGGTGGATCCATATGTGATATGTGAAAAGAACACACATGCAATGAGACTGGTGGATCCATAGGTGGATTGTGAAAAGAGCACAAATGAAATGACACTGGTGGATCCATATGTGGTATGTGAAAAGAACACACATGCAATGACTCCAATTGTTGTTAGTAGAAGAACACACATGCAATGACACTGGTGGATCCATGTGTGGTCTCTGAAGACAACACACATGCAATGACACTGGTGGATCCATGTGTGGTCTCTGAAGATATCACACATTTCAATGACTCTAGTTGTTGTTAGTAAAAAGAATACACATGCAATGACACTGGTGGATCCATGTGTGGTTTCTGAAGAGAACACACATTTCAATGACTCTGGTTGTTGTTAGTAAAAAGAACACACATGCAATGACACTGGTGGATCCATGTGAGGTATCTGAAGAGAACACACATGCAATGACTCTGGTTGTTGTTAGTAAAAAGAACACACATGCAATGACACTGGTGGATCCATATGTGGTATGTGAAAAGAACACACATGCAATGACACTGCGGATCCATAGGTGGATTGTGTAAAGAGCACACATGCAATGACACTGATGGATCCATATGTGGTATGTAAAAAAACACACATGCAATGACTCCAGTTGTTGTTAGTAAAAAGAACACACATGCAATGACACAGGTGGATCCATGTGTGGTCTCTGAAGAGAACACACATGCAATGACACTGGTGGATCCATGTGTGGTCTCTGAAGAGAACACATATTTCAATGACTCTCGTTGTTGTTAGTAAAAAGAACACACATGGAATGACACTAGTGGATCCATGTGTGGTCTCTGAAGTGAACACACATGCAATGACTCTGGTTGTTGTTAGTAAAAAGAGCACACATGCAATGACACTAGTGGATCCATAGGTGGATTGTGAAAAGAACACACATGCAATGACACTGGTGGATCCATATGTGGTATGTGAAAAGAACACACATGCAATGAATCCAGTTATTGTTAGTAAAAAGAACACACATGCAATGACATTGGTGGATCCATGTGTGGTCTCTGAAGCGAACACACATTTCAATGACACTAGTGGATCCATATGTGGTATGTGAAAAGAACACACATGAAATGACTCTAGTTGTTGTTTGTAAAAGAACACACATGCAATGACACTGGTGGATCCATGTGTGGTCTCTGAAAAGAACACACATTACAATGAATATGTTTGTGTTTCTAAAAAAGAACACACAATCAAAGACACTTGTGTATCCATGTGTGGTGTCTAAAGAGAACACACATGCAATGACTGGTTATTGTTAGTAAAAAGAGCACACATGCAATGACATTGGTGGATCCATAGGTGGATTGTGAAAAGAACACACATGCAATGACACTGGTGGATCCATATGTGGTATGTGAAAAGAACACACATGCAATGACTCTGGTTGTTGTTACTAAAAAATCAGACATGCAATGACACTGGTGGATCCATAGGTGGATTGTGAAAAGAGCACACATGCAATGACTCTGGTGGATCCATATGTGGTATGTGAAAAGAACACACATGCAATGACTCCAGTTGTTGTTAGTAAAAAGAACACACATGCAATGACACTGGTGGATCCATGTCTGGTCTCTAAAGAGAACACACATGCAGTGACACTGGTGGATCCATATGTGGTATGTGAAAAGAACACACATGCAATGACACTGTGGATCCATAGGTGGATTGTGTAAAGAGCACACATGCAATGACACTGGTGGATCCATATGTGATATGTGAAAAGAACACACATGCAATGAGACTGGTGGATCCATAGGTGGATTGTGAAAAGAGCACACATGAAATGACACTGGTGGATCCATATGTGGTATGTGAAAAGAACACACATGCAATGACTCCAATTGTTGTTAGTAGAAGAACACACATGCAATGACACTGGTGGATCCATGTGTGGTCTCTGAAGACAACACACATGCAATGACACTGGTGGATCCATGTGTGGTCTCTGAAGATATCACACATTTCAATGACTCTAGTTGTTGTTAGTAAAAAGAATACACATGCAATGACACTGGTGGATCCATGTGTGGTTTCTGAAGAGAACACACATTTCAATGACTCTGGTTGTTGTTAGTAAAAAGAACACACATGCAATGACACTGGTGGATCCATGTGAGGTATCTGAAGAGAACACACATGCAATGACTCTGGTTGTTGTTAGTAAAAAGAACACACATGCAATGACTCTGGTGGATCCATATGTGGTATGTGAAAAGAACACACATGCAATGACACTGCGGATCCATAGGTGGATTGTGTAAATAGCACACATGCAATGACACTGATGGATCCATATGTGGTATGTGAAAAAAACACACATGCAATGACTCCAGTTGTTGTTAGTAAAAAGAACACACATGCAATGACACAGGTGGATCCATGTGTGGTCTCAAGAGAACACACATGCAATGACACTGGTGGATCCATGTGGTCTCTGAAGAGAACACATATTTCAATGACTCTCGTTGTTGTTGGTAAAAAGAACACACATGGAATGACACTAGTGGATCCATGTGTGGTCTCAAATGAACACACATGCAATGACTACGTTGTTGTTAGTAAAAAGAGCACACATGCAATGACACTAGTGGATCCATAGGTGGATTGTGAAAAGAACACACATGCAATGACCTTTGGTGAATCCATATGTGGTATGTGAAAAGAACACAAATGCAATGAATCCAGTTGTTTTTAGTAAAAAGAACACACATGCAATGACATTGGTGGATCCATGTGTGGTCTCTGAAGCGAATACACATTTCAATGACACTAGTGGATCCATATGTGGTATGTGAAAAGAACACACATGAAATGACTCTAGTTGTTGTTTGTAAAAAGAACACACATGCCATGACACTGGTGGATCCATGTGTGGTCTATGAAGAGAACACACATTTCAATGACTATGGTTGTTGTTAGTAAAAAGAACACACATTCAATGACACTTGTGTATCCATGTGTGGTCTCTAAAGAGAACACACATGCAATGACTCTGGTTATTGTTAGTAAAAAGAGCACACATGCAATGACATTGGTGGATCCATAGGTGGATTGTGAAAAGAACACACATGCAATGACACTGGTGGATCCATATGTGGTATGTGAAAAGAACACACATGCAATGACTCTGGTTGTTGTTAGTAAAAAGAACAGACATGCAATGACACTGGTGGATCCATAGGTGGATTGTGAAAAGAGCACACATGCAATGACTCTGGTGGATCCATATGTGGTATGTGAAAAGAACACACATGCAATGACTCCAGTTGTTGTTAGTAAAAAGAACACACATGCAATGACACTGGTGGATCCATGTCTGGTCTCTAAAGAGAACACACATGCAGTGACACTGGTGGATCCATATGTGGTATGTGAAAAGAACACACATGCAATGACACTGTGGATCCATAGGTGGATTGTGTAAAGAGCACACATGCAATGACACTGGTGGATCCATATGTGATATGTGAAAAGAACACACATGCAATGAGACTGGTGGATCCATAGGTGGATTGTGAAAAGAGCACACATGAAATGACACTGGTGGATCCATATGTGGTATGTGAAAAGAACACACATGCAATGACTCCAATTGTTGTTAGTAGAAGAACACACATGCAATGACACTGGTGGATCCATGTGTGGTCTCTGAAGACAACACACATGCAATGACACTGGTGGATCCATGTGTGGTCTCTGAAGATATCACACATTTCATTGACTCTAGTTGTTGTTAGTAAAAGAATACACATGCAATGACACTGGTGGATCTGTGTGTGGTTTACGAAGAGAACACACATTTCAATGACTCAGTTGTTGTTAGTAAAAAGAACACACATGCAATGACACTGGTGGATCCATGTGAGGTATCTGAAGAGAACACACATGCAATGACTCTGGTTGTTGTTAGTAAAAAGAACACACATGCAATGACTCTGGTGGATCCATATGTGGTATGTGAAAAGAACACACATGCAATGACACTGCGGATCCATAGGTGGATTGTGTAAAGAGCACACATGCAATGACACTGATGGATCCATATGTGGTATGTGAAAAAAAAACACATGCAATGACTCCAGTTGTTGTTAGTAAAAAGAACACACATGCAATGACACAGGTGGATCCATGTGTGGTCTCTGAAGAGAACACACATGCAATGACACTGGTGGATCCATGTGTGGTCTCTGAAGAGAACACATATTTCAATGACTCTCGTTGTTGTTGGTAAAAAGAACACACATGGAATGACACTAGTGGATCCATGTGTGGTCTCTGAAGTGAACACACATGCAATGACTCTGGTTGTTGTTAGTAAAAAGAGCACACATGCAATGACACTAGTGGATCCATAGGTGGATTGTGAAAAGAACACACATGCAATGACACTGGTGGATCCATATGTGGTATGTGAAAAGAACACACATGCAATGAATCCAGTTGTTGTTAGTAAAAAGAACACACATGCAATGACATTGGTGGATCCATGTGTGGTCTCTGAAGCGAACACACATTTCAATGACACTAGTGGATCCATATGTGGTATGTGAAAAGAACACACATGAAATGACTCTAGTTGTTGTTTGTAAAAAGAACACACATGCCATGACACTAGTGGATCCATGTGTGGTCTATGAAGAGAACACACATTTCAATGACTATGGTTGTTGTTAGTAAAAAGAACACACATTCAATGACACTTGTGTATCCATGTGTGGTCTCTAAAGAGAACACACATGCAATGACTCTGGTTATTGTTAGTAAAAAGAGCACACATGCAATGACATTGGTGGATCCATAGGTGGATTGTGAAAAGAACACACATGCAATGACACTGGTGGATCCATATGTGGTATGTGAAAAGAACACACATGCAATGACTCTGGTTGTTGTTAGTAAAAAGAACAGACATGCAATGACACTGGTGGATCCATAGGTGGATTGTGAAAAGAGTACACATGCAATGACTCTGGTGGATCCATATGTGGTATGTGAAAAGAACACACATGCAATGACTCCAGTTGTTGTTAGTAAAAAGAACACACATGCAATGACACTGGTGGATCCATGTCTGGTCTCTAAAGAGAACACACATGCAGTGACACTGGTGGATCCATATGTGGTATGTGAAAAGAACACACATGCAATGACACTGTGGATCCATAGGTGGATTGTGTAAAGAGCACACATGCAATGACACTGGTGGATCCATATGTGGTATGTGAAAAGAACACACATGCAATGAATCCAGTTGTTGTTAGTAAAAAGAACACACATGCAATGACACTGGTGGATCCATGTGTGGTCTCTAAAGAGAACACACATGCAATGACACTAGTGGATCCATGTGTGGTCTCTGAAGAGAACACACATTTCAATGACTCTGGTTGTTGTTAGTAAAAAGAACACACATGCAATGACACTGGTGGATACATATGTGGTATGTGAAAAGACCACACATGCAATGACACTGGTGGATCCATGTGTGGTCTCTGAAGAGAACACACATTTCAATGACACTCGTGGATCCATATGTGGTATGTGAAAATAACACACATGCAATGACACTGTGGATCCATAGGTGGATTGTGAAAAGAGCACACATGCAATCACACTGGTGGATCCATATGTCGTATGTGAAAAGAACACACATGCAATGACTCCAGTTGTTGTTAGTAAAAAGAACACACATGCAATGACACTGGTGGATCCATGTGTGGTCTCTAAAGAGAACACACATGCAATGACTCTGGTTGTTGTTAGTAAAAAGAATACACATGCAATGACACTGGTGGATCCATGTGTGGTCTCTAAAGAGAACACACATTTCAATGACACTGGTGGATCCATATGTGGTATCTGAAAAGAACACACATGAAAAGACTCTAGTTGTTTTTAGTAAAAAGAACACACATGCAATGACACTGGTGGATCCATGTGTGGTCTTTGAAGAGAACACACATTTCAATGACTCTGGTTGTTGTTAGTAAAAAGAACACACATGCAATGACATTGGTGGATCCATGTGTGGTCTCTGAAGAGAACACGCATGCAATGACTCTGGTTGTTGTTAGTAAAAAGAGCACACATGCAATGACACTGGTGGATCCATATGTGGTATGCGAAAAGAACACACATGCAATAACTCTAGTTGTTATTAATAAAAGAACACACATGCAATCACACTGGTGGATCCATGTGTGGTCTTTGAAGAGAACACACATTTCAATGACACTGGTGGATCCATATGTGGTATGTGAAAAGAACACACATGCAATGACACTGGTGGATCCATAGGTGGTATGTGAAAAGAATACACATGCAATGACTCTAGTTGTTGTTAGTAAAAGAACACTCATGCAATGATACTGGTGGATCCATATGTGGTATGTGAAAAGAGCACACATGAAATGACACTGGTGGATCCATATGTGGTATGTGAAAAGAACACACATGCAATGACTCCAGTTGTTGTTAGTAAAAGAACACACATGCAATGACATTGATGGATCCATGTGTGGTCTCTGAAGAGAACACACATGCAATGACACTGGTGGATCCATGTGTGGTCTCTGAAGAGAACACACATTTCAATGACTCTAGTTGTTGTTAGTAAAAAGAACACACATGCAATGACACTGGTGGATCCATGTGTGGTCTCTGAAGTGAACACACATGCAATGACTCTGGTTGTTGTTAGTAAAAAGAGCACACATGCAATGACACTAGTGGATCCATAGGTGCATTGTGAAAATAACACACATGCAATGACACTGGTGGATCCATATGTGGTATGTGAAAAGAACACACATGCAATGAATCCAGTTGTTGTTAGTAAAAAGAACACACATGCAATGACATTGGTGGATCCATGTGTGGTCTCTGAAGCGAACACACATTTCAATGACACTGGTGGATCCATATGTGGCACGTGAAAAGAACACACATGAAATGACTCCAGTTGTTGTTTGTAAAAAGAACACACATGCAATGACACTGGTGGATCCATGTGTGGTCTATGAAGAGAACACACATTTCAATGACTATGGTTATCGTTAGTAAAAAGAACACACATTCAATGACACTTGTGTATCCATGTGTGGTCTCTAAAGAGAACACACATGCAATGACTCTGGTTATTGTTAGTAAAAAGAGCACACATGCAATGACATTGGTGGATCCATAGGTGGATTGTGAAAAGAACACACATGCAATGACACTGGTGGATCCATATGTGGTATGTGAAAAGAACACACATGCAATGACTCTGGTTGTTGTTAGTAAAAAGAACAGACATGCAATGACACTGGTGGATCCATAGGTGGATTGTGAAAAGAGTACACATGCAATGACTCTGGTGGATCCATATGTGGTATGTGAAAAGAACACACATGCAATGACTCCAGTTGTTGTTAGTAAAAAGAACACACATGCAATGACACTGGTGGATCCATGTCTGGTCTATAAAGAGAACACACATGCAGTGACACTGGTGGATCCATATGTGGTATGTGAAAAGAACACACATGCAATGACACTGTGGATCCATAGGTGGATTGTGTAAAGAGCACACATGCAATGACACTGGTGGATCCATATGTGGTATGTGAAAAGAACACACATGCAATGAATCCAGTTGTTGTTAGTAAAAAGAACACACATGCAATGACACTGGTGGATCCATATGTGGTATGTGAAAAGAACACACATGCAATGACACTGCGGATCCATAGGTGGATTGTGTAAAGAGCACACATGCAATGACACTGATGGATCCATATGTGGTATGTGAAAAAAAAACACATGCAATGACTCCAGTTGTTGTTAGTAAAAAGAACACACATGCAATGACACAGGTGGATCCATGTGTGGTCTCTGAAGAGAACACACATGCAATGACACTGGTGGATCCATGTGTGGTCTCTGAAGAGAACACATATTTCAATGACTCTCGTTGTTGTTGGTAAAAAGAACACACATGGAATGACACTAGTGGATCCATGTGTGGTCTCTGAAGTGAACACACATGCAATGACTCTGGTTGTTGTTAGTAAAAAGAGCACACATGCAATGACACTAGTGGATCCATAGGTGGATTGTGAAAAGAACACACATGCAATGACACCGGTGGATCCATATGTGGTATGTGAAAAGAACACACATGCAATGAATCCAGTTGTTGTTAGTAAAAAGAACACACATGCAATGACATTGGTGGATCCATGTGTGGTCTCTGAAGCGAACACACATTTCAATGACACTAGTGGATCCATATGTGGTATGTGAAAAGAACACACATGAAATGACTCTAGTTGTTGTTTGTAAAAAGAACACACATGCCATGACACTGGTGGATCCATGTGTGGTCTATGAAGAGAACACATTTTCAATGACTATGGTTGTTGTTAGTAAAAAGAACACACATTCAATGACACTTGTGTATCCATGTGTGGTCTCTAAAGAGAACACATGCAATGACTGTTATTGTTAGTAAAAGAGCACACATGCAATGACATTGGTGGATCCATAGGTGGATTGTGAAAAGAACACACATGCAATGACACTGGTGGATCCATATGTGGTATGTGAAAAGAACACACATGCAATGACTCTGGTTGTTGTTAGTAAAAAGAACAGACATGCAATGACACTGGTGGATCCATAGGTGGATTGTGAAAAGAGTACACATGCAATGACTCTGGTGGATCCATATGTGGTATGTGAAAAGAACACACATGCAATGACTCCAGTTGTTGAAAGTATAAAGAACACACATTAAATGACAATGGTGGATCCATGTCTGTCTCTAAAGAGAACACACATGCAGTGACACTGTGGATCCATATGTGGTATGTGAAAAGAACACATGCAATGACACTGTGGATCCATAGGTGGATTGTGTAAAGAGCACATGCAATGACACTGTGGATCCATATGTGGTATGTGAAAAGAACACACATGCAATGAATCCAGTTGTTGTTAGTAAAAGAACACACATGCAATGACCTTTGGTGGATCCATGTGTTGTATCTAAAGAGAACACACATGCAATGACACTAGTGGATCCATGTGTGGTCTCTGAAGAGAACACACATTTCAATGACTCTGGTTGTTGTTAGTAAAAAGAACACACATGCAATGACACTGGTGGATACATATGTGGTATGTGAAAAGACCACACATGCAATGACACTGGTGGATCCATGTGTGGTCTCTGAAGAGAACACACATTTCAATGACACTCGTGGATCCATATGTGGTATGTGAAAATAACACACATGCAATGACACTGTGGATCCATAGGTGGATTGTGAAAAGAGCACACATGCAATCACACTGGTGGATCCATATGTCGTATGTGAAAAGAACACACATGCAATGACTCCAGTTGTTGTTAGTAAAAAGAGCACACATGCAATGACCTCAGGATCCATGTGTGGTCTCTAAAGAACACACATGCAATGACTCAGTTGTTGTTAGTAAAAAGAATACACATGCAATGACATCAGGATCCATGTGTGGTCTCTGAAGAGAACACACATTTCAATGACACTGGTGGATCCATATGTGGTATCTGAAAAGAACACACATGAAAGGACTCCAGTTGTTTTTAGTAAAAAGAACACACATGCAATGACACTGGTGGATCCATGTGTGGTCTTTGAAGAGAACACACATTTCAATGACTCTGGTTGTTGTTAGTAAAAAGAACACACATGCAATGACATTGGTGGATCCATGTGTGGTCTCTGAAGAGAACACGCATGCAATGACTCTGGTTGTTGTTAGTAAAAGAGCACACATGCAATGACACTGGTGGATCCATATGTGGTATGCGAAAAGAACACATGCAATAACTCTAGTTGTTAATAAAAGAACACACATGCAATCACAATGGTGGATCCATGTGTGGTCTTTGAAGAGAACACACATTTCAATGACACTGGTGGATCCATATGTGGTATGTGAAAAGAACACACATGCAATGACACTGGTGGATCCATAGGTGGTATGTGAAAAGAATACACATGCAATGACTCTAGTTGTTGTTAGTAAAAGAACACTCATGCAATGATACTGGTGGATCCATATGTGGTATGTGAAAAGAGCACACATGAAATGACACTGGTGGATCCATATGTGGTATGTGAAAAGAACACACATGCAATGACTCCAGTTGTTGTTAGTAAAAGAACACACATGCAATGACATTGATGGATCCATGTGTGGTCTCTGAAGAGAACACACATGCAATGACACTGGTGGATCCATGTGTGGTCTCTGAAGAGAACACACATTTCAATGACTCTAGTTGTTGTTAGTAAAAAGAACACACATGCAATGACATCAGGGATCCATGTGGTCTCAAGTGAACACACATGCAATGACTCTGGTTGTTGTTAGTAAAAAGAGCACACATGCAATGACACTAGTGGATCCATAGGTGCATTGTGAAAATAACACACATGCAATGACACTGGTGGATCCATATGTGGTATGTGAAAAGAACACACATGCAATGAATCCAGTTGTTGTTAGTAAAAAGAACACACATGCAATGACATTGGTGGATCCATGTGTGGTCTCTGAAGCGAACACACATTTCAATGACACTGGTGGATCCATATGTGGCACGTGAAAAGAACACACATGAAATGACTCCAGTTGTTGTTTGTAAAAAGAACACACATGCAATGACACTGGTGGATCCATGTGTGGTCTATGAAGAGAACACACATTTCAATGACTATGGTTATCGTTAGTAAAAAGAACACACATGCAATGACACTGGTGGATCCATGTGTAGTCTCTAAAGAGAACACACATGTAATGACTCTGGTTGTTGTTAGTAAAAAGAGCACACATGCAATGACACTGGTGGATCCATAGGTGGATTGTGAAAAGAACACACATGCAATGACACTGGTGGATCCATATGTGGTATGTGAAAAGAACACACATGCAATGACTCTGGTTGTTGTTAGTAAAAAGAACAGACATGCAATGATACTGGTGGATCCATAGGTGGATTGTGAAAAGAGCACACATGCAATCACACTGGTGGATCCATGTGTGGTCTCTAAAGAGAACACACATGCAATGACTCTGGTTGTTGTTAGTAAAAAGAGCACACATGCAATGACACTGGTGGATCCATATGTGGTATGTGAAAAGAACACACATGCAATCACTCCCGTTGTTGTTAGTAAAAAGAGCACACATGCAATGACACTGGTGGATCCATGTGTGGTATTTGAAGAGAACACACATTTCAATGACACTGGTGGATCCATATGTGGTATGTGAAAAGAACACACATGCAATGACACTGGTGGATCCATAGGTGGTATGGGAAAAGAATACACATGCAATGACTCCAGTTGTTGTTAGTAAAAGAACACACATGCATGACACTGGTGGATCCATATGTGGTATGTCAAAACAGCACACATGAAATGACACTGGTGGATCCATATGTGGTATGTGAAAAGAACACACATGCAATGACTCCAGTTGTTGTTAGTAAAAGAACACACATGCAATGACACTGGTGGATCCATGTCTGGTCTCTGAAGAGAACACACATGCAATGACACTGGTGGATCCATGTGTGGTCTCTGAAGAGATCACACATTTCAATGACTCTGGTTGTTGTTAGTAAAAAGAATACACATGCAATGACACTGGTGTATCCATGTGCGGTCTCTAAAGAGAACATACATGCAATGACTTTTGTTGTTGTTAGTAAAAGTGCAAACATGCAATGACACTGGTAGATCCATATGTGGATTGTGAAAAGAACACACATGCAATGACACTAGTGGATCCATATGTGGTATGTGAAAAGAACACACATGCAATGACTCTGGTGGATCCATGTGTGGTCTCTGAAGAGAACACACATGCAATGACTCTGGTTGTTGTTAGTAAAAAGAGCACACATGCAATGACACCGGTGGAACCATGTGTGGTCTCTAAAGAGAACACACATGTAATGACTTTGTTTGTTGTTAGTAAAAAGAGCACACATGCAATGACACTGGTGGATTCATAGGTGGATTGTGAAAAGAACATACATGCAATGACACTAGTGGATCCATATGTGGTATGTGAAAATAACACATATACAATGACTCTAGTTGTTGTTAGTAAAAAGAACACACATGAAATGACACTGGTGGATCCATAGGTGGATTGTGAAAAGAGCACACATGCAATGAAACTGGTGGATCCATATGTGGTATGTGAAAAGAACACACATGCAATGACTCCAGTTGTTGTTAGTAAAAAGAACACACATGCAATGACACTGGTGGATCCATGTGTGGTCTCTGAAGAGAACACACATTTCAATGACACTGGTGGATCCATATGTGGTATGTGAAAAGAACACACATGCAATGACACTGTGGATCCATAGGTGGATTGTGTAAAGAGCACACATGCAATGACACTGGTGGATCCATATGTGGTATGTGAAAAGAACACACATGCAGTGACTCCAGTTGTTGTTAGTAAAAAGAACACACATGCAATGACACTGGTTGATCCATGTGTGGTCTCTGAAGAGAACACACATGCAATGACACTGGTGGATCCATGTGTCGTCTCTGAAGAGAACACACATTTCAATGACTCTGGTTGTTGTTAGTAAAAAGAACACACATTCAATGACACTGGTGGATCCATGTGTGGTCTCTGAGGTGAACACACATGCAATGACTCTTGTTGTTGTTAGTAAAAAGAACACACATGAAATGACACTGGTGGATCCATAGGTGGATTGTGAAAAGAGCACACATGCAATGAAACTGGTGGATCCATATGTGGTATGTGAAAAGAACACACATGCAATGACTCCAGTTGTTGTTAGTAAAAAGAACACACATGCAATGACACTGGTGGATCCATGTGTGGTCTCTGAAGAGAACACACATTTCAATGACACTGGTGGATCCATATGTGGTATGTGAAAAGAACACACATGCAATGACACTGTGGATCCATAGGTGGATTGTGTAAAGAGCACACATGCAATGACACTGGTGGATCCATATGTGGTATGTGAAAAGAACACACATGCAGTGACTCCAGTTGTTGTTAGTAAAAAGAACACACATGCAATGACACTGGTTGATCCATTAGTGGTCTCTGAAGAGAACACACATGCAATGACACTGGTGGATCCATGTGTCGTCTCTGAAGAGAACACACATTTCAATGACTCTGGTTGTTGTTAGTAAAAAGAACACACATGCAATGACACTCGTGGATCCATGTGTGGTCTCTGAAGTGAACACACAAGCAATGACTCTGGTTGTTGTTAATAAAAAGAGCACACATGCAATGACACTAGTGGATCCATAGGTGCATTGTGAATAGAACACACATGCAATGACACTGGTGGATCCATATGTGGTATGTGAAAAGAACGCACATGCAATGAATCCAGTTGTTGTTAGTAAAAAGAACACACATGCAATGACATTGGTGGATCCATGTGTGGTCTCTGAAGCGAACACACATTTTAATGACACTGGTGGATCCATATGTGGCACGTCAAAAGAACACACATGAAATGACTCCAGTTGTTGTTTGTAAAAAGAACACACATGCAATGACACTGGTGGATCCATGTGTGGTCTATGAAGAGAACACACATTTCAATGACTATGGTTGTTAGTAAAAGAACACACATGCAATGACACTGGTGGATCCATGTGTAGTCTTTAAAGAGAACACACATGTAATGACTCTGGTTGTTGTTAGTAAAAAGAGCACACATGCAATGACACTGGTGGATCCATAGGTGGATTGTGAAAAGAACATACATGCAATGACACTGGTGGATCCATATGTGGTATGTGAAAAGAACACACATGCAATGACTCTGGTTGTTGTTAGTAAAAAGAACAGACATGCAATGATACTGGTGGATCCATAGGTGGATTGTGAAAAGAGCACACATGCAATGAAACTGGTGGATCCATATGTGGTATGTGAAAAGAACACACATGCAATGACTCCAGTTGTTGTTAGTAAAAAGAACACACATGCAATGACACTGGTGGATCCATGTGTGGTCTCTGAAGAGAACACACATTTCAATGACACTGGTGGATCCATATGTGGTATGTGAAAAGAACACACATGCAATGACACTGTGGATCCATAGGTGGATTGTGTAAAGAGCACACATGCAATGACACTGGTGGATCCATATGTGGTATGTGAAAAGAACACACATGCAGTGACTCCAGTTGTTGTTAGTAAAAAGAACACACATGCAATGACACTGGTTGATCCATTAGTGGTCTCTGAAGAGAACACACATGCAATGACACTGGTGGATCCATGTGTCGTCTCTGAAGAGAACACACATTTCAATGACTCTGGTTGTTGTTAGTAAAAAGAACACACATGCAATGACACTCGTGGATCCATGTGTGGTCTCTGAAGTGAACACACAAGCAATGACTCTGGTTGTTGTTAATAAAAAGAGCACACATGCAATGACACTAGTGGATCCATAGGTGCATTGTGAATAGAACACACATGCAATGACACTGGTGGATCCATATGTGGTATGTGAAAAGAACGCACATGCAATGAATCCAGTTGTTGTTAGTAAAAAGAACACACATGCAATGACATTGGTGGATCCATGTGTGGTCTCTGAAGCGAACACACATTTTAATGACACTGGTGGATCCATATGTGGCACGTCAAAAGAACACACATGAAATGACTCCAGTTGTTGTTTGTAAAAAGAACACACATGCAATGACACTGGTGGATCCATGTGTGGTCTATGAAGAGAACACACATTTCAATGACTATGGTTGTCGTTAGTAAAAAGAACACACATGCAATGACACTGGTGGATCCATGTGTAGTCTTTAAAGAGAACACACATGTAATGACTCTGGTTGTTGTTAGTAAAAAGAGCACACATGCAATGACACTGGTGGATCCATAGGTGGATTGTGAAAAGAACATACATGCAATGACACTGGTGGATCCATATGTGGTATGTGAAAAGAACACACATGCAATGACTCTGGTTGTTGTTAGTAAAAAGAACAGACATGCAATGATACTGGTGGATCCATAGGTGGATTGTGAAAAGAGCACACATGCAATCACACTGGTGGATCCATGTGTGGTCTCTAAAGAGAACACACATGCAATGACTCTGGTTGTTGTTAGTAAAAAGAGCACACATGCAATGACACTGGTGGATCCATATGTGGTATGTGAAAAGAACACACATGCAATCACTCCCGTTGTTAGTAAAAAGAGCACACATGCAATGACACTGGTGGATCCATGTGTGGTATTTGAAGAGAACACACATTTCAATGACACTGGTGGATCCATATGTGGTATGTGAAAAGAACACACATGCAATGACACTGGTGGATCCATAGGTGGTATCGGAAAAGAATACACATGCAATGACTCCAGTTGTTGTTAGTAAAAGAACACACATGCATGACACTGGTGGATCCATATGTGGTATGTGAAAACAGCACACATGAAATGACACTGGTGGATCCATATGTGGTATGTGAAAAGAACACACATGCAATGACTCCAGTTGTTGTTAGTAAAAGAACACACATGCAATGACACTGGTGGATCCATGTCTGGTCTCTGAAGAGAACACACATGCAATGACACTGGTGGATCCATGTGTGGTCTCTGAAGAGATCACAAATTTCAATGACTCTGGTTGTTGTTATTAAAAAGAATACACATGCAATGACACTGGTGTATCCATGTGCGGTCTCTAAAGAGAACATACATGCAATGACTTTTGTTGTTGTTAGTAAAAGTGCAAATATGCAATGACACTGGTAGATCCATAGGTGGATTGTGAAAAGAACACACATGCAATGACACTAGTGGATCCATATGTGGTATGTGAAAAGAACACACATGCAATGACTCTAGTGGATCCATGTGTGGTCTCTGAAGAGAACACACATGCAATGACTCTAGTTGTTGTTAGTAAAAAGAGCACACATGCAATGACACCGGTGGAACCATGTGTGGTCTCTGAAGAGAACACACATGTAATGACTTTGGTTGTTGTTAGTAAAAAGAGCACACATGCAATGACACTGGTGGATCCATAGGTGGATTGTGAAAAGAACATACATGCAATGACACTAGTGGATCCGTATGTGGTATGTGAAAATAACACATATACAATGACTCTAGTTGTTATTAGTAAAAAGAACACACATGAAATGACACTGGTGGATCCATAGGTGGATTGTGAAAAGAGCACACATGCAATGAAACTGGTGGATCCATATGTGGTATGTGAAAAGAACACACATGCAATGAATCCGGTTGTTGTTAGTAAAAATAACACACATGCAATGACACTGGTGGATCCATGTGTGGTCTCTGAAGAGAACACACATTTCAATGACACTGGTGGATCCATATGTGGTATGTGAAAAGAACACACATGCAATGACACTGTGGATCCATAGGTGGATTGTGTAAAGAGCACACATGCAATGACACTGGTGGATCCATATGTGGTATGTGAAAAGAACACACATGCAGTGACTCCAGTTGTTGTTAGTAAAAAGAACACACATGCAATGACACTGGTGGATCCATGTGTGGTCTCTGAAGAGAACACACATGCAATGACACTGGTGGATCCATGTGTGGTCTCTGAAGAGATCACAAATTTCAATGACTCTGGTTGTTGTTATTAAAAAGAATACACATGCAATGACACTGGTGTATCCATGTGCGGTCTCTAAAGAGAACATACATGCAATGACTTTTGTTGTTGTTAGTAAAAGTGCAAATATGCAATGACACTGGTAGATCCATAGGTGGATTGTGAAAAGAACACACATGCAATGACACTAGTGGATCCATATGTGGTATGTGAAAAGAACACACATGCAATGACTCTGGTGGATCCATGTGTGGTCTCTGAAGAGAACACACATGCAATGACTCTAGTTGTTGTTAGTAAAAAGAGCACACATGCAATGACACCGGTGGAACCATGTGTGGTCTCTGAAGAGAACACACATGTAATGACTTTGGTTGTTGTTAGTAAAAAGAGCACACATGCAATGACACTGGTGGATCCATAGGTGGATTGTGAAAAGAACATACATGCAATGACACTAGTGGATCCGTATGTGGTATGTGAAAATAACACATATACAATGACTCTAGTTGTTATTAGTAAAAAGAACACACATGAAATGACACTGGTGGATCCATAGGTGGATTGTGAAAAGAGCACACATGCAATGAAACTGGTGGATCCATATGTGGTATGTGAAAAGAACACACATGCAATGACTCCGGTTGTTGTTAGTAAAAAGAACACACATGCAATGACACTGGTGGATCCATGTGTGGTCTCTAAAGAGAACACACATTTCAATGACACTGGTGGATCCATATGTGGTATGTGAAAAGAACACACATGCAATGACACTGTGGATCCATAGGTGGATTGTGTAAAGAGCACACATGCAATGACACTGGTGGATCCATATGTGGTATGTGAAAAGAACACACATGCAGTGACTCCAGTTGTTGTTAGTAAAAAGAACACACATGCAATGACACTGGTGGATCCATGTGTGGTCTCTGAAGAGAACACACATGCAATGACACTGGTGGATCCATGTGTGGTCTCTGAAGAGAACACACATTTCAATGACTCTGGTAGTTGTTAGTAAAAAAATACATGCAATGACACTGGTGGATCCATGTGTGGTCTCTGAAGTGAACACACATGCAATGACTCTGGTTGTTGTTAGTAAAAAGAGCACACATGCAATGACACTAGTGGATCCATAGGTGGATTGTGAAAAGAACACACATGCAATGACACTGGTGGATCCATAGTGGTATGTGAAAAGAACACACATGCAATGAATCCAGTTGTTGCTAGTAAAAAGAACACACATGCAATGACATTGGTGGATCCATGTGTGGTCTCTGAAGCGAACACACATTTCAATGACACTGGTGGATCCATATGTGGCACGTGAAAAGAACACACATGAAATGACTCGAGTTGTTGTTTGTAAAAAGAACACACAGGCAATGACACTGGTGCATACATGTGTGGCCTATGAAGAGAACACACATTTCAATGACTATGGTTATCGTTAGTAAAAAGAACACACATGCAATGACACTGGTGGATCCATGTGTAGTCTCTAAACAGAACACACATGTAATGACTCTGGTTGTTGTTAGTAAAAAGAGCACACATGCAATGACACTGGTGGATCCATAGGTGGATTGTGAAAAGAACACACATGCAATGGCACTGGTGGATCCATATGTGGTATGTGGAAAGAACACACATGCAATGACTCTGGTTGTTGTTAGTAAAAAGAACAGACATGCAATGATACTGGTGGATCCATAGGTGGATTGTGAAAAGAGAACACATGCAATCACACTGGTGGATCCATGTGTGGTCTCTAAAGAGAACACACATGCAATGACTCTGGTTGTTGTTAGTAAAAAGTGCACACATGCAATGACACTGGTGGATCCATATGTGGTATGTGAAAAGAACACACATGCAATCACTCCAGTTGTTGTTAGTAAAAAGAGCACACATGCAATGACACTGGTGGATCCATGTGTGGTATTTGAAGAGAACACACATTTTAATGACACTGGTGGATCCATATGTGGTATGTGAAAAGAACACACATGCAATGACACTGGTGGATACATAGGTGGTATGTGAAAAGAATACACATGCAGTGACTCCAGTTGTTGTTAGTAAAAGAACACACATGCATGCCACTGGTGGATCCATATGTGGTATCTGAAAAGAGCACACATGAAATGACACTGGTGGATCCATATGTGGTATGTGAAAAGAACACACATGCAATGACTCCAGTTGTTGTTAGTAAAAGAACACACATGCAATGACACTGGTGGATCCATGTCTGGTCTCTAAAGAGAACACACATGCAATGACACTGGTGGATCCATGTGTGGTCTCTGAAGAGATCACACATTTCAATGACTCTGGTTGTTGTTAATAAAAAGAATACACATGCAATGACACTGGTGTATCCATGTGCGGTCTCTAAAGAGAACAGACATGCAATGACTTTTGTTGTTATTAGTAAAAGTGCAAACATGCAATGACACTGGTAGATCCATAGGTGGATTGTGAAAAGAACACACATGCAATGACACTAGTGGATCCATATGTGGTATGTGAAAAGAACACACATGCAATGACTCTGGTTGTTGTTAGTAAAAAGAGCACACATGCAATGACACAGGTGGATCCATAGGTGGATTGTGAAAAGAGCAAACATGCAATAACGCTGGTGGATTTATATGTGGTATGTGAAAATAACACACATGCAATGACACTGTGGATCCATAGGTGGATTGTGTAAAGAGCACAGATGCAATGACACTTGTGGATCCATATGTGGTATGTGAAAAGAACACACATGCAGTGACTCTAGTTGTTGTTAGTAAAAAGAACACACATGCAATGACACTGGTGGATCCACGTGTGGTCTCTGAAGAGAACACACATGCAATGACACTTGTGGATCCATGTGTGGTCTCTGAAGAGAACACACACTTCAATGACTCTGGTTGTTGTTAGTAAAAAGAACACACATACAATGACATTGGTGGATCCATGTGTGGTCTCTGAAGTGAACACACGTGCAATGACTCTGGTTGTTGTTAGTAAAAAGAGCACACATGGAATGACACTAGTGGATCCATAGGTGGATTGTGAAAAGAACACACATGCAATGACACTGGTGGATCCATTTGTGGTATGTGAAAAGAACACACATGCAATGAATCCATTTGTTGTTAGTAAAAAGAACACACATGCAATGACATTGGTGGATCCATGTGTGGTCTCTGAAGCGAACACACATTTCAATGACACTGGTGGATCCATATGTGGCACGTGAAAAGAACATACATGAAATGACTGCAGTTGTTGTTTGTAAAAAGAACACACATGCAATGACACTGGTGGATCCATGTGTGGTCTATGAAGAGAACACACATTTCAATTACTATGGTTGTCGTTAGTAAAAAGAACACACATGCAATGACACTGGTGGATCCATGTGTAGTCTCTAAAGAGAACACACATGTAATGACTCTGGTTGTTGTTAGTAAAAAGAGCACACATGCAATGACACTGGTGGATCCATAGGTGGATTGTGAAAAGAACACACATGCAATGACACTGGTGGATCCATATGTGGTATGTGAAAAGAACACACATGCAATGACTCTGGTTGTTGTTAGTAAAAAGAACAGACATGCAATGATACTGGTGGATCCATAGGTGGATTGTGAAAAGAGCACACATGCAATCACACTGGTGGATCCATGTGTGGTCTCTAAAGAGAACACACATGCAATGACTCTGGTTGTTGTTAGTAAAAAGAGCATACATGCAATGACCCTGGTGGATCCATATGTGGTATGTGAAAAGAACACACATGCAATCACTACTAGGAAAATGGCTATAGGTAATCAGCACATCCGTGGCTCACATGGTTGAAGTGCCCCACGGCTAAAACAGGCGTGGCTCACCTGTGGGCAGTGCCCTACTAGTAACTAGAATAACCGTGGCGCACATGACTATAGTGCGCCACAGATGTGTGTGGGCTAGGGGCCTGTTGGCCGCACGCCAAACATTTTTAGCGCACTAGGGTTATGTGCGCCACGGTTGTTAGTCTCATCTGTGGCGCACATGGGGGGTTCGCTACGCCTAAGCGCACGCCCCCCTCTGCTATGAAACGGCCACAAACTTCTGTGGCGCTTGCCCAGTGCGCCATCGGAGTGGGAGAACATCTGAACATGGCGACATGGGGGCGCGCTACGCCACGCCTGTGCGCACGCTGTGTGAAAGCGCCACAAACTTGTGGCCTCGGCCTAGTGTGCCACTGGAGTAAGAACATCTGTGACATGGCCTAGTGTGCCTGGGTGTGTCTACTTGTGGCGCACTAGGGCCGTGTGCGCCACGGATGTGTCGATTTTTTTAGGACAGCACTTTATGTGCACATGTGTGACCACACATCCACCACCCCACACTTCACTTTCCCCTTCTTCTTCCTTCTTAGATCTAGTCGGGATCTTCTCCTTCCCACCTCAATTTCTCCACCCATTCACCATTTTTAGCATGTAAAACTTGCTTTGGATGTTACATAAGTAATAGAGGTCTCCAGTCTCTCATCTCCTTCTCCGGTCGACGCGCACACCTCTCCTTTCCATATTTTCTCGCGATCGGTCTCTCATCTCGGTAAGTTGTCCATGTAAGGATGTGTTCATGTGTATATGGATGATGTGCTCATATGTATGTAGATGATCGATGCTCATGATGTGTGTATGTGGAGAGGATGGTCATATGTGTGTGTATATGGAGAGTATCGATGATGCTCATGCATGTGCGTATGGAGAGGATAATGATATGTTCATGTGTGTATGGATCGGTCTCGATCTCTCTCTCTCTTGTGTTTGTATGTGAACAAGTTGCCATTTGTTTTGCCAAAATGTTGATTCATTTCCACTTTGGCATTTCGCAAAGGTCTTAATTTTAGGATAGGTCATGCCGAAATTTTCTATCGACCATTGCATGCATGCATTCATTATGTGGTTCTAATAGACTTCAAAATTGTACCGTGTACACCGTGCAGGCAAAAATGGTCCGCATAATGAGCGAAGGCATTGTGGCTAGATTTTTGAATTGTGCGACGGCCGACATGATACGAAATAACAAGACAGATATAAGATGTCCGTGCAGAAGATGCAAACTCAACTGGGTGATCGACCATTCCGGAATCTGCGGCGCTGCTCGCCATGGTTTCATGGATGGATACACTCGTTGGATAAGCGATGACGTAGATGATGGAGACGGTGAAGGTGGCCAACATGACTATGATCATCATCACGGCGAGAACGGGCGAGATGATGAAGAGTCTCCTGGAGATGGTGAAGGTGCGAGCGACCGGGATGATGATGATCTAGATCTTTGGAGGAAGCGCAGCGATGGAACAACGTCGGGCTGGGTGCGGGACCCTTATGTGCAAGAGCTGCTTCTCAAGCGCGAGTAACGCTAGGGCTGCCGCTAGAGAGAAAGCCAAGCTTGTGCAACTTGAGAAAGAGCAGTTCTTGCATTGTATGAAGGATGCAGGCCCGATGATACCAGTTGAATATAACGCTCAAGGCTATGGAGATGAAGGCAAAGCACAAATTGAAGCGGCAAGCTTGACGATATGATGGCATTACGGCATGATCGTCTCCGGAGAACACATGTCCAACTAGTATCGAGGATGCCAAGAAAATCGTCATCCTCTCGATCTACCGCATGTTAGATATCACGTATGCATCAACGATTTCATCATTTATCGGGGAGAGGACGCGGAGAAAACCACATGTCCAGTGTGCGGCGTGAGTCGATGCAAGAAAGGGAAGAAAGAACCTCGAAAAGTGGTATGGTACTTTCCTATCACTCCTCGTCTGCGCTATTTCGTGGACCCTAAGGGCGAAGCTCATGCGATGGCATGCGGAAAGGAAGAAGCCGGAGATGATGATGACCTCGAAAAGGATGAGCTCTTGGCGCACCCTTCAGATGCTAGCGGTGGAAAGCATTGGACCTCGAATTCCCGAATTGGTGGAGATTCGAGGAACATCGGGCTTGGTGCGAGCGATGGACTCAATCCGTTCGGTAGCGAGCGTACGCCCAAAGACTTGGCCCGTGTTTGTATGGATGTACAACCTACCTCCATGGTTGTGCATGAAGAAGAAGTACATACAAATGAGTATGATAATTCAAGGGCGAAACAACTTTGTACCGACATCAATGTATCTCGGGCTGTTGAAAGAGGAGCTAGCCACGTTATGGGAATATGGAGCCAATACTTACGGCGCGTCGCACAAGATTATTTCACTATGAGAGCCACGTTGGTCACTACGGTGCAAGACTATCCAGGTTGCGGGTATATCTCGGGCAGGTTATCCAAGGATTCGCATGCGTTAGGTGCATGGATAACACAAGCTATCTCCAACTAGAGAAAGATCCGGGGTCGCCGAAAACCGTGTTCATGGCGCACGGAGGTGGCTCGGCATGAATGATCCATGGAGAAAAGCGTGGAGACCTGTTCGATGGCAAATCGAGACCGAGTAATCCCGGGCGTAGGAAGCAGCGAAGAAGTGGAAGAGTTGCTGAAAAACTGGAAAAATTGTCCTAAGCCGGAAAGAAGCGAAAGAGGCAGCAACAAGACAAGCCCTGATGAAGGTATGGAAAACAAGGTCTGTTTTACGGGAGTTGCCATCTTGGAAGTTTCTCTGCCGCCTCATAGCCTCGACATCATGCATATCACGAAAAGCGTGTGCGAGAGTCCGGTCGCCACCATAATCAACATGCCGGATAGGACGAAAGATGGTCGAAAGCAAGGCCGCGACCTGATATGCTTGGGTATCCGGAAGGAGCTTCACGGAGGGCCTACTCCTCGATGATCGGGAAGATGATGATGATCATGTGCCGGAGCGACACAAGGTCGCCGGAAGGGTAAAAAGTTCAAGAAGAGCGAATATTACTGCCCTCCTTCTTGCTTCACTCTAAGCCGAGGATGAGATCAAACAGTTTTCAAGTGCCTTCTAGGAGTCAAATTTCCTTACGGCCACGCCGGGCAAGATAAGCGAGATACCTAGGCGAAGCGAGCGAGGTTCGATGGCATGAAGTCTCACGATGCCGTGCTAATGACGAGTACTTCCGGTCGCACTAAGAGGGATAATGGACGAAACACGTCCGTGAAAGCGTTATTTGGCCTATGCAAGTTTTTCGATGTCATCTCTAGGAAGTCGATTGGCTTGAATCAGCTCGGAAGGCTACGAGGAGGAGATCGTGGTGATACTATGTGAGCTTGAGGTCTACTTCCCACCGCATTCTTCGACATTATGGTGCATCTGCTGGTCCATGTCGTGGAGGACATCGTACAAATCGGGCGATGTTCCTCCGCGGCATGATGGCGTTCGAAAGGATGAGCGGACACATCAAAGGATACGTTAGCAGGTCCCATCCAGATGGAAGCATAGCCAAGGGCTTTACGGCGAAGAGTGCATCTCTTTACGCACGCGAATTATCTAGACATCGAGAACCCTGTCGGTCTTCCCGTCAACAGGCACCTTGGCAAGCTTGACGGATTTGGTCACCGAGAGGGTCGTCGCATACTGCATGCAGACTTTGATTTTCGATGCGCAGACTTTGATCGAGCAAACCTCGTCGCGCTACAGCATTTAGAACTGGTCGATCCTTGGGTACAGAAGCACAAAAGGTTAACGGAGAAGAGGTGCGATGGCCGGGCATCTGAGAGGGCGCATGGGAGAAATAATCAAAGAGCACAACTCAGATTTCCGCGTTGGTTTAGGCATACGCTCCTTGATAATCCCCCGCGCTCGCATTCTTCTGACACGGAAAAGATCATATTCACCTTGTCGCAGGGACCGATGCAAAACCTGGTGACCTATCAGGTGTATGATATCAACGGCTACACATTCTACGGAGGAAAAGGACAACAAGTGTGATTATCAGAACTCAGCGTAACGTCGAATTCTACACCGATGACAACGTGAAGGAAAGATTCTCTGGAAGAATTGAGGAGATCAGGGAGCTCGACTCTTGTGGAGAAAAGGTGCCGATGTTAGTGTCGGATGGGCAAGAAGCGTCGAAAGAGAAGACCGGTATTTCACAACCATGGTTATACCCAAGCAGCCAAATCCACGGCCGCGGTGCAAGCGTGGCGCGAAAAATGAACCGTGGTGCGGCTACCAAAGTGGACCAATGTTTTTCATTACCGACCCGACAAAGCCTAGCTGTGTTGTCGTGAGGAGAGGAAAAGAAACATCATCGGAATGGATGGAGTCGCCAACGAGCAAGACTTCGACCAGTACGGCGATCCAAAGATTGAAGATGACGACGACTACGATGCAGCAACATACATCACAAGAAGAAAAAGGACAACCCACCGCGGATCCTGCGGTGAAGGAATTCGAGGAAATTGTGGTAAGTATAATCTAATTACCGCGGATCAACACGATTGCAATCTAATCGATGATCTAAATGATTCACTGTTACTTCTTCTGAGGAGGAGGAAATTGTTGCTAGTCATGGATCGGGGTTCCTCATCCGTGGGTCGACGGCCACCCGGTGGGATAACCCTTTTAACAGGGCGATGAACCGGGCCAAGAAAATAGAGCCGGTTATGAAGAAGCCGTTGTCGGCTGGCCGTCTGGCCGGCCTCGGGGGTAAGAATTGGGTGGATCATTTTGGTCCACCGCCGAGGACGCATGTGGCGCCGTCGGGAAGGAGCGAGGAGGAAAACCGAGAGGTTTAAGAACTTAAGGTACAAGTGGCGCGGATCCCGCAGATCGTCCAAGACAACCTGGCAATCACCCTCCGTCCTTCACGCCTACCTTGGTGGAGTCAATAGCGAACCGGAGTGCGGGTGGTCGAGTAGGGCCGTGCCGATTCAAGCATGGTCGCAGCCACTCGAACAACGGCGCCGACGAATCGGGGAACTACGTGTTCGTGACTCCACCCGCTAGCACCGTGGCGCAAGTGTGACTGACCCCGCCATCACCATGGCGCCGAGAATACCGCACCGGCGCGCGCCATCAATTGGTGCCCCACGCTGGAAGCGACGCGGCCGCTCCAAACACCCGGGTGGTGGGAGAATACCGGGCTGACCAACACCGCGCCATCAAGCATCCTTCCGTCTCTTGCCGCCCGTCGCCGTATGCGGTGTGTCGATATTAGCCGATCTGGCGCCATCACGGTAAACAAATTGCTTTAATGCGCCTTTCATGCCATCTATTACTCTTATGGCATCTCGCTCACGGACGCCCGTACATGTTTTCCGCAGACGGATGTTCCTTGCACTCTCTTATGCTACGTGAACAACGGTGAGGATGTTGCCAAGGTACCATTGTTCAACCTTGCAGCGCCGTTCCACTCAAAGCCGATGCCGGATAAGCGTGCGGGTTAAAATTAGTCGGTGCTAAGGGGCTGCGGCGACCTGGAACCTCCATTCAACCCCGAGGCGGATGAAGAAGAGCCGTCATCCTCGAAGTTGCTTGGCGTATTCTTGCTATGGCCAAAGAGCATGATCCGTTTGGGGACGGCGGGGCCATCACGCCACGGAACAACGTACCGCTGTCGTGCCCGGCGACAAGGGTGGCAAAACCCCTACCGCCCGCCGTCACCTCCACGCGGTGGGTCGGATGATCATGTTGATGATATGCATGGCGCGAGATCGGGCGAGGGCGGCGAAGACTGGAATGATCACTTCTTCAGCACTCGGTTTGGCAAGCGAAGAAGACCTAGCTGGTGGCCCCATAGAGAAAGCCACTATCACCAAGCGTCTGTTTGGTTCTCGAGAGCGCCTCCGGCTGCGCCTTCTGAGCCAGCGGATACAACCAAGCGGCCCTTTATTCTAAGCCACGACACACTACATAGGCGGCCGGTGCTCAGATGTGCCTGCCGCTCTCCAAAAGGAAAAAGGCGGGGAAAAGAAAATCTAGCAGCTCGAGCCAGCCGGTGGCGTCAACAAGCTGCGAATCCGATCAGGTTTCAGACGGGCCACCAAGACCGAGGAATTATGTGGAGGATTCATGTGGCGGGTGAGCCCATGCTACCTAAATTTGCAGCTTCGCTAGTTTGGAACTGCAGAGTGTGCATGACGCGTCTTGACGATAGAGACGCCTTCTACCGGAGAAAGATCCCTCACACCCGGTATTCGTGGTTAAGGTGCCACCAGGCTTGGGCTTCGTCGACAATGCCCTTGCGGATCTGTTCTTCCTGCGGTTCGACGACATCTTTAATATGTTCCACCTATACCCTGCACTATACCATGGTCCGTCTGTTTTCTCTCGGCTGGCCATGCGGATCATTAGAGAGAACACGGGCATCGCTATAGTGGACCCCTACTACATGCGTGATGGTTGCTTGGGTTCCCCGTCGAGCGACGTGTCGTGGCCTCGTACCTAAAAAAAGAATCCTCGTGGCGAACAAGACAAAGGAATACATTCGTGCCTTACTTTCCGAGTAAGTCGTTATTCACTCGCCACCGTCGATTGGCTTTATTAGATCATCATCATTCTTTTTCCAACACATTCCATTTGAATTTTTTGCGCAGAGATGAACACTGCACGCTCATCTCCTTATCACCGAAGCATTCCCACGCCACGTATTTCGACTCGGGGAGTCTAGAAAGGAAGAAAAACTACGACAAGATCAAGGAAGTTCTGGATGATTCTCTCACTGGCTTTGCCTCGTGGAAGGCACCACCTTCGTGCGTCTGAAGAAGGTCAAGTTCGAACACGTCTTCAACCAAGTAACGGAGTTCCCTGCGTGAAGCAGCGGAAAAGCGATGAAGGAAGCCTACTACGCACTCCATCACATGAGGCGTTCCTACTTGACCAGCAAAATTCTCTGCTGCGGATCATCTCAAGCGGTGGGCGAAGCAAAGGCCAAGATCAATGATTCGGATATTAGACAAGAGATGTATCGCATCCAGCAGCGATTTAGGGGCAATCATCTTCGTGATGTCATGACTTGGGGGATCTTCTATGGAGGAAATATCGAATAACGTGACATAGAAGATCGCCTAGAGATGCAGCGTGACTATAGGAAGTTCATGGCGAGACAGGCGTCCTCCGTTCCCTAAGCCGAGCGAAGGCTTGATATTGGCCTAGTTGTAGTTACAAACTATAGATGACCTTTGTGTGTGTGTGTGGACGACAAGTGAACTTATTTTGCTTATTATTATATATCAATCAATGCTTGGTTTTTTTGATTACTCTTTGGTCCTTTGCTCAATTTGGTCCTTCTTTTTTCCTTACTCTTTTTGAGAATAATGCCGATGATTGAAATGTCGTGGCACACTATATATGTGAATGTGCTACGATGGGACTGTGAGCCTTGTGATATGCACAAGTCCAGGTCTTGTGCATCCTAATTGGCTCACCGTTCCATCATAGCATATTCCTGTGTCCAACGACCTATGTATATATATGAGGCATTCTTTTCGAGCTACTTTGGTCTTTTTCGAGAATAATGCCGATGATTGAAATGTCGTGGCACACTATATGTGAATGTGCTACGATGGGATTATGACGCCTTGTGCTATGCACAAGTCAGGTGTTATGCATCCTACTTGGCGTACGGTTCCATCGTAGCATATTCCTGTGTAGAACGACCTCTGTATTTATATGAGGCATGCTTTCTTAGTTACTTTGGTCCTTTTCGAGAATAATGCCGATGATTGAAATGTCGTGGCACACTATATGTGAATGTGCTGCGATGGGATTGTTCGCCTTGTGCTATGCACAGAGTCCGTGTGTTGTGCATCCTACTTGGCGAACAGTTCCATCATAGCATATTCCTGTGTCGAACAACCTAGTTATATATGAGGCATGCTTTTTGAGTTTGGTCTTTTTGATTTAGGAGTACTTTCTATAAGTGTATCTTCATATGCGACTTTAATTTAATATGTTTTTTTCAATAGTCGGTTAATTATTATTGTCAACTTATAGATGACGTGGTACGTCGTGTACAAGGGACGGGTTCGAGTCTACGATGATTGGGAAGATCAGGAGAGTGCACCGTTCATGGCAATAGCTACAAAGGGTACAACACTATGGCGGAGGCGGAAGCTAGATACACGCGCTATCTAGCGGGAGTTAGGACAAGGAACCGGATGAAGACCTACACCTTCGTCGCGGCGGTGATCATGCTTATCTTCTTTGGTTATTTATCCCGCGTTTGTGTCTAGCTAGCTAGTTTAGATGTCTAGGCGAGCTTCCGAGCTCTAACTTGTTTGATCGACACATGTATTCGCATGTCACCAACTACTACTTTGTAACATGATCGAAACAATGTAATTAACTTAGACTATGTATTCATGTATGAGACTTATCTATATGTATTTGTTTCAATCTTGTTTTTCATATTGAGTATTTATATATATAATTGTATATCTTGTATCTGTGTGTGTATATCTGCTGTAATATTGTATATAATCTGTATTGCATATAATCTGGCTCGGAAATTAAAAAAAAAACAAAAAATACATCTGTGGCGCACTATACCTAAAGCGCACTATGGAAGTTTAGTGGTGCACTAGGTAGTGCGCCACAGAAGATCCCAGGGGTAGCGCACCATCCCAAACTTCTGTGGCGCACTAGGAGGTGCGCTACGCCTATCTCTACACAACCGTGGCGCACTAGGCGAGGCGCCAGCTCAAGAGATGGCGCAAGGCATCAGCGCCTGCTAGTGCGCCACGGATGGGCATTTCGGGTGCGCCACTAACAGCCTGTTTCCTAGTAGTGAATCACTCCAGTTGTTGTTAGTAAAAAGAGCACACATGCAATGACACTAGTGGATCCATGTGTGGTATTTGAAGAGAACACATATTTCAATGACACTGGTGGATCCATATGTGGTATGTGAAAAGAACACACACGCAATGATACTGGTGGATCCATAGGTGGTATGTGAAAAGAATACACATGCAATGAATCCAGTTGTTGTTAGTAAAAGAACACACATGCATGACACTGGTGAATCCATATGTGGTATGTGAAAAGAGCACACATGAAATTACACTGGTGGATCCATATGTGGTATGTGAAAAGAACACACATGCAATGACTCCAGTTGTTGTTAGTAAAAGAACACACATGCAATGACACTGGTGGATCCATGTCTGGTCTCTGAAGAGAACGCACATGCAATGACACTGGTGGATCCATGTGTGGTCTCTGAAGAGATCACACATTTCAATGACTCTGGTTGTTGTTAGTAAAAAGAATACACATGCAATGACCCTGGTGTATCCATGTGCGGTCTCTAAAGAGAACAGACATGCAATGACTTTTGTTGTTGTTAGTAAAAGTGCAAACATGCAATGACACTGGTAGATCCATAGGTGGATTGTGAAAAGAACACACATGCAATGACACTAGTGGATCCATATGTGGTATGTGAAAAGAACACACATGCAATGACTCTGGGGGATCCATGTGTGGTCTCTGAAGAGAACACACATGAAATGACTCTGGTTGTTATTAGTAAAAAGAGCACACATGCAATGACACCGGTGGAACCATGTGTGGTCTCTGAAGAGAACACACATGTAATGACTTTGGTTGTTGTTAGTAAAAAGAGCACACATGCAATGACACTGGTGGATCCATAGGTGGATTGTGAAAAGAACATACATGCAATGACACTAGTGGATCCATATGTGGTATGTGAAAATAACACATATACAATGACTCTAGTTGTTGTTAGTAAAAAGAACACACATGCAATGACACTGGTGGATCCATAGGTGGATTGTGAAAAGAGCACACAAGCAATGACACTGGTGGATCCATATGTGGTATGTGAAAAGAACACACATGCAATGACTCCAGTTGTTGTTAGTAAAAAGAACACACATGCAATGACACTGGTGGATCCATGTGTGGTCTCTGAAGAGAACACACATTTCAATGACACTGGTGGATCCATATGTGGTATGTGAAAAGAACACACATGCAATGACACTGGTAGATCCATAGGTGGATTGTGTAAAGAGCACACATGCAATGACACTGGTAGATCCATATGTGGTATGTGAAAAGAACACACATGCAGTGACTCCAGTTGTTGTTAGTAAAAAGAACACACATGCAATGACACTGGTGGATCCATGTGTGGTCTCTGAAGAGAACACACATGCAATGACACTGGTGGATCCATGTGTGGTCTCTGAAGAGAACACACATTTCAATGACTCTGGTTGTTGTTAGTAAAAAGAACACACATGCAATGACACTGGTGGATCCATGTGTGGTCTCTAAAGTGAACACACATGCAATGCCTCTGGTTGTTGTTAGTAAAAAAGAACACACATGCAATGACACTAGTGGATCCATAGGTGGATTGTGAAAAGAACACACATGCAATGACACTGGTGGATCCATATGTGGTATGTGAAAAGAACACACATGCAATGAATCCAGTTGTTGTTAGTAAAAAGAACACACATGCAATGACATTGGTGGATCAATGTGTGGTCTCTGAAGCGAACACACATTTCAATGACACTGGTGGATCCATATGTGGCACGTGAAAAGAACACACATGAAATGACTCTAGTTGTTGTTTGTAAAAAGAACACAAATGCAATGACACTGGTGGATCCATGTGTGGTCTATGAAGAGAACACACATTTCAATGACTATGGTTGTTGTTAGTAAAAAGAACACACATGCAATGACACTGGTGGATCCATGTGTAGTCTCTAAAGAGAACACACATGTAATGACTCTGGTTGTTGTTAGTAAAAAGAGCACACATGCAATGACACTGGTGGATCCATAGGTGGATTGTGAAAAGAACACACATGCAATGACACTGGTGGATCCATATGTGGTATGTCAAAAGAACACGCATGCAGTGACTCTGGTTGTTGTTAGTAAAAATAACAGACATGCAATGATATTGGTGGATCCATAGGTGGATTGTGAAAAGAGCACACATGCAATCACACTGGTGGATCCATGTGTGGTCTCTAAAGAGAACACATCTGCAATGACTCTGGTTGTTGTTAGTAAAAAGAGCACACATGCAATGACACTAGTGGATCCATATGTGGTATGTGAAAAGAACACACATGCAATCACTCCAGTTGTTGTTAGTAAAAAGAGCACACATGCAATGACACTGGTGGATCCATGTGTGGTATTTGAAGAGAACACACATTTCAATGACACTGGTGGATCCATATGTGGTATGTGAAAAGAACACACATGCAATGACACTGGTGGATCCATAGGTGGTATGTGAAAAGAATACACATGCAATGACTCCAGTTGTTGTTAGTAAAAGAACACACATGCATGACACTGGTGGATCCATATGTGGTATGTGAAAAGAGCACACATGAAATGACACTGGTGGATCCATATGTGGTATGTGAAAAGAACACATATGCAATGACTCCAGTTGTTGTTAGTAAAAGAACACACATGCAATGACACTGGTGGATCCATGTCTGGTCTCTAAAGAGAACACACATGCAATGACACTGGTGGATCCATGTGTGGTCTCTGAAGAGATCACACATTTCAATGACTCTGGTTGTTGTTAGTAAAAAGAATACACATGCAATGACACTGGTGTATCCATGTGCGGTATCTAAAGAGAACAGACATGCAATGACTTTTGTTGTTGTTAGTAAAAGTGCAAACATGCAATGACACTGGTAGATCCATAGGTGGATTGTGAAAAGAACACACATGCAATGACACTAGTGGATCCATATGTGGTATGTGAAAATAACACACATGCAATGACTCTGGTTGTTGTCAGTAAAAAGAGCACACATGCACTGACACAGGTGGATCCATAGGTGGATTGTGAAAAGAGCACACATGCAATAACGCTGGTGGATTTATATGTGGTATGTGAAAAGAAAACATATGCAATGACTCCAGTTGTTGTTATTAAGAAAACACACATGCAATGACACTGGTGGATCCATATGTGGTATGTGAAAAGAACACACATGCAATGACTCTGGTTGTTGTTAGTAAAAAGAGCACACATGCAATTACACTGGTGGATCCATAGGTGGATTGTGAAAAGAGCACACATGCAATAACACTGGTGGATTTATATGTGGTATGTGAAAATAACACATATATAATGACTCTAGTTGTTGTTAGTAAAAAGAACACACATGCAATGACACTGGTGGATCCATAGGTGGATTGTGAAAAGAGCACACATGCAATGATACTGGTGGATCCATATGTTGTATGTGAAACGAGCACACATGCAATAACTCCAGTTCTTGTTAGTAAAAAGAACACACATGCAATGACACTGGTAGATCCATGTGTGGTCTCTGAAGAGATCACACATTTCAATGACTCTGGTTGTTGTTATTAAAAACAATACACATGCAATGACACTGGTGGATCCATGTGTGGTCTCTAAAGAGAACAGACATGCAATGACTTTTGTTGTTGTTAGTAAAAATAGCACACATGCAATGACACTGGTAGATCCATAGGTGGATTGTGAAAAGAACACACATGCAATGACACTAGTGGATCCATATGTGGTATGTGAAAAGAACACACATGCAATGACTCTGGTTGTTGTTAGTAAAAAGAGCACACATGCAATGACACTGGTGGATCCATAGGTGGATTGTGAAAAGAGCACACATGCAATAACACTGGTGGATCCATATGTGGTATGTGAAAAGAACACACATGCAATGACTCCAGTTGTTGTTAGTAAAAAGAACACACATGCAATGACACTGGTGGATCCATAGGTGGATTGTGAAAAGAGCACACATGCAATAACACTGGTGGATCCATATGTGGTATGTGAAAAGAACACACATGCAATGACTCCAGTTGTTGTTACTAAAAGGAACACACATGCAATGACACTAGTGAATCCATGTGTGGTCTCTGAAGAGAACACAGATGCAATGACTCTGGTTGTTGTTAGTAAAAAGAACACACATGCAATGACACTGGTGGATCCATGTGTGGTCTCTGAAGAGAACACACATGCAATGACACTGGTGGATCCATGTGTGGTCTCTGAAGAGAACACACATTTGTATGACCCTGGTTGTTGTTGTTAAAAAGAACACACATGCAATGACACTAGTAGATCCATGTGTTGTCTCTGAAGAGAACACACATGCAATAACTCTGGTTGTTGTTAGTAAAAAGGGCACACATGCAATGACACCGGTGTATCCACGTGTGGTCTCTAAAGAGAACACACATGCAATGACTCTGGTTGTTGTTTGTAAAAAGAACACACATGCAATGACACTAGTGGATCCATATGTGGTATGTGAAAAGAACACACATGCAATGACTCTGGTTGTTGTCAGTAAAAAGAGCACACATGCAATGACACAGGTGGATCCATAGGTGGATTGTGAAAAGAGCACACATGCAATAACGCTGGTGGATTTATATGTGGTATGTGAAAAGAACACATATGCAATGACTCCAGTTGTTGTTAGTAAGAAAACACACATGCAATGACACTGGTGGATCCATATGTGGTATGTGAAAAGAACACACATGCAATGACTCTGGTTGTTGTTAGTAAAAAGAGCACACATGCAATGACACTGGTGGATCCATAGGTGGATTGTGAAAAGAGCACACATGCAATAACACTGGTGGATTTATATGTGGTATGTGAAAATAACACATATATAATGACTCTAGTTGTTGTTAGTAAAAAGAACACACATGCAATGACACTGGTGGATCCATAGGTGGATTGTGAAAAGAGCACACATGCAATGATACTGGTGGATCCATATGTTGTATGTGAAACGAGCACACATGCAATAACTCTAGTTCTTGTTAGTAAAAAGAACACACATACAATGACACTAGTAGATCCATGTGTGGTCTCTGAAGAGATCACACATTTCAATGACTCTGGTTGTTGTTATTAAAAACAATACACATGCAATGACACTGGTGGATCCATGTGTGGTCTCTAAAGAGAACAGACATGCAATGACTTTTGTTGTTGTTAGTAAAAATAGCACACATGCAATGACACTGGTAGATCCATAGGTGGATTGTGAAAAGAACACACATGCAATGACACTAGTGGATCCATATGTGGTATGTGAAAAGAACACACATGCAATGACTCTGGTTGTTGTTAGTAAAAAGAGCACACATGCAATGACACTGGTGGATCCATAGGTGGATTGTGAAAAGAGCACACATGCAATAACACTGGTGGATCCATATGTGGTATGTGAAAAGAACACACATGCAATGATCCAGTTGTTGTTAGTAAAAAGAACACACATGCAATGACACTGGTGGATCCATAGGTGGATTGTGAAAAGAGCACACATGCAATAACACTGGTGGATCCATATGTGGTATGTGAAAAGAACACACATGCAATGACTCCAGTTGTTGTTACTAAAAGGAACACACATGCAATGACACTAGTGAATCCATGTGTGGTCTCTGAAGAGAACACACATGCAATGACTCTGGTTGTTGTTAGTAAAAAGAACACACATGCAATGACACTGGTGGATCCATGTGTGGTCTCTGAAGAGAACACACATGCAATGACACTAGTGGATCCATGTGTGGTCTCTGAAGAGAACACACATTTGTATGACCCTGGTTGTAGTTAGTAAAAAGAACACACATGCAATGATACTAGTAGATCCATGTGTGGTCTCTGAAGAGAACACACATGCAATGACTCTGGTTGTTGTTAGTAAAAACGGCACACATGCAATGACACCGGTGTATCCATGTGTGGTCTCTAAAGAGAACACACATGCAATGACTATGGTTGTTGTTTGTAAAAAGAGCACACATGCAATGACACTGGTGGATCCATAGGTGGATTGTGAAAAGAACACACATGCAATGACACTGGTGGATCCATATGTGGTATGTGAAAAGAACACACATGCAATGACTCTGGCTGTTGTTAGTAAAAAGAACAGACATGCAATGATACTGGTGGATCCATAGGTGGATTGTGAAAAGAGCACACATGCAATCACACTGGTGGATCCATGTGTGGTCTCTAAAGAGAACACACATGCAATGACTCTGGTTGTTGTTAGTAAAAAGAGCACACATGCAATGACACTGGTGGATCCATATGTGGTATGTGAAAAGAACACACATGCAATTACTCCAGTTGTTGTTAGGTAAAAGAGCACACATGCAATGACACTGGTGGATCCATGTGTGGTCTTTGAAGAGAACACACATTTCAATGACACTGGTGGATCCATATGTGGTATGTGAAAAGAACACACATGCAATGACACTGGTGGATCCATAGGTGGTATGTGAAAAGAATACACATGCAATGACTCCAGTTGTTGATAGTAAAAGAACACACATGCAATGACACTGGTGGATCCATATGTGGTATGTGAAAAGAGCACACATGAAATGACACTGGTGGATCCATATGTGGTATGTGAAAAGAACACATATGCAATGACTCCAGTTGTTGTTAGTAAAAGAACACACATGCAATGACACTGGTGGATCCATGTCTGGTCTCTGAAGAGAACACACATGCAATGACAATGGTGGATCCATGTGTGGTCTCTGAAGAGATCACACATTTCAATGAGTCTGGTTGTTAGTAAAAAGAATACACATGCAATGACACTGGTGGATCCATTTTTGTTGTTGTTAGTAAAAGTGCAAACATGCAATGACACTGGTAGATCCATAGGTGTATTGTGAAAAGAACACACATGCAATGACACTAGTGGATCCATACGTGGTATGTGAAAAGAACACACATGCAATGACTCTAGTTGTTGTTAGTAAAAACAGCACACATGCAATGACGCTAGTGGATCTATAGGTGGATTGTGAAAAGAGCACACATGCAATAACGCTGGTGGATTTATATGTGGTATGTGAAAAGAACACATATGCAATGACTCCAGTTGTTGTTAGTAAAAAGAACACACATGCAATGACACTGGTGGATCCATATGTTGTATGTGAAACGAGAACACATGCAATAACTCCAATTCTTGTTAGTAAAAAGAACACACATGCAATGACACTGGTAGATCCATGTGTGGTCTCTGAAGAGATCACACATTTCAATGACTCTGGTTGTTGTTATTAAAAACAATACACATGCAATGACACTGGTGGATCCATGTGTGGTCTCTAAAGAGAACAGACATGCAACGACTTTTGTTGTTGTTAGTAAAAATAGCACACATGCAATGACACTGGTAGATCCATAGGTGGATTGTGAAAAGAACACACATGCAATGACACTAGTGGATCCATATGTGGTATGTGAAAAGAACACACATGCAATGACTCTGGTTGTTGTTAGTAAAAAGAGCACACATGCAATGACACTGGTGGATCCATAGGTGGATTGTGAAAAGAGCACACATGCAATAACACTGGTGGATCCATATGTGGTATGTGAAAAGAACACACATGCAATGACTCCAGTTGTTGTTAGTAAAAAGAACACACATGCAATGACACTGGTGGATCCATAGGTGGATTGTGAAAAGAGCACACATGCAATAACACTGGTGGATCCATATGTGGTATGTGAAAAGAACACACATGCGATGACTCCAGTTGTTGTTACTAAAAGGAACACACATGCAATGACACTAGTGAATCCATGTGTGGTCTCTGAAGAGAACACACATGCAATGACTCTGGTTGTTGTTAGTAAAAATGTAACATCCCAAAAATCATGTTTCAAAAACTCATTCATTTCATCCTTGCATCATTCATTCATATAGGGTTTTTCTCAAAATCATTTAGAGGCAGAAGTTTGAGCTATGATTTCATGTGGGCAAATTGTCTCAATTGGCCATCACCCTTTGGGATTTGATTGTCTATGAACTTGTTTGCTTGCCTCCATGGTTGGAAAGGCTAGGTGAAGCTTTTAACCCAAGATTCAAAATTTAGAAATAGTTTCAAAACCCTATTTCAAATATTTGCAAACTAGAGCAAATCTCTGTTTACTTTGAAACCCAAGCTTAACCAAGCCCTTGCTAGTAACCACATGGTCATCTGACTCGTTTTTAAACCCACAGAACCCTGCAAAAATCCCCAAAGCAGTTTGAATTCAAAAGGATTTGAATTCATATCAAATTCTATTCAGAAAATGGAATTAGAAAAAGAAAAGGAATTCTCAAAAGAAAAGGGCGGCGGCAGAATCTGCCCAAGCGGGATCAAGCCCAAGCCCGGGATCTCCTTTTCCTTCTCACCGCTGAAGACGCCTGCGTTAAGTCGTGACAGACCCACCGCCACCTCGCACTCTTGACCGTGGCAGGCCCGTCCACGTCGCCCTCGTCTTCCCCAGACCGCGCCGACGACCACGTCGCTGCAGCAGTGATGGCCGGTAATGGCGCGGCGTAAATGGGCATTTATCCTCGAGCGTTTCCTGTCGATTCCCCGGCTATAAGATCCTCTCTGCCTCGCGATCTTTTTCCCCAAACAACCACACTCACTCCGCCACGGTGTCCTCAATCAGCTTT
Organism: Avena insularis; assembly: GCA_023614405.1. Taxonomy (NCBI): domain Eukaryota; kingdom Viridiplantae; phylum Streptophyta; class Magnoliopsida; order Poales; family Poaceae; genus Avena; species Avena insularis. The sequence goes on along the minus strand of CM042688.1, from coordinate 215,151,060 downwards.
GCCCGCCATGAGACGAGCCTCTCCGGCGATCGATTCGATCGCCGGTTCCACTTGACACCGCGCAAGCTGGCGACATCTACTCCGACGAGTTTTTCAAGCGGCGTCCACGACCACAGCGCACCCGACGCCGCCACGAACTCCGGTGAGCAATCGTGCGGCGCCAGCGCCTTGACCAACCGCCGTCTGACGAGCCACTAGTGACCTCTGAGCCGGTGAGCTACTCCTCTTTCTCCCTCTCCGTCTGCATCGTCGGCAGCGTCATCGACCGGCGATTCCGCCGCCCGGTAGCCGCCGCTCGCCGCCAGTTCTTGGCGGAAGAAATAGCCGTTAGATGCGTATCGTGGCGCTAGGATAGATCCACTTAACCGAAGCGATGCGCGATCTGAGCCGCCAGATTTCATTTAGATCCAGCGGTCTGTATCGCTCGATCGATCGAACGATGCAGGCGAATAAGAACATGACGCGTGGCTAGGTTAGATCTGAAAATAGAATTTAAAACAGATTTTGATCCGTTTTCAAATGCCAATATCTTTTGAATGCCACGTTGGATTTTTGCAAACTTTATACCGTTCGATTCAGAAAAACAAGACCTTTCTGCCTATCCTTTTTGTTTAGCAAATAGTAACCATTAGTTTGGCTTAAATTACAGAAACTTGTTTGAGGCCTTTTTGAGTATAGATTTAGTTTAGTATTTTGTTTTAGGGTTATTTAAGTTGTCTTGGATATTTTGTGACTTGTTTAGTTTCTGTATTCATGCACTTGCTTGGTTGAGTTTTCAAAAAATCATCACTTGGTAGATTCATGCATGCATGCATTCATAATATTTTTGTTTGTATATATTTGTGTGTAATTGTGTGCTATAACTTTGTGTGTAGATTTGCTAGTGATTGTGATTGTGGAGTGCTACTCTCCACACTACCAAGGCAAGTGATATCTTCATGAATATTCCATACCTATATTTTATACTTGCATTAGATATATTTTGTTAGGACTTGCATGCTACTTTTGTCAATTGATGATGGGAAATCCTATTTAGAATAGAATGCTAGAATTGCTAGGAAAATTCCCTAAGGATAAGTTGCCATGCCATGCTTAGCCGAGCTACTAGAAAACAAGGGTGGTTTATATATTCACACTATGGAAAAATATTCTAAGTCTAAGGACTTGTTTTATTTAACAAAACAACTAAGTTAATGAATCACACAGGTGGAATGGAAAGAATGGGATATGTTGAGTGGTTACACAAGGCCAGAAGTCTTGGTGAACCTTGTGTATCTCACTTGTGGATAGCCACCAGGAACAAAGAGATTTGAGTTGTCAAATGTTGAGAAGCTTCAAGTGCAACCACTTGGTAATATGGGCTCTGCCATGATCTTAGGATCTTGGAACTTAGTCTCTTGGGCGTGGGTGGTAGATGGGTTGATAGGTTGGAGGCGTCCATTTGACTAAGGAAAGGCTCTTGAAGGATCATGTCTTGGGAAACCAAGGCTTGTGGGAAAGTGCACCACCTCTGCAGTGTAAAACCTAAGTACTTAGCCATGTCCTTGGTAAAGGACAATTTGAGCATCAAGACATGGAAACTTCAAGAATCTCATCACTCCAATTTCTAAATAAAACTTGTGGGTGAACAAGGGTTAAAGGATCTTCAGTCATTGATTGGTAGATGCCAGAGTGGATCTGAGTCTTTGATTGATAGATGCCTTGGGTGTTTTTGCCAAACAAAACTTAGTGTTTTCAAAAGTTAGGGAAAAATCTATTTTGAGCAAAGCAAGCCTAAGCTCCAGCCAAATGCATATAGTATTATAGTCCACTTAAAATATACTAAGGTATCACTTGCCAATACAATTCAAATGTATTGACCCTTGTGGCTGTAACTTATGATGTTGCAGGTTTGATTGATTTAGTGAAGATTGATTGATTAGGATTACAAAGTCTACAACCAACATGCTGTGGCACTTTTGAAGATGAAGGACCCATGACTATAGTTATTCCTTTGCAATGTAATGTAAACAGCCAATGAGCTATGTTTGATGTAATAAAATTATTTTATTCCTGGTTATAAAGTTGTATATGACCTTTGTTTCTTGATATTACATCTAAACTGTGGATGCTAGCTATTGATCGAGGGACTAGCATTGTAAACACAGGGGACTCAATCTTATTAAAGGTTGGGGCGTTACGGATGGTATCGAGCCTGTGTGCCTGTAGGATTATGACCCTAAGTTGGAAACCACTAAGGAAAATTTTAACTTCTTCTACACTTGTCTATTCTTCTAAGTAAACTTTTCTAATCTTCTCATTCTCATCTCTATTTGTAGATGAACTCCAATCAGCTAAGTGAAGAAAGGACCACTCATGACCATGACCTTGGAGTGTGAGGCTGAGTTTCCCAAGATTCTCAAGGACCTCATGGAAACCATGGGAGTACATGGTGCAGCAGTGTACAAGGCTTTCCGGTGATGGAGGATGGAGTGGAGTATTGGTGGGTGCAACTTCACTTGTACAAGAATAAGGAAGACAACCACAAAGAAAAGGGCTTGCATGTACACCAACACTTTTATGCACACCACATTCTTTGAGTCAGCAAAAGAAGCAGCTTGGAAGACTATCAAGGAACTAAGTGCTAGAGTCAAGTGCAAGATGCTCAACCTCCAAAAAGACTTAGAAAGAGAAGGAACATACCCAAGAGTTGGAAATCACCAACCAATCCTTAAGAGGAGATATTATAGACTTAGTGATAGAAGCATGTGAACAAGATAGGGTGATTGCCACTAGGAACATTGTGTTAGCCACGGATCCAATGAGATAGGATTGTAAGCGCGCCGTTAGTTGGACCACCACCTATCACCTTATTTTCCAAAATGATACCTTAAATAAGTTTGAACCTTGGATGATGTAATGGATTCTTGTATGCATGACTTGTATGATTTTGTGTGTCCCAAGAATGTGTTTGAATGTTTGTCTTGTTTATCTTAAATTGTGTTGTTCTAACTTTTCAATCTTATAAATAGATGCCTATTGCCATCGGCCTTTGTTGAGGAGTTCAGGCTACCCGTTTTGGTCCTCGTATCATAGAGCTTACTACTTTACTCGATCTCCCTCTTCCTATCATTACGTGCACCCACTCACCAAGTTTGAGAGGAAGGACCTTTAGGGCTTCAAGGTGAACCAGCCGGGGCCTTGGTGAGCCTACTACGGAGGCCATCGTCTTCAAGCTTATGCGATGAGGGAGAGAGGCATGGAGGTTGTCATGCGAGGATCTGATGGGACGGCTGTAGGGCGTCACTCCCGACAGGTTAGAGGCACTCACTTCCACGCCTGGAAGGCGTGATGACGGAAGTCCATTGACTTTGAGGGCGACTCGAGGGTCACAATGAGCCGATCGCCTGTACCTCTAGGACTTAGAGACTCTTATTAGGCACGTGGATACCGATGGGACCAACGTCATGCTTAGTAATGACGAGCTCCAGTGCAACTTGCGAGAAGGACAAACTCTTGTGGCAGGGGCGAGATAGTCAAGGAGATGGAGGCGAAGTTCGAGACCCAAGACCGTAAGTTCAAGAGTCAAGAGAAGCGTGTCGAGGATAGGAACAAGAGGATTCGTGATATGACCGAGAGCTGCAGTCAAGGACTTGAGTTAGAAGCGGCAGACGGTGATTGAGAGGCTTCGTTCCCGGAAGAGGGCTCTCAAGGCCAAGATCGACTCTTTGACCACTACCATCGAGGAGAACAAGACCGCAATGGAAGCAGAGTCTTACCTTTGTCGAGGAGGAGATTGATGCCGAGCAGTAGATTTGACTACTCGATTATCTTTATTTACCGCACTTGTTATTTGTGAACTTATTGTTGGACCATCAGAGCATGTGGATGGCTTGCCACTTGTGTGTTTGTACTTTGAGACTTTTGTTATCTTGTTGTTTAGCTTTATCCTTGTGTTGCATGCTATATATGCTTGTGTGATGTATTGTGCATAAATCATGTAAGGGTATCTCATTCTTATCTCTATATAAATAAACCACAGATGCCTCCCGTCGCGCAAACACCAACCCCAACTAACATTACCCCGGAAATGCAACAAATGATGAATGCACAAACACAACTTATGCAAATGATGACGACGTTCATCCAGAACCAGAACAACAACAACCCCAATAACAATAACAACAATAACAACAACAACAACAACCCTCTAGGTTTTGATATGCTTACCAGATTTCTGCGTCTGAGGCCAGCTAAGTTTTAAGGGCGGTGATCCCATGGTGGCCAATGATTGGCTACGTTACGTGAACAAAGACTTAGTGACCGTGGGATGCCTGAGATCTGAAAAGGTCAGGTTCGCGACACATCATTGGAAGGACCAGCCGCGCATGGTGGGACAACTTCAGTTACCACGCCTATTGATGAGGTAACTTGGGCTATCTTTGAAGATGGATTTCGTACTACTCATATCTCACCAGGTATGATGAGCCTGAAAAAGAAGGAATTTCACAACCTGAAGCAGCGCCACCACAGCGTGGCTGAATATATTGAAGAGTTCAACAATCTGGCGCGCTATGCACCGGATGAGGTTGACAACGATGCCAAAAGGAAGGAAAAGTTTCGGAAGGCTTGAATGATGAACTGAATCTGCGGTATGCGTGGCATATGTTCCAACTTATCGATCATTTGTGTGACAAGGCTGTTATTGTGGAGAATAAAATGAAGCAAGTTGAGAGTAGAAAGAGGAAACACTCCGACAAGCATAGCTCGGGATCGTATCATAAACGATCTCACTATGATGATAGTGTCAGCTCAGGATCCCACAAGCATGGGAAGTTTAACAAGCACCACAACCACAACCGTCATGACAACAAGCATCATCATGAGTCATGACAATGATAAGTACAAGAACCACAAGAGTGGATATAAGAGCCACCATAGTGGAAGTGGAAGTGGAAGTGGAAGTCAACCTAAGAAGGACAACAGTCAGGTTGAATGCTTCAAATGCAAGAAGCTGGGACATTATGCTAATGAGTGTCACGAAGAAAGTTGAAGGACCTATCAAGCCCAATCCTTTTCGAAAGGACAGGTTAACCACATTAATGTGGAGGAGGTCTATGAAGAACACGATGCCGTTCTTTGGTAAGTTCAGAATCAATTCCATCTCAGCATTTGTACTCTTTGACCTGGTGCATCTCATTCATTCATATCAAAAGCATTTGTTGATATAAATGGGTTTGCATCTGAAAACATTGGGTGTCCGATAAAGTTAGCTCTCGGGAGGGATATGATAGTGAGTCTTGGATGCCGGGATCTAGTCATAGAGATCGGAAAACATAAGTTTCCAGTAAACCTAATAATCCTAAATTCCCAAGGATTGGATGTAATTTTGGGAATGGATTGGATGGCTAAGTATGAGGAGTACTAGATTGTGCAAATCGCACAATTTCACTCACAACCCCAAGGTAAGAGGATAACATTTAAGTCCAATTTTAAATCTAAAGGAAGCAAGCTAAATTCTCTTAAGGGGGTTAGCATGGACAGTGTGCCAATTGTGTGTGAATATCCGGATGTGTTTCCGGAAGAATTACCAGGAATGCCACCAGATAGAGATGTGGAGTTTATAATAGATTTGGTACCAGTTACGGACCAAGAGCAAAGAGACCAAATAAAATGACAGTTAGCGAACTTAAGGAACTCAAGAAACAACTTGGATAACAATTGCGAGAAAGGATTCATCCAGCCAAGTTCTTCATCTTGGGAGCTCGGTTTTGTTCGTAGAAAAAAGAGACAGAACTCAAAGGTTATGCATAGATTACCGTTCTCTCAACGAGGTAACAATCAAGAACAAGTATCCTTTGCCAAGAATAAATGACTTGTTTGATCAGCTAGAAGGAGCATGTGTGTTCTCAAAGATTGATCTTCGGTCAGGCTATTTTCAACTCAAGATAAGAGAGCAAGACATACCTAAAACAGCATTCACCACAAGATATGGATTGTATGAGTACACCGTGATGCCTTTTGGTTTAACCAACGCTCCGGCATACTTCATGAATATGATGAACAAAGTGTTCATGGAATTTCTTGACAAGTTCGTTGTCGTTTTCATCGATGACATCTTAGTCTACTCCAAGAGCAAGGAAGAGCATGAAAGACATCTACGCTTGATACTTGAGAAACTAAGGGAACATAAGCTTTATGCCAAGTTCAGCAAGTGTGAGTTTTGGTTAGAGGAAGTTGGATTTCTTGGTCATGTTATGACAAAAGATGGTGTAGCGATTGATCTGCTAAAGTTTAATTTGTGTGAATGGGAATCTCTAAGAATGTAAAGAGGTTCGTAGTTTCCTTGGTTTAGCAGGTTACTACAGAAGATTCATTGAAATTTTTCTAAGGTTGCTAAACCAATGATGAATTGTTAAAGAAAGATAAGAAATTTGCTTGGTGCGAAGGATGTGAACTCAGCTTTCAAGAATTAAAGAAGAGACTTGTGTCACGATCTTGTGCCTACCAGATTTGGAAAAGGATTTCCAAGTGTATTGTGATGCTTCGCATCAGGGATTAGGAGCCGTACTTATGCAAGGCGGAAAAGTTGTGGCTTATGCCTCGAGACAACTCAAAACTCATGAAGTAAATTATCCTACTCATGATTTAGAGTTAGCCGCTGTTGTCCATGCACTCAAAACATGGAGACACTACCTTTTGGGAAAACGTTGTGAAGTGTTCACCGACCATAAGAGCTTGAAGTATATCTTCACCCAGAAGGAGATCAATATGAGACAAAGAAGATGGCTAGAACTTATCAAGGATTACGACTTGAATTTGCAATACCACCCCGGTAAAGCAAATGTAGTAGCAGATGCTCTAAGTCGTAAAGCGTTTGTAAATGGCCTTACCAAAGGTGAATTGCCAGATGACTTGTGTAAGCAATTCAAGGACATCTCATGTCTTTGGATGTTCAACCCACTCTGTTGGATAAGATTAAAGGAGCCCAAAAGACGGATAAAGAGATCGAAGAGATCAAGGAAAGGATTAGCCAAGGGAAAGCTAAAAGTTTCCATATGGACAAACAAGGTACTTTATGGCACGAGAAACGTATTTGTGTTCCACAAGATCCGGAAATGCGGAAACTGATTCTGCAAGAAGCCCATAACTCTCCATATTCTATTCACCCGGGAAACAACAAAATGTACATGGATATGAAAGAAAGATTTTGGTGGAACAATCTCAAAAGGGACATCGCCGAACACATTGCCTTGTGTGATGTGTGTAGTAGAGTGAAAGCGGAACATCAGAAACCAGCAGGTTTGCTTCAACCAATGCCTATTCCTGAATGGAAGTGGGAAAATATTGGTATGGATTTCATTACCGGATTACCAAGGACTAGGACAGGATACGACTCCATATGGGTAGTAGTGGATCGCCTAACTAAAGTGGCTCATTTTATACCCGTAAAGACAACTTATACCAGTGCCAAGTTAGCCAAAATCTACATGAGCAGAATTGTATGCCTTCACGGAGTACCTAAGAGTATTGTGTCTGATAGAGGAACTCAGTTCACTTCTCACTTTTGGAGCGACTTCATGAATCTCTAGGAGCGAGGTTGGAATTCATGCACTTTTCATCCTCAAACTGATGGACAAGCAGAAAGGACTAATCAAATTCTTGAAGACATGTTGAGGGCATGTGCCCTAGACTATGGAGCAAGTTGGGATGAAAGTCGCCTTACTGAGTTCTCTTACAACAACATCACCAATCTAGTATTGGGATGGCACCATTCGAGTTTCTCTACAGAAGGAAGTGTACCACCCCATTGCTATGGAATGGTGTAGGAGAAAGAAGTTTGTTTGGACCTGATCTTATCAAAGACGCCGAAGAAAAGGTCAAATTGGTTGAGAGCAGTTGAAGATAGCACGGTCTCGACGGAAAAGCTACTGTGAGATGCTAAGCGTAGAGAAGTCACTTACGAAGTTGGGGATAGAGCTTATCTTAGAGTATCACCACTTATGGAGTAAAAGATTTGGAGTCAAAGGAAAGTTAGCACCAAGATATGTGGGACCATTCAACATTCTAAGTGCATGAGGGAGAAGCTGCATATGAAATCGAGCGCGACATCTTTATTAGCGATCCATAATGTTTTCATGTGAGCCAGCTCAAGAAATGTCACAGAAATGGAAGAAACATCTTTGAAGGATACCATATCTTTGGAAGAAGTTCAACTAGAAAGTGATATCACCTATGAAGAAAAGCTGTCAAGATTCTTGAGACCACGGAAAGAGTCACAAGGACAAAAACCATCAAGTTTTGCAAAGTACAATGGAACCATCATTCGAAGAAGAAGCAACATGGGAAAGAAGGCGATCTTGAAAAGACCACCCTCACCTATTTGCTAGCCAATCCGAATCTCGGCGAGATTCATTTTAAGGGTTAGATTTGTAACATCCCAAAATCATGTTTCAAAAACTCATTCATTTCATCCTTGCATCATTCATTCATATAGGGTTTTTCTCAAAATCATTTAGAGGCAGAAGTTTGAGCTATGATTTCATGTGGGCACATTGTCTCAATTGGCCATCACCCTTGGGATTTGATTTTCTATGAACTTGTTTGCTTGCCTCCAAGGTTGGAAAGGCTAGGTGAAGCTTTTAACCCAAGATTCAAAATTTAGAAATAGTTTCAAAACCCTATTTCAAATATTTGCAAACTAGAGCAAATCTCTGTTTACTTTGAAACCCAAGCTTAACCAAGCCCTTGCTAGTAACCACATGGTCATCTGACTCGTTTTTAAACCCACAGAACCCTGCAAAAATCCCCAAAGCAGTTTGAATTCAAAAGGATTTGAATTCATATCAAATTCTATTCAGAAAATGGAATTAGAAAAAGAAAAGGAATTCTCAAAAGAAAAGGGCGGCGGCAGAATCGCCCAGCCGGATCAAGCCCAGCAAGCCACCGGGATCTCCTTTTCCTTCTCACAGCACGCCGTTAAGTCGTTATGACAGACAGACCCACCGCCACCTCGCACTCTTGGCGAGCGGGCCAGTCCACGTCGCCTCGTCTTCCCAGACCGCGCCCGCGACCCGTCGCTGCGGCGATGATGGCGTAATGGCACGGCGTAAATGGGCATTTATCCTCGGCGTTTCTGCCGATTCCCGGCTATAAGATCCTCTACGCCTCGCGATCTTTTCCCCCAAACACCTCCTCACTCCACCAGGCTGTCCTCAATCAGCTTTGCCCGCTTGAGACGAGCCTCTCCGGCGATCGATTCGCCGGTTCCACTTGACACGCATGAAAGCACCGGCGACATCTACTCCGAAATTTTCCGGGCGGCGTCCTGGCGACCACCGGCGCACCGACGCCCACGAACTCCGGTGAGCAATCGCAGCCGTGCTGGCGCCGACCAACCGCCGTCTGACGAGCAGCTGTGACCTCCTGAGCCCGGTGAGCTCCTCTCTCCCTCTCCGTCTGCATCGGCGGCGTCATCGGCGACCGATTCCGCCGCCGCCCGCTCGCCGCCGATTCTTGGCGGAGAAATAGCAGTGATAGCCGTATCGTGGCGCTAGGATAGATCCACTTAACCCGGCGATGCAGCGATCTGAGCCACCAGATTTCATTTAGATCCAGCGGTGCATATCGCTCGATCGACGAACGATGCAGGCGAATAAGAACATGACGCGTGGCTAGGTTAGATCTGAAAATAGAATTTAAAACAGATTTTGATCCAGTTTTCAAATGCCAATATCTTTTGAATGCCACGTTGGATTTTTGCAAACTTTATACCGTTCGATTCAGAAAAACAAGACCTTTCTGCCTATCCTTTTTGTTTAACAAATAGTAACCATTAGTTTGGCTTAAATTACAGAAACTTGTTTGAGGCCTTTTTGAGTATAGATTTAGTTTAGTATTTTGTTTTAGGGTTATTTAAGTTGTCTTGGCTATTTTGTGACTTGTTTAGTTTCTGTATTCATGCACTTGCTTGGTTGAGTTTTCAAAAATCATCACTTGGTAGATTCATGCATGCATGCATTCATAATATTTTTGTTTGTATATATTTGTGTGTAATTGTGTGCTATAACTTTGTGTGTAGATTTTGCTAGTGATTGTGATTGTGACGAGTGCTACTCTCCACACTACCAAGGAAAGTGATATCTTCATGAATATTCCATACCTATATTTTATACTTGCATTAGATATATTTTGTTAGGACTTGCATGCTACTTTTGTCAATTGATGATGGGAAATCCTATTTAGAATAGAATGCTAGAATTGCTAGGAAAATTCCCTAAGGATAAGTTGCCATGCCATGCTTAGCCTAGCTACTAGAAAACAAGGGTGGTTTATATATTCACACTATGGAAAAATATTCTAAGTCTAAGGACTTGTTTTTATTTAACAAAACAACTAAGTTAATGAATCACTGGGTGGAATAGAAAGAATGGGATATGTTGAGTGGTTACACAAGGCCGAAGTACTGGTGAACCTTGTGTATCTCACTTGTGGATAGCCACCAGGAACAAAGAGATTTGAGTTGTCAAATGTTGAGAAGCTTCAAGTGCAACCACTTGGTAATATGGGCTCTGCCATGATCTTAGGATCTGGAACTTAGTCTCTTGGACGGTGGGTGGTAGATGGGTTGATAGGTTGGAGGCGCGTCCATTTGACTAAGGAAAGGCTCTTGAAGGATCATGTCTTGGGAAACCAAGGCTTGTGGGGAAAGTGCACCACCTCTGCAGAGTGTAAAACCTAAGTACTTAGCCATGTCCCTGGTAAAGGACAATTTGAGCATCAAGACATGGAAACTTCAAGAATCTCATCACTCCAATTTCTAAATAAAACTTGTGGGTGAACAAGGGTTAAAAGGATCTTCAGTCATTGATTGGTAGATGCCCTGAGTGGATCTGGAGTCTTTGATTGATAGATGCCTTGGGTGTTTTTGCCAAACAAAACTTAGTGTTTTCAAAAGTTAGGGAAAAATCTATTTTGAGCAAAGCAAGCCTAAGCTCTACCAGCCAAATGCATATAGTATTATAGTCCACTTAAAATATACTAAGGTATCACTTGCCAATACAATTCAAATGTATTGACCCTTGTGGCTGTAACTTATGATGTTGCAGGTTTGATCGATTTAGTGAAGATTGATTGATTAGGATTACAAAGTCTACAACCAACATCTGCCTGTGGCACTTTGAAGATGAAGGACCCATGACTATAGTTATTCCGCTGCAATGTAATGTAAATAGCCAATGAGCTATGTTTGATGTAATAAAATTATTTTATTCCTGGTTATAAAGTTGTATATGACCTTTGTTTCTTGATATTACATCTAAACTGTGGATGCTAGCTATTGATCCAGGGACTAGCATTGTAAACACAGGGGACTCAATCTTATTAAAGGTTGGGGACGTTACAAAAAAGAACACACATGCAATGACACTGGTGGATCCATGTGTGGTCTCTGAAGAGAACACACATGCAATGACACTGGTGGATCCATGTGTGGTCTCTGAAGAGAACACACATTTGTATGACCCTGGTTGTTGTTAGTAAAAAGAACACACATGCAATGACAGTAGTAGATCCATGTGTGGTCTCTGAAGAGAACACACATGCAATGACTCTGGTTGTTGTTAGTAAAAAGGGCACACATGCAATGACACCGGTGTATCCATGTGTGGTCTCTAAAGAGAACACACATGCAATGACTCTGGTTGTTGTTTGTAAAAAGAGCACACATGCAATGACACTGGTGGATCCATAGGTGGATTGTGAAAAGAACACACATGCAATGACACTGGTGGATCCATATGTGGTATGTGAAAATAACACACATGCAATGACTCTGGCTATTGTTAGTAAAAAGAACAGACATGCAATGATACTGGTGGATCTATAGGTGGATTGTGAAAAGAGCACACATGCAATCACACTGGTGGATCCATGTGTGGTCTCTAAAGAGAACACACATGCAATGACTCTGGTTGTTGTTAGTAAAAAGAGCACACATGCAATGACACTGGTGGATCCATATGTGGTATGTCAAAAGAACACACATGCAATCACTCCAGTTGTTGTTAGTAAAAAGAGCACACATGCAATGACACTGGTGGATCCATGTGTGGTCTTTGAAGAGAACACACATTTCAATGACACTGGTGGATCCATATGTGGTATGTGAAAAGAACACACATGCAATGACACTGGTGGATCCATAGGTGGTATGTGAAAAGAATACACATGCAATGACTCCAGTTGTTGTTAGTAAAAGAACACACATGCAATGACACTGGTGGATCCATATGTGGTATGTGAAAAGAGCACACATGAAATGACACTGGTGGATCCATATGTGGTATGTGAAAAGAACACATATGCAATGACTCCAGTTGTTGTTAGTAAAAGAACACACATGCAATGACACTGGTGGATCCATGTCTGGTCTCTGAAGAGAACACACATGCAATGACAATGGTGGATCCATGTGTGGTCTCTGAAGAGATCACACATTTCAATGACTCTGGTTGTTAGTAAAAAGAATACACATGCAATGACACTGGTGGATCCATGTGCGGTCTCTAAAGAGAACAGACATGCAATGACTTTTGTTGTTGTTAGTAAAAGTGCAAACATGCAATGACACTGGTAGATCCATAGGTGGATTGTGAAAAGAACACACATGCAATGACACTAGTGGATCCATATGTGGCATGTGAAAAGAACACACATGCAATGACTCTGGTTGTTGTTAGTAAAAAGAGCACACATGCAATGACACTGGTGGATCCATAGGTGGATTGTGAAATGAGCACTCATTCAATTACCCTGGTGGTTCCATATTTGGTTTGTGAAAAGAACACACATGCAATGACTCCAGTTGTTGTTAGTAAAAAGAACACACATGCAATGACACTGGTGGATCCATAGGTGGATTGTGAAAAGAGCACACATGCAATAACACTGGTGGATCCATATGTGGTATGTGAAAAGAACACACATGCAATGACTCCAGTTGTTGTTACTAAAAGGAACACACATGCAATGACACTAGTGAATCCATGTGTGGTCTCTGAAGAGAACACACATGCAATGACTCTGGTTGTTGTTAGTAAAAAGAACACACATGCAATGACACTGGTGGATCCATGTGTGGTCTCTGAAGAGAACACATGCAATGACACTGGTGGATCCATGTGTGGTCTCTGAAGAGAACACACATTTGTATGACCCTGGTTGTTGTTAGTAAAAAGAACACACATGCAATGACACTAGTAGATCCATGTGTGGTCTCTGAAGAGAACACACATGCAATGACTCTGGTTGTTGTTAGTAAAAAGGGCACACATACAATGACACCGGTGTATCCATGTGTGGTCTCTAAAGAGAACACACATGCAATGACTCTGGTTGTTGTTTGTAAAAAGAGCACACATGCAATGACACTGGTGGATCCATAGGTGGATTGTGAAAAGAACACACATGCAATGACACTGGTGGATCCATATGTGGTATGTGAAAAGAACACACATGCAATGACTCTGGCTGTTGTTAGTAAAAAGAACAGACATGCAATGATACTGGTGGATCTATAGGTGGATTGTGAAAAGAGCACACATGCAATCACACTGGTGGATCCATGCGTGGTCTCTAAAGAGAACACACATGCAATGACTCTGGTTGTTGTTAGTAAAAAGAGCACACATGCAATGACACTGGTAGATCCATATGTGGTATGTGAAAAGAACACACATGCAATCACTCTAGTTGTTGTTAGTAAAAAGAGCACACATGCAATGACACTGGTGGATCCATGTGTGGTCTTTGATGAGAACACACATTTCAATGACACTGGTGGATCCATATGTGGTATGTGAAAAGAACACACATGCAATGACACTGGTGGATCCATAGGTGGTATGTGAAAAGAATACACATGCAATGACTCTAGTTGTTGTTAGTAAAAGAACACACATGCAATGACACTGGTGGATCCATATGTGTTATGTGAAAATAGCACACATGAAATGACACTGGTGGATCCATATGTGGTATGTGAAAAGAACACATATGCAATGACTCCAGTTGTTGTTAGTAAAAGAACACACATGCAATGACACTGGTGGATCCATGTCTGGTCTCTGAAGAGAACACACATGCAATGACAATGGTGGATCCATGTGTGGTCTCTGAAGAGATCACACATTTCAAGGACTCTGGTTGTTAGTAAAAAGAATACACATGCAATGACACTGGTGGATCCATGTGCGGTCTCTAAAGAGAACAGACATGCAATGACTTTTGTTGTTGTTAGTAAAAGTGCAAACATGCAATGACACTGGTAGATCCATAGGTGGATTGTGAAAAGAACACACATGCAATGACACTAGTGGATCCATATGTGGTATGTGAAAAGAACACACATGCAATGACTCTAGTTGTTGTTAGTAAAAATAGCACACATGCAATGACGCTAGTGGATCCATAGGTGGATTGTGAAAAGAGCACACATGCAATAACGCTGGTGGATTTATATGTGGTATGTGAAAAGAACACATATGCAATGACTCCAGTTGTTGTTAGTAAAAAGAACACACATGCAATGACACTGGTGGATCCATATGTGGTATGTGAAAAGAACACACATGCAATGACTCTGGTTGTTGTTAGTAAAAAGAGCACACATGCAATGACACTGGTGGATCCATAGGTGGATTGTGAAAAGAGCACACATGCAATAACACTGGTGGATTTATATGTGGTATGTGAAAATAACACATATACAATGACTCTAGTTGTTGTTAGTAAAAATAACACACATGCAATGACACTGGTGGATCCATAGGTGGATTGTGAAAAGAGCACACATGCAATGATACTGGTGGATCCATATGTTGTATGTGAAACGAACACACATGCAATAACTCCAGTTCTTGTTAGTAAAAAGAACACACATGCAATGACACTGGTAGATCCATGTGTGGTCTCTGAAGAGATCACACATTTAAATGACTCTGGTTGTTGTTACTAAAAAGAATACACATGCAATGACACTGGTGGATCCATGTGTGGTCTCTAAAGAGAACAGACATGCAATGACTTTTGTTGTTGTTAGTAAAAAGAGCACACATGCAATGAAACTGGTAGATCCATAGGAGGATTGTGAAAAGAACACACATGCAATGACACTAGTGGATCCATATGTGGTATGTGAAAAGAACACACATGCAATGACTCTGGTTGTTGTTAGTAAAAAGAGCACACATGCAATGACACTGGTGGATCCATAGGTCGATTGTGAAAAGAGCACACATGCAATAACACTGGTGGATCCATATGTGGTATGTGAAAAGAACACACATGCAATGACTCCAGTTGTTGTTAGAAAAAAGAACACACATGCAATGACACTGGTGGATCCATAGGTGGATTGTGAAAAGAGCACACATGCAATAACACTGGTGGATCCATATGTGGTATGTGAAAAGAACACACATGCAATGACTCCAGTTGTTGTTAGTAAAAGGAACACACATGCAATGACACTAGTGAATCCATGTGTGGTCTCTGAAGAGAACACACATGCAATGACTCTGGTTGTTGTTAGTAAAAAGAACACACATGTAATGACACCGGCGGATCCATAGGTGGTCACTGAAGAGAACACACATGCAATGACTCTGGTTGTTGTTACTAAAAAGAGCACACATGCAATGACACTGGTGGATCCATAGGTGGATTGTGAAAAGAACACACATGCAATGACACTGGTGGATCCATATGTGGTATGTGAAAATAACACACATGCAATGACTCTGGTTATTGTTAGTAAAAAGAACACACATGCAATGGCACTGGTGGATCTATGGGTGGATTGTGAAAAGAACACACATGCAATGACACTGGTGGATCCATATGTGGTATGTGAAAAGAACACACATGCAATGACACTGGTGGATCCATATGTGGTATGTGAAAAGAACACACATGCAATGACTCTGATTGTTGTTAGTAAAAAGAACACAAATGCAATGACACTGGTGGATCCATAGGTGGATTGAGAAAAGAGCACACATGCAATGACACTGGTGGATCCATATGTGGTATGTGAAAATAACACACATGCAATGACTCTGGTTGTTGTTAGTAAAAAGAATACACATGCAATGACACTGGTGGATCCATGTGTGGTCTCTGAAGAGAACACACATGCAATGATACTGGTGGATCCATGTGTGGTCTCTGAAGAGAACACACATTTCAATGACCCTGGTTGTTGTTAGTAAAAAGAACACACATGCAATGACACTGGTGGATCCATGTGTGGTCTCTGAAGAGAACACACATGCAATGACTCTGGTTGTTGTTAGTAAAAAGGGCACACATGCGATGACACTGGTGTATCCATGTGTGGTCTCTGAAGAGAACACACATGCAATGACACTAGTAGATCCATAGCTGGATTGTGAAAAGAACACACATGCAATGACACTGGTGGATCCATATGTGGTATGTGAAAAGAACACACATGCAATGACTATGGTTGTTGTTAGTAAAAAGAGCACACATGAAATGACACTGGTGGATCCATAGGTGGATTGTGAAAAGATCACACATGCAATTATACTGGGGATCCATATGTGATATGTGAAAAGAACACACATGCAATGACTCCAGTTGTTAGTAAAAAGAACACACATGCAATGACACTGGTGGATCCATGTGTGGTCTCTGAAGAGAATACACATTTCAATGACTCTCGTTGTTTTTAGTAAAAAGAACACACATGCAATGAAACTGGTGGATCCATGTGTGGTCTCTCAAGAGAACACACATGCAATGACTCTGGTTGTTGTTAGTAAAAAGATCACACATGCAATGACACTGGTGGATCCATAGGTGGATTGTGAAAAGAACACACATACAATGACACAGGTGGATGCATATGTGGTATGTGAAATGAACACACATGCAATGACTCTAGTTTTTGTTAGTAAAAAGAACACACATGCAATGACATTGGTGGATCCATGTGTGGTCTCTGAAAAGAACACACATGCAATGACTCTGGTAGTTGTTAGTAAAAAGAGCACACATGCAATGACATTGGTGGATCCATAGGTGGATTGTGAAAAGAACACACATGCAATGACACTGGTGGAACCATATGTGGTATGTGAAAAGAACACACATGCAATGACCCTGGTTGTTGTTAGTAAAAACACACACGCAATGACACTGGTGGATCCATAGGTGGTATGTGAAAAGAATACACATGCAATGACTCTAGTTGTTGTTAGTAAAAGAACACACATGTAATGACACTGGTGGAACCATATGTGGTATGTGAAAAGAGCACACATGAAATGACACTAGTGGATCCATATGTGGTATGTGAAAAGAACACACATGCAATGACTCCAGTTGTTGTTAGTAAAAATAACACATATGCAATGACACTGATGGATCCATGTGTGGTCTCTAAAGAGAACACACATGCAAGGACACTGGTAGATCCATGTGTGGTCTCTGAAGAGAACACACATTTCAATGACTCTGGTTGTTGTTAGTAAAAAGAACACACATGCAATGACACTGGTAGATCCATATGTGGTATGTGAAAAGAACACACATGCAAACTCTGGTTGTTGTTAGTAAAAAGAACACACATGCAATGACACTGGTGGATCCATGTGTGGTCTCTAAAGAGAACACACATTTCAATGAGTCTGGTCGTTGTTAGTAAAAAGAACACACATGCAATGACACTAGTGGATCCATGTGTGGTCTCTGAAGAGAACACACATGCAATGACCCTGGTTGTTGTTAGTACAAAGAGCACACATGCAATGACACTAGTGGAACCATGTGTGGTCTCTGAAGAGAACACATATGTAATGACTCTGGTAGTTGTTAGTAAAAAGAGCACACATGCAATGACATTGGTGGATCCATAGGTGGATTGTGAAAAGAACACACATGCAATGACACTGGTGGATCCATATGTGGTATGTGAAAAGAACACACATGCAATGAATCCAGTTGTTGTTAGTAAAAAGAACACACATGCAATGACATTGGTGGATCCATGTGTGGTCTCTGAAGCGAACACATTTCAATGACACTGGTGGATCCATATGTGGCACGTGAAAAGAACACACATGAAATGACTCCAGTTGTTGTTTGTAAAAAGAACACACATGCAATGACACTGGTGGATCCATGTGTGGTCTATGAAGAGAACACACATTTCAAGGACTATGGTTGTTGTTAGTAAAAAGAACACACATGCAATGACATTGGTGGATCCATGTGTGGTCTCTAAAGAGAACACACATGCAATGACTCTGGTTGTTGTTAGTAAAAAGAGCACACATGCAATGACACTGTTGGATCCATAGGTGGATTGTGAAAAGAACACACATGCAATGACACTGGTGGATCCATATGTGGTATGTGAAAAGAACACACATGCAATGACTCTGGTTGTTGTTTGTAAAAAGAACAGACATGCAATGATACTGGTGGATCAATAGGTGGATTGTGAAAAGAGCACACATGCAATCACACTGGTGGATCCATATGTTTTATGTGAAAAGAGCACACATGCAATGACTCCAGTTGTTGTTAGTAAAAAGAACACACATGCAATGACACTAGTGGATCCATGTCTGGTCTCTAAAGAGAACACACATGCAATGACTTTAGTTGTTGTTAGTAAAAAGAATACACATGCAATGACAAGGGTGGATCCATGTGTGGTCTCTGAAGAGAACACACATGTCAATGACACTGGTGGATCCATATGTGGTATGTGAAAAGAACACACATGAAATGACTCCAGTTGTTGTTAGTAAAAAGAACACACATGCAATGACACTGGTGGATCCATGTGTGGTCTCTGAAGAGAACACACATTTCAATGACTCTGGTTGTTGTTAGTAAAAAGAACACACATGCAATGACACTGGTGGATCCATGTGTCGTCTCTGAAGAGAACACACATGCAATGACTCTGGTTGTTGTTAGTAAAAAGAGCACACATGCAATGACACTGGTGGATCCATATGTGGTATGTGAAAAGAACACACATGCAATGACTCCAGTTGTTGTTAGTAAAAAGACCACACATGCAATGACACTGGTGGATCCATGTGTGGTCTTTGAAGAGAACACACATGCAATGACTCTGGTTGTTGTTAGTAAAAAAGAGCACACATGCAATGAAATTGGTGGATCCATAGGTGTATTGTGAAAAGAACACACATGCAATGACACTGGTGGAACCATATGTGGTATGTGAAAAGAACACACATGCAATGACTCTGGTTGTTGTTAGTAAAATGAACACACACGGAATGACACTGGTGGATCCATGGGTGGATTGTGAAAAGAACACACATGCAATGACACTGGTGGATCCATATGTGGTATGTGAAAAGAACACACATGCAATGACTCTGGTTGTTGTTAGTAAAAAGAACACACATGCAATGACACTAGTGGATCCATATGTGGTATGTGAAAATAACACATATACAATGACTCTAGTTGTTGTTAGTAAAAAGAACACACATGCAATGACACTGGTGGATCCATGTATGGTATCTGAAGAGAACACACATTTCAATGACACTTGTGGATCCATATGTGGTATGTGAAAAGAACACACATGCAATGACACTGTGGATCCATAGGTGGATTGTGTAAAGAGCACACATGCAATGACACTGGTGGATCCATATGTGGTATGTGAAAAGAACTCACATGCCATGACTCCAGTTGTTGTTAGTAAAAAGAACACACATGAAATGACACTAGTGGATCCATGTGTGGTCTCTGAAGAGAACACACATGCAATGAAACTGGTGGATCCATGTGTGGTCTCTGAAGCGAACACACATGCAATGACTCTGGTTGTTGTTAATAAAAAGTGCACACATGCAATGACACTAGTGGATCCATAGGTGGATTGTGAAAAGAACACACATGCAATGACACTGGTGGATCCATATGTGGTATGTGAAAAGAACACACATGCAATGAATCCAGTTGTTGTTAGTAAAAAGAACACACATGCAATGACATTGGTGGATCCATGTGTGGTCTCTGAAGCGAACACATTTCAATGACACTTGTGGATCCATATGTGGCACGTGAAAAGAACACACATGAAATGACTCCAGTTGTTGTTTGTAAAAAGAACACACATGCAATGACACTGGTGGATCCATGTGTGGTCTATGAAGAGAACACACATTTCAAGGACTATGATTGTTGTTAGTAAAAAGAACACACATGCAATGACATTGGTGGATCCATGTGTGGTCTCTAAAGAGAACACACATGCAATGACTCTGGTTGTTGTTAGTAAAAAGAGCACACATGCAATGACACTGTTGGATCCATAGGTGGATTGTGAAAAGAACACACATGCAATGACACTGGTGGATCCATATGTGGTATGTGAAAAGAACACACATGCAATGACTCTGGTTGTTGTTAGTAAAAAGAACAGACATGCAATGATACTGGTGGATCAATAGGTGGATTGTGAAAAGAGGACCCATGCAATCACACTGGTGGATCCATATGTCGTATGTGAAAAGAACACACATGCAATGACTCCAGTTATTGTTAGTAAAAAGAACACACATGCAATGACACTGGTGGATCCATGTCTGGTCTCTAAAGAGAACACACATGCAATGACTTTAGTTGTTGTTAGTAAAAAGAATACACATGCAATGACACTGGTGGATCCATGTGTGGTCTCTGAAGAGAACACACATGTCAATGACACTGGTGGATCCATATGTGGTATGTGAAAAGAACACACATGAAATGACTCCAGTTGTTGTTAGTAAAAAGAACACACATGCAATGACACTGGTGGATCCATGTGTGGTCTCTAATGAGAACACAGATTTCAATGACTCTGGTTGTTGTTAGTAAAAAGAACACACATGCAATGACACTGGTGGATCATGTGTGGTCTCTGAAGAGAACACACATGCAATGACTCTGGTTTTTGTTAGTAAAAAGAGCACACATGCAATGACACTGGTGGATCCATATGTGGTATGTGAAAAGAACACACATGCAATGACTCCAGTTGTTGTTAGTAAAAAGAACACACATGCAATGACACTGGTGGCTCCATGTGTGGTCTTTGAAGAGAACACACATGCAATGACTCTGGTTGTTGTTAGTAAAAAAGAGCACACATGCAATGACATTGGTGGATCCATAGGTGTATTGTGAAAAGAACACACGTGCAATGACACTGGTGGAACCATATGTGGTATGTGAAAAGAACACACATGCAATGACTCTGGTTGTTGTTAGTAAAATGAACACACACGCAATGACACTGGTGGATCCATGGGTGGATTGTGAAAAGAACACACATGCAATGACACTGGTGGATCCATATGTGGTATGTGAAAAGAACACACATGCAATGACTCTGGTTGTTGTTAGTAAAAAGAACACACATGCAATGACACTGGTGGATCCATAGGTGGATTGTGAAAAGAGCACACATGCAATAACACTGGTGGATCCATATGTGGTATGTGAAAAGAAAACACATGCAATGACTCTAGTTGTTGTTAGTAAAAAGAACACACATGCAATGACACTGGTGGATCCATGTGTGGCCTCTAAAGAGAACACACATGCAATGACTCTGGTTGTTGTTAGTAAAAAGAGCACACATGCAATGACACTGGTGGAACCATGTGTGGTCTCTAAAGAGAACACACATGTAATGACTTTGGTTGTTGTTAGTAAAAAGAGCACACATGCAATGACACAAGTGGATCCATAGGTGGATTGTGAAAACAACACAAATGCAATGACTCCAGTTGTTGTTAGTAAAAAGAACACACATGCAATGACACTGGTGGATCCATAGGTGGATTGTGAAAAGAGCACACATGCAATGACACTGGTGGATCCATATGTGGTATGTGAAAAGAACACACATGCAATGACTCCAGTTGTTGTTAGTAAAAAGAACACACATGCAATGACACTGGCGGATCCATGTGTGGTCTCTGAAGAGAACACACATGCAATGACACTGGTGGATCCATGTGTGGTCTCTGAAGTGAACACACATGCAATGACTCTGGTTGTTGTTTGTAAAAAGAGCACACATGCAATGACACTAGTGGATCCATAGGTGGATTGTGAAAAGAACACACATGCAATGACACTGGTGGATTCATATGTGGTATGTGAAAAGAACACACATGCAATGACACTGTGGATCCATAGGTGGATTGTGTAAAGAGCACACATGCAATGACACTGGTGGATCCATATGTGGTATGTGAAAAGAACAGACATGCAATGACTCCAGTTGTTGTTAGTAAAAAGAACACACATCCAATGACACTGGTGGATCCATGTGTGGTCTGTGAAGAGAACACACATGCAATAACACTGGTGGATCCATGTGTGGTCTCTGAAGAGAACACACATTTCAATGACTCTGGTTGTTGTTAGTAAAAAGAACACACATGCAATGACACTGGTGGATCCATGTGTGGTCTCTGAAGTGAACACACATGCAATGACTCTGGTTTTTGTTAGTAAAAAGAGCACACATGCAATGACACTAGTGGATCCATAGGTGGATTGTGAAAAGAACACACATGCAATGACACTGTGGGATCCATATGTGGTATTTGAAAAGAACACACATGCAATGAACCCAGTTGTTGTTAGTAAAAAGAACACACATGCAATGACATTGGTGGATCCATGTGTGGTCTCTGAAGCGAACACACATTTCAATGACACTGGTGGATCCATATGTGGCACGTGAAAAGAACACACATGAAATGACTCAAGTTTTTGTTTGTAAAAAGAACACACATGCAATGACACTAGTGGATCCATGTGTGGTCTATGAAGAGAACACACATTTCAATGACTATGGCTGTCGTTAGTAAAAAGAACACACATGCAATGACACTGGTGGATCCATGTGTGGTCTCTAAAGAGAACACACATGCAATGACTCTGGTTGTTATTAGTAAAAAGAGCACACATGCAATGACACTGGTGGATCCATAGGTGGATTCTGAAAAGAACACACATGCAATGACACTGGTGGATCCATATCTGGTATGTGAAAAGAACACACATGCAATGACTCTGGTTGTTGTTAGTAAAAAGAACAGACATGCAATGATACTGGTGGATCCAAAGGTGGATTGTGAAAAGATCACACATGCAATCACACTAGTGGATCCATGTGTGGTCTCTGAAGAGAACACACATGCAATGACTCTGGTTGTTGTTAGTAAAAAGAGCACACATGCAATGACACTGGTGGATCCATATGTGGTATGTGAAAAGAACAAACATGCAATGACTCCAGTTGTTGTTAGTAAAAAGAGCACACATGCAATGACTCTGGTTGTTGTTACTAAAAAGAGCACACATGCAATGACACTGGTGGATCCATAGGTGGATTATGAAAAGAACACACATGCAATGACACTGGTGGATCCATATGTGGTATGTGAAAAGAACACACATGCAATGACTCTGGTTGTTGTTAGTAAAAAGAACACACACGCAATGACACTGGTGGATCCATGGGTGGATTGTGAAAACAACACACATGCAATGACACTGGTGGATCCATATGTGGTATGTGAAAAGAACACACATGCAATGACTCTGGTTGTTGTTAGTAAAAAGAACACACATGCAATGACACTGCTGGATCCATAGGTGGATTGAGAAAAGAGTACACATGCAATAACACTGGTGGATTTATATGTGGTATGTGAAAATAACACATATACAATGACCCTAGTTGTTGTTAGTAAAAAGAACACACATGCAATGACACTGGTGGATCCATAGGTGGATTGTGAAAAGAGCACACATGCAATGATACTGGTGGATCCATATGTTGTATGTGAAACGAACACACATGCAATAACTCCAGTTGTTGTTAGTAAAAAGAACACATATGCAATGACACTGGTAGATCCATGTGTAATCTCTGAAGAGATCACACATTTCAATGACTCTGGTTGTTGTTATTAAAAAGAATACACATGCAATGACACCGGTGGATCCATGTGTGGTCTCTAAAGAGAACAGACATGCAATGACTTTTGTTGTTGTTAGTAAAAAGAGCACACATTCAATGACACTGGTAGATCCATAGGTGGATTGTGAAAAGAACATACATGCAATGACACTAGTGGATCCATATGTGGTATGTGAAAAGAACACACATGCAATGAATCTGGTTTTTGTTAGTAAAAAGAGCACACGTGCAATGACACTGGTGGATCCATAGGTGGATTGTGAAAAGAGCACACATGCAATAACACTGGTGGATCCATATGTGGTATGTGAAAAGAACACACATGCAATGACTCCAGTTTTTGTTAGTAAAAAGAACACACATGCAATGACATTGGTGGATCCATGTGTGGTCTCTGAAGAGAACACACATGCAATGACTCCGGTTGTTGTTAGTAAAAAGAACAAACATGTAATGACACCGGTGGATCCATAGGTGGTCTCTGAAGAGAACACACATGCAATGACTCTGGTTGTTGTTACTAAAAAGGGCACACATGCAATGACACTGGTGGATCCATAGGTGGATTGTGAAAAGAACACACATGCAATGACACTGGTGGATCCATATGTGGTATGTGAAAAGAACACACATGCAATGACACTGGTGGATCCATATGTGGTATGTGAAAAGAACACACATGCAATGACTCTGGTTGTTGTTAGTAAAAAGAACACACACGCAATGACACTGGTGGATCCATGGGTGGATTGTGAAAACAACACACATGCAATGACACTACTGGATCCATATGTGGTATGTGGAAAGAACACACATGCAATGACTCTGGTTGTTGTTAGTAAAAAGAACACACATGCAATGACACCGGTGGATCCATAGGTGGATTGAGAAAAGAGCACACATGCAATGACACTGGTGGATCCATATGTGGTATGTGAAAAGAACACACATGCAATGACTCTGGTTGTTGTTAGTAAAAAGAACACACAAGCAATGACACTGGTGGATCCATGTGTGGTCTCTGAAGAGAACACACATGCAATGACACTGGTGGATCCATGTGTGGTCTTTGAAGAGAACACACATTTCAATGACTCTAGTTGTTGTTAGTAAAAAGAACACACATGCAATGACACTGGTGGATCCATGTGTGGTCTCTGAAGAGAACACACATGCAATGACTCTGGTTGTTGTTAGTAAAAAGAGCACACATGCAATGACACTGGTGTATCCATGTGTGGTTTCTGAAGAGAACACACATGCAATGACACTAGTAGATCCATAGGTGGATTGTGAAACGAACACACATGCAATGACACTGGTGGATCCATATGTGGTATGTGAGAAGAACACACATGCAATGACTCTGGTTGTTGTTAGTAAAAAGAGCACACATGCAATGACACTGGTGGATCCATAGGTGGATTGTGAAAAGATCACACATGCAATGATACTGGGGATCCATATGTGGTATGTGAAAAGAACACACATGCAATGACTCCAATTGTTGTTAGTAAAAAGAACACACATGCAATGACACTGGTGGATCCATGTGTGGTCTCTGAAGAGAACACACATTTCAATGACTCTGGTTGTTGTTAGTAAAAAGAACACACATGCAATGAAACTGGTGGATCCATGTGTGGTCTCTGAAGAGAACACACATGCAATGACTCTGGTTGTTGTTAGTAAAAAGAGCACACATGCAATGACACTGGTGGATCCATAGGTGGATTGTGAAAAGAACACACATCCAATGACACTGGTGGATGCATATGTGGTATGTGAAAAGAACACACATGCAATGACTCTAGTTTTTGTTAGTAAAAAGAACACACATGCAATGACATTGGTGGATCCATGTGTGGTCTCTGAAGAGAACACACATTTCAATGACTCTGGTTGTTGTTAGTAAAAAGAACACACATGCAATGACACTGGTGGATCCACGTGTGGTCTTTGAAAAGAACACACATGTAATGACTCTGGTAGTTGTTAGTAAAAAGAGCACACATGCAATGACATTGGTGGATCCATAGGTGGATTGTGAAAAGAACACACATGCAATGACACTGGTGGAACCATATGTGGTATGTGAAAAGAACACACTTCAATGACTCTGGTTGTTGTTAGTAAAAACACACACGCAATGACACTGGTGGATCCATGGGTGGATTGTGAAAAGAACACACATGCTATGACACTGGTGGATCCATATGTGGTATGTGAAAAGAACACACATGCAATGACTCTCGTTGTTGTTAGTAAAAAGAACACACATGCAATGACACTGGTGGATCCATAGGTGGATTGAAAAAAGAGCACACATGCAATGACACTGGTGGATCCATATGTGGTATGTGAAAAGAATACACATGCAATGACTCTGGTTGTTGTTAGTAAAAAGAACACACAAGCAATGACACTGGTGGATCCATGTGTAGTCTCTGAAGAGAACACACATGCAATGACACTGGTGGATCCATGTGTGGTCTCTGAAGAGAACACACATTTCAATGACTCTGGTTGTTGTTAGTGAAAAGAACACACATGCAATGACACTGGTCGATCCATGTGTGGTCTTTGTAGAGAACACACATGCAATGACTCTGGTTGTTGTTAGTAAAAAGATGTAGCATCCCAATTGTCTAACAATTGCAATGCTACTAGCCTAGTTTATATAAATGCTACTTCCTACATATAATTGTTGCATCATAATTATATCATGCTCATGTCATCATGCCACCTTGCATTTGAGCATCATATAAAACCCTCGTTCTTTGGTTCTTCTCTCATATGCATTATTAATTGTATTTGCCTCTTGATATTGTATTTGGGTTATTGATATATTGTTAGTGCCCAAGTTGAGTTGGGGGCATATCTTTTATTTCAATTCCACCACCTCTCTCTGTCACCACCTTATAATTCCACCATCCCATTATCCATGAGCTTGTATTTCTTTTTCTTTTGATATTTATTCTAGCTCATGTGGGTGGGGTGGATCTAAATCTATATTTTCTTTTGCTTGTCCTTTATTCCACTTCTTGGGAATGCATAAGAATAATGCCATGTTATTATTTTGTTTTCACAAGAATTTAAACATGGCATTAATTATTTTGCATGGGCCATGCAAGAGTACCACCACCTTTAGCCATTTGTTTCCTCTTGGTTTTGTTGGTTCTTTTCTTTGTGGATCATTTCCATCCCTCTCCACCATCCCCATGTTCCCCTCAACACCATTTTAGTTTCTTCATGCATAGATCATGAGGCTTTTCACCTAAACTCCCTTTTCCTCTCTCTTTTTCTTAGGCCCACCTTCACCTCACCTTATGTTAAACCAAAGCCTCACCTCTCTTTCTTCCTCTCTCTCTATGCTGGCCCCACCCAGCTACCATCCTAACCGAACCCTAGTACCATCCTAACCGAGCCACTACCCACCTCTAACCCTAGCCTAAGCTACACCCGAGCCCCTCTCCGATCTCTCCCTCTCTCGCTACCAGTCGGCTCTACCGACCTCACCGGTGCCCCTGGCCCACCTGGCAGCCTCCACCCCACCTGCCCTGCCCTGCTCAAGCCGTGCCAGCTCGAGCACGTGAGGGAGGAGAAGGAGAAAAGGGCCGAAGCCACTTTATCTACCCCGAGTCCCACACGACATCTCCCCCCTCTCCCTCGCTTTACCCTCCGCCCCACGGCTCCTCTGGCTATCGCCAGATCCACCCAGAGCCCCTGCCTCTCCCCTACGTCTGCTCCACCGCCGCCAGCTCCTCCCGCCGGTCATCGCAAGTACCACCGCCGCCTCCTCGTTTTAGCCGGCGTGGGCGACGCGGAGGTGATCGAGGAGACCGAGCAGTATCCTCTGCTTCGCCCCGTACCCGCCAGCGAGGAGGAGGAGCCCTCTTCGGCCATAGTACCGCGACGCCCCGATGAAAACCCTAGATCTCCGGCCGTCTGCCTCGCCACCGATCCCTGGCGCCCCAAGCCGTTCCACCACCACCAACCCCACCGCGGTGAGCTGCTGAATCTCCTGGACATCCCCTTCCTCGCCGTCGTTTCCTGTATTTGCTGGACCACATGTCGAACGCTCTCGGTGCGTTGCGTGCGCGTGCGTTCTCTGCGTTGTCGCGTTGCGAGAACCTTGTCTAGCCGCGCAGCCTTCCCCTAACACCAATCCCACCTAGCCGCGTGATGCGCCGCCATCAGCGCAAGCGCCAGTCATGGTTCGACCAGCGCAGCGCCGTTCGCTATCACCGATCAGTCGTCAGTAATATTCAGAGAAGAACAATAGTGGCCGTGAACCCTTTTGCACTTAACCCCCTACGTCTTTTGCCGGCTCAACCCGCGCTCCTAGAGGCCCCACCTGTCTGTCACCCTGGCGTTTTACGAAAAGGTACCTGGGTTTTCCA
Source organism: Avena insularis (assembly GCA_023614405.1). Lineage (NCBI taxonomy): Eukaryota > Viridiplantae > Streptophyta > Magnoliopsida > Poales > Poaceae > Avena > Avena insularis. The sequence goes on along the minus strand of CM042688.1, from coordinate 215,122,611 downwards.
CAGCCTTGACCCGTGGTCCCCCGGATCCACCGTGTAAGCCTACCGGCTGGCAGCCGCCGTGGACCCTCACCCCACCCCCACCTGTCACCGCATGGGCTTTCATTCGTGGTGAAAAAAGGTCTCTCTCGTTTTCCCTTGGTCGGCCTGTGTCTGTGGCTAGATCTGGGTGAGTACAAATGGTTTTCTGCTTTGCTCTTTAATTTAAACTTTTTCAAAATTGTTTAAAATTCAAACTTGAATCTGTTTTAAATATCTTTTAGAATATAATTCCAAATAATACATATGCTATTCAAAATATTGTTTGAGCACTTTAAAATTTCGAGGTAATTAAAATTACAATAAAATGCTCTTTTTCTTAAGTAATTAATAACTTTAGTTTTATAACTCCAAATTTGACAAATAATATGTCTAAATCGATCAGCGCGTCGAGCCCGTTCTATCTATGCAGTCCTTGTTCTGAATTGAAGCATGCATCATGTCATTATTAAAATCTGAACTGTTTATGACAATAAAATTGGACTAAATAAATAATAAAAATGCTTTATTCTTGCACCACACCTCACCCTTGCCATGCTATTTTAATGCCATGTAAATTGTGCATCATTCATCATGGCATGCTTGCTTGCTTGACGCATTTTAATTCATATGCTTGTGCACTTTATTTATGTTGGCCCTTGTTTGTTTGGTTCTTCTTCGAATAGACGCCCAGCAGGAGAATTACCAGGAATCACATGAGTACTACCCAGATCCATCTCCCGCTTCAACTGAGCTGTCAGGCAAGCACTACCACATGCTTGCATACATATAGTACCTACTGCCTCTATCTTATTCGTGCATCATTAAGTCGCGATTGCATTAAATTGAATCCCAAGTACTGCATAGCCTTTACTTTTAAACCCCACCGAAGCTTGTTCCTCCATCCCATGAGCCATTACTACAGGAGTTTTTTGAGCCATGCGGGTCATAGAACAGCATGTGTAGGGTATGTGAGAGTCTGATGGATAACGAGGTACCTAAACAACTTAACCTGAGTAGTAATGGGATAACTAATGAAAGTGGCACCGGTGAGCAATATCTGCTATTTGGTTCTTCATGCTCACTTGTGTCCGTGGGACCCAGTACTTGATTCTGTTCCTTGACTATTCGCACTATCCACATCCGGGAGGCCTTATGGACCCCTGAGCGAGCTTGATTCATTCTTATTTCTTGGGGCCACAAAGTAGTTTGGGGCTTTATTACTATCTGTACTTATGCCATGCTTTGTCGCTTTATTTAAGATTGTGGAGCACATCTTTGCTTAGGGCCGTGACACGTTACCGTATGTCGACAAGCCCAGTCACATTTCGGGTTCCCGTTTACGCCGTCCCACACACAAACCACAGGTCTGCTTCGAGCCGCCAACTTTGCTTGTAGCTTAGTGGGGTGGCCTCAAACATTTCTGAATCTGTGATCGCTTTGTCGTGAATGCCTCGTTGGGTTTTGATTTGGTTTTCGAGGTTGATCGAGTGTGTGTTGCTATTTGTGCACCTGGAGGGTAAATCTTTCTAAAAGCCGTGTCGCGTTATGGACGACTTGGAGCACAGTTTCTCGATCATAGACAAGTATAACTAAAGTACCGCTTTTAATTTGACTAAGTACGACTAGTAAATAGTGCAACACTCATGGAATGGTTAATAAAACGCCAATGGATGGGGTTGTTAAATCGCTTCCTCGTTGGTAAGCAAGGAGGAGGATGGATCTGTTAATATTACTGTTATAACTGTTGTTCTTAATTAACGGACATCCGTCTATCTTTGGTTAAGCGGATGGTTAGCGAGTATCTATAGAATTGTTAGGTATTATCTTTATCTGCAATTGCGTCACCCAGGTTGTGTCCCCTTTAGAGGCATAAAGACTTGCTGAGTACCCCTAGGGTCTCACACGATAAATTGTTTGATTCAGATGAACAGGTATACTCGCAAGATGGATACTGGGTGGAGGAGACGAACGATGTTGGCAATGATCACTCGATGTAGAGATTCCGGGAACGGGGATCCGTGAGATCTGTGGGCGGGATGTGTTTATTTATGGGCATCTTATGCCGATTTGCTTCTTGTCCGTACTCGGATCTTGTTTTTCGCTTCCGCCTGATACTCTGATGTTTGATGTATGAGGAGATATCCTAAACTATTATATCTATCTAGGATATTTGGATCTTGCCGTATGGCATTGCAATATTTCTATTTCTTTTAGATGGAATGGCTCTGAGGACTGTTGTATGTGGCTTGCATACATACTCATTTGTGTATGTAGTTGATCCCTTCGCCTGCCGATTACGCCGCTCGTTCTTGTCCTGATGTTTTGGAAATGGTTAGGACGGCCGAAAGGTCTACCTCTGAGTGGCATTTGGCCCCACCGTACTATTTTAACCATTTCCACTCGTCCAGGCTTGTAACTAAGAGCGCAATTCACCGAGGTAGTTACAAAAGAGCACACATGCAATGACATTGGTGGATCCATAGGTGCATTGTGAAAAGAACACACATGCAATGACACTGGTGGAACCATATGTGGTATGTGAAAAGAACACACATGCAATGACTCTGGTTGTTGTTACTAAAAAGAACACACACGCAATGACACTGGTGGATCCATGGGTGGATTGTGAAAAGAACACACATGCAATGACACTGGTGGATCCATATGTGGTATGTGAAAAGAACACACATGCAATGACTCTGGTTGTTGTTAGTAAAAAGAACACACATGCTATGACACTGGTGGATCCATAGGTGGATTGAGAAAAGAGAACACATGCAATGACACTGGTGGATCCATATGTGGTTTGTGAAAAGAACACACATGCAATGACTCTGGTTGTTGTTAGTAAAAAGAACACACATGCAATGACACTGGTGGATCCATGTGTGGTCTCAAAAGAGAACACACATTTCAATGACTCTTGTTGTTGTTAATAAAAAGAACACACATGCAATGACACTGGTGGATCCATGTGTGGTCTCTGAAGAGAACACACATGCAATGACTCTGATTGTTGCTAGTAAAAAGAGCACACATGCAATGACACTGGTGGATCCATGTGTGGTCTCTAAAGAGAACACACATGCAATGACACTAGTAGATCCATAGGTGGATTGTGAAAAGAACACACCTGCAATGACACTGGTGGATCCATATGTGGTATGTGAATAGAACACACATGCAATGACTCTGGTTGTTGTTAGTAAAAAGACCACACATGCAATGACACTGGTGGATCCAAAGGTGGATTGTTAAAAGAGCACACATGCAATAACACTGGTGGATTAATATGTAGTATGTGAAAATAACACATATACAATGACTCTAGTTGTTGTTAGTAAAAAGAACACACATGCAATGACACTGGTGGATCCATAGGTGGATTGTGAAAAGAGCCCACATGCAATGATACTGGTGCATCCATATGTTGTATGTGAAACAAACAGACATACAATAACTCTAGTTGTTGTTAGTAAAAAGAACACACATGCAATGACACTGGTGGATCCATGTGTGGTCTCTGAAGAGATCACACATTTCAATGACTCTGGTTGTTGTTATTAAAAAGAATACACATGCAATGACACTGGTGGATCCATGTGTGGTCTCTAAAGAGAACAGACATGCAATGACTTTTGTTGTTGTTAGTAAAAAGAGCACACATGCAATTACACTGGTAGATCCATAGGTGGATTGTGAAAACAACACACATGCAATGACACTACTAGATCCATATGTGGTATGTGAAAAGAACACACATGCATTGACTCTTGTTGTTGTTAGTAAAAAGAGCACACATGCAATGACACTGGTGGATCCATAGGTGGATTGTGAAAAGAGCACACATGCAATAACACTGGTGGATCCATATGTGGTATGTGAAAAGAACACACATGCAATGAATCCAGTTGTTGTTAGTAAAAAGAACACACATGCAATGACACTTGTGGATCCATAGGTGGATTGTGAAAAGAGCACACATGCAATAACACTGGTAGATCCATATGTGGTATGTGAAAATAACACACATGCAATGACTCCAGTTGTTGTTAGTAAAAAGAACACACACCCAATGACACTGGTGGATCCATGTGTGGTCTCTGAAGAGAACACACATGCAATGACTCTGGTTGTTGTTAGTAAAAAGAACACACATGTAATGACACCGGTGGATCCATAGGTGGTCTCTGAAGGGAACACACATGCAATGACTCTGGTTGTTGTTACTAAAAAGAGCACACATGCAATGACACTGGTGGATCCATAGGTGGATTGTGAAAAGAACACACATGCAATGGCACTGGTGGATCCATATGTGGTATGTGAAAAGAACACATTTTAATGACTCTGGTTGTTGTTAGTAAAAAGAACACACATGCAATGACACTGGTGGGTCCATGGGTGGATTGTGAAAAGAACACACATGCAATGACACTGGTGGATCCATATGTGGTATGTGAAAAGAACACACATGCAATGACTCTGATTGTTGTTAGTAAAAATAGTACACATGCAATGACACTGGTGGATCCATAGGTGGATTGTGAAAATATCACACATGCAATGATACTGGGGATCCATATGTGGTATCTGAAAAGAACACACATGCAATGACTCCAGTTGTTGTTAGTAAAAAGAACACACATGCAATGACACTGGTGGATCCATGTGTGGTCTCTGAAGAGAACACACATTTCAATGACTCTCGTTGTTGTTACTAAAAAGAACACACGTGCAATGAAACTGGTGGATCCATGTGTGGTCTCTGAAGAGAACATACATGCAATGACTCTGGTTGTTGTTAGTAAAAAGATCACACATGCAATGACACTGGTGGATCCATAGGTGGATTGTGAAAAGAACACACATATATTGACACTGGTGGATGCATATGTGGTATGTGAAAAGAACACACATGCAATGACTCCAGTTTTTGTTAGTAAAGAGAACACACATGCAATGACATTGGTGGATCCATGTGTGGTCTCTGAAGAGAACAGATATTTCAATGACTCTGGTTGTTGTTAGTAAAAAGAACACACATGCAATGACACTGGTGGATCCATGTGTGGTCTTTGACAAGAACACACATGCAATGACTCTGGTAGTTGTTAGTAAAAAGAGCACACATGCAATGACATTGGTGGATCCAAAGGTGGATTGTGAAAAGAACACACATGCAATGACACTGGTGGGTCCATGGGTGGATTGTGAAAAGAACACACATGCAATGACACTGGTGGATCCATATGTGGTATGTGAAAAGAACACACATGCAATGACTCTAATTGTTGTTAGTAAAAATAGTACACATGCAATGACACTGGTGGATCCATAGGTGGATTGTGAAAATATCACACATGCAATGATACTGGGGATCCATATGTGGTATCTGAAAAGAACACACATGCAATGACTCCAGTTGTTGTTAGTAAAAAGAACACACATGCAATGACACTGGTGGATCCATGTGTGGTCTCTGAAGAGAACACACATTTCAATGACTCTCGTTGTTGTTACTAAAAAGAACACACGTGCAATGAAACTGGTGGATCCATGTGTGGTCTCTGAAGAGAACATACATGCAATGACTCTGGTTGTTGTTAGTAAAAAGATCACACATGCAATGACACTGGTGGATCCATAGGTGGATTGTGAAAAGAACACACATATATTGACACTGGTGGATGCATATGTGGTATGTGAAAAGAACACACATGCAATGACTCCAGTTTTTGTTAGTAAAGAGAACACACATGCAATGACATTGGTGGATCCATGTGTGGTCTCTGAAGAGAACAGATATTTCAATGACTCTGGTTGTTGTTAGTAAAAAGAACACACATGCAATGACACTGGTGGATCCATGTGTGGTCTTTGACAAGAACACACATGCAATGACTCTGGTAGTTGTTAGTAAAAAGAGCACACATGCAATGACATTGGTGGATCCAAAGGTGGATTGTGAAAAGAACACACATGCAATGACACTGGTGGAACCATATGTGGTATGTGAAAAGAACACACATGCAATGACTCTGGTTGTTGTTAGTAAAAATACACACGCAATGACAATGGTGGATCCATGGGTGGATTGTGAAAAGAACACACATGCAATGACACTGGTGGATCCATATGTGGTATGTGAAAAGAAAACACATGCGATGACTCTGGTTGTTGTTAGTAAAAAGAACACACATGCAATGACACTGGTGGATCCATAGGTGGATTGAGAAAAGAGCACACATGCAATGACACTGGTGGATCCATATGTGGTCTCTGAAGAGAACACACATGCAATGACTCTGGTTGTTGTTAGTAAAAAGAGCACACATGCAATGACACTGGTGGATCCATAGGTGGATTGTGAAAAGATCACACATGCAATGATACTGGGGATCCATATGTGGTATGTGAAAAGAACACACATGCAATGACTCCAGTTGTTGGTAGTAAAAAGAACACACATGCAATCACACTGGTGGATCCATGTGTGGTCTCTGAAGAGAACACACATTTCAATGACTCTCGTTGTTGTTAGTAAAAAGAACACACATGCAATGAAACTGGTGGATCCATGTGTGGTCTCTAAAGAGAACACACATGCAATGACTCTGGTTGTTGTTAGTAAAAAGAGCACACATGCAATGACACTGATGGATCCATAGGTGGATTGTGAAAAGAACACACATACAATGACACTGGTGGATGCATATGTGGTATGTGAAAAGAACACACATGCAATGGCTCAAGTTTTTGTTAGTAAAAAGAACACACATGCAATGACATTGGTGGATCCATGTGTGGTCTCTGAAGAGAACACACATTTCAATGACTCTGGTTGTTGTTAGTGAAAAGAACACACATGCAATGACACTGGTGGATCCATGTGTGGTCTTTGAAGAGAACACACATGCAATGAGTCTGGTTGTTGTTAGTAAAAAGAGCACACATGCAATGACATTGGTGGATCCATAGGTGGATTATGAAAAGAACACACATCCAATGACACTGGTGGAACCATATGTGGTATACGAAAAGAACACACATGTAATGACTCTGGTTGTTGTTAGTAAAAAGAACACACACGCAATGACACTTGTGGATCCATCGGTGGATTGTGAAAAGAATACACATGCAATGACTCTGGTTGTTGTTAGTAAAATAACACACATGCAATGACACTGGTGGATCCATAGGTGGATTGAGAAAAGAGCACACATGCAATGACACTGGTGGATCCATATGTGGTTTGTGAAAAGAACACACATGCAATGACCCTGGTTGTTGTTAGTAAAAAGAACACACATGCAATGACACTGGTGGATCCATGTGTGGTCTCTGAAGAGAACACATATTTCAGTGACTCTTGTTGTTGTTGTTAGTAAAAAGAACACACATGCAATGACACTGGTGGATCCATGTGTGGTCTCTGAAGGGAACACACATGCAATGACTCTGGTTGTTGCTAGTAAAAAGAGCACACATGCTATGACACTTTTGCATCCATTTGTGGTCTCTAAAGAGAACACACCTGCAATGACACTGGTAGATGCATAGGTGGATCGTGATAAGAACACACATGCAATGACACTGGTGGATCCATATGTGGTATGTGAAAAGAACACACATGCAATGACTCTGGTTGTTGTTAGTAAAAAGAGCACACATGCAATGACACTGGTGGATCCATAGGTGGATTGTGAAAAGAGCACACATGCAATAACACTGGTGGATTTATATGTGGTATGTGAAAATAACACATATACAATGACTGTAGTTGTTGTTAGTAAAAACAACACACATGCAATGACACTGGTGGATCCATAGGTGGATTGTGAAAAGAGCACACATGCAATGATACTGGTGGATCCATATGTTATATGTGAAACGAACACACATGCAATAACTCAAGTTGTTGTTAGTAAAAAGAACACACATGCAATGACACTGGTGGATCCATGTGTGGTCTCTAAAGAGATCACACATTTCAATGACTCTGGTTGTTGTTATTAAAAAGAATACACATGCAATGACACTGGTGGATCCATGTGTGGTCTCTAAAGAGAACAGACATGCAATGACTTTTGTTGTTGTTAGTAAAAAGAGCACACATGCAATGACACTGGTAGATCCATAGGTGGATTGTGAAAATAACACACATGCAATGACACTAGTGGATCCATATGTGGTATGTGAAAAGAACACACATGCAATGACTGTGGTTGTTGTTAGTAAAAAGAGCACACATGCAATGACACTGGTGGATCCATAGGTGGATTGTGAAAAGAGCACACATGCAATAACACTGGTGGATCCATATGTGGTATGTGAAAAAAACACACATGCAATGACTCCAGTTGTTGTTAGTAAAAAGAACACACATGCAATGACACTGGTGGATCCATAGGTGGATTGTGAAAAGAGCACACATGCAATAACACAGGTGGATCCATATGTGGTATGTGAAAAGAACACACATGCAATGACTCCAGTTGTTGTTAGTAAAAAGAACACACATGCAATGACACTGGTGGATCCATGTGTGGTCTCTGAAGAGAACACACATGCAATGACTCCAGTTGTTGTTAGTAAAAAGAACACACATGTAATGACACCGGTGGATCCATAGGTGGTCTCTGAAAAGAACACACATGCAATGACTCTGGTTGTTGTTACTAAAAAGAGCACACATGCAATGACACTGGTGGATCCATAGGTGGATTGTGAAAAGAACACACATGCAATGACACTAGTGGATCCATATGTGCTATGTGAAAAGAACACACATGCAATGACTCTGGTTGTTTTTAGTAAAAAGAACACACATGCAATGACACTGGTGGATCCATGGGTGGATTCTGAAAAGAACACACATGCAATGACACTGGTGGATCCATATGTGGTATGTGAAAAGAACACACAAGCAATGACTCTGATTGTTGTTAGTAAAAAGAACACACATGCAATGACACTGGTGGATCCATAAGTGGATTGAGAAAAGAGCACACATGCAATGACACTGGTTGATCCATATGTGGTATGTGAAAAGAACACACATGCAATGACTCTGGTTGTTGTTAGTAAAAAGACACACATGCAATGACACTGGTGGATCCATGTGTGGTCTCTGAAGAGAACACACATGTAATGACACTGGTGGATCCTTGTGTGGTCTCTCAAGAGAACACACATTTCAATGACTCTGGTTGTTGTTAGTAAAAATAACACACATGCAATGACACTGGTGGATCCATGTGTGGTCTCTGAAGAGAACACACATGCAATTACTCTGGTTGTTGTTAGTAAAAAGAGCACACATGCAATGACACTGGTGGATCCATGTGTGGTCTTTGAAGAGAACACACATGCAATGACCCTGGAGGATCCATGTGTGGTCTCTAAAGAGAACACACATTTCAATGACTCTGGTTGTTGTTAGTAAAAAGAACACACATGCAATGACACTGGTGGATCCATGTGTGGTCTCTAAAGAGAACACACATTTCAATAACTCTCGTTGTTGTTAGTAAAAAGCACACACATGCAATGAAACTGGTGGATCCATGTGTGGTCTCTAAAGAGAACACACATGCAATGACTCTGGTTGTCGTTAGTAAAAAGAGAACACATGCAATGACACTGGTGGATCCATAGGTGGATTGTGAAAAGAACACACATACAATGACACTGGTGGATGCATATGTGGTATGTGAAAAGAACACACATGCAATGACTCCAGTTTTTGTTAGTAAAAAGAACACACATGCAATGACATTGGTGGATCCATGTGTGGTCTCTGAAGAGAACACACATTTCAATGACTCTGGTTGTTGTTAGTAAAAAGAATACACATGCAATGACACTGGTGGATCGATGTGTGGTCTTTGAAAAGAACACACATGCAATGACTCTGGTAGTTGTTAGTAAAAAGAGCACACATGCAATGACATTGGTGGATCCATAGGTGGATTGTGAAAAGAACACACATCCAATGACACTGGTGGAACCATATGTGGTATGTGAAAAGAACACACATGCAATGACTCTGGTTGTTGTTAGTAAAAAGAACACACACGCAATGACACTTGTGATCCATGGGTGGATTGTGAAAAGAACACACATGCAATGACACTGGTGGATCCATATGTGGTATGTGAAAAGAACACACATGCAATGACTCTGGTTGTTGTTAGTAAAAAGAACACACATGCAATGACACTGGTGGATCCATAGGTGGATTGAGAAAAGAGCACACATGCAATGACACTGGTGGATCCATATGTGGTTTGTGAAAAGAACAAACATGCAATGACTCTTGTTGTTGTTAGTATTAACACACATGCAATGATACTGGTGGATCCATGTGTGGTCTCTAAAGAGAACACAGATGCAATGACTCTGGTTGTTGTTAGTAAAAAGAGCACACATGCAATGACACTGGTGGATCCATGTGTGGTCTCTAAAGAGAACACACATGCAATGACACTGGTAGATCCATAGGTGGATCCTGAAAAGAACACACATGGAATGACACTGGTGGATCCATATGTGGTATGTGAAAAGAACACACATGCAATGACTCTGGTTGTTGTTAGTAAAAAGAGCACACATGCAATGACACTGGTGGATCCATAGGTGGATTGCGAAAAGAGCACACATGCAATAACACTGGTGGATTTATATGTGGTATGTGAAAATAAGACATATAGAATGACTCTAGTTGTTGTTAGTAAAAAGAACACACATGAAATGACACTGGTGGATCCATAGGTGGATTGTGAAAAGAGCACACATGCAATGATACTGGTGGATCCATATGTTGTATGTGAAACGAACACACATGCAATAACTCCAGTTGTTGTTAGTAAAAAGAACGCACATGCAATGACACTGGTGGATCCATGTGTGGTCTTTGAAGAGATCACACATTTCAATGACTCTGGTTGTGGTTATTAAAAGGAATACACATGCAATGACACTGGTGGATCCATGTGTGGTCTCTAAAGAGAATAGACATGCAATGAATTTTGTTGTTGTTAGTAAATAGAGCACACATGCAATGACACTGGTAGATCCATAGGTGGATTGTGAAAAGAACACACATGAAATGACACTAGTGGATCCATATGTGGTATGTGAAAAGAACACACATGCAATGACTGTGGTTGTTGTTAGTAAAAAGAGCAGACATGCAATGACACTGGTGGATCCATAGGTGGATTGTGAAAAGAGCACACATGCAATAACACTGGTGGATCCATATGTGGTATGTGAAAAAAAAACACATGCAATGACTCTAGTTGTTGTTAGTAAAAAGAACAAACATGCAATGACACTTGTGGATCCATAGGTGGATTGTGAAAAGAGCACACATGCAATAACACTAGTGGATCCATATGTGGTATGTGAAAAGAACACACATGCAGTGACTCCAGTTGTTGTTAGTAAAAAGAACACACATGCAATGACATTGGTGGATCCATGTGTGGTCTCTGAAGAGAACACACATGCAATGACTCCGGTTGTTGTTAGTAAAAAGAACACACATGTAATGACACCGGTGGATCCATAGGTGTTCTCTGAAGAGAACACACATGCAATGACTCTGGTTGTTGTTACTAAAAATAGCGCACATGCAATGACACTGGTGGATCCATGTGTGGTCTCTAAAGAGAACACACATTTCAATGACTCTAGTTGTTGTTAGTAAAAAGAAACACATGCAATGACACTAGTGGATCTATGTGTGGTCTCTGAAGAGAACACACATGCAATGACTCTGGTTGTTGTTAGTAAAAGAGCACACATGCAATGACACTGGTGTATCCATGTGTGGTCTCTGAAGAGAACACACATGCGATGACACTAGTAGATCCATAGGTGGATTGTGAAAAGAACACACATGCAATGACACTGGTGGATCCATATGAGGTATGTGAGAAGAACACACATGCAATGACTCTGTTTGTTGTTAGTAAAAAGAGCACACATGCAATGACACTAGTGGTTCCATAGGTGGATTGTGAAAAGATCACACATGCAATGATACTGGGGATCCATATGTGGTATGTGAAAAGAACACACATGCAATGACTCCAGTTGTTGTTAGTAAAAAGAACACACATGCAATGACACTGGTGGATCCATGTGTGGTCTCTGAAGAGAACACACATTTCAATGACTCTCGTTGTTGTTAGTAAAAAGAACACACGTGCAATGAAACTGGTGGATCCATGTGTGGTCTCTGAAGAGAACACACATGCAATGACTCTGGTTGTTGTTAGTAAAAAGAGCACACATGCAATGACACTAATGGATCCATAGGTGGATTGTGAAAAGAACACACATACAATGACACTGGTGGATGCATATGTGGTATGTGAAAAGAACACACATGCAATGACTCTAGTTTTTGTTAGTAAAAAGAACACACATGCAATGACATTGGTGGATACATGTGTGGTATCTAAAGAGAACACACATTTCAATGACTCTGGTTGTTGTTAGTGAAAAGAACACACATGCAATGACACTGGTGGATCCATGTGTGGTCTTTGAAGAGAACACACATGCAATGACTCTGGTTGTTGTTAGTAAAAAGGGCACAAATGCAATGACATTGGTGGATCCATAGGTGGATTGTGAAAAGAACACACATGCAATGACACTGGTGGAACCATATGTGGTATGTGAAAAGAACACACATGCAATGACTCTGGTTGTTGTTAGTAAAAAGAACACACACGCAATGATGCTGGTGGATCCATGGGTGGATTGTGAAAAGAACACACATGCAATGACACCGGTGGATCCATATGTGGTATGTGAAAAGAACACACATGCAATGACTCTGGTTGTTGTTAGTAAAAAGAACACACATGCAATGACACTGGTGGATCCATAGGTGGATTGAGAAAACAGCACACATGCAATGACACTGGTGGATCCTTATTTGGTTTGTGAAAAGAACATACATGCAATGAGTCTGGTTGTTGTTAGTAAAAATAACACACATGCAATGACACTGGTGGATCCATGTGTGGTCTCTGAAGAGAACACACATTTCAATGACTCTTGTTGTTGTTAGTAAAAAGAACACACATGCAATGACACTGGTGGATCCATGTGTGGTCTATGAAGAGAACACACATTTCAATGACTCTTGTTGTTGTTAGTAAAAAGAACACACATGCAATGACACTGGTGGATCCATGTGTGGTCTCTGAAGAGAACACACATGCAATGACTCTGGTTGTTGCTAGTAAAAAGAGCACACATGCAATGACACTGGTGGATCCATGTGTGGTCAACGATTCAATGGGGTAAATAAATATGAGCAATCCGTGAGAATAGCAAAGCCCTATCTCTGAAAAACAACAAGATAGATAGGTATAGGTCCACGAGTTGAGACAGAGAAGTTATGACTAATCAAGTAGGAGTTTACCCACGAGAGTCAGAGGCTCCATCATCAAAGTAGTAATTCGCAAGATAGAGAAAATCTTTTCAGTTATTATAGAATAGAAAAGTCTAGAGATACCCTCTTTGATGGAGGACGGGATTCCAATCAGGGATTGGATCCTTTCTTCTATTGATTTGATAGAAATTTATTTTTCTTTTCAACACACATGCAATGACTCTGGTTGTTGTTAGTAAAAAGAACACACATGCAATGACACTGGAGGATCCATGGGTGGATTGTGAAAAGAACACACATGCAATGACACTGTTGGATCCATATGTGGTATGTGAAAAGAACACACATGCAATGACTCTGATTGTTGTTAGTAAAAAGAACACACATGCAATGACACTGGTGGATCCATGTGTGGTCTCTAAAGATAACACACATGCAATGACACTGGTAGATCCATAGGTGGATTGTGAAAAGAACACACATGCAATGACACTGGTGGATCCATATGTGGTATGTGAAAATAACACACATGCAATGACTCTGGTTGTTGTTAGTAAAAAGATCACACATGCAATGACACTGGTGGATCCATAGGTCGATTGTGAAAATAGCACACATGCAATAACGCTGGTGGATCCATATGTGGTATGTGAAAAGAAAACACATGCAATGACTCCAGTTGTTGTTAGTAAAAAGAAGACACATGCAATGACACCAGTGGATCCATGTGTGGGATTGTGAAAAGAACACACATGCAATGACACTGGTGGATCGATATGTGGTATGTGAAAATAACACACATGAAATGACTCTGGTTGTTGTTAGTAAAAAGATCACACATGAAATGACACTGGTGGATCCATAGGTGGATTGTGAAAAGAGCACACATGCAATAACACTGGTGGATCCATATGTGGTATGTGAAAAGAAAACACATGCAATGACTCCAGTTGTTGTTAGTAAAAAGAACACACATGCAATGACACTAGTGGATCCATGTGTGGTCTCTGAAGAGAACACACATTTCAATGACTCTAGTTGTTGTTAGTAAAAAGAACACACATGCAATGACACTGGTGGATCCATGTGTGGTCTCTGAAGAGAACACACATGCAATGACTCTGATTGTTGTTAGTAAAAAGAGCACACATGCAATGACCCTGGTGGATCCATAGGTTGATTGTGAAAATAACACACATACAATGACACTGGTGGATGCATATGTGGTATGTGAAAAGAACACACATGCAATGACTCCAGTTGTTGTTAGCAAAAAGAACACACATGCAATGACACCGGTGGATTCATGTGTGGTCTCTGAAGAGAACACACATTTCAATGACACTGGTAGATCCATAGGTGGATTGTGAAAAGAACACACATGCAATCACACTAGTGGATCCATATGTGGTTTGTGAAAAGAACACACATGCAAAGACTCTGGTTGTTGTTAGTAAAAAGAGCACACATGCAATGACACTGGTGGATCCATAGGTGGATTGTGAAAAGAGCACACATGCAATAACACTGGTGGATCCATATGTGGTATGTGAAAAGAACACACATGCAATGACTCCAGTTGTTTTTATTAAAAAGAACACACATGCAATGACACTAGTGGATCCATAGGTGGATTGTGAAAAGAGCACACATGCAATAACACTGGTGGATCCATATGTGGTATGTGAAAAGAACACACATGCAATGACTCCAGTTGTTGTTAGTAAAAAGAACACACATGCAATGACACTGGTGGATCCATGTGTGGTCTCTGAAGAGAACACACATGCAATGACTCCGGTTGTTGTTAGTAAAAAGAAAACACATGTAATGACACCGGTGGATCCATAGATGGTCTCTGAAGAGAACACACATGCAATGACTCTGGTTGTTGCTAAAAAGAGCACACATGCAATGACACTGGTGGATCCATTGGTGGATTGTGAAAAGAACACACATGCAATGACACTGGTGGATCCATATGTGGTATGTGAAAAGAACACACATGCAATGACTCTGGTTGTTGTTAGTAAAAAGAACACACATGCAATGACACTGGAGGATCCATGGGTGGATTGTGAAAAGAACACACATGCAATGACACAGGTGGATCGATATGTGGTATGTGAAAAGAACACACATGCAATGACTCTGATTGTTGTTAGTAAAAAGAACACAAATGCAATGACACTGGTGGATCCATAGGTGGATTGAGAAAAGAGCACACATGCAATGACACTGGTGGATCCATATGTGGTATGTGAAAAGAACACACATGCAATGACTATGGTTGTTGTTAGTAAAAAGAACACACATGCGATGACACTGGTGGATCCATGTGTGGTCTCTGAAGAGAACACACATGCAATGACACTAGTGGATCCATGTGTGGTCTCTGAAGAGAACACACATTTCAATGACTCTGGTTGTTGTTAGTAAAAAGAACACACATGCAATGACACTGGTGGATCCACGTGTGGTCTCTGAAGAGAACACACATGCAATGACTCTGGTTGTTGTTAGTAAAAAGAGCACACATGCAATGACACTGGTGGATCCATAGGTGGATTGTGAAAAGAACACACATATATTGACACTGGTGGATGCATATGTGGTATGTGAAAAGAACACACATGCAATGACTCCAATTTTTGTTAGTAAAGAGAACACACATGCAATGACATTGGTGGATCCATGTGTGGTCTCTGAAGAGAACACACATGCAATGACTCTGGTTGTTGTTAGTAAAAAGATCACACATGCAATGACACTGGTGGATCCATAGGTGGATTGTGAAAAGAGCACACATGCAATAACACTGGTGGATCCATATGTGGTATGTGAAAAGAAAACACATGCAATGACTCCAGTTGTTGTTAGTAAAAAGAACACACATGCAATGACACTAGTGGATCCATGTGTGGTCTCTGAAGAGAACACACATTTCAATGACTCTGGTTGTTGTTAGTAAAAAGAACACACATGCAATGACACTGGTGGATCCATGTGTGGTCTCTGAAGAGAACACACATGCAATGACTCTGGTTGTTGTTAGTAAAAAGAGCACACATGCAATGACCCTAGTGGATCCATAGGTTGATTGTGAAAATAACACACATACAATGACACTGGTGGATGCATATGTGGTATGTGAAAAGAACACACATGCAATGACTCCAGTTGTTGTTAGTAAAAAGAACACACATGCAATGACACCGGTGGATTCATGTGTGGTCTCTAAAGAGAACACACATTTCAATGACACTGGTAGATCCATAGGTGGATTGTGAAAAGAACACACATGCAATCACACTAGTGGATCCATATGTGGTTTGTGAAAAGAACACACATGCAAAGACTCTGGTTGTTGTTAGTAAAAAGAGCACACATGCAATGACACTGGTGGATCCATAGGTGGATTGTGAAAAGAGCACACATGCAATAACACTGGTGGATCCATATGTGGTATGTGAAAAGAACACACATGCAATGACTCCAGTTGTTTTTATTAAAAAGAACACACATGCAATGACACTGGTGGATCCATAGGTGGATTGTGAAAAGAGCACACATGCAATAACACTGGTGGATCCATATGTGATATGTGAAAATAACACACATGCAATGACTCCAGTTGTTGTTAGTAAAAAGAACACACATGCAATGACACTGGTGGATCCATGTGTGGTCTCTGAAGAGAACACACATGCAATGACTCCGGTTGTTGTTAGTAAAAAGAAAACACATGTAATGACACCGGTGGATCCATAGATGGTCTCTGAAGAGAACACACATGCAATGACTCTGGTTGTTACTAAAAAGAGCACACATGCAATGGCACTGGTGGATCTATTGGTGGATTGTGAAAAGAACACACATGCAATGACACTGGTGGATCCATATGTGGTATGTGAAAAGAACACACATGCAATGACTCTGGTTGTTGTTAGTAAAAAGAACACACATGCAATGACACTGGAGGATCCATGGGTGGATTGTGAAAAGAACACACATGCAATGACACAGGTGGATCGATATGTGGTATGTGAAAAGAACTCACATGCAATGACTCTGATTGTTGTTAGTAAAAAGAACACAAATGCAATGACACTGGTGGATCCATAGGTGGATTGAGAAAAGAGCACACATGCAATGACACTGGTGGATCCATATGTGGTATGTGAAAAGAACACACATGCAATGACTATGGTTGTTGTTAGTAAAAAGAACACACATGCGATGACACTGGTGGATCCATGTGTGGTCTCTGAAGAGAACACACATGCAATGACACTAGTGGATCCATGTGTGGTCTCTGAAGAGAACACACATTTCAATGACTCTGGTTGTTGTTAGTAAAAAGAACACACATGCAATGACACTGGTGGATCCATGTGTGGTCTCTGAAGATAACACACATGCAATGACTTAGGTTGTTGTTAGTAAAAAGAGCACACATGCAATGACACTTGTGTATCCATGTGTGGTCTCTGAAGAGAACACACATGCAATGACACTAGTAGATCCATAGCTGGATTGTGAAAAGAACACACATGCAATGACACTGGTGGATCCATATGTGGTATGTGAAAAGAACACACATGCAATGACTCTGGTTGTTGTTAGTAAAAAGAACACACATGCAATGACACTGGTGGATCCATAGGTGGATTGAGAAAAGAGCACACATGCAATGACACTGGTGGATCCATATGTGGTTTGTGAAAAGAACACACATGCAATGACTCTGGTTGTTGTTAGTAAAAATAACACATGCAATGACATCAGTGGATCCATGTGTGGTCTCTGAAGAGAACACACATTTCAATGACTCTTGTTGTTGTTAGTAAAAAGAACACACATGCAATGACACTGGTGGATCCATGTGTGGTCTCTGAAGAGAACACACATGCAATGACTCTGGTTATTGCTAGTAAAAAGAGCACACATGCAATGACACTGGTGGATCCATGTGTGGTCTCTAAAGAGAACACACATGCAATGACACTGGTAGATCCATAGGTGGATTGTGAAAAGAACACACATGCAATGACACTAGTGGATCCATATGTGGTATGTGAAAATAACACACATGCAATGACTCTGGTTGTTGTTAGTAAAAAGATCACACATGCAATGACACTGGTGGATCCATAGGTGGATTGTGAAAAGAGCACACATGCAATAACACTGGTGGATCCATATGTGGTATGTGAAAATAAAACACATGCAATGACTCCAGTTGTTGTTAGTAAAAAGAACACACATGTAATGACACTAGTGGATCCATGTGTGGTCTCTGAAGAGAACACACATTTCAATGACTCTGGTTGTTGTTAGTAAAAAGAACACACATGCAATAACACTGGTAGATCGATGTGTGGTCTCTGAAGAGAACACACATGCAATGACATCAGGTGGATCCATGTGTGGTCTCTGAAGAGAACACACATTTCAATGACTCTCGTTGATGTTTGTAAAAGAACACACATGCAATGACAGGTGGATCCATGTGTGGTCTCAAGAGAACACACATGCAATGACTGGTTGTTGTTAGTAAAAGATCACACATGCAATGACACTAGTGGATCCATGTGTGGTCTCTGAAGAGAACACACATTTCAATGACTCTGGTTGTTGTTAGTAAAAAGAACACACATGCAATGACACTAGTGGATCCATGTGTGGTCTCTGAAGAGAACACACATTTCAATGACTCTGGTTGTTGTTAGTAAAAGAACACACATGCAATAACCTTTGGTAGATCCATGTGTGGTCTCTGAAGAGAACACACATGCAATGACATCAGGTGGATCCATGTGTGGTCTCTGAAGAGAACACACATTTGAATGACTCTGGTTGTTGTTAGTAAAAAGAACACACATGCAATGACACAGGTGGATCCATGTGTGGTCTCTGAAGAGAACACACATGCAATGACTCTGGTTGTTGATAGTAAAAAGAGAACACATGCAATGACCTGGTATCCATGTGTGTTCTCAAGAAGAACACACATGCAATGACACTAGTAGATCCATAGCTGGATTGTGAAAAGAACACACATGCAATGACACTTTGGTGGATCCATATGTGGTATGTGAAAGAGAACACACACATGCAATGACTCTGGTTGTTGTTAGTAAAAGAACACACATGCAATGACCTTTGGTGGATCCATAGGTGGATTGAGAAAAGAGCACACATGCAATGACACTGGTAGATCCATATGTGGTTTGTGAAAAGAACACACATGCAATGACTCTGGTTGTTGGTAGTAAAAATAACACACATGCAATGACACTGGTCGATCCATGTGTGGTCTCTGAAGAGAACACACATTTCAATGACTCTTGTTGTTGTTAGTAAAAAGAACACACATGCAATGACACTGGTGGATCCATGTGTGGTCTCTAAAGAGAACACACATGCAATGACTCTGGTTATTGCTAGTAAAAAGAGCACACATGCAATGACACTGGTGGATCCATGTGTGGTCTCTAAAGAGAACACACATGCAATGACACTCGTAGATCCATAGGTGGATTGTGAAAAGAACACACATGCAATGACACTGGTGGAACCATATGTGGTATGTGAAAAGAACACACATGCAATGACTCTGGTTGTTGTTAGTAAAAAGAACACACATGCAATGACACCGGTGGATTCATGTGGTCTCTGAAGAGAACACACATTTCAATGACACTGGTAGATCCATAGGTGGATTGTGAAAAGAACACACATGCAATCACACTAGAGGATCCATATGTGGTATGTGAAAAGGACACACATGCAAAGACTCTGGTTGTTGTTAGTAAAAAGAGCACACATGCAATGACACTGGTGGATCCATAGGTGGATTGTGAAAAGAGCACACATGCAATAACACTGGTGGATCCATATGTGGTTTGTGAAAAGAACACACATGCAATGACTCTGGTTGTTGTTAGTAAAAATAACACACATGCAATGACACTGGTGGATCCATGTGTGGTCTCTGAAGAGAACACACATTTCAATGACTCTTGTTGTTGTTAGTAAAAAGAACACACATGCAGTGACACTAGTGGATCCATGTGTGGTCTCTGAAGAGAACACACATGCAATGACTCTGGTTATTGCTAGTAAAAAGAGCACACATGCAATGACACTGGTGGATCCATGTGTGGTCTCGAAAGAGAACACACATGCAATGTGACTGGTAGATCCATAGGTGGATTGTGAAAAGAACACACATGCAATCACACTGGTGGATCCATATGTGGTATGTGAAAATAACACACATGCAATGACTCTGGTTGTTGTTAGTAAAAAGATCACACATGCAATGACACTGGTGGATCCATAGGTGGATTGTGAAAAGACCACACATGCAATAACACTGGTGGATCCATATGTGGTATGTGAAAAGAAAACACATGCAATGACTCTAGTTGTTGTTAGTAAAAAGAACACACATGCAATGACACTAGTGGATCCATGTGTGGTCTCTGAAGAGAACACACATTTCAATGACTCTTGTTGTTGTTAGTAAAAAGAACACACATGCAATGACACTGGTGGATCCATGTGTGGTCTCTGAAGAGAACACACATGCAATGACTCTGGTTATTGCTAGTAAAAAGAGCACACATGCAATGACACTGGTGGATCCATGTGTGGTCTCTAAAGAGAACACACATGCGATGACACTGGTAGATCCATAGGTGGATTGTGAAAAGAACACACATGCAATGACACTAGTGGATCCATATGTGGTATGTGAAAATAACACACATGCAATGACTCTGGTTGTTGTTAGTAAAAAGATCACACATGCAATGACACTGGTGGATCCATAGGTGGATTGTGAAAAGAGCACACATGCAATAACACTGGTGGATCCATATGTGGTATGTGAAAATAAAACACATGCAATGACTCTAGTTGTTGTTAGTAAAAAGAACACACATGTAATGACACTAGTGGATCCATGTGTGGTCTCTGAAGAGAACACACATTTCAATGACTCTGGTTGTTGTTAGTAAAAAGAACACACATGCAATGACACTGGTGGATCGATGTGTGGTCTCTGAAGAACACACATGCAATGACCTGGTGGATCCATGTGTGGTCTCTGAAGAGAACACACATTTCAATGACTCTCGTTGTTGTTAGTAAAAGAACACACATGCAATGACACAGTGGATCCATGTGTGGTCTCTGAAGAACACACACATGCAATGACTACGGTTGTTGTTAGTAAAAAGAGCACACATGCAATGACACTAGTGGATCCATGTGTGGTCTCTGAAGAGAACACACATTTCAATGACTCTGGTTGTTGTTAGTAAAAAGAACACACATGCAATGACACTAGTGGATCCATGTGTGGTCTCTGAAGAGAACACACATTTCAATGACTCTGGTTGTTGTTAGTAAAAAGAACACACATGCAATAACCTTTGGTAGATCCATGTGTGGTCTCTGAAGAGAACACACATGGAATGACACTGGTGGATCCATGTGTGGTCTCTGAAGAGAACACACATTTGAATGACTCTGGTTGTTGTTAGTAAAAAGAACACACATGCAATGACACAGGTGGATCCATGTGTGGTCTCTGAAGAGAACACACATGCAATGACTCTGGTTGTTGTTAGTAAAAAGAGCACACATGCAATGACACTGGTGTATCCATGTGTGTTCTCTGAAGAGAACACACATGCAATGACACTAGTAGATCCATAGCTGGATTGTGAAAAGAACACACATGCAATGACACTGGTGGATCCATATGTGGTATGTGAAAAGAACACACATGCAATGACTCTGGTTGTTGTTAGTAAAAAGAACACACATGCAATGACACTGGTGGATCCATAGGTGGATTGAGAAAAGAGCACACATGCAATGACACTGGTAGATCCATATGTGGTTTGTGAAAAGAACACACATGCAATGACTCTGGTTGTTGGTAGTAAAAATAACACACATGCAATGACACTGGTCGATCCATGTGTGGTCTCTGAAGAGAACACACATTTCAATGACTCTTGTTGTTGTTAGTAAAAAGAACACACATGCAATGACACTGGTGGATCCATGTGTGGTCTCTAAAGAGAACACACATGCAATGACTCTGGTTATTGCTAGTAAAAAGAGCACACATGCAATGACACTGGTGGATCCATGTGTGGTCTCTAAGAGAACACATGCAATGACACTCGTAGATCCATAGGTGGATTGTGAAAAGAACACACATGCAATGACACTGGTGGAACCATATGTGGTATGTGAAAAGAACACACATGCAATGACTCTGGTTGTTGTTAGTAAAAAGAACACACATGCAATGACACCGGTGGATTCATGTGGTCTCTGAAGAGAACACACATTTCAATGACACTGGTAGATCCATAGGTGGATTGTGAAAAGAACACACATGCAATCACACTAGAGGATCCATATGTGGTATGTGAAAAGGACACACATGCAAAGACTACGGTTGTTGTTAGTAAAAGAGCACACATGCAATGACACTTTGGTGGATCCATAGGTGGATTGTGAAAAGAGCACACCTGCTATAACACTGGGGGTTCCATATGTGGTTTGTGAAAAGAACACACATGCAATGACTCTGGTTGTTGTTAGTAAAAATAACACACATGCAATGACACTGGTGGATCCATGTGTGGTCTCTGAAGAGAACACACATTTCAATGACTCTTGTTGTTGTTAGTAAAAAGAACACACATGCAGTGACACTAGTGGATCCATGTGTGGTCTCTGAAGAGAACACACATGCAATGACTCTGGTTATTGCTAGTAAAAAGAGCACACATGCAATGACACTGGTGGAGCCATGTGTGGTCTCGAAAGAGAACACACATGCAATGACACTGGTAGATCCATAGGTGGATTGTGAAAAGAACACACATGCAATCACACTGGTGGATCCATATGTGGTATGTGAAAATAACACACATGCAATGACTCTGGTTGTTGTTAGTAAAAAGATCACACATGCAATGACACTGGTGGATCCATAGGTGGATTGTGAAAAGACCACACATGCAATAACACTGGTGGATCCATATGTGGTATGTGAAAAGAAAACACATGCAATGACTCTAGTTGTTGTTAGTAAAAAGAACACACATGCAATGACACTAGTGGATCCATGTGTGGTCTCTGAAGAGAACACACATTTCAATGACTCTTGTTGTTGTTAGTAAAAGAACACACATGCAATGACTGGTGGATCCATGTGTGGTCTCTGAAGAAACACATGCAATGACTCTGGTTATTGCTAGTAAAAAGAGCACACATGCAATGACACTGGTGGATCCATGTGTGGTCTCTAAAGAGAACACACATGCGATGACACTGGTAGATCCATAGGTGGATTGTGAAAAGAACACACATGCAATGACACTAGTGGATCCATATGTGGTATGTGAAAATAACACACATGCAATGACTCTGGTTGTTGTTAGTAAAAAGATCACACATGCAATGACACTGGTGGATCCATAGGTGGATTGTGAAAAGAGCACACATGCAATAACACTGGTGGATCCATATGTGGTATGTGAAAATAAAACACATGCAATGACTCTAGTTGTTGTTAGTAAAAAGAACACACATGTAATGACACTAGTGGATCCATGTGTGGTCTCTGAAGAGAACACACATTTCAATGACTCTGGTTGTTGTTAGTAAAAAGAACACACATGCAATAACACTGGTAGATCGATGTGTGGTCTCTGAAGAGAACACACATGCAATGACACTGGTGGATCCATGTGTGGTCTCTGAAGAGAACACACATTTCAATGACTCTCGTTGTTGTTAGTAAAAAGAACACACATGCAATGACACAGGTGGATCCATGTGTGGTCTCTGAAGAGAACACACATGCAATGACTCTGGTTGTTGTTAGTAAAAAGAGCACACATGCAATGACACTAGTGGATCCATGTGTGGTCTCTGAAGAGAACACACATTTCAATGACTCTGGTTGTTGTGAGTAAAAAGAACACACATGCAATGACACTAGTGGATCCATGTGTGGTCTCTGAAGAGAACACACATTTCAATGACTCTGGTTGTTGTTAGTAAAAAGAACACACATGCAATAACACTGGTAGATCCATGTGTGGTCTCTGAAGAGAACACACATGCAATGACACTGGTGGATCCATGTGTGGTCTCTGAAGAGAACACACATTTGAATGACTCTGGTTGTTGTTAGTAAAAAGAACACACATGCAATGACACAGGTGGATCCATGTGTGGTCTCTGAAGAGAACACACATGCAATGACTCTGGTTGTTGTTAGTAAAAAGAGCACACATGCAATGACACTGGTGTATCCATGTGTGTTCTCTGAAGAGAACACACATGCAATGACACTAGTAGATCCATAGCTGGATTGTGAAAAGAACACACATGCAATGACACTGGTGGATCCATATGTGGTATGTGAAAAGAACACACATGCAATGACCCTGGTTGTTGTTAGTAAAAAGAACACACATGCAATGACACTGGTGGATCCATAGGTGGATTGAGAAAAGAGCACACATGCAATGACACTGGTGGATCCATATGTGGTTTGTGAAAAGAACACACATGCAATGACTCTGGTTGTTGTTAGTAAAAATAACACACATGCAATGACACTGGTGGATCCATGTGTGGTCTCTGAAGAGAACACACATTTCAATGACTCTTGTTGTTGTTAGTAAAAAGAACACACATGCAATGGCACTGGTGGATCCATGTGTGGTCTCTAAAGAGAACACACATGCAATGACTCTGGTTATTGCTAGTAAAAAGAGCACACATGCAATGACACTGGTGGATCCATGTGTGGTCTCTAAAGAGAACACACATGCAATGACACTGGTAGATCCATAGGTGGATTGTGAAAAGAACACACATGCAATGACACTGGTGGAACCATATGTGGTATGTGAAAATAACACACATGCAATGACTCTGGTTGTTGTTAGTAAAAAGAACACACATGCAATGACACCGGTGGATTCATGTGTGGTCTCTGAAGAGAACACACATTTCAATGACACTGGTAGATCCATAGGTGGATTGTGAAAAGAACACACATGCAATCACACTAGAGGATCCATATGTGGTATGTGAAAAGAACACACATGCAAAGACTCTGGTTGTTGTTAGTAAAAAGAGCACACATGCAATGACACTGGTGGATCCATAGGTGGATTGTGAAAAGAGCACACATGCAATAACACTGGTGGATCCATATGTGGTTTGTGAAAAGAACACACATGCAATGACTCTGGTTGTTGTTAGTAAAAAGAGCACACATGCAATGACACTGGTGTATCCATGTGTGGTCTCTGAAGAGAACACACATGCAATGACACTAGTAGATCCATAGCTGGATTGTGAAAAGAACACACATGCAATGACATTGGTGGATCCATATGTGGTATGTGAAAAGAACACACATGCAATGACCCTGGTTGTTGTTAGTAAAAAGAACACACATGCAATGACACTGGTGGATCCATAGGTGGATTGAGAAAAGAGCACACATGCAATGACACTGGTGTATCCATGTGTGGTCTCTGAAGAGAACACACATGCAATGACTCTGGTTGTTGTTAGTAAAAAGAACACACATGCAATGACACTAGTGGATCCATGTGTGGTCTCTGAAGAGAACACACATTTCAATGACTCTGGTTGTTGTTAGTAAAAAGAACACACATGCAATAATACTGGTAGATCCATGTGTGGTCTCTGAAGAGAACACACATGCAATGACACTGGTGGATCCATGTGTGGTCTCTGAAGAGAACACACATTTCAATGACTCTGGTTGTTGTTAGTAAAAAGAACACACATGCAATGACACAGGTGGATCCATGTGTGGTCTCTGAAGAGAACACACATGCAATGACTCTGGTTGTTGTTAGTAAAAAGAGCACACATGCAATGACACTGGTGTATCCATGTGTGGTCTCTGAAGAGAATACACATGCAATGACACTAGTAGATCCATAGCTGGATTGTGAAAAGAACACACATGCAATGACACTGGTGGATCCATATGTGGTATGTGAAAAGAACACACATGCAATGACTCTGGTTGTTGTTAGTAAAAAGAACACACATGCAATGACACTGGTGGATCCATAGGTGGATTGAGAAAAGAGCACACATGCAATGACACTGGTGGATCCATATGTGGTTTGTGAAAAGAACACACATGCAATGACTCTGGTTGTTGTTAGTAAAAAGAGCACACATGCAATGACACTAGTGTATCCATGTGTGGTCTCTGAAGAGAACACACATGCAATGACACTAGTAGATCCATAGCTGGATTGTGAAAAGAACACACATGCAATGACATTGGTGGATCCATATGTGGTATGTGAAAAGAACACACATGCAATGACCCTGGTTGTTGTTAGTAAAAAGAACACACATGCAATGACACTGGTGGATCCATAGGTGGATTGTGAACAGAGCACACATGCAATGACACTGGTGGATCCATAGGTGGATTGTGAAAAGAACACAGATTTCAATGAATCTGGTTGTTGTTAGTAAAAATAACACACATGCAATGACACTGGTGGATCCATGTGTGGTCTCTGAAGAGAACACACATTTCAATGACTCTTGTTGTTGTTAGTAAAAAGAACACACATGCAATGACACTGGTGGATCCATGTGTGGTCTCTAAAGAGAACACACATGCAATGACTCTGGTTATTGCTAGTAAAAAGAGCACACATGCAATGACACTGGTGGATCCATGTGTGGTCTCTAAAGAGAACACACATGCAATGCCACTGGTAGATCCATAGGTGGATTGTGAAAAGAACACACATGCAATGACACTGGTGGAACCATATGTGGTATGTGAAAAGAACACACATGCAATGACTCTGGTTGTTGTTAGTAAAAAGAACACACATGCAATGACACCGGTGGATTCATGTGTGGTCTCTGAAGAGAACACACATTTCAATGACACTGGTAGATCCATAGGTGGATTGTGAAAAGAACACACATGCAATCACACTAGAGGATCCATATGTGGTATGTGAAAAGAACACACATGCAAAGACTCTGGTTGTTGTTAGTAAAAAGAGCACACATGCAATGACACTGGTGGATCCATAGGTGGATTGTGAAAAGAGCACACATGCAATAACACTGGTGGATCCATATGTGGTTTGTGAAAAGAACACACATGCAATGACTCTGGTTGTTGTTAGTAAAAATAACACACATGCAATGACACTGGTGGATCCATGTGTGGTCTCTGAAGAGAACACACATTTCAATGACTCTTGTTGTTGTTAGTAAAAAGAACACACATGCAATGACACTAGTGGATCCATGTGTGGTCTCTGAAGAGAACACACATGCAATGACTCTGGTTATTGCTAGTAAAAAGAGCACACATGCAATGACACTGGTGGATCCATGTGTGGTCTCTGAAGAGAACACACATTTCAATGACTCTGGTTGTTGTTAGTAAAAAGAACACACATGCAATGACACTAGTGGATCCATGTGTGGTCTCTGAAGAGAACACACATTTCAATGACTCTGGTTGTTGTTAGTAAAAAGAACACACATGCACTAACACTGGTAGATCCATGTGTGGTCTCTGAAGAGAACACACATGCAATGACACTGGTGGATCCATGTGTGGTCTCTGAAGAGAACACACATTTCAATGACTCTGGTTGTTGTTAGTAAAAAGAACAAACATGCAATGACACAGGTGGATCCATGTGTGGTCTCTGAAGAGAACACACATGCAATGACTCTGGTTGTTGTTAGTAAAAAGAGCACACATGCAATGACACTTGTGTATCCATGTGTGGTCTCTGAAGAGAACACACATGCAATGACACTAGTAAATCCATAGCTGGATTGTGAAAACGACACACATGCAATGACACTGGTGGATCCATATGTGGTATGTGAAAAGAACACACATGCAATGACTCTGGTTGTTGTTAGTAAAAAGAACACACATGCAATGACACTGGTGGATCCATGTGTGGTCTCTGAAGAGAACACACATGCAATGACTCTGGTTATTGCTAGTAAAAAGAGCACACATGCAATGACACTGGTGGATCCATGTGTGGTCTCTAAAGAGAACACACATGCAATGACACTGGTAGATCCATAGGTGGATTGTGAAAAGAACACACATGCAATGACACTAGTGGATCCATATGTGGTATGTGAAAATAACACACATGCAATGACTCTGGTTGTTGTTAGTAAAAAGATCACACATGCAATGACACTGGTGGATCCATAGGTGGATTGTGAAAAGAGCACACATGCAATAACACTGGTGGATCCATATGTGGTTTGTGAAAAGAACACACATGCAATGACTCCAGTTGTTGTTAGTAAAAAGAACACACATGCAATGACACTAGTGGATCCATGTGTGGTCTCTGAAGAGAACACACATTTCAATGACTCTTGTTGTTGTTAGTAAAAAGAACACACATGCAATGACACTGGTGGATCCATGTGTGGTCTCTGAAGAGAACACACATGCAATGACTCTGGTTATTGCTAGTAAAAAGAGCACACATGCAATGACACTGGTGGATCCATGTGTGGTCTCTAAAGAGAACACACATGCAATGACACTGGTAGATCCATAGGTGGATTGTGAAAAGAACACACATGCAATGACACTAGTGGATCCATATGTGGTATGTGAAAATAACACACATGCAATGACTCTGGTTGTTGTTAGTAAAAAGATCACACATGCAATGACACTGGTGGATCCATAGGTGGATTGTGAAAAGAGCACACATGCAATAACACTGGTGGATCCATATGTGGTTTGTGAAAAGAACACACATGCAATGACTCCAGTTGTTGTTAGTAAAAAGAACACACATGCAATGACACTAGTGGATCCATGTGTGGTCTCTGAAGAGAACACACATTTCAATGACTCTTTTTGTTGTTAGTAAAAAGAACACACATGCAATGACACTGGTGGATCCATGTGTGGTCTCTGAAGAGAACACACATGCAATGACTCTGGTTATTGCTAGTAAAAAGAGCACACATGCAATGACACTGGTGGATCCATTTGTGGTCTCTAAAGAGAACACATGCAATGACACTGGTAGATCCATAGGTGGATTGTGAAAAGAACACACATGCAATGACACTAGTGGATCCATATGTGGTATGTGAAAATAACACACATGCAATGACTCTGGTTGTTGTTAGTAAAAAGATCACACATGCAATGACACTGGTGGATCCATAGGTGGATTGTGAAAAGAGCACACATGCAATAACACTGGTGGATCCATATGTGGTTTGTGAAAAGAACACACATGCAATGACTCCAGTTGTTGTTAGTAAAAAGAACACACATGCAATGACACTAGTGGATCCATGTGTGGTCTCTGAAGAGAACACACATTTCAATGACTCTTGTTGTTGTTAGTAAAAAGAACACACATGCAATGACACTGGTGGATCCATGTGTGGTCTCTGAAGAGAACACACATGCAATGACTGTGGTTGCTAGTAAAAAGAACACACATGCAATGACCTTGGTGGATCCTTTTGTTGTCTCTAAAGAGTACACACATGCAATGACACTGGTAGATCCATAGGTGGATTGTGAAAAGAACACACATGCAATGACACTAGTGGATCCATATGTGGTATGTGAAAATAACACACATGCAATGACTCTGGTTGTCGTTAGTAAAAAGATCACACATGCAATGACACTGGTGGATCCATAGGTGGATTGTGAAAAGAGCACACATGCAATAACACTGGTGTATCCATATGTGGTATGTGAAAATAAAACACATGCAATGACTCTAGTTGTTGTTAGTAAAAAGAACACACATGCAATGACACTAGTGGATCCATGTGTGGTCTATGAAGAGAACACACATTTCAATGACTCTGGTTGTTGTTAGTAAAAAGAACACACATGCAATAACACTGGTAGATCCATGTGTGGTCTCTGAAGAGAACACACATGCAATGACACTGGTGGATCCATGTGTGGTCTCTGAAGAGAACACACATTTCAATGACTCTGGTTGTTGTTAGTAAAAAGAACACACATGCAATGACACAGGTGGATCCATGTGTGGTCTCTGAAGAGAACACACATGCAATTACTCTGGTTGTTGTTAGTAAAAAGAGCACACATGCAATGACACTAGTGGATCCATGTGTGGTCTCTGAAGAGAACACACATTTCAATGACTCTGGTTGTTGTTAGTAAAAAGAACACACATGCAATGACACTAGTGGATCCATGTGTGGTCTCTGAAGAGAACACACATTTCAATGACTCTAGTTGTTGTTAGTAAAAGAACACATGCACTAACCTGGTAGATCCATGTGGTCTCTGAAGAGAACACACATGCAATGACACTGGTGGATCCATGTGTGGTCTCTGAAGAGAACACACATTTCAATGACTCTGGTTGTTGTTAGTAAAAAGAACACACATGCAATGACACAGGTGGATCCATGTGTGGTCTCTGAAGAGAACACACATTTCAATGATGCTGGTTGTTGTTAGCAAAAAGAACACACATGCAATGACACTGGTGGATCCATATGTGGTATGTGAAAAGAACACACATGCAATGACTCTAGTTATTGTTAGTAAAAAGAACACACATGCAATGACACTGGTGGATCCATAGGTGGATTGAGAAAAGAGCACACATGCAATGACACTAGTGGATCCATATGTGGTTTGTGAAAAGAACACAATGCAATGACCCTGGTTGTTGTTAGTAAAAATAACACACATGCAATGACACTGGTGGATCCATGTGTGGTCTCTGAAGAGAACACACATTTCAATGACTCTTGTTGTTGTTAGTAAAAAGAACACACATGCAATGACACTGGTGGATCCATGTGTGGTCTCTAAAGAGAACACACATGCAATGACTCTGGTTATTGCTAGTAAAAAGAGCACACATGCAATGACACTGGTGGATCCATGTGTGGTCTCTAAAGAGAACACACATGCAATGACACTCGTAGATCCATAGGTGGATTGTGAAAAGAACACACATGCAATGACACTGGTGGAACCATATGTGGTATGTGAAAAGAACACACATGCAATGACTCTGGTTGTTGTTAGTAAAAAGAACACACATGCAATGACACCGGTGGATTCATGTGTGGTCTCTGAAGAGAACACACATGCAATGACACTAGTAGATCCATAGCTGGATTGTGAAAAGAACACACATGCAATGACACTGGTGGATCCATATGTGGTATGTGAAAGGAACACACATGCAATGACTCTGGTTGTTGTTAGTAAAAAGAACACACATGCAATGACACTGGTGGATCCATAGGTGGATTGAGAAAAGAGCACACATGCAATGACACTGGTGGATCCATATGTGGTTTGTGAAAAGAACACACATGCAATGACTCTGGTTGTTGTTAGTAAAAATAACACACATGCTATGACACTGGTGGATCCATGTGTGGTCTCTGAAGAGAACACACATTTCAATGACTCTTGTTGTTGTTAGTAAAAAGAACACACATGCAGTGACACTGGTGGATCCATGTGTGGTCTCTGAAGAGAACACATATGCAATGACTCTGGTTATTGCTAGTAAAAAGAGCACACATGCAATGACACTGGTGGATCCATGTGTGGTCTCTAAAGAGAACACACATGCAATGACACTGGTAGATCCATAGGTGGATTGTGAAAAGAACACACATGCAATCACACTGGTGGATCCATATGTGGTATGTGAAAATAACACACATGCAATGACTCTGGTTGTTGTTAGTAAAAAGATCACACATGCAATGACACTGGTGGATCCATAGGTGGATTGTGAAAAGACCACACATGCAATAACACTGGTGGATCCATATGTGGTATGTGAAAAGAAAACACATGCAATGACTCCAGTTGTTGTTAGTAAAAAGAACACACATGCAATGACACTAGTGGATCCATGTGTGGTCTCTGAAGAGAACACACATTTCAATGACTCTGGTTGTTGTTAGTAAAAAGAACACACATGCAATAACACTGGTGGATCCATGTGTGGTCTCTGAAGAGAACACACATGCAATGACACTGGTGGATCCATGTGTGGTCTCTTAAGAGAACACACATTTCAATGACTCTGGTTGTTGTTAGTAAAAAGAACACACATGCAATGACATAGGTGGATCCATGTGTGGTCTCTAAAGAGAACACACATGCAATGACTCTGGTTGTTGTTAGTAAAAAGAGCACACATGCAATGACACTGGTGTATCCATGTGTGGTCTCTGAAGAGAACACACATGCAATGACTCTGGTTGTTGTTAGTAAAAATAACACACATGCAATGACACTAGTGGATCCATGTGTGGTCTCTGAAGAGAACACACATTTCAATGACTCTGGTTGTTGTTAGTAAAAAGAACACACATGCAATAATACTGGTAGATCCATGTGTGGTCTCTGAAGAGAACACACATGCAATGACACTGGTGGATCCATGTGTGGTCTCTGAAGAGAACACACATTTCAATGACTCTGGTTGTTGTTAGTAAAAAGAACACACATGCAATGACACAGGTGGATCCATGTGTGGTCTCTGAAGAGAACACACATGCAATGACTCTGGTTGTTGTTAGTAAAAAGAGCACACATGCAATGACACTGGTGTATCCATGTGTGGTCTCTGAAGAGAACACACATGCAATGACACTAGTAGATCCATAGCTGGATTGTGAAAAGAACACACATGCAATGACACTGGTGGATCCATATGTGGTATGTGAAAAGAACACACATGCAATGACTCTGGTTGTTGTTAGTAAAAAGAACACACATGCAATGACACTGGTGGATCCATAGGTGGATTGAGAAAAGAGCACACATGCAATGACACTGGTGGATCCATATGTGGTTTGTGAAAAGAACACACATGCAATGACTCTGGTTGTTGTTAGTAAAAATAACACACATGCAATGACACTGGTGGATCCATGTGTGGTCTCTGAAGAGAACACACATTTCAATGACTCTTATTGTTGTTAGTAAAAAGAACACACATGCAATGGCACTGGTGGATCCATGTGTGGTCTCTAAAGAGAACACACATGCAATGACTCTGGTTATTGCTAGTAAAAAGAGCACACATGCAATGACACTGGTGGATCCATGTGTGGTCGCTAAAGAGAACACACATGCAATGCCACTGGTAGATCCATAGGTGGATTGTGAAAAGAACACACATGCAATGACACTGGTGGATCCATATGTGGTATGTGAAAAGAACACACATGCAATGACTCTGGTTGTTGTTAGTAAAAAGAACACACATGCAATGACACTGGTGGATTCATGTGTGGTCTCTGAAGAGAACACACATTTCAATGACACTGGTAGATCCATAGGTGGATTGTGAAAAGAACACACATGCAATCACACTAGAGGATCCATATGTGGTATGTGAAAAGAACAAACATGCAAAGACTCTGGTTGTTGTTAGTAAAAAGAGCACACATGCAATGACACTGGTGGATCCATAGGTGGATTGTGAAAAGAGCACACATGCAATAACACTGGTGGATCCATATGTGGTTTGTGAAAAGAACACACATGCAATGACTCTGGTTGTTGTTAGTAAAAATAACACACATGCAATGACACTGGTGGATCCATGTGTGGTCTCTGAAGAGAACACACATTTCAATGACTCTTGTTGTTGTTAGTAAAAAGAACACACATGCAATGACACTAGTGGATCCATGTGTGGTCTCTGAAGAGAACACACATGCAATGACTCTGGTTATTGCTAGTAAAAAGAGCACACATGCAATGACACTGGTGGATCCATGTGTGGTCTCTAAAGAGAACACACATGCAATGACACTGGTAGATCCATAGGTGGATTGTGAAAAGAACACACATGCAATGACACTGGTGGATCCATATGTGGTATGTGAAAATAACACACATGCAATGACTCTGGTTGTTGTTAGTAAAAAGATCACACATGCAATGACACTGGTGGATCCATAGGTGGATTGTGAAAAGACCACACATGCAATAACACTGGTGGATCCATATGTGGTATGTGAAAAGAAAACACATGCAATGACTCCAGTTGTTGTTAGTAAAAAGAACTCACATGCAATGACACTAGTGGATCCATGTGTGGTCTATGAAGAGAACACACATTTCAATGACTCTGGTTGTTGTTAGTAAAAAGAACACACATGCAATAACACTGGTGGATCCATGTGTGGTCTCTGAAGAGAACACACATGCAATGACACTGGTGGATCCATGTGTGGTCTCTGAAGGGAACACACATTTCAATGACTCTGGTTGTTGTTAGTAAAAAGAACACACATGCAATGACACAGGTGGATCCATGTGTGGTCTCTGAAGAGAACACACATGCAATGACTCTGGTTGTTGTTAGTAAAAAGAGCACACATGCAATGACACTGGTGTATCCATGTGTGGTCTCTGAAGAGAACACACATGCAATGACACTAGTAGATCCATAGCTGGTTTGTGAAAAGAACACACATGCAATGACACTGGTGGATCCATATGTGGTATGTGAAAAGAACACACATGCAATGACTCTGGTTGTTGTTAGTAAAAAGAACACACATGCAATGACACTGGTGGATCCATAGGTGGATTGAGAAAAGAGCACACATGCAATGACACTTGTGGATCCATATATGGTTTGTGAAAAGAACACACATGCAATGACTCTGGTTGTTGTTAATAAAAATAACACACATGCAATGACACTGGTGGATCCATGTGTGGTCTCTGAAGAGAACACACATTTCAATGACTCTTGTTGTTGTTAGTAAAAAGAACACACATGCAATGACACTGGTGGATCCATGTGTGGTATCTGAAGAGAACACACATGCAATGACTCTGGTTATTGCTAGTAAAAAGAGCACACATGCAATGACACTGGTGGATCCATGTGTGGTCTCTAAAGAGAACACACATGCAATGACACTGGTAGATCCATAGGTGGATTGTGAAAAGAACACACATGCAATGACACTGGTGGATCCATATGTGGTATGTGAAAATAACACACATGCAATGACTCTGGTTGTTGTTAGTAAAAAGATCACACATGCAATGACACTGGTGGATCCATAGGTGGATTGTGAAAAGAGCACACATGCAATAACACTGGTGGATCCATATGTGGTATGTGAAAAGAAAGCACATGCAATGACTCCAGTTGTTGTTAGTAAAAAGAACACACATGCAATGACACTAGTGGATCCATGTGTGGTCTCTGAAGAGAACACACATTTCAATGACTCTGGTTGTTGTTAGTAAAAAGAACACACATGCAATGACACTGGTGGATCCATGTGTGGTGTCTGAAGAGAACACACATGCAATGACTCTGGTTGTTGTTAGTAAACAGAGCACACATGCAATGACCCTGGTGGATCCATAGGTTGATTGTGAAAAAATAACACACATACAATGACACTGGTGGATGCATATGTGGTATGTGAAAAGAACACACATGCAATAACTCCAGTTGTTGTTAGTAAAAAGAACACACATGCAATGACACCGGTGGATTCATGTCTTGTCTCTGAAGAGAACACACATTTCAATGACACTGGTAGATCCATAGGTGGATTGTGAAAAGAACACACATGCAATCACACTAGTGGATCCATATGTGGTATGTGAAAAGAACACACATGCAAAGACTCTGGTTGTTGTTAGTATAAAGAGCACACATGCAATGACACTGGTGGATCCATAGGTGGATTGTGAAAAGAGCACACATGCAATAACACTGGTGGATCCATATGTGGTATGTGAAAAGAACACACATGCAATGACTCCAGTTGTTGTTAGTAAAAAGAACACACATGCAATGACACTGGTGGATCCATAGGTGGATTGTGAAACGAGCACACATGCAATAACACTGGTGGATCCATATGTGGTATGTGAAAAGAACACACATGCAATGACTCAGTTGTTGTTTGTAAAAAGAACACACATGCAATGACACTGGTGGATCCATGTGTGGTCTCTGAAGAGAACACACATGTAATGACTCCAGTTGTTGTTAGTAAAAAGAACACACATGTAATGACACCGGTGGATCCATAGATGGTCTCTGAAGAGAACACACATGCAATGACACTGGTGGATCCATTAGTGGATTGTGAAAAGAACACACATGCAATGACACTGCTGGATCCATATGTGGTATGTGAAAAGAACACACATGCAATGACTCTGGTTGTTGTTAGTAAGAATAACACACATGCAATGACACTGGTGGATCCATGGGTGGATTGTGAAAAGAACACACATGCAATGACACTGGTGGATCCACATGTGGTATGTGAAAAGAACACACATGCAATGACTCTGATTGTTGTTAGTAAAAAGAACACACATGCAATGACACTGGTGGATCCATAGGTGGATTGAGAAAAGAGCACACATGCAATGACACTGGTGGATCCATATGTGGTATGTGAAAAGAACACACATGCAATGACTCTGGTTCTTGTTAGTAAAAAGAACACACATGCAATGACACTGGTGGATCCATGTGTGGTCTCTGAAGTGAACACACATGCAATGACACTGGTGCATCCATGTGTGGTCTCTGAAGAGAACACACATTTAATTGACTCTGGTTGTTGTTAGTAAAAAGAACACACATGCAATGACACTGGTGGATCCATGTGTGGTCTCTGAAGAGAACGCACATGCAATGACTCTGGTTGTTGTTAGTAAAAAGAGCACACATGCAATGACACTGGTGTATCCATGTGTGGTCTCTGAAGAGAACACACATGCAATGACACTAGTAGATCCATAGCTGGATTGTGAAAAGAACACACATGCAATGACACTGGTGGATCCATATGTGGTATGTGAAAAGAACAAACATGCAATGACTCTGGTTGTTGTTAGTAAAAAGAGAACACATGCAATGACACTGGTGGATCCATAGGTGGATTGTGAAAAGATCACAAATGCAATGATACTGGGGATCCATATGTGGTATGTGAAAAGAACACACATGCAATGACTCCAATTGTTGTTAGTAAAAAGAACACACATGCAATGACACTGGTGGATCCATGTGGGGTCTCTGAAGAGAACACACATTTCAATGACTCTCGTTGTTGTTAGTAAAAAGAACACACATGCAATGAAACTGGTGGATCCATGTGTGGTCTCTGAAGAGAACACACATGCAATGACTCTGGTTGTTGTTAGTAAAAAGAGCACACATGCAATGACACTGGTGGATCCATAGGTGGATTGTGAAAAGAACACACATACAATGACACTGGTGGATGCATATGTGGTATGTGAAAAGAACACACATGCAATGACTCCAGTTTTTGTTAGTAAAAAGAACACACATGCAATGACATTGGTGGATCCATGTGTGGTCTCTGAAGAGAACACACATTTTAATGACTCTGGTTGTTGTTAGTAAAAAGAACACACATGCAATGACACTGGTGGATCCATGTGTGGTCTTTGAAAAGAACACACATGCAATGACTCTGGTAGTTGTTAGTAAAAAGAGCACACATGCAATGACACTGATGGATCCATAGGTGGATTGTGAAAAGAACACACATACAATGACACTGGTGGATGCATATGTGGTATGTGAAAAGAACACACATGCAATGACTCCCGTTTTTGTTAGTAAAAAGAACACACATGCAATGACATTGGTGGATCCATATGTGGTCTCTGAAGAGAACACACATTTCAATGACTCTAGTTGTTGTTAGTGAAAAGAACACACATGCAATGACACTGGTGGATCCATGTGTGGTCTTTGAAGAGAACACACATGTAATGACTCTGGTTGTTGTTAGTAAAAAGAGCACACATGCAATGACATTGGTGGATCCATAGGTGGATTGTGAAAAGAACACACATGCAATGACACTGGTGGAACCATATGTGGTTTGTGAAAAGAACACACATGCAATGACTCTGGTTGTTGTTAGTAAAAAGAACACACATGCAATGACACTGGTGGATCCATGGGTGGATTGTGAAAAGAACACACATGCAATGACATTCGTGGATCCATATGTGGTATGTGAAAAGAACACACATGCAATGACTCTGGTTGTTGTTAGTAAAAAGAACACACATGCAATGACACTGGTGGATCCATAGGGGGATTGAGAAAAGAGCACACATGCAATGACACTGGTGGATCCATATGTGGTTTGTGAAAAGAACACACATGCAATGACTCTGGTTGTTGTTAGTAAAAATAACACACATGCAATGACACTGGTGGATCCATGTGTGGTCTCTGAAGAGAACACACATTTCAATGACTCTTGTTGTTGTTAGTAAAAAGAACACACATGCAATGACACTGGTGGATCCATGTGTGGTCTCTGAAGATAACACACATGCAATGACTCTGGTTGTTGCTAGTAAAAAGAGCACACATGCAATGACACTTGTGGATCCATGGTGTGGTCTCTAAAGAGAACACACATGCAATGACACTGGTAGATCCATAGGTGGACTGTGAAAAGAACACACATGCAATGACACTGGTGGATCCATATATGGTATGTGAAAATAACACACATGCAATGACTCTGGTTGTTGTTAGTAAAAATATCACACATGCAATGACACTGGTGGATCCATAGGTGGATTGTGAAAAGAGCACACATGCAATAACACTGGTGGATCCATATGTGGTATGTGAAAAGAAAACAAATGCAATGACTCCAGTTGTTGTTAGTAAAAAGAACACACATGCAATGACACTAGTGGATCCATGTGTGGTCTCTGAAGAGAACACACATTTCAATGACTCTGGTTGTTGTTAGTAAAAAGAACACACATGCAATGACACTGGTGGATCCATGTGTGGTCTCTGAAGAGAACACATATGCAATGACTCTGGTTGTTGTTAGTAAAAAGAGCACACATGCAATGAGACTGGTGGATCCATAGGTTGATTGTGAAAAGAAC
This sequence comes from Avena insularis, assembly GCA_023614405.1. Lineage (NCBI taxonomy): Eukaryota > Viridiplantae > Streptophyta > Magnoliopsida > Poales > Poaceae > Avena > Avena insularis. Next base: position 215,083,090 of record CM042688.1, on the reverse strand, counting down.
ACACATACAATGACTCTGGTGGATGCATATGTGGTATGTGAAAAGAACACACATGCAATGACTCCCATTGTTGTTAGTAAAAAGAACACACATGCAATGACACCGGTGGATCCATGTGTGGTCTCTGAAGAGAACACACATTTCAATGACTCTGGTTGTTTTTAGTAAAAAGAACACACATGCAATGACACTGGTGGATCCATGTGTGGTCTTTGAAGAGAACACACATGCAATGACTCTGGTTGTTGTTAGTAAAAAGAGCACACATGCAATGACATTGGTGGATCCATAGGTGGATTATGAAAAGAACACACATGCAATGACACTGGTGGATCCATATGTGGTATGTGAAAAGAACACACATGTAATGACTCTAGTTGTTGTGAGTAAAAAGAACACACATGCAATGACACTGGTGGATCCATGTGTGGTCTCTGAAGAGAACACACATTTCAATGACTCTGGTTGTTGTTAGTAAAATGAACACACATGCAATAACACTCGTGGATCCATGTGTGGTCTCTGAAGAGAACACACATGCAATGACTCTGGTTGTTGTTAGTAAAAAGAGCACACATGCAATGACACTGGTGGATCCTTAGGTGGATTTTGAGAAGAACACACATGCAATGACACTGGTGGATCCAGTTGTGGTATGTGAAAAGAACACACATGCAATGACTCCAGTTGTTGTTAGTAAAAAGAACACACATGCAATGACACCGGTGGATCCATGTGTGGTTGATACGTTGGAAATGTATCTATAATTTTTGATAATCCATGCTTGGTTTACTACTTTCTTATGTTTTGTCCACACTTTGGAGTACTTTTCATATGATTTCTTAGACTAACCTATTAACAAGAGCCATAGTGCCAGCTGCCTATTTTCTGCTGTTTTTGGTTCCAGGAAGTCAGAAAATGAATATTCTCGGAAGTGGACCAGACCAAAGCCAAAGTTGTTATTTTCCCGGAAGACTCACGGAGCCAGAAGGAGAGTCGGAGAGGGGCCACAGGGTGGCCACACCACCCTTAGGCGCGAGCCCCCCTTGACCGCGCCAGGGCATGGTGTGGCCCCCCTGGTCGGCCACCGACCTTGCCTCCTTCGCCTATATATTTCTCCTGATACAGAAACCCTAAATCGTCAAGCTTCTATCCATGAAAAGTTCTGCAGCGCCGCCGCCACCAAAGGGGAGATTCGGGGGACAGAAAGTCTCTGTCCCGGCACCCTGCTGGGACGGGGAAGTGCCCCCGGAGCCATCTACATCGATCTCCACCACCATATCCATCACCGTTGCTGATTCCTATGATGAGGAGGGAGTAGTTCTTCCTCGAGGCTAAGGGTTCTACCGGTAGCTATGTGTTCATCTCTCTCTATGCATGATCATCTTGTGATCATGAGCTTGTAATCTATAGATCTACCTTGCTACTCAAGTGCTTTAATAGATCTCTGCTCTCCCCATGTGTGTGAAAGTGACAGCGTGCACACCATGGTGGCACTTAGGCTAGAGATTACAAATACTTGTTATGAGTTATATTTGGACTTGGATGTCTTTATGAAATTGTGGTGTTTGTTGGAACCATCTAGTGCTCAAGGTGACAGTGTGGGGTTTTCTAGATGGGAAAGGCTTACTTTGAGGTGTGCTGTTATAGCCCTACCATGGATTAGAGTGTCCAACCGGAGAGTAGTTAAGAGTAGTGTCATAAAGAGAAGATATTTATATGAGAGTGTTCACTAGTGAAAGTATGATCCCTAGGCCTTGTTTCCAAACATTGAAACACCGTTTGCAATTAGATCTGTTACATGTTTGCTTGCTTCCATCTTTATTTTAGTTTGCCTTTAGTCTCGTCCATGCCATCAAGCTATTTTCTAGCACCGTTACCACTTATAATTATCCTTGCCACTTGTATTTCACTATTTCTTCGCCGAACTAGTGCACCTATACACTTGACAAGGGTATTGGGTGTGTTGGGGACACAAGAGACTTCTTGTATCTTGATTACAGGGTTGCTTGAGAGGGGATACCTTTGACCACTTCCTCCCTGAGTTCGATAAACCTTGGGTGATCCAATTAAGGGAAAACTTGCTGCTGTTCTACAAACCTCTACACTTGGAGGCCCAACAACTGTCTACAAGAATAGAAGTGCGTAGACATCAGTGGTCTATGATGAGAGCACACATTTCAATGACACTGGTGGATCCATATGTGGTATGTGAAAAGAACTCACATGAAATGACTCTAGTTGTTGTTAGTAAAAATAACACACATGCAATGACACTGGTGGATCCATGTGTGGTCTCTGAATAGAACACACATTTCAATGACTCTGGTTGTTGTTAGTAAAAATAACACACATGCAATGACACTGGTGGATCCATGTGTGGTCTCTAAAGAGAACACAAATGTAATGACTCTGGTTGTTGTTACTAAAAAGAGCACACATGCAATGACACTGGTGGATCCATAGGTGGATTGTGAAAAGAACACACATGCAATGACACTAGTGGATCCATATGTGGTATGTGAAAAGAACACGCATGCAATGACTCTGGTTATTGTTAGTAAAAAGAACACACATGCAATGACACTGGTGGATCCATAGGTGGATTGTGAAAAGAGCACACATGCAATGAAACAGGTGGATCCAATATGTGGTATGTGAAAAGAACACACATGAAATGACTCCAGTTGTTGTTAGTAAAAAGAACACACATGCAATGACACTGGTGGATCCATGTGTGGTCTCTGAAAAGAACACACATGCAATGACACTAGTGGATCTATGTGTGGTCTCTGAAGAGAACACACATTTCAATGACGCTGGTTGTTGTTAGTAAAAAGAACACACATGCAATGACACTAGTGGATCCATGTGTGGTCTGTGAAGAGAACACACATGCAATGACTCTGGTTGTTGTTAGTAAAAAGAGCACACATGCAATGATACTGGTGGATCAATAGGTGGATTGTGAAAAGAACACACATGCAATGACTCCAGTTGTTGTTAGTAAAAAGAACACACATGCAATGACACTGGTGGATCCATGTGTGGTCTCTAAAGTGAACACACATTTCAATGACACTGGTGGATCCATATGTGGTATGTGAAAATAACACACATGCAATGACTCCAGTTGTTGTTAGTAAAAAGAACACACATGCAATGAGACTGGTGGATCCATGTGTGGTCTCTAAAGAGAACACACATTTCAATGACTCTGGTTGTTGTTAGTAAAAAGAACACACATGCAATGACATTGGTGGATCCATGTGTGGTCTTGATACGTCCATTTTGCATCACTATTCTATGTCTTAATTCACTATTATTCATTGATATATTTCGTATTGAGAGGTGATACTTATGTTATTTCATCTATTTTTGCATGGTTGATGACTCTTGGAGCATGGACCGCTGCGGTCAGGATTCTGATGGAAAAGGTGCTGCTTGGAGGCAAAATTCATGAAGATCACAAAATCCGGGAAAATATACAGAAAATCCTATTTTTCCAGAAGACTAAGGATGCCAGAAGATGGACTGGAGGTGGGCCACAGGGGGCCCACACCACCACATGGCGTGAGCAGGCCTAGGCCGCGCCTGGAGGTGGTGTGGCTGCCCTAGCCCACTCCAGCCTCTCCCTCTGGCGTATATCATCCTCCCGAAACCCTAAGACTCGGGGAGCAACCACAGAAAGATTCCGCCTCGGCGGAGAAACCGAGAGCTGAACCGAGAGAAAGATCTCTCCGGCAGACAGATTTTTGTTGGGGGAATTCCTTCCCGAAGAGGGGAGATCGTCGCCATCAACACCACCATCAATCTGGACTTCATCGGGATCATCATCACCACCATCATCACCATCAGCACCCTCATCACCATATCCATATTGTTGTAACAATTGCGTTGAATCTTGCATAGTTCATAGGGGAAACTTTCCCGGTGTTGATTACTCTTTGTAGTTGATGCTATTGAGTGAACCATTGAATTATTGTTTATGTTCAGATTGTTATACATCATTATTCCATCTCTGATCATGATCCATATGATGTCCTGTGAGTAGTTCGTCTTGTTCTTGAGGACATGGGAGAAGTCTTGCTGTTAGTAGTGGAGTTGTGTTGAGAAAGATTCAATAGATTGTTATTTAAGTTGTGGTGTACTTCTTCTAGTGGTGTCATGTGAACATCGACTACATGATACTTCACCTATATGGGCCTAGGGGAATGCATTGTGTATTTGGCTACTAATCGTAGGGGTTGCCGGAGTGACAGAAACCTGAACCCCCGTTAGGAAACCATTGCACAAGGGACGTAAGGGTCTTAGAGTTTAAAGTTGTGGTTAGGTTTCTACCTTAAATACTTTCTTGTACTTACGGATGTTTGCAAGGGGTTTAATCACAAGTATGTATTAGTCTTGGATGGGGCGGTCCATTAGCACAGGTTCACCCACACAACACTTAGCAAGCTAGAGAAGATTAATCAGCTATACGAAGCGAAAGCACTTAACAGTCTTCCCATGTGTCCTCGAGAACGTTTGGTCATCTTAAGTAATACAACCGGCTTGTCCTTTGCTGCATAAAGGATTGGGCCACTTGTTGCATATATTCCTACTGTATTTTATTTACTCGTACTTTGTTTACTTTCTTTATGGAAAACTCCAAAAAATCCGTTCGCTAAGTATTTGCAGACAATTCCTGATCCATACCACAAGCCAGCACCTTCTGATCCTCGTTGGGTTCGACACTCTTACTTATCGAAAATACTGCGATACACCCCCTATACTTCTGGGTCATCAGGTCTCTGAAGAGAACACACATGCAATGACTCTGGTTGTTGTTAGTAAAAAAAGCACACATGCAATAACACTGGTGGATCCTTAGGTGGATTGTGAAAAGAACACACATGCAATGACACTGGTGGATCCATATGTGGTATGTGAAAAGAACACACATGCAATGACTCCAGTTGTTGTTAGTAAAAAGAACACACATGCAATGACACCGGTGGATCCATGTGTGGTTGATACGTTGCAAACGTATCTATAATTTTTGATGTTCCATGCTTGGTTTTATCTACTTTCTTATGTTTTGTCCACACTTTGGAGTACTTTTCATATGATTTCTTAGACTAACCTATTAACAAGAGCCACAGTGTCAGCTGCCTGTTTTCTATTGTTTTTGGTTCCAGGAAGTCAGAAAATGAATATTCTCGGAATTGGACCGGACAAAAGCCAAAGGTGTTATTTTCCCGGAAGACTCACGGAGCCAGAAGGAGAGTCATAGAGGGGCCATAGGGTGGCCACACCACCCCTAGGTGCGGGCCCCCTTGGACACGCCAGGGCATGGTGTGGCCCCCCTGGCCGGCCACCGACATTGCCTCCTTCGCCTATATATTGCTCCCGATACAGAAACCCTAAATCGTCAAGGCTCCATCCATGAAAAGTTCCATAGTGCCACCGCCACCGAAGGGGAGATTTAGGGGACAGGAAGTCTCTGTTCCGGCACCCTACCGGAAAAGGGAAGTGCCCCCGTAGCCATCTCCATCGATCTCCACCACCATCTCCATCACCGTTGTTGATTCCCATGATGAGGAGGGAGTAGTTCTTCCTCGAGGCTAAGGGTTCTACCGGTAGCTATGTGTTCATCTCTCTCTATGCATGATCATATTGTGATCATGAGCTTGTAATCTATAGATCTACCTTGCTACTCAAGTGGTTTAATAGATCTCTGCTCTCCCCATGTGTGTGAAAGTGACAGCGTGCACACCATGGTGGCACTTAGGCTAGAGATTAAAAATACTTGTTATGAGTTATATTTGGAGTTGGATGTCTTTATGAAATTGTGATGTTTGTTGGAACCATCTAGTGCTCAAGGTGACAATGTGGGGTTTTCTAGATGGGAAAGGCTTACTTTGGGGTGTGCTGTTATAGCCCTACCATGGATTAGAGTGTCCAACCGGAGAGTAGTTAAGAGTACTGTCATAAAGAGAAGATATTTATATGAGAGTGTTCACTAGTGAAAGAATGATCCCTAGGCCTTGTTTCTAAACATTGAAACACCGTTTGCAATTAGATCTGTTACATGCTTGCTTTCTTCCATCCATATTTCAGATTGCCATTAGTCTCTTCCACGCCATCAAGCTATTTTCTAGCACCGTTACCACTTATAATTATCCTTCCCACTTGTATTTCACTATCTCTTCGCCGAACTAGTGCACCTATACACCTGACAAGTGTATTGGGTATGTTGGGGACATAAGAGACTTCTTGTATCTTGATTGCAGGGTTGCTTGAGAGGGGATACCTTCAACCACTTCCTCCCTGAGTTCGATAAACCTTGGGTGATCCACTTAAGGGAAAACTTGCTGCTGTTCTACAAACCTCTGCACTTGGAGGCCAAACAACTGTCTACAAGAATAGAAGTGCGTAGACATCAGTGGTCTCTAAAGAGAGCACACATTTCAATGACACTGGTGGATCCATATGTGGTATGTGAAAAGAACTCACATGAAATGACTCTAGTTGTTGTTAGTACAAATAACACACATGCAATGACACTGGTGGATCCATGTGTGGTCTCTAAAGAGAACACACATTTCAATGACTCTGGATGTTGTTAGTAAAAATAAAAAACATGCAATGACACTGGTGGATCCATGTGTGGTCTCTAAAGAGAACACAAATGTAATGACTCTGGTTGTTGTTACTAAAAAGAGCACACATGCAATGACACTGGTGGATCCATAGGTGGATTGTGAAAATAACACACATGCAATGACACTGGTGGATCCATATGTGATATGTGAAAAGAACACACATGTAATGACTCTGGTTGTTGTTAGTAAAAAGAACACACATGCAATGACACTGGTGGGTCCATAGGTGGATTGTGAAAAGAGCACACATGCAATGACACTGGTGGATCCAATATGTGGTATGTGAAAAGAACACACATGTAATGACTCCAGTTGTTGTTAGTAACAAGAACACACATGCAATGACACTAGTGGATCCATGTGTGGTCTCTGAAGAGAACACACATTTCAATGATGCTGGTTGTTGTTAGCAAAAAGAACACACATGCAATGACACTAGTGGATCCATGTGTGGTCTCTGAAGAGAACACACATGCAATGACTCTGGTTGTTGTTAGTAAAAAGAGCACACATGCAATGACACTGGTGGATCAATAGCTGGATTGGGAAAAAAAACACATGCAATGACACTGGTGGATCCATATGTGGTATGTGAAAAGAACACACATGAAATGACTCCAGCTATTGTTAGTAAAAAGAACACACATGCAATGACACTGGTGGATCCACGTGTGGTCTCTGAAGAAAACACACATTTCAATGACACTGGTGGATCCATATGTGGTATGTGAAAAGAACACACACGATATTACTCCAGTTGTTGTTAGTAAAAAGAACACACATGCAATGACACTAGTGGATCCATGTGTGGTCTCTGAAGAGAACACACATTTCAATGACTATGGTTGTTGTTATTAAAAAGAACACACATGCAATGACACTAGTGGATCCATGTGTGGTCTCTGAAGAGAACACACATGCAATGACCCTGGTTGTTGTTAATAAAAAGAGCCCACATGCAATGACACTGGTGGATCCATAGGTGGATTGTGAAAAGAACACATGCAATGACACTGGTGGATCCCTATGTGGTATGTGAAAAGAACACACATGCAATGACTCTGGTTGTTGTTAGTAAAAAGAACACAAATGCAAAGACAGTGATGGATCCATAGGTGGTATGTGAAATGAACACACATGTAATGACTCCAGTTGTTAGTAAAAAGAACACACATGCAATGACACTGGTGGATCCATGTGTGGTCTCTGAAGGGAACACACATGCAATGACACTGGTGGATCCATGTGTGGTCTCTGAAGAGAACACACATTTCAATGACTCTGGTTGTTGTGAGTAAAAAGAACACACATGCAATGACACTAGTGGATCCATGTGTGGTCTCTGAAGAGAACACACATGCAATGACCCTGGTTATTGTTAGTAAAAAGAACACACATGCAATGACACTGGTCGATCCATAGGTGGATTGTGAAAAGAGCACACATGCAATGACACTGGTGGATCCATATGTGCTATGTGAAAAGAACACACATGCAAAGACACTGGTGGATCCATATGTGGTATGTGAAAAGAACACAGATGCAATGACTCTGGTTGTTGTTAGTAAAAAGAGCACACATGCAATGCCACTGGTAGATCCATAGGTGGATTGTGAAAAGAACACACATGCAATGACACTGGTGGATCCATGTGTGGTATGTGTAAAGAGCACATATGCAATGACACTGGTGGATCCATAGGTGGATTGTGAAAAAATCACACATGCAATGACACTGGTGGATCCATATGTGGTATGTGAAAAGAACACACATGCAATGACTCTGGTTGTTGTTAGTAAAAAGAACACACATGCAAGGACACTGGTGGATCCATGGGTGGATTGTGAAAAGAGCACACATGCAATGACACTGGTGGATCCATATGTGATATGTGAAAAGAACACACATGTAATGACTCTGGTTGTTGTTAGTAAAAAGAACACACATGCAATGACACTGGCGGATCCATGTGTGGTATCTGAAGAGAACACACATGAAATGACACTGGTGGATCCATGTGTTGTCTCTAAAGAGAACACACATGCAATGACTCTGGTTGTTGTTAGTAAAAAGAGCACACATGCCATGACACTGGTGGATACATAGGTGGATTGTGAAAGGAACACACATGCAATGACACTGGGGATCCATATGTGGTATGTGAAAAGAACACACATGCAATTACTCTGATTGTTGTTAATAAAAAGAACACACATGCATTGACACTAATGGATCCATTGGTGGATTGTGAAAAGAGCACACATGCGATGCCACTGGTGGATCCATATATGGTATGTGAAAAGAACACACATGCAATGACTCCAGTTGTTTTTAGTAAAAAGAACACACATGCAATGACACTGGTGGATCCATGAGTGGTCTATGAAGAGAACACAAATTTCAATGACTCTACTTGTTGTTAGTAAAAAGAACACACATGCAATGACATTGGTGGATCCTTGTGTGGTCTCTAAAGAGAATACACATGCAATGACTCTGGTTATTGTTAGTAAAAAGAACACACATGCAATGACACTGGTGAATCCATAGGTGGATTGTGAAAAGAGCACACATGCAATGACACTGGTGGATCCATATGTGGTATGTGAAAAGAACACACATGTAATGACACTGGTGGATCCATATGGGGAATGTTCGTTTGCGGTACCAAACTTGGTGGGTGAGCGCACCGTGGTACCTGAGTTGTCATCAATCGCGCGGAGGGGCCATAGTAGAATCGCCAATTGTCCAGAAGGGCCAAATGGGGGTGAATACAAATCTAATGGCCAAACGATCGTTTAAACCAAATGAAAAATAGTTGAACTCAAATACCGCCGTTAGGTTAACTCTTCTTGGCCCGCCATGTCAGTATTCCCCGTTATCTTTTGCGGTCGTGGACTAGCTTACCCCTGCGTGGACCAGATCCCTGAGTGGACTTTATCTATTTCTTTGCTCTGCTCTGGTCTTCTCCCCTGCTCCCCTCCCCATAACATTTGCTTAGCTCCGACTGCTCGTCTCAGATCGGAACTCGCACTTGCTCTAATTTGCGTCCCCGCCATGTCCGGTCAACCTCCCACTCCTCTAATCGAAGCTCATAGCCATCGCTATTGCATCGTCCGCCGTATCGGAGCTTCACGTCCCCGGACTAATATCTCGCCTCTGGCTAGGACTTCTCGCACGGCGGAGCGCGTCCCGTCGGGCGATCCAGGCCGGCGACCGGCCTCGGGAAGTTGCATGCTGCCGCGCACCCCAGGCATGGTAGCCCTGGCACAGCAGTTCGACGACCACGCTCTCATGGCCACCGTCTTTGGGCGCTCTGCCGTCTGCCGCAGAGTTGTCGCCGCTTTTAGGTCTTGTTTTGGGATCAGACGAAATGAGGTCAACATTGAGGTATGCGCGCCGCCATTCGATTTTTTTGTCCGGTTCGAGCACAGCTCAGACACCGAGCGTGTTCTGCATTCTTCCCGTTCTTTCGAGTGCTGCAGGGAGAAAATGAGCTTCATGTGTTGGCAGCGCCTGTGGGTGGGACGATCGCTTGGGGCAGCTTCGTTTCTTCTCCAAACTCGGCTTTGACGGCCTCCCATTGGATGCTTGGGAGCCATAGATCCTCAAGAAGGTCGTCAGTAGCCTTGGTGGCGAGCTGGTGGAAATCGCGCCACCGAGCAACAGATGGGTCATCGTGGTAAAGGCATGGCTGAAAGATCCTGACGCCATTCCTAAGATGTACGAGGTGCAGATTCCAAGCAGGGCAGGGCGACAGCTTTGCTGGAAGCACCTGGTCATCATTCACCTGGAGGAGGTTCTGGAGTCAGTACATGGCATTCAGGGCCCCGAAGAGGCTGCCAGAAAGCGTCCTCGTCGTCTGCAGTGTTGGCCTGGAAGGATCAATGGCACAGGACCACCACCGTTTCGTGATGGCGCACAAAGTTTTGGTGGGGGAATCGGGCTTGGACGAGTTGGTGGTTCTGATTTCCCTCGAGTGAAGACAAAGCTCTAATGAATTGCCGTGGTATGTGTGGCTAATGAATTTGTAGTATGGGGAGTGTAGCAGGAAGTTAGCATCGACTAAAAATGTGTAATAGTTTGAATCGATGTAGTACGTGTGTGTAATAGCCCTAAGTAGTATGTGTGTGTAATAGTTTGAATCGATGTAGTATGTGTGGGTAATGAATTTGATGTAGTGTGTGTGTAATAGGTTGAATCGATGTAGTTAAACATCGTGCTTTATAATTTCTGTGAATAACCAAGGACAACCTCATGAAAAGAGGGTGGTTTGGCAATGAGCAATGTCAATTTGGTGGATGCCAGGAAAATGTAGTCCATCTCCTCTTCAAGTACAAGGTAGCTACATTTGTAACACGTTGAATTGCAGGACCATTTTGCAGGCAACACAAGACAAAGGAAAAATGGTTTACAGCACAGGCAGCAGACGCAAAATCTGTAGTCTGGGATAAAAAGATGCCAGTTAACTAGATTGAACCACGACTAGTAACTGAGGGAAATAGATACTTGATAGTATTTTCTTACAACAGTAGTACTTCCATACAAAAGGGTCTTATACCTTCAGAAAAGTGGGCTAAACTTCCTACTAGTTTATAGAACAATTCGTTAGCATTTCATCTACAAAAGCCATTCTTTAGTCTGAACTTAACTATTCTACACTGAAGAAACTACAGATCTCCACCAGAAAAGTTGGCTGGCCAATTGCCTTGAGAGGACATAAGTTCTTTGATCATTTAACCCAAACTGATCTATTGCCTTCCTGCCAAACTACAAGAAATCTACATCGTTCATGCACGAGCGATTTGCATACGCCAGTCCCGGTTCAGTTGGACCATCCGTGCCGCTGCAATGATTTTTTTGAAACTGAAATTCGGCATCTCCTTCTTGGGATCGTAGGTCCGTGTGAACTCGAACCTGAATTCCGGGACTGAGCTGATGCCCGCCGTCGGCTTTGGTTGTCGAACAATCCAGCATGTTGTGTGTAGACGCTTGGTCGCCGCCACGGTACAGCCTCCGACGGTGCGTAGGATGGAGCGTCTTTCCCGCAGACGGCGTGCTCCCAGCCTCCCCCACTGAGGTAAGGTAGTCCGCACCGAAGCATGGACACGAGAGTGCCTAGACCTTGGCGCTTCCCTGTTCGAGGGTGTGTACCCTCGGCGGCATGCTCTCGTGAACGATTTGATACGTACCTTGTTCCCACTTCCTAGAGCATGCCGTAATGCCGCCGCGCGATTTCTCCACATCGCTCTCTTGGCCCTTCTTGCCGCATCTGGCACCGACGACGCCGTAGTCGCCGCCGCGGCCGATTCGGCACATTCGGGGAAAGCATCCACCTGACAGGGCAATGGGAGACCGGCCTTGAAGTAGAGCTTCATGGCCTGCCTTAGAGGGGCTAAATACCCGGTTAGGCGGGCCATGTTACCCTAGTTGGTGCAGCGTGGAGGAGCTACGCAAGGTGAACTGTGGTTAGTCGGAGAAGGGGAGTGAAAGACTGACAGTAGGTTTGGACTACGGGCACGCGTGAAAATAACCATTTCCCATTTCCTTAGAGGGTAATAATTCGACACTCGTTGAATTAACAACTCAATCTTTATTTCCCTTCTCAGCATAAGAGTGCGAACATATTAAAAAGATCGGTCGTGGCTATCCACCTCATCGGGCAATGTACCTGGATAGGTAGGAGACGGGACCGGGTTTCATTTTAGAAATGTTGACGACTGTGCCCTTATGTTTATACGATATTATTTATATGCCACCATGTACCATCAATTGTAGCAACACCATCAGAGACAAGGGATAACGACGTGGCGTGTTTTCTTTTTTAAAAGGGCATCAGAAGCAGGGGATGCCAACATGGCATGTTTTCTGACTAGCGGGCCCGCCCCCTCCACCTTCGACGGCGCGCATCCCAGGTTTGAGGGCTGGTGCCGCCCACCAACACATTATTTTGCAATTTTCCATGTGGAACCTGAATTCCGGCGCTGAGCTGATGCCCATGTCAAACACAGAGAATTCTGAAAGAAGCTACTAAAAATAAATACTTTGAATTCTGAGAGTACTAAAATTAAGTATATTACAATTTTGTCTGAAAGGTAATACGCATACTGCTGATCGAAATAATATAAATACAGTACAAATTTCTACTTAGAAAAATAGACCTGAAAATGCTAGCAAATAACCTAGGATGAATATAGGATTCATTCTCCCCTCTATATTTCGTCGGCGGCGGCTAACGCGTGCTGCAACACATGTTCAGAGAACTCTCTCCGTCTACAATGTGTTGCCAGTATCTCATCCAGCGGGTAAGGCCTCGGTGTATGTTCTAGACTTAAGCCATACATTACCATTGTTGGATCCTATTCCCAGGCTTGAACCTCACGATCGTACAGTCGGATAAAATTCCTGTAGTATATGCAACCGAGTTTGACTGTCGGGTGTAACCTGGTGCCAATGGAGATAGACCGATTATAACCAACAAAGAGGGCACGACTTCCAATGTCACCGATGGCCTCGAGAGAGCGGTTCTTCGTGTCCACCCAGTACAACACCGGTTGCCCTATGGCGAAATCCCCGTTCAACACAAGAAGCAGATAACTATCTGACTCCACAAGGTAAAATTTGTAGGTTCCGCGTACATGTTCAAAGACTGGGGCCGAAATTATTTTGGCCATCGTGAGAGTGCTCGCGCACTGCTCTAACTAGATGTTGGTCGACAAGATGTCTCCATTCTCAAGTAATGCATATACTTCCCCTCAGAATGCCGTCATGTAGACCAGAAGCGTATCAGGAGGTGGCGAATACAATCCTTCTCCAAATGATCCATTGATTTGCCCCGTTGGGGTGCTCTCATCGGCACATGCAATATGATCTGGATAATCAGTGCAAACGAACACCATCGTCGGGGACTTCGTCACGATGACAGATTGCACAAGATCAGATGGTATGTGTGCTTGAAACTCAGTGTTAGACTTATGAGTGATTGGGTTCAGAAGCCGAATCTGGTATGGCTCCACCCTCTGAGCAAGCACGATGACGCCACGAGAAACACTGACGAAGTAGAATCTTTTGGAAGAAGAGGGCATCAGTTAGCACTAAGATGTTTACAATGGAAAATACCAATAAATATCGGATGTGAATGTGAACCTGCGATGGACGTCCATTAGATTTGTCCTGAAGCAACGACCAGTGGCGAGGTTGAGGAAGGTGAAGTCGCCAATGTCTAGAAGTGTGTGATCTATCATGATCTAGTTGTTGAGATGGAATTCGGGCACCTTTAAAGTGCGGCGCCAATCGGTGCAGACTTCCTGACAAGCAGCATAGGTGTCGATGTACTCTCTTTCTCCAGCAAGTAGTCGCCGATCTTGCGAAGTGGGACGGCCGGGATATCAGACCAGTTCCTCTTCATCCGGCTACTGGTCATGGATTACGTGCAGGAATGTTTTGATCGAGGAAGAAAGAAGAACTACCACTGCGAGGAGAAGAAGAAGAGGATAATAGAGGAGGGAGACGAAGCGGAACTGCCACTGCTTGGAGACAAGGAGATGGGGGAGAAGAAGCGGAACTGCCAATTCAAGTTTGGATCAACGAGCTTTTTTTTGGAACTAGCGCGTGAACCAGCCATGCACTGTTTGCAAGTTTTGATCAAACAGACTGACATGTGGGACCTGCTAAAAATTCCGTGAAGTGCTCCCCATACATAGTGCGTTGATAGGTGGCATGTTATCTGACTAGCGGGCCCGCCTCCTCCACCTTCGACGGCGTGCGTCCCAGGTTCGAGGGCTGGTGCCGCCCACCAACACATTATTGTGCAATTTTCCATGCTTTGTCACAACCAGGTCCGCTCTGCTCCGCTCTGCTCTGCTCCTCTGCTCCATAGGTGGATTCTGAAAAGAACACACATGCAATGACACTGGTGGATCCATATGTGGTATGTGAAAAGAACACACATTTCAATGACTCTGGTTGTTGTTAGTAAAAAGAACACACATGCAATGACACTGGTGGATCCATAGGTGGATTGTGAAAAGAGCAGACATGCAATGACACTGGTGGATCCATATGTGGTATGTGAAAAGAACACACATCCAATGACTCTAGTTGTTGTTAGTAAAAAGAACACACATGCAATGACACTGGTGGATCCATATGTGGATTGTGAAAAGAACATACATGCAATGACACTATTGGATCCATATGTGGTATGTGAAAAGTACACACATTTCAATGACTCTGGTTATTGTTAGTAAAAAGAACACACATGCAATGACACTGGTGGATCCATGGGTGGATTGTGAAAAGAGCACACATGCAATGACATTGGTGGATCGATATGTGGTATGTGAAAAGAACACACAGACAATGACTCCCGTTGTTGTTAGTAAAAAGCACACACATACAATGACACTGGTGGATCCATGTGTGGTCTCTAAAGAGAACACACATTTCAATGGCACTGGTGGATCCATATGTGGTATGCGAAAAGAATAGTCATAAAATGAATCCATTTGTTGTTAGTAAAATGAACACACATGCAATGACACTGGAGGATCCATAGGTGGATTGTGAAAGGAGCACACATGCAATGACACTGGTGGATCCATATGTGGTATGTGAAAATAACACACATGCAATGACTCCAGTTGTTGTTACTAAAAAGAACACACATGCAATGACATCGGTGGATCCATATGTGGTATGTGAAAAGAATAGTCATGAAATGACTCCAGTTGTTGTTAGTAAAAAGAACACACATGCAATGACACTAGTGGATCCATAGCTGGATTTTGAAAAGAGCACACATGCAATGACTCTGGTTGTTGTTAGTAAAAAGAGCACACATGCAATGACACTGGTGGATCCATATGTGGTATGTGAAAAGAACACACATGCAATGAATCTGGTTGTTGTTAGTAAGGAGAACACACATGCAATGACACTGGTGGATCCATAGGTGGATTGTGAAAAGAACACACATGCAATGACACTGGTGTATCTATGTGTGGTCTCTGAAGAGAACACACATTTCAATGACACTGGTGGATCGATATGTGGTATATGAAATGAATAGTCATAAAATGACTCCAGTTGTTAGTAAAAAGAACACACATGCAATAACACTGGTGGATCCATAGGTGGATTGTGAAAAGAACACACATGCAATGACACTGGTTGTTGTTAGTAAAAAGAACACACATGCAATGACGCTGTTGGATCCATGTGTGGTCTCTGAAAAAGAACACACATTTCAATGGCTCTGGTTGTTGTTAGTAAAAATAACTCACATGCAATGACACTGGTGGATCCATGTGTGGTCTCTGAAGAGAACACACATGCAATGACTCTGGTTGTTGTTAGAAAAAAGAGCACACCTTCAATGACATGGGTGGATCCATATGTGGTATGTGAAAAGAACACACATGCAATGACTCCAGTTGTTGTTAGTAAAAAGAACACACATGCAATGACACTGGTGGATCCATATGTGGTATGTGAAAAGAACACACATTTCAATGAGTCTGGTTGAGTTAGTAAAAAGAACACACATGCAATGACACTGGTGGATCCATAGGTGGATTGTGAAAAGAGCACACATGCAATGACACTGGTGGATCCATATGTGTTATGTGAAAAGAACACACATGCAATGACTCTAGTTGTTGTTAGTAAAAAGAACACACATGCAATGACACTGGTGGATCCATGTGTGGTCTAAGAAGAGAACACACATGCAATGACTCTGGTTGTTGTTAGTAAAGAGAACACACATGCAATGACACTGGTGGATCCATATGCGGTATGTGAAAAGAACTCACATGCAATGACTCTGGTTGTTGTTAGTAGAAAGAACACACATGCAATGACACTGGTGGCTCCATGTGTGGTCTCTAAAGAGAACACACATTTCAATGACACCGGTGGATCCATATGTGGTATGTGAAAAAACACACATGAAATGACTCTAGTTGTTATTAGCAAAAAGAACACACATGCAATGACACTGGTGGATCCATAGGTGGATTGTGAAAAGAACACACATGCAATGACACTGGTGGATCCATATGTGGTATGTGAAAAGAACACACATTTCAATGACTCTGGTTGTTGTTAGTAAAAAGAACACACATGCAATGACACTGGTGGATCCATAGGTGGATTGTGAAAAGAACACACATGCAATGACACTGGTTGTTGTTAGTAAAAAGAACACACATGCAATGACACTGGTGGATCCATATGTGGTATGTGAAAGAACGCACATGCAATGACTCCAGTTGTTGTTAGTAAAAAGAACACACATGCAATGACACTGGTGGATCCATGTGTGGTCTTTGAAGAGATCACACATGCAATGACCCTGGTTGTTATTAGTAAAAAGAACACACATGCAATGACACTGGTGAATCCATAGGTGGATTGTGAAAAGAACACACATGCAATGACACTGGTGGATCCATATGTGCTATGTGAAAAGAACACACATGCAATGACACTGGTGTATCCATATGTGGTATGTAAAAAGAACACGCATGCAATGACTCTAGTTGTTGTTAGTAAAAAGAACACACATGCAATGACATTGGTGGATCCATGTGTGGTCTCTAAAGAGAACACACATTTCAATGAAACTAGTGGATCCATACGTGGTATGTGAAAAGAACACACATGCAATGACACTGGTGGATCCATAGGTGGATTGTGAAAAGAGCACACATGGAATGACACTAGTGGATCCATATGTGGTATGTGAAAAGAACACACATGCAATAACTCCAGTTGTTGTTAGTAAAAAGAACACACATGCAATGACACTGGTGGATCCACGTGTGGTATCTGAAGAGAACACACATGCAATGACACTGGTGGATCCATGTGTGGTCTCTGAAGAGATCACACATTTCAATGACTCTGGTTGTTGTTAGTAAAAAGAACACACATGCAATGACACTGGTGGATCCATGTGTGGTCTCTGAAGAGAACACACATGCAATGACTCTGGTTGTTGTTAGTAAAAAGAGCACACATGCAATGACACTGGTGGATCCGTAGGTGGATTGTGAAAAGAACACACATGCAATGACACTGGTTGTTGTTAGTAAAAAGAACACACATGCAATGACACTGGTGGATCCATGTGTGGTCTCTAAAGAGAACACACATTTCAATGAAACTAGTGGATCCATCTGTGGTATGTGAAAAGAACACACATGCAATGACACTGGTGGATCCATAGGTGGATTGTGAAAAGAGCACAGATGGAATGACACTAGTGGATCCATATGTGGTATGTGAAAAGAACACACATGCAATAACTCCAGTTGTTGTTAATAAAACAACACACATGCAATGACACTGGTGGATCCACGTGTGGTCTCTGAAGAGAACACACATGCAATGCCACTGGTGGATCCATGTGTGGTCTCTGAAGAGATCACACATTTCAATGACTCTGGTTGTTGTTAGTAAAAAGAACACACATGGAATGACACTGGTGGATCCATGTGTGGTATCTGAAGAGAACACACATGCAATGACCTAGGTTTTTGTTAGTAAAAAGAATACACATGCAATGACATTTGTGGATCCATAGGTGGATTGTGAAAAGAGCACACATGCAATGACATTGGTGGATCCATATGTGCTATGTGAAAAGAACACACATGCAATGACACTGGTGGATCCAGATGTGGTATGTAAAAAGAACACACATGCAATGACTCCAGTTGTTGTTAGTAAAAAGAACACACATGCAATGACACTGGTGGATACATGTGTGGTCTCTAAAGAGAACACACATTTTAATGAAACTGGTGGATCCATATGTGGTATGTGAAAAGAACACATATGCAATGTCACTGGTGGATACAAAGGTGGATTGTGAAAAGAGCACACATGGATGACACTGGTGCATGCATATGTGCTATGTGAAAAGAACACACATGCAATGACACTGGTGTATCCATATGTGGTATGTAAAAAGAACACGCATGCAATGACTCCAGTTGTTGTTAGTAAAAAGAACACACATGCAATGACATTGGTGGATCCATGTGTGGTCTCTAAAGAGAACACACATTTCAATGAAAATAGTGGATACATACGTGGTATGTGAAAAGAACACACATGCAATGACACTGGTGGATCCATATGTGGTATGTGAAAAGAACACACATGCAATAACTCCAGTTGTTGTTAGTAAAAAGAACACACATGCAATGACACTGGTGGATCCACGTGTCGTCTCTGAAGAGAACACACATGCAATGACACTGGTGGATCCATGTGTGGTCTCTGAAGAGATCACACATTTCAATGACTCTGGTTGTTGTTAGTAAAAAGAACACACATGCAATGACACTGGTGGATCCATGTGTGGTCTCTGAAGAGAACACACATGCAATGACTCTGGTTGTTGTTAGTAAAAAGAGCACACATGCAATGACACTGGTGGATCCATAGGTGCATTGTGAAAAGAACACACATGCAATGACACTGGTGGATCCATGTGTGGTCTCTAAAGAGAACACACATTTTATTGAAACTAGTGGATCCATCTGTGGTATGTGAAAAGAACACACATGCAATGACACTGGTGGATCCATAGGTGGATTGTGAAAAGAGCACAGATGGAATGACACTAGTGGATCCATATGTGCTATGTGAAAAGAACACACATGCAATAACTCCAGTTGTTGTTAATAAAACAACACACATGCAATGACACTGGTGGATCCACGTGTGGTCTCTGAAGAGAACACACATGCAATGCCACTAGTGGATCCATGTGTGGTCTCTGAAGAGATCACACATTTCAATGACTCTGGTTGTTGTTAGTAAAAAGAACACACATGCAATGACACTGGTGGATCCATGTGTGGTGTCTGAAGAGAACACACATGCAATGAATCTGGTTGTTGTTAGTAAAAAGAGCACACATGCAATGACACTGGTGGATCCATAAGTGGATTGTGAAAAGAACACACATGCAATGACACTAGTTGTTGTTAGTAAAAAGAACACACATGCAATGACACTGGTGGATCCATATGTGGTATGTGAAAACAAAACACATGCAATGACTCCAACTGTTGTTAGTAAAAAGAACAGACATGCAATGACACTTGTGGATTCATGTGTGGTCTCTGAAGACAACACACATGCAATGACACTGGTGGATCCATGTGTGGTCTCTGAAGAGAACACACATTTCAATGACTCTGGTTTTTGTTAGTAAAAAGAACACACATGCAATGACACTGGTGGATCCATGTGTGGTCTCTGAAGAGAACACACATGCAATTACCTAGGTTTTTGTTAGTAAAAAGAATACACATGCAATGACATTGGTGGATCCATAGGTGGATTGTGAAAAGAGCACACATGCAATGACATTGGTGGATCCATATGTGCTATGTGAAAAGAACACACATGCAATGACACTGGTGGATCCAGATGTGGTATGTAAAAAGAACACACATGCAATGACTCCAGTTGTTGTTAGTAAAAAGAACACACATGCAATGACACTGGTGGATACATGTGTGGTTTCTGAAGAGAACACACATTTTAATGAAACTGGTGGATCCATATGTGGTATGTGAAAAGAACACATATGCAATGACACTGGTGGATCCAAAGGTGGATTGTGAAAAGAGCACACATGGATGACACTCGTGGATCCATATGTGGTATGTGAAAAGAACACACATGCGATAACTCCAGTTGTTGTTAGTAAAAAGAACACACATGTAGTGACACTGGTGGATCCATGTGTGGTCTTTGAAAAGAACACACATGCAATGACACTGGTGGATCCATGTGTGGTCTCTGAAGAAATCACACATTTCAATGAATCTGGTTGTTGTTATTAAAAAGAACACACATGCAATGACACTGGTGGATCCATGTGTGTTCTCTGAAGAGAACACACATGCAATGACTCTGGTTGTTGTTAGTAAAAAGAGCACACATGCAATGACACTAGTAGATCCGTAGGTGGATACTGAAAAGAACACACATGCAATGACACTGGTGGATCCATATGTGGTATGTGAAAAGAGCACACATGTAATGACACTAGTGGATCCATAGGTGGATTGTGAAAATAACACATATGCAATGACACTGGTGGATCCATATGTGGTATGTGAAAAGAACACACATGCAATGACTCTGGTTGTTGTTAGTAAAAAGAACACACATGCAATGAGAATAGTGGATCCATAGGTGGATTGTGAAAAGCGCACACATGCAATGACACTGGTGGATATATATTAGGTATGTGAAAAGAACACACATGGAATGACTCTAGTTGTTGTTAGTAAAAAGAACACACATGCAATGACACTGGTGGATCCATGTGTGGTCTCTAAAGAGAACAAACATGCAATGACATTGGTGGATCCATCTGTGGTCTCTAAAGAGAACACACATGCAATGACTCTGGTTGTTGCTAGTAAAAAGAGCACACATGCAATGACACTGGTGGATCCATAGGTAGATTGTGAAAATAAAACACATGCAATGACACTGGTGGATCCATATGTGGTATGTGAAAAGAACACACATGCAATGACTATGGTTGTTGTGAGTAAAAAGAACACACATGCAATGACACTGATGGATCCATAGGTGGATTATGAAAAGAGCAGACATGCAATGACACTGGTGGATCCATATGTGGTATGTGAAAAGAACACACATGCAATGACTCCGGTTGTTGTTAGTAAAAAGAACACACATGCAATGACACTGGTGGATCCATGTGTGGTCTCTGAAGAGAACACACATGCAATGACACTAGTGGATCAATGTGTGGTCTCTGAAGAGAACACACGTTTCAATGACTCTGATTATTGTTAGTAAAAAGAACACACATGCAATGACACTGGTGGATCCATAGGTGGATTTTGAAAATTGCACACATGCAATGACATTGGTGGATCCATATGTGGTATGTGAAAAGAACACACATGCAATGACACTGGTGGATCCATATGGGGAATGTTCGTTTGCAGTACCAAACTTGGTGGGTGAGCGCACCACGGTACCCGAGTTGTCATCAATCGCGCAGAGGGGCCATAGTAGAATTGCCAATTGTCCAAAAGGGTCAAATGGGGGTGAATACAAATCTAACGGCCAAACAGTCGTTTGAGCCAGACGAAAAACGGTTGAACTCAAATACCGCCATTAGGTCAACTCTTCTTGGCCCGCCATGTCAGTATTCCCTGTTATCTTTTGCGGTCGTGGACTAGCTTACCCCTGTGTGGACCAGATCCCTGAGTGGACCAGATCTATTTCTTTGCTCTGCTCTGGTCTTCTCTCCTGCCCGCCTCCCCATAACATTTGCTCAGCTCCAGCTGCTCGTCTCAGATCGAAGCTCGCACTTGCTCCAATTTGCCTCCTCGCCATGTCCGGTCAACCTCCCATTCCTCTAATCGAAGCTCGCAGTCGTCACCGTTGCATCGTACGCCGTATCGGAGCTTCGCGTCCCCGGACTAATATCTCACCTCTGGCTAGTCCTTCTCGCATGGCGGAGCACGTCCTGTCGGGCGATCCAGGCCGGCGACCGGCCTCGAGAAGTTGCGTGCTGCCGCGTACCCCAGGCATGGTAGCCCTGGCACAGCAGTTTGACGACCACGCTCTCATGGCCATCGTGCTAGGCGTTCGTTCCGCCGTGTCACTGGCAGAGTTGCTGTCGGCTTTCAGGTCTCGTTTTGGGATCAGACGAAATGAGGTAAACATTAAGGTATGCGCACTGCCATTCGATTTTTTCGTCCGGTTCGAGCATAGCTCAGACACCGAGCACGTTCTGCATTCTTCCTGTTCTTTTCAGTGCTGCGGGGAGAAAATGAGCTTCATGCATTGGCATCGAGCCTCTGGGTGGGACGATCGCTTGGGGAAGCTTCGTTTCTTCTCCAAACTCGGCTTTGATGGTTTTCCATTGGATGCTTGGGAGCCAGAGGCCCTCAAGCAGGTTGTTAGTAGCCGTGGCGGCGAGCTGGTGGAAATCGTGCCACCGAGCGACAAATGGGTCATCAAGGTAAAGGCGTGGCTGAAAGATCCTGACGCCGTTCCTAAGATGTACGAGGTGCAGATTCCAAGTAGGACAGGGCGACAGCTTTGCTGGAAGCACCCGGTCATCATCCACCTGGAGGAGGTTCTAGAATCGGTACATGGCATTTAGGGCCCCTAAGAGGCTGCCAGAAAGCATCCTCATCGCCTGCAGTGTTGACCTAGAAGGATCGATGGCATAGGACTACCACCATTTCGCGACGGTGCACACAGTTTCGATGGGGGAACCGGGCTTGGACGAGCTGGTGGTTCTGATTTCCCTCGAGTGAAGAAAGTGCTCTAATGAATTGCCGTGGTATGTGTGGCTAATGAATTTGTAGTATGGAGAGCATAACAGGAAGTTAGCATCGACTAAAAATGTGTAATAGTTTGAATCGATGTAGTACGTGTGTGTAATAGTTTGAAGTAGTATGTGTGTGTAATAGTTTGAATCGATGTAGTATGTGTGGGTAATGAATTTGATGTAGTGTGTGTGTAATAGTTTGAATCGATGTAGTTGAACACCGTTCTTTATAATTTCTGTGAATAACCAAGGACAACCTCATGAAAAGAGGGTGGTCTGGCAATGAGCAATGTCAATTCTGTGGATGCCAGGAAAATGTAGTTCATCTCCTCTTCAAGCACAAGGTAGCTACATTTGTAACACGTTGAACTGTAGGACCATTTTGTAGGGAACACAAGACAAAGGAAAAATGGTTTATAGCACAGATAGCAGACGTAAAATCTGTAGTCTAGGATAAAAAGATGCCAGTTAACTAGATTGAACCACGACTAGTAATTGAGGGAAATAGATACTTGATAGTATTTGCTTACAACAGTAGTACTTCCATACAAAAGGGTCTTATACCTGCACAAAAGTGGGTTAAACTTCCTACTAGTTTATAGAACAATTCGTCAACATTTCATCTACAAAAGCCATTCTTTAGTCTGAACTTAACTATTCTACACTGAAGAAACTACAGATGTCCACCAGAAAATTTGGCTGTCCAATTGCCTTGAGAGGACATAAGTTCTTTGATCATTTAACCCAAACTGATCTATTGTCTTCCTGCCAAATCGTTCATGCACGAGCGATTTGCGTGCGCTAGTCCCGGTTTAGTTGGACCATCCGCGCCGCCACAACGATTTCTTCGAAACTGAAATTCGGCATCTCCTTCTCGGGATCATAGGTCCGTGTGAACTCGAACCTGAATTCCGGGGCTGAGCTGATGCCCGCCGCCGGCTCCGGCTGTCAAACAATCCAGTATGCTGAGTGTAGATGCTTGGTCGCCGCCACGGTACGGCCTCCGACAGTGTGTAGGATGGAGCGTCTTTTCCACAAACGGCGTGCTCCCAGCCTCCCCCACTGAGGTAAGGTAGTCCGCGCTGAAGCATGGACGAGAGAGTTCCTAGACCTTGGCGCTGCCCTGTTCGAGGGTGTGTACCCTCATCGACATGCTCTCATGAACGATTTGATATGTACCTTGTTCCCACTGCCTAGAGCATGCCGTAATGCTACCACGCGATTTGTCCACATATCTCTCTTGGCCCTGCTTGCTGCATCTGGCGCCGACGACGCCGCAGTCGCCGCCGCGGCCGATTTGGCACATTCGGGGAAATCATCCGCCTGGCAGGGCAATGGGAGACCGGCCTTGAAGTAGAGCTTCATGGCATGCCTTAGAGGGGTAAATACCCCAGTTTCGGTGGCTGTCGCGGCGGCGGCTGCTTAGGTGGGTCCATGTTACCCTAGTTGGTGCGACGCGGAGGAGCTGTGCAAGGTGAATTGTGGTTAGTCGTAGAAGGGAGTGAAAGACTGATAGTAGGTTTGGACTACGGGCACGCGTGAAAATAACCATTTCCCATTTCCTTAGGGTAATAATTCGACACTCGTTGCATTAACAGCTCAATCTTTATTTCCCTTCTCAGCATAAGAGTGCGAACGTATTAAAAAGATCGGTCGTGGCTATCCACCTCATCGGGCAATGTACCAGGACAGGTAGGAGACAGGACCGGGTTTCATTTTAGAAATGTTAACGACTATGCCCTTATGTTTATACAATATTATTTATCTGCCACCATGTACCGTCGATTATTGCAACACCATCAGAAACAGGGGATAACGACGTGGCGTGTTTTCTTTTTTAAAAGGGCATCAGAAACAGGGGATGTCGACGTGGCATGTTTTCTGACTGGCAGGCCCGCCCCCTCCACCTTCGACGGCGCGCATCCCAGGTTCGAGGGATGGTGCCGCCCACCAACACATTATTGTGCAATTTTCCATGTGGAACCTGAATTCCAGCGCTGAGCTGATGCCCATGTCGAACACAGAGGATTCTGAAAGAAGCTACTAAAAATAAATACTTTGAATTCTGAGAGTACTAAAATTAAGTACATTACAATTTTGTCTGAAAGGTAATACGCATACTGCTGATCGAAATAATATAAATACAGTACAAATTTCTACTTCGAAAAATAGACCTGAAAATGCTAGCAAATAACCTAGGATGAATATAGGATTCATTCTCCCCTATATATTTTGTTGTGGGCGGCTAACGCGTGCTGCCACACATGTTCAGAGAACTCTCTCCGTCTACAATGTGCTGCCAGTATCTCGTCCAGAGGGTAAGGCCTCGGTGTATGTTCCAGGCTTAAGCCATACATTACCATTGTTGGTTCCTATTCCTAGGCTTGAACCTCATGATCGTACAGTCTGATAAAATTCCTGTAGTATATGCGACCGGGTTTGATTGTGGGGTGTAACCTGGTGTCAATGGAGATAGAACGATTGTAACCAACAAAGAGGGCACGCCTTCCAATGTCATCGACGGCCTCGAGAGAGCGGTTCTCTGTGTCCACCCAGTACAACACCGGTTGCCTTTTGGCGAAATCCCCGTTCAACACAAGAAGCAGATCACCATCTAACTCCACAAGGTAAAATTTGTAGGTTCCGCGTACCTGTTCAAAGACTGGGGCCGAAATTATTTTGGCCATCGTGACAGTGCTTGCGTGCTGCTCTAACTAGATGTTGGTCGACAAGATGTCTCCATTCTCAAGTAATGCATATACTTCCCCTCGGAATGCCGTCATGCAGACCAGAAGCGTATCAGGAGGTGGCAAATACAATCCTTCTCCAAATGATCCATTGATTTGCCCCGTTGGGGTGCTCTCATCGGCCCATGCAATATGATCTGGATAATCAGTGCAAACGAACACCATCGTCGGGGACTTCGTCACGACAACAGATTACAGAAGATTAGATGGTATGTGTGCTTGAAACTCAGTGTTAGACTTATGAGTGATTGGGTTCAGAAGCCGAATCTGGTACGTCTCCACCCTCTGAGCAAGCACGATGATGCCACGAGAAACACCGACAAAGTAGAATCTTTTGGAAGAAGAGGGCATCAGTTAGCACTAAGATGTTTACAATGGAAAATACCAATAAATATCGGATGTGAATGTGAACCTGTGATGGACGTCCATTAGATTTGTCCTGAAGCAACGACCAGTGGCGAGGTTGAGGAAGGTGAAGTCGCCAACGTCTGGAAGTGTGTGATCTATCATGATCTAGTTGTTGAGATGGAATTCGGACACCTTTAAAGTGCAGCGCCAATCGGTGCAGACTTCCCGACAAGCAGCATAGCTATCGACATACTCTTTCTCCAGCAAGTAGTCGGCGATCTTGCGAAGTGGGTCGGCCGGGAGATCGGACCAGTTCCTCTTCATCTGGCTACTGGGCATGGCTTATGTGCGGGAATGTTTTGATCGAGGAAGAAAGAAGAACTACCACTGCGAGGAGAAGAAGAAGAGGATAATAGAGGAGGGAGACGAAGCGGAACTATCACTGCAAGGAGACGAGGAGACGGGGGAGAAGAAGCGGAACTGCCAATTCAAGTTTGGATTAATGGCATTTTTTCGGAACTAGTGCGTGAACCAGCCATGCACTGCATGCAAGTTTTGATCAAATAGACTGACATGTGGGACCTGCTAAAAATTCTGTGAAGTGCTCCTCATGCATAGTGTGCTGACAGGTGGCATGTTTTCTGACTGGCGGGCCCGCCTCCTCCACCTTCGACGGCCCTGTGTTCGAGGCTGGTGCCACCAACACATTATTGTGCAATTTTCCATGCTTTGTCGCAACCAGCTCCGCTCCGCTCCGCTCCTCTACTCCTGCCGCCGCCACTCCGCTCAGTCGTGCTCCCGCCGTACCCTCCCTGCCATCCCCTCACGTCCCCTCCCCTCCCCTCTCTGCCCTGTCTCCTTGTCGCCGTCCACCGCCCAGGCGCGTCTGGAAACGAAAAGCGAGAGTCGACTGTTGGGTTAGGGGCCCAAAGACGCTGGTGATCCGGATCCCACTCGGAGATGGATCCTGTGAGGCTTGAGAGCACGGATATGGGTCCTGCGCGGCTAGAGAGCATGTAATCTCCTTCAAGTCTCGAGTGCATAGAGGACAACAAAACAGGAGGAGAGGAAGCGGGGTGCAGAGCTTTGGAGGTATGGAGCCCGAAGAAGGTGCCGTGTGTCCACATTGAAGGGTAAGAACTATGATTCCTTTTCTGCATAACCCAATTAGCGTTTCTAGTCCCATGGTGATGGGAAAGATATGTGTTGGTAACCGCAGGACATGTGTACAGCTTGTCCTTGAGCATGATGCTTTGTCAAGCGAGCATGAAGGCACTGAAATGTGTGGTGGTGCGGATGATGATGAGAAAGCATATCCAGACGTGGCTGCTGACCCTGATAAGATGGAGAGTAGGGAATATTTGGTTGATTCGAACTTTGAGCCTGACTATGGGACTGATGAGGAAGAGGAATGTGAAGATGTGGAAATGGGATGTAGATACGACGACGAAGACATGGACAGGCCAGTGATACACTTTGACAGGGACAATCCTACATTTGATGAGGGGACTGTCTTTGATAATGTGGAGGACTGTAGATATGTAGATGCAACCTATGCAATCAGAGTTGGGTTTGAATTTATCATTGAAAAGAGCGACCAAAAGAGATTTAGGGTGCATTGTAGGGAAAGTAATGTGTGTAAATGGAGATTACATGCATCTCCAATGCAGGGTGGACACCCATTTCAGGTTGCAATAGCTACATTTAGTTTCAGTCTTTCTCATATTTATACTGCTGATAACTAGTTCTGAATTATTTGGATTCTTATCGAATGCAGATCAAAGTAAACACGAAGAAACACAACTGCCCTAATACTTCTTTAAGTGTCAAAATTAGACCGACAACTACCAAGTGGATTGCTGCTACTTTACTTGACTGGGTGAGGCAGGATCATAACATTGGACCTGCTGAACTTAGAGCAAAGATTAGCAAAATGTTTAACGTTCTGATTCCTTACCACAGAGTCTTTGATGGGAAGGAGATGGCTCTAGACTTCATTCAAGGCAAGTGGAATGAAAGTTTTCATATGTTGTATAGTTTCAAAGCTCAGGTAGAAAAAACATCACCTGGTAGTGTTGTTGACATCGATTACGAGGTTGTGAAAGGGAGAGAAAAGGTCTCGAGGGGTCGGTATAAGGTGCATATAAGATATGCTTCAGGAGATGTTTTGTCCACTCAAGGCATCTGGAAGGGTTCCTAGGCTGCAGGCCATACTTGGCAATAGGCACAACTTCTTTAACATGGAAGTTCAGGGACATGTTATACCTTGCCAGGATTTGGACGCATAATTGGCTTCTACCCGTAGCTTATGCTATTCTTGAGGGTGAATCAAATGAAAGTTGGACATGGTTCATGCAGAGACTACAGGAAGTAATTGGTCACCCTGAAGGCTTGGTGATACACACCGGTGCATGTGAGGGTCTTGAGAATGCTGTTGATGCTGTGTTTCCTGGGGTTAAGCATATGGAATGCATGCGGCACCTCGCTACTAACTTCACGAAGAAGTTCAAAGGAAAGATCTTTGAAGAGGGCTTGTGGCGATCAACATACACATACACCCCAAGCACGCATGCTACTTACTTGGAGAACATGTATGTAGTGCCAAAGGTGAAAAAATACCTTGAAGAACATCACACCAAGCTATGGGCCAGAAGCAAGTTTGGTGAGTTAAGCAAGATGGATTTTGTTTGGAATAATTTGGCGGAGAGTTTCAATGATAAGATTTCGGGCATGAAGACACTTGGAATTGTTATTTTGTTGGATGCAATAAGACAGTGCATAATGGTGAAGATAGGCAAAGAATTTGTGCAAGAAAATTTTTAGGCCATAAAATAGTTCCAAAGGTGGTTATGTTACTGAATGCAAGAACCAGGGCAATGAGAATGATAAAGATGAGGATGGTCAGAAGTTCCAGAACATTGGCTGAGGTTTATGCAGAATACAAGCATGGAAGTGAACAGAGGTACACTGTAGACATTGGAAACAAGACTTGTTCATGCAGTCAGTGGCAGATTATTGGTCTGCCATGTCACCATGCAATTTACTTCATCTTAAAGCTTAGAGGTAACGGAGCTGAAATAGAGAACTATGTTGACAACTATTTCTCCGTGGACAAGTTTTCTGCAACTTATGTAGAAAACGTACCACCTATGGCTGATGAAAATGATTGGGAGATTGTCGATCCAAGGTTCAAACTTCAACCACCAGTTCTTAGGAGGCCACCTGGGAGGCCTAGAAAGCTAAGGATCGAAGCCTCCACCGATAAAGGTCCAAGGCTGGGAGCTAGGAAAAGGAAATGCAAATATTGTGGCGGATTCAGCCATGTCAAGAGGTTGTGCAAAAACCCAGTTACACATGATATTGTCCCTGTTCACACCCCGGTGGTAGAAAATGAGGCTTCTCAGCCAGAACGGGCGGAAGAGCAGCGCGAAGATGGTGATAAGCACTCGGAGGAAAACGTACGTAAGCAGCCAATTTATGAAGAAGTGGAGGTGACAGCGAGAAAAGGGTGTGAAAAGAAACAAAAGGGTAAGCGGAACAAGGAGAAAAGGGCAAATAATGGAGGTGTATTAGAATATGAAGAAGTTGCAGGGGTGATTGAGGATGTTCTTGAGGATCTTTACTAAGCTAGGAGAAATAATAAATCCCTGCCAATTTCATCTTTGTACGATTCTTTGGATGAAAGGTAAGCTTAAAAATTGTTTTATTTGCCATTTTATCATTTTTTTATCCTCATCAACTGATGCTTAATGCAGCGTGGGCTAGCAGACTAATAAGAGGAGCAGAAAGATGCGGGCACAGTAACATCGCATGTTGAATTATATCATTGAAACTAAACTAGCCGTGTCGTCTTTATTTATATTTGGCGCGTGCAACGTGTCTGTGATGGGGTCATGTGGACCAGATTACAATTATTTTAAATATTATTACATTAATTTTTTACCTGTGTTTGGACGTGGCTACTAGTTCCCATCTCCCTTGCATTCCCATCTCCTCCGGCGCACTCCAGAATTATGGTTGTGCCATCAAGTAACAGAGTCAGCGTTTTGTCCCATCAGGTGTGAATGCAATGACTTTGTTTGTTCAGAATTTGACGACTTTTGATTAGTTTGAAAGGCAGAGAAACCTAAAACATGTATCTAGACATGTTTTGGGTATAGACACATTTATTAAATATCTAAAAAAAAGTAAGTCGGTTATATCTGGACAGGAGTAGTACACTATTACAACACGCTCGATCCCTTCTCCTCTGGCACACTCCAAATTATGGCTGTGCCATCAAGTGCTGGGAGCAGAGTTAGCGTATTGTCCCATCAGATATGCCAGGAATGCGTGAACTTTATTTTCAGGATCAGATGAGTTTCGATCGACTAGTTTGAAAGACAAAGACAACTAAAACCTGGCCAACATATATAGATATGACGATAATCGACCATGACTCAAGTGACCCAGATCCAAAGAGCGCATTAAGATACCGTACATAGATTTAATTTATGCTTAAGTGGCCCTAATCGACTATGACGCTCACACAGTCTCCATCATTGAAGATGTTTTCCGTGTCGCCGCGAGCCTCCTCCGCGTCGGAATCGATGCCGACGTTCCCAGCAGCGCTCCTCCTCCTCATGGATTCTTCACGGTGCGCTGCATCGATAACGGTGGAGGTCGTATGCCTAAGCACTGCCCAGAAGCGCTGCCTCCCTTCAGGGTTGCGTAGATCCGGGTGGATCTCCCGCCGGTGGGTTCCGCACAGCCCAATCAATGCAGCCCGCTCCTTCTTGAACAACTTTCGCCAGTACGCGCTCGTACGCAAATACCGCGCCATTGCCCTCTTCTGCTTCGACAGCTGGCGGCGGCGCTCCTCGATCTGCCTCGCCAACGCATTGTCGCGCAAGAGTGGCGCGACAGGAACCACGACGTAGCTGAGCTCGAAGCCGGTCGGAAGCCTCGTGAACGGCGGCGCGAGTATGGCGTAGTGGGCGAACATCTGAGCCTCGTGCAAGCTGAGTTTGGGCCTCTCCCTCTCCATGGCGATGAAGGAACACAGTCTGATCTTCGGCCCCCAGGTTAAGGGGATAAGGGCAAGGACGTAGGCCCAGCATAGTTGCCACGGCCAATCAGTTCGTAGAACACACATCCAATGACTCTAGCTGTGGTTAATGAGAAGAACACACATTTCAATGACACCAGTGGATCCATATGTGGTATGTGAAAAGAATATTCATGAAATGACTCCAGTTGTTGTTAGTAAAAAGAACACACATGCAATGACACTGGTGGATCCAAAGGTGGATGGTGAAAAGAACACACATGCAATGACTCTGGTTGTTGTTAGTAAAAAGAGCACAAATGCAATGACACTAGTTGTTGTTAGTAAAAAGAACACACATTTCAATGACACTGGTGGATCCATATGTGGTATGTGAAAAGAACAGACATTTCAATGAGTCTGGTTGTTGTTAGTAAAAAGAACACACATGCAATGACACTGGTGGATCCATGTGTGGTCTCTAAAGAGAACACACATGCAATGACTTTGGTTGTTGTTAGTAAAAAGAACACACATGCAATGACACTGGTGGATCCATGTGTGGTCCCTGAAGGGAACACACATTTCAATGACACCGATGGATCCATATGTGGTATGTGAAAGGAACACACATGAAATGACTCTAGTTGTTGTTAGTAAAAAGAACACACATGCAATGACACTGGTGGATCCATAGGTGGACTGTGAAAAAATACACATGCAATGACACTGGTGGATCCATATGTGGTATGTCAAAAAAAACACATTTCAATGACTCTGATTGTTGTTAGTAAAAAGAACACACATGAAATGACACTGGTGGATCCATAGGTGGATTGTGAAAAGATCACACATGCAATGACACTGGTGGATCCACATGTGGTATGTGAAAAGAACACACATGCAACGACTCTGGTTATTGTTAGTAAAAAGAACACACATGCAATGACATTGGTGGATCCATATGTTGATTGTGGAAAGAACACACATGCAATGACACTGGTGGATCCATATGTGGTATGTGAAAAGAACACACATTTCAATGACACTGGTTGTTGTTAGTAAAAATAACACACATGCAATGACACTGGTGGATCCATGGGTGGATTGTGAAAAGAGCACACATGCAATGACACTGGTGGATCCATATGTTGTATGTGAAAAGAACACACATGCAATGACTCCAGTTGTTGTTAGTAAAAATAACACACATGCAATGCAACTGGTGGTTCCATGTGTGGTCTCTAAAGAGAACACACATTTAAATGACACTGGTGGATCCATATGTGGTATGTGAAAAGAATATTCATGAAATGACTCCAATTGTTGTTAGTAAAAATAAGACATATGCAATGACACTTATAGATCCATAGGTGGATGGTGAAAAGAACACACATGCAATGACACTGGTGGATCCATATGTGGTATGTGAAAAGAACACACATGCAATGACTCTGCTTGTTGTTAGTAACAAGAACACAAATGCAATGACATTGGTTGATCCATGTGTGGTATCTGAAGAGAACACACATGAAATGACTCTGGTTGTTGTTAGTAAAAAAAGCACACATGCAATTACACAGGTGGATCCATATCTGGTATGTGAAAAGAACACACATGCAATGTCACTAGTTGTTGTTAGTAAAAGGAACACACATGCAATGACACTGGTGGATCCATATGTGGTATGTGAAAAGAATAGACATTTAATTGACTCTGGTTGTTGTTAGTAAAAAGAACACACATGCAATGACACTGGTGGATCCATGTATGGTCTCTGAAGAGAACACACATGCAATGACTCTGGATGTTGTTAGTAAAAAGAACACACATGCAATGACACTAGTGGATCCATAGGTGGTATGTGAAAAGAACACACATTTCAGTGACTCTGGTTGTTTGTAAAAAGAACACACATGCAATGACACTGGTGGATCCAAAGGTGGATTGTGAAAAGAGCACACATGCAATGACTCTGGTTGTTGTTAGTAAAAAGAGCACAAATGCAATGACACTAGTTGTTGTTAGTAAAAAGAACAAACATTTCAATGACACTGGTGGATCCATATGTGGTATGTGAAAAGAACAGACATTTCAATGACTCTGCTTGTTGTTAGTAAAAAGAACACACATGCAATGACACTGGTGGATCCATGTGTGGTCTCTAAAGAGAACACACATGCCATGACCTGGGTTGTTGTTAGTAAAAAGAACACACATGCAATGACACTGGTGGATCCATGTGTGGTCCCTGAAGAGAACACACATTTCAATGACACCGATGGATCCATATATGGTATGTGAAAGGAACACACATGAAATGACTCCAGTTGTTGTTAGTAAAAAGAACACACATGCAATGACACTGGTGGATCCATGGGTGGAATGTGAAAAAACACACATGCAATGACACTGGTGGATCCATATGTGGTATGTCAAAAAAAACACATCTCAATGACTCTGGTTGTTGCTAGTAAAAATAACACACATGCGATGACACTGGTGGATCCATAGGTGGATTTTTAAAAGATCACACATGCAATGACACTGGTGGATCCACATGTGGTATGTGAGAAGAACACACATGCAATGACTCTGGTTGTTGTTAGTAAAGAGAACACACATGCAATGATACTGGTGGATCCATATGTGGATTGTGAAAAGAACACACATGCAATGACACTGGTGGATCCATATGTGATATGTGAAAAGAACACACATTTCAATGACTTTGGTTGTTGTTAGTAAAAAGAACACATATCCAATGACACTGGTGGATCCATGGGTGGATTGTGAAAAGAGCACACATGCAATGACACTGGTGGATCCATATG
Source organism: Avena insularis (assembly GCA_023614405.1). NCBI lineage: Eukaryota > Viridiplantae > Streptophyta > Magnoliopsida > Poales > Poaceae > Avena > Avena insularis. The sequence continues at coordinate 215,049,134 of CM042688.1, read as the reverse complement.
TTGTATGTGAAAAGAACACACATGCAATGACTCCAGTTGTTGTTAGTAAAAATAACACACATGCAATGCAACTGGTGGATCCATGTGTGGTCTCTGAAGAGAACACACATTTAAATGACACTGGTGGATCCATATGTGGTATATGAAAAGAATAGTCATGAAATGACTCCAGTTGATGTTAGTAAAAAGAACACATATGCAATGACACTGGTAGATCCATAGGTGGATGGTGAAAAGAACACACACGCAATGACACTTGTGGATCCATATGTGGTATGTGAAAAGAACACACATGCAATGACTTTGCTTGTTGTTAGTAACAAGAACACAAATGCAATGACACTAGTTGATCCATGTGTGGTATCTGAAGAGAACACACATGAAATGACTCTGGTTGTTGTTAGTAAAAAAGCACACATGCAATTACACAGGTGGATCCATATCTGGTATGTGAAAAGAACACACATGCAATGACACTAGTTGTTGTTAGTAAAAGGAACACACATGCAATGACACTGGTGGATCCATATGTGAAAAGAACAGACATTTCAATGACTCTGGTTGTTGTTAGTAAAAAGAACACACATGCAATGACACTGGTGGATCCATGTATGGTCTCTTAAGAGAACACACATGCAATGACTCCGGTTGTTGTTAGTAGAAATAACACACATGCAATGACACTAGTGGATCCATAGGTGGTATGTGAAAAGAACACACATTTCAATGACTCTGGTTGGTAGTAAAAAGAACACACATGCAATGACACTGGTGGATCCAAAGGTGGATTGTGAAAAGAGCACACATGCAATGAATCTGGTTGTTATTAGTAAAAAGAGCACAAATGCAATGACACTAGTTGTTGTTAGTAAAAAGAACACACATTTCAATGACACTGGTGGATCCATATGTGGTATGTGAAAAGAACACACATTTCAATGACTCTGGTTGTTGTTAGTAAAAAGAACACACAACCAATGACACTGGTGGATCCATGTGTGGTCTCTAAAGAGAACACACATGCAATGACTTTGGTTATTGTTAGTAAAAAGAACACACATGCAATGACACTGGTGGATCCATGTGTGGTCCCTGAAGAGAACACACATTTCAATGACATCGATGGATCCATATGTGGTATGTGAAAAGAACACACATGAAATGACTCCAGTTGTTGTTAGTAAAAAGAACACACATGAAATGACACTGGTGGATCCATAGGTGGACTGTGAAAAAACACACATGCAATGACACTGTGGATCCATATGTGGTATGTCAAAAAAAACACATTTCAATGACTCTGGTTGTTGTTAGTAAAAAGAACACATATGCAATGACACTGGTGGATCCATAGGTGGATTGTGAAAAGATCACACAGGCAATGACACTGGTGGATCCTCATGTGGTATGTGAGAAGAACACACATGGAATGACTCTGGTTGTTGTTAGTAAAGAGAACACACATGCAATGACACTGGTGGATCCATATGTGGATTGTGAAAAGAACACACATGCAATGACACTGGTGGATCCATATGCGGTATGTGAAAAGAACACACATTTCAATGACTCTGGTTGTTGTTAGTAAAAAGAACACACATGCAATGACAATGGTGGATCCATGGGTGGATTGTGAAAAGAGCACACATGCAATGACACTGGTGGATCCATATGTGGTATGTGAAAAGAACACACATGCAATGACTCCAGTTGTTGTTAGTAAAAATAACACACACGCAATGACACTGGTGGATCCATGTGTGGTCTCTGAAGAGAACACACATTTCAATGACACTGGTGGATCCATATGTGGTATGTGAAAAGAATAGTCATGAAATGACTCCAGTTGGTGTTAGTAAAAAGAACACACATGCAATGACACTGGTGGATCCATAGGTGGATTTTGAAAAGAGCACACATGCAATGACACTGGTGGATCCATATGTGGTATGTGAAAATAACACACATGCAATGACTCAAGTTGTTGTTCGTAAAAAGAACACACATGCAATGACACTGGTGGGTCCATATGTGGTATGTGAAAAGAACACACATGCAATGACTCTCGTTGTTGTTAGTAAAAGGAGCACACATGCAATGACACCGTTGGATCCATATGTGGTATGTGAAAAGAACACACATGCAATGACTCCAGTTGTTGTTAGTAAAAAGTGCACACATGCAATGACACTGGTGGATCCATAGGTGGATAGTAAAAAGAGCACACATGCAATGACACTAGTGGATCCATATGTGGTATGTGGAAAGAACACACATGCAATGACTCTGGTTGTTGTTAGTAAAAAGAACACACATGCAATGACACCGGTGGATCCATATGTGGTATGTGAAAAGAACACAGATGCAATGACTCTGGTTGTTGTTAGTAAAAAGAACACACATGCAATTACACTAGTGGATCCATATGTGGTATGTGAAAGGAGAACACATTTCAATGACTCCGGTTGTTGTTAGTAAAAAGAACACACATGGAATGACTCTGGTGGATCCATAGGCGGATTGTGAAAAGTGCACACATGCAATGACACTGGTGGATCCATATGTGGTATGTGAAAATAACACGCATGCAATGACTCTAGTTGTTGTTAGTAAAAAGAACACACATGCAATGACACTTGTGGATCCATGTGTGGTCCCTGAAGAGAACACACATTTCAATGACACCGATGGATCCATATATGGTATGTGAAAGGAACACACATGCAATGACTCCAGTTGTTGTTAGTAAAAAGAACACACATGCAATGACACTGGTGGATCCATGGGTGGAATGTGAAAAAACACACATGCAATGACACTGGTGGATCCATATGTGGTATGTCAAAAAAAACACATCTCAATGACTCTGGTTGTTGCTAGTAAAAATAACACACATGCGATGACACTGGTGGATCCATAGGTGGATTTTTAAAAGATCACACATGCAATGACACTGGTGGATCCACATGTGGTATGTGAGAAGAACACACATGCAATGACTCTGGTTGTTGTTAGTAAAGAGAACACACATGCAATGATACTGGTGGATCCATATGTGGATTGTGAAAAGAACACACATGCAATGACACTGGTGGATCCATATGTGATATGTGAAAAGAACACACATTTCAATGACTTTGGTTGTTGTTAGTAAAAAGAACACATATCCAATGACACTGGTGGATCCATGGGTGGATTGTGAAAAGAGCACACATGCAATGACACTGGTGGATCCATATGTTGTATGTGAAAAGAACACACATGCAATGACTCCAGTTGTTGTTAGTAAAAATAACACACATGCAATGCAACTGGTGGATCCATGTGTGGTCTCAGAAGAGAACACACATTTAAATGACACTGGTGGATCCATATGTGGTATATGAAAAGAATAGTCATGAAATGACTCCAGTTGATGTTAGTAAAAAGAACACATATGCAATGACACTGGTAGATCCATAGGTGGATGGTGAAAAGAACACACACGCAATGACACTTGTGGATCCATATGTGGTATGTGAAAAGAACACACATGCAATGACTTTGCTTGTTGTTAGTAACAAGAACACAAATGCAATGACACTAGTTGATCCATGTGTGGTATCTGAAGAGAACACACATGAAATGACTCTGGTTGTTGTTAGTAAAAAAGCACACATGCAATTACATGTGTGGATCCATATCCGGTATGTGAAAAGAACACACATGCAATGACACTAGTTGTTGTTAGTAAAAGGAACACACATGCAATGACACTGGTGGATCCATATGTGAAAAGAACAGACATTTCAATGACTCTGGTTGTTGTTAGTAAAAAGAACACACATGCAATGACACTGGTGGATCCATGTATGGTCTCTTAAGAGAACACACATGCAATGACTCCGGTTGTTGTTAGTAGAAATAACACACATGCAATGACACTAGTGGATCCATAGGTGGTATGTGAAAAGAACACACATTTCAATGACTCTGGTTGGTAGTAAAAAGAACACACATGCAATGACACTGGTGGATCCAAAGGTGGATTGTGAAAAGAGCACACATGCAATGAATCTGGTTGTTATTAGTAAAAAGAGCACAAATGCAATGACACTAGTTGTTGTTAGTAAAAAGAACACACATTTCAATGACACTGGTGGATCCATATGTGGTATGTGAAAAGAACACACATTTCAATGACTCTGGTTGTTGTTAGTAAAAAGAACACACAACCAATGACACTGGTGGATCCATGTGTGGTCTCTAAAGAGAACACACATGCAATGACTTTGGTTATTGTTAGTAAAAAGAACACACATGCAATGACACTGGTGGATCCATGTGTGGTCCCTGAAGAGAACACACATTTCAATGACATCGATGGATCCATATGTGGTATGTGAAAAGAACACACATGAAATGACTCCAGTTGTTGTTAGTAAAAAGAACACACATGAAATGACACTGGTGGATCCATAGGTGGACTGTGAAAAAACACACATGCAATGACACTGTGGATCCATATGTGGTATGTCAAAAAAAACACATTTCAATGACTCTGGTTGTTGTTAGTAAAAAGAACACATATGCAATGACCCTTTTGGATCCATAGGTGGATTGTGAAAAGATCACACAGGCAATGACACTGGTGGATCCTCATGTGGTATGTGAGAAGAACACACATGGAATGACTCTGGTTGTTGTTAGTAAAGAGAACACACATGCAATGACACTGGTGGATCCATATGTGGATTGTGAAAAGAACACACATGCAATGACACTGGTGGATCCATATGCGGTATGTGAAAAGAACACACATTTCAATGACTCTGGTTGTTGTTAGTAAAAAGAACACACATGCAATGACAATGGTGGATCCATGGGTGGATTGTGAAAAGAGCACACATGCAATGACACTGGTGGATCCATATGTGGTATGTGAAAAGAACACACATGCAATGACTCCAGTTGTTGTTAGTAAAAATAAGACACACGCAATGACACTGGTGGATCCATGTGTGGTCTGAAGATAAAACACATTTCAATGACACTGGTGGATCCATATGTGGTATGTGAAAAGAATAGTCATGAAATGACTCCAGTTGGTGTTAGTAAAAAGAACACACATGCAATGACACTGGTGGATCCATAGGTGGATTTTGAAAAGAGCACACATGCAATGACACTGGTGGATCCATATGTGGTATGTGAAAATAACACACATGCAATGACTCAAGTTGTTGTTCGTAAAAAGAACACACATGCAATGACACTGGTGGGTCCATATGTGGTATGTGAAAAGAACACACATGCAATGACTCTCGTTGTTGTTAGTAAAAGGAGCACACATGCAATGACACCGTTGGATCCATATGTGGTATGTGAAAAGAACACACATGCAATGACTCCAGTTGTTGTTAGTAAAAAGTGCACACATGCAATGACACTGGTGGATCCATAGGTGGATAGTAAAAAGAGCACACATGCAATGACACTAGTGGATCCATATGTGGTATGTGGAAAGAACACACATGCAATGACTCTGGTTGTTGTTAGTAAAAAGAACACACATGCAATGACACCGGTGGATCCATATGTGGTATGTGAAAAGAACACAGATGCAATGACTCTGGTTGTTGTTAGTAAAAAGAACACACATGCAATTACACTAGTGGATCCATATGTGGTATGTGAAAGGAGCACACATTTCAATGACTCCGGTTGTTGTTAGTAAAAAGAACACACATGGAATGACTCTGGTGGATCCATAGGCGGATTGTGAAAAGTGCACATATGCAATGACACTGGTGGATCCATATGTGGTATGTGAAAATAACACGCATGCAATGACTCTAGTTGTTGTTAGTAAAAAGAACACACATGCAATGACACTGGTAGATACATGTGTGGTCTCTGAAGAGAACACACATGCAATGACTCTGGTTGTTGTTAGTAAAAAGAGCACACATGCAATGACACCGATGGATCCATAGGTGGCTTGGGAATAGAACACACATGCAATGACTCCAGTTGTTGTTAGTAAAAAGAGCACACATGCAATGACACTAGTGGATCCATAGGTGGATAGTAAAAAGATCACACATGCAATGACACTGGTGGATCCATATGTGGTATGTGAAAACAACACACATGCAATGACTCTGGTTGTTGTTAGTAAAAAGAACACACATGCAATGATACTGGTGGATCCATATGTGGTATGTGAAAAGAACACACATGCAATGACTCTGGTTGTTGTTAGTAAAAAGAACACACATGCAATGACACTGGTGGATCCATATGTGGATTGTGAAAAGAACACACATGCAATGACACTGGTGGATCCATATGTGGTATGTGAAAAGAACACACATTTCAATGACTTTGGTTGTTGTTAGTAAAAAGAACACACATGCAATGACACTGGTGGATCCATGGGTGGATTGTGAAAAGAGCACACATGCAATGAGACTACAAGGAATGTGTCAACCTATGACGTTTTGGTAGTGACCGTGTATAAAATCGTCATAATTTTATGACGATTCCGGACCAGATGGTCATGTGATGTTCGGGAGGGTCAAAACCTAGCAAACTCATGACGATTTTTCTCAGAAATGTCGTAATTGCATAAGATAAAATCGTCATAGTGCTAGAAAGGACAAGATATATGACGAAGGCAATTCTAGCCGTTGGATGCAAACATGATGGATGGATGAGATGGTGATCCGTGGAACACTAGTCGTGGATCAATGACCTGGCACACCACCGCTCGATGACCTGGCAACAAGTGCGAGACGAATCCATACCTAGCAAACCCCACCCTCCTGGCCTCCAAGCGCTGCATTCTCTCCTTTGTCGTTCCCGAATGCCCCAAGCTCTACTGCTAGCCTAGATCCCGGCCAATTTCGGGCACTCACTGCCCCGCCTTCCACCTTCCCCGAATCCCTGCCATAGACACCTCTCTATTCCACCATGTGGAACCACCAAACCTTGCCTCCAATCGAAACCCTAGCATATGCCTCGGATCTACATAGGAGTATAGGTCGCCTTTTGACCTTTCTATCCATGGCGGCTGGAGCCACGCTGTCGGGTGGTGGTGGATCGGCACGGAAACCGGCTGGACCATAGCTACCATCCAGGATGCTGGCCGCACCAACGACTTCGAGGATGCGGAGGTCCTGCCGTTGGACACCAGGTTCGAGCCCGTCGACCCTAGATCCGCTGCCCATGGCCAGTCCCGCTTCCTCCGGCTCCGCATCCACCACCTCCACGAGCAAAGCGCCGCCTCCAGCTGAAAAGCACGATGGCTAGTTCATCTCTGACGTAGGAGGGATCCCAGGTCTGTTCTTCTTCAACGTTGTCGTCTCCCTTGTCTTCCCAGTAAGTACAAATCTCTGGCTCTTTCTTTCTTGTGTTCCTCTTTCGAGTACAACTAAATGGATGGTTTATGTCGATCCCCTTTTGCTCCGGTTCTCATGTGCATCTCCCGGTAGCCTGAACCGTCACTCTTCCATTGTGGCAGAAATTCATGGTTGGGTCATTGATATGATAGTGTTGTATTCCCATCTGTATGGAAATTCATCGTGTGATAATTGAAATTCACAGTAGAACAATTTGTCACAACCTTAAGTTGTCGCTTCTGCTGCAGATCAATCACATGACACCGCCTCCATCTCAAGTATGCTCCTTGCCAGTAGCCTCTCCTATGGGCACTCACCATTGTTTAGTTGCAGATAGATATCATCTTGGAAGGTATGGCACGTGTTTCCCCTCTAAATTTTCTGAAATGGTCGATGTAGCAATCTTTGTTTTTTTAACAAGTTGATAAAACTATCCTAATTGTCCAGTTCCTATTAGGACAGTAGACAATTGTAACATGATTCTATTGTAATTAACCTAGGTGCCATTCTTTGGTGCCATTTTTTGTTCTAAGGTTAATTTTATCTTTGCGTTCAGTAGAACTATATCTTTGTTTTGGAAAAATCCGAGGTAAATTCTTGGTATTTTTCTGGACAAATCAATTCACTATTTGATTCCTTTTCTATTACTTATTGTATGAAAGGTTCTTGCGACTTCCACCAGAGAATTTAGTTACTGTGTGCATCATACATCTCCAGATGCCTTCTTTATTTTGTTGTTATCGAGCAGACTCGTCCCCGTTCACTTGAATCTCAACTAATTCTCTATTATACTTTCTGAAATGTTTGTAGTTGCGAAAAATCAGTAGGGTCATTCGGTAGGTTGGATTGTGGTGTGCTACTGTTGTTTGCTTAAGATTATGGAGTGGATTGGAGTAATAGGTGTTGTTCATGTATTGTTATGGAGTAATTCGCAGTGCTTTGGCAATTTCCTTTCCTTGTTGTGTTATATTCTCAAAAATAATCCTCATAGTTTGTTTGGGATAGAAGCGATTTTGGTTTAAGCTTTTTATCTGTATATTTCTACCTTTTGTGAGCTAGGTTGCTCATTCAGATGTTTACTGTTTTGTCAGAAAGTTGAATTCCGTAGGAAAAAGTCAATAGTTCTCTGTTTTGTTTGGAGGTTTCGGCCTTTTGTCGACCTTGTAAGATGGCTGCACCTTTGTATGAGCATTGTGAAGGACAAGCAATGCAACCGGCAAAGAAAATTTGTTAGAGAACCTCGCGTTGGAACTCTGATAAATTTACACAGACATGCATTTCAGCCTTTATGTTACATTGTCATTTACCTTGCAGTAAAGAGGACAAAATTTAACATAAGCTTGAAATGTACTAGATACTGGTTTTTACTACCCTTCATCGTGCAAGAAACAGGAATTTTGTGCTTTTAGCTAGATACTAGATGGCAAGTGTGGTTTCGACTTGACAAAGATGGTGGCAACTATTTCTTGTGACGCTGATATTCCAAACTGCTTTGGCAGGCATTGGTTCTTTGCAAAGGTACGCTAGCTGTGATCCCATTACTTGCACTAATGCTTATTTGTGTGGTTGCGCTGGTTCATACAAATGGTGGTACTGTCACCGAGCCATGCAAATAACCCAAATCAAGGAAATAGCTGCACTGGAATGCATCTAGAATAAAAAAATGGCTAATGTTAGTGGGAAGGGTACTGGTGGGTGGCTCGTTCCTGAATACCAGTCATACGTGTTGCTATGGGGCTTCCCGTCTCAGGCCTAATACAAGGCTCTATAGTTTAGTATGCTTCTAGTTATATACAGTGCATTTATTTGCTGCAATTTCAATTATCTTACTCATCCACTCTAGTCTGAGGATACTCGAGGTGGTTTCAGTGTAGTTGAATTGCTGCTATGCTAGCTATGAGCCGTTGCTTGTCCCAGGACTTGTTCTCCCTTTATTACATATACAACGACTAACCAATACTTGCATAGGGAGAGGGATTGCTGGTCTCAGATTGTTATCAAACATGCACTACAATATATAGTGATTTAATGGTTGTTGACAAATGTATTGATATTGAGCCATGTCCTCTTATTCTTTTTTTATCTGTTATGACATCCTGTTATTTTTTTCTTGAAGTCATATATGAACTGCATTGACATCCCTCCTTTTCCTTGAATAGGTAAAGAAAGTTTACATGCTTAACATTGTGACATGAAGGATGAGATTTGGTCTCTCACTCTGCTCGCTTGATCAACCAGAGGTATATGCAAAGTAATTTGTGTTTTGATAGTTTGATCATGTTGCTCTTCGCTTGTAGCTAATGCGATGCTGGATGATCTATGCTTATTGTTGGTCGGCTAATCTGGGTTGTTTTTTGTTGGTGGTGTAGGTCAAGCTGCAGCGGAACACCCTTGACCTATAGAACTTTGAGGACAAGATTAAAGAGAACCCAGAGAAGATCAAGTGCAAAGGTTGGTTGTGCATTAGTATATAATTCTATACTCGTTTGTGCATTAGTAGTTCCGTTGTTGAAATCAAAATCTCACATATCTGATGCAAAGCACTATAAAATAATATAATTCTATACTTGTTTGTGCTATACTAATGAAGCATTGAAAATCTAGTGGTCCTAATAAAACATTATCGGACATGAAAATGATATGTGCCTTCTGATGCTGAATATATCTTTGTTTCTGTAGAAGTGGTTCTATAGATCGTTTGTGAATAAATTTCCCAGACCGGATCTAGTTTATAGCCGTCATGTCTATTGGCATATGTTTTTCCTATTTGACATTTTCTGGGAGTACCTACTACTGTCTTAATCTGCTATATGATGTGTTTTACGCTTTGAGCTGACATGCAGCTACACCAGAGGAATTTCCGGGCCAGCTGATATTGCCTCCATCGACAGTGTGAAGGCGTACTATGGAGTAAAATTGTAGTAGGTAGATAGTGTTGAGCGCTGGGATACTATTGTATAGTATGTGATCTGAACCATGGAACTATTGTAATCGACTCAATTATGGCTATTGTCAAAAGTATTTCGTGTATTTTTGTGTTCTTGATTAAATTACTAGTTGATTATTTACTGTCAAATTGTGGGGAAAACAACCCTGACAAGTGGGACTTGTGAAACATGGTCATGACAAGTGGACCAAACTAAATTAAATGACAATTGGGACCCATGTGACTAATGGGAATAGCTGATATTAAAGGTTAAAATAAAAAGAATTAAAATGTCGAAATTGAAAAAGAAATGGCTTTTAAAAAGGACAAGACCAGAAAATAAAAATGCCTTCATGTTTGGCCTGGCCCATGTACCTGATCAGAATTGAGAGGGAAAAAACATAAACATGCTGAATTATTGGGCTTAGCCCATATAAATGATTGAAGTGGATCGGGCTAATTTCTCGCCACGTCGGATTGGCCACGTAGGATCTGATCTGGCTTTGCTAGATGGCTCGTGACGATATCGGATCGTCATAACTCTTATGACGATCCGATATCATCATAGATGATTATGACGATTTCATAAAAAACGTCGTTATAGTTCATTTGCGACGCCCGGCTTTCAACGATCTCATTTTCCTCATAAGATCGTCATAGATGGACTACTGTGACGATTTTGTGATGAAAATGGAGGGTCATAGACGCCCAGATTCCTTGTAGTGTGACACCGGTGTATCCATATGTGGTATGGGAAGAGAACACACATGCAATGATTCCAGTTGTTGTTAGTAAAAAGAACACACATGCAATGACACTGGTGGATCCATGTGTGGTCTTTGAAGAGAACACACATTTCAATGACACTAGTGGATCCATATGTGGTATGTGAAAAGAATAGTCATGAAATGACTCCAGTTGTTGTTAGTAAAAAGAACACACATGCAATGACACTGGTGGATCCATAGGTGGATTGTGAAAAAAGCACACATGCAATGACACTGGTGGATCCATATGTGGTATGTGAAAATAACACACATGCAATGACTCCAGTTGTTGTTACTAAAAAAGAACACACATGCAATGACACTAGTGGCTCCATATGTGGTATGTGAAAAGAACACACATGCAATGACCCTGGTTGTTGTTAGTAAAAAGAGCACACATGCAATGACAACGATGGATCCATATGTGGTATGTGAAAAGAACAAAAATGCAATGACTCCAGTTGTTGTTAGTAAAAAGAGCACACATGCAATGACACTAGTGGATCCATAGGTGGATAGTAAAAAGAGCACACATGCAATGACACTGGTGGATCCATATGTGGTATGTGAAAAGAACACACATGCAATGACTCTGGTTGTTGTTAGTAAAACGAACACACATGCAATGATACTAGTGGATCCATATGTGGTATGTGAAAAGAACACACGTGCAATGACTCTGGTTGTTGTTAGTAAAAAGAGCACACATGAAATGACACTGGTGGATCCATATGTGGTATGTGAAAATAACACGCATGCAATGACTCCAGTTGTTGTTAGTAAAAAGAACACACATGCAATTACACTGGTGGATCCATATGTGGTATCTGAAAAGAGCACACATTTCAATGACCCTGGTTGTTGTTAGTAAAAAGAACACACATGCAATGACATGGGTGCATCCATAGGTGGATTGTGAAAAGAGCACACATGCAATGACACCGGTGGATCCATATGTGGTATGTGAAAAGAACACACATGCAATGACTCCAGTTGTTAGTAGTAAAAAGAACACACATGCAATGACACTGATGGATCCATGTGTGGTCTCTGAAGAGAACACACATGCAATGACTTTGGTTGTTGTTTGTAAAAAGAGCACAAATGCAATGACACCGGTGGATCCATATGTGGTATGTGAAAAGAACACACATGCAATTTCTCTGGTTGTTGTTAGTAAAAAGAACACACATGCAATGACACTGGTGGATCCATAGGTGGATTGTGAAAAGAACACACGTGCAATGACACTGGTGGATCCATATGTGGTATCTGAAAAGAACACACATCTCAATGACTCTGGTTGTTGTTAGTAAAAAGAACACACATGCCATGACACTGGTGGATCCATGGGTGGATTGTGAAAAGAGCACACATGCAATGACACTGGTGGATCCTTATGTGGTATGTGAAAAGAACACACATGCAATGACTCCAGTTGTTGTTAGTAAAAAGAACACACATGCAATGACACTGGTGGATCCATGTGTGGTCTCTGAAGAGAACACACATTTCAATGACACTGGTGGATCCATATGTGGTATGTGAAAAGAAAAGTCATGAAATGTCTCTAGTTGTTGTTAGTAAAATGAACACGCATGCAATGACACTGGTGGATCCATAGGTGGATTGTGAAAAGAGCACACATGCAATGACACTGGTGGATCCATATGTGGTATGTGAAAATAACACACATTTCAATGACTCTGGTTGTTGTTAGTAAACAGAGTACACATGTAATGACATCGGTGGATCCATATGTGGTATGTGAAAAGAACACACATGCAGTGACTCTAGTTGTTGTTAGTAAAAAAGAGCACACATGCAATGACACTGATGGATCCATAGGTGGATAGTAAACAGAGTACACATGTAATGACACCGGTGGATCCATATGTGGTATGTGAAAAGAACACACATGCAATGACTCTAGTTGTTGTTAGTAAAAAGAACACACATGCAATGACACTGGTGGATCCATATGTGGATTGTCAAAAGAACACACATGCAATGACACTGGTGGATCAATATGTGGTATGTGAAATGAACACACATTTCAATGACTCTGGTTGTTGTTAGTAAAAAGAACACACATGCCATGACACTGGTGGATCCATATGTGGTATGTGAAAAGAATAGTCATGAAATGACTCCAGTTGTTGTTAGTAAAAAGAACACACAGGCAATAACACTGGTGGATCCATAGGTGGATTGTGAAAAAAGCACACATGCAATGACTCCAGTTGTTGTTACTAAAAAAGAGCACACATGCAATGACACTGGTGGATCCATAAGTGGATAGTAAACAGAGTACACATGCAATGACACTGGTGGATCCATATGTGGTATGTGAAAAGAACACACATGCAATGACTCTAGTTGTTGTTAGTCAAAAGAGCACACATGAAATGACACTGGTGGATCCATATGTGGTATGTGAATATAACACACATTCAATGACTCCAGTTGTTGTTACTAAAAAAGAACACACATGCAATGACACTAGTGGCTCCATATGTGGTATGTGAAAAGAACACACATGCAATGACCCTGGTTGTTGTTAGTAAAAAGAGCACACATGCAATGACACCGATGGATCCATATGTGGTATGTGAAAAGAACAAAAATGCAATGACTCCAGTTGTTGTTAGTAAAAAGAGCACCCATGCAATGACACTAGTGGATCCATAGGTGGATAGTAAAAAGAGCACACATGCAATGACACTGGTGGATCCATATGTGGTATGTGAAAAGAACACACATGCAATGACTCTGGTTGTTGTTAGTAAAACAAACACACATGCAATGATACTAGTGGATCCATATGTGGTATGTGAAAAGAACACACGTGCAATGACTCTGGTTGTTGTTAGTAAAAAGAGCACACATGAAATGACACTGGTGGATCCATATGTGGTATGTGAAAAGAACACACATGCAATGACTCCAGTTGTTGTTAGTAAAAAGAACACACATGCAATTACACTGGTGGATCCATATGTGGTATGTGAAAAGAACACATATGCAATGACTCCAGTTGTTATTAGTAAAAAGAACACACATGTAATGACACTGATGGATCCATAGGTGGATTGTAAAAAGAGCACACACGCAATGACACTGGTGGATCCATATGTGGTATGTGAAAAGAACACACATGCAATGACTCTAGTTGTTGTTAGTAAAAAGAACACACATGCAATGACACCGGTGGATCCATATGTGGATTGTGAAAAGAACACACATGCAATGACACTGGTGGATCCATATGTGGTATGTGAAAAGAACACACATCTCAATGACTCTGGTTGTTGTTAGTAAAAAGAACACACATGCCATGACACTGGTGGATCCATGGGTGGATTGTGAAAAGAGCACACATGCAATGACACTGGTGGATCCATATCTGGTATGTGAAAAGAACACACATGCAATGACTCCAGTTGTTGTTAGTAAAAAGAACACACATGCAATGACACTGGTGGATCCATGTGTGGTCTCTGAAGAGAACACACATTTCAATGACACTGGTGGATCCATATGTGGTATGTGAAAAGAATAGTCATGAAATGTCTCTAGTTGTTGTTAGTAAAAAGAACACGCATGCTATGACACTGGTGGATCCATAGGTGGATTGTGAAAATAGCACACATGCAATGACACTAGTTGTTGTTAGTAAAAAGAACACACATGCAATGACACCGGTGGATCCATATGTGGTATGTGAAAATAACACACATGCAATGACTCTAGTTGTTGTTAGTAAAAAGAACACACATGCAATGACACCGGTGGATCCATATGTGGTATGTGAAAAGAACACACACGCAATGACTCCAGTTGTTGTTAGTAAAAAAGAGCACACATGCAATGACACCGGTGGATCCATATGTGGTATGTGAAAAGAACACACACGCAATGACTCCAGTTGTTGTTAGTAAAAAAGAGCACACATGCAATGACACTGGTGGATCCATAAGTGGATAGTAAACAGAGTACACATGCAATGACACTGGTGGATCCATATGTGGTATGTGAAAAGAACACACATCCAATGACACTAGTTGTTGTTAGTAAAAAGAACACACATGCAATGACACTGGTGGATCCATATGTCGATTCTCAAAAGAACACACATGCAATGACACTGGTGGATCAATATGTGGTATGTGAAAAGAACACACATTTCAATGACTCTGGTTGTTGTTAGTAAAAAGAACACACATGCCAGGACACTGTTGGATCCATGGGTGGATTTTGAAAAGAGCACACATGCAATGACACTGGTGGATCCATATGTGGTATGTGAAAAGAACACACATGCAATGACTCTAGTTGTTGTTACTAAAAGGAACACACATGCAATGACACTTGTGGATCCATGTGTGGTCTCTGAAGAGACCACACATTTCAATGACACAGGTGGATCCATATGTGGTATGTGAAAAGAATAGTAATGAAATGACTCCAGTTGTTGTTAGTAAAAAGAACACACGTGCAATGACACTAGTTGATCCATAGGTGGATTGTGAAAAGAGCACACATGCAATGACACCGGTGGATCCATATGTGGTATGTGAAAATAACACACATGCAATGACTCTTGTTATTATTAGTAAAAAGAACACACATGCAATGACACTGGTGGATCCATATGTGGTATGTGAAAAGAACACACATGCAATGACTCTGGTTGTTGTTAGTAAAAAGACCACACATGCAATGACACCGGTGGATCCATATGTGGTATGTGAAAAGAACACACATGAAATGACTCCAGTTGTTGTTAGTAAAAATAGCACACATGCAATGACATTGGTGGATCCATAGGTGGATAGTAAAAAGAGCACACATGCAATGACACCGGTGGATCCATATGTGGTATGTGAAAAGAAAACACATACAATGACTCTAGTTGTTGTTAGTAAAAAGAACACACATGCAATGACACTGGTGGATCCATATGTGGATTGTGAAAAGAACACACATGCAATGACACTGGTGGATCCATATGTGGTATCTGAAAAGTACACACATTTCAATGACTCTGGTTGTTGTTTGTAAAAATAAAACACATGCCATGACACTGGTGGATCCATGGGTGGATTGTGAAAAGAGCACACATGCAATGACACTGGTGGATCCATATGTGGTATGTGAAAAGAACACACATGCAATGACTCTAGTTGTCGTTAGTAAAAAGAACACACATGCAATGACACTGGTGGATCCATGTGTCGTCTCTGAAGAGAACACACATTTCAACTACACTGGTGGATCCATATGTGGTATGTGAAAAGAATAGTCATGAAATGTCTCCAGTTGTTGTTAGTAAAAAGAACACGCATGCAATGACACTGGTGGACCCATAGGTGGATTGTGAAAAGAGCACACATGCAATGACACTGGTGGATCCATATGTGGTATGTGAAAATAACACACACGCAATGACTCTAGTGTTTGTTAGTAAAAAGAACACACATGCAATGACACTGGTGGATCCATATGTGGTATGTGAAAAGAACACACATGCAATGACTCTAGTTGTTGTTAGTAAAAAGAGCACACATGCAATAACACCGGTGGATCCATATGTGGTATGTGAAAAGAACACACATGCAGTGACTCTAGTTGTTGTTAGTAAAAAAGAGCACACATGCAATGACACTGATGGATCCATAGGTGGATAGTAAACAGAGTACACATGTAATGACACCGGTGGATCCATATGTGGTATGTGAAAAGAACACACATGCAATGACTCTAGTTGTTGTTAGTAAAAATAACACACATGCAATGACACTGGTGGATCCATATGTGGGTTGTCAAAAGAACACACATGCAATGACACTGGTGGATCCATATGTGGTTTGTGAAAAGAACACACATTTCAATGACTCTGGTTGTTGTTAGTAAAAATAATACACATGCCATGACACTGGTAGATCCATGGGTGGATTTTGAAAAGAGCACACATGCAATGACACTGGTGGATCCATATGTGGTATGTGAAAAGAACACACATGCAATGACTCTAGTTGTTGTTAGTAAAAAGAACACAAATGCAATGACACTTGCGGATCCATGTGTGGTCTCTGAAGAGAACACACATTTCAATGACACTGGTGGATCCATATGTGGTATGTGAAAAGAATAGTAATGAAATGACTCCAGTTGTTGTTAGTAAAAAGAACACACGTGCAATGACACTAGTTGATCCATAGGTGGATTGTGAAAAGAGCACACATGCAATGACACCGGTGGATCCATATGTGGTATGTGAAAATAACACACATGCAATGACTCTAGTTGTTATTAGTAAAAAGAACACACATGCAATGACACTGGTGGATCCATATGTGGTATGTGAAAAGAACACACATGCAATGACTCTGGTTGTTGTTAGTAAAAAGAGCACACATGCAATGACACCGGTGGATCCATATGTGGTATGTGAAAAGAACACACATGAAATGACTCCAGTTGTTGTTAGTAAAAAGAGCACACATGCAATGACATTGGTGGATCCATAGGTGGATAGTAAAAAGAGCACACATGCAATGACACCGGTGGATCCATATGTGGTATGTGAAAAGAAAACACATGCAATGACTCTAGTTGTTGTTAGTAAAAAGAACACACATGCAATGACACTGGTGGATCCATATGTGGATTGTGAAAAGAACACACATGCAATGACACTGGTGGATCCATATGTGGTATCTGAAAAGTACACACATTTCAATGACTCTGGTTGTTGTTTGTAAAAATAAAACACATGCCATGACACTGGTGGATCCATGGGTGGATTGTGAAAAGAGCACACATGCAATGACACTGGTGGATCCATATGTGGTATGTGAAAAGAACACACATGCAATGACTCTAGTTGTTGTTAGTAAAAAGAACACACATGCAATGACACTGGTGGATCCATGTGTGGTCTCTGAAGAGAACACACATTTCAACTACACTGGTGGATCCATATGTGGTATGTAAAAAGAATAGTCATGAAATGTCTCCAGTTGTTGTTAGTAAAAAGAACACGCATGCAATGACACTGGTGGATCCATAGGTGGATTCTGAAAAGAGCACACATGCAATGACACTGGTGGATCCATATGTGGTATGTGAAAATAACACACATGCAATGACTCTAGTTGTTGTTAGTAAAAAGAACACACATGCAATGACACTGGTGGATCCATATGTGGTATGTGAAAAGAACACACATGCAATGACTCTAGTTGTTGTTAGTAAAAAGAGCACACATGCAATGACACCGGTGGATCCATATGTGGTATGTGAAAAGAACACACATGCAGTGACTCTAGTTGTTGTTAGTAAAAAAGAGCACACATGCAATGACACTGATGGATCCATAGGTGGATAGTAAACAGAGTACACATGTAATGACACCGGTGGATCCATATGTGGTATGTGAAAAGAACACACATGCAATGACTCTAGTTGTTGTTAGTAAAAATAACACACATGCAATGACACTGGTGGATCCATATGTGGGTTGTCAAAAGAACACACATGCAATGACACGGGTGGATCCATATGTGGTAGGTGAAAAGAACACACATTTCAATGACTCTGGTTGTCGTTAGTAAAAATAATACACATGCCATGACACTGGTAGATCCATGGGTGGATTTTGAAAAGAGCACACATGCAATGACACTGGTGGATCCATATGTGGTATGTGAAAAGAACACACATGCAATGACTCCAGTTGTTTATAGTAAAAAGAACACAAATGCAATGACACTTGTGGATCCATGTGTGGTCTCTGAAGAAAACACACATTTCAATGACACTGGTGGATCCATATGTGGTATGTGAAAAGAATAGTAATGAAATGACTCCAGTTGTTGTTAGTAAAAAGAACACACATGCAATGACACTGGTTGATCCATAGGTGGATTGTGAAAAGAGCACACATGCAATGACACCGGTGGAACCATATGTGGCATGTGAAAATAACACACATGCAATGACTCAGTAAAAAGAACACACATGCAAAGAGACTGGTCGATCGATATGTGGTATGTGAAAAGAACACACATGCATTGACTCTAGTTGTTGTTAGTAAAAAGAGCAAACATGCAATGACACCGGTGGATCCATATGTGGTATGGGAAAAGAACACACATGCAATGACTCCGGTTGTTGTTAGTAAAAAGAGCACACATGCAATGTCACTGGTGGATCCATAGGTGGATAGTAAAAAGAGAACACATGCAATGACACTGTTGGATCCATATGTGGTATGTGAAAACAACACACATGCAATGACTCTGGTTGTTGTTAGTAAAAAGAACACACATGCAATGACACTGGTGGATCCATATGTGGTATGTGAAAAGAACACACATGCAATGAATCTGGTTGTTATTAGTAAAGAGAGCACACATGCAATGACTCTAGTGGATCCATATGCGGTATGTGAAAAGAACACACATGCAATGACTCCAGTTGTTGTTAATAAAAAAACACACATGCAATGACACTGGTGGATCCATGTGTGGTATGTGAAAAGAACACACATTTCAATGACTGGTTGTTGTTAGTAAAAAGAACACACATGGAATGACACTGGTGGATCCATAGGTGGATTGTGGAAAGAGCATACATGCAATGACACTGGTGGATCCATATGTGGTATGCGAAAAGAACGCACATGCAATGACTCCAGTTGTTGTTATTAAAAATAACAGACATGCAATGACACTGGTGGATCCATGTGTGGTCTCTAAAGAGAACACACATGCAATGACTCTTGTTGTTGTTAGTAAAAAGAGCACACATGCAATGACACCGGTGGATCCATATGTGGCATGTGAAAAGAACACACATGCAATGACTCTGGTTGTTGTTAGTAAACAGAAGACACATGCAATGACAATGGTGGATCCATGTGTGGTCTCTGAAGAGAACACACATGCAATGACTCTTGTTGTTGTTAGTAAAAAGAGCACACATGCAATGACACCGGTGGATCCATATGTGGTATGTGAAAATAACACACATGCAATGACTCTAGTTGTTATTAGTAAAAAGAACACACATGCAATGACACTGGTGGATCCATATGTGGTATGTGAAAAGAACACACATGCAATGACTCTGGTTGTTGTTAGTAAAAAGAGCACACATGCAATGACACCGGTGGATCCATATGTGGTATGTGAAAAGAACACACATGAAATGACTCCAGTTGTTGTTAGTAAAAAGAGCACACATGCAATGACATTGGTGGATCCATAGGTGGATAGTAAAAAGAGCAGACATGCAATTACACCGGTGGATCCATATGTGGTATGTGAAAAGAAAACACATGCAATGACTCTAGTTGTTGTTAGTAAAAAGAACACACATGCAATGACACTGGTGGATCCATATGTGGATTGTGAAAAGAACACACATGCAATGACACTGGTGGATCCATATGTGGTATCTGAAAAGTACACACATTTCAATGACTCTGGTTGTTGTTTGTAAAAATAAAACACATGCCATGACACTGGTGGATCCATGGGTGGATTTTGAAAAGAGCACACATGCAATGACACTGGTGGATCCATATGTGGTATGTGAAAAGAACACACATGCAATGACTCTAGTTGTTGTTAGTAAAAAGAACACACATGCAATGACACTGGTGGATCCATGTGTGGTCTCTGAAGAGAACACACATTTCAACTACACTGGTGGATCCATATGTGGTATGTGAAAAGAATAGTCATGAAATGTCTCCAGTTGTTGTTAGTAAAAAGAACACGCATGCAATGACACTGGTGGATCCATAGGTGGATTGTGAAAAGAGCACACATGCAATGACACTGGTGGATCCATATGTGGTATGTGAAAATAACACACATGCAATGACTCTAGTTGTTGTTAGTAAAAAGAACACACATGCAATGACACTGGTGGATCCATATGTGGTATGTGAAAAGAACACACATGCAATGACTCTAGTTGTTGTTAGTAAAAAGAGCACACATGCAATGACACCGGTGGATCCATATGTGGTATGTGAAAAGAACACACATGCAGTGACTCTAGTTGTTGTTACTAAAAAAGAGCACACATGCAATGACACTGATGGATCCATAGGTGGATAGTAAACAGAGTACACATATAATGACACCGGTGGATCCATATGTGGTATGTGAAAAGAACACACATGCAATGACTCTAGTTGTTGTTAGTAAAAATAACACACATGCAATGACACTGGTGGATCCATATGTGGGTTGTCAAAAGAACACACATGCAATGACACTGGTGGATCCATATGTGGTAGGTGAAAAGAACACACATTTCAATGACTCTGGTTGTCGTTAGTAAAAATAATACACATGCCATGACACTGGTAGATCCATGGGTGGATTTTGAAAAGAGCACACATGCAATGACACTGGTGGATCCATATGTGGTATGTGAAAAGAACACACATGCAATGACTCCAGTTGTTTATAGTAAAAAGAACACAAATGCAATGACACTTGTGGATCCATGTGTGGTCTCTGAAGAAAACACACATTTCAATGACACTGGTGGATCCATATGTGGTATGTGAAAAGAATAGTAATGAAATGACTCCAGTTGTTGTTAGTAAAAAGAACACACATGCAATGACACTGGTTGATCCATAGGTGGATTGTGAAAAGAGCACACATGCAATGACACCGGTGGAACCATATGTGGCATGTGAAAATAACACACATGCAATGACTCAGTAAAAAGAACACACATGCAAAGAGACTGGTCGATCGATATGTGGTATGTGAAAAGAACACACATGCATTGACTCTAGTTGTTGTTAGTAAAAAGAGCAAACATGCAATGACACCGGTGGATCCATATGTGGTATGGGAAAAGAACACACATGCAATGACTCTGGTTGTTGTTAGTAAAAAGAGCACACATGCAATGTCACTGGTGGATCCATAGGTGGATAGTAAAAAGAGAACACATGCAATGACACTGTTGGATCCATATGTGGTATGTGAAAACAACACACATGCAATGACTCTGGTTGTTGTTAGTAAAAAGAACACACATGCAATGACACTGGTGGATCCATATGTGGTATGTGAAAAGAACACGCATGCAATGAATCTGGTTGTTATTAGTAAAGAGAGCACACATGCAATGACTCCAGTGGATCCATATGCGGTATGTGAAAAGAACACACATGCAATGACTCCAGTTGTTGTTAATAAAAAAACACACATGCAATGACACTGGTGGATCCATGTGTGGTATGTGAAAAGAACACACATTTCAATGACTGGTTGTTGTTAGTAAAAAGAACACACATGGAATGACACTGGTGGATCCATAGGTGGATTGTGGAAAGAGCATACATGCAATGACACTGGTGGATCCATATGTGGTATGCGAAAAGAACGCACATGCAATGACTCCAGTTGTTGTTATTAAAAATAACAGACATGCAATGACACTGGTGGATCCATGTGTGGTCTCTAAAGAGAACACACATGCAATGACTCTTGTTGTTGTTAGTAAAAATAGCACACATGCAATGACACCGGTGGATCCATATGTGGCATGTGAAAAGAACACACATGCAATGACTCTGGTTGTTGTTAGTAAACAGAAGACACATGCAATGACAATGGTGGATCCATGTGTGGTCTCTGAAGAGAACACACATGCAATGACTCTTGTTGTTGTTAGTAAAAAGAGCACACATGCAATGACACCGGTGGATCCATATATGGTATGTTAAAAGAACACACATGCAATGACTCTGGTTGTTGTTAGTAAAAAGAGCACACATTCAATGACACTGGTGGATCCATATGTGGATTGTGAAAAGAACACACATGCAATGACACTGGTGGATCCATATGTGGTATCTGAAAAGTACACACATTTCAATGACTCTGGTTGTTGTTTGTAAAAATAAAACACATGCCATGACACTGGTGGATCCATGGGTGGATTTTGAAAAGAGCACACATGCAATGACACTGGTGGATCCATATGTGGTATGTGAAAAGAACACACATGCAATGACTCTAGTTGTTGTTAGTAAAAAGAACACACATGCAATGACACTGGTGGATCCATGTGTGGTCTCTGAAGAGAACACACATTTCAACTACACTGGTGGATCCATATGTGGTATGTGAAAAGAATAGTCATGAAATGTCTCCAGTTGTTGTTAGTAAAAAGAACACGCATGCAATGACACTGGTGGATCCATAGGTGGATTGTTAAAAGAGCACACATGCAATGACACTGGTGGATCCATATGTGGTATGTGAAAATAACACACATGCAATGACTCTAGTTGTTGTTAGTAAAAAGAACACACATGCAATGACACTGGTGGATCCATATGTGGTATGTGAAAAGAACACACATGCAATGACTCTAGTTGTTGTTAGTAAAAAGAGCACACATGCAATGACACCGGTGGATCCATATGTGGTATGTGAAAAGAACACACATGCAGTGACTCTAGTTGTTGTTAGTAAAAAAGAGCACACATGCAATGACACTGATGGATCCATAGGTGGATAGTAAACAGAGTACACATATAATGACACCGGTGGATCCATATGTGGTATGTGAAAAGAACACACATGCAATGACTCTAGTTGTTGTTAGTAAAAATAACACACATGCAATGACACTGGTGGATCCATATGTGGGTTGTCAAAAGAACACACATGCAATGACACTGGTGGATCCATATGTGGTAGGTGAAAAGAACACACATTTCAATGACTCTGGTTGTCGTTAGTAAAAATAATACACATGCCATGACACTGGTATATCCATGGGTGGATTTTGAAAAGAGCACACATGCAATGACACTGGTGGATCCATATGTGGTATGTGAAAAGAACACACATGCAATGACTCCAGTTGTTTATAGTAAAAAGAACACAAATGCAATGACACTTGTGGATCCATGTGTGGTCTCTGAAGAAAACACACATTTCAATGACACTGGTGGATCCATATGTGGTATGTGAAAAGAATAGTAATGAAATGACTCCAGTTGTTGTTAGTAAAAAGAACACACATGCAATGACACTGGTTGATCCATAGGTGGATTGTGAAAAGAGCACACATGCAATGACACCGGTGGAACCATATGTGGCATGTGAAAATAACACACATGCAATGACTAGAAAAGAACACACATGCAAAGAGAATTGGTCGATATGTGGTATGTGAAAAGAACACACATGCATTGACTCTAGTTGTTGTTAGTAAAAAGAGCAAACATGCAATGACACCGGTGGATCCATATGTGGTATGGGAAAAGAACACACATGCAATGACTCTGGTTGTTGTTAGTAAAAAGAGCACACATGCAATGTCACTGGTGGATCCATAGGTGGATAGTAAAAAGAGAACACATGCAATGACACATTGGATCCATATGTGGTATGAAAACAACACACATGCAATGACTCTGGTTGTTGTTAGTAAAAAGAACACACATGCAATGACACGGGTGGATCAATATGTGGTATGTGAAAAGAACACGATGCATTGAATCTTGTTGTTTTTAGTAAATAGAGCACACATGCAATGACTCCAGTGGATCCATATGCGGTATGTGAAAAGAACACACATGCAATGACTCAGTTGTTGTTAATAAAAAACACATGCAATGACCTTTGGTGGATCCATGTGTGGTATGTGAAAAGAACACACATTTCAATGACTTGGTTGTTGTTAGTAAAAGAACACACATGGAATGACCTTTGGTGGATCCATAGGTGGATTGTGGAAAGAGCATACATGCAATGACACTGGTGGATCCATATGTGGTATGCGAAAAGAACGCACATGCAATGACTCCAGTTGTTGTTATTAAAAATAACAGACATGCAATGACACTGGTGGATCCATGTGTGGTCTCTAAAGAGAACACACATGCAATGACTCTTGTTGTTGTTAGTAAAAATAGCACACATGCAATGACACCGGTGGATCCATATGTGGCATGTGAAAAGAACACACATGCAATGACTCTGGTTGTTGTTAGTAAACAGAAGACACATGCAATGACAATGGTGGATCCATGTGTGGTCTCTGAAGAGAACACACATGCAATGACTCTTGTTGTTGTTAGTAAAAAGAGCACACATGCAATGACACCGGTGGATCCATATATGGTATGTTAAAAGAACACACATGCAATGACTCTGGTTGTTGTTAGTAAAAAGAGCACACATTCAATGACACTGGTGGATCCATAGGTGAATCGTGAAAAGAACACACATGCAGTGACACTTGTGGATCCATATGTGGTATGTGAAAAGAACACACATGCAATGACTCTGGTTGTTGTTAGTAAAGAGAACACACATGCAATGACATTGGTGGATCGATAGGTGGATTGTGAAAAGAACACACATGCAATGACACTGGTGGATCCATATGTGGTATGTGTGTCGTGGTGGTGTCACGGCAAATGCCATGGATAGGCTAAAGTGGGGACTAATATGCGCTAGGGGAATCCAGGGAGGGATAGTAGAGTGATTCTCTACACGGAAGCTTTGTATTGATGTTTGATCTCCAAGATTATAGGTGCTCCTCGAGCTGTATTGACAAGAGGAGGAAGAGGAAACTCTCTTACTCTTGCCTACTAACTAGCCCAAGAACCCTAGATCCACTTGGTTTCTCCTTCCTATGTATCCTCCAGAGCCCAACCCCCTTACCAGAACCCCAGCCCCCCTTATATAGAGGTGGTTCGGTCCTGGCCTAGGGCATACGTGGAGGCATATTCCTAAGAATATGCCCCCTCCCAAAGTAGTAACCCGACAGGGGTGCTTTTCCCCCGCGTCACACTTGCTTTAGCGACGTAGCCTCTGCGGCGCCTGCGTCAACCGACGTGAGCGTCGTCACCCTTGTCGGCCTTGATCCGGTCGTCCTGCCCTTGCTTTATTTGCTCATCCAGTATGCACCGGGCCTTCTTTTTGACCAGAGAGATTCCTTCCTTCTCCTAGAAGCCAAGCGAGGATCTGGATCACAGTTGATCCGGCCACGCCTGTTCCTGCATATAAGCTAGACAAGTATCTCCGACTTACTCCTTGAGTCGGATGAGACAATGTTAGGCGACCGCCCTGGTCCGGGTTACTCCGTGATCCAGCCTGCCTTGAGGTGACTCGGCTAGCGTCCGCTTTGACCTTGTCGAACCTCGGCTAACTCGGCCCTTATACCCCGGAGTGACCCTACCCGGGGTTATCCCCCCAACATTAGTCCCCAAAGCTGGTGCGGCCTTAGCGGCCTTGGTCGCTAAGGCCACATCAGGTTCATTCGTATCTAAGCTTCGGACGTTTAGTTCCGAGTTAACTTCTTGTCTCGGATTATATGGATTTACGTTCCCTTCGCACGTTCCAAGTTTTCACTTGCCGGCCGGGTTACCATTTTGGCTCGGATCCTATGGTTTTACTTTCCCTCTGCACATTTCAAGTTTTCACTTGCCGGCTGGGTTACCATCGTGGCTCGGATCCGGGCCTTGCTTCCTTCTCTCGTACGCTAACCCACGTAAAGGTTAATCATTACGTTGCCTCATTTTAAGGGCCCGCACAGTAACCACCGCGGTAAATGTCAGTGATTACTGTGCGAGGATTACGTCACGTATGTCTCCTCGTTTACCGCAACTTCACGTCGTGTCATGGGATCACATTTACTCAGCGGCCCCCAGTGTGGCTTCTCTCTGATTGGTCGATGCTGGTGATACACGGCCACACCGTGTGGCTCTCCCACGCAGCACGATCCCACTTGTTGATTACTGGGGGCGGTTAAATAGGGGAGGGGCACGCTCCTTAGCACTTTTCCATCTCCGCGCACCCTCGCCCGTTCCTCTTCTTCTTCCTCGCAACCGAGGCGCCGCCAGTGACCGTTGCAGCGCCGCCGCCGCACCTTCTCTGTGCCTCCGCACCGCAGCCACCGCTGCACTACTGCTTAGCCACGGGTCCTCGTCAATCTAGACCGCAGAGGCTCGCCGCCGCCAGCTCCAGCGAGGACAGAGGATTCGAGATGACGGAGGAGGAGCTCATCATCGTCGAGCAGGAGATGGAGGAGGACGCCGGCGCGGCAGACCGCGGTGCATTGGCCGGTTCGTGGGTTTGCCAGGACGACATTGACTGGCTCTACCGAACCCGGCGTATTCCCGCCGGCGTCGCCGCTCGTCTCCCCTCCTCGGAATTGGCCCCCTCACCCAATCCAGGTGAGTTCATCGTTTTGCTATCCCATTTCCAATGGGGATTTGGTCTTCCGGTGAGTGATTTCTTCCGGGACTGGGTCCGGACCTATCACCTGCAACCACATCATCTCCCGGCGAACGCCATCACCTCTCTGTCCGCTTTCGTTTCCTCGATCGAAGGCTACACCGGACTATGGCCCACGAAGGAGCTGTGGATCCGGTTCTTCGGCCTCCGTCACAACGTCGTCCCCAACATCCACGTCGAGTCGGAGGACAAGCAACTCACTCAGTTCGGAGCTGCCTCGATCTCGCCCCGGAGGTATTCAATCTTTCCCCGGGTCACCGGGCTTGACTCCTGCAAAGGATGGGCCCGGACCTTCTTCTACGTCCGGAACGAAGGCACGGAAGACTTGATCCGGTTGCTTCCCTACGCTCCGGGTCCCCCTGACACGGATTTCTGGGAGGAGGTTGCCAAGAAACCTACAGCTCTGGCCAACCAAGTCAACAAAAGGTTTGCGGAGCTGAAGAAGCTCGGATTGCGCAATGAGGATGCCATGATCACATTAATGCAGCGAATCTCTCCCTCCGGCGCACTCACAAGTTGTGCCATATGAGCTTCAGTCGCGACCCCAACCGAACCTCCCTGTTCGAGTTGAGCAATACGGAGATCTTTCCGCGGGTCAAGGCTCTTTTCACCACCCATAAGGATTTTTCGCCGCGAATGGGCGTGGGGAATCGAGCATTCTTGCCGTGTGACAGGCTCCCTCCATGATAAGCTTCGGAGTAAACTTGTTTCGGTCAATTACATGTCGGTTCTTATCGTATTTTGACTTTGCTCCTACGCTTTTTCTCAGCTATTTCTCCAGCAAACCCTCGAGGATGGCGGATCCGACCCTTAAGTGGGCCCGGACCGAGAAATCCCGGATGAGGAGGCCGGACCAGGAGATGTTCCTCCCACAACCGATGCCACCAAATGACCCGGTAAATTCTCTTCTCTTAGAGATTGGCCCGACGATGAGGATGACTTCGGATATCGGCGTGATTGAACCCGTTGAGGCTGTCCCTCTTTCTTTTGCCTTCCGGCATCAGCTAACCCGGTGGGCATCCACGAGGATTCTCCACTTGCCACAGGCGAGCCTGTTCGGTGGCGTCGAAGAAGAAGCGTGGGTCGCGTCAAGTTCTTCTTAGAACCTTCTCAGCCTTCCAAAAGGCAAAGAAGGCGGAGACAAGACGCCTCAAGCAGGCAGGCAAAGCCCCGGCACGGAGGGCCCGGAAACCTAAGGACGCTGAGACCTCGGATGCGTAGGTCATTTTTCACTGCGCCACACACTTCTCCCTGCATTGGGGTAATTTCACTCCTGACATTATCTTCTCTTGCAGGCTCTGTGGAGTTCCTCGAGCCGGATCGAGCATCTCCTCTCCTCTTTGGTCCAGTCCTTCCCTCCTTGTGACGACAGAGTCACGCTGAAACCCTATTCCGGAGGCTCTGCGGCCGCTCCGGTTCCACAAGACCTCCTTGGAGGGCGACCTCGGATCGGGAGGGTCGGATCGGCCGAGCAGCGGCGTCAAACGCCGACATTGCCACAACCAGCAACTACCAAGTCTACCGCACTCCAGCACCAGCTCCGGCACTAGCCACCGAACCAGCGCTCTGTCCGGCTCTGAAGAAACCAGCGGCAGCTCCGGCACCCACCAAAGCTCCGTGCCAAGTTCATCGCCTCGTGCGAGTCATCTCAAGCTCGGCGAGGACCCACCAATGACTTCAAGGGCAAATCATTGTGGTCACTTCCTCCCAGCAAATAGGCAAGTCTACCTCGATTTTGGGCAGCGAACTTTGTCGTCGATGCTTCCAAAGAAATCACCAGCAGCGACGGATCCTCCTGCCGAGCCAGCCGATTCGCAGCAGATGGTTCTTCACACTAGCCTAGCTCTTGCCCTGATTGAAAGGAAAGAAGCTCACGCAAAGGGCTTGGTGGCACCTCACATGCCCACTGGTGAACGGTACCCTCCAAGCCTCATCGAGTTTGTCATGAACTGGAATAAGGCGGAGTTCGTCTACAACGATGAACTCTCGGAAAAGTTCGGCCCAGCTGAATTTTCTGCTCAGATGAATACCGCCGCCAAGGCCATTAACCTCGTTGGGCGTATGATGGAGGTACGTCGTTTCTTTTTTACATGCTGCAGATAATAACCATTAGCCCCCGAGCCTCCGGCGGAGTAACTTGTTACTCGGCCGGATGCTCCTTAGAAGATCAACGTAGCTGCATGTAAACTTCAAATATGCACACATCTAGAGCCGGGTTAAGTTCCGCTTGGCCCGGATCTCGTATACTTCGAATATGCACACACCTAGAGCCGGGTTAAGTTCCGCTTGGCCCGGATCTTGTACACTTCAAATATGCACACACCTAGAGCCGGGTTAAGTTCCGCTTGGCCTGGATCTTGTACACTTCAAATATGCACACACCTAGAGCCGGGTTAAGTTCCACTTGGCCCGGATCTTGTACACTTCAAATATGCACACACCTAGAGCCGCGTTAAGTTCCGCTTGGCCCAGATCTTGTACACTTCAAATATGCACCGAACTAATTTTACACGCCTGTACCTTTGTCAGGTAACCACCAATCGTCGGAGCGCCGAGTTTCAGCGCCTGCTTGACACCCACAAGATCTTGCGCGCAAAACATGTTGCACTTGGCATGGAGCACGAAAAGAGGGGTAATTTCCTCTCTTAACACCTCAGCATTTCGTTTGTTTCCGCCGGACTAACCTCCTTATTCGGTTTTTTGCAGCTGGGGTGGAGGCTGAAAACAAGATTATGCGGAAGAACTTGGAGGAAATCCGAGGTATGTCCTCTCTCGGCCAACGTCGTTGTGTTTTCCATTCTTTCTTCTCCTTGGCTCGGCAAA
Organism: Avena insularis; assembly: GCA_023614405.1. Lineage (NCBI taxonomy): Eukaryota > Viridiplantae > Streptophyta > Magnoliopsida > Poales > Poaceae > Avena > Avena insularis. Next base: position 215,018,932 of record CM042688.1, on the reverse strand, counting down.
CATTCACTCCTCGGCTTTGCCGGGTCAACACACTATTTCAGCATCGCTTGAGGATAGTGTGCCCGTGCCTGATATGATGCTGCATTTTCTCGAACAAGCGGACAGACATCAAGCAGTGAAGAAGAACGATGAGCTCGCCCTCCTCGGACCAAGGGCGATGAAATAGCCAAACTCAAGGCCGAGATGGAAGATGAAGGCCCAACACAAAACCGAGCTCAAAAGTTGGCGAACTTCACCGAAGAGCGTGAGCGCTTTACCCTTCAGATCTCAAGGACCAGGACCCTTAAGGAATCCGAGGTCCAGCTTGGGTCGGCCTTCATGAAGCTTGAACAACTTCGCTTGACGTAGCCAGTTGTATCAAGGAGTTGACCCGGATCCATCGTCATATCTCACGTAAGTTTCTTCCCCTTGTCCGACCTAGTTTTCCGGGTTAGCTCATATGCTTTTGCTTCAGCATCGTCCTTTTCCTTATTTTCAGATCATTTTCCGGAGGGTACCGCCATCGCCAGTGCTGCTGTTGCCAAATTCCACCAAGAGAGGGGTACTCCCATCGCTCCTGATGGTGAGAGCATCCCCTTAGACATGGAGGACCTGTTGGTCAGCGTGTCAGCTCGGTTGGAAACCATCAAGAACTATGGGAAAGATCTCCTCGACGTTGCGGTCCAGATCTTCAACGCTTTCTGGCCCAGCGAGAGTGCTCCGGAAAGGATCACGCTCCTTGCCGAAAAACTGATGGAGATTGAGACTCAGATTGACCTCTGGAGAGAATCCACCGGGCATGCCGCAGCAGATACCCTCCTCCATCATATCCTTTCATGGTACGAGAAAATCGATCTAAGCCTCCTCACCCATCGGTGCACCGGATCCAAATGGACCGATGATCCGGAGTGGGTAGCTCGGCACCAGGCTTGTGCCTACAGCCTCGTCGAGTATTCTCCAGTCCATGACTGGGTTGAGGGGCCGAGCTTTCTGGAATCCGGCAAGGAGGAGCAGATGGAGAACATGGAGGATGGGTCGGGCGATGATGGAGAAGATGCTGCTTCAGATATTGAAGACAGTGATGATGACGCCGAACTCCCTCCTCCTGCCGCTCCTTAGTTGAAAAAATAAACTTGAAAATTTATCAGATCCCCGGTATGCCGGGTGCAATTGTATGCTGAATACATGATATTTTGCTACTATGCTTGTATGCCAGATTAACTTGGGCGTAGTGCCCGAGTTTCATTTTCTTGTTCGTCCAATTCTCCGGCTCGATCCGTGTCTACCTTGATTCGGTTTTACGACTTACGAACCTGAGCCTCAAGAATCGTTTTAACAATACTGAGAAGCTTTGAGGCTTGGCTCAAAATAATTCAACATAATAGCTTGAAAGTAAATACGTGGTTAGTCCCAAAAAACAAACGTTAGCTGGAATAGGATCGTTTCCTTAGTAGTTTTTCATGTGCTACGCAATTCCAAACTTGTTCCCTTGCTTGCCATGAAGCCAATTCTTGTTGGACAGCAGCAAGTCGAAGAGTTGGGTTTTTGGTGCTCACACATTACTAATCTGGGTTAAGTGAAACGAGTCATTCCAGCTAACGCATAAAAAGTAACAACAATCATTTATTAAGGCAGTCCCGATTCTTTGCCGAGGCTCCGCTATTTCATTGATAAGCTCATTGCCGACATACATACCGACATATGAGATGACTGGATACATACACTTCTTAGCTAAGTGTAGAAGGGCCAGTAGTGCTACATTCCACGGTCGCTTGGATTCCTCTCGGACCTGTCCGCCTTGTTCTTTTTGTGGCTTTGCATCTATGAGATAGTAAGAATCATTGTGCAATGCTTTGCTCTAATAAATGGTCCTTCCATGGGGATAATTTATGCATGCGGTACGTATTTGTACCAACCGAGCACCGGATCGCCTTCACGGAAGACTCGAGGCACACTTTCCGGCTATGATAGCGTCGGAGATTTTCGATATATGGCGGATCACAGGCGATGCCGTTCTCTCGCTTCTTCAGCAGATCAATATCATTTTGTCGGGCTTCTTGCACTTGACTTCTGTATTGGGTGACCCTAAATGAATCATGCTCTATGTCGGCTGGCAATACACTTCTGCCCCATATATCGTGAAAAAGAGCGGCGTGTAGCTGTTGATCGATTCAGAGTTGTTCTTAAACTCCACAATACCGCTGGTAGTTCTTCTATCCAGCACCCCGCTGATCTTTGCAGCGGCTCAATGAGCCGGGGTTTTATCCCGGATAATACTAATCCGTTGGATCTTTCCACTTATCCGTTTGATGCGGGGTGGGCTACCGAGGCTACGTCGAGTCGGATTTTCTTGTCTCGGCAGAATCGTGCAAATGCTCCTTCAGCAAAATTTGTGCCGTTATCAGTTATAATGTTGTGCGGATAACCGTATCTCAAGATGATGTCTTTGAGAAATGTCATGGCAGTAGCTCCATCACATTTTCTTATAGGTTTCACTTCGATCCATTTTGTAAACTTGTCCACCATGACCAGAATGTGTGTCATGTTTCCTCTTGCTGGTTTGAACGGGCCAACCATATCCAAGCACCACACAGCAAATGGCCATGTAATTGGTATGGTTTTAAGTTCCGACATAGGCATATGTGTCTTGGTGGCGTACCTTTGACAACCATTGCATTTTCTCACCAGATCTTCTGCTTGCTCCAAGGCATTTGGCCATTAAAATCCATGCCGAAATGCCTTTGCCACTAAGGCCCGGGATGAGGCATGATGCCCGCATTCTCCTTGGTGTATATCCCGGAGGATGTCAAGTCCTTCTTCCGGGTCAACACACCGCTGGAGGACATTGGTTACACTCCGTTTGTACAGCTCGGAATTGATGATTGTGTAAGATTTGCCTCTCCTCTGAGTCTGCCTGGCTAGCACTTCCTCAGTGGGTAACGTTCCATCTTTCAAGAACTGGTATATAGGCAGTGCCCAAGCTGGTATTGCTCGCGCAGGGGAACATATCCTCATCAATTTCCATCCGATCCACCGGCATAACTTCAGCCGGATCACGCTGAACAGTCCCCGGGTCTAGCGAGGTAGTCCCCGGGTTCGGCGTGCTACCTCCCGTGTCAATGTCCATGGGCTCAACTCCAGATTCCGCGTTTTCCGAGACATAGATTGAATCGGTTCCTGGGGACGGCCTGATAGATGGTTTTCTGAGGTGCTCCAATTCTACGCCTGGTGGAATTGCATGTCGGGTCGATCCGAGCTTCGATAGCATGTCGGCAGCTTCGTTTTCCACGCGAGGTACGTGGTGAAACTCGCATCCCTCAAAGTAACCCGAGATCTTCTGCACATGAAATCTGTATAGTGCCATGTTTGGATCCAGGGCGTCCCACACTCCGGAAACTTGCTGTATTACTAGATCCGAGTCGCCAAAGCAGACTATCCGACGTATGCCAATCTCCTTTGCCACTTTCAGACCATGCACAAGAGCCTCGTACTCAGCGACATTGTTCAATGCCACAAAATGGATCTGCAATACGTACTTGAGCTGATCCTTCTTTGGCAAGGTAAGCACAACCCCGGCACCTAACCCGGTTTTGGTTTTCGATCCGTCAAAGTGCATCCTCCAGTAGGTCGGATCTGGTGGCGGCGGTTCGTATTGTACCTCGGCCCAATCCAAGAAAAAGTCCGCCACAGCCTGGGACTTGATCGCTTCTCTCCTATCATACTGGGGTGCGTAAGGTGCTAGCTCAATTGCCCATTTCACAATTCTGCCTTTCACATCTTTGTTACCCATTATCTCGGATATTGGGGATTCGCATATCACTTTGATGGGATGCTCCTCAAAGTAGTGCTTTAACTTCTTTGCCGCCATATAAACTCCGTATGCCACCTTTTGAAAATGCGGGTAGTTCTGTTTTGAGGCAGACAATACCTCGCTCAAGTAATACACTGGCCTCTGCACCGACTTACCCTCTTCATCTCGCTCCACTACAATCACCGCACTTACAACTCGGTTGGTTGCGGCTATATAGAGAAACATTGGCTCCTTTGACAGTGGAGAAGCTAATACTGGTGCAGTGGCCAACGTCTTTTTTAAGTGGGCAAAAGCTTCATCGGCCTGCCGCGTCCAAACAAACTTATCTGATTTTTTCATGAGTTGGTAGAGAGGCAGTGCCTTTTCCCCTAACCGACATACAAACCGACTCAACGACGCCAGGCATCCAGTGAACTTCTGGACGTCGTTGAGACACTTCGGCAGCTCCATTCGTTCGATGGCTCGGATCTTAGTTAGATTAACCTCGATACCTCGGCTGGAGACGAGGAATCCGAGTAATTTCCTAGCCGGGACACCGAAGGTGCATTTCTCCGGGTTAAGCTTCATCCGGAATCTCCTCAAGTTCGCGAATGTTTGCCTTATGTCATCAAGGAGCATTGCGCTTTCCTTGGTCTTGATAACCACATCATCCACGTAGACTTGTACATTTTGACCTATTTGATCGTGCAAACATTTTTGCATACATCTTTGGTATGTTGCTCCTGCATTTCGTAAACCAAACGACATAGTGCGATAGTAATAAGCCCCGTACGGGGTAATAAAGGAAGTTTTTATTTGATCATCCGGGTTCAGAGGTATCTGGTGGAAACCAGAATAAGAGTCAATAAACGACAATAGTTCACATCCCGCGGTAGAGTCGATGACCTGATCTATCCTCGGCAGTGGAAATGGATCTTTTGGACATGCCTTGTTCGGGTTCGTGTAATCGATACACATACGCCAAACCACTGCCACGTTCGGATCATCCTTCTACTTTTCTACCAGCACCGGATTAGAGAGCCAATCCAGATACAACACTCCCATGATAAATCCTACTGCTAGCAACCGAGCTATCTCGTCACCAATGACCTTTCTCCTATCCTCAGCGAAGCGTCGGAGAGGCTGCTTCACCGGCCTTGCTCCGGGTCTTACATTCAAAGAGTGCTCGGCCAACTCCCTCGGAACACCCTGCAAGTCCTATGTGGACCAAGAAAAAATATCCCGATTCTCACGGAGGAAGTTGACGAGCTCGCTTTCCTATTTGTCAGTTAACCCGGCCCCAATTGTTACGGTACTCTCCGGAAACATGTTATCCACCGGGATCTTCTTGGTGTCCTTCGCGGCTTGAAACGAATCGCTTCCATGCGGGTTACTTAACACCGGCATATACTGCTGCGCGGACTGAGCTAATGCCGCCACCTCTTGGATTTTTCTTTTCTCTTGGGCAATTACGAGTGACTCGGCTAGGTTAGACCCGGCTGAGGCGCACTCAATAGAACGTCGGAAATCCCCAGCGATAGTAATTTCTCCATTTGGCCCGGGCAACTTCATCTTCAGATAACTAACGTGGCAACTCTCCATGAATTTGCTCAGTGCTGGTCTCCCGAGTAATGCATGATACGTGCTCTCCAAGTTCACCACCTCAAACTCCAGATTTTCAGTTCGGCAGTTATCCCTCGTGCGAATAACCGTCGACCGGACTTTGCCTATGGGTTCGCGGGATATGCAGTATGATACCATGGAAAGTTGTTCTTGTAGCCTGGAGCATGTTCTCCGAGATGCCCAACTTGCGCATCGTATCCGCATACATGATGTTAATGCTACTGCCATTGTCTATTAGTACCTTGGAGAACCTCACATTAATGTTTGGTCCAATGAACGTCGGATCTAACACTAGTGCATACGAGACCGGACTTGGCATAAGCTTGGGATGATCTTTGACGCTCCAGGTAATTTCCTGGTCTGACTAAGACATGTACCTCGTCACTGCGGGCATAACCGCGTTAACCTCCATATGTCGGCGCTGCAAGCTCTTCCTATCTGTTTCCTCTGTTGTGAACACACAATAGCTCTGGTGATGTTCCCTGTACTCATTTCTTCCCTCGTTTCCGGAGTACCTATGATCCGGTGGTTGCTGGTTTTCCACCTGATGCACAGCATCCCTTCTCTCACTGTTGTCATACCTCGACGGAAGGGGAGGCAACATCAGTTGCTGCGTGTTTGCTCCGGAAAGTAGTTGCTGCCGGGGTAACTCCTGCCGAGGTTGATCATTCCGGGGTGCCTGAGCATTCCCCGAACCACCTTGTTCTATCTTACGCATCCACTCACATTGCCTCGTTGTGTGACCCGGGGCTTTCGGATTTGGCGTGTGGAATTTACACGGCTGGTCCAACATTGACTCATAGGTATACCTCGGACGATCTTTCTTTTCTTGCCATTGCTTCTTCTGCTCCGGAGTCCATGTTTTCTTGCCATCGTTTCGAGGAGTCCATTGCCCTCCCGTTTTCTGGCATTGGTTGCTCCCTGCTCCGGGCTGATCTTGATTCACGGCTGCAACTTGTTGCAAACCATATCGATGGTCCGGTCTATCGTCTCTCCTTTTTCCCCTGTAATCGTTCCTCCGGGATGACCCGGCTCCGTCCCTCGGATAGTACTCCTCATTTGACTCGTTCGACGCGATCCTAGGTTGAGTCGGATCACCCAAAGCATAAGAATCCGCGATCCGGATCATCTCTGCCAATGTGACTGGCATTTTCCTTTGCAATTTCATCCACAACTCGCTGCCATATCTGCACCCTTGTGCGAACCACGCTATAGCCTGTGACTCTATGACTCCCTCGCACGAGTTTCTCATGGTACACCACCGGGTCAAGAATTCACGATCCGTTTCGTTAGACCTCTGCTTGCACATTGCCAGGGTCTGCGGTCTATTCGGTCTCTGATATGTGCTTGAGAAGTTGCTGATAAACATTTCTTCAAAATCTATCCAGCAATTGATGCTTCCGGGCGCCAAATTATTCAGCCATACCCTAGCCGGACCTTCTAACAATTGGGGTACATATCGTACAACCCATCTCAAGTTGCCAGTTGCAATTTTCACAGTTGTCGCGTAGTTTATCAGCCAATCCTTCGGCTTTGTACTGCCGTCATACGTCTTCGTGCCCCTGGGTAATTGGAAATTGGGTACTGGCGGTTCCTTCATGATCCGGGGTCCAAAGCACGCTGGACCCGGAGGACCTTGACATTCGATCTGTTCCGACCTATATAGGCGATCCAGCTTTAACCTGGCGTCATCCGACATCAAATCCCTGCTTCCCAATCTCGACCCTATCACATGATAGTCCGGTCTTGCATATCCCACATTCATCATCTCCGAGTCTCCGTCATTGTATCGGTCTTGCTCTCGTTGTGCTCCTCTCTGTTGCATACCATGGCCGGTACTTTGCTCTTGCCTTGGTGCATTCCGCTGCTGCGGTTGACTCGCTCCTGCCGAGTTTCGCTGTCCGGCATTATCGTTGGCAGCATTCCCTTGACCGGCATTGCCTTGGTCGTGGTTACCTCGACCAGCTTCACCTCGGCTCACGCTTCATCGATCATTGTTTTTTGGCATCTCTTTTTCTTTTCCCGCATGCGTTGGGTCGTACGGAACGATCTACTTGTTCCGTCTGGCCGAGGTTACTACCTCTTCTCTCCTAGGTCCACCATGAGGTGAAGATGCGGCTCCAGCGGATTTCTCCGGATTACCCATCGCCGAATGGACGATCTTAGAAGCTCCAACTCTCTCCGGGTTACCTCTCAACAGCTCCTCGTTCTGCCTGTTCGTGATCCGAACCACCTCGTTAACCCGGTCTTCTTTGTCTTTGGAGGTTCACCGTCCAGACCCTCTAACTCGGACCTGCGGCATCTGCTGCTCGAGGTTCTTCGCGAGGTACTATACCCGGCAACCCTACAGACAGATACTTTTCCGACCCTACGGTCCGTCATCACCTTCTGTTCATCTCACTTATGAGATTTTTCCCTTTACCCTTCTGCATCAACCTTGTTTGCCTTGGCGTACTCACGCAGCGTCATGTTCAACGCTGAGCGGCTGCTATCTTGTTGCGCCCTCTAGTATCTTTTCGGGTCTCTCTAGCTCGGCTGTGCTGGCCGGATCTACCACTTTGCCCTTTGGGTTCCCAAGCTATCCATAGCTTCCCTCGGCCGTTCTTAGGCCTCTCTAGCGGAGGACCCCTAGCTTTCCTCGGTGCCTTAGGCGTTACCTCCGGTCTAGCGCTGGATCCTTGCTCATGCCAGCGCTGGCGCGATCATCATCACCTCTGCATGGTCCGGGAGGCGGCGTCGCGCCCGCGAGCCACGGTGAGGTGGTTCTCCTGCATCGGCGATGCGACGCGGATGAACGCAAGACACGTCCACAACCGCGTAGACCTTATGCGCACGAGCAGCGAAGATGTCGTTGCGGCGGAAGAGGCGTGCCAAAGCAGCCAGCGTTGTCGCTGATGTAGTCTAAGCGCTCAAAGCGCTGAACGAGCCGGAGACGTCGTTTGCGGTGCGATAAGTTTCCGTCCGGATCTTCACCCCTGCTAGCACCGCTAGCCCCACGGTGGGCGCCAACTGTCGTGGTGGTGTCACGCCAGATGCCATGGATAGGCTAAAGGTGGGGACTAATATGCGCTAGGGGAATCCAGGGAGGGATAGTAGAGTGATTCTCTACATGGAAGCTTTGTATTGATGTTCGATCTCCAAGATTACAGGTGCTCCTCGAGCTGTATTGACAAGAGGAGGAAGAGGAAACTCTCTTACTCTTGCCTACTAACTAACCCAAGAACCCTAGATCCACTTGGTTTCTCCTTGCTATGTATCCTCCAGAGCCCAACCCCCTTACCAGAACCCCAACCCCCCCTTATATAGAGGTGGTTCGGTCCTGGCCTAGGGCATACGTGGAGGCATATTCCTAAGAATATGCCCCCTCCCAAAGTAGTAACCCGACAGGGGTGCTTTTCCCCCGCGTCACACTTGCTTTAGCGATGTAGCCTCTGCGGCGCCTGCGTCAGCCGACGTGAGCGTTGTCACCCTTGTCGGCCATAGTTGTTGTTAGTAAAAAGAGCACACATGCAATGACATTGGTGGATCCATAGGTGGATAGTAAAAAGAGCACACATGCAATGACACTGGTGGATCCATATGTGGTATGTGAAAAGAACACACATGCAATGACTCTAGTTGTTGTTAGTAAAAAGAACACACATGCAATGACACTGGTGGATCCATATGTGGATTGTGAAAAGAACACACATGCAATGACACTGGTGGATCCATATGTGGTATGTGAAAAGTACACACATTTCAATGACTCTAGTTGTTGTTAGTAAAAAGAACACACATGCAATGACACTGGTGGATCCATGTGTGGTCTCTGAAGAGAACACACATTTCAACTACACTGGTGGATCCATATGTGGTATGTGAAAAGAATAGTCATGAAATGTCTCCAGTTGTTGTTAGTAAAAAGAACACGCATGCAATGACACTGGTGGATCCATAGGTGGATTGTGAAAAGAGCACACATGCAATGACACTTGTGGATCCATATGTGGTATGTGAAAATAACACACGTGCAATGACTCCAGTTGTTGTTAGTAAAAAGAACACACATGCAATGACACTTGTGGATCCATATGTGGTATGTGAAAAGAACACACATGCAATGACTCTAGTTGTTGTTAGTAAAAAGAGCACACATGCAACGACACCGGTGGATCCATATGTGGTATGTGAAAAGAACACACATGCAATGACTCCAGTTGTTGTTAGTAAAAACGAGCACACATGCAATGACACTGGTGGATCCATAGGTGGATAGTAAACAGAGTACACATGTAATGACACTGGTGGATCCATATCTGGTATGTGAAAATAACACACATGCAATGACTCTAGTTGTTGTTAGTAAAAAGAACACACATGCAATGACACTGGTGGATCCATATGTGGATTGTCAAAAGAACACACATGCAATGACACTGGTGGATCCATATGTGGTATGTGAAAAGAACACACATTTCAATGACTCTGGTTGTTGTTAGTAAAAAGAATAGACATGCCATGACACTGGTGGATCCATGGGTGGATTTTGAAAAGAGCACACATGCAATGACTCTGGTGGATCCATATGTGGTATGTGAAAAGAACACACATGCAATGACTCCAGTTGTTGTTAGTAAAAACAACACACATGCAATGACACTTGTGGATCCATGTGTGGTCTCTGAAGAGAACACACATTTCAATGACACTGGTGGATCCATATGTGGTATGTGAAAAGAATAGTAATGAAATGACTCTAGTTGTTGTTAGTAAAAAGAACACACATGCAATGACACTTGTTGATCCATAGGTGGATTGTGAAAAGAGCACACATGCAATGACACCGGTGGATCCATATGTGGTATGTGAAAATAACACACATGCAATGACTCAGTAAAAAGAACACACATGCAATGACATTGGTCGATCGATATGTGGTATGTGAAAAGAACACACATGCATTGACTCTAGTTGTTGTTAGTAAAAAGAGCAAACATGAAATGACACCGGTGGATCCATATGTGGTATGGGAAAAGAACACACATGCAATGACTCCGGTTGTTGTTAGTAAAAAGAGCACACATGCAATGTCACTGGTGGATCCATAGGTGGATAGTAAAAAGAGCACACATGCAATGACACTGGTGGATCCATATGTGGTATGTGAAAAGAACACACATGCAATGACTCTGGTTGTTGTTAGTAAAAAGAACACACATGCAATGACACAAGTGGATCCATATGTGGTATGTGAAAAGAACACACATGCAATGACTCTGGTTGTTATTAGTAAAGAGAGCACACATGCAATGACTCCAGTGGATCCATATGCGGTATGTCAAAAGAACACACATGCAATGACTCAGTTGTTGTTAATAAAAAGAACACACATGCAATGACACTGGTGGATCCATGTGTGGTATGTGAAAAGAACACACATTTCAATGACTGGTTGTTGTTAGTAAAAAGAACACACATGCAATGACACTGGTGGATCCATAGGTGGATTGTGGAAAGAGCATACATGCAATGACACTGGTGGATCCATATGTTGTATGCGAAAAGAACACACATGCAATGACTCCAATTGTTGTTAGTAAAAAGAACAGACATGCAATGACACTGGTGGATCCATGTGTGGTCTCTGAAGAGAACACACATGCAATGACTCTTGTTGTTGTTAGTAAAAAGAGCACACATGCAATGACACTGGTGGATCCATATGTGGCATGTGAAAAGAACACACATGCAATGACTCTGGTTGTTGTTAGTAAACAGAACACACATGCAATGACAGTAGTGGATCCATGTGTGGTCTCTGAAGAGAATACACTTGCAATGACTCTTGTTGTTGTTAGTAAAAAGAGCACACATGCAATGACACCGGTGGATCCATATGTGGTATGTGAAAAGAACACACATGCAATGACTCTGGTTGTTGTTAGTAAAAAGAGCACACATGCAACAACACTGGTGGATCCATAGGTGAATTGTGAAAAGAACACACATGCAATGACACTTGTGGATCCATATGTGGTATGTGAAAAGAACACACATGCAATGACTCTGGTTGTTGTTAGTAAAGAGAACACACATGCAATGACATTGCTGGATCCATGGGTGGATTGTGAAAAGAACACACATGCAATGACACTGGTGGATCCATATGTGGTATGTGAAAAGAACACACATGAAATGACTCTAGTTGTTTTTAGTAAAAAGAACACACATGCAATGACACTGGTGGATCCATGTGTGGTCTCTGAAGAGAACACACATTTCAATGACACTGGTGGATCCATATGGGGTATGTGAAAAGAATAGTCATGAAATGACTCTAGTTGTTGTTAGTAAAAAGAACACACATGCAATGACCTTTGGTGGATCCATAGGTGGATTGTGAAAGGACACACATGCAATGACACTGGTGGATCCATATGTGGTATGTGAAAAGAACACACATGCAATGACTCTAGTTGTTGTTAGTAAAAAGAACACACATGCAATGACACTGGTGGATCCATATGTGGTATGTGAAAAGAACACACATGCAATGACTCTGGTTGTTCTTAGTAAAAAGAGCACACAAGCAATGACACCGGTGGATCCATATGTGGCATGTGAAAAGAACACACATGAAATGACTCCAGTTGTTGTTAGTAAAAAGAGCACACATGCAATGTCATTGGTGGATCCATAGGTGGATAGTAAAAAGAGCACACATGCAATGACTCCGGTTGTTGTTAGTAAAAAGAGCACACATGCAATGACACTGGTGGATCCATAGGTGGATTACGAAAAAGACCACACATGCAATGACACTGGTGGATCCATATGTGGTATGTGAAAAGAACACACATGCAATGACTCTGGTTGTTGTTAGTGAAAAGAACACACATGCAATGACACAAGTGGATCCATATGTGGTATGTGAAAAGAACACACATGCAATGACTCTGGTTGTTATTAGTAAAGAGAGCACACATGCAATGACTCCAGTGGATCCATATGCGGTATGTCAAAAGAACACACATGCAATGACTCAGTTGTTGTTAATAAAAAGAACACACATGCAATGACACTGGTGGATCCATGTGTGGTATGTGAAAAGAACACACATTTCAATGACTGGTTGTTGTTAGTAAAAAGAACACACATGCAATGACACTGGTGGATCCATAGGTGGATTGTGTAAAGAGCACAAATGCAATGACACTGGTGGATCCATATGTGGTATGTGAAAAGAACACACATGCAATGACTCCAATTGTTGTTAGTAAAAAGAACAGACATGCAATGACACTGGTGGATCCATGTGTGTTCTCTGAAGAGAACACACATGCAATGACTCTTGTTGTTGTTAGTAAAAAGAGCACACATGCAATGACACTGGTGGATCCATATGTGGCATGTGAAAAGAACACACATGCAATGACTCTGGTTGTTGTTAGTAAACAGAACACACATGCAATTACAGTAGTGGATCCATGTGTGGTCTCTGAAGAGAATACACTTGCAATGACTCTTGTTGTTGTTAGTAAAAAGAGCACACATGCAATGACACTGGTGGATCCATATGTGGTATGTGAAAAGAACACACATGCAATGACTCTGGTTGTTGTTAGTAAAAAGAACATACATGCAATGACCTGGTGGATCGATAGGTGAATTGTGAAAAGATCACACATGCAATGACACTTGTGGATCCATATGTGGTATGTGAAAAGAACACACATGCAATGACTCTTGTTGTTGTTAGTAAAGAGAACACACATGCAATGACATTCTTTGGATCCATGGGTGGATTGTGAAAGAACACACATGCAATAACCTTTGGTGGATCCATATGTGGTATGTGAAAAGAATACACATGAAATGACTCTAGTTGTTGTTAGTAAAAAGAACACACATGCAATGACACTGGTGGATCCATGTGTGGTCTCTGAAGATAACACACATTTCAATGACACTGGTGGATCCATATGTGGTATGTGAAAGAATAGTCATGTAATGACTAGTTGTTGTTGGTAGAAAGAACACACGTGCAGAGACACTGGTGGATCCAGAGGTGGATTATGAAAGGACACACATGCAATGACACTGGTGGATCCATATGTGGTATGTGAAAAGAACACACATGCAATGACTCTAGTTGTTGTTAGTAAAAAGAACACACATGCAATGACACTGGTGGATCCATATGTGGTATGTGAAAAGAACACACATGCAATGACTCTGGTTGTTGTTAGTAAAAAGAGCACACATGCAATGACACCGGTGGATCCATATGTGGCATGTGAAAAGAACACACATGAAATGACTCCAGTTGTTGTTAGTAAAAAGAACACACATGCAATGAGATTGGTGGATCCATAGGTGGATAGTAAAAGAACACACATGCAATGACTCTGGTTGTTGTTAGTAAAAAAGCACACATGCAATGACGTTGGTGGATCCATAGGTGGATAGTAAAAAGAGCACACATGAAATGACACTGGTGGATCCATATGTGGTATGTGAAAAGAACACACATGCAATGACTCTGGTTGTTGTTAGTAAAAAGAACACACATGCAATGACACAAGTGGATCCATATGTGGTATGTGAAAGAACACACATGCAATGACTACGGTTGTTATTAGTAAAAGAGCACACATGCAATGACTTGGTGGATCCATATGCGGTATGTGAAAAGAACACACATGCAATGACTCAGTTGTTGTTAAGAAAAAGAACACACATGCAATGACACTGGTGGATCCATCTGTGGTCTGTGAAAAGAACACACATTTCAATGACTGGTTATTGTTAGTAAAAAGAACACACATGCAATGACCTTTGGTGGATCCATAGGTGGATTGTGGAAAAGAACAGACATGCAATGACACTGGTGGATCCATATGTGGTATGTGAAAAGAACACATGCAATGACTCCAGTTGTTGTTAGTAAAAAGAACACACATGCAATGACACTGGTGGATCCATGTGTGGTCTCTGAAGAGAACACACATGCAATGACTCTTGTTGTTGTTAGTAAAAAGAGCACACATGCAATGACACTGGTGGATCCATATGTGGTATGTGAAAAGAACACACATGCAATGACTCTGGTTGTTGTTAGTAAAAAGAACACACATGCAATGACACTGGTGGATCCATGTGTGGTCTCTGAAGAGAACACACAAGCAATGACTCTTGTTGTTGTTAGTAAAAGAGCACACATGCAATGACACTGGTGGATCCATATGTGGTATGTGAAAAGAACACACATGCAATGACTCTGGTTGTTGTTAGTAAAAAGAACACACATGCAATGACACTTTGGTGGATCCATAGGTGGATTGTGAAAGAACGCACATGCAATGACACTGGTGGATCCATATGTGGTACGTGAAAAGAACACACATGCAATGAATCTGGTTGTTGTTAGTAAAAGGAACACACATGAAATGACATTGGTGGATCCATAGGTGGATTGTGAAAAGAACACACATGCAATGACACTGGTGGATCCATATGTGGTATGTGAAAAGAACACACATGCAATGACTCTGGTTGTTGTTAGTAAAAAGAACACACATGCAATGACACTGGTGGATCCATGTGTGGTCTCTGAGGAGAACACACATTTCAATGACACTTGTGGATCCATATATGGTATGTGAAAAGAACACACATGAAATGACTCTGGTTGTTGTTAGTAAAAAGAACACACATGCAATGAAACTGGTGGATCCATAGGTGGATTGTGAAAAGGGCACACATGCAATGACACTGGTGGATCGATATGTGGTATGTGAAAAGAACACACATGCAATGACTCCAGTTGTTGTTAGTAAAAAGAACACATGCAATGACATTGGTGGATCCATATGTGGTATGTGAAAAGAACACACATGCAATGACTCTGGTTGTTGTTAGTAGCAAGAACACACATGCAATGACACCGGTGGATCCATATGTGGTATGTCAAAAGAACAGTCATGAAATGACTCTAGTTGTTGTTAGTAAAAAGAACACACATGCAATGACACTGGTGGATCCATAGGTGGATTGTAAAATGAGCACACATGCAATGACACTGGTGTATCCATATGTGGTATGTGAAAAGAACACACATGCAATGACTCTGGTTATTGTTAGTAAAAGAACACATGCAATGACACTTTGGTGGATCCATATGTGGATTGTGAAAAGAACACACATGCAATGACACTGGTGGATCCATATGTGGTATGTGAAAAACACACATTCAATGACTCAGTTGTTGTTAGTAAAAGAACACACATGCAATGACCTGGTGGATCCATGGGTGGATTGTGAAAAGAACACACATGCAATGACACTGGTGGATCCATATGTGGTATGTGAAAAGAACACACATGCAATGACTCTAGTTATTGTTAGTAAAAAGAACACACATGCAATGACACTGGTGGATCCATGTGTGGTCTCTGAACAGAACACACAGTTCAATGACACTAGTGGATCCATATGTGGTATGTGAAAAGAACAGTCATGAAATGACTCCGGTTGTTGTTAGTAAAAAGAACACACATGCAATGACACTGGTGGATCCATATGTGGATTGTGAAAGAGGCACACATGCAATGACACTGGTGGATCCATATGTGGTATGTGAAAAGAACACATGCAATGACTCAGGTTGTTGTTAGTAAAAAGAACACACATGCAATGACACTGTGGTGGATCCATAGGTGGATTGTGAAAAGAACACACATGCAATGACACTGGTGGATCCATATGTGGTATGTGAAAAGAACACACATGCAATGACTCTAGTTATTGTTAGTAAAAGAACACACATGCAATGACCTTTGGTGGATCCATTCGTGGATAGTGAAAAGAACACACATGCAATGACACTGGTGGATCCATATGTGGTATGTGAAAGAACACATTTTTCAACGACTCTGGTTGTTGTTAGTAAAAGAACACACATGCAATGACACTGGTGGATCCATGGGTGGATTGTGAAAGAACACACATGCAATGACACTGGTGGATCCATATGTGGTATGTGAAAAGAACACACATGCAATGACTCTAGTTGTTATTAGTAAAAAATACACATGCAATGACACTGGTGGATCCATGTGTGGTCTCTAAAGAACACACATTTCAATGACCTTTGGTGGATCCATATGTGGTATGTGAAAGAACACACATGAAATGACTCTAGTTGTTGTTAGTAAAAGAACACACATGCAATGACACTGGTGGATCCATAGGTGGATTGTGAAAAACACACATGCAATGACACTGGTGGATCCATATGTGGATTGTGAAAAGAACACACATGCAATGACTCCGGTTGTTGTTAGTAACAAGAACACACATGCAATGACCTTTGGTGGATCCATATGGTATGTGAAAAGAACACACATGCAATGACTCAGTAAAAAAATAACCTTTGGTGGATCCATATGTGGTATGTGAAAAGAACACACATGCAATGACTCTGGTTGTTGTTAGTAAAAAGAACACACATGCAATGACACTGGTGGATCCATAGGTGGATTGTGAAAAGAACACATGCAATGACACTGGTGGATCCATATGTGGTATGTGAAAAGAACACACATGCAGTGACTCTAGTTGTTGTTAGTAAAAAAGAACACACATGCAATGACACTGGTGGATCCATATGTAGATTGTGAAAAGAACACACATGCAATGACACTGGTGGATCCTTATGTGGATTGTGAAAAGAGCACACATGCAATGACTGGTTGTTGTTAGTAAAAGAACACACATGCATTGACACTGGTTGATCCATATGTTGTATGTGAATAGAACACATTCAATGACACTGGTGGATCCATATGTGGTATGTGAAAAGAACACACATGCAATGACTCCAGTTGTTGTTAGTAAAAAGAACACACATGCAATGACACTTGGTGGATCCATGTGGTCTGTGAAAAGAACACATTTCAATGACACTGGTGGATCCATATGTGGTATGTGAAAGAACACACATGCAATGACTCTGGATGTTGTTAGTAAAAAGAACACACATGCAATGACACTGGTGGATCCATAGGTGGATTGTGAAAAGAACACACATGCAATGACACTGGTGGATCCATATGTGGTATGTGAAAAGAACACACATGCAATGACTCTGGTTGTTGTTAGTAAAAGAACACACATGCAATGACCTTTGGTGGATCCATGTGTGGTCTCTGAAGAGAACACACATGCAATGACTCTGGTTGTTGTTAGTAAAAGAGCACACACACAATGACACTGGTGGATCCATATGTGGTATGTGAAAAGAACACACATGCAATGACTCCAATTGTTGTTAGTAACAAGATCACACAGGCAATGACACTGGTGGATCCATAGGTGGATTGTGAAAAGAACACACATGCAATGACACTTGTGGATCCATATGTGGTATGTGAAAAGAACACACATGCAATGACTCTGGTTGTTGTTAGTAAAAAGAACACACATGCAATGACACTGGTGGATCCATATGTGGTATGTGAAAAGAACACACATGCAATGACTCTGGTTGTTGTTAGTAAAAAGAACACACATGCAATGACACTGGTGGATCCATATGTGGTATGTGAAAAGAACACACATGCAATGACTCCAGTTGTTGTTAGTAAAACGAACACACATGCAATGACATTGGTGGATCCATAGGTGGATTGTGAAAAGAACACACATGCAATGACACTGGTGGATCCATATGTGGTATGTGAAAAGAACACACATGCAATGACTCTAGTTGTTGTTAGTAAAAAGAACACACATGCAATGACACTGGTGGATCCATAGGTGGATTGTGAAAAGAACACACATGCAATGACACTTGTGGATCCATATGTGGTATGTGAAAAGAACAAACATGCAATGACTCGGTTGTTGTTAGTATAAAGTACACACATGCAATGACCTTTGTGGATCTATTGGTGGATTGTTAAAAGAACACACATGCAATGACACTGGTGGATCCATATGTGGTATGTGAAAAGAACACACATGCAATGACTCTAGTTGTTGTTAGTAAAAAAACACACATGCAATGACACTGGTGGATCCATGTGTGGTCTCTGAAGAGAACACACATTTCAATGACACTGGTGGATCCATATGTGGTATGTGAAAAGAACACACATGAAATGACTCCAGTTGTTGTTAGTAAAAAGAACACACATGCAATGACCTTTGGTGGATCCATAGGTGGATTGTGAAAAGAACACACATGCAATGACACTGGTGGATCCATATGTGGTATGTGAAAAGAACACACATGCAATGACTCTGGTTGTTGTTAGTAAAAAGAACACACATGCAATGACACTGGTGGATCCATATGTGGTATGTGAAAAGAACACACATGCAATGACTGTTGTTGTTAAAAGAACACATGCAATGACACGGTGGATCCATATGTGGTATGTGAAAAGAACACACATGCAATGACTCTAGTTGTTGTTAGTAAAAAGAACACACATGCAATGACCTTTGGTGGATCCATAGGTGGATTGTAAAAAGTACACATGCAATGACGGTGGATCCATATGTGGTATGTGAAAAGAACACACATGCAATGACTCTAGTTGTTGTTAGTAAAAAGAACACACATGCAATGACCTGGTGGATCCATGTGTGGTCTGAAAAGAACACACATGCAATGACATTTGGTGGATCCATATGTGGTATGTAAAAGGAACACACATGCAATGACTCTGGTTGTTGTTAGTAAAAAGAACACACATGCAATGACACTGGTGGATCCATTGGTGGATTTTGAAAAGAACACACATGCAATGACACTGGTGGATCCATATGTGGTATGTGAAAAGAACACACATGCAATGACTCCAGTTGTTGTTAGTAAAAAGAACACATGCAATGACACTGGTGGATCCATGTGTGGTGTCTGAAGAGAACACACATTTCAACGACACTGGTGGATCCATATGTGGTATGTGAAAAGAACACACATGCAATGACTCCAGTTGTTGTTAGTAAAAAGAACACACATGCAATGACACTGGTGGATCCATAGGTGGATTGTGAAATAACACACATGCAATGACTTTGGTGGATCCATATGTGGTATGTGAAAAGAACCCACCTGCTCTGACTAGAGTTGTTGTTAGTAAAAAGAACACATGCAATGACACTGGTGGATCCATATGTGGTATGTGAAAAGAACACACATGCAATGACTCTAGTTGTTGTTAGTAAAAAGAACACACATGCAATGACACTGGTGGATCCATATGTGGTATGTGAAAAGAACACACATGCAATGACTCCAGTTGTTGTTAGTAAAAAGATCACATGCAATGACACTGGTGGATGCATAGGTGCATTGTGAAAAGAACACATGTAATGACACTGGTGGATCCATATGTGGTATGTGAAAAGAACACACATGCAATGACTCTGGTTGTTGTTAGTAAAAAGAACACACATGCAATGACACTGGTGGATCCATAGGTGGATTGTGAAAGAACACACATGCAATGACACTGGTGGATCCATATGTGGTATGTGAAAAGAACACACATGCAATGACTCTAGTTGTTGTTAGTAAAAAGAACACATGCAATGACACTGGTGGATCCATAGGTGGATTGTGAAAAGAACACACATGCAATGACACTGGTGGATCCATATGTGGTATGTGAAAATAACACACATGAAATGACTCTAGTTGTTGTTAATAAAAAGAACACACATGCAATGACACTTTGGATCCATGTGTGGTCTCTAAAGAGAACACACATTTCAATGACACTGGTGGATCCATATGTGGTATGTGAAAAGAACATGAAATGACTCTAGTTGTTGTTAGTAAAAGAACACACATGCAATGACACTGGTGGATCCATAGGTGGATTGTGAAAAGAACACACATGCAATGACACTGGTGGATCCATATGTGGTATGTGAAAAGAACACACATGCAATGACTCCGGTTGTTGTTAGTAAACAGAACACACATGCAATGACACTGGTGGATCCATGTGTGGTCTCTGAAGAGAACACACATCAATGACCTTTGTTTTGTGTTGAAAAAGAGCACACATGCAATGACAGGTGGATCCATATGTGGTATGTGAAAAGAACACATGCAATGACTCAGTTGTTGTTAGTAAAAGAACAAACATGCAATGACACTGGTGGATCCATAGGTGGATTGTGAAAAGAACACACATGCAATGACACTGGTGGATCCATATGGTATGTGAAAAGAACACACATGCAATGACTCTGGTTGTTGTTAGTAAAAGAACACACATGCAATGACCTTGGTGGATCCATGGTGGATTGTGAAAAGAACACACATGCAATGACACTGGTGGATCCATATGTGGTATGTGAAAAGAACACACATGCAATGACTCTGGTTGTTGTTAGTAAAAAGAACACACATGCAATGACACTGGTGGATCCATGTGTGGTCTCTGAAGAGAACACACATTTCAATGACCAGTGGATCCATATGTGGTATGTGAAAAGAACACACATGAATTGACTCCTGTTTTTGTTAGTAAAAAGAGCACACATGCAATGCCGCTGGTGGATCCATTGGTGGATTGTGAAAAGAACACAAATGCAATGACACTGGTGGATCCATGTGTGGTATGTGAAAAAGAACACACATGCAATGACTCTGGTTGTTGTTAGTAACAAGAACACACATGCAATGACACTGGTGGATCCATAGGTGGATTGTGAAAAGAACACACATGCAATGACTCTGGTTGTTGTTAGTAAAAAGAGAACACATGCAATGACACTGGTGGATCCATATGTGGTATTGAAAAGAACACACATGAAATGACTCAATTGTTGTTAGTAAAAAGAACAAACATGCAATGACATTGGTGGATCCATAGGTGGATTGTGAAAGAACACACATGCAATGACACTGGTGGATCCATATGTGGTATGTGAAAAGAACACACATGCAATGACTCTGGTTGTTGTTAGTAAAAAGAACACACATGCAATGACACTGGTGGATCCATAGGTGGATTGTGAAAAGAACACACATGCAATGACACTGGTGGATCCATATGTGGTATGTGAAAAGAACACACATGCAATGACTCAGGTTGTTGTTAGTAAAAAGAACACACATGGAATGAGACCGGTGGATCCATAGGTGGATTGTGAAAAGAACCCACATGCAATAACACTAGTGGATCCATATGTGGCATGTGAAAAGAACACACATGCAATGACTCTGGTTGTTGTTAGTAAAAAGAACACACATGCAATGACACTGGTGGATCCATGTGTGGTCTCTGAAAAGAACACACATTTCAATGACACTGGTGGATCCATATGTGGTATGTGAAAAGAACACACATCAAATGACTCTGGTTGTTGTTAGTAAAAGAACACATGCAATGACACTGGTGGATCCATAGGTGGATTGTGAAAAGACCACACATGCAATGACACTGGTGGATCCATATGTGGTATGTGAAAAGAACACACATGCAATGACTCTGGTTGTTGTTAGTAAAAAGAACACACATGCAATGACACTGGTGGATCCATGTGTGGATTGTGAAAAGAACACACATGCAATGACTCAGTTGTTGTTAGTAAAAAGAACACACATGCAATGACTTGGTGGATCCATATGTGGTATGTGAAAAGAACACACATGCAATGACTCTGGTTGTTGTTAGTAAAAAGAACACACATGCAATGACACTGGTGGATCCATGGGTGGATTGTTAAAAAACACCTGCAAAAGACTCTGGTGGGTCCGTATGTGGTATGTGAAAAGAACACATGCAATGACTACAGTTGTTGTTAGTAAAAGAACACACATGCAATGACACTGGTGGATCCATGTGGATTGTGAAAGAACACACATGCAATGAAACTGGTGGATCCATATGTGGACTGTTAACAGAACACACATTTCAATGACTCTGGTTGTTGTTAGTATAAGAGCACATATGCAATGACACTGGTGGATCCATAGGTGGATTCTGAAAAGAACACACATGCAATGACACTGGTGGATCCATATGTGGTATGTGAAAAGAACACACATTTCAATGACTCTGGTTGTTGTTAGTAAAAACAACACATGCAATGACACTAGTGGATCCATAGGTGGATTTGAGAAAAGAACACACATGCAATGACCTGGTGGATCCATGTGTGGTCTAGAAGAGAACACATTTCAATGACCTGGTGGATTATGTGATATGTGATAGAACACACATGCAATGACTCTAGTTGTTGTTAGTAAAAAGAACACACATGCAATGACACTGGTGGATCCATAGGTGGATTGTGAAAAGAACACACATGCAATGACTCTGGTGGATCCATATGTGGTATGTGAAAAGAACACACATGCAATGACTCAAGTTTATTATAGTGAAAAGAACACACATGCAATGACTCTGGTGGATCCATATGTGGTATGTGAAAAGAACACACATTTCAATGACTCTGGTTGTTGTTAGTAAAAAACACATGCAATGACACTGGTGGATCCATATGTGGTATGTGAAAAGAACACACATGCAATGACTCCAGTTGTTGTTAGTAAAAAGAACACACATGCAATGACACTGGTGGATCCATAGGTGGATTGTGAAAAGAACACACATGCAATGACATTAGTAAAAGAACACAACCTTTGGTGGATCCATATGTGGTATGTGAAAGAACACACATTTCAATGACTCAGTTGTTGTTAGTAAAAGAACACACATGACAATGACTGGTGGATCCATGTGTGGTCTCTGAAATGAAAAGAACACACATGCAATGACTGGTGGATCCATATGTGGTATGTGAAAAGAACACACAGCAATGACTCAGTTGTTGTTAGTAAAAGAAGAACACACATGCAATGACACTGGTGGATCCATGGGTGGATTGTGAAAAGAAACACACATCAATGACACTTGGTGGATCCATATGTGGTATGTGAAAAAGAACACATTTCAATGACTCAGGTTGTTGTTAGTAAAAGAACACACATGCAATGACACTTTGGTGGATCCATGTGTGGTCTGAAGAACACATGCAATGACACTGGTGGATCCATATGTGGTAAGTCAAAAGAACACACATGCAATGACTCTGGTTGTTGTTAGTAAAAAGAACACACATGCAATGACTTTGGTGGATCCATAGGTGGATTGTGAAAGAAAAGAACACATGCAATGACACTGGTGGATCCATATGTGGTATGTGAAAAGAACACATGCAATGACTCTGGTTGTTGTTAGTAAAAGGAACACATCAATGACCTTGGTGGATCCAGTGGTCTGTGAAAACACACAATGACTGTTGTTGTTGTTAAAAAGAGCACACATGCAATGACACTGGTTGATCCATATGTGGTGTGTGAAAAGAACACACATGCAATGACTAAAGTTGTTGTTAGTAAAAAGAACACATTGGATCCATGTGGTCTGAAGAGAACACACATTTCAATGACACTGGTGGATCCATGTGTGGTGTGAAAAGAACACACATGCAATGACATTGTGGATCCATGTGTGATGTGAAAGAAAGAACACACATGCAATGACTCTGGTTGTTGTTAGTAAAAAGAACACACATGCAATGACCTTGGTGGATCCATAGGTGGATTGTGAAAAGAACACACATGCAATGACACTGGTGGATCCATATGTGGTATGTGAAAGAACACACATCAATGACTACAGTTGTTGTTAGTAAAAGAACACATGCAATGACCTTGGTGGATCCATGTGGATCTCAGAAAAGAACACACATTTCAATGACAATGGTGGATCCATATGTGGTATGTGAAAAGAACACACATGCAATGACTCTAGTTGTTGTTAGTAAAAGAAACACACATGCAATGACCTTTGGGTGGATCCATAGGTGGATTGTGAAAGAACACATGACATGCCTTTGGTGGATCCATATGTGGTATGTGAAAAGAACACACATGCAATGACTCTGTTGTTAGTAAAAGAACACACATGCAATGACTGGTGGATCCATGTGTGGATTATGTGAAAAGAACACACATGCAATGACACGGTTGTTTAGTAAAAGAACACACATGCAATGACGGTGGATCCATATGTGGTATGGAAAAGAACACACATTTCAATGACTCAGTTGTTGTTAGTAAAAAGAACACACATGCAATGACATTGGTGGATCCATGGGTGGATTGTGAAAGAACACACATGCAATGACACTGGTGGATCCATATGTGGTATGTGAAAGAACACATGCAATGACTCTAGTTGTTGTTAGTAAAAGAACACACATGCAATGACACTGGTGGATCCATAGGTGGATTGTGAAAAGAACACACATGCAATGACACTGGTGGATCCATATGTGGTATGTGAAAAGAACACACCAATGACTCTGGTTGTTGTTAGTAAAGAACACACATGCAATGACACTGGTGGATCCATAGGGTGGATTGTGAAAAAGAACACATGCAATGACACTGGTGGATCCATATGTGGTATGTGAAAGAACACACATGCAATGACTCTAGTTGTTGTTAGTAAAAGAACACACATGCAATGAACTGGTGGATCCATGTGTGGTCTCAGAAAGAACACACATTTCAATGACACTGGTGGATCCATATGTGGTATGTGAAAAGAACACACATGAAATGACTCCGGTTGTTGTTAGTAAAAGAACACACATGCAATGACCTTGGTGGATCCATAGGTGGATTGTGAAAAGAACACACATGCAATGACACTGGTGGATCCATATGCTTTGGTGGATCCATATGTGGTATGTGAAAAGAACACACATGCAATGACTGGTTGTTGTTAGTAAAAAGAACACACATGCAATGACCTTTGTGGATCCATGTGGTAAGAAGAAGAACACATTAACCTGGTGGATCCATATGTGGTATGTGAAAAGAACACACATGCAATGACTCTAGTTGTTGTTAGTAAAAGAACACACATGCAATGACCTTTGGTGGATCCATATGTGGTCTGTGAAAAGACACACATGCAATGACACTGGTGGATCCATATGTGGTATGTGAAAGAACACACATTCAATGACTCTGTTGTTGTTAGTAAAAAAGACACACATGCAATGACACTGGTGGATCCATAGGTGGATTGTGAAAGAACACATGCAATGACCTTTGGTGGATCCATATGTGGTATGTGAAAAGAACACACATGCAATGACTCCAGTTGTTGTTAGTAAAAAGAACACACATGCAATGACACTGGTGGATCCATGTGTGGTGGATCCATATGTGGTATGAAAGAACACATTCAATGACTCTGGTTGTTGTTAGTAAAAGAACACATGCAATGACACTGGTGGATCCATAGGTGGATTGTGAAAAGAACACACATGCAATGACACTGGTGGATCCATATGTGGTATGTGAAAGAACACACATACAATGACTCTGGTTGTTGTTAGTAAAAAGAAAACACATGCAATGACACTGGTGGATCCATGTGTGGTCTCTGAAAAGAACACACATTTCAATGACCCTGGTGGATCCATATGAGGTATGTGAAAAGAACACACATGCAATGACTCTGGTTGTTGTTAGTCAAAGGAACACCCATGCAATGACACTTGGTGGATCCATAGGTGGATTGTGAAAAGAACACACATGCAATGACATTGTAAAAGAACACAGGTGGATCCATGTTGTGAAAAGAACACATGACTCTGGTTGTTGTTAGTAAAAGAACACACATGCAATGACACTGGTGGATCCATGTGTGGTATGTGAAAAGAACACACATGCAATGACTCTGGTTGTTGTTAGTAAAAAAGCACACATGCAATGACACGGGTGGATCCATAGGTGGAGTGTGAAAAGACCACACATGCAATGACACTTGGTGGATCCATATGTGGTATGTGAAAAGAACACACATGCAATGACTCGGTTGTTGTTAGTAAAAAGAACACACATGCAATGACCTTTGGTGGATCCATAGGTGGATTGTGAAAGAACACACATGCAATGACACTGGTGGATCCATATGTGGTATGTGAAAGAACACACATGCAATGACTCTGGTTGTTGTTAGTAAAAAGAACACACATGCAATGACGTGGATCCATGTGTGGTCTGAAAGAAGAACACATTTCATGACACTTGGTGGATCCATATGTGGTATGTGAAAAGAACACACATGCAATGACTCTGGTTGTTGTTAGTAAAAAAACACACATGCAATGACACTGGTGGATCCATATGTGGTATGTGAAAAGAACACACATGCAATGACACTGGTTGTTGTTAGTAACAATAAAACACATGCAATGACCTTTGGTGGATCCATATGTGGTATGTGAAAAACACACATTTCAATGACTCTGGTTGTTGTTAGTAAAAGAACACACACAATGACAATATGGATCCATAGGTGGATTGTGAAAACACACATGCAATGACACTGGTGGATCCATATGTGGTATGTGAAAGAACACACATGCAATGACTCAGTTGTTGTTAGTGAAAAGAACACACATGCAATGACACTGGTGGATCCATGTGTGGTCTGTGAAAGAACACACATGCAATGACTCTGGTTGTTGTTAGTAAAAGAACACACATGCAATGACACTGGTGGATCCATATGTGGTATGTGAAAGAACACACATGCAATGACTCTAGTTGTTGTTAGTAAAAAGAACACATGCATGCAATGACAACTGGTGGATCCATAGGTGGATTGTGGAAAAAGAACACACATGCAATGACACTGGTGGATCCATATGTGGTATGTGAAAGAACACACATGCAATGACTCTGGTTGTTGTTAGTAAAAAGAACACACGTGCAATGACGTTGGTGGATCCATAGGTGGATTGTGAAAAGAACACACATGCAATGACACTGGTGGATCCATATGTGGTATGTGAAAAGAACACACATTTCAATGACTCTGGTTGTTGTTAGTAAAAAGAACACACATGCAATGAACTAGTGGATCCATATGTGGATTGTAAAAGAACACACATGCAATGTGGATCCATAGGTGGTTAAAAGAGAACACACATGCAATGACACTTGTGGATCATATGTGGTATGTGAAAAGAACACACATGCAATGACTCTGGTTGTTGTTAGTAAAAGAACACACATGCAATGACCTTGGTGGATCCATATGTGGTATGTGAAAAGAACACACATGCAATGACTCAGGTTGTTGTTAGTAAAAAACACACATGCAATGACCTTTGGTGGATCCATAGGTGGATTGTGAAAAGAGAACACATGCAATGACACTGGTGGATCCATATGTGGTATGTGAAAAGAACACACATGCAATGACTCTGGTTGTTGTTAGTAAAAGAACACACATGCAATGACCTTTGGTGGATCCATGTGTGGATTCTGAAAGAACACACATGCAATGACACTTGGTGGATCCATATGGTATGTGAAAGAACACACATGCAATGACTCTGGTTGTTGTTAGTAAAAGAACACACATGCAATGACCTTTGGTGGATCCATAGGTGGATTGTGAAAGAAACACACATGCAATGACTTGGTGGATCCATATGTGGTATGTGAAAGAACACACATGCAATGACTCAGTTGTTGTTAGTAAAAAGAACACACATGCAATGACACTGGTGGATCCATGTGTGGTCTCTGAAGAGAACACACATTTCAATGACCTTCTGGTGGATCCATATGTGGTATGTGAAAAGAACACACATGCAATGACTCAGTTGTTGTTAGTAAAAGAACACACATGCAATGACTCTGGTGGATCCATGTGGATTCTGAAAGAACACACATGCAATGACACTGGTGGATCCATATGTGGTATGTGAAAAGAACACACATGACTCGGTTGTTGTTAGTAAAAGAACACACATGCAATGACACTTTGGTGGATCCATAGGTGGATTGTGAAAAGAACACACATGCAATGACCTGGTGGATCCATATGTGGTATGTGAAAAGAACACATGCAATGACTCTAGTTGTTGTTAGTAAAAAGAACACACATGCAATGACCTTTGGTGGATCCATGTGGTCTCTGAAGAACACACATGCAATGACTCTGGTTGTTGTTAGTAAAAGAACACACATGCAATGACCTTTGGTGGATCCATATGTGGTATGTGAAAAGAACACACATGCAATGACTCTGGTTGTTGTTAGTAAAAAGAACACACATGCAATGACCTTTGGTGGATCCATGTGGATTGTGAAAAGAACACACATGCAATGACCTTGGTGGATCCATATGTTGTGAAAAGAACACACATGCAATGACTCTGGTTGTTGTTAGTAAAAGAACACAAAGAACACACATGCAATGACCTGGTGGATCCATATGTGGTATGTGAAAGAACACACATGCAATGACTCTAGTTGTTGTTAGTAAAAGAACACACATGCAATGACACTGTCGGATCAATGGGTGGATTGTGAAAAGAACGCACATGCAATGACGCTGGTGGATCCATCTGTGGTATGTGAAAAGAACACACATTTCAATGACTCTGTGTGTAGTTAGTAAAAAGAACACACATGCAATGACTTGGTGGATCCATGTGTGGTCTGAAAGAACACACATGCAATGACACTGGTGGATCCATATGTGGTATGTGAAAGAACACACATGAAATGACTCTAGTTGTTGTTAGTAAAAGAACACACATGCAATGACCTTTGGTGGATCCATAGGTGGATTGTGAAAAGAACA
The DNA here is from genome assembly GCA_023614405.1 of Avena insularis. Classification (NCBI taxonomy): domain Eukaryota; kingdom Viridiplantae; phylum Streptophyta; class Magnoliopsida; order Poales; family Poaceae; genus Avena; species Avena insularis. Next base: position 214,989,841 of record CM042688.1, on the reverse strand, counting down.
CACATGCAATGACCTGGTGGATCCATATGTGGTATGTGAAAAGAACACACATGCAATGACTCAGTTGTTGTTAGTAAAAGAACACACATGCAATGACCTTTGGTGGATCCATGTGGTATGTGAAAAGAACACACATGCAATGACTCTAGTTGTTGTTAGTAAAAGAACACACATGCAATGACACTTTGGTGGATCCATATGTGGTATGTGAAAGAACACACATGCAATGACTACGGTTGTTGTTAGTAAAAGAACACACATGCAATGACACTGGTGGATCCATAGGTGGATTGTGAAAAGAACACATTTCAATGACACTGGTGGATCCATATGTGGTATGTGAAAGAACACACATGCAATGACTCGGTTGTTGTTAGTAAAAGAACACACATGCAATGACACTTTGGTGGATCCATATGTGGTATGTGAAAAGAACACACACAATGACTCTGGTTGTTGTTAGTAAAAAGAACACACATGCAATGACACTGGTGGATCCATTTGTGGTATGTGAAAAGAACACACATTTCAATGACTCTGGTTGTTGTTACTAAAAAGAGAACACATGCAATGACACTGGTGGATCCATATGTGGTATGTGAAAAGAACACACATTTCAATGACTCTGGTTGTTGTTAGTAAAAAGACACACATGCAATGACCTTTGGTGGATCCATAGGTGGATTGTGAAAAGAACACACATGCAATGACACTAGTGGATCCATATGTGGTATGTGAAAGAACACACATGCAATGACTCTAGTTGTTGTTAGTAAAAGAACAAACATGCAATGACAATGGTGGATCCATGTGGTCTGAAAAGAACACACATTTCAATGACACTGGTGGATCCATATGTGGTATGTGAAAGAACACATGAAATGACTACGGTTGTTGTTAGTAAAAGAACACACATGCAATGACAACTGGTGGATCCATGTGTGGTCTCTGAAGAGAACACACATGCAATGACTCTGGTTGTTGTTAGTAAAAGGCACACACAATGACCTGTGGATCCATATGTGGTATGTGAAAAGAACACACATGCAATGACTCTGGTTGTTGTTAGTAAAAGAACACACATGCAATGACACTTGGTGGATCCATATGTGGTCTGTGAAGAACACACATTTCAATGACTCTAGTTGTTGTTAGTAAAAGAACACACATGCAATGACACTGGTGGATCCATATGTGGTATGTGAAAAGAACACACATGCAATGACTCAGTTGTTGTTAGTAAAAAGAACACACATGCAATGACACTGGTGGATCCATAGGTGGATTGTGAAAGAACACACATGCAATGACACTTTGGTGGATCCATATGTGGTATGTGAAAAGAACACACATTTCAATGACTCGTTGTTGTTAGTAAAAAGAACACATGCAATGACACTTTGGTGGATCCATGTGTGGTCTGTGAAGAGAACACACATCAATGACTCTAGTTGTTGTTAGTAAAAAGAACACACATGCAATGACCTGGTGGATCCATATGTGGTATGTGAAAAGAACACACATACAATGACTCTGGTTGTTGTTAGTAAAAGAACACACATGCAATGACACTGGTGGATCCATAGGTGGATTGTGAAGAACACACATGCAATGACCTGGTGGATCCATATGTGGTATGTGAAAAGAACACACATGCAATGACTCGGTTGTTGTTAGTAAAAAGAACACACATGCAATGACAACGGTGGATCCATATGTGGTATGTGAAAAGAACACACATGCAATGACTACAGTTGTTGTTAGTAAAAAAGAACACACATGCAATGACTTTGGTGGATCCATATGTGGTATGTGAAAAGAACACACATGCAATGACTCTGGTTGTTGTTAGTAAAAGAACACACAATATTGGTGGATCCATGTGGTATGTGAAAGAACACACATGCAATGACTCAGTTGTTGTTAGTAAAAAGAACACACATGCAATGACCTTTGGTGGATCCATGTGTGGTCTCTGAAGAGAACACACATTTCAATGACTTTGGTGGATCCATATGTGGTATGTGAAAAGAACACATGAAATGACTCTGGTTGTTGTTAGTAAAAGAACACATGTACACAATGACACTGGTGGATCCATATGTGGTATGTGAAAAGAACACACATGCAATGACTCTGGTTGTTGTTAGTAAAAAGAACACACATGCAATGACACTGGTGGATCCATGTGTGGTGTGTGAAAAGAACACACATCAATGATTGTTAGTAACTTTGGTGGATCCATATGTGGTATGTGAAAAGAACACACATGCAATGACTGGTTGTTGTTAGTAAAAGAACACACATGCAATGACACTGGTGGATCCATGTGGATTGTGAAAACACACATGCAATGACTGGTGGATCCATATGTGGTATGAAAAGAACACACATGCAATGACTCGGTTGTTGTTAGTAAAAAGAACACACATGCAATGACCTTTGGTGGATCCATGTGTGGTCTCTAAAAGAACACACATTTCAATGACTCTGGTTGTTGTTAGTAAAAGAACACACATGCAATGACTTGGTGGATCCATGTGTGGTATGTGAAAAGAACACACATGCAATGACTCTGGTTGTTGTTAGTAAAAGAACACACATGCAATGACCTGGTGGATCCATAGGTGGATTGTGAAAAGAACACACATGCAATGACCTTTGGTGGATCCATATGTGGTATGTGAAAAGAACACACATCAATGACTCTGGTTGTTGTTAGTAAAAGAACACACATGCAATGACCTTTGGTGGATCCATATGTGGTATGTGAAAAGAACACACATGCAATGACTCTAGTTGTTGTTAGTAAAAGAACACACATGCAATGACTGGTGGATCCATAGGTGGATTGTGAAAGAACACACATGCAATGACCTTGGTGGATCCATATGTGGTATGTGAAAAGAACACACATGCAATGACTCTGGTTGTTGTTAGTAAAAGAACACATGCAATGACCTTTGGTGGATCCATATGTGGTCTGTGAAAAGAACACACATGCAATGACTACGGTTGTTGTTAGTAAAAGAACACACATGCAATGACCTTTGGTGGATCCATAGGTGGATTGTGAAAGAACACACATGACAATACAACTGGTGGATCCATATGTGGTATGTGAAAAGAACACACATTTCAATGACTCAGTTGTTGTTAGTAAAAGAACACACATGCAATGACACTGGTGGATCCATAGGTGGATTGTGAAAGAACACACATGCAATGACACTGGTGGATCCATGTGGTATGTGAAAAGAACACACATGCAATGACTCTGGTTGTTGTTAGTAAAAAGAACACATGGTGGATCCATGAAAAGAACACACATGCAATGACACTGGTGGATCCATATGTGGTATGTGAAAAGAACACATGCAATGACTCTGGTTGTTGTTAGTAAAAGAACACACATGCAATGACTTTGGTGGATCCATGTGTGGTCTGTGAAAGAACACACATTTCAATGACTTTGGTGGATTATGTGAATGAATAAAAGAACACACATGCAATGACACTGGTGGATCCATATGTGGTATGTGAAAAGAACACACATGCAATGACTACGGTTGTTGTTAGTAAAGAACACACATGCAATGACCTTTGGTGGATCCATGTGGTATGTGAAAGAACACACATGCAATGACTCTGGTTGTTGTTAGTAAAAAGAACACATGCAATGACACTGGTGGATCCATGTGTGGTATGAAAAGAACACACATGCAATGACTACGGTTGTTGTTAGTAAAAGAACACACATGCAATGACACTGGTGGATCCATGGGTGGATTGTGAAAGAACACACATGCAATGACCTGGTGGATCCATATGTGGTATGTGAAAAGAACACATGCAATGACTCCGGTTGTTGTTAGTAAAAGAACACACATGCAATGACCTTGGTGGATCCATGTGTGTCTCTGAAAGAACACATGCAATGACACTTTGGTGGATCCATATGTGGTATGTGAAAGAACACACAGCAATGACTCTGGTTGTTGTTAGTAAAAAGAACACACATGCAATGACACTGGTGGATCCATAGGTGGATTGTGAAAGAACACACATGCAATGACCTTTGGTGGATCCATATGTGGTATGTGAAAAGAACACATGCAATGACTCTGGTTGTTGTTAGTAAAAGAACACACATGCAATGACCTTGGGTGGATCCATATGTGGTATGTGAAAAGAACACACATGCAATGACTACGGTTGTTGTTAGTAAAAGAACACACATGATGACACTTGGTGGATCCATGTGGTCTGTGAAAAGAACACACATGCAATGACTGGTGGATCCATATGTGGTATGTGAAAAGAACACACACAATGACTCTAGTTGTTGTTAGTAAAAAGAACACACATAATGACCTTTGGTGGATCCATATGTGGTATGTGAAAAGAACACACATGCAATGACTACAGTTGTTGTTAGTAAAAGAACACACATGCAATGACCTTGGTGGATCCATGGGTGGATTGTGAAAAGAACACATGCAATGACACTGGTGGATCCATATGTGGTATGTGAAAAGAACACACACAATGACTCTGGTTGTTGTTAGTAAAAGAACACACATGCAATGACTTGGTGGATCCATGGTGGTCTGAAAAGAACACACATGCAATGACACTGGTGGATCCATGTGTGGTATGTGAAAAGAACACACATTTCAATGACTCTGGTTGTTGTTAGTAAAAGAACACACATGCAATGACCTTGGTGGATCCATGTGTGGATTGTGAAAAGAACACATGCAATGACCTTTGGTGGATCCATATGTGGTATGTGAAAAGAACACACATGCAATGACTCTAGTTGTTGTTAGTAAAAAGAACACACATGCAATGACTTGGTGGATCCATGTGGTCTCTGAAAGAACACACATTTCAATGACACTGGTGGATCCATATGTGGTATGTGAAAGAACACACATGCAATGACTCTAGTTGTTGTTAGTAAAAGAACACACATGCAATGACACTTGGTGGATCCATGTGGATTGTGAAAAGAAAGAACGGTTGTTAGTAAAAAACACACAATGAGGTGGATCCATGTGAAAGAACACACATGCAATGACACTGGTGGATCCATATGTGGTATGTGAAAAGAACACACATGAAATGACTCAGTTGTTGTTAGTAAAAAGAACACATGCAATGACACTGGTGGATCCATGTGTGGTCTGAAATTGTTGTTAGTAAAAAGAACACACATGCAATGACACTGGTGGATCCATATGTGGTATGTGAAAAGAACACACATGCAATGACTCGGTTGTTGTTAGTAAAAGAACACACATGCAATGACCTGGTGGATCCATAGGTGGTTGTGAAAAGAACACACATGCAATGACCTGGTGGATCCATATGTGGTATGTGAAAGAACACACATGCAATGACTCTAGTTGTTGTTAGTAAAAGAACACACATGCAATGACACTGGTGGATCCATGTGTGGAACACACATGCAATGACTTTGGTGGATCCATATGTGGTATGTGAAAAGAACACACATGCAATGACTCTGGTTGTTGTTAGTAAAGAACACACATGCAATGACCTTTGGTGGATCCATGGGTGGATTGTGAAAAGAACACACATGCAATGACCTGGTGGATCCATATGTGGTATGTGAAAAGAACACACATGCAATGACTCTGGTTGTTGTTAGTAAAAGAACACACATGCAATGACTTTGGTTGATCCTTAGGTGGATTGTGAAAAGAACACACATGCAATGACTCTGGTGGATCCATATGTGGTACGTGAAAAGAACACACATGCAATGACTCTAGTTGTTGTTAGTAAAAGAAAACACACATGCAATGACCTTTGGTGGATCCATAGGTGGATTGTGAAAAGAACACACATGCAATGACCTTTGGTGGATCCATATGTGGTATGTGAAAAGAACACACATGCAATGACTCTGGTTGTTGATAGTAAACAGAACACACACGCAATGACTCTGGTGGATCCATGTGTGGTCTGTGAATAGAACACACATGCAATGACACTGGTGGATCCATATGTGGTATGTGAAGGGAACACACATGCAATAACTCAGTTGTTGTTAGTAAAAGAACACACATGCAATGACTCTGGTGGATTGTTAGTAAAAGAACACACATGCAATGACTGGTGGATCCATATGTGGTCTGAAGAAAGAACACACATTTCAATGACACTGGTGGATCCATATGTGGTATGTGAAAAGAACACACATGCAATGACTCTGGTTGTTGTTAGTAAAAAGAACACACATGCAATGACCACTGGTTGATCCATATGTGGTTTGTGGAGTAGAACACACATGCAATGACTCTGGTTGTTGTTAGTAAAAGAACACACATGCAATGACTGGTGGATCCATATGTGGATTGTGAAAAGAACACATGCAATGACATTGGTGGATCCATATGGTATGTGAAAAGAACACACATTTCAATGACTCTAGTTGTTGTTAGTAAAAGAACACACATGCAATGACACTTTGGTGGATCCATGTGTGGATTGTGAAAAGAACACACATGCAATGACTCTGGTGGATCCATATAGTAAAGAACACACAGCAATGACTCAGGTTGTTGTTAGTAAAAAGAACACATGCAATGAGGTGGCATATGTGATGAAAAGAACACATGTCAATGACTCAGTTGTTGTTAGTAAAAGAACACACATGCAATGACAACTGGTGGATCCATGTGTGGTCTCTGAAAAGAACACATTTCAATGACTCGGTCCATATGTGTTATGAAAGAACACACATGCAATGACTGGTTGTTGTTAGTAAAAAGAACACATGCAATGACACTGGTGGATCCATATGTGGTCTGTGAAAAGAACACACATGCAATGACTCTGGTTGGGTGGATCCATATGTGGTATGTGAAAAGAACACACATGTGATGACTCTGGTTGTTGTTAGTAAAAAGAACACACATGCAATGACACTGGTGGATCCATATGTGGTATTGAAAAGAACACACATCTAATGACTACGTTGTTGTTAGTAAAAGAACACACATGCAATGACACTTTGGTGGATCCATAGGTGGATTGTGAAAAGAACACACATGCAATGACCTGGTGGATCCATATGTGGTATGTGAAAAGAACACACATGCAATGACTCAGGTTGTTGTTAGTAAAAGAACACACATGCAATGACAGCGGTGGATCCATGGGTGGTCTCTGAAGAACACACAGCAATGACTCTTGTTGTTGTTAGTAAAAAGAACACATGCAATGACAGGTGGATCCATATGTGGTATGTGAAGAACACATTTCAATGACTCTGGTTGTTGTTAGTAAAAAGAACACACATGCAATGACCTGGTGGATCCATAGGTGGATTGTGAAAAGAACACACATGCAATGACACTGGTGGATCCATATGTGGTATGTGAAAAAGAACACATGCAATGACTCCGGTTGTTGTTAGTAAAAGAACACATGCAATGACTTTGGTGGATCCATGTGTGGTCTGTGAAGAGAACACACATGCAATGACTCTGGTTGTTGTTAGTAAAGAACACACATACAATGACCTTTGGTGGATCCATGTGTGGTCTCTGAAGAAGAACACACATTCAATGACACTGGTGGATCCATATGTGGTATGAAAAGAACACACATGAAATGACTCCGGTTGTTATTGTTACTAAAAAGAAGACACATGCAATGACACTTGTGGATCCATATGTGGTATGTGAAAAGAACACACATGCAATGACTCTGGTTGTTGTTAGTAAAAAGAACACACATGCAATGACATTGGTGGATCCATAGGTGAAAAGAACACACATGCAATGACCTTTGGTGGATCCATATGTGGTATGTGAAAAGAACACACATTTCAATGACTCTGGTTGTTGTTAGTAAAAGAACACACATGCAATGACACTTGGTGGATCCATAGGTGGATTCTGAAAAGAACACACATGCAATGACACTGGTGGATCCATATGTGGTATGTGAAAAGAACACACATGCAATGACTCCAGTTGTTGTTAGTAAAAAGAACACATGCAATGACAACTTTGGTGGATCCATGTGTGGTCTCTGAAAAGAACACACAATGACTCTAGTTGTTGTTAGTAAAAAGAACACATGCAATGACACTTGGTGGATCCATATGTGGTATGTGAAAGAACACACATGCAATGACTCCAGTTGTTGTTAGTAAAAGAACACACATGCAATGACACTGGTGGATCCATGTGTGGATTGTCTAGAAAAGAACACACATTTCAATGACCTGGTGGATCCATATGTGGTATGTGAAAAGAACACATGAAATGACTCTGGTTGTTGTTAGTAAAAGAACACACATGCAATGACCTTTGGTGGATCCATAGGTGGATTGTGAAAAGAACACACATGCAATGACTCTGGTTGTTGTTAGTAAAAGAACACACATGCAATGACGGTGGATCCATGTGTGGTCTCTGAAGAACACCCATTTCAATGACACTGGTGGATCCATATGTGGTATGTGAAAAGAACACACATGAAATGACTCAGGTTGTTGTTAGTAAAAGAACACACATGCAATGACACTAGTGGATCCATATGTGGTATGTGAAAAGAACACACATGCAATGACTCTGGTTGTTGTTAGTAAAAGAACACACATGCAATGACTGGTGGATCCATATGTGGATATGTGAAAAGAACACACATGCAATGACTCCATTGTTGTTAATAAGAACACACATGCAATGACACTGGTGGATCCATATGTGGTCTCTGAAAGAACACATTTCAATGACTGGTTGTTGTTAGTAAAAGAACACATGCAATGACCTTTGGTGGATCCATAGGTGGATTGAAAAAGAACACACATGCAATGACCTTTGGTGGATCCATATGTGGTATGTGAAAAGAACACACATACAATGACTCGAGTTGTTGTTAGTAAAAAACACACATGCAATGACACGGGTGGATCCATGTGTGGTCTGAAGAGAACACATGCAATGACCTTGGTGGATCCATATGTGGTATGTGAAAGAACACACATGCAATGACTCTAGTTGTTGTTAGTAAAAAGAACACACATGCAATGACAACTGGTGGATCCATATGTGGTATGTGAAAGAACACACATCTGAATGACTCGTTGTTGTTAGTAAAAGAACACACATGCAATGACCTTTGGTGGATCCATGTGTGGTATGTGAAAGAACACAAAATGACTCTGGTTGTTGTTAGTAAAAAAGAACACATGCCATGTGTGGATCCATAGGTGGAGAAAAGAACACACATTTCAATGACAACTGTGGATCCATATGTGGTATGTGAAAAAGAACACATTAAAATGACTCTGGTTGTTGTTAGTAAAAGAACACACATGCAATGACTTTGGTGGATCCATAGGTGGATTATGAAAGAACACACATGACTTCAATGGGTGGATCCATATGTGGTATGTGAAAAGAACACATGAATGACTCTAGTTGTTGTTAGTAAAAGAACACACATGCAATGACCTTTGGTGGATCCATGTGGTCTCTGAAGAGAACACACATTTCAATGACCTTTGGTGGATCCATATGTGGTATGTGAAAAGAACACACATGAAATGACTCCGGTTGTTGTTAGTAAAAGAGCACACATGCAATGACACTTTGGTGGATCCATATGTGGTATGAAAGAACACACATCTGATGACTCCACGGTTGTTGTTATTAAAAGAACACACATACAATGGGTGCGTCCATAGGTGGATAGTA